>OX467288.1:8996445-10401645 GCA_950108345.1 Malthinus flaveolus | reverse complement strand
ATGATTTTAGTTGTTTTTTGTTTTATATATTTTTTTAAAACAAGCGTTGGGTCAAATACCTCTAACCCAAAATATTTTTTTCACCCAAAAAAATTATTTTATAAATCAAACGTTTAGGCTTAACATACTTATCACTTTATTGGGCCTTAAATATACACTTTAAATTAATAACATACACTTTATTAAAGTTTACCATTTTACGTCTCTATTTTAATAAAAGGAAGAGATTTTCAGAAAATGCTAATTTTGTACCCCAATTATCTTTTAGCGTTTACGTAAGGCGTAAACGAAAAAACTGTGATTTAGTTAAAAATTGGCAAAAATAATAAAAATACGACTTTTTCCATCTGTAAGGCTGTATGTACGTCTTTACTAGCCTATTCTAGCCACTCCTGCCTTCATTACTCGCTTGATGTCTTTCTATCGGCTACCTTCTTGCGCCCTGTTTGCCTGCACGACTGCAAGTCGTCCCGTCGTTCCCTCTTGTGGCCTAATATGTACCATAGGCTATGGCCCGGCTTACCAGCACATTTTCCTATGATATTTATTATTAGCCTTATTATCCGCCTATACATTAATGGGCCTGTTCACTGCGTTTCTTAGTTCGCCAGACCGACTCTCTTCATATCAATGCGTTTCCTTCTTTACCACCCCCTTTGATTGTTTGTTTTATTTTTTCTAATCCAATAAATTGTTTCGTTGTTCATCTGCTCTTCTATCAGCCTATTCGTTTGTCTATCCTACTGTCTGTTGTTCGTGAGATTTTACTGCAGACGGACTGGATTAATGATGGATTCATAAGTGGGTCGTCCATCTATCTAGCCTATTTTAACTACTCCTGCCTTCATTACTCGCTTGATGTTTGCCTGCACGACTGCACGTCGTCCACCCCCCCCCCCCTTGTGGCCTATGGTCTGTCTATGGTCTAAGGTGTTTGGTCATTAACCTCACTGACTCAATGTTTGCCTGTACATTTGTAGGTCTGTCCGTCTACGTCTCGTGTTTCAACCGCCTCTTTGTTTGCCAGTCTCTCATCTGCTCTTCTATCGGCCTATTCGTTCGTCTTCTCTACTGTTTGTTGTCGTCGACCAACCATCCCCTCTTGTGGCCTATGGTCTGTTTTCCGGCTTACCAGCTCATTTTCCCATGCGATTTTCCATTAACCTCACTGGACCAATGTTCGCCTGTACATTAGTAGATGTGTTCACCTACGTCTCACGTGTTTCGGCCGCCTCCTTGTTCGCCTGTCTGTCTCATCTGCTCTTTTATCGGCCTATTCGTTCGTTTACTCTACAGTCTGTTGTTTGTGTAATTTTACTGCAGTCAGACTGGCTCAGTAATGGATTTATCAGTTGGTCGTCCATCTATCTAACCTATTTTAACGACTGCTGTCTAAATTACTCGCTTAATGTTCGCCTGCACGACTGCACGTCGTCCAACCATCTCCTCTTGTGGCCTATGGTCTGTTATCCGGATTACCAGCTCATTTTACTGTGCGATTTCTCAATAACCTCACTGCCTCACTGTACGCCTGTACATTAGTGAGCCTGTTCATTTACAAATCTACATGACTTGTTTCGACCGCCTCTTTGTTCGCCAGTCTCACTCTTTACACATCTACGCGTTTTCTCGCTTACCAGTCCACCTTTGATTGTTTGTCTTATGTCTTCTTAATCCAATTGCCCATCTGCTCTTCTATCAGTCTATTCGTTCATTCGTTCGTCTACTCTACTGTGAGTCTCTCGGACTGGATAAATAATGAGCCCGCCAGTGGCTCGCCATCTACTTGTTTGTCCGCACGACTGATTGTCTATCGTTCTTCTGGTTTTCTCTGCCCGCCTTCTGCAGCAATGTTTGTCTTTTTGGGCCACCAACTATCTCTCTGTTTTTATGTCGCATCTCGGCTCTATTTGCGAGTACATGTGACTGTTTGTCTTAGAGCGGGCTTGATTACCTACTAGTCCATCTACTCGTCGATTTTTCGCTTTGCCTAACTGGCTAAGTACCTACCGTTTGCGCTACGCCTATCTCTTCAAATGTAAGCCTGCGCTTGTCAGCACATCCAGTCTACGTTTGAGCTTGACTTTTTGACTGTTCGAGAATCGATGATTAAGGTCGGGTTGCAGAAAGATTTTAAAAGTGTGACGGATTCTATCGTTCTGTTCTATTCGGCCAATGAGAAGGGCAAATTCTATCGTTACAGCAAATGTGACGGAACGTCACATGTTTGAGGCTTTCTACAACGCGGCCTAAGTCTCTTGTTTGTATGTTTATCTGTCCAACTGTCCTGTGTACCTGTCTACTTTTCTAGTTATCTCTTAGCCTAACTGGCTAAGTACCTACCTACCCCTTGCGCTACGTCTATGCCTTCAAATGTAAGCCTGTGCTTGTCAACACACTCAACTTGAGTTTGAGCTTGACTTTTTGGCTGTTTAAAAATCGATCATTAAGGTCGGGTTGCAGAAAGATTTAAAAAATGTGACGGATTCTATCGTTCTGTCCTATTCAGCCAATGGGAAGGACAAATTGTATCGTTACAGCAAATGTGACGGAACGTCACATTTTTGAGGCTTTCTGCAACCCGACCTAAGTATCTTGTTTGTCTGTTTATCTGTCCAACTACCTGTGTACCTGTCTACTTTGCTAGTTATCTTTTAACATAACTGGCTAAGTACCTACCTACTCTTTGCGCTACGCTTATATCTTCAAACGTAAGCCAAACGTAAGTGTTTATCAGCACACCCAACTTGCGTTTGAGCTTGACTTTTTGACTGTTTGAGAATCGATCATTAAGGTCGGGTTGTAGAAAGCTAAAAAAATGTGTCATGTAACGATAGAATTCGTCCGCCTCATTGGCCGAATACGAGAAAACGATAGAATTATATCGTTACATCAAGTCGCATTTTTAAGGCTTTCTGCAATCCGGCCTAACTCTCTTGTTTGTCTGTTTATCTATCCAACTACCTATACAACTGTCTCTTACTGGCCTGTCTACTCTTCTAGTTATCTCTTTGGTCAACTGCGTGCGCAAGCCAGCTTCTTTAGATTTTGAGCTAATATTTTGAGTTCCCGTTCGTCCGCCTAATTCGCCCGTTTATCCCCTCGCCTAACTAGCCGTATATCTACCTATTTCTCGATTTTGACCGTGCTCTTCCAAGCTTCATCATTTTTCTCCTTTTAAGCCTATAATGGGCAGCATTGATGCCAGATTTTGTCATTTTCTTTTTGCAAGTTTCTTATTTTTGGCCTACCCACCCGCCTGGTGGGCCTTTTTATCTACCCATTGCGCATTTCCAGAGTAGCAAAACATTTTTATCTCTTGACCAACGCCAACGTCATTTACGGTGCCCTAAAAACACAATTATTCCGTTTGTTTAATCTTCACCTATTTCTCCTCACACTTTTAAGTCGAATAATTGCCTCGATGTTTATTTAATTTGTGAATCACGTACTCGAAACGATTGGATTAACATTAAAATAAAATTTGCAAAAATTTCAAATTTGACAATAGACGAAAAATTAAGCAAACAATAAGTTGCACTTTCAGACTATGCCAATTTTATTTATGCAGGCGCAATTTCGGGTGCATTGTACTTAAAAAATTGCAATAATAAAAATGTAAAAATAGATACTGTTTAGAGTGCACTAGCACATTTTTCAAACACATTTAGAATTTTAATTTTAGTTATTTTACATTGGGTTAATATCAAAGTACCTCTACATATAACACGCAAGTGACGCCGGTTGAAAATAAATCCTAATATTTTTGCGGCTATTGCCAAATGTAGCTGTGTGTCGTCGGAAAAAAAATGTAAGCAAATAGCAAATTTTTTTCTTTTCTTAGTTGTTGTTGTAGGTTGAAATTTACTTTATTTTTGGGAGGTCAAAGACTGCATTTTTATGCACTAACGTTTGCATACATTTACAAGTCGATTCCTACTCTAAAGCAAATTATAGTTGAGACTTGAGACGACTTTTCGCCTTTTCGCGGTATTATTATTGTTAAATATTTCGTTTTTGCCCTCGAGTTCAAATAAGTTTATTCTTTTTTAACGCGCTCAACAGCTTTTCCCAATCTAAAAATTAGTAAAATTACCACAAAAAATTTTTCTACTTAAAATTGATTGTTTCGGCTTAAAAAGCACCAAAACGGATATTATTTTCGCAAAAAAATTTTTTTAGAAAATGCCCTTCCCTACTTTGCACGGAAAACTAGTTAAGGTGTTGAAAATTTCGTTTGATTACTATCAAACATCAATCTGAAAGACGCTAATAATTGCATTGATTCAAAAAAAAGTTTTAGCTACGGCGCTATTCGACACTTTTTTTACGAAACCGTATATCCTAAGACCTACTTGAGGAGATATTTATAAAACTTGGCCAATTGCTTCGCCTCGTTACTTTAAGCACACTTTTCTCGTTTTTATACAAACGTGAAAATTAAAAAAAAATCGACTCGAAAGGATCGGAAACGAAAAGTTTATGTATCGTTTCCCGCACGGTCAAATATCAACCCGATGCGAAAGTCAGTGTGGAACGATGAAATAACTTGATGAGTACACACGAAACGCCAAGTGAATGGGCGCCAGAGGACGCGTACGATTCTACATAATATGTGTTCGTGTAAAAAGGTTACATATTTAAAAGGTTGACATCGGTAGTAAAGATTTATTTCCCAAAAAATTTTTTCTCGTGTAAAACATTTTGTTTACTTTTTTCGAAAAGGTTCCAACTCGGCTTTAGAGCTTTTTGCGCTTAAGAGGCATGTCATGTGTGGAGGAGTAAGACGTTAGTTGAAAGTTTACGAATAATCGAACTTCAAACTTCAAACTCTTGTAAATGCCCCAAAAAGCTTAAATTCAAACACATAACACAGGGTGTTTGCTATAAAGGGTTTCCGTAAATTTATGATACCGGGCCAGTGTGGATAGGATAGATGGGCTATTATAATTACATCCAGTTCTGTAGGAAAAGCACAAAAGGGACGTTAATGAAACTTTCATGTCTCCAAACGGCCCACGTCATGAAATAATTTTTAAAAATACACCACGTACCGTAAAAGCGATACTTAACCTAACTTTATTATTTTAAGGGACAATCCATAAAAAAACTACAAATTTTATAGCTAAACTAGTCGTTTAAAAGAAAACACCCTGTATATTAAAAAAGTTTTCCATCGCTTAAAATTTTATAAATACCGTTTTTAGCTTAAAAAGTCTAAAAACTTGCCATATTTTGCTCTACTGCATGAGAGGATCCAAACGTGAGCTTTCACACATAGCTTTTATTCGTTGACCTTTATAACGATTTTTTTTTCGAATTTAAAGTACTTTTAAATACCGCAATTTCCTGAACCACTCAAACTACATTTTAAACTTTTATAAAATTGTCAAAAATGCCAGAGCTCGATCTAGACAAAAATAAAAATAGATGGGTAGAGCTTTCGGCCGTAGCTACGATTCGATGGGCATATCACTAGTAATTTTTATTTATAGAGAAGGCTGTTTAATATACCAATTTGTTATTTATAAGCCAACTCAATTAATTTTGGGGAAAATAAATTGGTGAAACAGGAACTTAATAAAGCACCCAGGTCCCAATTTGTATAAACTGTTCATTGCTTCTCTAGCGCTCGAGAATGTGTTAGTCGAGAGGGCTCTTTAATACAACAATCTACTAATTTTGACTGTATTTGGCTCATTTTTGAGCAAATAATTAATTTTTAGAGAGAACTGGGAGAGGGCTCACTTTTTGTAAAATTTTCATAAGAGCGGTTGAGCTTTTTATTCTTGCTTTGAGTCTCTTGGTACTATTGAAAGCGTGTAAGCCGAGAGGGCTCTCTAATACAATAATCTATTAATTTCGACTGCATATGGCTCATTTTCGAAAGTACAATTTGTTACCAGCGAGCGCTGACAGGGAACACACTTTTTATAAAATGTTCATGAGAGCGATTGAGCTTTTTATTCTTGCTTTGAGTCTCTTGGTACTATTGAGAATGTGTAAGTCAAGAAAGCTTTCTAATACAACAATGTACTAAGTTTGACTGATTTGGCTCATTTTTGAGCAAACAATTTATTTACAGAGTGAACTGGGAGATTACACACTTTTTATAAAATGTTTATGAGAGCGGTTGAGCTTATTCTTCTAGCTTTGAGCTTCTTGCTACTATCGAAACTGTGTTGGCCAAGAGGGCTCTCTAATACAATATTCTACTAACTTCGACTGTATTTGGCTCATTTTTGAAAGTACATTTGTTTCCAGCGAGCGCTGACAGAGAACACACTTTTTATAAAATGTTCATGAGAGCGATTGAGCTTTTTATTCTTGCTTTGAGTCTCTTGGTACAATTGAAAATGTGTAAGTCGAGAAAGCTTTCTTATACAATAATCTACTAATTTTGACTGTATTTGGCTCATTTTTGAGCACACAATATATTTACAGGGTGAACTGGGACATGACACACTTTTTATAAAATGTTCATCAGAGCGGTTGAGCTTATTCTTCCAGCTTTGAGCTTCTTGCTACTATCGAAACTGTGTTGGTCAAGAGGGCTCCCTAATACAAAAATCTACTAATTTTGACTGTATTTGGCTCATTTTCAAAAGTACAGTTTGTTTCTAGCGAGCGCTGACAGGGAACACACTTTTTATAAAATGTTCACGAGAGCGAATGAGCTTTTTATTCTTGCTTTGAGTCTCTTGGTACTATTGAGAATGTGTAAGTTGAGAAAGCTTTCTAGTACAACAATCTACTAATTCTGACTGTATTTGGCTCATTTTTGAGCAAACAATTTATTTACAGAGAGAACTGGGAGATAACACACTTTTTATAAAATGTTCATGAGAGCTTTTCTTCTAGCTATGAGCTTCTTGGTACTATCGAAACTGAGTCGGTCTGACTGAGAGCTCTCTAATACAACAGTCTACCAATTTTGACTGTATTTGGCTCAATTTAGAGCAAACAATTTATTTACCTACAGAGAAAACTGAGAGAGGACACACTTTTTATAAAATCTTCTTGAAAGCAGTTGAGCTTTTTATTCTTGCTTTGGGTTTCTTGGTACTATCCAGAATGTGTTAGTCGAGAGGGCTTTCTAATACAACAATCTACTAATTTTGACTGATTTGGCTCATTTTTGAGAAAACGATTAATTTTCAGAGAAAACTGGGAGAGGGCATACTTTTTGTAAAATTTTCATAACAGCGGTCGAGATTTTTCTTCTAGCTTTGAGCTTCTTAGTACTATTGAAACTGTGTCAGTCAAGAGGGCTCTCTAATACAATAATCTACTAATTTTGACTGTATTTGGCTCATTTTCAAAAGTACAGTTTGTTTCTAGCGAGCGCTGACAGGGAACACACTTTTTATAAAATGTTCACGAGAGCGAATGAGCTTTTTATTCTTGCTTTGAGTCTCTTGGTACTATTGAGAATGTGTAAGTTGAGAAAGCTTTCTAGTACAACAATCTACTAATTCTGACTGTATTTGGCTCATTTTTGAGCAAACAATTTATTTACAGAGAGAACTGGGAGATAACACACTTTTTATAAAATGTTCATGAGAGCTTTTCTTCTAGCTATGAGCTTCTTGGTACTATCGAAACTGAGTCGGTCTGACTGAGAGCTCTCTAATACAACAGTCTACCAATTTTGACTGTATTTGGCTCAATTTAGAGCAAACAATTTATTTACCTACAGAGAAAACTGAGAGAGGACACACTTTTTATAAAATCTTCTTGAAAGCAGTTGAGCTTTTTATTCTTGCTTTGGGTTTCTTGGTACTATCCAGAATGTGTTAGTCGAGAGGGCTTTCTAATACAACAATCTACTAATTTTGACTGATTTGGCTCATTTTTGAGAAAACGATTAATTTTCAGAGAAAACTGGGAGAGGGCATACTTTTTGTAAAATTTTCATAACAGCGGTCGAGATTTTTCTTCTAGCTTTGAGCTTCTTAGTACTATTGAAACTGTGTCAGTCAAGAGGGCTCTCTAATACAATAATCTACTAATTTCGACTGCATATGGCTCATTTTCGAAAGTACAATTTGTTACCAGCGAGCGCTGACAGGGAACACACTTTTTATAAAATGTTCATGAGAGCGATTGAGCTTTTTATTCTTGCTTTGAGTCTCTTGGTACTATTGAGAATGTGTAAGTCAAGAAAGCTTTCTAATACAACAATGTACTAAGTTTGACTGATTTGGCTCATTTTTGAGCAAACAATTTATTTACAGAGTGAACTGGGAGATTACACACTTTTTATAAAATGTTTATGAGAGCGGTTGAGCTTATTCTTCTAGCTTTGAGCTTCTTGCTACTATCGAAACTGTGTTGGCCAAGAGGGCTCTCTAATACAATATTCTACTAACTTCGACTGTATTTGGCTCATTTTTGAAAGTACATTTGTTTCCAGCGAGCGCTGACAGAGAACACACTTTTTATAAAATGTTCATGAGAGCGATTGAGCTTTTTATTCTTGCTTTGAGTCTCTTGGTACAATTGAAAATGTGTAAGTCGAGAAAGCTTTCTTATACAATAATCTACTAATTTTGACTGTATTTGGCTCATTTTTGAGCACACAATATATTTACAGGGTGAACTGGGACATGACACACTTTTTATAAAATGTTCATCAGAGCGGTTGAGCTTATTCTTCCAGCTTTGAGCTTCTTGCTACTATCGAAACTGTGTTGGTCAAGAGGGCTCCCTAATACAAAAATCTACTAATTTTGACTGTATTTGGCTCATTTTCAAAAGTACAGTTTGTTTCTAGCGAGCGCTGACAGGGAACACACTTTTTATAAAATGTTCACGAGAGCGAATGAGCTTTTTATTCTTGCTTTGAGTCTCTTGGTACTATTGAGAATGTGTAAGTTGAGAAAGCTTTCTAGTACAACAATCTACTAATTCTGACTGTATTTGGCTCATTTTTGAGCAAACAATTTATTTACAGAGAGAACTGGGAGATAACACACTTTTTATAAAATGTTCATGAGAGCTTTTCTTCTAGCTATGAGCTTCTTGGTACTATCGAAACTGAGTCGGTCTGACTGAGAGCTCTCTAATACAACAGTCTACCAATTTTGACTGTATTTGGCTCAATTTAGAGCAAACAATTTATTTACCTACAGAGAAAACTGAGAGAGGACACACTTTTTATAAAATCTTCTTGAAAGCAGTTGAGCTTTTTATTCTTGCTTTGGGTTTCTTGGTACTATCCAGAATGTGTTAGTCGAGAGGGCTTTCTAATACAACAATCTACTAATTTTGACTGATTTGGCTCATTTTTGAGAAAACGATTAATTTTCAGAGAAAACTGGGAGAGGGCATACTTTTTGTAAAATTTTCATAACAGCGGTCGAGATTTTTCTTCTAGCTTTGAGCTTCTTAGTACTATTGAAACTGTGTCAGTCAAGAGGGCTCTCTAATACAATAATCTACTAATTTTGACTGTATTTGGCTCATTTTCAAAAGTACAGTTTGTTTCTAGCGAGCGCTGACAGGGAACACACTTTTTATAAAATGTTCACGAGAGCGAATGAGCTTTTTATTCTTGCTTTGAGTCTCTTGGTACTATTGAGAATGTGTAAGTTGAGAAAGCTTTCTAGTACAACAATCTACTAATTCTGACTGTATTTGGCTCATTTTTGAGCAAACAATTTATTTACAGAGAGAACTGGGAGATAACACACTTTTTATAAAATGTTCATGAGAGCTTTTCTTCTAGCTATGAGCTTCTTGGTACTATCGAAACTGAGTCGGTCTGACTGAGAGCTCTCTAATACAACAGTCTACCAATTTTGACTGTATTTGGCTCAATTTAGAGCAAACAATTTATTTACCTACAGAGAAAACTGAGAGAGGACACACTTTTTATAAAATCTTCTTGAAAGCAGTTGAGCTTTTTATTCTTGCTTTGGGTTTCTTGGTACTATCCAGAATGTGTTAGTCGAGAGGGCTTTCTAATACAACAATCTACTAATTTTGACTGATTTGGCTCATTTTTGAGAAAACGATTAATTTTCAGAGAAAACTGGGAGAGGGCATACTTTTTGTAAAATTTTCATAACAGCGGTCGAGATTTTTCTTCTAGCTTTGAGCTTCTTAGTACTATTGAAACTGTGTCAGTCAAGAGGGCTCTCTAATACAATAATCTACTAATTTTGACTGTATTTGGCTCATTTTTGAGCACACAATATATTTACAGGGTGAACTGGGACATGACACACTTTTTATAAAATGTTCATCAGAGCGGTTGAGCTTATTCTTCCAGCTTTGAGCTTCTTGCTACTATCGAAACTGTGTTGGTCAAGAGGGCTCCCTAATACAAAAATCTACTAATTTTGACTGTATTTGGCTCATTTTCAAAAGTACAGTTTGTTTCTAGCGAGCGCTGACAGGGAACACACTTTTTATAAAATGTTCACGAGAGCGAATGAGCTTTTTATTCTTGCTTTGAGTCTCTTGGTACTATTGAGAATGTGTAAGTTGAGAAAGCTTTCTAGTACAACAGTCTACTAATTCTGACTGTATTTGGCTCATTTTTGAGCAAACAATTTATTTACAGAGAGAACTGGGAGATAACACACTTTTTATAAAATGTTCATGAGAGCTTTTCTTCTAGCTATGAGCTTCTTGGTACTATCGAAACTGAGTCGGTCTGACTGAGAGCTCTCTAATACAACAGTCTACCAATTTTGACTGTATTTGGCTCAATTTAGAGCAAACAATTTATTTACCTACAGAGAAAACTGAGAGAGGACACACTTTTTATAAAATCTTCTTGAAAGCAGTTGAGCTTTTTATTCTTGCTTTGGGTTTCTTGGTACTATCCAGAATGTGTTAGTCGAGAGGGCTTTCTAATACAACAATCTACTAATTTTGACTGATTTGGCTCATTTTTGAGAAAACGATTAATTTTCAGAGAAAACTGGGAGAGGGCATACTTTTTGTAAAAATTTCATAACAGCGGTCGAGATTTTTCTTCTAGCTTTGAGCTTCTTAGTACTATTGAAACTGTGTCAGTCAAGAGGGCTCTCTAATACAATAATCTACTAATTTCGACTGTATTTGGCTCATTTTCGAAAGTACAATTTGTTTCCAGCGAGCGCTGACAGGGAACACACTTTTTATAAAATGTTCACGAGAGCGAATGAGCTTTTTATTCTTGCTTTGAGTCTCTTGGTACTATTGAGAATGTGTAAGTTGAGAAAGCTTTCTAGTACAACAATCTACTAATTCTGACTGTATTTGGCTCATTTTTGAGCAAACAATTTATTTACAGAGAAAACTGGGAGATAACACACTTTTTATAAAATGTTCATGAGAGCTTTTCTTCTAGCTATGAGCTTCTTGGTTCAAAAGTACAGTTTGTTTCTAGCGAGCGCTGACAGGGAACACACTTTTTATAAAATGTTCATGAGAGCGATTGAGCTTTTTATTCTTGCTTTGAGTCTCTTGGTACTATTGAGAATGTGTAAGTCAAGAAAGCTTTCTAATACAACAATGTACTAAGTTGGACTGATTTGGCTCATTTTTGAGCAAACAATTTATTTACAGAGTGAACTGGGAGATAACACACTTTTTATAAAATGTTCATGAGAGCTTTTCTTCTAGCTATGAGCTTCTTGGTACTATCGAAACTGAGTCGGTCTGACTGAGAGCTCTCTAATACAACAGTCTACCAATTTTGACTGTATTTGGCTCAATTTAGAGCAAACAATTTATTTACCTACAGAGAAAACTGAGAGAGGACACACTTTTTATAAAATCTTCTTGAAAGCAGTTGAGCTTTTTATTCTTGCTTTGGGTTTCTTGGTACTATCCAGAATGTGTTAGTCGAGAGGGCTTTCTAATACAACAATCTACTAATTTTGACTGATTTGGCTCATTTTTGAGAAAACGATTAATTTTCAGAGAAAACTGGGAGAGGGCATACTTTTTGTAAAATTTTCATAACAGCGGTCGAGATTTTTCTTCTAGCTTTGAGCTTCTTAGTACTATTGAAACTGTGTCAGTCAAGAGGGCTCTCTAATACAATAATCTACTAATTTTGACTGTATTTGGCTCATTTTTGAGCACACAATATATTTACAGGGTGAACTGGGACATGACACACTTTTTATAAAATGTTCATCAGAGCGGTTGAGCTTATTCTTCCAGCTTTGAGCTTCTTGCTACTATCGAAACTGTGTTGGTCAAGAGGGCTCCCTAATACAAAAATCTACTAATTTTGACTGTATTTGGCTCATTTTCAAAAGTACAGTTTGTTTCTAGCGAGCGCTGACAGGGAACACACTTTTTATAAAATGTTCACGAGAGCGAATGAGCTTTTTATTCTTGCTTTGAGTCTCTTGGTACTATTGAGAATGTGTAAGTTGAGAAAGCTTTCTAGTACAACAGTCTACTAATTCTGACTGTATTTGGCTCATTTTTGAGCAAACAATTTATTTACAGAGAGAACTGGGAGATAACACACTTTTTATAAAATGTTCATGAGAGCTTTTCTTCTAGCTATGAGCTTCTTGGTACTATCGAAACTGAGTCGGTCTGACTGAGAGCTCTCTAATACAACAGTCTACCAATTTTGACTGTATTTGGCTCAATTTAGAGCAAACAATTTATTTACCTACAGAGAAAACTGAGAGAGGACACACTTTTTATAAAATCTTCTTGAAAGCAGTTGAGCTTTTTATTCTTGCTTTGGGTTTCTTGGTACTATCCAGAATGTGTTAGTCGAGAGGGCTTTCTAATACAACAATCTACTAATTTTGACTGATTTGGCTCATTTTTGAGAAAACGATTAATTTTCAGAGAAAACTGGGAGAGGGCATACTTTTTGTAAAAATTTCATAACAGCGGTCGAGATTTTTCTTCTAGCTTTGAGCTTCTTAGTACTATTGAAACTGTGTCAGTCAAGAGGGCTCTCTAATACAATAATCTACTAATTTCGACTGTATTTGGCTCATTTTCGAAAGTACAATTTGTTTCCAGCGAGCGCTGACAGGGAACACACTTTTTATAAAATGTTCACGAGAGCGAATGAGCTTTTTATTCTTGCTTTGAGTCTCTTGGTACTATTGAGAATGTGTAAGTTGAGAAAGCTTTCTAGTACAACAATCTACTAATTCTGACTGTATTTGGCTCATTTTTGAGCAAACAATTTATTTACAGAGAAAACTGGGAGATAACACACTTTTTATAAAATGTTCATGAGAGCTTTTCTTCTAGCTATGAGCTTCTTGGTTCAAAAGTACAGTTTGTTTCTAGCGAGCGCTGACAGGGAACACACTTTTTATAAAATGTTCATGAGAGCGATTGAGCTTTTTATTCTTGCTTTGAGTCTCTTGGTACTATTGAGAATGTGTAAGTCAAGAAAGCTTTCTAATACAACAATGTACTAAGTTGGACTGATTTGGCTCATTTTTGAGCAAACAATTTATTTACAGAGTGAACTGGGAGATTACACACTTTTTATAAAATGTTCATGAGAGCGGTTGAGCTTATTCTTCTAGCTTTGAGCTTCTTGCTACTATCGAAACTGTGTTGGCCAAGACGGCTCTCTAATACAATATTCTACTAACTTCGACTGTATTTGGCTCATTTTTGAAAGCACATTTGTTTCCAGCGAGCGCTGACAGGGAACACACTTTTTATAAAATGTTCATGAGAGCGATTGAGCTTTTTATTCTTGCTTTGAGTCTCTTGGTACAATTGAGAATGTGTAAGTCGAGAAAGCTTTCTTGTACAATAATCTACTAATTTTGACTGTATTTGGCTCATTTTTGAGCACACAATATATTTACAGGGTGAACTGGGACATGACACACTTTTTATAAAATGTTCATCAGAGCGGTTGAGCTTATTCTTCCAGCTTTGAGCTTCTTGCTACTATCGAAACTGTGTTGGCCAAGAGGGCTTTCTAATACAATAATCTACTAATTTTGACTGTATTTGGCTCATTTTCAAAAGTACAATTTGTTTCCAGCGAGCGCTGACAGGGAACACACTTTTTATAAAATGTTCATGAGAGCGATTGAGCTTTTTATTCTTGCTTTGAGTCTCTTGGTACAATTGAAAATGTGTAAGTCGAGAAAGCTTTCTTATACAATAATCTACTAATTTTGACTGTATTTGGCTCATTTTTGAGCACACAATATATTTACAGGGTGAACTGAGACATGACACACTTTTTATAAAATGTTCATCAGAGCGGTTGAGCTTTTTCTTCCAGTTTTGAGCTTCTTGCTACTATCGAAACTGTGTTGGTCAAGAGGGCTCCCTAATACAATAATCTACTAATTTTGACTGTATTTGGCTCATTTTTAAAAGTACAATTTGTTTCCAGCGAGCGCTGACAGGGAACACACTTTTTATAAAATGTTCACGAGAGCGAATGAGCTTTTTATTCTTGCTTTGAGTCTCTTGGTACTATTGAGAATGTGTAAGTCGAGAAAGCTTTCTAGTACAACAATCTACTAATTCTGACTGTATTTGGCTCATTTTTGAGCAAACAATTTATTTACAGAGAGAACTGGGAGATAACACACTTTTTATAAAATGTTCATGAGAGCTTTTCTTCTAGCTATGAGCTTCTTGGTACTATCGAAACTGAGTCGGTCTGACTGAGAGCTCTCTAATACAACAGTCTACCAATTTTGACTGTAATTGGCTCAATTTAGAGCAAACAATTTATTTACCTACAGAGAAAACTGGGAGAGGACACACTTTTTATAAAATCTTCTTGAAAGCAGTTGAGCTTTTTCTTCTAGCTTTGAGTCTCTTAGTACTATCGAGAATGTCTTGGTCGAGAAGGCTCTCAAATATAACAATTTACTAATTTTGAACGTATATGGCTCATTTGCCAACTATTTTACTGCTATCGTAGCGTTAGTTGTATAGAGAGCTACGTAAATCCTCCATTTTGCAAGAAACCTTTCTTTTTTCGCAACTGTAATTACCGAGCAGGCTGTCGACTGTTTGAAATCGCACTTATTATTCTGAAATGTTGTTTCTATTTGGTATCTGAATACGTTTATTGTATGAAAAAGGAACTCATTAGCTGTGTACTGTACGACATCGTCAATAACAACGGGGGTCTAACAACCCTTTACATCAGAACTACCTTATACAATCCCAAATTTGAAACAAAACAACAAGTTTTACAGCGTCCTCTGAGCAATACGTTGGGAAAATGCTGAAAATTTAGAAAATGGGTATCCCTAAATATTTATTTTAGTGCGAAAATGAACTAAAATAACAAATATGCGTAAAACAGTAGTAGACAAACAATGAGGAGTTTCCAACAATTTTTTGTGGCTTAAAATAGACTTAATATATGTACCAAATTTGGAATTTAACTAAAAAGCATATTTTTCTTCTTGAAAACTTTTAAAAAAACTAATTAAAAAACTTCAAAAATTTTTTTTCCCGAGTTTTAACTTTTTGGTAACTTCGTTCTACGGAGGAGTATTATTGATATCTAGTTAGCGTAGGCAGCTTTACCGTTTGCCAAAACAATATTCGTTTCCATAGCAATCAACAGTTACTTTGTTTAAATGTCACTGCGAAAATTTACTTTAAAAGAGTCAAAAAGCGTCGCATCGCTGATGGGCGTTATGAGGTTTTTAAATTAATACATCGACCGAAATTTTTTTTAAGCGCCATTTTCTCGATTTATTTAAAAACAGAAGGGTTGTGCGTAAAAATGCTTCTTGTAAAGATGGGAGCTTGTTGAATTTTCTTCAATTTGGTGTCTTTCGCGTCTACGCGAGATAAAAATCTGTTGAGGTAAAAGTGCCTGTTAGGCCGAGAGTATATCAATACGCCCTCGTATTTGTGCTAAACTTATTTTTGTTTTAGACAAATCGTTATTATTAAAACAAATTCGACTATCAAATACTAACTTTTATTGTTTAATGTTATTCGGAAATTTATTTGAATTTGTTGCTAAATTATAATTTTTTATTAGTGAAAAAGTAAAATATAAACAAATTTTTTATTTATTTATTTTCGCGAATTATGCAATGGAAACAAAAAGTACAATTTTTCAACCAAAATTATTTAGTTCCACAAGGACGTACTGATAAACTAAATTAAATTGAGGAAAAAAATATAAAATAAAACTTTTTTGCATAAAATATTTTCCGAACCATTCGCGATTCTTAACGCTCGTAATGGCGTTTTAAAACATTAACATCGCTAAGAAACTACCTTTTAGGAGTTTAATTTATTCTTCGTGTAAATAATTTCCGCCACGGAAGAGTTTTCAGTTTAATTAGAAAATCGATTAAAAATTAACAAACTCTTTTTAATGATCGCTACTTACCTACGCCTACGCGATTTCCAAAAAAAATCACTTTTAAAAATTTGTAAATTGCATCAAGCCCGTTGTTTCACGTCATACACAGCTTATCTTCTTGTTGCTTTACACTTAATCTTGATAGCCAACACATTTAGATTTCCCAGGAGATGTTTCAGTATTGTGCTAAAAAAATCATGCCCATGATATCGCTACTAAACGATGTTATTTCAATAATACGTAAAGTTATTTTTTAACGCGCCAATTTTACACGACAATTTGTTAATTTTGTAAAAGTACGCGGTAATTAGTTTAAAAGGGTTTTTCGCCAGTAAGACGCGGGTCGATTTCGTGTCGTAAAGAAATCATCCCATGCAACTACTACAAGCTAGCGTGTATACAAGCTCTTCCAAACAGGTAAAGTACAAATTGCACTCGCTAATTTGTTGAATTTATCTAGAAAAAGCGGCTGAAGTTTTAAAAAGGTTTTTCGCCAGTTTGAGCTCGTTCGGTTTTCGATCGAATTCGAGCATATTTTGGGTTCCATTTAGGTTTTGGGTTAATTAATTAAGCAGCCGATGACTTAAACATTTGGATAAATTAATCGTAATTATGACAATAGCGATGGTATGGGTTGAGGGTTAGAGTAATTTCTGTCAAAATAAATCGTAAATTTTTTTTAAAAAAGTGCGTTGGAAATAAATTTTAGCGAAGATAAATTAGCGAATTACGTGATCTCGCAAATTTTATTAAAATATATATTTCGTAAATTAAATTTTGATTATAAATATGCCTTTAAGCCGTATAATCTTTTTGTCCTGTCAAAGCTACGCGTACATGTGAAGCCGGCCCGACAACCCCACACACGAGAGTTTTGAAAAGCAGCCGTAAAAGTTGTAAAATAATAATCTACATATATAGACCCTAACAAGTTAGAGAAACTGAATATTGAGATGAATCTCGTAAAACAAAAAAAAACTTCCGCCTTTACACGCACTCGGTAGTGAAGAGCGAGAAGGGCGGAAAAAGAGTAGAGTGGCGTAAGGTGGAGAGGGTATCGTAGCTAAAAACGCAAAATAGAGACGCGAAAATATGTACAAAGAGAGCCCAAGCAAAAGTTGCGTCGCGAGGAGGGTGGGGTGGTGGTATTGTGCAGGAAGGGCCGGGGTAAATGTAAACTGCGGGAAGTCCCGGGGCGGAAGTGCTCCGACGAGGCGAGGGGGGTACAGTAGTCATCCAGCAGCAGCCTGTTGAAATAAAATTCGCGTTTTAAAGCATATTCATATCGATCCGAGCTTTTTAACACCGAGCCCCGGTGTTTTCTCCCCCTTCCCCCTTCGTTTCTAATGCGTAATAAGTTCGCAATCCTACGCACTGAAAAATAGTTCTACTATCGGTCCTTTTTGCCACTTTCGTTGTTGATAACTAACGGCCTCCTCGTTTCGCCCCCCTTGGCTCCGCTCGACCCGCTCGCACGACCACTTGAACATTTTCGTGCTATGGAAAGTAGTAAATTATAGATTTTTAAGACTTAATTTGCAAAAATCTGCGCAGAATTAGAGTGAATTAAAAGTTAGGCGTGGTTACGCCGGAACTAAACACAGGATATGCAGATGTATTGACGTTTCTATTTCGGATTTAATTATATATGTTCTCCTTTTTACTTGTTTACGATGTTTGGATACATTCTTTTTTTTATATTTTTATATTATCCATTTTAAAAATGTCGAGTATTAAAATTGCCCACCCGATACGAGAAAAAAATTACACCCTCAACTATAATCACCGAATCAATTAGCGCCAAACTTAAAAAAAACGCCGTCCCACCCCACACTACTAGTTGTTTGTTTTAACGCAAGCTACTAGTTTATGTAACAAACAAAAACGCGGCATGCCGGTTAAACCGGAAGTTGATTGTTTTGAAAACAAAAGAAAAGTTGCGTTTAATGCAATTGCAGTTAAACGTGTTTGGGGAAACTTTTTAAAAAAAAAGTTACATAAACGAGTGTAATTGGATGATATTACATTTACGACTCGAGAAGATGTAATGTTTTAATTACGAAAAAATTATATACAGGGCGTTGAAGTTGAAGTAGTCTACTTACCACAATAAAGCTTTTTGGCGATACAGCCATCGATTAAGCTACTTATGGTTTAGTTTCATTTTAAAATGGCATGCCGAAGATGGCGTCGTTTTAAACTTTTGTCATCTTCTACTCGTACGTACTCGATGGAGTACCAAATTTTTAACATTGCAAATGAGTAATAAAACCGATCAGTCACATTAACTTGACATGGCTCGAGAAGGGTAGATTTTTGCTCTTTTTTCAAGTTTTCGCTTATAACTAGAAAACTACGCACTTTATGAGAAAAGTGTTGTAATTTAAAAATGAACTACATTACATTTCCTGCAAGTTGTATGTCTTAGGTTTTTCTCTCAGGCGAACGGTTTAAGCGCTAGAGAGCGTTATAGTTTGACAGAAATTGCAAACTGGGCTAAAAAATATTATGTTGGTTTATCGCTTATAACTGGAAAACTACGCATTTTCAGAAAAATGTGTTCCTTTGGCTCGTAGCAAAATAATGTACATTAACTTTTAAATAAATTACGCTTTTGATTTTTTTACGTCAAACAAACGATTTAGACGCTAGAGTGTGTTAAAGTTTGACAAAAATTCCAAAATCGTTTAATTTGGTTTATCGCTTGTAACTCGAAAAATAGGCATTTTCAGAAAAAGTGTGCAAGCAAATTAGATTTCTTAGATTTTTTTGTAAAACAAACGGGTTTGGCGTTAGAGCGCTAGAGCGCGTTAAAGTCTGATAAAAATTTCAAAATCGGCATAAACTCTTTTTTTGGTTTATCGCTTATAACCCGAATACTACGCATTTTCAAAAAAAGTGTACTTTTAGCTTTTAGAAAAACAATGTACGTTTAATTTCAAATAAATTATGTGTTTTAAATTTTTTCGTTAATCGAACGGTTTAGGCGCTAGAGCGCGTTAAAGTTTGACAGAAATTCCAAAATCAGCTAAAAACTCGTTTGTTTAGTTTATAACCTAAAAAAAGTGCATTTTAAAAAATAATCTAAATTCAGTTTTTATTAAATTATGTTTCTTAGATTTTTTTCGTTATATGAACAGTTTAGGCGCTAGACCGCGTTAAAGTTTGGCACAAATTCCAAAATCTGAAAAAAACTTTTTTTTTGCTTTTAAGTCGAAAACTACGTATTTTTTGAAAAAAGTGTACTCATAGAAAAATAATGTACATTAAATTCTAAATAAAGTATATCTTTTAGTTTTTTTGTGAAGCGATCGGTTTAGGCGCTAGAGCGCGTTAAAATTTGCCAAAATTCCAAAAATGGCTAAAAAATATTTGTATTTGATTTATCGCTTATAACTCAAAAACTACCCGTTTTTAGAAAGAAGTGTACTTTTTAAAAAATAATGTACATTCAATACTAAATAAATTACAGCTCCTAGATTTTTTTGTCAATTAAACAGCTTATGCGCTAGAGCGCGTTAAAATTTGACAAAAATTTTAAAATTGGTAAAAACTCTTTTTTTGGTTTATCGCTTATAACTCTAAAACTACGCATTTTCAGAAAAATATGTATTTTTAGGAAAAGAATCTACATTAAATTTTTAATAAATTATTGTTTTTAGATTTTTTTGTCAAACAAATGGTTTAAACCCTAAAGCGCGTTAAAGTTTGACACAAATTTCAAAATGGCAAAAAACAGTTTTTTGGCTTCTCGCTTATAACTCGAAAACTACGTATTTTTTGAAAAAAGTGTACTTATAGAAAAATAATCCACATTGAATTTTAAATAAATTATGTCTCTTAGATTTTTTTCACCAAATAAACGGCTTAGGCGCTAGAGCGCTTTAAAGATTGAGGGAAATTCCAAAATCGGTTAAAATATCTTTTGTTTGGTTTATCGCGTATAACTCTAAAACTATGCACTTTCAGAAAAAAGTGTACGTTTAGAAAAATAATTTACACTCAATTGCCAACAAATTATCTTCTTTAGATTGTTTGCGTAAATTAAAGAGTTTAGGTGGTAGAGCGCGTTGAAGAATAGCCAAATTTTCTCAAACCATTCGTACGTCCGTGTGGTAGTTCTCTATGCATAGACTATACTCGTTTAAGTTGTATCCGCAAGCCGACAACGAAGTCGAGTTGGCGAACTATCTGAGGGTAAATTAGGCGTAAAGCATTAATTTTACATAGCTCCCGATACCAAGCCCTGTGGGACGCCGCTAGCGCAAATCGATAAGGTCTTCCAGCATGGATGAAAGGGGCTTTTTTTCTGCGTTTACGTAGAGGGGTAAAATGTGCCAAAATGTTTGAGCACACAGCCGTTAAAATATTTATACCCGTTTTTGAAACACCCTGTATAACACACGGTAGCGTAATAAAATAATTAAGATTTCAAGAGTTAAACAAAGAGTTGATAAGTTCGTTAACAAATTTTTACAAAAATTAATTAAAGAAAAAAATTATTAATTATAATTAGGTAGGTAATTAATTGACGTAATTAAAAAAAAATTAATTAAATTCAATTTTTCCACTACTAATATTTAACGAACATACTTTTTTATGTTAAATTTCAAATAAACATCGTATCTAATTAATTAGAGCTTTTATACATAATATTTTTTTTACTCCTAACGCTCAAACTTTATTTCTAACGTCAAGACTTAAAGCTCCATGATCTGTGCCTCCTGTCTCATACATAATAATGACTTTAGGAGGGGTTAATCAGCCCATTATTAAAAAATCAATTTTTCAAACGTATAAGAGGCGAATAAAATTATTTGTCAATCGTTTTTTGTTACAGAGTTCGTCTCGTAATAAAGTTGGGCGAGATTCGAAAACGTATTGGATATTATACAAAAATGGATGTATTTCGTAAGAGTATTTGGGTATTGAATTAAGAAAAAAACAACAAATTGTTAATTCGCTTAAACGAGTAATAAAGTACGCAATTAATGTAGGTTAAGTTTGAGTCGAATTGCAGTCTCTCCGCTAATTTCTTTGTAGACTGCAAGCAAAAGTGAGAATTACAAACGAGTTGTCTACGTTTTATTGGTCAAATATTCGAAAGTTTCTATAAATGTGTCATGAAAATTCACTTTGGGTTTAGTAATTTCGCTCAGAGGATTGTGAGCCAAGTTTAGTTGCCGAATAAGGTGTAGAATTGCGATTGGAGTTGCAAACGTGCAATTTCATGCATCGAGTGCAAGTTTTTTTTTTTTTTTATTATTTTTAAATAATTCTTTTTTAGTTTCGTTTTTTTAGACACCAAAATGCATCTCGAGAATCGAGATCCATTCTTTCTTGTAGAGAAAGTTTTGTAGACGAAAAAAATTACAAATAATACGTATCTCTTCGCCTCCTCTCTCCGTTTCTTCCTTTTTTGTATATCTGCAAATTATTTACTGTGTGTATAATTTAAATTTTAGGTTTGACCTACTTCGAGTTAATTTGATGAATTATTTCCTTTGTTTTGTTTTTAAGAAAATTATTGTTTAAAACTTTAACGTTTATTAATAAACGGTGTGCGAACTTGACCCGAAGTGTGTGCACGTAAAGTTCTAGGATTAAAGCTCCTCTTTTGTAAATACTACCATGTTATACTATTATTATTCACAAACTCCGGAGGAGCTTTTCATTCGTTAGTTCGAACCGTTATTATTAGAAAGCGTCTCTCTATCTCTCTTTTTGTACGTCGATTTCTGTAAAGTTCATAAATTTTATATCGTATACACGCCGTTATTTTGCTAACACGTTATTTACATTCATCTTCTTGACGCACCAGAACACTTTTTAATAAATTTAAGACAAAAGAGTACCGTTAAGTTGGGGATATTGAGCTTTTAAAAAGTTGCAACGATGTCGCACGCTTTAAGGGAAATAAATACATTACACGTTTAACTGTTTGCTTTAAAAATTTATCTACAAATCTATCGTATTACCAACAAAGATTGATTTCCAATTACAATTACGGGGTTACCCGGGGGGTGGTTTAGGAAAAAGGGGAAACTGTAAATAACTTTTTACTTTTTAATGATCTTTTTTAAGCATCGAATCTAATACAAATCGATAGCCAATTGCCTCAATTGCCACTGAAGAAATCGTAAAATACGGGGTGCTTCCCCCCGGTTTAAAAAGCCAAAAGTTTGCTAGTTCTACTGTTCCACACTGCAGCACTGCCAAATAGAAAAAAACAACTATTTTATACAGGCTGCCATTTGAAAAGGATCCAGGTACGCTAGAACCAAATTTAATTGCGTTGAATTTAGAAGACAACTTACTGTAACAGACTCACAGACTGCTTACTGTTCAGAGTTGCTCAGAATTGCTCACAGCTGCTTAGAGTTGCCTAGAGTTGCTCATAGTAGCTTAAAGTTGCCCAGAGTCGCCTTTAACGAACGTGGTTAGATTAAGAATTTTGAAATCAAACCCTTCTTTTTTGACTTTCTTCTTTGTTTGATGGATGTGGAAATCTTCAGAAAGACACCTTTACTTTCTGGGGAGGTAGTTTGAGGTTGGACAGGATGCTATTGTCAGACTCACTAAAACCACACCCGAACCCCCACTATCTGTAGGGGTTCTGTCCTGCGAGGTGCTTAGAAATTCGCGTTAGCATTACATCCAATACATCTCGCCCAAGTTTGATTCTCCTCTTCAGTGCCGCTTTCCGGTCTTATTCAGATTCACGTCTTTCTTCTGTGCCTTGCCTCAGTTTGTCCTACAGTTGCGATGCGTCGATTGTCGGATATCTTTCGACGCGAGCCGGAACCTACCCTAACCTAACCTAACCTAGCCTAACATAACCTAGCCTAACATAACCTAGCCTAACCTAACCTAGCCTAGCCCTCCCTAACCTAACCTAACCTTTTTTATGTTTTATGAATGTGGAAATCTTCAGAAAGACACCTCCACCTTCTGTGGAGGTAGTGTGAGGTTGGACAGGATGGTATTGTCCGACTCACTGAAACCACACCCAAACCCCAACTATCGATGGGGGTTCTGTCCTGCGAGGTGATTGGGGATTTGCGTAAGAATTGCTTCCAATTCACTTCACCAGAGCCTAGCTCTCCTCGTCTGCGCCGCTTTCCGGTCTTGTTCGGATGCACGTCTTTCTTCCGTGCCTCCTCTCAGTTTATCTGCTGTTCACGTTCTAGATTTTCTTTCTCCCGCATGATGCTCGAGGCTAGCTCCAGTATCGTGGCTCATTCTTCTCCCCCTCTGAGCATTATTTGGACGATGTTGTTAACGCTCACGCTCAGAGTTTCTCACACTTTGAGGGCTGCCGCGACTCTTTTTTGCTCCCATCGAGACAGCTGAACAGCAGTGCTCAGCCGTGTCAATTTCGTTGCAGTGGTCGCATTTGGGAGTGACGAGTTTCGCGGAAACAAACCGTCGCTAGCATCTGGTCCCCTCCTTTCTGAGAAGTTACCTTCACTTCTCCGCCTCTCAAGTTATATATTGAGGATAAGGCATTTGTGATGTCTTCTACAGTTGTGCTCGTGAGGACGCCTCTCAGTATAATCGCATAAACTGGGGGACTGCGACTCTTGCCTTAGCCTGCTCGGAGACGTTTTTGTTGACCTCCTGCAGGAATGCTTTTTTTTCCTTGAGCTCGATCCTCGGGAGATCCCTGTTTGTTCTTCTAGCGCCTTCTATCTCAATACCGATTTTGTTCACCCTCGCCTTCTTTGAGGGAGACACCTAACCTAACCTAACATGACCTTTTTTTTGTTTAGAGTGTGAAACTCTTCAAAAAGGCATTTTCGCTTTATGAGGCGATAGTGTGAGGTTAGACCAAAAACGTCCGACTCACTAAAACACACCCGATCGCTCACTTTTTAAAGGGATCTGTATCACGTGGAGGCTGAAAATTCGTGTTAGCATTTCTTCACGCTTCACGCCAGAGCTTAAAGCTCTTCCTCGATGCCGATTCTGTCCTTAGTCTTTAGGCACTTCTTTCTAGAGTGCATCATAGGTTTTAGTGTGTTCGTCGCGCTTAGTGGCTCTTTTCATGGCGAGCAGGTCGATGTGTGGCAGCGATGCCACTACTAGCGTCGCGTCTAGAGAGATGGTATGGTACACTCACATCATCCGTATAGTGCCATTCTCCGCTGGACTTTAATCATCCTGGTTCGATTTTGATCGTAGACCAGTGTGCCACTCCAGAAACAATACAGGATAGTTAACCCGACTCAGCCACGCCCCTACTCCCACATTCAATTGACTCGGGAAGCCGCTTTTGTGATTCTTCCGATACCGAGTTGACTGGAGCTTATTGCTCTTTTTCTGTTTGCCGATCGCAAACAGCGTTTCTTGTTTCCGATTTTGAGTTTGAGTGCCAAGGGTTTCTGGTGTTTGCTCTTTCGAGAGAGGTTGTCTAGAGTCAGAGTTTCGCCAGATCTTAGCGACGTCATGATTCGTCTCTGCTCGTATCTGCTCTGCCGATTTTGAGAATTATTTATTAGTGATTTTCGTGATTTTCATTGCGAATTTCAACAACAAAAAATATTTAAGTTGTCAATTTCCTGAACTTTAGTTGACGTCAATGAGCTCAACTTAACCTCAAAGTAGTGGTTGTGCGCCCAATTTGTTTTATTTGAGCCCGACTTAAGGATTTGCGCTGAGCTCAAATATTGAAGTTTCCTTTATGCAGCTTTGGTGAATATGCACCCTTTAAAGAACTGGCGACTAGTTCCTCTCACATACGATGACAAGTTTTTTCGCGAGTCGAAAGAGAGGCCAGGTGCGTCTTTGCAAATATTTAAAAAAGTACGAATTTTAGCGGCATACGTCACGGAATATTTTTTGAAGCTTATAAAATTGCACACCGTTGAAGAAGTTTTTAAGAACTGTACGGTTAAAATTGACAGAGTTACGCCATTTGGAGTGGACGTCGTTGTAGAAACGCATCAGGATTTAACACGAATTTTTCGCGATCAACTCCGAAATAGTTTTTCTAGCAATTCTAACGTGTAATATTACAATAACAGAACTAAGGCTGAAACGTAAAACTGTACCTACTACCTGAAAATGTCGCTCTTTTACGCCGAAACGTCGTTAATTAAAATTTAAAAAATTTTTTTAAATTTCAATTTTTGAAACGTATACGTTGCGACAGTTTTATTAAATTTCACGTTATATCAACTTTAATTTTTTAATATAAAAAAAGGGAAATAAGGAAGGGGAAAAACAAAATTAATGATTCGATGCTTTTTTTCCTTGAAGAATTTATTAATTATTATACGTAGGATAAATTTCATTCCTTTTTGTTAAGTTCAAAGTAACTTTTTGATGATGAAATATAATGAAGTGAAAAAATGCAAAAGGAAGTTGTTTTTCTTGTATAATATGTATATTATTTTCAATATTTTTCTCTAAGACTAAGAGGCTTACATTTGAATTTTATTTTAAGTAATTTTCGAATCATTCCTCATCAATTTTTCCGCGACCCCAAGCTTTAACCCCGCGGGCAGGTACAGAGTCGCATGTTAGACGACAAAGCGGCTTTATGTGTGTGTTTGCATTCTATTTTTCGCCGCTCAATTTTAAATTGTAACTTTACGACGACGTTTGGTGTTGGGAAGGTTTTGGGAAGCTTTGGCCTCAATTAGTAGCAGCTCCTATCAGGAAAATTCTGGATTGGTTTTGGTTCACACACGTCATTACCAAAAATAGTTTTTTGGCGATTTAATAGAAATTTGTCAAGAAGCGACCTGGGCCTATTATAACCTCCCCATACCCAACAAATACAGTTACGTTTATTATACGTCAAAAATACGTCTACGTGGTGGTCATTTTTGCTTTAACTGTACGTATGTTTTATGTCGTATAATAAACGTAATTAAATAACGAGTAATGTACGGAAATGTAAGATATGTTTTATTAGTAAAGGTGGTTTTATACGTTTTTACGACAACGTATATTAAATTTAAAAAATATACGTATATTTAACGTCTAAATTTTTACTTGAAATAAATATACACTGGTCACAAAAATTAAAGAATATTTAAAAAACCCAAATTTTAGGGCGATTTTTAACAAAGGATAGCTCGATAGAAATTTTAAAAAAAGTATCAGTTCTCAGATCTGGACTGTAAAATTTTTGAGCGTGGGCGGTTTCACGTAATCATCTGAAAACCAACTAAAAATAATGTTTCCAAATTTTTTCTCGTCTTTGGTTTGTGGACTTCAAAAATTTTTTTTTATTATGCGACCATAAAACTTGTTTAGACAATTTAATCAGCTTTAATTTGACCCTTTAATGAGCTGCGTACGATTTTTTGCCGCGAAGTAATCGTCGGTCAAAGCAAAAAAGGCCATTTTAACTTTGACAATCGATTACTCAGGAACTAATGATCGTACAGAAAATGAAGGTTTTTTCTATTTTTTCCAACGAGTCATGTTTTCGAAAGAAAAATATGGATTGTTGCCAAAAAGACATATTGGAGTCAAAAAACTGCATAAAAATCGAAAAATTGCTTGTTACGGTGATTTTTGGCCGATACGATAAATTTTAACCTTTGAGGCCCTAAGAAAAAAATCGCAGGGCTTTGCAACTTTGAAAGTTTTTTAGAGACGCTTTGAGGTTAAAAAAGAACTGACGATATCCTTTGTTCATCTACTATATCCAAAGTTATACCAAATTTTCCAAGTATCCTTAAATTCGCAAATTTTTAACTTTTTTTCAGCCATCATCATCGCTTAAAAAAATTTTTGTCTCAATCGCCACTAATTTTGTCTTATAGAGAATGTTTTGCAGTTTCCAAAACCCTACCTTCATTTTCTGTACAATCATTAGTTCTCGAGTAATCGATTGTCAAAGTTAAAATGGCTTTTTTTGCTTTGATCGACGATTACTCCGCGTAAAAAAATCGCACAGAGCTCGTTAAGAGGTCAAATTAAAGCTGAATAAATTGTCTAATAGAGCTTTATAGTCACATAATAAAAACAAATTTTTTGAAGTCAACAGACCATTTCAAAGACAAAAAAAAATTTGGAAACATTATTTTTAGTTGGTTTTCGAATGATTACGTGAAAACCGCCCACGCTCAAAAATTTTACAGTCCAGATTTAAAAACTAAGCACTTGAGGCTATAATATCCTTTTTTTAAATTTTCTATACGACCATTTTTCTCCGAGTTATCCCTTGTTGAAAACCGCCCTAAAATTTGGAATTTTTTAAATATTCTTTAATTTTTGTGACTAGTGTATTTTAAGTACGTATAATATACGTTTAAAATACCTCTAAAAACCCAATTGTAATTTTGAAGACGTAAAATAAACGTATGTTAAGCTACATATTTTAATCGACAATATTAACAGGTACAGGTAGATGGAGCTACTCATAGCGTACACTAGTTGATTTGTACCCACCTACGTACTTACGGGTCCGCCACACCGCGCGCCAGCATGGCTTCAAGAAGGGGTTTTCCACCGGCACCGCGCGCTTCATGCAATTTGTTCGGTCATAGATTGTCTTGAGAGCGGCGAGTGTCCTGTCGGCATTTTCTGTGATCTAAGCAAATCATTTGATTGTGTCGATCATGGGCGCTTGTTGCAAAACCTTTCTAATATGGGTGTAAGAGGTGTAGTATTATTGGGCTGGGTCTCGTCATTTCTGGAGTTCCGTGCGCAGTTTGTTTCAGTTAGGCATGTGCGTGCCTAACTACAGTTCGTCTGAGCGATCTGTGACCTTGGGTGTACCGCAGGGGTCAGTATTGGGCCCGGTACTTTTTGTTCTTTATAAAAACGATCTTCTTGTCGGGCAGGGGGACTGTTCTGCGGTTTCTGTATACGCCGATGATACCTCATTGTTGGTGTCTTCTGGCGGGTGTGACGTCTTGGAACAGGTTCTCTTGGAATAGGCTTCGCCTGAATCAAAGTAAGACCAACTATATTGGGTTCTGTCATATTCAAAATAGATCTAATATGGAACTAGACCTAAAGATAAATATGATCTTGAAATTCAACCAGTTAACCATTTTAGGCTCCTTGGGGTTACGGTCGATAAAAATCTTGACTGGAAGGAGCATTGCGGTCTTCTAGCGCGTAGGCTCTGCTCTATAAGCTACTTGTTTCGAAATTTAAAGACAGTTTTGAGCCGTGGGCAACTTGATACAACAGCAGTTGTATCAAGCGTTTTCCTCCTGATCAGTAGATCAACAAATCTATTTTCGAATCGGTTCTAACCGTGAGTCATTAAAACTGGCCCATTCAAACTAAGTTTTTTTGTTTTACAATTTTTTACAAAAATGCATATCAATATTATTCTTCTCAATTACGCCATTATTTTAAAAAGTGCCACCACTTTTTTAACAGAGTATCTTCGTTTATTTTACGTATTTTTATACCGGATATAAACCGAAAAATAACGGTCTAAAACTACGTTATAGAGCACGACAGCGGCTTCGTTTTTTAACCGAAATTAAATATACTAATTAGTAACGTTAGGTAATATCTTAAACGTATTTTATACGTATAATATACATAACCGTGTTTAGTGGGTAGTCTATTAAGAAATTAAGGGAAGCGACGTTTGATTTTTGCTAAAATGCCCTAGTACTTTTACGGTACGGCCGAATTTAATTTTTGATAGCTATTACTTATTAAACTGAGAACGCTATTAACGTAGGAAATTGGGCTAATTGTCCATTAATTTTCACGAAGGTGAATCCGACGAAACAAAGAGTTTTCTATTAGATATGTAAAGTTGTAGAGATGTTTATAATGAACAAATAATTGTTAACAAAACTGACACTATTAGAGTTATAGCACCCCCAGAAGAGATCGATAATTACAAAATAATTTTGTAGCAATCCGAGAGCACCTGCCCCCTAAAAATGCCTTTAGGAAAGAGAGCATTTTTGCCTAATTTAACCAAAAGTCAGGTGCGACTTCACCCAATAGGTTCACTTTGAACTTGCAGAATTGCGCTTTTAGTCCGTCGTTGTCCTCGGGGTGTTATTTGCAAAAATTTCTTAACGCGGTAAAGTATAAAGCGAACCTAATCGTAACCACCGAGTCGGGAAAAGTAAAAAAGAATTTATTCGTCGAGAACCTAAAACCTAAGGGATGGAACAAAATAACGCAATATCGAGAAGGCTTACAAGTGTTTATAACGCCACCGACCCTGTCACTTTTGCTTTATTGCATTTCCGTGGCTGCAGAATAAACCACGCGATAAATATTTTTAAACCTCTTCGACATGGCTCCGCGAAAGTTTCGCTAAATTGTGGCAATTTTCACAGGTGGTTGCTTGAAACAATTTCCCTCGTATATTTATATTTGAGAAATTTCTTCATCCACAGAGGTTGTTTTTCCCCGAATTGTTTGTTTTGTAATATTATTTTTATATTATTTACGCCCAAAAAGTAATTCTACACAACATTAATTTGTTATTAAACGGAACGAGTGAAGGCACTCGAAAGATGAAAATCTCTCGAGTTTAGAGAAGAAGAGGCGCTCGTCGACTACTATACGACGCTCATGTACTCGACGCGTATATCACAATTCATGCGGATTAACGTGACCTTTGCTACTCTATTCAAACGCTCACCTCATTTCCTTATACCCTCAAAACCATATCATCATTAAGCAGGAAT
Source organism: Malthinus flaveolus (assembly GCA_950108345.1). NCBI lineage: Eukaryota > Metazoa > Arthropoda > Insecta > Coleoptera > Cantharidae > Malthinus > Malthinus flaveolus. The sequence continues at coordinate 10,371,705 of OX467288.1, read as the reverse complement.
AATCAAAACTTTTCCAAACGTGAAATAATCGAAGTTAATTAATTAAACATTTTATTTTAACAGCGGTAAACAATTTTTTAGGTCGGTTTAAACGGTTTGGTTTAATTTAAAAAAAAATTGCGAATAAACAAAGTGGGCTTTGATTTAACCTACGGCATACAAATGGAAAAAAATGTGGCTCGAAAACTATCAGCGCTTGTGTGGAGATGACAACGTACTGTATCGAAATAGAGCATTTTTGAGATGGCAGCCCTTTTTAATGGGGGTAGCACCGATGGCAAATTCTTCACCGTTGCTTTTCACTCCAAATTAAACAAACGACAATTTTTAAAAACAATATCTACCTACCGTAATTGAATTTTTCGAATTCTTCGCCGTCAAGGTACATTTAAACATAACTCGAAGCGAAACGAAAACTCATCATTTGCGTTCGCATTAGGCCCATTTAGTTTAGGTGCTCTCTTTTCGCTACGCCTTATTTGCGAGAGACGTAAGTTTGTTTAAACGGATTAAAAATTAATACGAGTCTCGTTAAATGAAAAAGGTTGGAAAAAATTTTTGCGTTAAATTCGAAATTTACGTCTTGCGACCTTCAACCTTTCAATAGAGACTTAAATGTTAATTCGTCGTCTCTCTCGCCCTTGCCCTCCCGTTTGGACAAATTTCCCCTTTAAAAAGAAAAACTAAATTATTTAATTCTGAAATAAATTTAATTAACTTAGAAACAAACTTGAAGGCATTTTAAATTAACGTTCAGTTTCCAACTTTTGCCTTTATTTACATTTTTGTGCAAATTATTTTTTTTAAATAAATAATTTACGCCCCGCTTTTATTTACGGCTGTGCAATTTTTCTAATTTTGAAGGTTTAATTTTTATCACTCAATAATACGGAATTTTAATTATATCGGCGAAATTATCAAGAGCGCCATCGAGTGCTTAAATGGCGAATTTTCGTCTTGATTTTCCAAGCTCTCTTTATCTCAGCTTTCAATGAAAACGTATTCCTAAAAATACCCACTTTGCCAACCATTTTTAATTAAAAAGAATTTTTGTTTCAAGCAATTTAGTCAATTTGTGCTAAATACGAAGGCCTAGTTTTGATGTTTATCCAAAACTATGCCAATATTGAAAATTTTGTTATACCTACAGAAGAAAAGCGACTGATGTGGCCAAGTGGCCATAACAAGACTCTTTCGTACGCGTTAAAAATTTTGAAAAGTATATCAGAAATAGTGCCTAACAATAGTAAGCTCAGAAGCTCTCCCTGGTGTCGAAAAACTAAAATTATACCGGGTGTTTCTACTTGCAATAGCAAGCTAATATCATTTCCGGTTGAATCGAAAGTCAAACTATTAAATGTTTGATATCACCAGATAGATAATTTTATAGCCATTCCAAATCACACAAAATATACAGGGTGTTGCGTTTAAAATAGAAAAGGTAACCTCGTTTCCGGTAAAACCGGAAGTTAAAATTTAACATATTTAGTAGCATTGGATAGCTAATCTTGCGTCATTTAAAAAACTTTTAAAATATACAGGGTGTTTTGAAAAACTTAGTTTGCTTTTTTAATTTCCGGTTTGACCGGAAGTGTTTTTTAAACCAAAATTATAACAAATAATAGAAATTTATGCTATAAATTTATATACCAACTTGCAATTCTAAATTTTAATTACGAAAGAAATTATAAATTTAAGAAATTTTTACTTTCAAAAAATAATAGGTGCGGATCTGTTAATAGCAAATAAACCAAACAATGGTTTCTAATTAAGAACTTTCATATCTACCACATATCAAAATATAGACAAAACGGCCTGAGCCGATTTAGAGAAAATTAGTTTTAAAATTTTAGTCAACTGTGGCTCTTTAAAAGTAGTCAATTTTGAAATTATTTTAAAAATCGACTTTAACAAAACTAAAGCCCTATATTTTGCCTATATATTCCTGTTTTTAGATTTTTAAAACAATAATTATCTCCAAAGTTATAACAAAAAAACTAATAAATGGGACGATCGTTATACTGGCCGCCATTTTGAATTTAAAAATTTGAAAAAATATTTTTTGAATTAAAGCTGATGTGTACTAACTTCTAGCCGAGTACAAATACTGTGTACCAAGATTTTCCGAAATGCGACCAGAATAACCCCCTTTTTTTTGGGCCACCCTGTATCGATTTTGTTTAAAAACTTATTTTGTCGATGAAATTTTGTTAAAGTGTCTAAAACCAAATTTCAACAACATGGCTTTTGTCGTTTTTCTTTTACGGCGTTACATACACACTGACACACAGACAGACTTTTTCTAAGAGTATTAGAATCAGGGGGGTCCGCGAAACGGAAAGAAATGAAATAATAAGAAATATATAATAAATAGAGGAATAAAAAAAATAGAAATATAATAGAATATAAAGTCAATGAAAGTGTAAAATTTAAAAATCGCAATAATTGTAAAAATTTCAGATGTAACTCCGACGAAGGCCAAAATTACTGTTCGAAACAGCATCGTTAGTTTTCTAAATTAATTAAAATCATTTTTTTTAAATAAGGGAGGGGATAAAAATTCGACAACTGGACAACTACTAGTTCTCTACCGATGATTTTGTCGACTTCAGATTAACTTGGTACTCAGAGCGCTGTTATAGAGCTGTGGTGTCCACCCTGTATATTTTAAGAGAGAGAGAAATTTAGTCGCGTTTTTGTTGCATTTGAACAACAAAAAGTGTATCTTTCTAAGTTGGTAGAAAAGCATTTAAAGGGGAACCAAAAAATGGTAACCCCAAGATCAGATTTTACGGTTTTTGCGTTATAACTCAAAATGGGCGCCTAAAAACAAAAAATTAGCTCTATACTGTCATTTTGTAAATTATACAACAAAAAGAATGAACCCCTAAACAGCTCTCTGCGGCAAATAAAACCAGAGATACATTGGTTGAAAGTTACGGTTCAAATGTCAAAAAATGACAAATAATGGCATTTTTTATATTTTTGTTATAAAAATTTTTTGTGGGCCCCGGGTGACAAAAATGTATAGGGCGTGATTTGAAGCAAAATACTGCGTGAACAAAATGGTTGCAATTAGATGTCAGTACGACCAACAGCAACGGAGATATGGGGTTGTGAAATAGAATATTATAAGAGCCCTTTACAATAGAGCAAAAAAGGGAGTGGGGGTGTACTACTGATGCCTACTGATCAAGTAGATAAGTTGGGTATGATTTGCAAGCTCTTAGCTTAAAATTCTGTTCTTTTAAAGTGCCTCCACTTAAGCACTAGTTAGTCATTATCTTTTCAACAAATAGTGGGGTTATGGTCGCGCACGTGTCTATTAGGTGTCGACGCATCTACCAATATGGTCTTTTACGAAAAAAAATTTGAAGTTGACGGCCAAGCTTGATTTGAAAGCTCCATACATTAAAAAAATATATTGTTAATGTTAAGTTTTTATTTCCATTAATAACAATTAAATATTTCATGTTTCGTGGAACACACTATACATTTGCGAATTGCTGCTGAATTTTCAGAGATAATACGCTATACGCATATCTATTGCACTTGGTAATTATTACGTTTAATGCATTGGGCGTCTAGTCGCTATAGACACCCACAATCACCTATGCTAGACAGTAATAGAATATCAGCAACTTTAATTTTTAAATTATGCCTCCGTATTAGCAAGTTTGGCCGTTTGGCACAAGAAATTACTCGCAAAGTCAAAGAGAAAGATAATAATTTATTTATTTCACAAATTTTCATTTACATTAATGGAAAAGGAACTAAGTGTAGTTATCTCTATCATAATAGTATTTAATTACAAACTTAACAATCCTTCGCAATAATTAACATTTTCAAATATTTTGTTAACAACAAAATTAATGACACACCCACAAATTTAATATTGGTCAATGACAATTTTTGAAGTTTTACAATCAAACGAGTGACCACTTTTTCATGTTTTAAACCTCGTATTAAAGTTAAATCATAAATTTTATATCTTTATGTACAGTTAGCAGCAAATTAATAATCTTAAAGGCCTTCTCGCTTAATTCGATCAAAAATTTTTAAATCAAACCGTCACGTCACCCTTGCAACGTTTCGACTTAAGCCCGAGTCATTCTCAGGCCGCTCGAAAACCCTTAATACTTATTAAGTGAAAAGATACAGCATCATGTATTATCTAATAGCGTATTACTAGTAAAAAAATACTTCTAAATTTACTACCCCTAAATTTTCAAAAAGTTAAGACTTCGCGATGCGCTCCACAAATGGCGCTTTAAGCTTCTCTTTTTTTAAATTAAGTTCGATGTTTCAGTCTACCATCATGGACGTTGTCGTCTAAAGTTTCCTACCGTGTTTTTTTTCAACGTGACACAAGCAAGCTTTAAGAAGATTTTCTTTATATAACTACAATAAAATTGGTGGTTTTTGAAAAATCGCACCCTTAAACGTTTAAAATTTAATTATTAATCAATATCACACTTAATATATTACCAATAATTTTACTAAATTTATTTACTCGTATGTAGTAGCATATCAAGGTAAATTTGTAAGAAAATTGGCCAATCTTTTAATATTTTAATTAAATACAGTGTTAGTCGAGTTAAAAAAAAATTTTTTCTTCTACAGGCTAAGAATTAGAGTAACTATTTACAACAAAAAAATATTTTGTATGTACAAAAGTGTTTAAAATTAACCTTTTTTTGATTATTCAAAAGTACGCCCCCTTAGATGGAAGGCTCAAAAATATCACTTTAAAATTTTTAATTTGTTTGGCTAACTACCCATTTTTAATAGGTCACATATATAGGGGTGTTTTGACAGTTTTTTCTAAAACTAAAAATAAAAATTGCGGGGAGAATCGAATTTTTTGCATTTCGTTGGCTTTTCACCACTTGGAGTCGCTATAGATTATAGATAGGGTTGTTTAAATTCGATTATCTCGAAAATGGTGAGAAATACGAAATTGGTTGATTTGGAGCGAAGGTGCGTAATTAAGCGTCGAATGGTATACCTAAGAGTAAATTGGAAATTTTGCATTAGGTTCTCAGATTTTGGAAAAAATCGAAATTTTGAAAATCAAAAAAAAATTTTCTGACTATTTTCAAAGATATTAAAAAAAGTAAAAACGAATTTTTGTCTTTGCTTGTTTTCTTTTACCACATGGCAATTTTAGAATGGTAATACCCCTTTTCGGTTTTTAGGCACCATCATCCCCATATTACATTCAATTATTCAACTACGATCTACACCAGGTTAGTTTTTTGGTAATTTTGTAGTCAAAAACTAGTAAATTAGTAGGTTTAAACCATTGAATTTTGAGAAAATAGCGGCATTTTTCACATTTAAAAGAATGCTTTGAGCAATTTGGCAACGCTGCATAAAATTGGGAAGCGCCTAGTATAGTTCAAAATAATTGTAAAACATGCGTCAGTCACTATTCTATAAGTTTTACGATTAAATTTTTTTGGATTGTCCGCAACAAATGCACAATCTGACTTTGACGAACTAATGGAGCCACCCTGTATAATGTCTGTAATTTGTTTCCGTGGCTGTTTTAAATACTTTTCGACTGTAAATGTACTAAAATATACTCAAGTTTGGAACATCTCTGCGTTTATATGACGAGCACGACTCAAAAAATATGCGAAAACGCAGGTCCGTATTTAAAATTTTTGAGTCGAGATGCTCTAAGTCGAAACGTAAAAAATTGTTTAACTGGCTTGTTGCAGAAAAGAAAAAGTGGAGACAAAAATATATTTACAAGTCTCTTGCTATCCTTGCTTAGAATTTCAGAAGAAATCCAAAAAGAATTTTGAAAATTTTGAAAAACTTAAAAAAATTTTATTTTTATTTTTGAAAACTAAATAAAATTTAAATAGTTTTGGAACTTTCCAAAAGCATCACAAACTAACGCAAACTGTTAATTTCTTTCTTAGTATTCTATCTAAACTGCTCAACACCTCTAGTATTTCGAGCAAAAACAAATGTGTAATTGTCTATAACAAAATCCGCACTAATAGAGCCACCCTGTATAATGTCTGTGTTTTGTTTCTGTGGCACTATGGCTGCCTTAAATGCGTTTCGACTGTAAATGTACAAAATACACTCAAGTTTGGAACATCGTTGCGTTTATATGACAGGCAAAACTCAAAAAAATACGTCAAACGCAGGTCCGTATTCAACATTTTTGAGTTGAGTGCTCAAAGTCGAAACGTAATAAAAAAGTGGAAACAAAAAATATATTAAGACAACTTTTGCTCTCCGTGCTTACAACTTCTGAAAAAATTGCAAAAAAAAATTTTTTAATTTTGAAATTTTTTTTTGAAAATTAAAAAAAAATTTGGAAAAAATTTTGAAAAAAATTTTTTTTAAATCTTGGAACAACTAAATAAGATTAGCTTAATTTTGGAATTTTTCGAAAATATCAGATCTAACGCAAACTGTCGATTTCTTTCTTGGTATTCTATTTAAACTGCTCAACACCTCTAGTATTTCGAGCAAAAACAAATGTTTGTGTAATTGTCGATAACAAAATGCGCACTAATAGAGCCACCCTGTATAATGTCTGTGTTTTGTTTCTGTGGCACTGTGGCTGCCTTAAATACGTTTCGACTGTAAATGTACAAAATACACTCAAGTTTGGAACATCGTTGCGTTTATATGACAGGCAAAACTCAAAAAAATACGTCAAACGCAGGTCCGTATTCAACATTTTTGAGTTGAGTGCTCAAAGTCGAAACGTAATAAAAAAGTGGAAACAAAAAATATATTAAGACAACTTTTGCTCTCCGTGCTTACAACTTCAGAAGAAATTGCAAAAAAAAATTTTTTAATTTTGAAATTTTTTTTTGAAAATAAAAAAAAAATTTGGAAAAAATTTTGAAAAAAATTTTTTTAAATCTTGGAACAACTAAATAAGATTAGCTTAATTTTGGAATTTTTCGAAAATATCAGATCTAACGCAAACTGTCGATTTCTTTCTTGGTATTCTATTAAAACTGCTCAACACCTCTAGTATTTCGAGCAAAAACAAATGTGTAATTGTCGATAACAAAATGCGCACTAATAGAGCCACCCTGTATAATGTCTGTGTTTTGTTTCTGTGGCACTGTGGCTGCCTTAAATACGTTTCGACTGTAAATGTACAAAATACACTCAAGTTTGGAATATCGTTGCGTTTATATGACAGGCAAAACTCAAAAAAATACGTCAAACGCAGGTCCGTATTCAACATTTTTGAGTTGAGTGCTCAAAGTCGAAACGTAATAAAAAAGTGGAAACAAAAAATATATTAAGACAACTTTTGCTCTCCGTGCTTACAACTTCAGAAGAAATGCAAAAAAAAATTTTTTAATTTTGAAATTTTTTTTTGAAAATTAAAAAAAAAATTTGGAAAAATTTTGAAAAAAATTTTTTTTAAATCTTGGAACAACTAAATAAGATTAGCTTAATTTTGGAATTTTTCGAAAATATCAGATCTAACGCAAACTGTCGATTTCTTTCTTGGTATTCTATTTAAACTGCTCAATCAACACCTCCAGTATTGGAGGTGTTACGCTAGTTAGCCCCTTTTAAGGGAATTTCGTATCGTATTTAAACAACCCCCTGATCTACTATCTTTTGATTTTTTTACTACTATTTGATTTATTGGCGTTCGGGACGTTATAAAAAAATTCTGGAAAGCGTCTACTCTGCAAAAATGCCAATTTATTTAAATGCGTGTGCTTTTCACCAGTTCCAATTTTCAGTTTTTATCCAACACTTGTGGCGATTTAAATAGCCTTTTTACCGTTTTTAACCCTAAAAAAGTTAGAAATTAGTCTCTTCGCCAGTTCGATTCAAATTTTGGTTTCAAAATTATTGCACACGTCGTTTCGCAAACGCCAACGCTTGGGTCGCCTTAAAAAACGATTTTTAATATATTTTCGAGCAAAACTGTTTGTAATGGTTTTTAAATTGAAATTTAAAATACGGTAAAACTGCTTATCAAACTTCGCTTAAAATGTTGACGAGTTGATGGAGTTAAAGTACAATAAAATCGCATTTCGAGGAGGCCCGCAAAAAAAACTTCTTTCTCTCTATTTCGTCTTAAATTTGAATGTTTTCGAAAGATGGCGAAGGATTTTAATATTGGCAGCTATGAAGCGCGAGCTGTCTTATTTTTTTATTTAAGGGTGTTAGCAGAAATATTTGGTAGTATGAGTACATGGAAACCTGTTTATCCTTTTATTAAAGTTTAAAGACCTCTGGGTCAAGTTAGGTTGTTTGGACACGCACACTTTGAAAAATACGCAATAATTCCGCTTTTTGGGGGCAATTGTTTGTTTCAAACGATTTTTGTTAACTCCACTGCGCTCGTTTAAAAACTGTCAATTAAAAGCTCGAAAAGCTCGCCCCTAAATATTCATTAATTTTTTAAAAAGTTATTATACTGTCAATTATGGCTGTTTTGATTTATATTTTAGGTATGGAAAAAGGCTTCCAAGTCGAAGAGACGCGTAGAAGAAACTTAAAGTTAATACCACCGAAACAGGTGCAAGATCTGTTAATAACAGTCATTAGAATTTATGTACGATCACTTCAACCAACTTTTGACTTAATTAGTAAATATATATTTTTTCATTATTTTCACTTAAAACTACCTAAATTTTCTTTTAAAAATAACCCTCTTAAGCTTCCATAAAAAATATCTACAATTTACAATATTTTAGTAAAATCGTTACTATCCTCGAACCCCTTATTCTTGTAACTTGCAGCGCTTCTCGACGAGGCGTCCGTTTCGGCGACGTCGAAAGCTGCCAGGATGTACGACTTCTCCAGCTTTGTGTGTCAATGGTTCGTTTTAGAATTTCCCAGCCTATTTTGCTCTTCCTGTATGGGATCGTTCAAATCGAACGAATTTCCTCCATTCAGAAACCTATCGGATAAGTAAAACTCGTCCGGACTACACTGCGAGTCGCTTCTAGTTTTAAATATTTCCGATATTATTTTGGGCTTGTTGGCATTAACTGGCCTCGGCGCTAGTTCTTCAGTAGAACTGTCGCTCGTTGGGTAGCCAAAATATCCGGCTTCGTATCCTTGTTGGTTTCCGTAACGATATGCGTTACCCATGGACGACGTCAAACTCGAGTCGGATTGAGCTAGCCCGGTCTTTAAGTTGGCATTTAATCCGCCCGAAGTCTTCCTGCTTAAAGCTTTCGTTTCCAACTCCTCTTCTTCATTTTGATCGTTGTACCTGCGGAAAAAAATACAAAATTACTTTTTAATGCATTAACGAACGCCCCCGAGATACGCAGAGAGAGTCTTCGTGAGAATTTAAAATTACGCCATTGGACTAAAAACCGTTAATTACCTTTCTGGTGGGTTATGCACCAACGCGCACTGATTACTAATCGAAATCGACGCCTCTGACGAATCCACCGCCGTGGACGCCACCTCAGAAGCTGGGCTTCGCCTACTTCCTTGTTGTACTTCCACGACGAAAACGCCATCACGAGCGCCAGGAGAATACTTCATGGTAGTCTCTCTACTATCTTCCTCTAGGTCCTTTCAAACAAAACAAAAGTTGTCGCCAATCCGAATAAAATGGTTAACGGTTCACTTACGCTTCGCTCTTCTGTTTCTACAATTAGGTGATTATTTTTTAATGTCATAGTGATGATACTACCATTTGTACTTGAGTGACTTGTGCTGCGAGTCGTCTGCGGTCCACTTGCAACGGTAGTCGTACCATCGCAAATTTCCATATCGTCTCCCGTTATCGACAAATGTGTTTCGCTGCATTTGATCTGAAAACAGTAAAATAATAATAATACAAAAAACTCGATCTCGATAATAATTCGAGTTGGAGTCTCCGTCCAATGGCGATGGTGACCTCGTGTGTATCGCATTGTGGTAGAAGTACAAGAATGGGCGCATTTTAATAAATAATGGGTCGATGTTTATTAATAATACAATGTTTGGGCTCCTTACAACTGATCTTTATTAAATCAAGCAAAAACGTTGCTTTTTGGGCATTGTGTATACATAAAGAGCCAGAACTCACTACCGATGTTAAAAGGCCCTCTTCGATCCAGAAGTGAAATGCACGACTTAGAAGAGGTCGCAGACATCCATAACAATGTGGAGATTAATTTTTTATTTGACAAATCGTAATTTAAATAAAGAGAGTCGTAAGCAGGGGTGTACAAACGTTACCCTATCGAAAAGTTCTCTAAGCACGCCTTGTGTTTGAATCCTGAAGACCAAATTATTACAAAAATTTCCTATATTTTGAAGTGAACGCCTTATTTTCTTTTCGATCTATCGAGCCCCCCCCCCCTCACCATGTATCGAACTTGTTGCATTGACTTTTTAATTTAAAGACTGTGGTCATCAACTCGGAGCGGTGTCAGAACATACTTGAGCACAGTATTTCCCGAGGATGCCATTATCTAACATATCTCCTCATGGAAGCCAGGTCTCTTTTGAATTTTCTAGGCGTCCCAAAGCGTACGCTGTGGGTGCTTTTCTGAGGATCTTCAAGTTGTTGAAAAGCTCGAGAAGCGCCAACGGTAAAATTTAGGAGTACGATCGATGGGCTCCCAGGTGGCGGAAAGAATGGACGATCAAGCCGCACATTGTGTATTGCTCAATTGCTCAGGGACTCTTAAGAATCGACTAAAATTTTTGTAAGAAACACTAGAGTCACCGATCATACTATAAGAGTGCTTAAAGTTCTAAATAGTTATCTACTAGCGGATTGCTTAAGATACACGAATATTGCTGGTTCCAGCAATGATCAAATGGGCCTTAGAAGGTGTCAAACTTCAATTGGAACGCCCATACGCGAACAGATGCCTTTCGGAAACGTAAAGGTAAGGTAACAGGTTAAAGTTTCTTGCATAAACAAATGAGTGAGACTGTAGAAGAGGAAGGGTATGTTCATCAGCTGACTATGTTTCCAGTTTAAAAAGGTGAAGGTTGTAGGTCCGACGTAGATTTAGGCTGCCTTCCTACAACGTATAGGGGGAAACCACCCAAAATGGCAAAGTTTGGTTGAATTAATTTCCATGATCATGATGGTTAAGCTATGAAAATGAAAAAATAAAAATGCTAAACTGGTTAGGGATCGCTAGTTTGGACAATAAGAAACTAAACAACAACTAATTTGATAAAAAAGAATGGAATTCAGAAGATAATAAAAAATAGTCGATTGTCTGAATGAATTCGATCAAAAATTTTTCCCCGACACAACTCAATTTAATTTTCCTTAACGAGAATAGGTTTTTTGTCGTCTCCAATTTTGGTAATTTGCGCGATAAATCGAGAAATGTGTTATTTATTAGCCGAACAAAGTGCATTCAACTGCATAGACGAGTGCACAAAACTTTGGGGGTCGAGGAACACAAATCAAAGCTAGAATTTATCTGATGCACCTTGTATACACGTCATAATAGCGTCTCCTTTTCTCGTCGTTATTTAACTTAGTTGCAAAACAAAAATGCAACGTACAGAATTTTTTTTCTATCCCATTCTATTATGCCCGTATCCAATTCTCAACTTGACTTTGGTAAAAGTCAAATGCATCGCAACCATTTTTAAAAGTAACTGCGGTTCCATCTCTCGTCTCTCTTAACTTGTATTGAAATGCAACGCGATGAACTAAGATGGACGAATCAAAATATATGGAGTGCATTTTATACTGGTGAATAAACTCAGACTTGTTTTGAACATTATGTTGCTATCTATGCAATAATAGCGACTAGACGAAAAGTGTCAAACTTATTTTTAGAATAAACAGTAGACTGCTCTCACTTTGGAAATCCAAGGGCAAATTACTACTTGGTAAAAAAAATTATTATTTATCTTTTTCTCCATTCAAAATAATTTCATTCAAAGTGCATATTTGCATTTTTAGTATGGCAACTAATAATTTATGTCAAAATGATATTTTTTTTAAATTACATACAATTAAAACTTTCACAATTTTATGGGTTTGGTTTTTTGGAGGGAAAAATTCGTTTGTTTGGCGCCATTTTACGTTTGGAGAAACTACTTAACATTCTACGATTTTTAAAATTTTTTCCCGGCAACTTAACGGTCTCCCAATAGGCTGCCCCCCATGTCAAAACTTGACAAGAGACGCGAAAAAATCGATAGCCTATAAAAACACTAGAAAAAGTGGAAAATAATAATTTTTTTTGTTAAATTTGTTCTTCCTATTGGGCGCCCCCCTTATATTATTACTGCAACCTGCGGCTGGAGACGTAACAGACTAGTTATAAATTACGTAAAAATTAGTTTTTAATGCCAACTCTAATTTAATACGTTAAACGACTATTTTTGATAATTTTAGAGTCTTTGATGTGGGCTGCCCCCTTGTTATGAGTGAAAAATGCGACCAGAAAAGTGGCAAACTCGCAACAAAATTACGAAAAAATTAAAAATGGAAAAAATACAACTCTCATTTTATAATTATAAAAATACTGTTTCGTTAATTGTCGAGTCTTTTTAAAGCCCCCCCCCCCCCTCTCTACTCTTTTACAAAATATTTAAAATATAGTTTAAGATGTATAGGCTTGTATTGGTTTTAATGTTAAAATACGTATTTTGTTTGTAAAAAATGTTTAAAACTTAATCCGACTTAGAAAGATTGAGATGAATTGATCCAAACACTTGTAATATTAAAAAAAAATTTGGGTAGTTTTCGAAGCTTCTACGAGCTGTGCCCCTCTAGTAAAAAGTGTTTGGAATATAATCTGAGATAGCAAAAATGGTTTTAAGTTATCCCAAGCGATTGTGATATTAAAAAAATTTTTTTTTGTAGTTTTCAAGGCTTCTACAAGCTGTGCCCCTCTAGTACAAAATGTTTAGAATATAATCTGAGATAGAAAAAAATGGTTGTAATTTATCCAAGCCGATTTTAATATTTAACAAAATATTTTAGTAGTTTTCAAAGGCTTCTACAAGCTATGCCCCTTTAGTAAAAAATGTTTGGAGTTTAATCTGAGATAATAAAAACGGTTTTAATTAACCCAACCGATTCTAATATTTAACAAAATTTTTTGGGTACTTTTCAAGGCTTCTACCAGCTGTGCCCCTCTAGTACAAAATGTTTAAAATATAATCTGAGATAGAAAAAATTGTTTTAATTTATCCAAACCGACTCTAATATTTAATTAAATTTTTTCCGGTAAATTTGAGTGCGTTGTAGCGGCGTGCCCCCTCGTCATAACGAAACTTGTGGGGGCAAGCGCAATTAATAAGTAATAAAATAATAAAAAAATATAATTTGGCAATACAATTTACAAATAAGTTAATTAAAAACAAAATTTATACGACTCGAAACATTAAAGATTAAAACTAAAACAGTCAAACGATATGGCCTTGATGCATTTTGTGTCCTCATTTTGAACCGTTGCACTTTTCAATGGTGTCTGTAACTCTTCCGTTACATCCTTAAATCTTTCTTTGTCTTTTTAACTAGCTTTAATATGATAAAAGGAGGACGAAAAATATAATCAAATTATCGCAACAAATAAAAATTGTCTAAAAAACAGCTTGCACTACTCATTAACTTTGTTTCAGCTGAGTGTATTTTGGCGTGTCCTAGTATTTAAGGTCATTGGAATGTTGTGCAAAAAAAATTATTTTTTTTCTCGCCGGGATGATGCAAAAATATTTAATTAGACTCGCGAAAAAAGAGGGAGAGAGAGAAGGAGAGAAATAATAAAATTCTTATAACAAGAGAAAAATTCCTCGAATTTTAAGTCATTAAATTGCATTAGCCATCTCATCTCTATCGTGTGCAGTTTTTAAAAGGGCAATGACATCCAACACCATTAGGGTCGTTAAATTTTTGGACAACTTTTTAACAAAACGACCGCCACGAGGAGAAGAGATGCTTTTGCAATTTTTATTTAAATTTCCTAAGTCCTCAGGAAGAAAATATTAATTATAATGCTGGTAATGAGGGGACCAAAAGAGTAATTTTTGGTAAATAAAACAAAACAACAAATGCGTTTTTGTTGAACCATGTTTCCGCTATAGTAAATAATGAAGGGTTGCGAGTTGTTCGTCGTTTATTTTTAATATCGCCGAAAGTTTAAAAAGTGCAAATAAGAAAGAATCGTGTGACGTAGGGTGAAAATTTTGGGAACGAATAGTTTGGAAGTGAATGTCCGGCCAAAGACCTGCCCGGACCAACTGCACCAAAGAATGCAATTCATTGCACTTCAGGGGTGTACCGTCAATAAGGTTCAAAATAATTTTTGCGCAATTATTTATTTTGAAATATGACTTTCAATTTGTTTCTTCCAAAACTATTAATTTGGATTTAAAAATACTTAAAATTTATTTCGTTCAATTGAATTGATTAAAGATCCCCGAGCGATTAATGGTGCCATTTTTAATTAATTAACCGCAATTGCAACGAGCGCCAACTGGCGAAAAGCCCTGCAAATTAATCTGAACGCAAAAAATAGCTTCTACTTGAAAGCCTCTTTATGACGTTTCTATAATGTTAAGACGATTTTCAAAAAATTTTCTTTTCAATGATGAAAAGCCAACTCCAAAATTTTTTCCGTTAGCAAAAGTTTTGAGAAGCTTTTATTGAAAACAAGCGACTTCCAAAACTTGTGAAGGCACTCAAATAAGTTTAAACTAAAAAATGAAAGTTCATTTTCCCTGTTTTTGTTTAGAAAAGAAATTTTGAAACAAACTCAACTAGCGTGTGGTAAGTGCAACGGTGCAACTCACAACAACTAACCCCAGACTGCTCGGGGCTAGAGCTCATCAACTCGCCATAATTCTTAACACTTAAGTCGCTCTCGTACTTTTAAAATAAATTTTTGTAACTTTTAGAATGCGAACTAATTGCGTATTTTTAAAATTTAAAAGGAAAAATTAGCATTAAAAACGAAGTTTGTGAATTATGCGGAAGTGGTGAAAAACCATTTAAAAAGTTATTGCGTTTCTTTAAAAATAAGACGTTAGGTTTATTAAAGGTGCTTTTAACCCTGTCAATAAACTAAGTTAGAGTAATTTGAGTGAAGTTGAAAAATTACAAAGTCAAGCAGTCAAGCTGCAAAAGGATCGAAAAAGGGAAAAACAAGACAAACCGAAGTGGCTACTAGCACCATCTACTTAAACATATTGCAACTTACAATTGGATTTTAAAAAAATATTTAAAATTATTTTTTGTTTTGCCGCGTTACCGCAGTTAATAGTAAAAGCGTTGCGAGCTTTTCACCACTATCAGTTAGCCGTCGTAATTATCTGTTGATGTCTTTACATTGTTGCTCACGGCGTTGTGCGTGTACTCAAATTTTTCTGCAAAGATTGACAATTTTAAAATTCAACACTAAATTGCGCATCAGCCACAACTTTGGAGCGCAATCAATTTTTTGTCAGACGAGCGGTTTAGGGCGGCTCGAGAAAATTGTGTTTGTGGGGTCAAACTAAACCATAAGAAGTTACACAAAAACTTTAAATACCAAAAAATTGCATTTTTTGTATAGCTATTTGAAAATACTATAGCAGGCGGTTTTAAGTGCAACAATAAAGGTGGCAGATACCTTTAAAGCAGAGGAAAACTCTTGTTTGGCGCTCTGGCGGGGTTCTCTACAGTAAACTCTGGGCGCTTTAGCGCCTAAACTAAGCCGTTCGTCTGACAAAAAAACCTAAGAGACATAGTTTGTGGGAAATTTAATGTACTTTATTTTTATATAAGAACACTGTTTTCTGAAAGTGTCTAGTTTTTGAGTTACAAGCGATAAACTAAAAAGATCAGTTTGTTGGGCTATTTTGGAGTTTTTGCCAAACTTAAACGCGCTCTAGCGCCCAAACCGTTGGCCTGAAGAAAAACGTAACAAACATAATTTGTAGGAAATTTAAAGTACTTTATTTTTGTATAAGAAAAGTTTTTTCTGAAAGGGGGTAGTTTTTGAGTTACAAGCGATATACTAGAAAGATCAGTTTTTATATAATTTCAACGCGCTCTAGCGCCTAAAGCGTTTGCCCGAAGAAAACACGTAACAGACATAATTTGTAGGAAATTTAAAGCACTTTATTTTTGGATAAGAAAGTATTTTCTAAAAAAGGGTAGTTTTTGAGTTACAAGCGATAAACTATAAAGATCAGTTTTTTTGGCTATTTTGAAGTTTTTGTCAAACTTCAACGCGTTCTAGCGCCTGAAGCGTTTGCCTGAGAAAAAAACATAAAAGACGTAATTTTTAGGAAATTTAATTTAATTTATATTTCTATAAGTATACTTTTTCCTAAAAGTCCGTACTTTTTGAGTTACAAGCGATAAACTAAAAATATCAGTTTGTTGGGTTATTTTGGAGTTTTTGCTAAACTTCAACGCGCTCTAGCGCCTTAACAGTTTGCCTGGAGAAAAATCGTAGGAGACATTATTTGTAGGAAATTTGATTTAGTTTAGTTTTGTATAAAAGCACTTTTCTCAAAAAGTGGGTAGTTTTTTAATTATAAGCAAAAAACTGAAAAAAGACCCTTATCGAGCCACCTAAGTCAATGCTGTCACTTAGGAGTGAGTGGTAGACTGTCGGTCTTATTACTCATTTGCACTATTCTTTTAGCTCGCGTTCTCAAAAACGTATACTAATTGTTTTAGTATATTTAAACGCTGCCTGCCCAGCAACTCGCGCTCTGCAGTAACTTAGTAGTCATAGTAACAATACCATTAGAGTGGCAATGTTTTATCGCATATACAAAAACTGTAAATTAAAGAAATTTTTTTTTTAGAAATCGAGCCCTGTCACGATCTTTCGCGAATAATATTTTTTTTCAAATTAAATTAATGATCGCCGAAAGAAAACGAACAAAAGAAGTAACTTAATTTATTTTGAAAGTAAAAGAAAACTCGCCCCAAATTCTTACGTGATTGATTTTATGCTTTGAATAAAAATAAAATCCATCGATAATTAATTATTTCAAACAAAATATAAACGAAACAAGTTCAAATTAATTCAAATTGATTGTAAGCCACTTTTGAATTGGAATTAATTATTCGGTTAAAACTGGCCTATTTTAAAATTGCGGGGGTTGAAATTTTGATGCGACTAAGGTGAAACATTGTAAACTAACAGAGTAGCTAATTAAATTATAAACTTGGTGTATGAAATTATCGTAATTGGAACTTACTTAGTACTTCGTAAGTCAAGTTTTAAAAAAATGATTGCAACTGGTAAAAAACCTTTTTAGCAAAATTTCCACTGCGATTCTTTTATAAATGAATAACTTTGAAAATTGTGTAATATTCATAACATTTTGTAGAATTAACCCTCGTCTAATGTGCAAAACAGTTTTGATCTACCCTTAAGATAAGGCTTAATTACCATCAATATTCAAGACGTACTTAATTGAGTTTAAATTTTCACAGTTCGTAACTTTGTTTCGGCGTTTCAGCGCCGACTTAATCAATTACGTTCTCTTTAAAAATGACCCCTATACTATTTCCACCCGATTTAAATACAATCGCGCAAAAAGTGACAAAAAAGTGCAGAGTGCAGTCTTAATTTGAAATTCAATTCGAGTCGCTGTTTAAGTACGAGAATTAATTTTGAGGAGTTAATAAAAGAAACAAATTGATTTAGAAATCACGTAACGCGATGATTAGCATCATTATTTTTATGTCTTTATTTACAAAATGGACTCGACGTCCTTTAAAATTACGTCGGTGGATGTGTCGGTTTTAAGTTTTTAAGTCGCTTTTGCACTTTGCGTTTAAAAACTTTGTAGTTTTCCACTTAAAACTTTTCTTATTAAAAACGTCTTTGGAGACAGCTTGTAAATAATTTTTTTGGCTAAATTACCTGATCGCTGTTGAACAAATGGGAACTTAAAGGTTTTGACGAGGGTTCCGAATTTTCTTCACGATGTAAGACGTCCCCGTCGTAATTATTACAGTCTCTATACCTCCTATACTTTTTCCACAAAAATCTAAAAATAATTCGTTATTCAACTTTTTTGAAAAGTGTAAATTGAAACTTACCTAATTCCAAAACCGGCTAACAACGAAACAATTAACGGTATAAAAGTTGCAATGCAAGCCAACAGTAAAGTTTGTAAATCCGACAACCCCAATCCTGCAAAATGGATTTTTTTAAACAAATTAAATTAACGCTCTCGATTAAAACAGTTGGAGCAAATCGAGCTGCCAAATTTGTACCCTAATAATGAAATTAATTATAAAATTTGCAAGTGGTAAAACCGGCGTTTTGTTTGTAAATTTACGCGAGACGAAAATTTAAATTAATTTTTGTTCCAAAAATAGTTTTACATTTTATTTTCCACAATCACACTTTTGGGAAATTAATGTTGTAAATTGAAACAAAAATTAAGAACCTTTTTAATGCACCGAAAAGCTCGTAATTTTGACATTTCGAAAGGCAATGTGTTTCACCTTATTCAGCTTTAAGCTTACGTAGACACAGATTCGAGTAATTAAATCAATTTAAAATTAAAGCGCTAGCTTTGTTTAAAATGGCACGAATTAATTAAGTAAAAGGATTTGTTATTATGAAGTAATTACTTCAGTGATATTTTGTTTAATCGAAATGATAATTAAAAGTGTAATGAGACGTTCTCAACAGAGCCCTCAAGGAATTGGGGCAAAAAAGTTGTGCAGATTATAAATGCTTGTTGTTCGCTAGTTTATTTTAATTGGGATGTAAATAAAAGGGATTACTGTTTTTGTTTTCACTATCTGCAATGTAAATTACAATTACACAGAAAATTTAAATACTTAACAACTATGGTTAACCTAAAAATTATAAAAAGGCACTTTTGTTACTCTCAGCTCTCGGGGGAACCTAATCTAGACGTAAAATTGGATGGTGATAAAATCCAGACGCTCGTGCAAACCTCAAGTTAATGTGCGACTATACTCATACTAAAATTAGAATACTCTGGAATAAATATGCAATTATAGATAGTCAAAAGCGAGTCTGGATATTACAAAACTCCAGCGACGATATCTCGAAAACAGACGGTTTAAGACTCTAAGCACCTTACTTACAGCCTTGTTACTCTATATTTAACGAGGAAATTTAATTTGTAAAAATATACAGGGTTGTACTTTTTTAAAATGCGCAAAAAAGCATTTTTAGCGACAGTCAAAAGCGGGTCTGGATACTATGAGACTCTAGCGACGATATCTCGAAACCAGATGGTTTTGACTCTAGGCACCTTACAGCATTGTTACTCTAGATTTAACGAGGAAATTAAATTTGCAAAAATATACAGGGCTGCTCTATTTAAAACGGCGCACTAAAGCATTTTTAGAGACAGTCAAAAGCGGGTCTGGATACTATGAGACTCTAGCGACGGTATCTCGAAAACAGATGGTTTCTACTCTAGGCACCTTACATCATTGTTACTGTATATTTAACGAGAATATCAAATTTGCAAAAATATACAGGGTTGTACTATTTAAAAAGGCGCAAAAAAGCATTTTTAGAGACAGTCAAAAGCGGGTCTGGA
Source organism: Malthinus flaveolus (assembly GCA_950108345.1). Lineage (NCBI taxonomy): Eukaryota > Metazoa > Arthropoda > Insecta > Coleoptera > Cantharidae > Malthinus > Malthinus flaveolus. Next base: position 10,352,223 of record OX467288.1, on the reverse strand, counting down.
TACTATGAGACTCTAGCGACGATATCTCATAAACAGATGGTTTCTACTCTAGGCACCTTACATCATTGTTACTCTAGATTTATTGAGGAAATTAAATTTGCAAAAATATACATGGATGTACTATTTAAAAGGGCGTAAAAAAGCGTTTTTATAGATAGTCAAAAGCGAGTCTGGATATTACAAAACTCCAGCGACGATATCTCGAAAACAGATGGTTTTCGACTCAAGGCACCTAACATTATTGTTACTCTAGATTTAACGAGGAAATTAAATTTCCAAAAATATACAGGGCTGCTCTATTTAAAACGGCGCACTAAAGCATTTTAGAGACAGTCAAAAGCGGGTCTGGATACTATGAGACTCTAGCGACGATATCTCGAAAACAGATGGTTTTGACTCTAGGCACCTTACAGCATTGTTACTCTAGATTTAACGAGGAAATTAAATTTGCAAAAATTTACATGGATGTACTATTTAAAAAGACGCAAAAACGCTATTTTAGAGACAGTCAAAAGCGAGTCTGGATACTATGAGACTCTAGCGACGATATCTCGAAAACAGATGGTTTTGACTCTAGGCACCTTACAGCATTGTTACTCTAGATTTAACGAGGAAATTAAATTTGCAAAAATTTACATGGATGTACTATTTAAAAAGATGCAAAAACGCTATTTTAGAGACAGTCAAAAGCGAGTCTGGATACTATGAGACTCTAGCGACGATATCTCGAAAACAGATGGTTTTGACTCTAGGCACCTTACAGCATTGTTACTCTAGATTTAACGAGGAAATTAAATTTGCAAAAATATACAGGGCTGCTCTATTTAAAACGGCGCACTAAAGCATTTTTAGAGACAGTCAAAAGCGGGTCTGGATACTATGAGACTCTAGCGACGATATCTCGAAAACAGATGGTTTTGACTCTAGGCACCTTACAGCATTGTTACTCTAGATTTAACGAGGAAATTAAATTTGCAAAAATATACAGGGCTGCTCTATTTAAAACGGCGCACTTAAGCATTTTTAGAGACAGTCAAAAGCGGGTCTGGATACTATGAGACTCTAGCGACGGTATCTCGAAAACAAATGTTTTCTACTCTAGGCACCTTACAGCATTGTTACTGTATATTTAACGAGAAAATCAAATTTGCAAAAATATACAGGGTTGTACTATTTAAAAAGGCGCAAAAAAGCATTTTTAGCGACAGTTAAAAGCGGGTCTGGATACTATGAGACTCTAGCGACGATATCTCGAAAACAGATGGTTTTGACTCTAGGCACCTTACAGCATTGTTACTCTAGATTTAACGAGGAAATTAAATTTGCAAAAATATACAGGGCTGCTCTATTTAAAACGACGCACTAAAGCATTTTTAGAGACAGTCAAAAGCGGGTCTGGATACTATGAGACTCTAGCGACGGTATCTCGAAAACAGATGGTTTCTACTCTAGGCACCTTACAGCATTGTTACTGTATATTTAACGAGAAAATCAAATTTGCAAAAATATACAGGGTTGTACTATTTAAAAAGGCGCAATAAAGCATTTTTAGAGACAGTCAAAAGCGGGTCTGGATACTATGAGACTCTAGCGACGATATCTCAAAAACAGATGGTTTTGACTCTAGGCACCTTACAGCATTGTTACTCTATATTTAACGAGAAAATTAAATTTGCCAAAATATACATGGATGTACTATTTAAAAAGACGCAAAAACGCTATTTTAGAGACAGTCAAAAGCGAGTCTGGATATTACGAAACTCCAGCGACGATATCTCGAAAACGGATGGTTTTCGACTCTAGGCACCTTACATCATTGTTACTCTAGATTTATCAAGGAAATTAAATTTGCAACAATATACATGGATGTACTAGACTCTAGGCACCTTACATCATTGTTACTCTAGATTTAACGAGAAAATTAAATTTGCACAAATATACAGGGCTGCTCTATTTAAAACGACGCACTAAAGCATTTTTAGAGACAGTCAAAAGCGGGTCTGGATACTATGAGACTCTAGCGACGATATCTCGAAAACAGATGGTTTCGACTCTAGGCACCTTACAGCATTGTTACTCTATATTTAACGAGGAAATTTAGTTTGCAAAAATATACAGGGTTTCACATTTTAAAATGTCGGGGGAAAGCATTTTTAGCTGTAGAATTGTAATGTTCTGTCACTAACTTTATTGCTTTCCAATATTTGAGAAATTTGAATATCCCAAAATATGTGTAGTACACCGAGACTTAGTTACATTAAAAATAATATTTGTTTTATAATGGTTTGTTTCGATATATAAATTTTTTTTATTAACTAATGCGTAGTACTCCCCCACGTAGCTACCATTGATTGTATTTTCTTATCCGTTATTAAATTTTATTAGGAAAAATAAAACTCATTCAAGATTGCATATGCATACTAAAGTAGGTTCCAAATTAAATTCCTAAAAACGAATAAATAAATAATACTTTAAATAATAGTAGAGCAAAAGAGTTTGCTCTACGTGATTTAATTTAATAGAAAGAAAACTAAATTAAGTGTTTCAGAACGTCCTTTTATGAAAAAAATATAAATCTGGCATTCCAGAAAACCTTATGAAATAGAGGGTAAATAGTTAAAAAAAGGATTTGCTTACCCTTACCCGATTCACCTTCTTCTTCGATATAGTACCCGGTTCCGTTAAAATACGGCCCTCTGTACGTCTGCTTATAAGTACCATTTGTACCGTTTGTATTCATCGTACCATTAACCAAGTTTGTAATTCCTGGTATAAACCTAAAATTTTCGGGTGGAACCGACGGAACTGTCGCTACAGACGGCTGCGATTGGGTCGACATGTTTGCGATGTAGTAGTTGGAATTGTCGCGTCAATTTAAATTTGAATTTCCTCATGTGTTGTTTGTCGTCGACGATTCAATTTTATTTCAATATTAGCTGTAAAAGAAAAGAAAAATTGATTTTTCGCGTTACTCTCGCGTCAGCATATATTTTGATTTGTGTTCTTCGAGTTTTCCTGAAGGAGTCGAATCGTGCATTGAAATGAAAAAGAATTCCTAATGTAATACATTTCAATAGGTTGGTGATATTTATTTCGTCGGCAAAGGACATTAGTATTCTTATCGAGCGCCTTGATAAACTCACGTTGGTGGAAATTGAATTTAAATTCATTTTAAAATTAGAGACCTGCCGCTTACAAAAAAATGAAAATTTTAATAAATTGATATTTGACGAGCAGCTATAAATTGTTCTAATTATAATTTTTTTAAATCCCAACACATAGCTCCAGCTCCTCTTTAAAGTAAAAAGAGCTTATCATAAATGTTCTAAAGGAAATCAGCGCAAAAAATGTTTTTTAATCAATTTCACCGTAGCCCATCGCGTAATTAAATTCTTAAAGCCCTAAATGAATTTTTCAACTGCTTGATTATTGATGAAAAAGTTGTCCGGGCTCAGAAACCACAAACCACGCCGATTTAATATTCTTTTTTAAGTAAAAAAATTCTAAAAATGCCTAACCAAGTTCCATTCAGCTTTCCCATTCTTCTACTTTCTATATATTTTTAGAATTTTTTCTTTCCGCCTCATGTTGTTCCTCTACACATATTTCGTACTCGCTATTGGGCTACCTAAGCCGTAGACGCTTCAGTATCTAAGATTATCAACTACAAGAGGTTCGAGCAGTATACAGCTGTTTAGTGGACAAAGTACTCGGCACGACACCGTGGAGACTCGGGTTCGATCCCGTCCGAGTTTCCCCCTTGTATTATGAGCGCTGCTCGGACATGGACGTCGACCGTCTACGGCTACCTAAAGTTTCAGACGAATAATGTCTGTCATTTTGTGCTAATTAGGTTTCCAACTGTCGAATTGGCATTGGATGAATTGGATAAGGGTAGTGTGGCTAATACTATGGGGTTTTGATATCTTATTATTGCCACAGGTTACGCAAGTGCAAACTCAAGAGGCAAAGTATCCGTGTGAAATCGAAAAACGTTAACCGGCTATAGGAATAAGACCTGAGAGCTTTAACTTAGTACCCCAGTGGCGTACTCGCCATAAGACCATGTAAGAGCGTATAAAAGCATAATTGGTCAAGAGTTCCAAAAAATACTGTTTAAACGTGCTAGGCAACTAGCGCGAAAGCGCCTCGAGTTTTTCCGGGGCTCTTAAAAGCACCGAAACGAACAAAATAATTTAAGACTGACCTTTTTCCTTTTACAAAAAAAATCTAAACGTTGGAACTTGGAACAAATAAAAACCAAGACAAATTGTATCTATTCGAGCAGGAAATTGAAAAATCAATTTGAAAGGCAAAGCTTAACCTAAAAGTCGTACTTTTGGAATTAATTTAGTCGAAGTTGGGAATAAAAAAACAAAAACATCCAAAACGAAGGTAAATTATGAGGGTGGAATGAAATTTTTGTAACTTTCAAGAGAGAAAAGTTGGCATTTTTCATTTTTCTGATGGGTAAAATAAACAAAAGAGTATAATAATTGAGGAAACTCTAGGGGGTGGTTCTAACGAGTAAAGAAAATTGAGGAAAAAAAATGTTGGCTTTAAATGGTAGTAACTTTTGCTCGAGCTCGAGACGAGCTTTACTTAAAAGAGGAAATTGTGAGCATCACCATCACGAGATAAAGTTTCTCGAGGGTAATTTAATAAAAACAAAAGGAAGTTGACTCAAAGCTTCTTCAGTTTTTCTTCGATTCCATTTTTGTTTAAATAAAACGCGCGTGGGTTGAAAGGCGCTTTAAGACGCCCGTAGTAAATTTTGTTCCGTCTTATCTCTAATTTGAATCTCCTTGTTGTTTTAAGGAACGAAAATTTTATCAAATGTTCAAATGACAAATTGGCTTTTCTCTAGGGCGAAATTAGGACGAAACGTATCAAGGGTTGGTGGTCGAAATTGCAACAAGTGAAATGTGGCCGCAATGGTTCGAAAAAAACGAATTTAAGTAAAACGTTATAGGAAAATGTCGTGCAGGGTGCAAGTTTATGTTTGCGCAACGGTTTGGGAAAATGAACAGGGAAATTCTACCCTTAACGTACGAGTGATAAATTTTAAAAAAATACCAACACGAATGGGGCTATTTTCGCTATTAATAGCGTCCTTGTAAAATAACAATACGATAAGGGCGCAGAAAGAACGCAGCTTTTGAAATTTTCCACTTGTGAAAAGTCAAAAATTTTTGGGGCGTCCTTCAAAAGAAAATTCAAGTAATAGGACGTTTGTAAATAAAATCGCGTAAATGTAATAGATCGCCACTCTGTCGGCGAACAATCGATCAATCAAATTCCAAAATCACTTAACATCTTGTTACAAGGGTAAATAAATTTTCGTTTAACGGTTTGTCGTCTTCCCCAACAGATTTCGTTAAGATACAACTAAAAGGTCAACAAAGGGGTGTTGCGTGGACATTGTGGCTCAGTAGGCTCGGGCTAACACGATTTGTTTAGTGAAAGGGTAACGATTTTAAGATATGCAAATTGAAACAAATTGTCGATTTGACAGTTTTTCCGAGAGAAAAAAATTTTGCGTAAAATCAAATTTACGCAACGAGCGAATTATCATGCATTTATAACAACGTAACTTCACGTACTTACCACCAAACGAACAAAATTCATTCCGCATCATCCTAAATTTGTTCAATTGTTTTAATAAATTGTCTTTAGTTCCTTAACAAAATGTATCACACTTCTTAAAATTTTTAAATTGACTATATTTGCTTAATTTTTGTATTTTGACGCGTGTCCATGCTTATTATATACAACGTAGCTGAAGTTAGGGGTAGCTACTGTAGGGGTAATTCGCTAACCAGGAGCAGAGATGCTGAATTTGACACACCTCTGGATGCTGCGCCAACTGCGGCGTCGCGACGCACCATTGATTCAAGATATTATTATGATCATACTCATATACGGGGGCGAAAGTTCGACTTCTTTTTTTTGCGTTTCTCGTTTCCCTCTTAATTAACGGACACAAAAGATTACAAAATTAATAAAGTGATTTATTTTTGTAAATTGAGTTATAAAAAATTAATTAAAATAATACTGAGCCTTACAGATAACTATAAATAAATTACAATTCTCTTTGTTTTTTTGCAATAGGTCAAAGTGCACAGTGGCTCGGTTAGTTGTTAGAATTAGGGTTAACTGTTGCAACAGGGACGGACTCAAAAACGCTTACTGCAAACACAGTCAAAACGTGAAAAAAGGTAAAATTCTGTTTGAAAAAAGAAAAGCTCATAACTCATAAATTAATAATCTTCTTAATATTATTAAAGTATACAGGGTGGCACATAAGTTTAGGTTTACAAAATCGAAAAGGATATTCTACTACTAGGCACTCATAGAGCAGAGCCTCTTCTGCTTCAAATAAATCAAAGAGTATCCTCTTCCGTTTTCGAACTTACTTAAGAATCATTATGTATCTTTAAGTGGGGGGGGGGCAGAAGAGGTAAAATGCGGTAGTTTTCTCTAGGTAATTCATAAATCTCCTAATGAAAGTCTCGATTAGCAGATTACGAACTAGCCACGCCTTGAACAAGCCTTGAGGCCTCAAAAAGGCCTCATAAGTAAATACACGTACTTCTAAGCCGTTAAAAAGAACTATCTACATCTGGATTGTTTAGGGAGGGGGCTTAGACTCCATGTACTCCTTAATTCACTTAATCGAGCTCATTGTACGACCTCCAAACAGCCTTCTCGTGCCCATCAGCCAATGAGTCGTCCTACTTGTAGGATAAGCTCCAGAATTCTGGCGGGAGGGATGGCGCATATTCTGGCCATGTCGAGCCAGAAAGCTACCCCCCTCCCCCCAACTCGAATCTTCAAGTCGACGTTAGAGCTGGAGAGGCTTAAAGGATTTCTCTGCTAGTTTTCATCTACGACATATGGGATTATCTACTCCATCTGCATCTCCAAGAGGGGTAGCTTCTAGGAGCACTCCTCGAGGATAGGGAGACTATAATAGTCATCTTCTCTACATATAGATCCAGTAAGGGTGTAGTTCTCACGACTCCCATAACCATGTGACAGACGAGCATCTGTGTATTGTGTTTTGTAGACTATTAGTTCTGGTCTGCCTAGTTTCGGACCACCAGATAAGAGCTTCATAGCAGAACGAAGGTCTAATAATGTCAGTGTAAAGCCAGGGGGAGATTTTAGGAGAAAAGCCTCATGTCTTTTCCATCGTCCTACAATACTGCTAGAATGCCAAACTTGCTTTGTGTTAGATTGTTTTAGAAGCGGTTTTCTCAATTAGGTTCTGGTTAGGAACTATTTCACTAAAATATCCCTAAAGCGAGTCTAGATAATTTCAGCAGAGCGTAGGAGTGAACCAAATAGTTCAGGTGAGACCTAAAGAGAAACTATAGTCATTTATAAGTCGTGGTCAATTATTTTTTGGATTCCATATTTTTCCCAGGAGTCGAGAATTCATAGAGCAGAAAATATCGGCAAAGCGAGTCACGATAATTTCAGCAGGGAGTAGTACTAAACCAGATAGTTCAAATACTACTCTATGAGGCCTAAAAAGAGACTATAGTCATTTATGAGCCATGTATAGTTATTTTTTGGATTCCATATTTTTTCCCAAGAGTTGAGGATTCAAAGAGCAGAAAATATCGGCAAAGCGAGTCTCGATAATTTCAGCAGAGAGTAGAAGTGAACCAGATAGTTTAGATACTACTCCATGAGGCCTAAAAAGAGACTATAGTCATTTATGAGCCATGTATAGTTATTTTTTGGATTCCATATTTTTTCCCAAGAGTTGAGGATTCAAAGAGCAGAAAATATCGGCAAAGCGAGTCTCGACAATTTCAGCAGAGAGTAGAAGTGAACCAGATAGTTCAGATACTACTCCATGAGGCCTAAAAAGATACTATAGTCATTTATGAGTCATGTATAGTTATTTTTTGGATTCCATATTTTTTCCCAAGAGCTGAGGATTCAAAGAGCAGAGTCTCGATAATTTCAGCAGAGAGTAGAAGTGAACCAGATAGTTCAGATACTACTCCATGAGGCCTAAAAAGATACTATAGTCATTTATGAGCCATGTATAGTTATTTTTTAGATTTCATATTTTTCCCAGGAGTCGGGAATTCATAGAGCAGAAATTATCCCCAAAGCGAGTCGCGATAATTTCAGCAGGGAGTAGTACTAAACCAGATAGTTCAAATACTACTCTATGAGGCCTAAAAAGAGACTATAGTCATTTATGAGCCATGTATAGTTATTTTTTGGATTCCATATTTTTTCCCAAGAGTTGAGGATTCAAAGAGCAGAAAATATCGGCAAAGCAAGTTTCGATAATTTCAGCAGAGAGTAGAAGTGAACCAGATAGTTCAGATACTACTCTATGAGGCCTAAAAAGGTACTATAGTCATTTATGAGCCATGTATAGTTATTTTTTGGATTCCATATTTTTTCCCAAGAGTTGAGGATTCAAAGAGCAGAAAATATCGGCAAAGCGAGTCTCGATAATTTCAGCAGAGAGTAGAAGTGAACCAGATAGTTCAGATACGACTCTATGAGGCCTAAAAAGAAAACACAGCCATTTATAAGCCGTGAACAATTATTTTTTGAATTCCTTATTTTTTCAGAACCTTTCAGGCTTCAGACAGAAGAAAAAATTCATCAAAAGTCTTGCACAGTGTACAAACGAGTTAAATAACATTCACATTCACATCCAAATCAAGCCCAAAACATCCACAATCATCAACACTTGATGATACCTTTCATTGCTTGGGAAATGGAATATCTTTACGCCTTCACTATCCAATTTTGTCCTAACAACTAACTAATACTTAAAACTCGTCTGCTTCATCAAAGACTGAACCTTAAAACTATCTTGAAAATGAAAAATGCTCGTGTCTTCCCTAATCCGAGCCGATCTACAACTTCCAATTAAAGTCCCATCGTCGAATTCGCCAGGAAAACCATCTTTACCGAACGTTTTTAGGGAAAACGACTCGGATTTCTTCTTAACGACCTTCTTCTTCTGTTCCTTGACTCCTGCACTTTCTTCTTGTTGCGTGTACTTCTCATTAACTTCAGATTCAAACTCAGAACTTCTCTTCTTCTTCAAAGTGGACGGCGTGAAGGTATTAAATCGAGACTTGATTGGCTTCTTGACTTTTTCCATTGTTAGCTTTTGCAAGGCGTCCAAAATTTCGATTTGTTTCTCATTGGGCAAAAGAATCGATATTTCTTGTAAAATCTGAAGAGTCGGGTTAGTGAAAGTTTGAAGAGGCGTGTATCTAAGAGGTACTTACATTGAGCTTTTGCATGGCCATGAGCGTTTGTAAAATGTCTCCACAACAACGATGCATTCCACGCCTACTAACGTGGGAAAAAACTTTCGTCATTGAACTGGAGTCGCGTATAACACAATACCATGGTTTGAAATCGTCTTCATTTTCAATCGCGGAGCTTTCAATAATATCTAAAAATGGAAGACCATTACTTGCCTGTTACGAATTGAAGGCAGAAACACTTACTGTTGTACATTAATTTTCCAACGCTTTTCCTTCTATCGACAGTCGAACAATAGCTCTCCTTCATCATCCCAAAGCTTTGCTCGAAATTTTTATCTTCTTTTGGTAACGACAAAATGTGTTTGCTCACTTTACCCCTTCCGGGAAGAAAAATTAGCCTCAAATCGGCCCGATTTATAATCTTCAACATGTCTTCGGCCCAAATCCAATTTTTATTAATGGAATCGACCAGTCCTTGAGCCGGCGTAATCTTCCCATCGTTTACCAAAAGCGCAAACTTCCCCAAAGCATCTGCCTCTTCGCTCACACCTTTTTGGTTGATGACATCCAAATGCCAAGAAGCAGAGTGCGAGCTCACAAACAAGTTGCTCAGATACGGCCTTAAAATTGGTGCCAAGCCCTTTTTATTGTGATCCAACCCTCTATAAAGCCAAGTTAGGATTATCTTAACTAGAGTGACGTCATCCAAATGGTCGTTTTTATCAATTTCCTTTTCATTCCTGACTAGTTCGACTAGTTTAGATGTTGACAAATCGAACTGCCGTTTGAGTTTGGTTTTGATTTTGGCGACTGTTGGTGTGTGTGGGATCGATTTTAAGTACTGGTCTCGCGCTTGTTCAATTAGAGTCACTAAAACGTAAATAACGTCCTCTATGGAACTATCTGGAATTAGGTGAAGAAATTTCAAGTTCATCTTCCACGAGTGTTCGTCTGGATTTTGCAAGACCAGCTGTTTGACGGTTAAAATATTTTTCAAAACGATTCCAATGTACTCAAGTTGTCTCAACGTGTATTGGGTGTAGACGATTTCTGTTTTGTGTTTTGAACCGGCGAAACAGATGCGTCTTCCTCTTGTCGACGGTGGTGGTAGTAGCTCGTCTGTTGTTTCTTTCCATTTTTGTAATAGTAAAATTTCTGCCTTTTGGGAAGTTATGAATTGTCTAAAGTCGTCGTTCACCTTAAGCGACATTAATGATTGATCAAAAAATCTCAACATGTATGATTGGATTTTGTTTGATTCCACTATAAAGTCGTCTTCGCATAGATGTCCAGGATTAACGAATAAGTTGGCGTTGGAAAAAAAATAGTTCGGCTGGCGTTGGTTTTTCAGCACCGGTATGAGCTTGTCTAAAATTTTAAGTACGTGAGTTGAGAGATACTTGGAAGACCAATTCAAAACGATCTCAGATGGGGTAGAGGTATCTTCTTCCAAATGATAGAGTAACGCAGTTTTGAGGGTGTAATAGTCGAGAATCTTGTACGAGATCTGCATAAAAATATTTTTAATATTCTATCGAGTCTAAAAAGTAATTATTACGTAATCTTGTTTATACTCCTCATTGATTCTTTGCAAAATTTGGTAAAGAGTTTGAAGGATTCTCTGTACAGAGCTGCTTTTGTCATAATGGTTAAGAAGCACGAGCTCTGCTGCCGGAAGCCTAATCTGCCAAGCCGAAGACTGGACGCCGTAACCCGTCAAATAAATTCCCTAAAAAGTAAAAATGAGCATTCGGCCACCCCCACACGAAACCACTTACCGTTTGAGCAGACTTGTGATACAAAACGCAGTCTGAATGCGACACAGAGACTCTAAACGGAAAATTGGTGGTTGAAGGCCACACGTCCAAACCTATAGCAACCAACAAACGCACATCAATTGTAATTGCAGATAGAGCAGGTGAAAGAAATCCCACCCTTAGTCGAATCCCGCTTGGCTCGTCCACAATAGCCAGTCTAAAATCTTTCAACTCTGGAAAACGAGGGTTACTTCCAGCTGAAACCAAAAAACTAGAATTGGAGTCACAAAGTACCCATTTCTCCAACCTGCGCCATAAAACACTTGTTCGTTAGCTGGTCGTTTCAAAATATGGTGAAGTGTAAGAGCATCCACAACTTTACCGGGCGACCCACACAAGGTCGACTCGTCGACAATTAAGGGCGAGTTGGGAGTTTCGCCAGTGGCAGCTTGAGCAAGCAGTTCGACGACTTTCGCCTGAACCTTATCTCTGAAACGTAACGATAAATTTTTATAATCCACAAAATTAATATGTGGTCACCTCCTCAAGTATCCGCTCGAGTTAATCAAATCAGCCCACGTTCTATTACAGGATGGGTGCATTCGTATCCTTGCGTATCCAGATGGGCAGTTTTCGATGTCGGTCTCGATAATTGAATATTTTGGTACTTGGTCCGTTTCGTATAGAGTGGGTTTGGATAGTACGTCAAGACGAAGTAAATACTCTAAGGATTGGGTTGAATCCTAAAATGGAGTAAATTTATTAGAAATCCTATTTAATTCGCTGTTTTTATTTTCGATATAGCTATTTTGCGCTTAACTGTTAGGCAACCACTCATACACGTGTGCATAAACTTTGCTCTAAGTTGCTGCAAATAAAATTTTGAAAAGGTAATTAATTCATTTTGTTCGTAATTGACTGATTGATGTTAAGTGTTAAGGTTGTTTGGAAAGTGCAACGAAGCTTAACAAGGGCGTATTTAATTACATTAATGTAATTGTGATGATCTAATGATTACAATATCTACTGTACCTAATAGCTCCTAACGTGTCATGTACTATAAACCTAAATCAATTTAACTTTAACTTTAGTAAAAATGTAAATTTTTTGCACAAATTTAAGGGCATTACTTACAGATATATCATTGTCGTGTAAACTGACCAAGAACTTGGATGCAAAACGCTGATCCAAAAACCCTACTCCACATAGTAATCTCTGAATGAGCCTCTCCGCAACCGACTTTGCCAACAAAATAGCTTTGCCTAAAAATAACAAACAAATGTAGATTAAAAATAATTTAAGTCTTATTTAATAGTTTATTTACTCCGTGTCAAGTTTAAAATGAAAATAAACTTTGGAAGCAAAAAATTTGCGCGTGGGGCGCGTTGAAATTCGTGATTGATTTCACACTTATGGACTTGTGCAATTTAGAGGCTTTTTAGACACTTCTTTTACATGAAGTGTAAATTGGAGATTAAAACAATTTATTGGCGGAATTTTTGCTCGATGGGTGCTCTTCCCGAATTAGGGTCAAATACAAAAATACACGGGATGCCTACTTAAAGCCATAAATTACTGAAACATTTACTTTAGCTTTAGAGGGCTTTGAACTGAAATTAGATAAATCATAAAATCGTTGCTTACTGTATTCTTGATCTAATTCTTGACTTAAATTTCTTGTAAAAGCATAATTGAGGTGTTGGAGTTGATCGTTGCAAAATTTCAATTTGCTCGACGGAAGGACCAACTCTTCGATATTTTGACCCTTCTTCTTAATTATTTTGCTCATCATTACAAATTACTTAACGTAATAATATAATCTCGACGAATGATGACCCATTGGATACCTTTTTTAAATCCTCTTCTTGAAAGAAAACGTATTATTTACATAATATTGGATTTGGCTGATATATTTGTTTAATTTAAATTCCAATCAGTTTGTAAATAAATCAAAGATCGTTAGGTTAATTACCTATGATATAAACAAATTAGATTTACATAAGCTGAGTCGGTAGTTCTATTAGATATGTGATTATATATATAATATTTAATGGAAATTCACTAAAAGATGAGTTTTAGTAGTTTAGTTTACGGAAGACTAGTAAAAAATAAAGAACTATTGAGGCAGGTTACTCCACTGAATCGACAATTTAAAAAAATACAAGTTTTATGGAAAAATTGTTAGATAAGTGTTATAAACAAATGAATTTTATTCAAAGTCTCTCCATATCTGTTCAAATAACCAAGGTACGAATTTATTGAGGCCAAGCACTTGGTCTCTGTACTACTGGCCCCTTGTTTTGGACAATGGTTAAACGACCCATTTTTTAAAACTAATGTTAGTTTAAATAAGGAATTTTTATGTACGAGTTATAAACAACCGAATTATGAACAAATGCTCTTAACGAAGCTTCCTCGTATCTACCGAAGCAACCACGGTACGAATTTTTCGAAACTACGTATCGCTCAGTTACACGAAGCGCACTGTACGAATATTTAACGGGTAAACCGTTGGGTTTTTAGAAACAGTCTTACACAATAGTTATAAACAATAAAATTTTAAATAAATTTTTTTTCTGAAGTTTTTTGATATCTATCGAAATAACTCAGGTATGAATTTTTCAAAACTAAGTATCTCTCATATAGACGAAGCAGAACGTCCGAAATTTTTATGAGAAAACTGTTAGGTTTTTTGAAAAATTTTTTCAACAAAAGTAATAAACAATTGAATTTTAAGCAAATTTTATGAATGAAGTTTTCTCGTATCTATCGAAACAACTCCGATCCGAATTATTCAAAACTAATTATCAGTCAGTTACACGAAGCACAATGTGCGAAAATTTTACGACAAAATTGTTGGGTTTTTAAAAAAATGTTTAACAAAAGTAATAAACAAATGAATTGTAAATAAATTTTCTTAATGAAGTTTTTTCGTATTTGCCGAAATAGCCACGGTACGAATTTTTCAAAACTAAGTATCTCCCTCTGTTACACGAAGCGAAATGCCCAAATATTATACGGGTAAACCATTGGGTTTTTAGAAAAAGTCTTACACAATAGTTATAAACAATTGAATTTTAAGTAAATCTTCTTTATGAAGTTTTTTTGTATCTCTCGAAATAACCACGATACGAATTTTTCAAAACTCAGTATCTCTCATATAGACGAAGCACAATGTCCGAAATTTTTATGCGCAAACTGTTGGATTTTTTAAAAATTTTTTCAACAAAAGCAATAAACAATTGAATTTTAAACAAATTTTATGAATGAAGTTTTCTCGTATCTATCGAAACAACTCCGGTCCGAATTTTTCAAAACTAATTATCAGTCAGTTACACGAAGCACAATGTGCGAAAATTTTACGACAAAATTGTTGGGTTTTTTGAAAAATGTTTATCAAAAGTAATAAACAAATGAATTGTAAATAAATTTTCTTAATGAATTTTTTTCGTATTTACCGAAATAACCACGGTACGAATTTTTCAAAACTAAGTATCTCCCTCTTTTACACGAAGCGGAATGCCCGAATATTATACGGGTAAACCATTGGGTTTTTAGAAAAAGTCTTACACAATAGTTATAAACAATTGAATTTTAAATAAATCTTCTTTATGAAGTTTTTTTGTATCTCTCGAAATAACCACGGTACGAATTTTTCAAAACTAAGTATCTCCCTCTGTTACACGAAGCGGAATGCCCGAATATTAAACGGGTAAACCATTGGGTTTTTAGAAAAAGTCTTACACAATAGTTATAAACAATTGAATTTTAAGTAAATCTTCTTTATGAAGTTTTTTGTATCTCTCGAAATAACCACGATACGAATTTTTCAAAACTCAGTATCTCTCATATAGACGAAGCACAATGTCCAAAATTTTTATGCGAAAACTGTTGGATTTTTTAAAAATTTTTTCAACAAAAACAATAAACAATTGAATTTTAAGCAAATTTTATGAATGAAGTTTTCTCGTATCTATCGAAACAACTCCGATCCGAATTATTCAAAACTAATTATCAGTCAGTTACACGAAGCACAATGTGCGAAAATTTTACGACAAAATTGTTGGGTTTTTAAAAAAATGTTTAACAAAAGTAATAAACAAATGAATTGTAAATAAATTTTCTTAATGAAGTTTTTTCGTATTTGCCGATATAGCCACGGTACGAATTTTTCAAAACTAAGTATCTCCCTCTGTTACACGAAGCGAAATGCCCAAATATTATACGGGTAAACCATTGGGTTTTTAGAAAAAGTCTTACACAATAGTTATAAACAATTGAATTTTAAGTAAATCTTCTTTATGAAGTTTTTTTGTATCTCTCGAAATAACCACGATACGAATTTTTCAAAACTCAGTATCTCTCATATAGACGAAGCACAATGTCCGAAATTTTTATGCGCAAACTGTTGGATTTTTTAAAAATTTTTTCAACAAAAGCAATAAACAATTGAATTTTAAACAAATTTTATGAATGAAGTTTTCTCGTATCTATCGAAACAACTCCGGTCCGAATTTTTCAAAACTAATTATCAGTCAGTTACACGAAGCACAATGTGCGAAAATTTTACGACAAAATTGTTGGGTTTTTTGAAAAATGTTTATCAAAAGTAATAAACAAATGAATTGTAAATAAATTTTCTTAATGAATTTTTTTCGTATTTACCGAAATAACCACGGTACGAATTTTTCAAAACTAAGTATCTCCCTCTGTTACACGAAGCGGAATGCCCGAATATTATACGGGTAAACCATTGGGTTTTTAGAAAAAGTCTTACACAATAGTTATAAACAATTGAATTTTAAGTAAATCTTCTTTATGAAGTTTTTGTATCTCTCGAAATAACCACGATACGAATTTTTCAAAACTCAGTATCTCCCTCTGTTATACGAAGCGGAATGTCCGAATATTATACGGGTAAACCATTGGGTTTTTAGAAAAACTCTTTCCAAATAGTTATAAACAATTGAATTTTAAATAAATTTTCTTCCTGAAGTTTTTTGATATCTATCGAAATAACTCAGGTATGAATTTTTCAAAACTAAGTATCTCTCATATAGACAAAGCACAATGTCCGAAATTTTTATGAGAAAACTGTTGGGTTTTATGAAAAATTTTTTAACAAAAGTAATAAACAATTGAATTTTAAACAAATTTAATGAATAAAGTTTTCTCGTGTCTATCGAAACAACGCCGGTCCGAATTTTTCAAAACTAAGTATCAGTCAGCTACACGAAGCACAATGTGCGTAAATTTTACGAGAAAATTGTTGGGTTTTTAAAAAAAATTTTAACACAAGTAACAAACAATTGAATTTTAAATAAATTTTCTTATTGAAGTTTTTTCGTATTTACCGAAATAGCCACGGTACGAATTTTTCAAAACTAAGTATCTCCCTCTGTTACACGAAGCGAAATGCCCAAATATTATACGGGTAAACCATTGGGTTTTTAAAAAAAGTCTTACAAAATAATTATAAACAATTGAATTTTAAATAAATTTTCGTTCTGAAATTTTTTGATATCTATCGAAATAACTCAGGTATGAATTTTTCAAAACTAAGTACCTCTCATATAGTAGAAGCACAATGTCCAAAATTTTTATGCAAAAACTGTTGGATTTTTTGAAAAATTTTTCAACAAAAGCAATAAACAATTGAATTTTAAACAAATTTTATGAATGAAGTTTTCTCGTATCTATCGAAACAACGCCGGTCCGAATTTTTCAAAACTAAGTATCAGTCAGTTACACGAAGCACAATGTGCGAAAACTTTACGACAAAATTGTTGGGTTGTTTGAAAAATGTTTAGCAAAAGTAATAAACAAAGTCTCACACACAGAAAAAGTCTCACACAATTGAATTTTAGATAAATCTTCTTTATGAAGTTTTTTTGTATCTCTCGAAATAACCACGGTACGAATTTTTCAAAACTCACTATCTCTCATAAAGACGAAGCACATTGTCCGAAGTTTTCATGAGAAAACCGTTGGGTTTCTTAAAAAAATTTTTAACAAAAGTAATAAACAATTGAATTTTAAATAAATTTTCTCAATGAAGTTTTCTCGTATTTACCGAAATAGCCACGGTACGAATTTTTCAAAATGGAATTTTTAGTCATTTTCCTTCATGTGAAGGTGTTTCTTATATGTGGAAGGTATCCAGAGTACGAATTATCGTATGTAAAGCCCAGTTCTCATAAGCGGCCTCGTACGCGCTTTACTTTTGCAGAAAAGTTAGCATTTTAAATGCATTTGCGGAACGAGCCAAAAGAATGTAAATAATAATTATGCGCTTAATCCATTTTACAAACTTTACCGTATGTTTAAATTTTATGCAAAACTAATCATTTCATTTACGTGAAATAATGTTAAACTATTTTAAACGTGCAGTTGTGCCATTCATTATATTACCAAACAATTCGACCGTTGTTGCTATTTCGAACGCTATATTTTTAACCGAGAGCTTTCGAAGTCTCGTGTCTGAGCTATTTTCAAAAACCAAGTCACACGAATTGTTAACTCGTGATTTTAAAAGTTTCCGCTGAAATTGGACTTGACTTTGGTTTATTTTTAAAAAAGTTTTAACGTGTAGAGAAAGTGTGGGCTCCATAAAAGCTCTAATGACTTTTTTAAACGTGGTTTGTTTTAAAATTCGAATTTTTTAAAAAAGCACACTTATTAAATTGAATAAAAAACTTTTAATATGTAGAATTACCTTGACTCGCATAATAAACGAGTGAATGAAATTATTTTGATATTTAATATTATGCATGGATCACGTGGAGAAAAATTAATTTAATTGCGTTGACATTGAAAACTCAAAACACATCTCAAACCGTTATTTAACCTTTACATAATTTTACTTTTTACATTTTTTCCCCAAAACGATCCTTGACTCACATAAATTAATCGAAAAGTTTATTGCGTCTTTCAACTGACGAAAAACCAATTTAGCACTTATTAGAACGAATTTTGCGCCCAAAAATGGCAAAAATGATTTAATAAAGCGCCAATTGTAGCAAAAATGAGAGAAAACGTTATAATTAAACGATAAAAAAGCAATTATTCACACCTCACTAAAGAACAGAACCAGTATAATGTGTGTACACTTAACAAATCTAACAAAATCAAACCGTTTCGTGTTTTCAAACAATAAAGTTGTCATTAATGTCCCCCACGCTATTTCCGATATATTCATTTCCTAGCGGAAGTTCTCTGTTCGGTGATTTCGTGTTATTTTGCTCTGTGCGTCGATTACATTATTCTTATTGTTGCTATCGAATTCAAAATCGGCATGAATTTAACGAATTAATCAACCAATTCTCTCAAACTACCGTAGCATCCCATGCTACTGTATTACTTCGAGTGGAGCTTTACTAACTTCTAATAGGTGTATTACATGCACGTATATACAAAACTAACTTTACAAAACGTAATTGCAATAAATTTTGTCCAGGCATGCGATTTGCATGCAAAACTGGAACTTTGCTAAGTAGGGATAGTCCCGTAAGTCGACTCGTAAGGATTCTCTTTTAATATTTCGAAAAAAAAAATTTTTTTTGGATGGGCGATGCACATATTATGTAAGGGCATAAGGGCAACGCAAACTCTTGCTTAGAACTAGGGAGCACCGACTAGTAGTAAGTAACGAGGGACACAAACTCCTCCCCACCACCTTGTGTGACGTCATAAGCTACGCCCTGTTCTCAACAGCTTCTTCTTCTTCTTCGAGAAGGTAAAATTAAGTTCTGAGAGATGAGGTAACTCTCAAACACCTCCTCAATGGTTTGTTGTGCGAGTGAGGCAACACTTATGACTTATGACTTACGAGAGACGAGAGAAGGACGACGGTAAAAAACGACGGTTACACAGGCACCTTTAATAAGGATCGCGTGCCAGTTCATAATCATTCATCTCGACTAAAATTTGCGTTTTGATTTAAATTTATCGTAAAGCGCCTTTGTTTGGCCCAAGTAACACACTTTATAAATAATTTTTTTTTCTCGGCGAAAGCCATTTATATCGTCGTACTATCGGGTGCTAACACAAGACTAAACACATTTCAGTCACGAGCTTTCTAAACTTGTGCAACGAATCCTAACTTCATTTTAAAATGCTGTTGACATCTCGTGATTCTTTTAATTTATTAATTATTTGACTAACACGTAATGTTGTTCACTTTCAAGTGTTTGCTGTTTGGTCATGGTGTGGAGAATTTGAAAAATTCTTGATGAGATTTTTCCGAATACTTACTCGCCATTTATGGCGAGAAACTTGATTTTCGAGAAGGTGTAGAAAGTCGGGGAAGCACCGATAGCAATGCCTTCCAGCTCTTGTTTTTTAATATTTTAAAATTTTTTTAATTATGGACCATTTACGAGTTGGCAGATTCAGACATTTTTTTGCCAAAAAAAGTAAAGAACGCATAAGGAAGCAATTAGTGTTACTTAAAATACATTTAAAGCTACTCTTGGTCGAGATTGGGAAGATGAAAAGTTCTCAATTAATTCTTTTAGAAGTATCGAAATAGACCCATTATGTCAAAGCGACTTCAGTCTAAAAATAAGGGTGGATGCGTGGACAGGGCCCGCGGAAGCCTATAACATTTTTTTAGTAAGTCCATATAAGAGTTTTCACTTTTTAGTCATTTTTGCGGCGTTCCACGGACCCTATTCCGGACCCTATTGTTGCTGTTTTCTCTTTCTGTGAACTCTCTTTGGGTCTTCTACCATCTGAAGAGCTTTCATTGAACACCACTTTCAAAATAATCAGCCTTAAATTACATTATTACACAATTTACCCCCCCCCCTCCTTCTCAGTTACGTTCCCACGTGTGCCCTATGGGTCGCT
Organism: Malthinus flaveolus; assembly: GCA_950108345.1. Lineage (NCBI taxonomy): Eukaryota > Metazoa > Arthropoda > Insecta > Coleoptera > Cantharidae > Malthinus > Malthinus flaveolus. Next base: position 10,332,356 of record OX467288.1, on the reverse strand, counting down.
TAGGTTTTAGTTATACCCTCTAAAACCCACTCTTCTCAAGGTGTTATACTTCAACGCGTTCTAGCAGCTAAACTGTTCGTTTCAAGAAAAAACTATAAGAGCCATAATTTATAGGAAATTGAACGTACTTCATTTTTTTAATTGTCCAATTTTTTCTAAAAGTGGGTAGTTTTCGAGTTATACATGATAAACAGAGAAAAACAGTTTTTAGGAAAATTTTGGAATTTTTGTCAAATTTTAACACGCTGTAGCGTCCAAACCGTTTGTCTGGAGAAAAAACTCACGAAATAGAATTTGTAGCAAATTTAATAGAGTTTATATTAATATCGAAGCACTTTTTTCATAAAGTGCGTAATCTTCGAGTTATGAGCAATAAACAGAAAAAACAGTTTTTAGAAAGATTTTGAAATTTTTGTCAAACTTTAACGCGCTCTAGCGTCCAAACGGTTTGGCTGAGAACAAAAGCTTACGAAATATAATTTGTAGCAAATTTAATGTAATTTATATTAATATCGGGGGACTTTTCTCATAAAGTGCGTAATTTTTAAGTTATGAGAAATAAACAGAAAAAAAACAGTTTTTAAAAAAATTTCGGAATTTTTGTCAAACTTTAACGCGTTTTAGCGCCCAAACCGTTTCTCTGAAGACAAAACCTTAAGAAACATAATTGATAGAAAATTTAATGTAATTTATATTAATATCAGAGGACTTTTCTCATAAAGTGCGTAGTTTTCGAGTAATAAGCAGGAAAAAACCATTTTTAGGAAGATTTTGAAATTTTTGTCAAACTTTAACGCGCTCTAGCGCCCAAACCGTTTGTCGCAGGAAGAAAACGTAAGAGATATAAATTATAGAAAATTTAATGTAGTTTATATTAATATCGAAGCATTTTCCTCATAAAGTGCTTAGTTCTTAAGTTATGAGCGATAAACAAAAAAAAACAGTATTTAGGAAGATTTAGGAATTTTATTCAAAACCTTAACGCGCCCTAGCACCTAAAACGTTTATATGAGAAAAAACTTAATAAATATAATTTGTAGCAAATTTAATGTAGTTTATATTTATATTAGAGCACTTTTCTAATAAAATGCGTAATTTTCGAGTTATGAGCGATAAACAGAAAAAACAGTTTTTAGAAAGTTTGGAATTTTTGGCAAATTTTAACGCGCCCTAGCGCCTAAACCGTTTATCTGAGAAAAAACTTAACAAACACAATTTGTAGAAAATTTTATGTAGTCTTTGTTAATATTGGAGAACTTTTTTCAGAAAATGTGTAATTTTTGAGTTATGAGCGATAAACAAAAAAAAACAGTTTTTAGGAAGGTTTAGAATTTTTGTCAAACGTTAACGCGCTCTAGCACTTAAGCCGCTCGTCTGGAAAAAAAACTCCCGAACTAGAATTTGTAGAAAATTTAATAGAGTTTATATTAATATCGGAGCACTTTTTTCATAAAGTGCGTCATTTTTGAGTTATGAGCAACAAACAAAAAAAACAGTTTTTAGGAAGATTTTGGAAATTTTGTCAAACTTTAACGCGCCCTAGCGCTTAAACCGTCATCTGAGAAAAAACTTAGCAAACATAATTTGAAGGAAATTTAATGTAGTCTTTATTAATATCGGAGCACTTTTCTCGGAAAAAGTGTAGTTTGGGAGTTATGAGCGATAAACAAAAGAAACAGTTTTTAGGAAGATTTTAGAATTTTTGTCAAACGTTAACGCGCTCCAGCACCTAAACCGCTCGTATGGGAAAAAAACTCACGAGCTAAAATTTGTAGCAAATTTAATAGAGTTTATATTAATATTGGGGCACTTTTTTTATAAAGTGCGTAATTTTCGAGTTATGGGCGAAAAACCGAGAGAAGAGCAAAAATCCACCCTTCTCGAGCCAACTTTAAATTAATGCTGCCACTCGGAGAGGCAGAATCCTTTGCAATATTCTTTCAACTTGCATAGTTAAAAAGGTTGTACTTTTTCGTTAAGTAACAATGTTCGCTGCCCCCGGTCTAGAAGCAGCAAGAAAAGAGAAACCTATTCATTATTCATGTCCCATTCAAGCTTTTATCAAAAAATATTTCGTCTAACTAAATTACATTCAGTTGTTGAGGTGTTTCCTGTGTGTATCACTTGTCACTTATCATCTTTATAACTTATAACACAAGTACTTTGTCATGTCCATTCTATTTTTTCAAGTACTGCAAGTCGTGCTTTATCTTGGTGACACTTCGCTATTTATACAAGTTCACCTTACCTTACAAAACGTTTTCAAGTAATGTGGTATCGTAATTCACCTTTTTTTGTATTCAGAATACGCGAGAGCTTCAAAAAGGTTTTGCGCGGGGTCGTATACTCAAAAACTGAACTTGATAATGAACGTAAAATGCGGAAATTGCAATGCGAAATTAAAATCAAACAACTTGACCTTGAACTTCAACTAAAAAGTTTCAATGTTTACTACACTTAGTTAAAATCAAATTAAATTTCGTAAACTAATTAATGCAATTTCTAAAACTAATTACTATTGCTAAATTAATTAACCAAAACCAGAAACCAGTCTACTAGATAACTGTGAGGTTTTTTTCTGACCCAAATAATTCAAAGCGTATTTCAATATAAAACGTAAAATTGCTTGTTTATTTATTGATTTTTTGATAAGAAGGAATTAGAATTTGTGTTAATGGATTGTAATGAATAATTAAAACGGGCTATAGTAACTTTAAGGTACAATATAATACCAGCAAGTAGCAAGGCCTTTTATACTTTTTGTGAATAAATTAGTGTACTAATCGATTTGAAAGGCGCTTAATTGTATTAAAGAATCCTTGAAGATGATGAAAATTTTTTTGGAGATCACACGCACACGAACGCGTGTAATTAATTGTTTTTATTTACAAAAAATTGTAATTTTTGTTCGCTTCATCTTTAGGTAGGTTTGCGACTCCTAAAACTTTTCTAGCGCAAAATTTGTGAGCGCGTGTTCTTAGTAGAAAGTGCTGGTAATTTTCCACTTTCTATAAAAAATATTTATTAATAAATTTTCATAAATTATTGTTTGTGGTAAGAAATTATTCTTTTCAACGACCTATCCACACTACAAATGGTTTCGTAGGCTAAATTTGACGAAGTAGAGTTTGATTTAAATTAATTACGATCAAATTTAATAAAAAGTACCAACACCTCCATTAAATAAATTGGATAACCAACTTGAACTTGAATAATTAGGTTAGGTACCGTTTTAATGGTCAGTGGGTACCTACAACTTATCTAACAGTATTTTTTACGTTTAAAATCTACTCTCTTTAAATAGTATTTTCAATGTCGTAATTTTGTAATTTAAAATTTACTCTTTGTTCTCTTTAAACAACTATTATTAATAACAAAAAGAAGTTGAAATAAAATGTATCGCAACATTCCGTATCGTATCGATTAAGAATGAATGTTCAAAGTTCACTTTATATTTTTGTAACGTAATGTGTATATACAAAAATCAGTGACGTAGATGAAACATATCTAGCTTTATTAAAATTAGGAAAAGTAGCCACAATTTTGTGTAATTAAAATTTAAATTAATTCGCCGATAATCGATGTCTGATCGAAAATAATGACGCCAATGTGACGTCATTAGAAAGGACAGGTATTTAATTACTAATAACTATTATAGCGATTTATTTTACTTTTATCAAATGCGCCGTTACGTTATATTACATACTTACATACAAAAGAACGTTTTACAATTTATACGTACACCAGTTTAATATTAAATTGCTCGTAATTCAAGTATTTGCACGAAAATCGTACTTCCCACGCAAATTGCGTGCGGCGCCATCTATTGGTGTAAATCAAGTTTTAAACTGACGCGTTAAGTTATAACCTCAAATTTTTCTTTGTACTTCACGTAATTGGTATCATTATTACTATCGTCTTGAAAATTGTCATTTAAAAAATTTGTGAAGTAACGCCACTGATTTTCTAGCTACTCTGACGTAAGCCGTCGTGAAAACGGTGGAAGTGGATGTAGAGCAGTGAAAAGTCGCGGTGGTAAACGACGGAGTTTGGAGTTGGATTATTTTTTTAGGTGGGAGTTTTTTGTGTGTTATGAAGTAGGAATTATAATTTCGTGTGTCGCTGTGCGTTGGCTCGTATTTGGAAAATACTTTGAGATTGGAATTGCTATGGTTAAATAACCAAGCTGTCACGAGACCTAACCGCAAATTGATGGTGCACGAAAATTGCGTTTTGTTAGAAAGAAGTGTTAAAAATGAGTGTGCTAGTGTTGTGTGCTTTGTAAACTGAATGAAAAGTGAACTTATCGCTATATAATGCACGTGCAAACGTTGTGGTTGACGGGAAGGATTTTATCTCGTGCGATTTGGAATGGTGTATCAAATATATCGACGGCGGCCGAACCTAATGTACAACGAAAGAGCGATCCTTCATTAGTATCAGCCGTATGTGGTTTTCCAAAGGAGAGAAGATTTCAAAGACTGATCAAGGGCCAATTTGGAGACGACGCTTGGTTTACTGCTAAATACAAAACTGCTGATGTTTTGGGTCAGTTTTTAACCTAACCTCTGCACTAATATGACGTCAAGATTTATTTTTGCGTTAATCTTTAATAACTATTACTAAAGCATGAATTGCATAATTTAATCCGACTCTTTTTAGGTGTCGCCGATGGGGTAGGTGGCTGGAGAGCTTACGGCATAGATCCGGGCGTATTTTCCATGCATTTGATGCAAACGTGTGAACGACTCACACAAATTGGTCGATTTACCCCAACAAATCCTTCCGAGCTTCTTGCTAGAGGCTACCTCGAGCTGTTACACCATAAAAAAGCTATTTTAGGTACGTAGATCGATCGGCCGTGCGAAATAGTAATATCGCGTCATTTATTTGATAAAAAAAGAAACTTATCGGTTACTTTAATTCGCAAATTGATTAACTATGTTTTGTAAACACTACAAGTAGGTCAAATGTCCTTGAAATTATAACGACAATGAAATTGTTACATTTTTACTTAATTTAGAAAAGTTACTTGGACTAAAATCCTCCACTTGTAACTGTAACAAATCGAAATCGATGTGAAGTAATTCAGTTCTATTAATATTTTTTTAACCCAATTCTATTTATACCTCAAGTATAAGAGGATTAAGGTGATTAAGGGCTAACGGCAAGTAGCGATTATATTTGATCCACATTTATACATATTTTTAGTATATTGATTTGTTTAAATCGTTAGGTGAAAGCTCGTGATTTGCATTTGCTAATAAAATAAGCAACTTGTGCCTAGCACATTTTTTATTTTGGGTAATTATCACTTACGGTGTAATACATAACTTCAATTGCTCGATATGGTCGATTTAATAAAAGTTAATTTATCGAAATTATAGTAATTCGAGTAATTTGCAATAGAAATGGGCGGCCAATTGGGTTTGCGAGATGTTGCTTTTTTAAAACTTACAAATTTCCTTTTTTTTTAATTATCTGGTTCGAAATTTTGAGGTTGATGGTCTTACGAATGTTTGCTTTTAAAATTTGATCTATTTAGTTCATGTCACTTTGGTTAAGAAGATAAAATTTGTTTTCTTTTCCAATTAGAATCGATTGATAAAAACATAAGAAGAAAAACAAAAAATATAACGTGATTATTAAGTGGGGGTACAAACGAATAAAAAATGTCGGCGATTTTTGTACGACTGAAAAAATTTCGCACGAGAAGTTTATCGAGGGGTTGAAATGGGGGAGGTGTTAGTCTTACGCGAAAATAACCTTAATATTTTTTGTAGCTCATTCGATTTTGAACAAGTTTGCTTATATGCAAAATTTTGGTAGGGTTAATACTTTTTACGATAATGTCGTTTGAAAGTTCAATGGCGCTATTACACGCTACAATTATAGGCTGCCTGTGCCTATTCTTCCCGTGCCAGCTTGGGAATCTCGCTTATTACTGAAGATACAGAAACGTTTAAATTAGCAAAAATGTTCTATTTTTGATGCTTGTTATTTCTGTAAAATCGAAAACTGATTATCTCAAACTGTTCTGGATATATTTCAAGAAAATCAAAATTTTATTTCTCGGAAGACTGCTTTTGGTGGCAATAGTCTCGTAAATTAAACAACTGCTTGATGTTTGGTGAAATTGGAATTGGTGGAAAAAATTTTTGTGTTTCAATGGATGCTTTTTAATGTACTCATTACCGTAAGCTGACATCTCTAGCTCTAACCCCTTTGTTAACCTTCTTTAATAGGGCGAAATGTATTCATGGCTACCTTGTCAAAAATAGTGGTTTTAGCGAAAAATGTCATCAGACCTTTCTTAAAGCTCATAAAATTTTCTTTAATTTGGTGTATTTTTCATTGCTGTAAGTTAGATAGGCGTTTTTAGGTTGAGTATTAAAATTTACTTTTTCGAAAATCGCATTTTCTGGCGTTATTTTCGCGATTTACTTAAAAATTAATGGTCTTACGCAAATAATTATCATGTTCAAGTGTGAAGCCTATTCAACTGCCTTCAATTTGGTTTACATATGAACATTACAAGACAAAAATTAGCCAAGTTATAGGCAGATATTCTCTCGGAAGTTTTAAAAGTTAAGGAATGTCCCCAATGAATCACTCTGTATAGAGATAAGCGTGGAGGTTGCTATTATGCAACATTAAGTATTTTAGTTGAGTAATTTTGCCATCAAATAGGTACATAACTTTTCATTATACAATTACTATTATTTTTATTATATGTAATAAGCTCTCGAGTTGTTAAATTGATGATATACGATGAATTTTCCTCTAGTACACATTGTTGTTTTGTAATAATGTTCTCACATCCTTGAGATAAGAATAGATAAGTTATCCTTCTAAAAATCTTTAGATTTCAAAGGTCATAAACTCGCACCTTTGCATTTTTTATTAATAGGCCAGTCCTCGTTAAAAGGAGCCCACAAATGTGGTCAACTTGAAGATTGAATTTTAGGGCTTTGCCTTGGTATTTGCGTTATAACTCGAAATCTATGCACGAGAGCCAAAACTAAGTTATGTACTTTCATTCTCTAAATTATATGACGAAAATGATGAGCCTATGAGCAACTCGCTACGACAAATGGAACCAGAGATATCTCGGGGGACAGTTAGGGCCCCAAACGTCAAAAAAACTCTACCTTACCAACAGAGCCGATCGGCGGCGGTGTGTGGGGGGGGGTGTTACTCCTCAACTTTACAACTCAATACGCTATAAAAAAATAAAGGAGAAGCCAAAAACACAAATTAGGACGAGTAGAACAAATTCAATGTTCATATTCGACTGTCAAAATTCAACCGTTTGACCTTGAACAATCAAAAATTTGAGCCAATTGCCCCTAAAATAAAATTAGCAGCCTAGGACCTCCTCAAAAGTAAATCCGCGCCTGTTTGCCCACAATATTATTTTAAATTTTGAGAGCCCCTAAAATATTAGTTGCCCCGACTCGCATTTTCTCTGAAAGTCCCTGCTTACCAGTAGCTATGTTTAAATTAAAATCGTCCTTTTTTAACTTCTAGGTAGTAGCACAGCGTGTGTAGTTATTTTAAATAAAGAAAATAGTACACTTTACACTGCCAACATAGGAGATAGTGGATTTATGTTAGTCCGTCGTGGAAAAATCGTGCATAAATCTGCAGAACAACAACATTATTTCAATACACCATTTCAACTTTCCTTACCACCACCTGGTCATCAAGCCAACGTTCTTTCGGATCAGCCCGATTCGGCCATAACAAATAACTTCATAGTAGAAGACGGCGACGTAATTTTAGTTGCAACCGACGGCGTCTTCGATAATTTACCCACGAAATTGCTACTAACGGAACTACGCAAGGTTTCTATTGAATGGGAATAATTTTAATTTTTAATTATTGACGTCAATTTGTAGGTTCAAGGAGAACGTTGTGCCGTAAGACTACAAAGTGTGGCCAACAGTATTGCTTGGATGGCTCGAAAACTTTCCTTCGATGGAAGTTACGACTCTCCATTTGCTATAAGTGCACGTGCTAGCGGAATAGATGCGCACGGTGAGTTACTACAATTGTTTTAAGCTTTGAAAACGAGCTTGTTTGCTCGAGCTCAAATTAAAAACGGAAATTGCGACGCGTTTCCTTCTTTTTATGTTTATTTAGTTAATTAAATGATGGGGCATTTAAAAAGCTACTTCACCTAATTTATTTTAATAGACACGTAAAGTTGAGTCGTAAAACTATTTTAATGTTCAAATCGATCTTGAATTTGTTGTTTTGGGCATTTTTTGTAAATTGAAGGAAAAAATTGTGTAGCGAGTCTTTTGAGAAAACGACGAGCCTACAATTGTAAGAGGATTTCGGCCATTAACTTGAAAAGTAATAGTTTTATCAAAAAATACCATCAGACCCCTTTTGAAGCTCTTAAAATTTCCTCTAATTCGGTGTACGTTTTGTTCCCGTGGGATAAAAATTGGCCCCGCTGGAATTTTTTGACGGTGTGGCCTTTTTCCACCTCTTTTATTTCTTTTATTTAAAACCCAACTTGATTGTACTAGTGGGTTTTGACCTGCATAATTAATAATCACAGAGTACAAAGTTCATTACTATTGTTTAAACCGATCGATTACAATTTAAAATTTATCTATCGGAACTTCGTAACTCGTATAGGAAAAGTTTGAGTTTAAAAATAGTTTTAACCCGACGAGCTCTAAAACTCATTATAATTTAATTTCAGGTGGAAAACCGGACGACATAACGGTTATATTAGCGACTGTGGCAATGTAGACACTCGAAGCACGTTAGTAAGAAGAAGAACATTTTCGTTGTATCATCACCGTTGTCACAATATGTAAACTTAAAACTCACGCATCATATGTGTAACTCATAAATTTCATTATTCAAGTGCAATTTCAAAGGCTTCAACTTTTTTACGTTTTAATTGTTGAAGTAAACGACGTGCCTCTTAATTGATATTTGTTTGGTCCGCTCAAGATTGTTCTCGTAGAATTTGAAAAGCTCACCGAAAACGGGCGGAAGAAATGACGGCTATCCAACATCCTCCTTTTTTTTGTAATTGCAAGACTGGTCGAATAATATCGCTTTTAGTTTTAAATTTCTTTTTTAAGTAGTTGTACATGTGAATAGCTGCAGAACGCTTATCTAAGTTGATAGTAAAATGAAACAATGCAACTGTAGAATGTTACTATGGTAGTTTTAAGTAAGTACTAGATATTATTGTAAGAGTAGTAGGTGCTGCTAAAAAGTTGTTTTTTTATAGTAAAAATGTCGTGCTCAAACTAATGCCATCGTAAATAATTAATTTGGAAATAGTTGAGGACTTTTTTTTAAGCAGAGCTTCATCTTAAGAACGCCCTGTGCGAAATGGCCTCGACATATTTTCTAAAATCACTTTAATTTTTTGCACTGAAGTTGTACTTACATTTAGTACAAATTTACCAGTATTGGGATTTAAAAACCGTGTGATTTTTTTGTGAATTGGTGTTATTGTACCCAATGCTAAGTGCTGTTCTTTTATTTTAGTTTTTATAAGTAGAAGGCTGTGTTTATTAATTTTTGATTTCGATTAAAGTTAGTTTTTTTAATTAGGACGCAATAGGTATTTAAAATTCAGTTTAACAATGTACTTAATGATTAGTTAAGTGCTAACCGGGCCAGAGATTAATTTCATTTCTTGAATACGAGTCTTATTCAGAATGATAAACTCGATAAAGTACCTGTAATCGTTCGATGTATGTGGTCGATACACGACTAAAATCAAACATTACATTGTAATAAAAAAACAAATCTTATCTTCCGTAATTCAATTAAGACCCCATGTGCGTTTCCCTACACTGTAGCTTCTTCAGATGGGAATAATCAAAAGTTTTAATTGTTCACTTCTGAAGAAGCTCCAGTGTAGCGAAACGCCTTATGCAGCTTTCATCGAGTTATGCAAGATACAATTTGTTTTTTTATTACAATGTACTTGTAATTTTGTCCTTGCACATTAGTAGTAAGTAGTTAAAAGTTTTGCATTAAGAAATATAACGTCCCAACTAGTTTAAAAACGTTTCAGACTTTATCGAAAGAGTACACCGAGCAGGACAAAAGTGTCGAGTTTACTTGAGCCATCAAGTGGCTCTACTTGACCCATCTCTGAGATTACTATTTTAGTATTAGAATTTTTTGAGCATGGCATTTAGAAGAATGGTAAAACCAAAATTTTGAAGTGCATTCAAATATAGCGAGTCTCGCGACTATACAGGGTGTTTTTCAAAAATTCACCAGACTATTCTGCTTGTAAGAATGAGAAAGGAGTTCCTGTGAGCGCGTGTCTGCTAAAAATGCTTCTTAGGTAGTCCTTTTTGATATCAGTCGGACCAGTGAGGCGTTGCTCCACTATCAAACACCAAACGTACGCTCATAAGGGCTTTTTTACACGCATGTGGTGAACTTCTGAACTGTAGTTTCGTAACACCCTGTACTTAGGATTTTTTTGTTCTTGAGTGCGCTATTATATTGTGAGTTTATATCTCAGGATAGGATTATAGGTTTGCGTAAAATTTTTCTTAATTATAATTTAAATTGAATTGTTTTTTTAACTAGAGTGCTTTTTTATGTAGGATAAGGGTGGAAGTGCCGTGCTTGACGTACGAAACTAGTTCGGACTAATTAAGTGCTAGATATTGTTATTAATCAATTACTATTAAGGAAAAAACTACTAGAACACGAATGAAGCTTAAGAAAGTGAAATGAAACGGGTCAAATTATTAATGTTCATGCTTTTGAGATTCTTTGTTGTTAAAAAAATTTTTGTCAATCTAAATCTGGATGCAGTTTCGAAGTCTTCTGTGTTATTTAATTGTGCATTAGTGATGAAACAAACCAAATGACGATATTAAAACCTAATATTTAGGTGTTTATAAACGACTTACTGCCACAAGTGAGCTTTTGTTGCAGTAAGTTTTTTTTTTAGTTACAAATAAATAGTTGTTATTGACAATTCTCGAGTTGTTAATTTTAAACCAGACACGAACCCGACCGTCTAGTTTAAAGTTTTTTATTCCATATTTTATGTACATCTTAATAGATCATTTTTGTACATAATTACACAAGAGTACTTAATAACAAACACTCAAAAATACAAAATGAATAGTCACAAACATGACTTAAATTTAAGCAGAATTTAAAAAATTACGCGAGTGCCCATTGTAAAATAAAGCCTAACGTTAAATCGCACACTAAATCACTTCACCAAGATATCACTTGTTATATAAATTACTTGCATAAATTGACCTATTGTCTTATGAGAAACTACACATACAATTATAAAACTTTTTTGTGTGTTAACTCATTGAGGTGCGGGAGGTTGTACGTTTGGTTCGTTATCTGGCGGGGGATTACGACCCCATTCGAAACCACCCGGTCTTTCTTCCGGAAGTGGGGTATAATCGGCATCATCATTAGCATCAAATATTGTTTTTCTTGAAAAAAAACGTGACTTTAAAAAAAGAACGCGATAACCGATAAATACTTACAACAAAGACGGCGTTTTTAGTATTTTAAACCCTCCTCTCTGATGTGGAAAAACATCTTCCATGAAGTAATAGATATGGCCAACTACTATGCCCATTAAATCCACATAAACGGCATTTCCTAATAACAACGAAAACGCTAATAACACCCACGGCAGGTATGGAGCCTAAAAAAGCTTGTTAGCAAGTTGAACTATGACTATTTTTTACATTTGGGGTCTACCTGAAAGTTGAGTACACCAAAAAAGTTCATTCTAATGAACGGATTTCGTCTCGACCACACATAAACCAACATTATCGTAAAAGCTTGTCCCAAAAATAGTAAATTTACAAAAAATCCAAAACCCTAGATATCGTAAGTTAAGGAAATTACATTAAATGCAGTGTCGGGGTCAAAGTGCTACTCTACTGCATCAATTCTCGCCTCACTTTCAACATCATGGAATTATAACACATTTTGTTTAAAATTAAAATTATAGCGCACCAATTTAGTGCACGTCGCATATTAGAAATCGTTGCACGGATCAGCGGTTAATTGCAACAAAAGGATACAATCATACAAATTCCTCCAAACAAAAACATCATAACAAAATCGGACGTTCGACTTCTAAACGAGCCTTCTTCCAGCATACGACAGTACTTATACGTAAAAATCATATTAAAGAAGAAATTAAACCCGAAAGTACCGAAAAAGAGAAAAGTCGTTACTAGCCTCCAAACTTGGCCTTTAAGTATCAAAATTGGATTAAAATACAGTTGAAAGGGTGACGCTAATTCTAATTGCTACAAAAAAAGGAATTAATTAAGAAATAATCCATAACTATTTACTACATACCACCGCAATTGTGGTAATAACACAAGCTGTCGTATATGCCCTTGTTACAGGGGGCATATTAACATACTCCTGCCTCAAAGTTTGATAAGCCATCTTTTAATTTGTTCCACTCTTCTAAATAATCATCTTGAATTTAATTAAACGTATATTATAACTTATTAAATTTGGCCACATCAGTTCTTGTCAAATTTTGACGTTTACGTCGTACAGATGATAACAAAGTGGGGATTTTCATTTTTCACCAAATAAAAATAACTAGTTTTTTGCCTTTTTGAAATTTGACAGAAATAATATATTTGTTGTGAGTTGTGAGCTTAAAAATATATTTAATTTATTTTTTGAAGGTTTTAAAAGACTGTAAAGTAGTATTAATTGAAAATTTTAGAAAATGGTTTTAACTAAAGAATATAGAATTTGTATGCCAATGACTGTGGACGAGGTGGGCAAAATAACGTTTTCTTGAACTAGGCCTACTAACAATAATTAAACAACGTGTTTTCTGTTTTAGTATCAAATTGGGCAACTTTACATGATTGCGAGGCATAGCATGGAACAATCTGGCAATGGGGAAGGTGTTGAAGTCGTGGAGAACAAAGAGTGTGCCGATCCAAAACATGGAAAGGGAAGGTATACAGAAAAACGCGTGTACCTATCTAGGTAAGTTTTTCGCCCTTCTCACAAGAGCAGGACTCACTTTTAATATTTATAGTCGTTTACCGTATTGGATTCAAGCGATGATTCCTAAAATATTCTACGTTACCGAAAAAGCGTGGAACTACTACCCATACACCATAACCGAATACACAGTAAGCTCTTATTACAATGACGAACAGTTTGTGCTTTCATCGTCTGTTTTTAGTGCTCATTTTTACCACGTTTTTACATATCTATTTTAACGGGATACGAAAATAATTGTGGAACTACCGACAACGTAAGATGGCCCTTTAAGGTTACCTTAAACTTAAGTTATTATGTTGTAGTGCTTAAATTTATCTCCAGAAGAACTAGCGGAACGAACTATAGAACATTTAGATATAGCCTACGATGAAATTAGCCCGAAACATTACAAGGAAGAAGAAGATCCACGTTATTTCCAATCGAAAAAGACAAAAAGGGGCCCACTTGTCGAGGGCTGGCGAAATAGCTCTAATCCAATCATGTGTTCTTATAAGATTGTTAAAACTTCTTTCGAAGTTTGGGGGCTACAGACACGAACTGAAGAATTTTTACATTGGGTTAGTTCGAGTGTGGCTCGATTTAATTTTTGCTGACGATTTTATTTTAGTGTATTCGAGATGTACTCCTTGTTGGTCACAGGCAGGCGTTTGCTTGGATCGACGACTGGATAGACATGACCTATGAAGATGTACGAGAATTTGAAGCTAAACTACAGCAACAAACAAATAAATTAGTTAAAATACCGCAGCAGGATTCGTCCGAGAGTGCTAGTAGTACTAATGAAGCTGGTGGTGATTCTGTTAGTAATTGTTTAGATGAAAGTGCTTCTACATCCCAATCGACTCCAACTAGAAAAAGCGGATATTTTTCTTGGTTTTAATTAATTTTAAATCTTAGTTACCTTATCAAATTGCTCGTTATTTATTTTAGTACTGTGCAATCGTTTTTAGGTTCGTACTTAGATATTAAATGACTGCCTGTTTATTTTATTCTGTACAATTTTTATTTGTGCTTACTACAAGCAGCTTTTTAAAATTGTATTATAAATGAATATGATGTATAAATAAATTGGCGACAATATTCTACTATAAAATAGTTTATTTAAACTTTCGATAGGGGAAATCCATCCGAGAATATCCTGCGCTATTGCACTTACAATTAGTCAGGAACTTGATAGCATATGGTGATGAGCAAGATCTTATACAAGCTACCAAAGTCTCCAGTGGTCTTATAGGTCGAGGATTCACTAATATAATGGGTTGTAGCCATGGCTGCTCTCCATCATCAAATCTGCGAATTTTTAAGAGAATAGTGTGCTATCGACCCATTTTAGCTAAGCATTTTGCAATGCTATTTCAAAGACTTGCTATTATTGTAGAAGAAAATTTTGCAGAACTCTTTGAATACATGGAGTACGAATTGGCTCCATTTCCACATTTCAACGAGGCAAGTATGCGAAAAACTAAAAAATCGGCTTTATTCGAAATTTTAGAAGAAGGCAGGGGAGAAGTAGAAGTAGGGGATAGCTCCTACATCGCGTAATGTGGCATCAGAATCAGACGTACGAATCCATTTCTGCAGCATATTTATATTCCGTGAAAAAAAAATTTTGAAGCCAGATCTGTAATAGTGTTTGATGATTATACCGATGCATCTAGCAGCACCACGAAAACTGAACAATATCATCGTTCTATGAGGTATTCGATTGATGATATACTTTTCGATGCTACGATGGTTTCCACAGTAACCAACTGCCCAAAGACATGTGATAAGTGATAAAGACTTGCACGTCGATCTAGCGAGCGTATTTATCTGAATTCAACGTCAAATTACAGCTAAAATATTTGAGATAGAAAAAAAATATAAGAAAGCTTTTTTATAGTAAATTTAATAAGCTATGTTTTTTATCTAAACTATTTTTCTGATATCATTAATAGTTCTCGATATCTAGGGGAAAAACTAAAAGTGTACCTTTTGTCCAAGATGGCGACTCGAGCGCAACAGGTATCGATTGGGCAATTTAGAGCTTGTACAAGCTGAAGCGCGTTCGAATTAAAAAAGTTACTGTTGTAAGCATAAGGAACGAATCCATATGCATAGGAGGAAAAATTATTATGAATTTTTGGAACTGTGCGAATTAGTAACATGTTTAGACAACAGTTTGTACATAAATTAAATAACTAAAAATTGTGCAAATGTTGTTAAATAAATAAAAGTTAAGAGCGTGGCCTGTGAAATTGTCCTTATCCTGTGATATAAAAGAAGCCTAGAAATAGGTGATGCCGAAACTGCTGGAGAAAGTTCCGGTATAAAATTAGTTAGTTGGTTTCTGTCACTTGTGGCTGAGCGAAGTGGTGAATGTGATTTATACAGATATTTATTAAGAGTTGTTTCTTAATCTCTGTCCCGTTACTGGTTAAAAATTAAATAAAAACTCTTTTCACGGACCACCTTCCAAGGGCTGTACCACCCTTACAAGACACCTCAGAGAAAAACTTTATTAAGCGATTCGTCATAAATTGACTTGCTTTATATCCACTGAACCTTCGAGTACAAATTTTAGAATCACTCTGTGCATTTACAATTCTTTTAATACCTTGATACTTTAAATAGGTACTTTGATACTTTCGATACCTCAATACTTCGATACCTCGAAGCTTTCAATATCCCAATACTTTCGATAGTTAATACCTGATTTACAGTATCGCCCAGCCCTACTACAAATCTTATTTTTAAACTTACAATTTACTTATTTCGGATATTTCGAACATATTGACCTCCTCCTAGATGTCAGAAAAAAGCACTGTTTGATTATTTTGTAATTTATTCAACAGATACAAATAAAATACAATAGAAATAATAATACAAACTCTTAACCGGGACAATAACCCAAAAAATTGATAGTTCGCTAGTTTTTAAATTTAGTAATTCTTTGAATTGCGCGAGCTGTTGCGCTACTACAAAAGCATGTTTTTAATATTCCCTAAATATACAATGTATAGAAAACCTTGAAATTTTTGGATCTTTGGTACGTAGTGTGCATAATAAAAAAATATTTCAAACTTTTCGGACACACGGTATACAGATACATGACATTGTCGTATACATAGTTCTTTTACATCGATGTCTCGGACCAGCAGAGAATCAACTGATGCTTGTTTGCCCTGAATACTCGTAGAATTAATAACAGATTACTGTCAGTCTACAGATTGATTATTGGAGTGCGAAAAATCAATTACGATGTGCTATTTTCTAACATTTTCATCAGCATGCAAAACGTTAAAAATATTTTTTGCCTGTAAATGCCTCTATAAAGTAAATTTATTTCTTTACATATTTCTAAATATTATGCATAAGGTTCTGTAGATATATTATTTTGGAGTAAAAGCCAGTTATTTCTGACTAAGAAGCGGATTGTTTGTTTTGATATTCAAAAAAAGCTTCAATTTCATTTAAACCAGTATGAATAAAATTAATGGTATGTTCATTAGAGGATAGAGGTTAAATATAAACGTAAAATTCTACAACCAACGCTCGCTAGCATAAAAAACCAGGTAATTTCCCCCAGAATTCGACTTATTGAAAGTATGGCGCATTATTTTGTTCAAGTTATGTAGGAATTCGAGTAATAGAAGTTAGACTGTACTTTAACCCAAAAATAGATCTTCGCATAACTACATTAAAAAGGCTTTTCACTAGAATGTACCAATAAATACTTCTTTAAGCGTGTTTTCCGCAAACATAATCAGATAGTTTATTTAAAACATTTTTCGCCTGTATGTACTAACAAATGTCTCTTTAAACTAAATTTTTGCGAACATTCATAATCACATAGATTGCATTTAAAACATTTCTCGCTTGTATGTACTAATAAATGTCTCTTTAACTGACTTTTCCTCAAACATTCATAATCACATATACTACATCTAAAAGGTTTTTCACTTGTATGAACTAATAAATGACTCTTTAAATTATCTTTTAGCGAACATTCATAATCACACACAGCACATTTAAAAGGTTTTCCACCTGTGTGTACAAATGAATGACTCTTTAACTGACTTTTCTTAGAACATTCATAATCACATATACTACATTTAAAAGGTTTATCACTTGAATGAACTAATAAATGTCTCTTTAAATAACTTTTCCGCGAACATTCATAATCACATAGATTGCATTTAAAACATTTCTCGCTTGTATGTACTAATAAATGTCTCTTTAACTGACTTTTCCTCAAACATTCATAATCACATATACTACATCTAAAAGGTTTTTCACTTGTATGAACTAATAAATGACTCTTTAAATTATCTTTTAGCGAACATTCATAATCACACACAGCACATTTAAAAGGTTTTTCACTTGTATGTACTAATAAATGTCTCTTTAACTGACTTTTCCTCAAACATTCATAATCACATATACTACATTTAAAAGGTTTATCACTTGTATGAACTAATAAATGTATCTTTAAATAACTTTTCCGCGAACATTCATAATCACATAGATTGCATTTAAAACATTTCTCGCTTGTATGTACTAATAAATGTCCCTTTAACTGACTTTTCCTCAAACATTCATAATCACATATACTACATCTAAAAGGTTTTTCACTTGTATGAACTAATAAATGACTCTTTAAGTCACCTTTTCGTGAACATTCATAATCACACACAGTACATTTAAAAGGTTTTCCACCTGTGTGTACAAATGAATGACTCTTTAACTGACTTTTGTGCGAACATTCATAATCACATAGATTGGATTTAAAACATTTCTCGCTTGTATGTACTAATAAATGTCTCTTTAAGCTCTCTTTCCGCGAACATTCATAATCACACACAGCACATTTAAAAGGTTTTTCATCAGTGTGTACAAATGAATGACTCTTTAACTGACTTCTCTTCGAACATTCATAATCACATATACTACACGTAAAAAGCAACTTAACATGTTCCTTCAAGTTACTTTTTTGCAAACATTTATAATCACGTGCATATTTACTCGTAATACGGTTGTTCGGCTTCTTGTTATGAGTTTGCATGTGAACGATTAAACTTGTTTTTTCAGAACACTTAAAATCGCAATTATAGCAAACGTATACTCCGTCGCTTTCTAAACTACTTTCATGATTTTGTTCTTCTTTTTCTAGTTTGAAACTTTCTTGAATGGATTCCTCGATATCGTGTTCTTCTATTTTAATCGACCCTTAAAATTTTGTTACTCAGCACAGTATTGAAACCATTACACAAATTCTTACCCACATCCGAAAGATTATCGGAACACAGTTCTTCTTCAATAGCTTCATCTGCAACCCATTGATTACACTTAAAATCGAAAAATGTTATTCTTACCTACTTAAAGTTTCAAGGTCATTAGAATGCTTGGAAGTTGCAACTTCAACTTCTTCTTTGATCGTTATTTCCATATTAATCCTTTCCTATTTAAACCACGTTTTGTTTTTATTAACGCAGGTTCATTAATTCCTATTACAATAGAAATTTTAGAAATAAAACAATCCAAATGAATCAGCCACCTTAGCGGAACCAAAGAATTTACAGTATTCTTTGGCGGAACTCAGACAATCTCAACTACCCTAACCTATAATAATAGAGTTCAGCAACTTCAGCAACAAGAGTCTGGCCAAAGTATACAGGGTGAGTCGGGAGGATCGTACCGAACTCTAGAAACGTATTCTACACGTAAATATAAGACGAAAGAGCCTAAAAGTTGTTTTCCGATTTTCACTTGTTTTTGAGCTACAGTCTTTTAAAGTGCAACAATCATTTTCAAAAATACCTCCACGGACCTTCAAACATTTTCTCACTTGTTCACAAGTAAATATAAGACAAAATAACCTTAAAAGTTGTGATTTTATTCGCATTTTAGTGATGATTTGTAAGTATTGCAATTGTAATTTTAGTTCCGAGTTGTTCTCACAGATGGCGCGAAAGTTCAAAAATCAAACAATTTCAAAATTTAGCAAATTTTATCTAATATGTATAATAATATGTGTATGACGGTCTTTAGGGTAATTACAAGTATCGTTTCAGTATAACCGAACTAGGCACAGTATGGTTTTCAAGTTAGTGATTACCTCCGAAACGTCGTGACGTCTTCCTTGCGACATGTGACGCTAATCAAGCTCTACAAGAAGACACAAAATTAGAGCGCAGTATTAAATTAACCCATTATAGTAATTGGATGTAAGCTCTTCCGTTTTTTCTTTCATTGTGAGCTTTTACAGCTGGCAGTAGACTCTAATCTTTGTCACCATCGCCACATATCGATCAATTTGTACCTAAATCCCATCTCGATATAATATTTATGAATTTTATGTAGCTTTTTGGATAGATTATAGCGACATCCATGTTTAGAAGCAATTTCATATTTCACATACGATTTTTGTGATAAAAAAAACATTCTCTACTATCGTTTTAAATCATCCACGCGAGCGAACAATTTTAAAATGGCAAATAACGATCAAAGCATATAAATTCTTATCTTGTGCCATTTCGTGTGTAAACGTGGCCCTTTATTACTTAAAGACACTACACGTTTAGCTACCTAATTAAATTATTAAATAATCTGTTTTCCATGAACGAACCATCCGTTTGCGTCTCATTTGGGGATTGTGGGGGAATCATTTTAGTCGATATGGAGATAGATTATGTCTTATTATCTCGCTAAAATTCTTAAACACGCAAAGTAATCATTTTATATTCTTTTGATGGCTTATTTATGGATTTCTTTCCTCTTAAAATTGATGACGTGTATTATATTTTACTATAGCTCTTTTTATTAAATGAAATGGGAATTTATTCCTTTTGTTACAGCTTTTACTTTCCTTCGTTCACTTCAATGGCGTGACTCGAAACAAAGCTTAAAACTTCGCTTACAACTACTTTAACGCTCGTTTCAATTATTTGTAAAAAACAGTCCAATTCATTTAATATTTAAAATGCAGAAGGAGAGAATATTTAATAGCCGTCAAAGAGATTAATGGAACTTTATCAGTTTGTATTTAAATTGTTTGCGCTAGAGCCGCTAGGCTAAGAGCCGGCGGAACTGTCTTGTTTTCTGTATTTCTATAAGTTGCCCATGGTTTCCTACTTAAGCCGACGACAAAAAAATCTAAGATACATAAGTTATAGAAAATTTAATGTAGTTTATTTTTCCATATGTGCACTTTTTTCTAAAAATGCGTAGTTTTCGAGTTATAAGCGATAAATATGACAAAAACAGTTTTTTGGGCGATTTTGGAATTTTTTAAACTTTCACGCGCTCTAGCGCCTAAACCGCTCGTCTGAGGAAAAAACTCTAGGAGATATAATTTTTGGAAATTCAATGTACTTTATTTTTATTTTTATACACGTTATTCTAAAATTGCGTAGTTTTCGAGTTATAGGTGATAAAAAAGAAAAAAACAGTTTTTAAGTCGCATTTAGAATTTTCCTCAAATTTTAACGCGCTCTAGCGCCTAAGCCGCTTGCCTAATAAAAAATGGCCAAGAAATATAATTTGTAGAAAATTTAATGTACTTTATTTTCTTATATACACACGTTTTTCTAAAATTGCGTAGTTTTCGAGTTATAGGCGATAAAAAAAAATAAAAAACAGTTTTTTAGTCGATTCTTAAATTATTCCCAAACTTTAACGCGCTCTAGCGCCTAAATTCTTCGCTGGAGAAAAAATGCTAAGCGATATAATTTGTAGGAAATATGATGTAGTTTACTTTTATATAAAAGCACTGTTTTCAAAAAGTGTGTAGTTTTCAAGTTATAAGCGATAAACAAGAAAAAAAACAGTGTTTGAGTGATTTTAGAATTTTTGCCAAACTTTAACGTGCTCTAGCGCCTAAACTACTCGTTTGAGAAAAAAAAGCTAAGAGATATAATTTGTAGGAAATTAGATGTAGTTAACTTTGATAGAAAAACACTTTTCTCAAAAGTGAGTAGTTTTGAAGGTACAAACCAAGAACTGAAGGGATCAAAAACCCAGCCTTCCGGAGCCGCCCCCAAGTCAATGCCGCCACTTAGAAATGGCAGTCAACCAGTTTTATTACTCTTTAACTAGTCTTTTCAGCATACCTTGTCAATCTCAAAGATTTTGTATTTTATAAGATATATCTGCAATCAGCCACCTGGGCACCTTACGCCAGACTAAATTACAACGCGCTTTAGCACCTAAACTAATTGTTTGACGAAAAAAATTTAAGAGGGGTAATTTGTAGCATATTGAATCTATTTTATTTTTGTATAGAACCATTTTTTTCTAAAATTACGTACTTTTCGAGTTATCAACGATGAAACAGTTGCTTTAGCAGATTTTGGATCTTAGAATTTTCACCAACTTTAACGCGCTCTAGCGCTTAAACCGTTCATATGAGGGAATAAAACTAAGATACATAATATGTAGAAAATTTGACGTACATAGAAGCACTTTTCTCATAAAGTGTCGAATTTTCGAGTTATAAGCGAAAAATTGAAAAACAGCACTCTTTTTGAGCAACCCCCAAGCTACTAACTTCGGGGTGGCAGACGCTCCGTTAAAAATTGCGTACTTCATCGTTTAGTAAAAGTGCTCGCTACCCCCCGGACTAATTCATTGAGAGAGGTCGCAAGTAGTAAGTGAGGCAAATTTTATTTCCGTGCCGTTTTGTATAATTTATTTGCGACAATTTCCGCCTTCACTTTGTTTCGACTCGATTTACTTTAAAGCCTCTCCTGACACGTAGTAAACGTATAGTATACAAAATTTTGGTTTGATTGTGACCTTTTGTAAATAAAAGGCGTGCCGAAGTACAATAAACGAAGAAATTTACAAATTCAAGTGGCATTTCAATACGCAATTGGAGGGTTGTTATTTTATCCAGTAAAGCGGATACGCGGAAGAGGGTTTGAGAAAAACTGATGCTAACGCCGAGAAATACGGCAGCGGAGCTTATAAAATTGCAAGACATTTGCAAAATCCCAAAAGGATTTCTTTCAGCCGTTTTACATATTTTATAAAAGTTATGAGACGAGAAGACATTTGACCGTTTTGGCGGAAAAAAAATCGCTCCTTTTTCCCTCGTTTTTACGTTAATGAAAGAAGGGGCGGGATTCTTTAGTGGGTGGTTTTTTGTAATAAAAACTTCATTTTGTTGTTAAATTAAGTCTGTTTTGAGTTGTAAAAAAATATATATATTCATAACTCCAAATTACCTATAATGATAAAAATCCATATTTAGAGGTAGCTTGGGCTTGCGCTCTGTCGACTGCTGCACGTTTGTGTTAGTGGGAGGACGTACAGTCTCGTAGTTTCTGTTTTGGCTTTATTATATTATCAGTGCCGGCTTTGCCTCGCAGAAGGTGGGATAGAGTTCGTCGCGATTTTGTGTGTTGTGTGGTTTGTAAACGTTTTTTAAATCAAAATATAGTGTTTTTGGAAAACAAAGGTAAGAATTCGCTCACGCATAGCTCTACTTTTATTAATTTTAATAAAAAAAACCTGTCTCGTTAATGATAATTTGGTAAAAACTCGTTTTGCCCTCCTTACTTAAAAAGTCACAAGTTTAAAACGAGACCTTGACGAAAATATTGTTTCAAAATCAAAAATATTCGATTAACTAGTTTTTGTGACTTGTCCACTAATTATTAATCCAATAGGTCGTTATTAAATAAATTATGCAAATCTAACCTGTTGTTTACATGGAATTTTCAAAAAAATCGTAACACATAACCTCGGATTATTGATAAAATTTCCTCATTACTTATTAACGCCCACTATGATATCAAAATTTTTCAATATTAACGTTAATCTAATTTTTAATCGACCCACGTACTTGATCGAAAAAAAAATTCATTCCAATCCCATTATTTTTATTATTATAACAACGCAAAAAGTGGCGTTAATCTCTTCAGAATATTTCGTTCCTGCTCTTTTTCTATTTTACTACATCATAAAGTTAACTTTTCAGTATATACCATCCCCAAGTTGAAGTGAAGTTTGCGAACTTTTGAAGTCATTTTTGTTGAAAAATTCACACAAATTGAGAATTAAATTTGTTGTTAAGCTGTTCTTATCTGGCCAACACGCGAGGTTTATCATTTTTCTTATCACCATACGCACCATCCTCCGTTACTCCGCTCAAAAAAGCATATTTTTAACCACATGTCATTAAAAGACGTATAAATTTAGTCTAAATTAACCAACTAACTAAACTTGTTATACCAGCACAGAAACGTCTCTTTAAGCGCTGTCTCTAAATGGGTCGTAATAAAAATAAAAGCAAAGCCACCCTGAGAATCTACATAAAAAGACCTTTAATTTGATACGTAACACGATAGTTTGAAAAAAAACAATTTTGATCAACTACCCCTACCCCACTTTTTCTAAAATTACTCCGAGGGTTTACCGCGAGATTAGCACCTCGTATGAGTGACGCAAATTATTTTTAATGCTCTAATAAGTCTCATACAAGGATAAAATTCATTTCAACGGTCGTAAACCTATTATTTTCTCCCCGTCGCTCGAGGGTTCGTTTATGTCACCCCTTTGATTTCATTTTTTGGCGTGGGGGCGGTAATAATAATTTAAATTCTAATGTCTGATGATTGGCGTTTTTAAAATAATTTGTACTCTAATCACGTTCTCCAATTTCTTTCCGAGGCAATTAGAACGCTTTGACGTCGGGCTCGTTATGAGATTGTTTAGGTTTTCGGCGGTCGCTTTGAATACATCCCCCCTTGTTTCGTCGTAAGATCTCGACAGATGCACAGATGCTTTTCGATTGCGCTTTGCGCCGCTAACGACTTACTAATTAAAGTCGTTGCAATTGTGCCTGCTCAAGACGCCCAGACAGAGAGGCTACGAACAATTTGTATTGTTCTAAGCTTGTCTCGCGACATTTCGGGTCCCCCCTAATTCAAATCGCTGAAAAACTCTTAGAAAATGTCTGTCTGTCCGTGTAGATGTGTGTATGTAACGCCGTCAATTAAAAACTACTAAAGTGATTTTGTTGAAATTTGGTTTCGGCCACTTTAACAAAATTTTATCGACAAAATTAGCTTTTAAACGAAATCGATACAGGGTGACCCAAAATAAGGGGGTTATTTTGGTCGCGTTTGGGAAAATCTTGACTCACAGTATTTATACTCGGCTATAAGTTGGTACACATCAGCCCTAATTAAAAAAATATTTTTTCAAATTTTTAAATCCAAAATGGCGGTCAGTATAACAATTGGCCCATTTTCTAGTTTTTTTATTATAACTTTTGAGATAATAATTATTAGAAAAATTTAAAAACAGGAATATATAGGCAGAATATAGGGCTTTAGTTTTGTTAGAGTCGATTTTTACAATAAACCCAAAATCGACTACTTTAGAAGGACCAAAGTTGACTAAAATTTGAAAACAGATTTTCTCGAAATCGGTTTTGGCCATTTTATCTACATTTTGATATGTTGTACATATCGAAGTTCTTAATTAAACACCGTTGTTTAGTTCATTTCCTATGAGCAGATCCGGAGCTATGATTTCTCGAAGGTAAAAATTTCAAAAATTTATAACTTCTATTGTAATTAAAATTAGTAATTCTAAGTTGCTATATTAATTTATTTCATAAATTTCTATTATTTGTTACAATTTTAGTTTAAAAAAACTTCCGGTTAAACCGGAAATTAGCCAAGCTAACGAATTTTTTAAAAACACCTTGTATATTTTTCGATTTTTAAAAATAACGCAAGATTAGCTTTCCAATGATACCAAACATGTTAAATTTGAACTTCCGGTTTAACCGGAAATGGGGTCAGCTTTCCTATTTAAAAAACAACACTCTGTATATTTTAAGTGGTTTGGAATGACTGTAAAATTATCTATCTAATGATACCAAACACTCAATATTTTGACTTTAGGTTCAACCGGAAATGAGATTAGCTCCCCATTTCAAGTAGAAACGCTCTGTATAATTTTAGTTTTTTGAAATCAGTGCTGTTAGACACCAAACTCGATTGTTTTTGAGACGTCATTATAATAAGCGTTAAAACTAGACTACTTTGTCCATTTAACAAACTTTCTGATGGCTCTACCTCTCCATTATAATGAACAAAGTTCTGTGGGACACATTGTGTGTAACTTTTCTTTCAGACGCTGCGCTCGAGTGGGACTCTTTTTGACTAACGACGGATAATTTAAACGGGACCGAGTGCAGTCGTTAATTTAGAAGGCTCCCGACATTAGCGTGAACGCGGGTCCGCTCCGCTCTGTGTAACAGATTTAAGTAATTCGTCTTATCGGAGAGGTTTTCGAAAAAAAAATTTGTTCGTTCCTTCAGCCTCTCTTACGCCCTTTTTTTAAATAAATTTTTGTTTATTCGCTCATGCTAAATTCTAAATCAATGCGTATTATTTATGCGATCGCTTATAATATTGGCACAGTCCAACGCTTTTCCCATTTTGGTGTTAATAAAATTCGAGTTGTCATGGATACAAAGAGCATGTTAAATAATTGAGTAAAAATGCTGAATGAAATGCTCGTCATAACATCATTTTTGTTGTAATTTAATTTTTCTTCTATTTTAAATGGAGCGCGCAATGGAGTACTGACGTTAATTGAATTTTTAAAGGACTCCTCGATGAATTCCTTCAGCCAAAGGGTGAAATTACAGAAACGCTCTGCTCTGCTCTCTCACGTGAAACGTGAAAAAAAAATAAGTTGAACGATTCGTTTAATTTAACACTGTTACGCGAACATTACCGAGTCTTCTCGAAGTGGGCTAATGGGGTAGCTAAGTGCTTTTTGAAAATATTGGACACAAAAATTAATTTAAACGTCCTGTTAATTGAGACCCATCCGTTTAACCAGCCAACCAAAGTTAGGGCAGATGTCTTTAAAACACCCTGTATATTATATTTTACACTTTTCGTACAATATTCTCTCAATATTCTAGTTTTGGTTGTAGTGCGTAAGTTGTTTGCGCTTCGCGCACCCATGAAGCTTATTTTTCAATTTTTTTCCCTCAACCTCGTATAGTTTGAGCTGTGCAAGTTGTTCGAGGACGGACGGACGGACGGACTAAGCGAGACCAATTAATGTCATTTCAGCTACTTAAGAGCGTCTTGGTGTTCAAATTTTCACTTACGTGCTATGAAATAACTTCTTGAATAATTTCATAACCTCAATTTCTCTTTATTACCCAGGGTGTTGTAAAATACGGGAGCTTTCAGTTTCCTTTTCATTTTTGTTTACCTATGTTTTATAATACTTGTCGACACGGTTTTTTTTATTAATGCTTAACTATAGTTAATTTTGCTCTTCTAATACAATGCATCGTATAAAATGTTGTAATAACTTATAGCGTGTAATTGAACTATTATTAGTTAATTAAGGTAATAAAACGTTTATTCTACAACCTTCAATAGGTTTTTGTTTTTTTAAAGACGAAATTTATTAGCTTTTATTTTCGCACGTTCATCTAATACCTTATACTTACCCAACAGGTAATACTAATTGTACATCCTGTATATTACGTTCGAAAATAGTCACGCTTGCATAATGGGGTATAACAAAGGTTTATTAGGTCAAATTTTCTTTTCAATTATGCAACGATAAATGCGAATGGATCTAAATTGCCAACTTTGTATTTTTGAATACTATACAGGGTGGCCTATTTTTATAATTTGTTGGGATTTATTAAAATTTTAGTCATCGTTTTTATTTCATTTCCCCTTTTTGTCGCCTTCGTCTACTTGGATCAAAAACAAAAGTATTTTAGTATTGTATTGTATAGTATTGTATTTATCGGCGTTTGCCCCCCCCCCCCCCGAATACCCAAAATTAGAATTCTTAGAAAAAGTCTATGTGGTGTGTGTATGTCACGTCGTCAAATAAAAACTACTAAAGCGATGTTGTCGAAATTTGGTTTCTTCTACTTTAACAGAGTTTCATCAACAAAATAAGCTTTTACAGGGTGGCCCAAAATAAGGGGGTTATTTTGGTTGCATTTTTGGAAAGGCTTGACCCACAGGATTTATACTCGGCTATAAGTTGGTACACATCGACCCTAATTAAAAAATTATTTTTTCAAATTTTTAAATTCAAAATGGCGGCTAGTATAACGATTGGCTCATTTTCTAGTTTTTTAATTATAACTTTGCCGATAATTATTATTGCAACAATCTACAAAGAGCAATGTATAGACAAAATATAGGGCTTTATTTTTGTTAGAGTCGATTTTTAAAATAACTCAAAATCGACTACTTTAAAAGGACCAAAGTTGACTAAAATTTTAAAACATATTTTTTCGAAATCGGTTCCGGCCGTTCTGTCTATTTCTTGATATGTTGTAGATGACGAAGTTCTTAATTAAACACTGTTGTTTGGTTCATTTAATATGAACAGATCCGGAGCTATGATTTTTTGAAGGTCAAAATTTCAAAAATTTATAGTTTATTTTGTAATTAAAATTGGTAAAATTGTAAGTTAGTGTATTAATTTATGCCTTAAATTTCGATCATTTGGTACTATTTTGGTTAAAAAAACACTATTGGTTAAACCGGAAGTTAGCCTAGTAAACTGATTTGTAGAAAACACCCTTAATATTTTGCGATTTTTTAAAATATCGCGAGATTAGCATTCCAGTGATACCAAACATGGTAAATTTCAACTTCCGGTTTAACCGGAAATGGGGTTAGATCATCTATTTTAAACACAACACTCTGTATATTTTAGGTGGTTTGGAATTATTTTAAAATTATCTATTTATTGATGCCAAAAATTTTCCATTTTGACTTCCGGTTCAGTCGGAAATGAGATCAACTTTTCTATTTCTAATAGACCCACTCCGTATAATTTTAGGTTTTTAAAATTAGGGAGAGCTTGGTACTATTTCTGATGTATTTTTTAAATATTTTGAGAGTTTGTAGAATTAGCTATCACGTACGAAAGTCCTGTTATGGTCATATTAGCCGCTTTTAAACTACTCAAGCCCTACTAAATCAATTTTTTTGTCAAAATTGAGTACCTACAGTAGTGGCTGCTTTAAAAAATCACCATAACCTTAGTTTTGCGAATTAAGATAAAATACTGTAGGGAAACTAAGTCCGAACTTTACGCAACATGTACATATCGATAATTTTATTTTTATCATACAGGGTGTTCAAAAAAGGTTGGTCGAACTTCATTAATATTATAGAGTTTGAATTTTTATGTCTCACCCTGTAGGTTACTGTTAAATGTTAACTGTTAATGTGGATTATTATGGTGTTATTTACGAACAAAACGATGATATTTTTATTTGCTCGTTTCACGGATATAGATAGCTGTTACATTATAGCATAAACATAGTTTTTTTAAATATGAAAAATCGCGATATTTATGTTAATTGTTAAAATGACGCAAACATATGCATTAAAAAGCACTATTTATCCAGGTCGTAGCCAACTATACGTTTTCTATTTTATAAAAAGTAAATTTGTAAAACTTTTTTAATAGTCACTTCGGGGCCACCCGGTATATTAAAAGAAGTCTAAAATTTTCACGGACCAATTTTCTCTTATAAAATTAATTCAAAGCGAACGAATTTGAACTCATTCAAATTCATAAATTGGTTATTTATTTTCTTCAATTTTCTTTAACAAGCTTGTTGTTTTAAACAAAAACAACTAACATTATTAAATTTGTTGATTATTTAGGGTAAGTGTGTGTGTGTGTGCCTTTGTTTAAATTTGTGTTCACAACTTCCTACCTACTCGTTTTCCATTGTCGTACTAACTGTAAATTTCGTGCACATTTCGTATGTATTTATTTATTTATATAATACGGGTACGGCGCTATTACATTTCTATGTTGTTCTTAATTTATATGCTCATTTATATATTTGTTTAAACAATACATATTTTTTATCTTTAAGTAGGTAGATCGATAAAGAGAAAACAGCTTTCGTATTTTTTGGGCGTAAAAATTGATGGGTCGAATCGAGAGCCATACCATCAAAATAAGGTTGTATCGAGACGACCTAGCAATGTTTAAATGTGGAAACCACCCCTACCCCTAAACTATGCATTTTAAAAAATAAAATCGCTTTTTTTTGTTCAAATAAGGCGTGCGTATTTGCCTTAGAAGGGGGACTTGTAAAGTTTGTTGGAAAAAGAAATTTTTTATTGAAAAACTTGCCAACTTGTGCCATTTTACAATAACAATTTCTAAACTTGACATTTTAATCAATTCCTTTTAAAAGTGGCTTCCTCTATACTCTATATGTTTCCTTATTACACCTTCATATTTTTATTATTTCTTTTTGGGTTTGGTTAATTTTATTTTTATGTTGCGCGCACCTAAAAGGTTAATTGTAAATAATATCTTTATCGAATAACCAACAATTTAATTTTAAGTTTCAATAAAATTCGTATTTAACGTAACTGGTGTCGTAAAGTTTCCCCTATAACATTATGCGCTATGTTAAAAATAAATTAATTAAAAGAAAATGATAGCGAAATTAATTACGTACTACAATTTTGATGCACTAGACGATCTAAATCGACTATATGACGTTGTGTAAAAGTGTCTTTATGATTTTTATTATGTCTTAACAGTGTCGTAAAGTTTCTTTACTTTTAATTATCTTTTTTAAATTTTTCTTTTTTGTATCCTTTCATAAGATTTTTATTAGATTTCTTTTTATATCTAAAAGCTTCGAGAAGAATCCTTTTTGTTTGTTGTCTCCTTGTTGTTCGAGTGTATAGTAATTATTATCAAATTCTGAGAGATGAGAATTTTTCTGCAATTATTAATTGGTATACGACCGTCGATCGGACCCAATCGAGTCGTTATTAAAAATTCTTGGACTACGTAGAGCGTAGAGCTTTTGTTTGAGGTAGGTACGAACATAAAAAAAATGAAAAAGGGGTCGAATTTGGAACGGACACGACGAATTAATATTTTAAAATTAATCCTACGTAATCGCACAAAACAGAGCAGGGAGTTACGATTGTAAAATAAAAGAGATATTAGGATGAATATCGAAAAGAGGGTTATAATTAATATAGCCACAGTCTTGCGTTCTGTTTAAACTCATAATTTATATCTTTGGGTATTACATCTTTATTCGTTAAAAGCCGTTATGAATACTCACTTTATCATCTTATCAAAGTTAATGTAAAATGTTTCGAAAGTTTCTAAGATGGCTACTTAAATCTTTTGTAAATTACTTACATTAACTTTTTTAAAAATGTCATTAAGTTTCATTAAACCGTAAAAAAAAAGTTGGAAAAATTAATAAATTTATATTTTACCTTTTTTATTTATGTATTCGCATGTGTAGCTACTATTTTAGTCTTTATATAATCTTTCGTGTATGTACCTACATAAAAGTCTTAACACGAACGCCAGAATACAAACAGTGTGTGTGCATAGATGAGTTTTATAAATATACCAACATTAAAAAAAATATCCCCCTCAAACAAAAAAAAATTTACGTAAATTTTATAAAATTTATTCAGAAGTCGATGCACTTTTCGGATTTATTCGCAAAGTTAGTATACTTGGTTAGTATAAAATCTAACGAAATAGTTAAAACAGCCACCGTTTTGATGTATCTGTACTTGTCATGCCAATTATTTTTTCATGCAAAAAATTCGGTTGCGGTGTAAAAACCGTAGGAAAATGAGAAAAGCATTCAACGATGAAAATGGCTTTGTATGCATGAAAAGCTTTATTATAAAGATAAATTTACTTGTTCTTTATTTAAATTTACTTTTGACTTAAAAATTGTTAAATTACAAAATAGGATTAAATGTGGCTCAATTTGGCTATACTATGGCCAGCTTTTTGACTAAAATCCACGCGAGTTATTCAAATTTCGAGAGATGTAATCGCGTAATGAGAGAAGGCGAATTTTCAAGCGCCACTTTGTTTTTTACCAAAACTTCCCAAAATTGTGACTTCTTTAGTTTGTCTCGTTTAACTCCGTTACTGCCGGTTTAATTAAAAATTTTATTAGAGGACAATTGTTGAGAATTACAATTTCTACAATTTTGTTTCTAACGAATTTTTTGTTGGACGTTGAGAAAAGTGGCTACACTTCAGCAAATACCAATTACCTATCCACGCAATCTCCATTTCGTACGTCTCTTTAGTTTTTCTCGTATAACTCCGCCACTGGTGGTTTAATTGAAAGTTTTATTAGAGGAAACTTGTTGAGAATTAACTCTTCTACTGTTTTCATTTAGGTAAAGTTTTTGTAGGACGTTCAGAAAAATGACTACGCTTCAGCAAATACCAATCATTCAGCGCAATCTTGTTTTTGTACGTCTCTTTAGTTTTTCTCGTATAACTCCGCCACTGGTGGTTTAATTGAAAGTTTTATTAGAGGAAACTTGTTGAGAATTAACTCTTCTACTGTTTTCATTTAGGTAAAGTTTTTGTAGGACGTTCAGAAAAATGACTACGCTTCAGCAAATACCAATCATTCAGCGCAATCTTGTTTTTGTACGTCTCTTTAGTTTTTCTCGTATAACTCCGCCACTGGTGGTTTAATTTAAAGTTTTATTAGAGGAAACTTGTTGAGAATTAACTCTTCTACTGTTTTCATTTAGGTAAAGTTTTTGTAGGACGTTCAGAAAAATGACTACGCTTCAGCAAATACCAATCATTCAGCGCAATCTTGTTTTTGTACGTCTCTTTAGTTTTTCTCGTATAACTCCGCCACTGGTGGTTTAATTGAAAGTTTTATTAGAGGAAACTTGTTGAGAATTAACTCTTCTACTGTTTTCATTTAGGTAAAGTTTTTGTAGGACGTTCAGAAAAATGACTACGCTTCAGCAAATACCAATCATTCAGCGCAATCTTGTTTTTGTACGTCTCTTTAGTTTTTCTCGTATAACTCCGCCACTGGTGGTTTAATTGAAAGTTTTATTAGAGGAAACTTGTTGAGAATTAACTCTTCTACTGTTTTCATTTAGGTAAAGTTTTTGTAGGACGTTCAGAAAAATGACTACGCTTCAGCAAATACCAATCATTCAGCGCAATCTTGTTTTTGTACGTCTCTTTAGTTTTTATCGTATAACTCCGCCACTGGTGGTTTAATTGAAAGTTTTATTAGAGGAAACTTGTTGAGAATTAACTCTTCTACTGTTTTCATTTAGGTAAAGTTTTTGTAGGACGTTCAGAAAAATGACTACGCTTCAGCAAATACCAATCATTCAGCGCAATCTTGTTTTTGTACGTCTCTTTAGTTTTTCTCGTATAACTCCGCCACTGGTGGTTTAATTGAAAGTTTTATTAGAGGAAACTTGTTGAGAATTAACTCTTCTACTGTTTTCATTTAGGTAAAGTTTTTGTAGGACGTTCAGAAAAATGACTACGCTTCAGCAAATACCAATCATTCAGCGCAATCTTGTTTTTGTACGTCTCTTTAGTTTTTCTCGTATAACTCCGCCACTGGTGGTTTAATTGAAAGTTTTATTAGAGGAAACTTGTTGAGAATTAACTCTTCTACTGTTTTCATTTAGGTAAAGTTTTTGTAGGACGTTCAGAAAAATGACTACGCTTCAGCAAATACCAATCATTCAGCGCAATCTTGTTTTTGTACGTCTCTTTAGTTTTTATCGTATAACTCCGCCACTGGTGGTTTAATTGAAAGTTTTATTAGAGGAAACTTGTTGAGAATTAACTCTTCTACTGTTTTCATTTAGGTAAAGTTTTTGTAGGACGTTCAGAAAAATGACTACGCTTCAGCAAATACCAATCATTCAGCGCAATCTTGTTTTTGTACGTCTCTTTAGTTTTTCTCGTATAACTCCGCCACTGGTGGTTTAATTGAAAGTTTTATTAGAGGAAACTTGTTGAGAATTAACTCTTCTACTGTTTTCATTTAGGTAAAGTTTTTGTAGGACGTTCAGAAAAATGACTACGCTTCAGCAAATACCAATCATTCAGCGCAATCTTGTTTTTGTACGTCTCTTTAGTTTTTCTCGTATAACTCCGCCACTGGTGGTTTAATTGAAAGTTTTATTAGAGGAAACTTGTTGAGAATTAACTCTTCTACTGTTTTCATTTAGGTAAAGTTTTTGTAGGACGTTCAGAAAAATGACTACGCTTCAGCAAATACCAATCATTCAGCGCAATCTTGTTTTTGTACGTCTCTTTAGTTTTTCTCTTATAACTCCGCCACTGGTGGTTTAATTGAAAGTTTTATAAAAGGAAATTTGTTGAGAATTAACTCCTCTACTGTTTTCATTTAGGCAAAGTTTTTGTAGGACGTTCAGAAAAATGACTACGCTTCAGCAAATACCAATCATTCAGCGCAATCTTGTTTTTGTACGTCTCTTTAGTTTTTCTCTTATAACTCCGCCACTGGTGGTTTAATTGAAAGTTTTATTAGAGGAAATTTGTTGAGAATTAACTCCTCTACTGTTTTCATTTAGGCAAAGTTTTTGTAGGACGTTCAGAAAAATGACTACGCTTCAGCAAATACCAATTATTCAGCGCAATCTTGTTTTTGTACGTCTCTTTAGTTTTTCTCTTATAACTCCGCCACTGGTGGTTTAATTGAAAGTTTTATAAAAGAAAATTTGTTGAGAATTAACTCTTCTACAGTTTTGTTCTTAGAAGATTTTTTGTAGGACGTTCAGTCAAATGACTACACTTCACCAAATACCTATTATCGGCGCAGTCTCCGTTTTGTACGTCTCTTTAGTTTTTCTCATATAACTCCGCCACTGGTGGTTCAATTAAAAGTTTTATTAGAGAAAATTTGTTGAGAATAAACTCTTCTACTCTACTCTACTCCTCTCTACTTCTCTACTCTTTTCTTCTAGATAAATCTTTTGTAGGACGTTTAAAAAAATGCCTATACTTCAGCAAATACCAATTATGCCGCGCAATCTTGTTTTTGTACGTTTCTTTAGTTTTTCTCGTAAAACTCCGCCACTGGTGGTTCAATTGAAAGTTTTATTAGAGGAAATTTGTTGAGGATTAACTCTTCTATAGTTTTCTTTTTGGCAAATTTTTTGTAGGACGTTCAGAAAAATGACTACACTTCAGCAAATACCAATTATCAGCGCAATCTCCGTTTCCGTACGTCTCTTTAGTTTTTCTCGTATAACTCCGCCACTGGTGGTTTAATTGAAAGTTTTATTAGAGGAAATTTGTTGAGAATTAACTCTTCTACAGTTTTCTTTTAAGCAAATTTTTTGTAGGTCGTTCAGAAAAATGACTACACTTCAGCAAATACTAATTATGCCGCGCAATCTTGTTTTTGTACGTCTCTTAAATTTTTCTCGTATAACTCCGCCACTGGTGATTTAATTTAAAGTGCCAGTAGAGGCAATTGTTAAGAACTAAAATTTCTACAGTTTTCTTCTGGAGAAATTTTTTGTAGGACGTTCAGAAAAATGACTACACTTCAGCAAATACCAATTATTCGGCGCAATCTTCGTTTCGTACGTGTCTTTAGTTTTCTCTCGTATAATTCCGCCCCTGGTGGTTTAATTGAAAGTTTTGTTAGAGGATATTAGAGGAAAATTGTTGAGAAGTTAAAAATCTACAATTTTGTGCCTAACGAATTTTTTTGTAAAACGTTCAGAAAAATGTCTACACTTCAGCAAATATCAATTATGCCGCGCAACTTGTTTTTGTACGTTTCTTTAGTTTTTCTCGTATAACTCTGCCACTGGTGGTTTAATTGAAAGTTTTATTAGAGGAAATTTGTTGAGAGTTAACTCTTCTACAGTTTTCTTTTAAGCAAATTTTTTGTAGGTCGTTCAGAAAAATGACTACACTTCAGCAAATACCAATTATTCGGCGCAATCTTGTTTTTGTACGTCTCTTAAATTTTTCTCGTATAACTCCGCCACTGGTGGTTTAATTTAAAGTGCCAGTAGAGGCAATTGTTAAGAACTAAAATTTCTACAGTTTGTTTCTAGAGAAATTTTTTGTAGGACGTTCAGAAAAATGACTACACTTCAGCAAATACCAATTATTCGGCGCAATCTTCGTTTCGTACGTGTCTTTAGTTTTTTCTCGTATAATTCCGCCCCTGGTGGTTTAATTGAAAGTTTTATTAGAGGATATTAGAGGAAAATTGTTGAGAAGTTAAAAATCTACAATTTTGTGCCTAACGAATTTTTTTGTAAAACGTTCAGAAAAATGTCTACACTTCAGCAAATATCAATTATGCCGCGCAATCTTGTTTTTGTACGTTTCTTTAGTTTTTCTCGTATAACTCCACCACTGGTGGTTTAATTGAAAGTTTTATTAGAGGAAATTTGTTGAGAATTAACCCTTCTATAGTTTTCTTTTAGGCAAATTTTTTGTAGGACGTTCAGAAAAATGACTACACTTCAGCAAATACCAATTATCGGCGCAATCTTGTTTTTGTACGTCTCTTTAGTTTTTCTCGTATAACTCCGCCACTGGTGGTTTAATTGAAAGTTTTATTAGAGGAAATTTGTTGAGAATTAACTCTTCTCCAGTTTTATTTTAAGCAAATTTTTTGTAGGTCGTTCAGAAAAATGACTACACTTCAGCAAATACTAATTATGCCGCGCAATCTTGTTTTTGTACGTCTCTTAAATTTTTCTCGTATAACTCCGCCACTGGTGATTTAATTTAAAGTGCCAGTAGAGGCCATTGTTAAGAACTAAAATTTCTACAGTTTTCTTCTAGAGAAATTTTTTGTAGGACGTTCAGAAAAATGACTACACTTCAGCAAATACCAATTATTCGGCGCAATCTTCGTTTCGTACGTGTCTTTAGTCCGTCTCGTATAACTCCGCTACTGACGATTTAATTTAAAGTTTCCTTACAGAAAATTTGTAACGAATTTACGTTTTTTTTGTTTTTTGGAAAACTTGATTTTGCTAGTTTAGCTAAAGATCACGATGTTCAGAAGAATCCCGTCGCACATATTTTCAGTTCATTACTAAATTTTTCCGACTTTTTTCTTTTGATATACCAAACACATTACTCTACTTCAGCAAGCTTAACAGTATTTCCTAAAATAGGCCACCCTTGGTACATTAAACAATTATTGTGTTATCTAAGAATAATCTAATCGCTTATTTTTTACGCTTATGAGTCTCTTTTCTCAAATGACTTTTTGAACATTAAGTGATAATCTCAAATTTGAAATCTTAAGCTTTTATATTTCGAAGTTGTTTTTAACTTTTTAAATTTATGAAACTTTCATGTCTTAAACAACTTCTATTGGATTATTTTTATTTTATGGAGTCTCGTAAAAGTAAAGTTGTAGGAGCCCTGCCTTATATCGCCACACCAGACCCTTACACTCGGAAAATCTACGATGAACCACATAGTAACGTCACATATTAATTTTTCAACTTGTTTGAATGTAATTTAAATGCCAGAGATACAAAGATAATTAAATCAAAACAAAGTTACTCAAACTCATTATGTATCTAAAATTACATTTTAGGATACTGTAACGTTGTGGCTTTGGGGTTCTAACGTAAGGCTAAATATAGGCCTAATTGTTGGTTTAATTAAATAAGAGCACATTAAAACTTGGGTCAAATTTGATTTTTCACTCAATTTTAAGTGACTGAATGAGGTTTTCCCTATGAATTTTCATGTGGTAAATTAGTGTTGCAATTTTGTGTTTTTGTGGCTCGTAAAATTAAAAAAAAAGAGGAACGCAAAATATTATAGAGAGCTTAAATTATTTTATGGAAGGTGTTAACTGTACAAACTGATCGGAGCTGCACAGGTTTAATCCGTTTTTAGTCTGTTTATTAGCTTTTTGTTGTAAACAATGATTAATGTTATGAAGGTTTTAATCGATTTCTATTCCATAATATTAATTAACTGGCGTAAAATAAATTGATTTCGATTTGAGCACTTTAATTATGAATTTTTAATACCCATTTCGCTCCGTAGTTTTGTATTATTTGTCTATTTTACAGTCTACAGCTTCGTATAGCGTCTAGTATATTCAATCATTTTAAATTCTCAAAATAATATTTTTATTAATTAACGAATATTTGACCCCTTTGTGCAGTTTGGAAGTTGAGTACAATAACATTAATATAGCCAATAGTAGTATAATTTCATATCCCATTTAAACGACTTTCCAGTTTACCGTATAATTATCCAATTTTGCAGCTTTGACTATTAATTAAGATATATAAATCAATAATTTATCTGGCATGGAAATCAATTGTGTGCGTGTTTTAAAATTGGATTATTTATTAAATGTTATTGGAACACTTTTTCGTCATGTATTCTATTACTGTGAGTAATCGAGTCTTAAGGTGTATATAACAACGGTAACCATTAGTAGACTCAAGTACCGTAACTCTATGACGTGCTGTGTTCATAAAAAAAACTTCTCGCAAATTAACCTACTGCAATTATTAATAAGAGAAATAATGCATTTTTTTAAATCGATGCGAAATTTTTAATTTATTTTTATATTATGTAAAATAGTTACATGTGAGAATTATGTCTATATCTCAATAGAAACCTCTACCTATTAAGATTAGCGTAGTAGATATCTACTTACCAGTGTTTAAAGTTATTAATCGAAGGAAAGCCTATTTAAAGATTAGTAGGTGAGAATCCTAATTTTCAAGCGATAGTTCAGTATTTGTCCAATAACTTTATAACTACTGGGCGTATAGAAATTTTTGGTGAATAAATATTGTAGATAATTGAATTTTCTATAACTT
This sequence comes from Malthinus flaveolus, assembly GCA_950108345.1. Taxonomy (NCBI): domain Eukaryota; kingdom Metazoa; phylum Arthropoda; class Insecta; order Coleoptera; family Cantharidae; genus Malthinus; species Malthinus flaveolus. Next base: position 10,294,656 of record OX467288.1, on the reverse strand, counting down.
TTATCTAAGAGACTTATTCGTGATACCACATGAAACGTAGCTAATCAAAGATTAGTAGTCGAGAAAGCCTAATTTGCAGGCGATAGTTCAGTATTTGTCCAATAACTTTAGAACTACTGAGCCTATAGAAATTTTTGGTGAATAAATATTGTAGATAATTGAATTTTCTATAACTTTTGTCTAATAGACTTTTTTGTGAAACCTCCTGAAACGTAACTACCGCTAATTAAAGATTAGTAGTTGAGAAAGCCTAATTTTAAAGCGATAGTTCAGTATTTGTCTAATAACTTTAGAACTACTGTACGTATAGAAACTTTCGATGAATAAGTATTGTTGATAATAGAATTTTCTATAACTTTTATCTAAGAGACTTTTTCGTGATACCACCTGAAACGTAGTTACCGCTAATCAAAGATTAGTAGTCGAGAAAGCCTAATTTGCAGGCGATAGTTCAGTATTTGTCCAATAACTTTAGAACTACTGGGCGTATAGAAATTTTTGGTGAATAAATATTGTAGATAATTGAATTTTCTATAACTTTTGTGTAAGAGACTTGTTCGTGAAACCACCTGAAACGTAGCTACCGCTAACAAAAGATTAGTAGTTGAGAAAGCCTAATTTTTAGGCGATAGTTCAGTATTTATCTAATAACTTTAGAACTACTGGGCATATAGAAATTTTTGGTGAATAAATATTGTAGATAATTGAATTTTCTATAACTTTTATTTAAGAAACTTTTTCGTGATACCTCCTGAAACGTAACTACCGCTAATTAAATATTAGTAGTTGAGAAAGCCTAATTTTCAAGCGATAGTTCAGTATTTGTCCAATAACTTTAGAACTACTGGACGTATAGAAATTTTTTATGAATAGGTATTGTAGATAATAAACTTTTTTAAAACTTTTGTCTAAGAGACTTTTTCGTGAAACCTCCTGAAACGTAGCTACTGCTAATCGAAGATTAGTAGTTGAGAAAGCCTAATTTTCAGGCGATAGTTCAGTATTTGTCCAATAACTTTAGAACTACTGTACGTATAGAAACTTTCGATGAATAAGTATTGTTGATAATAGAATTTTCTATAACTTTTATCTAAGAGACTTTTTCGTGAAACCACCCGAAACGTAGCTATACCGCTAATCTAAGATTAGTGGTAGAAGAAGTCGAATTGTCGTAAATGAATTTATTGTTTATCCAATTATTATTTCATTTGAGCTACTGGGTGAATTAAAATTATTGGTGGATAAAATTTTGCGATAATTTAATTATACTCATTCCTCTCATTAGTTTTGTGTACCAAATTAAGTACGTCTTAAACGCAACGACCTCGTTATAAACGAAGATTCAGTTTTCACTCGCGTTCGTTTAGTATATATTCAATAACTTCTAAATCACCGACTGTATCGAAATTAGCAGTAAATGAAACTTTTAAGGAGCTCCAGTTGAATTACAAAAGTAATTTTTGTTAAACCGCCAAAAAGTCGTTAGAGCCGATTAGTAATCGAAGAAGTCTTAACTTTTGTACCATTGACTCCTGAACTAACGTAAGTCCATCGCCGTTGGCAGCGGATGGATGTAATCTCTAGTTAATTGAATTTTCTAATAAATTTATTCAATCACTTTTTTTAAACTGCTCAGAAACGTGCTGACCGCTAACCGAAGATTAACTATCAAAGAAGCCTAATTTCCTCACCTTTGTTTAGTATTTATCAGAAACCTTTTGAACTATTGAGTGTGAATAGAAGTTGTTGGTTGAAAAAATCGCACTTAATTGAATTTCCAAAAACTTTTATGCTTTTATCTAAGAAATTTTCGTTAAACCACCACAAACCACTCACCTAAGATTAACATTTAAGTTTGTTTAATAATTGTCGTGCTTTAGTTTAGTTTAGTTTAATCTAAAAACTATGCTTTTAATCCTAGATGATACCGTTCCGCATTATAAATTGTTTTTCCTAGTTACTCGCCAACTAGTAATTTAAGCAAAAAGTTAATTTAAGCTTCACAGATACTTGTAGTAATTTAACTTTTCCGCTCAATATTTCTACAAAAACTTGAAATTATAGTTATAGATTTCTTTTGTGTAAGTTTTAAAAATCAATAATCAAACTAGGCGTATTTGACTGCAGTAAATTAAAAAAGAAAAATTGCTAAATAACCATCGAGTATTAACGACGTCGAAAATTTAATTAAGGCACCTTTTGCGGAACTACTATTTTGGAAACGAAAAGGTTTGGAAACGAGTTAATTGTGTGGTTGATTAGTAAAGGGAAATAACAATAAAAGATAAACTTAATTAGTATACCCGCTTAACAATTAAATCTTATTATCTGTTGTTTCAGTTTAATTGAAACGTAATTTAATTTGTTTAATACATGTAAAAATAAACGAAAAGTTTGGAGTTAATACGAAGGCGTCGTATACTTGGAGGGTTGCGACGGTATTCTACTTTATACGGCGACGATATTAGGTATAAGGAATAAGGTCCTTTTACGTATAAGGTTTTGACAAAAGAAATAATTATGGACGACCTCTGCGTATATCTATTAGATTTTCGGGGATTGTCGCGAACGTGTTCGCTTTTACTAGTGGATGAGAAACGCTTTGAACTGTCAAATCCTTTATGTATCAGTTCTAATTTTCAAAAGGGATGTGAAGACGGTCGGAAAATGTGAAAATTATCATATCGAATTGACAATTTAGCAGGCGATTATTTGTAATTTACGCTCAATATATATAAAGGGATGTGATTAGTGAGATTAGTGATTAGTTTGGGATTCCAATAAACACAGGTATGTTTATTATAGGTACGTAAAAAGTACTTTTACGGGGTGTAATATACGTGTCTCGTATATTTTTTAAACGTAACGTTTTTTACGTTAGCTGTACGTAAGTTAACGTTAACTGTACATTTTTACGACAACGTATATTAAATTTTAAAAAATATACGTATATTAAACGTCTGAATTTATACTTGAAATTGAACGTAGCTACCGCTAATCAAAGATTAGTAGTCGAGAAAGCATAATTTTCAGGCTATAGTTTAGTATTTGTCCAATAACTTTTAAACTACTGAGCGTATAGAAATTTTTGATGAATAAGTATTGTAGATAATTGAATTTTCTATAACTTCTGTTTAAGAGACTTTTTCGTGAAACCGCCTGAAACGTAGTTACCGCTAATCAAAGATTAGTAGGCGAGAAAACCTAATTTTCAAGCGATAGTGCAGTATTTATCTAATAACTTTAGAACTACTGGGCGAATAGAAATTTTTGATGAATAAGTATTGTCGATAATAGAATTTTCTATAACTTTTGTCTAAGAGACTTTTTTGTGAAACCGCCTGAAACGTAGTTACCGCTAATCAAAGATTAGTAGTCGAGAAAGTCTAATTTTCAGGCGATAGTTTAGTATTTGTTCAATAACTTTAAAACTACTGGGCGTATAGAAATTTTTGATTAATAAGTATTGTAGATAATTGAATTTTCTATAAATTTTGTCTAAGAAACTTTTTTGTGAAACCACCTGAAACGTAGTTACCGCTAATCAAAGATTAGTAGTTAAAGAAGCTTAATTTTCAAGCGATAGTTCAGTATTTGGCCAATAACTTTAGAACTACTGGACGTATAGAAATTTTTGATGAATAAGTATTGTCGATAATAGAATTTTCTATAACTTTTGTCTAAGAGACTTTTTTGTGAAACCGCCTGAAACGTAGTTACCGCTAATCAAAGATTAGTAGTCGAGAAAGCCTAATTTTCAGGCGATAGTTTAGTATTTGTCCAATAACTTTAGAACTACTGGACGTATAGAAATTTTTGATTAATAAGTATTGTAGATAATTGAATTTTCTATAACTTTTGTCTAAGAAACTTATTTGTGAAACCACCTGAAACGTAGTTACCGCTAATCAAAGATTAGTAGTTAAAGAAGCTTAATTTTCAAGCGATAGTTCAGTATTTGGCCAATAACCTAAGAACTACTGGACGTATAGAAATTTTCGATGAATAAGTATTGTAGATAATTGAATTTTCTATAACTTTTGTCTAAGAGACTTTTTCGTGAAACCGCCTGAAACGTAGTTACTGCTAATCAAAGATTAGTAGTTAAAGAAGCTTAATTTTCAAGCGATAGTTCAGTATTTGTCCAATAACTTTAGAACTACTAGGCTTACATAATAGATTTTTTTATAACTTTTGTCTGTATTTATTTGGATGGCCTACTTAATATCATTTTAGTCAATGCGGGGGCTGTTTAGGTAAAAAGTGTCATTATCTTTAGATAATACTTTTGATTTGTTCAATTTGTTAAATTACACCTTTTATGTGAAAAGCTTCTACTTAGAAGCTTTTAAGTGTAATTAAGTTAATTTTTATACTTTTTTAAAAGGTAAACAAACGAACTTGACATTTCGATTGTAATTTTACCGCTTTTAATTTTATACGTTTCTAAAAACTGGTACGAAGAAAAGGTTAGCCCCTATATATGCGTGCATTATTAATGCATTAAAGAATTTTTAAATGAAGAAGGTTGACGTTAATGCGATTTTAACTTTATAGTTCATTAATTAAGTAGATGTTGGTAGTTGAGGAGAGTAAGCTGTGAATTTTCCGACAAATCTTCAACTAACCGGCGTGTAATTGTTCTTTTAATGGCGCGCCTCCACTGCGTCGCCTGGAAGTCGCAGTCGACAAACTTTCGCTTCTTTGCGTTTCGGTGCTTCCCCGAAAATGTGTAGAATATTGCATTTTTCTTATGTCGCGTGTGTTTTGGATTTAATACGATTCACCTGCTCCCCACCCTAGGGAGCAGAAGCCTACAAATTTCCCAACAGGTAATGCATCTTTTGTCGCCGGCGCAAATAATTAGCAAAAACAAATTTTTTTTAATTAACTCCACATTAGTTAACTCCCAGCTATGTTAACTTAACAAACATCAATCAGACTTAACGCAACTTATTTTCTGTTTAACGTCCTTTTAATTATTAATATTGAGGTTTTATCTCGTAATTTTTTACGGACGTTATGAATGTGACAATATCGCGAGAATAGTGTCGCCCGAGCAACCACGTTCGAAGGCAATGTCACAGTCCGCAGCCTCTTCTCATGAATACTATATGAAGCAGATCAATTACATGGGCATATTCGTGCGTTCGTATAATTGATGGGGTTGCTATATGTAAGGGCCGTCATAAAGAATCGCCAGAACAGTCAATTTGTCGGCGAAAATATTTTTTTACAAATTATCCGAAATTGATATATCGTCAAATTCAATTTTTAGCATTTGCGTCTTTGTTTCTCGTTAACGTTATCCTCACTATATATTTAGATTAAACCTTGTTCCTTTGGTAGGAATAATAGTATAAGCTAATGCGTATGCATGAGACAGAGACTTGAACTAATTCTAAAGGATCTCATTAAATTGTGGAGAAAGCATGTATCCATTTGTATATTTAATCTGTGCCAAGTTACCCCACATCAAGTCGGCCATCGTACGCACTATACCCCAACAACTTTATAAATTGTTTCGGTACAGGACACAATCAGGATATGCGTTTTGTTAAGATTAACTTTGCGGCGGATGGAAATTTAGAAAGGACGCCAAAATGACCCAAGTTTGATTCTTTTATACTTACAACGATAATAAATATAAGAGAGAGAAAGAGAGAGGAGGGAGGCGTTTTTGTATTTTTGTTTTTGGACGGCTTGGCGACAACTATTTACCTATTTATTGTTACGTTTATTATTTATGGGAAGTTTATTGAGGGCGGCGAGTCGCTTAGTTTTATTTCAAAATTAAAAACGTCCCTGTTCACTTTTATTGCCGGGATGAAATTGTCAAAACGCTATAAAAAGTTGTAAAAATGTTACAAACTTGTTACTCTATAAAACGGTTTTTGTAAATCACGATTTGTTCATACTTTGTGAGCAGGGGCGGATTAGCCAACGCGACTCAAACTTTCTAACTAAACTGAAAATAATGTTGTACTTAAATTTAAAAAATTTGAGACTCGTAACGGCTTTATTTTGCTATGTAAAGGGATGGACTCGGTAAGTAAATTTTTTTTAATTTAAAAAAGGGCGACCTTTACTTTTTCGTTGACTTCAACTACTACTACAAAGCTCTAAAAAAATTAAACTCTTAGAATATGTTCGTCTGTGTGTGAGTGTTTGTGGTGCATAAGCTGTGGCATCTTGTGCGAACCTAAAGCTGCACTGTGACATCCGTTTCACTCACTTGTGGCATCTTACACCCGGATGCCACAACGTTTATTGACTTTGCTTCGCTATTCGAGTACTATTTGAATTATTTTTTAAATTTGCCGCTATTTGGGGAGTACTCTTACGACATACAATGACCCAATCACCGTTTATAACGTTATTAAGGTTGTGTATGGTGTGGCGTAAGTCGATTTTAGGCATGCATATTTCAGGACGTGCTTATGGCATAACTGTATAATGGCATCAACGTCTATCAGTGGCCACAGGAAATTGAACCCTGCTCCGGGTGTACAGGAGATACTATCCTAAAATTCCCACTTTTAAAAAAACTCTATCAATATAGCTCTTACTTGGCCTCATTTTTCTCTGTAGAGATAGAAATATTCGTTCAATTCTTCACCGCATCTCTAACACACTGAACTTGTGGCATCGATGTCACTAGTTCAGTTTATGCTTGCCAATATAAACGGTCATAGTGTCACTATAAAGGAGTGTATAAGGACTAGAATCGCAGCCAAATTTTTCGCAACCGCTAAGCTACTCATAGTGCGCGGCTCATTTATAGTGTCACATGTTGGTCTCATGCACAGATGTCACAAACATAAATATACAGGCTTGTGTGGATGTGTGTGTGTCTGCATCCCCGTCAAACAAAAACTACTAAAGCGATTTTGTTGAAATTTGGTTTCTTCTACTTTAACAGAGTTTCATCAAGAAAATAAGCTTTCAAACGAAATCTATACAGGGTGGCCCAAAATAAGGGGGTTGTCTTGGTCGCATTTTGGAAAATTTTGACCCACAGGATTTATACTCGGCTATAAGTTAGTACAGATCGACCCTAATTAAAAAAATATTTCTTTACATTTTTAAATTCAAAATGGCGGCCAGTAGAATGATCGTCCCATTTTCTAGTTTTTTTATAATAACTTTGCCGTTAATTATTGTTATAAAAATTTAAAAACAGGAATATATAGGCAAAATGTAGGGCTTTAGTTTTGGCATAGTCGATTTTTAAAATAGTTTCAAAATTGACTACTTTAAAAGGACCAAAATTGACTAAAGTTTTAAAACGAATTTTCTCGAAATCGACTCCGGTCGTTTTGTCTATATTTTGATATTTTGTAGACAACGAAGTTTTTAATTAAACGCCGTTGTTTGGCTCATTTGCTATGAGCAGATCCGGAGTTATGATTTTTAAAAGGATAAAATTTCAAAAATTTATTATTTCTTTTGTAATAAAAATTTGTAATTGCAACTTGGTATATTAATTCAACCCACAAATTTCTATTATTTGTTACAATTTTGGTTCAAAAAACACTTCCGGTTAAACCGGAAATTTGTTAGACTAAAGGAATTTTTGAGAAAACGTTATATATTTTACTATTTTTTGTAACAACGTTATATTAGCTGTCCAATGATACCAAACATGTTAAATCTTGACTTCCGGTTTAACCGGAAATGGGGCTAACTTTTCTATTTTAATAACAACACCCTATATATTTTAAGTATTACGGAATTATTATAAAATTATCTATCTAGTGATACTAAAGATTTAATATTTTGACTTCCGGTTCAACCGGAAATGAGATTAGCTACCTATTTCAAATGGAAACGCCCGGTATAATTTTAGTTTTTTGGTAACAGGAAGAGCTTCTGAGTACCTGATACCTTTTTAAATATTTTTAACGCGTACGTGAAAGTCCTGTTATGGCCACATCGTCCATTTTTTTAGATCACAAATCACAAGTTTGGCTGAAGACTGGTTTTAACTAACCTCATGTACTTCATTCAAGGTTTAACTGTGCCAAATCAATTCTGAGGTATAATTGATTTTTTTACCTAGCGACTGGTGATTTACAGCTTCTTTGCGAGAGAAATTTGAAGCAGTTTCTGTGCGATATGCGGTTATTTTTTTTTCGGTTGCAAAATTTACCCTTTATTGGAGGCGGTAACACTAATAGCCGTCTTCGAGTCTTTTAACTATAGCCAATTTTAATTACCATCCTCTTTTTCAAATTAAAATACGCCCAAAAACTCAATTTCCCTTTATTTCGTTCATTATTCCTCTAATAAAAGAAAAGAAAAAAGGTTTTATATCGATCATTATTAGGTTCATAATCCACCAATCAAAATAAACGAGGGTATTTTGTAATGATTTTCTTTAATTTTATACTCGTTCATTTCCAACTTCTTCAGTTCTTGTATATTTAAAAAAAAGTCTTTTTTTATTTATTTCCAAATTGCTTTGCACAGGTAAGCCATAAAAAATGGGAGACGCTTGATTAAGTGCAGAGCAATTTGCTTTTAATTTAAAACGTAGTGTTTTTGCGAGTTGATTTATGTAAGCTCTTGTAAAGAATGTAAATGAAAAAAAAATCTAGCGTGGGCATAGATTTTTTGGAATGGAGAAAAGCGCCCAATTTTATTTTTCCAAAATTTCCCAAAACGAACGCTAAATTTTCGACCAAAAAAATGTTCAAAGTGCCACCGGAATCTATGTTGGCGTTAGTTTCCACCGTTTCCACCAATCATTGGGTCGCGGATACAAATTAGGTAAATTAGTTATTCTTTTTTTAAAAAACCGTCTTTAATTATAATAATCGGTTATATTACGAGAAGAGTCTTGATAATATAAACAAAAGATTAAATTAAACAAGTTAATAAGGAGCCTCGTTGGGGGTAATCTTCGCGAACGGCGTCTCAAGATGCGCTCACAAAGAGAACCAGAAGAGCTTTTGAAACAAAACACAATTGAGATAATAAAGGCAGTGTTGTTAATCATCTAACTGTTGAATAATTTGTCAGACGTACACACATATAATAGTAAGAATAATAATTATAATTACATAATCACACTCCTCCCCGTAAGACTCCCCAACAAAACATCTCCTCTCCATATCCAAATAACAAATTGTTTTCCAATAATTCCACTAAAGTTAGCAAGCTGAGTTAAATGAAGTTGGTTGACTTCATAATTAGAACCATTAAGGTTCTTTGTTTGTTAGATTGGCTGCCATTTTGAGTCCCGACAGGTCTACAACGACGTATTTGCTTGTCGGATGCAACCATTCTCTCGCCTTGCCCTATAATTGCATTCGATTCTTTTATACAATTATTGCGAAAATGTAATTACATCAAACAACTTAGTTGTAATTAGAAGTGTCAGTTTTGAAACCCTACGGTGGAAAAAGGGAACAAAATAAAATGAGCCTCGTTTGTACCTTTTCAAAGCTCGCAAATGGGGCTTAATTAAAATTTATTTCGCTTTTTTTTTGGGTGGGTATGTGGGTGGACGCGAGCGTGCGATACTGCTTCATTTAGTGGGATCGAACTAAATGTTCCAATATATTGCCGCTAATTACTTTTAAGTTGTTTGATGTTGAGTATATTAGTGTCGGAGGCGGTAAATTTAAATGACGTTTACGTAATTGCGAGAGTAATCAAGAACATTAAAATGTTGTAATTTCTTCTTTAATTCGTCGTTCTGTTAGGCGCCGTTAGGGCTTCTCGCAATTCTCAAAATGCTCGTATAAGAAAATTTCAACAATGATTAAACTTCGCCTCATTTTTTCGAAGAAAACTTTCTCGAGACTTCAGTTAAGATCAATAAATCAGAGAATACGAATTTGTGGCAAGTCATTGCTATACTAATGTTTTCTTTAGATTTTCTATGCTTAAAGTTTATTGGCAATTAAATATTCCCCCTCTTTTTGCAAAAAATTTTTGTCTAAGTTTAGCGTAGTAAGCAATGATCGATGAGTCAGATAAGTCACACTCACCAGATTAAGTCGAAGTTTTTCTTGTGTCATTTCTCCACTGATGATTTAATTAAATTTTTTTAAATCAAACCTTGGAGATAATTAAGTTTTCAACAACTTTTAGTGGGGAAATTTTTTGGTAGGACGCCTTGTAAGTTCACCACGCCTAAGCAAAGATCGATGAGTCAGATAAGGCAAACTTACCGGATTAAGTCGAAGTTTTTCCTGTGTCATTTCTCCACTGATGCTGATGATTTTATTGAACTTTTCTTTAAGCAAAACTTAGAGATAATTAAATTTGCAACCACTTTTAGTGGACATTTTTTTTGTAGGGGACCATTTAAGTTTGCGACAGTTAAGCAAAGACCGATGAGTCAGATAAGGCAAACTTACTGGATTAAGTCGACGTTTTTTCTGTGTCATTTCTTCACTGATGATTTTATTGAAATTTTCGTTAATTAAGACTTCGAGATAATTAAATTTTGCACTACTTTTAGTGGAGAAATTTTTTTGTAGGACGTCGTTTAAGTTTACCACGCGTAAGCAACGATCGGTGAGTCAGATAAGGCAAACTGACCGGATTAAGTCGAAGTTTTTCCTGTGTCATTTCTACACTGATAATTTTATTGTGTTTTCTTTATTCAAAACTTACAGACAGTTAAATTTCCCACGACTTTTAGTGGAGAAAATTTTTTGTAGGACGCCGTTTAAGTTGGTCACACTTAAGCAAAGATCGATGGGTTAGTAGATAAGGCAAATTCACCGGATTAAGTCGAAGTTTTTCGTGTATCATTTCTCCACTGACGATTTTATTGAAATTTTCGTTAATTAAAACTTCGAGATAATTAAATTTTGCACGACTTTTAGTGGAGAAACTTTTTTGTAGGACGCCGTTTAAGTTTACCACGCGTAAGCAAAGATCGATGAGTCAGATAAGACAAATTCACCGGATTAATTCGAAGTTTTTCCTGTGTCATCTCCTACTGAAGATTTTATTTAAATTTTTGTTATTAACGCTTTGAGATAATTAAATTTTGCACGACTTTTAGTGGAGAAATTTTTTTGTAGAACGCCGTTTAAGTTTACCACGCGTTAGCAAAGAGCGAAAGGGAAATTCACCGGATTAAGTCGAAGTTTTTTCTGTGTCATCTCTCCACGGATGAATTTATTGAAATTTTCGTTAATTAAAGCTTCGGATAATTAAAGTTTGCACGACTTTTAGTGGAGAAAATTTTTTGTAGGACGCCGTTTAAGTTTGCCACACTTAAACAGAGATCGGTGAGTCAAATAAGGCAAACTTACCGGATTTAGTCGAAGTTTTTCCTGTGTCGTCTCTCTACTGATGACTTTATTTAAATTTTTGTTATTAAAGCTTCGAGATAATTAAATTTTGCAGGACTTTTAGTGGAGAAATTTTTTTGTAGAACGCCGTTTAAGTTTACCACGCGTTAGCAAAGATTGAAAGGGAAATTCACCGGATTTAGTCGAAGTTTTTCCTGTGTCATCTCTCCACTGATGACTTTATTGAAATTTTTGTTAATTAAAGCTTCGGATAATTAAGGTTTGCACAATTTTTAGTGGAGAAAATTTTTTGCAGGACGCCGTTTAAGTTTGCCACACTTAAGCAAAGATCGGTGAGTTAAATAAGGTAAATTTACCGGATTTAGTCGAAGTTTTTCCTGTGTCGTCTCTCTACTGATGATTTTATTTAAATTTTTGTTATTAAAGCTTTGAGATAATTAAATTTTGCACGACTTTTAGTAGAGAAATTTTTTTGTAGAACGCCGTTTAAGTTTACCACGCGTTAGCAAAGATCGAAAGGGAAATTCACCGGATTAAGTCGAAGTTTTTCCTGTGTCATCTCTCCACTGATGAATTTATTGAAATTTTCGTTAATTAAATCTTCGGATAATTAAAGTTTGCACGACTTTTAGTGGAGAAAATTTTTTGTAGGATGCCGTTTAAGTTTGCCACACTTAAGCAAAGATCGGTGAGTCAAATAAGGCAAACTTACCGGATTTAGTCGAAGTTCTTCCTGTGTCGTCTCTCTACTGACGACTTTATTTAAATTTATGTTATTAAAGCTTCGAGATAATTAAATTTTGCACGACTTTTAGTGGAGAAATTTTTTTGTAGAACGCCGTTTAAGTTTACCACGCGTTAGCAAAGATCGAAAGGGAAATTCACCGGATTAAGTCGAAGTTTTTCCTGTGTCATCTCTCCACTGATGACTTTATTGAAATTTTTGTTAATTAAAGCTTCGGATAATTAAAGTTTGCACGACTTTTAGTGGAGAAAATTTTTTGTAGGACGCCGTTTAAGTTTGCCCTACTTAAGCAAAGATCGGTGAGTCAAATAAGGCAAACTTACCGGATTTAGTCGAAGTTTTTCCTGTGTCGTCTCTCTACTGATGAATTAATTGAAATTTTCGTTAATTAAAGCTTCGAATAATTAAAGTTTGCACGACCTTTAGTGGAGAAAATTTTTTTGTAGGACGCCGTTTAAGTTTACCACGCGTAAGCAAATATCGGTGCGTCATTTACCGGATTAAGTCGAAGTTTTTCCTGTGTCATTTTTCCACTGATGATTTTATTCAAATTTTCTTTAATCAAAACTAAGAGAATTAAATTTTCTACCACTTTTTGTGGAGAAATTTTTTTGTAGGACGTCTTTTAAATTTACCACAGCTATGCAAAAGTTTATAAATTCGAGAAGGCGAACTGCTAGTGTTAAGTCAGGTTTTCGCGTGTCATTGCTACACTGATTATTTTATCGCAATTTTCTTTAATTGAAACTTCGAGGTAAATTAAATTTTTAACCACATTTTGGCTAAAAGTTTTTTTGTATGACGTGATGTGCCGTTGTTCAAGGAACTCGTAACCAATAATCGATAAATTCGTTTCTCATAGTTAATATTTTAACGATTTTCCAACCTAAGCAGCGATAAATTAATAGTGTATCAACAGGCGCAGGCAGGTTGCCTACATTACTGCACTTTTTCTAACCAAGAGATTAGTGGAAAATCTTAAAGGAAACTTCAATAATTGCCAACGTCTTAATGTTACTCTCATTATATTTTACTTTCGTTTACAACTTAATTTTTAATTTCAGTAAGTATTTTTACAAATTTCCTCAAACCAATGCTTGCTCTTTATGCAGACTTTATTAGTGCAGTGTGGACATCTACTTAAAAATTTCGTTCCTATCGGAGGTCCAATGTCCAAATGAGCTTTAACTAAATTTGTCATGGCGTCGATAAATAATGGATGGTCGTTAGGTGCAGGAACTCTTCTAATGTCGTCAATTTTCATCGAAGAACCTATATCTTTGCAATATTCGATATCCATTCCATATAAAGTTTCGATGTGTTCATTAACGCACGTAATTGGCACTAAAACAAACGACTTGTGTCCTCGACGTATAAAAGTTTTTAAGGTATCCGCAGTCGACGGTTTTAACCATTCCGAACCACCAACTTGTTGTGACTGCCAGGTTATTTGATAAGGATTACAATTATTTATTTCTTGCATGACCATTTGGACTGTTGCTCCAACTTCCGATGTATATGAATCGCCTCGATATATTGTTTGTAATGGAAGCGAATGTGCGGAAAATAAAATTACTGCGCCCTTGCGACGGTCTTGCGGTAAATTACGTATTTCGGCACGAATTAAATTGGAAAACGTTTTAATCAGTAACGGATGAGTCGCCCAACGATCAATAATACTAACTCTCATTCCTGTAGGTAAACTGCGATTTTTGTAAAATTTATATATCTCGTTAAAACTTGAGCCCGCAGTTGCACAACTGTATTGGGGGTATTGGGAAAAAATTATTAAACGCTTCACTCTATCCTCTTCGATTTCTGAAAAAGCGTCTTCCGTTGACGGCTTGCAATACCTAAAAGCTATGTAGTGTTTATGTGGTGCCGTATAAGGCGATGCCTTATCTAATTGATCACATAGTAATTCCCCTTGTCTTCTAGTCCACTTGTAAATTGGGGAACAACCTCCTATTTGCGCGTATTTATTTTCGACTTCTTTCGTGCGACGCTTCGCCATCCAACCACCTAGAGCTTTTTGCATTAAAGGCAATTGCACCAGTTCTCGATCCGCCAAAATATTGAACAAAAAACTATTCACTTCTTCCAAACTTTGCGGACCGCCCATGTTTAATAAAACTATTCCGGTTCGTGGCTTAACTTCTCTTTGTAACACACTAAGTGCTGTAGACATTTTTCTAATATTAACGAAAAACATTTTTTTGACAGACGTCGCTTCGTTTTTTTTGAACTTACCTCGCGGTATGCGTGTGCTCAATTTTATTTTACATGACTGAAAATGTATGAAACGGGATTACTTTGCAAATTCGTGGATATATTCATTAAAACGTTGATTTTCAAGAGGCTTAACTCGATCCTATTCTCAGAGGAAAATGCAGATTTATGTTCAGTTTTACATTACGGTTAATATTATTTATTCCCTCTCTTATTTTAAGACAAAATTCAAATTTCGGTTTTAATTTTAAAAAAATGCGCCGTAAAGTCGTATTAAATTACGACATTTTTGTATACTAATTATGAAGTAAATGTGCGTCGAGGAAGAACTCGGGTGCTATTTTACTTAATAAAAAATGTCGTTTAGATGTTGAAAGTTGTTAACTTGTGTGAAACCTGCGGAACCCTTAGGGTGTAATGCTTAGCTTATGGTGCTAACATTTAGGCTTATCACTCCCTTTAGGCGACGTAACAAATAAATACCTTTTACGTATATACGGATTGATTTGTATCGTGACATCTTTTCGATAGGGTTTTCGGATTTCAAAAATTTACATTTTTAACGACCTACCAATTACGTAATTGTGGCAATATAAGGATTCGAAACGAAATACGCATTTTGATGTTCGAGTACCAAATTATCCTTTATTTGCATGATGTCTCTGGTGAAATTGATATGTTTATTATGAAATAGCTCAAGTTGTGCTTAAGGGCTCTCTCTTTGTACTTCTACGGTTAGACTATAAGGACTTTTTGTTTTACAATAGCATCAAAACCAATTATTTTGTCTGTTACGTTAAATGGAAATATATTTCTTTCAATTAAACACTCGGAGAAATTTCTATCTAATAGTAGCTGCCTTTATAAGCGGATCGCTCAAGTTTAGAACATTCAAAAACTACCGTATTACCTAATAACGTAATAAGTACTAAAGTACGAGTTTCTTAAGAATTAGTGTCCTTTTGACTTACATTTTGACTGTTTTCGATAGTTGAGTGGATGGCGAATATATTTGTAGCGGGGTACTTTTTATGTCAAACTACCCCTTTTGAAGAAAATGAAGGGTGAAGACCAAGCTAAATGAAGAAAACCTGTGACGACCACTACAACAGTACGTAATAACATACGAGTTTCTTAAGAATGAGTGTTCTTTTGACTTATATTTCGACTGCTTTCGATAGTTGAGGGTATGACGAATATATTTGTTGCCGGGTACTTCTTATACAAACTACCCCTTTTAAGGAAAATGTTGGTCGAAGACCAAGATAAATGAAGAAAAACTGGCGAAAACCGCAATACGTAATAAAATGCTAGTTTCTTAAGAATTAGTGCCCTTTTGACTTACATTTTGACTGTTTTCGATAGTTGAGCGGATGGCGAATATATTTGTAGCGGGGTACTTTTTATGTCAAACTACCCCTTTTAAAGAAAATGGATATTTAAGTTCTGGAGAAATCAAGAAAAACTAACGAAAACTACAGTACGTAATAAAATTCGAGTTTCTTAAGAATTAGTGTCCTTTTGACTTACATTTTGACTGGTTTCGATAGTTAAGTCTATGGCGAATATATTTGTAGCGGGGTACTTTTTATGTCAAACTACCCTTTTTAAAGAAAATGAAGGTTGAAGAAGAAGCTAAATGAGGAAAACCTGACGACAACTACAGTATGTTAGAACATACTAGTTTCTTCAGAATTAGTGTTCTTTTGACTTACATTTTGACTGCTTTCGATAGTTAAGGGTATCCCGAATATATTTGTTGTGAGGTCCTATTTATGTCAAACTACCACTTTTGAAGAAAAAGAAGGATAAATACTAAGAAAAATGAAGAGAAACTGACGAAAACTATAGTACGTAATAACATACGAGTTGCTTAAGAAATAGTGTCCTTTTGACTTACATTTTGACTGTTTTCGATAGTTGAGCGGATGGCGAATATATTTGTTCTGAGGTCTTATTTATGTCAAACTACCCCTTTTAAGGAAAATGGATGTTTAAGTTCAAGAGAAATGAAAAAAAACTAACGAAAGCTGCAGTACGTAATAAAGCACTCGTTTCTTCCGAATTAGTGTCCTTTTGACTTACATTTTGGCTGGTTTCGATAGTTAAGTGTATGGCGAATATATTTGTAGCGGAGTACTTTTTATGTCAAACTACCCCTTTTATAGAAAATAAAGGGTGAAGACCAAGCTAAATGAAGAAAACCTGACGACAACTACTACAGTACGTAATAACCTAATAACATACGAATTTCTTAAGAATGAGTGTCCTTTTGACTTATATTTCGACTGTTTTCGACAGTTGAGGGTATGACGAATATATTTGTTGCGGGGCACTTTTTATATAAACTACCCCTTTTAAAGAAAATGTTGGTCGAAGACCAAAATAAATGAAGAAAAACTGACGAAAACCGCAGAACGTAATAAAACGCAAATTTCTTTAGATTTAGTGCCCTTTTGACTTACTTTTTGACAGTTTTCGCTAGTTTAGGGTATGGCGAATATATTTGTTTTGAGGTCTTATTTATGTCAAACTACCCCTTTTAAAGAAAATGGATGTTTAAGTTCAAGAGAAATGAAAAAAACTAACGAAAACTGCAGTACGTAATAAAACACTCGTTTCTTCACAATTAGTGTCCTTTTGACTTACATTTTGGCTGTTTTCGATAGTTAAGTGTATGGCGAATATATTTGTAACGGGGTACTTTTTATGTCAAACTACCCCTTTTATAGAAAACAAAGGGTGAAGACCAAGCTAAATGAAGAAAACCTGACGACAACTACTACAGTACGTAATAACCTAATAACATACGAATTTCTTAAGAATGAGTGTCCTTTTGACTTATATTTCGACTGTTTTCGACAGTTGAGGGTATGACGAATATATTTGTTGCGGGGCACTTTTTATACAAACCACCTCTTTTAAAGATAATGTTGGTCGAAGACCAAGATAAATGAAGAAAAACTGACGAAAACCGCAATACGTAATAAAACACTCGTTTCTTAAGAATTAGTGCCCTTTTGACTTACATTTTGACAGTTTTAGATAGTTAAGGGTATTGCGAATATATTTGTTCTGAGGTCCTATTTATGTCAAACTACCCCTTTTAAAGAAAATGGATGTTTAAGTTCAAGAGAAATGAAGAAAAACTAACGAAAACTACAGTACGTAATAATATTCGAGTTTCTTAAGAATTAGTGTCCTTTTGACTTACATTTTGACTGGTTTCGATAGTTAAGTCTAGGGCGAATATATTTGAAGCGGGGTACTTTTTATGTCAAACTACCCCTTTTTAAGAAAATGAAGGTTGAAGAAGAAGCTAAATGAGGAAAACCTGACGACAACTATAGTATGTTAGAACATACTAGTTTCTTCAGAATTAGTGTTCTTTTGACTTACATTTTGACTGCTTTCGATAGCTAAGGGTATGGCGAATATATTAGTTGCGGGGTACTTCTTATACAAACTACCCTTTTGAAGAAATTGTTGGTCGAAGACCAAAATAAATGAAGAAAAAGTGACGAAAACTGCAATACGTAATAAAACGCGAGTTTCTTAAGAATTAGTGCCCTTTTGACTTACATTTTGGCTGTTTCATTGCAGATATTTTGAAACGCAAAAAATTGCATTTTCCTAACTGAAAAGTCTTGCATACCTAACGTACCTATACTATTTTTTATTTTGCGATTTACATTTTTAAGTGTTCCTCTTGGTATCCACGTAATTTCCACATCGAGGAAATTAATAATTTTCTATTCATGAATTTTAGAGTATGAGGAAATTAAGTTTTTTTTCAAAATTGCGAAGTTAAAAAATATTTTATATAAAAAAAAGTAATTGTTATACGGTTATATCATCTCTAGAGTAAAAGCTCCGAAACGTTAATCCTTAAAATATCATCTTATAAGGCAGGTGCGTCAAAGGTCTTTATCCTGACGAATGAACCTCCTCGAGGATAATAAGATTGTCTAGATTAGCGACATCAATTTTTACTAGTTCAACTAACGCTTCCTCGTGAAAAAAGAGCTGCACGAAAACATTTTTTTGATACCTAAATGCTTTTTTAACTTTTAAACTGTGGAGTTGAATAAAGTTTTTAATTGCGATTTTTTTTGTTTCAGAACCAAACTAAACCACTCAAAATTCAACAACAGCTGCTAATCAAGGTAAATTTAAAATGCTGGCATTTTATACAATAACATTACGAAGAATCGTCTTAATTGGCGTGAGATTAATTAAAGAGAATTTTAAAATTAATAAACTTTCGAATTATGAATTTTTCGGGCGCTACAAGCTGATGGTTTAATCGAATAATATTCGAGAGATAGCATCGAGAAGAACTCATCTGATGTAAAATCAAATTTCATGAGGTTTCTATGACCCACTTAATACTTAAACTATTGATATTTGCAAAGTGACTGCGTTTTGTTCCATTGTATAATACGATGCTAAAGTTTCTCCATTAGGTATAATAGGTCTTTAAATTATGTTGATACTTTCCTACTTGCACTTAGTTACATCGGATATTGTTAATGGGCTAATTATTATTTTCCTATTGCGTACCTACACTAAATCTGTCGTTGAAGTTAACGTTAGCGCGGGTTATGAAGTTTAACAACCGTATTCTACATTCTTGATGTGCAAACTTCAACAAATGTATGTTTCGCAAAGGTTCGGAGGTCGTTTGCATTCTCTTGCTAGATGCTAGGGGTCAAGGTGTTACCGACCACTCTTCTTATGGCTTGTTTAGACGTGCCGAAAACTCGAGGAGCAACCTCGAGAAAGGTTGCAGAGTATAGTAGGTGCGCAATTTACCCAAAAAATTGTAGTAAAGACACTGGTCAGTCGTTTTGCGTAAATTCTTCATCAAGTTGCCTATACGTCCAAGTCTAAACAAGCCATTATACTATTAAAATAGTCTTAAGTACTAAAACAACGTGTTTAAAATGAGAAAAGCAAATGAGTTTTTTTTCATCGAAACGACTCGAACAAATTGTCTCGCAATTAAAAGCGTGTGAAGTCAGCGTGTTCTTTCGTTCATCACTTAAATCGCATTTTTAATTTGCTCTTTAGATGGCTTTGAGAAAACAGCGGCGACTTTGATGAAAGTGTCAGACGGTTTTATTAATAGGAAATTTCCTTCCGAGTAATTTTGCATTGATGCATTTTTTACGTAAAATCTCTCCTTGTACGGAAATTCGATGACGGTCTTCTAAAGTGCAAGGAAGTCTCATTAAGAGTAAAGTACGGATAATTATCGTGGATGGTGGTCTTGGGGATGATTTTGGTTTAATTTTTGCATGTTTATTAGGTCTAGTAGATTTTAACGGAAAAAAAACAAAAGACAAAAAGCATTAGAAATCAAATGCCACACGCCTAAGTGGCTCGAGAAGGATGGATTTTTTATTATTTTGGTTTCTCGTTTGTAACTAGAAAACTGCGCACTTTATGAGAAAAGTGCATTAACATGAAAATAAACTACATCAAGCTTTCTACAAATTATGTATCTTGGGCTTTTTTTCTCGAACCAATGGTTTAGGCGCTACAGCGCGGTAAAGTTTTACAAAAATTCCATAATCGGACAAAAAAACTGTTTTTTTGTTTCTCGCTTATCGCTCGAAATTGCGTCACTTTAGACAAAAGAGTTCTTATAGGAAAATAAAGTACATCCAATTTCCTACAAATTGGATCTTCTGGGCGTTTTTCCTCGGATGGACGGATTAGTTGCTAGAGCGCGTTAAAGTTTGACAATTATTCTAAAATCGGACAGAAACGTGTTTTTTTAGTTTTAGAAAAGTGTTCTTATAGAAAACTCATGTAAATTCAATTTCCTACAAATTATATCTCTGGGACGTTTTTCTTCAGATGAATGGTTTAGGTGTTAGAGCGCGTGAAAGTTTGAAAAAAATTCCAAAATCGGACAGAAACTTGTTTTTTAGTTTCTCGCTTATAACTCGAAACTGCACACTTTTAGAGAAAAGTGTTCCTATACAAAGTTAAACTACATTAAATTTCCTACAAATTATAGCTGTTACGCGTTTTTCTTCAGACGAACGGTTTAGGTGCTAGAGCGCGTTAAAGTTTGACAAAAATTCCAAACTCAGACAGAAACTTGTTTTTTTAGTTTATCGCTTATAACTCGAAACTACACAGTTTTAGAGAAATGTATTCTTATAGAAAACTCATGTAAATTCAATTTCCTACAAATTATATCTCTGGGACGTTTTTCTTCAGATGAATGGTTTAGGTGTTAGAGCGCGTGAAAGTTTGAAAAAAATTCCAAAATCGGACAAAAAACTGTTTTCTTAGTTTCTTGATTATAACTCGAAATTTTGCACTTTTTGAGAAAAGTGTTCTTATTGAAAAATAAAGTACATCCAATTTCCTCCAAATTAGATCTTCTGGGCGTTTTTCCTCGGATGGACGGATTAGTTGCTAGAGCGTGTTAAAGTTTGACAATTATTCTAAAATCGGACAGAAACTTGTTTTTTAGTTTCTCGCTTATAACTCGAAACTGCACACTTTTAGAGAAAAGTGTTCCTATACAAAGTTAAACTACATTAAATTTCCTACAAATTATAGCTGTTACGCGTTTTTCTTCAGACGAACGGTTTAGGTGCTAGAGCGCGTTAAAGTTTGACAAAAATTCCAAACTCAGACAGAAACTTGTTTTTTTAGTTTATCGCTTATAACTCGAAACTACGCAGTTTTAGAGAAATGTATTCTTATAGAAAACTCATGTTAATTCAATTTCCTACAAATTATATCTCTGGGACGTTTTTCTTCAGATGAATGGTTTAGGTGTTAGAGCGCGTGAAAGTTTGAAAAAAATTCCAAAATCGGACAAAAAACTGTTTTCTTAGTTTCTTGATTATAACTCGAAATTTTGCACTTTTTGAGAAAAGTGTTCTTATTGAAAAATAAAGTACATCTAATTTCCTCCAAATTAGATCTTCTGGGCGTTTTTCCTCGGATGGACGGATTAGTTGCTAGAGCGTGTTAAAGTTTGACAATTATTCTAAAATCGGACAGAAACTTGTTTTTTAGTTTCTCGCTTATAACTCGAAACTGCACACTTTTAGAGAAAAGTGTTCCTATACAAAGTTAAACTACATTAAATTTCCTACAAATTATAGCTGTTACGCGTTTTTCTTCAGACGAACGGTTTAGGCGCTAGAGCGCGTTAAAGTTTGACGAAAATTTTAAAATCGGACAAAAAACTGTTTTTTTGTTTCTCGCTTATAACTCGAAACTGCCGTATGCTCAAATTCTGTTTTGACAGAACGTTTTTTGGAAATTTGAGGGCGTGGCTTACTGTAAGGAGTCCAATATGTTGGTTAAAGTAACTGTGAGATGAAAATAATGAATAAGTATTTGGAATAATATCAAGTGGTGTAATGGACTATGATTGGCCTTTCGAAGCACCTACAACTAAACCCACCTTCCATCACCAAGCAATTTCAAGGCTCGCTTCAGCAAGTTTGTTAAAAATAAAGAGAAAAACCAAGCGGGTTCCAATTTTGAACTACAAGGACGCCCATTATCAACCCATTGTGGAAGTAAACAAAGAACTAAAATTTCGCGTCATCTTATAACTCGTTGACTTTCCCAATTTATATGTCGCTTTTACGACAAAACAATTACTAGCCACAATAACATAACAAAAGGTCACTTGCAGCTCACTTGTTACGTCAATAACCAGACAAAATAATAAACAATGATTGAAATTTTTCACGTAGTCATGACGATACCTTACAGCGTCTAAATTAACTTTGCTTACGTGTGGGTGTGTTGTGTGTTGTCGATTTTTAATACCTTTCCAGACCTTTTTGTTTCGTTAGGGAGGCTCTCTAATAATTCACAAACTACCTTTAGTAGGAGTCCTCAAGTAGTTGAAGTTAAAATGAAGTGCTTTAAAAAATAAAAAGTAGGTCCGGTTCACTTCTATATCTTCGGTGGTAATTCATGGAGACTTTTTCACTCTGGGATTTTTTTCGAAACTTTTTTCAACTAGAGGCCTTTGATTATCGCCCTAAACCAGCTATAATAGGGTGGCTTACTCGAGCTAAACGCTCAAACTAACACTTTATTGGTCAGTTACTTAGGAACGCAGGTTTTTAACGTAATGAGCTGCGTTTTTCAGGAGTAGGTCCGTAATTGGAATAAAATTAAGTCGGTTGTGTATTAGTAAAGCCGCATATTAAAAGTTTTAATTTCTATTGCTCCCATAATTGGCACTTGATACTCCAATTACTCCCATTGAGTAAGTGCTATGATAGCTCCGACCTTCGCCGACTTTTATTTAGAAAAAAAAAGCCGAACGATATTTGATTACGTTTCGTTTGCTGCTTATAAATTCAATGTGGAAGCACGAATAATATGATTCCAAACAAACTTTTTGCAAAAGTAGCGTAACAAGATCCTTCAGACGTACTTCCGTGCAAATTTTTCAACGAAATGCACATTTTCCCTTTCTTACCATATTTTCTCGAAACGAAAATTGCAAATTATATTATACTGCACGTAAACGAACCTAATTCCTCACTTCCGGAAATATTTTAACTTCGCATTAGTAACATTTTTACTCCGTTCGTTGAATTCCAGAAGCTCGTAATTATTCCTTACCTCCGAGCATCCCATTAACACTCAAAGTAAGTTTGCAAATACCTTATTAAATACTAAACTGGGCGTAAAAGCGAGCGGCTCGCGACCCTTCTAAATTTTTGAATCTTTCAACAGCTCCTCGGTGTGCTACTTACTAAAAGATGGATCAAAACAATTATTATGTAACAGGTTCTCATGGTTAATATAAATTAATTGCGAAAGATAAATGGTCTCTCGTCGTGTAAGTTTTTGCGTTTATTAACCTGCTATTGGCCATCATGGTCACTAACCTCGAATGCTTTCAATAAAAAGTTGCCTCGCGATGTAACAAAAATTCTCTATATACGTATACGTGCTCCTTTAGTTCAAGGTATACCTTTTAATGTTATGGAGGAATGTCGATAATTGTTACTATTCCTAATTTATTAAATAAATTGTCGTTTATTGCGTTTTATTTTTATTATCGAAACCGTTACACAATTTTATAGTGTGTTATGAGGTGATCTTGAAACTCGCTCGAAACTAAAACAGTTTCTACATTAAGTTTCCTACAAGTTACATCTGTTAGGTTTTTTTCTCGGAAGAACGGTTTAGGCGCTACAGCGCGCTAAAGTTTGACAAAAGTTCCAAAATCGGGTACAAAACTGTTTTTAGTTTCTCGCTTATAACTCGAAAATGCGCACTTTTAGAGAAACGTGCTTTTATACAAAAATAGACTACATTAAATTTCTTACAAATTTTATCTGTTAAGAATTTTTCCTAAGACGAACGGTTTAGGCGCTAGAGCGCGTTAAAGTTTGACAAAAGTTCCGAAATCGGATAAGAAAACCGTTTTTTAGTTTCTCGCTTATAACTCGAAACTGCGCACTTTTAGAGACACGTGATTTTATACAAAAATAGATTACATTAAATTTCTTACAAATTTTATCTGTTAAGAATTTTTCTTAAGACGAACGGTTTAGGCGCTAGAGCGCGTTAAAGTTTGACAAAAGTTCCGAAATCGGATAAGAAAATTGTTTTTTTAGTTTCTCGCTTATAACTCGAAACTACGCACTTTTAAAGAAAAGTGTTCTTATAAAAAAATAATGTACATCCAATTTCCTACAAATTTTATATTCTGAGGGTTTTTCTTAAGGCGAACGATTTAGGCGCTAGAGCGCATTAAAGTTTGGGAAAAATTCTAAAATCGAACAAGAAAATTGTTTTTTTAGTTTCTTGCTTTTAACTCGAAACTGCGCACTTTTAGAGAAAAGTGTTTCTATAGAAAAATAATGTACATTAAATTTCCTACTAATTATGTCTTCGGAGCGTTTTTCTTCAGACGAACGGTTTAGGCGCTATAGCGCATTAAAGTTTTAAGAAAAATACCAAAATCGGACAAGAAAATTGTTTTTTAGTTTCTTGCTTATAACTCGAAAATGCGCACTTTTAGAGAAACGTGCTTTTATACAAAAATAGACTACATTAAATTTCTTACAAATTTTATCTGTTAAGAATTTTTCCTAAGACGAACGGTTTAGGCGCTAGAGCGCGTTAAAGTTTGACAAAAGTTCCGAAATCGGATAAGAAAACCGTTTTTTAGTTTCTCGCTTATAACTCGAAACTGCGCACTTTTAGAGACACGTGATTTTATACAAAAATAGATTACATTAAATTTCTTACAAATTTTATCTGTTAAGAATTTTTCTTAGGACGAACGGTTTAGGCGCTAGAGCGCGTTAAAGTTTGACAAAAGTTCCGAAATCGGATAAGAAAATTGTTTTTTTAGTTTCTCGCTTATAACTCGAAACTACGCACTTTTAAAGAAAAGTGTTCTTATAAAAAAATAATGTACATCCAATTTCCTACAAATTTTATATTCTGAGGGTTTTTCTTAAGGCGAACGATTTAGGCGCTAGAGCGCATTAAAGTTTGGGAAAAATTCTAAAATCGAACAAGAAAATTGTTTTTTTAGTTTCTTGCTTATAACTCGAAACTGCGCACTTTTAGAGAAAAGTGTTTCTATAGAAAAATAATGTACATTAAATTTCCTACTAATTATGTCTTCGGAGCGTTTTTCTTCAGACGAACGGTTTAGGCGCTATAGCGCATTAAAGTTTTAAGAAAAATACCAAAATCGGACAAGAAAATTGTTTCTTAGTTTCTTGCTTATAACTCGAAAATGCGCACTTTTAGAGAAACGTGCTTTTATACAAAAATAGACTACATTAAATTTCTTACAAATTTTATCTGTTAAGAATTTTTCTTAAGACGAACGGTTTAGGCGCTAGAGCGCATTAAAGTTTGAGAAAAATACCAAAATCGGACAAGAAAATTGTTTTTTAGTTTCTTGCTTATAACTCGAAAATGCGCACTTTTAGAGAAACGTGCTTTTATACAAAAATAGGCTACATTAAATTTCTTACAAATTTTATGTGTTAAGAATTTTTTCTAAGACGAACGGTTTAGGCGCTAGAGCGCGTTAAAGTTTGACAAAAGTTCCGAAATCGGATAAGAAAACCTTTTTTTAGTTTCTCGCTTATAACTCGAAACTACGCACTTTTAAAGAAAAGTGTTCTTATAAAAAAATAATCTACATCCAATTTCCTACAAATTTTATATTTTGAGGGTTTTTCTTCAGACGAACGATTTAGGCGCTAGAGCGCATTAAGTTTGGGAAAAATTCTAAAATCGAACAAGAAAATTGTTTTTTTTAGTTTCTAGCTTATAACTCGAAACTGCGCACTTTTAGAGAAAAGTGTTCCTATAGAAAAATAATGTACACTCAATTTCCTACTAATTATGTCTTCTTAGCGTTTTTCTTCAGACGAACGGTTTAGGCGCTATAGCGCATTAAAGTTTGAGAAAAATACCAAAATCGGACAAGAAAATTGTTTTTTAGTTTCTTGCTTATAACTCGAAACTGCGCACTTTTAGAGAAAAGAGTATCTATAGAAAAATTAAGAACATTCAGTTTCCTACAAATTATATATCTTGGGCGGTTTTACTCTAATGCACAGTTTAAGCGCTAGAGCGCGTTAAAGTTTGACTAAAATTCCAAAATCGGACAAAAAGTTTTTTTTTCTAGTTTCCCGCTTATAACTCGAAAACCACGCACTTTATGAGAAAAGCGTTCTTATTCAAAAATAAACTACATTAAATTTCCTACAAATTATGTGTTTTAGGTTTTTTTGTCAGACGCACGGTGTAACATAAATTCTTCATATACATAGACGTGTTCCTTTAGTTCAAGGTATACGTTTTAATATTATGAAGGAATGTCGATAATTTATTGTTACTATTCCTAATTTATTAAATAAATTGTCGTTTATTGCGTTTTACTTTTTATATCGAAACTGTTCTAGACAATTTTATAGTGTGTTATGAGGTGATCTTGAAACTCGCTCGAAATTAAAACAGTTTCTCGATTCTCGCGTTAGTTGAATAAACCCCCCACTCCTATAATACTAAACGTCCTTTTAGCTTTTCCTAACCATCTTCTATAAGACTATAAATGTTTTATAACGCTTAGGAGCTCCAAGCTCCAACTAAATGTTTTACTTGACTTTCCCAACTACATGTCGAGATTATTTTTATGCACTAAATTGTTTGTTGCAACTCGTAAAAGTTTCCTTAACTGCACCATTGATAACACGCGAAATTGTGGAACAAAATACGAGCAAAAAACAGACTGAAATTGCTACAATGTGCAGGAGAGATTTTTAAGCAATAAATATAATTTTTCGTTTCAAGTAGTCAAAAGTCATAACTAATAGAGAATGAAAATTCGAGGACATCTAGAATTGCACCCTCTTGCATTTTTATACTCCCAAATCATCGTGGACAAAGAAATTGTTCGGAATTTTCCATATTTTCAATTCCTTGGCGTCTTACAATTTAAAAAAAAATTTAGAAAACCAAATTTGCCAGTCAAATGCACCGATGAGTATTCCATTCACCTTATGAATCAGCAACAAACACTTAAATATTTCAAGGTCTTGCAAAATGTCACTCGACTGGCGCCTTGCACAATTTTACTAATCGTTTACCAGTCGACTATTAAAAACCTCTTGGCAAAATACAAAAAGAAAAAAGGAGCAATCAAAATTCTTTGGTGAGTATCCAGTTTACTTCAAGAAGACTAGATATTTGACGGTGGTTTCAAACCAAACTAGACTGGAGTTTTGGAGGACTGCCCTGATTATTGTTCATTCAGTGATGGCCGATGGCCACAGTGCCTCGAAACAAAGGTGGAAAATAGAAAATTTGCTATTGAAATCCATCGATGCAGTTTAGTTCACCTTATAGGCAAGAGCTAGCAAACATTATACCACAGGCCGTCTACCACTCCTAAATGGCAGCAGTAACTTAGGGGAAGTTCGATGAGAGGATCTTATCGGGTTTTTGCTTATAACTTGAAAACTACGCACTTTTTGCAAAAATTGTTTCTATATAAAAATAAACTAGATGAAATTTCCTACAAATTTTATCCTTTGGTTTTTTTCTCATACAAACGGTTTATATGCTACAGCGCGTTAAAATTGACAAAAATTCCGAAATCGGCGAAAAAACTGATTTTTTTAGTTCATTGCTTGTCACTCGAAAACTGCACGCTTTTAAAAAAAGTGTGTTTATGGAAAAATAAAGTAAATCAAATTTTCTACAAATTATGTCTCTTAGGTTTTTTTTGTGAGACGAACGGTTTAGATGGTGCAGCGCGTTAAAGCTTGACAAAAATTCCAAAATCGGTAAAAAACTGATTTGTTAGTTCATTGCTTATCACTCGAAAACTGCACGCTTTTAAAAAAAGTGTGTTTATGGAAAAATAAAGTAAATCAAATTTTCTACAAATTATGTCTCTTAGGTTTTTTTTGTGAGACGAACGGTTTAGATGGTGCAGCGCGTTAAAGCTTGACAAAAATTCCAAAATCGGTAAAAAACTGATTTGTTAGTTCATTGCTTATCACTCGAAAACTGCACGCTTTTAAAAAAAGTGTGTTTATGGAAAAATAAAGTAAATCAAATTTTCTACAAATTATGTCTCTTAGGTTTTTTTTGTGAGACGAACGGTTTAGATGGTGCAGCGCGTTAAAGCTTGACAAAAATTCCAAAATCGGTAAAAAACTGATTTGTTAGTTCATTGCTTATCACTCGAAAACTGCACGCTTTTAAAAAAAGTGTGTTTATGGAAAAATAAAGTAAATCAAATTTTCTACAAATTATGTCTCTTAGGTTTTTTTTCTGAGACGAACGGTTTAGATGGTACAGCGCGTTAAAGCTTGACAAAAATTCCAAAATCGGTAAAAAACTGATTTGTTAGTTCATTGCTTATCACTCGAAAACTGCACGCTTTTAAAAAAAGTGTGTTTATGGAAAAATAAAGTAAATCAAATTTTCTACAAATTATGTCTCTTAGGTTTTTTTTCTGAGACGAACGGTTTAGATGGTACAGCGCGTTAAAGCTTGACAAAAATTCCAAAATCGGTAAAAAACTGATTTGTTAGTTCATTGCTTATCACTCGAAAACTGCACGCTTTTAAAAAAAGTGTGTTTATGGAAAAATAAAGTAAATCAAATTTTCTACAAATTATGTCTCTTAGGTTTTTTTTCTGAGACGAACGGTTTAGATGGTACAGCGCGTTAAAGCTTGACAAAAATTCCAAAATCGGTAAAAAACTGATTTGTTAGTTCATTGCTTATCACTCGAAAACTGCACGCTTTTAAAAAAAGTGTGTTTATGGAAAAATAAAGTAAATCAAATTTTCTACAAATTATGTGTCTTAGGTTTTTTTTCTGAGACGAACGGTTTAGATGGTACAGCGCGTTAAAGCTTGACAAAAATTCCAAAATCGGTAAAAAACTGATTTGTTAGTTCATTGCTTATCACTCGAAAACTGCAAGCTTTTAAAAAAAGTGTGTTTATGGAAAAATAAAGTAAATCAAATTTTCTACAAATTATGTCTCTTAGGTTTTTTTTCTGAGACGAACGGTTTAGATGGTACAGCGCGTTAAAGCTTGACAAAAATTCCAAAATCAGTAAAAAACTGATTTTTTTAGTTCATTGCTTATCACTCGAAAACTGCACGGTTTTAAAAAAAGTGTGTTTATGGAAAAATAAAGTAAATGAAATTTTCTACAAATTATGTTTCTTAGGTTTTTTTTCTGAGACGAACGGTTTAGACGGTACAGCGCGTTAAAGCTTGACAAAAATTCCAAAATCGGTAAAAAACTGATTTTTTTAGTTCATTGCTTATCACTCGAAAACTGCACGCTTTTAAAAAAAGTGTGTTTATGGAAAAATAAAGTAAATCAAATTTTCTACAAATTATGTTTCTTAGGTTTTTTTTTCTGAGACGAACGGTTTAGATGGTACAGCGCGTTAAAGCTTGACAAAAATTCCAAAATCGGTAAAAAACTGATTTGTTAGTTCATTGCTTATCACTCGAAAACTGCACGCTTTTAAAAAAAGTGTGTTTATGGAAAAATAAAGTAAATCAAATTTTCTACAAATTATGTCTCTTAGATTTTTTTTCTGAGACGAACGGTTTAGATGGTTTAGATGGTTAAAGCTTGACAAAAATTCCAAAATCGGTGAAAAACTGATTTTTTTAGTTCATCGCTCGTCACTCGAAATTTGCACACTTTTAAAGAAAAGTGTGTCTATGAAAAAATAAAGTAAATTAAACTTCCTACAAATTTAGTATCTTCGGTAGGTTTTTTACATCAGACAAATGGTTCAGGTTAGGCGCGCGTTGAAGTTTATTGTAGAGCATCGCAGTGGCACGAGTTTTCTTCAGTTGCGAAGGCGTATACACGCATTCCGTGAGTCGGATGTTAAAAACGTTTAAGGAACGTAATTTATAAAAAATTAAATGCATTTTATTTTTGTATATGACCACTTTTCTCTTAAAGTGCGTAGTTTTAGAGTTATAAGCGCTAAACTGAAAAAATTAGTTTTTTTGACCGATTGTGGAATTTTATCAAACTTTAGCGCGCTTTAGCGCCTCAACCGTGCGTCTGAAGAAAAAAACAAACATATATAATTTGTAGGAAATTTCATTTAGTTTAATCTTGTATAGAGACACTTTTTTCATAAAATGCATACTTTTCGAGTTACAAGCGATAAACTAAAAAATCAGTTTTTTTGGAAGATATTAGAATTTTTGTCAAATTTTAACGCGCTGTAGCACCTAAACCGTTCATCTTAGGAACAACGCCTAAGAGATATAATTTCTAGGAAATTGGATGTTCTTCATTTTTCTATAAAAACATTTTTCTCTAACAGTGCGTAGTTGTCAAGTTATAATCCAAGAACTGAAAAAGTTGCAAAAACCATCCATCTCGAGCCGTCCCCTCTGACGATTTTTAGGACTTTTAGTAAGCCGTGGGTATTTTGCGGGCTACATACCTTCAAGCTTACAATTAGGGCAAAATAAAGGCAGTTACAAACCCAACCCCACCTTGTTGATGAAGGGAGTAAAAATGTGCGTTTCAATTTGCAGCTCTTCAAGGTGTCTCTCCCCTACTCTTGATATTTTCACTTTCGTCAGATTATGTATTATTCATAGCTCTATCAAAAAATCGTTCTAGCTAATATTATAGTATTAAAGCTCAAGAGAGGCAGACTAAAAAATACAACTTGTAGACATATATATTTTGCTTTAATGTTATTGGAAAAGTTTCTTTTTTATCCATCACGGTTTAGCTTTTAATACCCCTTTTATTAACATTTCCTTCCTCCGACACGGCTTAATCAAAACAAAAATGCTTTTAATTAATCAATAAGACACCCAAAGAACTCTCACCTCGTTAAATTTCACAACAAAACCGCCAAGAGGGGCGTCTTAAAGCTCTCCTAATAGTTAATCCGAAAATCGTTTACATAACAACCATCTCATTAAATTTTAAATTCGCACATGAGTCTCCTTTCATTGATAAATTGTGTGTGTACGAAATAATATTCTTTCGTATCGGATGAAGAAGCGACAGTATATATAGTCGAGATTCGTGTTTCCTAGTGATAATACATACTCTAAAAATAAATATCGGGTGGTATGAGGACAAAGGGAAAGATCGCGAGCTTTCAAAAAGTCCCCTCTTACAAAAAAGGGAAGTTTAAAATACAAGCACATACTTTGCTCAAAATTAGTTTGCAAGTTTTTCAGAAAATAATTAATGGATAAGACAATCCAGAATAAAAAATTGTCGTGGCCCTTTTCAAGTTTTAATTACAATTTTTAGGGAGGGACTTCAAGGGGGTGGTAATTTTAATCAGGAAGAAATGCTCGAGTGTAGTTTTACCCCGTGTGCACAATTTAAAATAACACCGAATGGAGTGTTTTTGTTTTACTAAAAGAAACAAAAGATCAAAAGAAAAATGGAGAAACATTTTCTAATTTGGAATTTTAATAATGGATGGTCTGTAATAAAATACGAAGGAAGCTAATTTGTATGTGCATAAAAATATACATGCGCTATAAACGTTATTAGCCTTTGGTGGTACTATATTAGGTAAAGGTATACAGTAACTTCTTTAAATAATTAAAATTTCAGCTATAAAAATATTAAAACAACGTTTTAATGGTTATTAACTCCATGCGCAATTTTACATCGAAACGAAGTAAAAAGAAAACCAAGTTTGCATAACTTCGCCATATCTTGATACATTTCGCGCGAGAGCTTTATATTTCTTTTGAAAAAATTTTTCATTCGACCACACAAATACTAAAAGTCAATGTCCCTTTTTACAAATCTAAGTATGCACAACCTAAAAAAACACAATTTATATAAAACGGATTTAAATACCATCTGTGCCGATTTCATTAAAGTTAATAGGTTAGTCCTGTTAGTTTTGTGAGGTTTGAGGAGATGGGTAAATCTCTGAATTTAATTTGGCTATTCTCGAGAGTCAAATTCGAGAGTGGCCCAAAATATACTTAAAAGTTTGGCGTTTTTTCGGTTTTTTGCTTATAACGTGAAAATTGAGGAATTTATGAGAAAAGTGCGTTAATATGA
The DNA here is from genome assembly GCA_950108345.1 of Malthinus flaveolus. Classification (NCBI taxonomy): domain Eukaryota; kingdom Metazoa; phylum Arthropoda; class Insecta; order Coleoptera; family Cantharidae; genus Malthinus; species Malthinus flaveolus. The sequence continues at coordinate 10,262,805 of OX467288.1, read as the reverse complement.
AAATAAACTACATTAAGTTACCCACAAATTATGTCTGTTGTTTTTTTTCTCAGGCAAACGGTTTAGGCGCTAGAGCGCGCTAAAGTTTTACAAAAATTCAAACTTGGACAAAAAAACTTTTTTTAAGTTTATCGATTATAACTCGAAACTGCGCACTTTTAGAGAAAAGTATTTATATAGAAAAACAAACTACATCTAATTTCCTACAAATTATATCTCTTAGGATGTTTTTTTCGGACAAACGGTTTAGGCGCTAGAGCGCGTTAAAGCTTGTCACAAATTCCAAACTCGGAGAAAAAACTGTTTGTTCGGTTTCTCGTTTATAAGTCGACACTGCACACTTCTAGAGAAAAGCGTTCCTATAGAAAAATAAAGTGCATCCAATTTACTACAAATTATATCTCTTAGGCTATTTTCTTCGGGCCGACGGTTTAGGTGCCAGAGTACAGTAACGTTTGACAAAAATTACGAATTTGAACAAAAAATGTGTTTTCTAATTTCTTGTTTATAACTCGTAAACTACGTACTTTTAGAGAAAGGTATTTCTAAAGAAAAATAAACTAAATCCAATTATCTACAAATTATATCTCTCAGACTTTTTTCCTAGGCCGAACGACTTAGGCGCTAGAGCGCGCTAAAGTTTTACAAAAATTCAAACTTGGACAAAAAAACTTTTTTTAAGTTTATCGATTATAACTCGAAACTGCGCACTTTTAGAGAAAAGTATTTATATAGAAAAACAAACTACATCTAATTTCCTACAAATTATATCTCTTAGGATGTTTTTTTCGGACAAACGGTTTAGGCGCTAGAGCGCGTTAAAGCTTGTCACAAATTCCAAACTCGGAGAAAAAACTGTTTGTTCGGTTTCTCGTTTATAAGTCGACACTGCACACTTCTAGAGAAAAGCGTTCCTATAGAAAAATAAAGTGCATCCAATTTACTACAAATTATATCTCTTAGGCTATTTTCTTCGGGCCGACGGTTTAGGTGCCAGAGTACAGTAACGTTTGACAAAAATTACGAATTTGAACAAAAAATGTGTTTTCTAATTTCTTGTTTATAACTCGTAAACTACGTACTTTTAGAGAAAGGTATTTCTAAAGAAAAATAAACTAAATCCAATTATCTACAAATTATATCTCTCAGACTTTTTTCCTAGGCCGAACGACTTAGGCGCTAGAGCGCGCTAAAGTTTTACAAAAATTCAAACTTGGACAAAAAAACTTTTTTTAAGTTTATCGATTATAACTCGAAACTGCGCACTTTTAGAGAAAAGTATTTATATAGAAAAACAAACTACATCTAATTTCCTACAAATTATATCTCTTAGGATGTTTTTTTCGGACAAACGGTTTAGGCGCTAGAGCGCGTTAAAGCTTGTCACAAATTCCAAACTCGGAGAAAAAACTGTTTGTTCGGTTTCTCGTTTATAAGTCGACACTGCACACTTCTAGAGAAAAGCGTTCCTATAGAAAAATAAAGTGCATCCAATTTACTACAAATTATATCTCTTAGGCTATTTTCTTCGGGCCGACGGTTTAGGTGCCAGAGTACAGTAACGTTTGACAAAAATTACGAATTTGAACAAAAAATGTGTTTTCTAATTTCTTGTTTATAACTCGTAAACTACGTACTTTTAGAGAAAGGTATTTCTAAAGAAAAATAAACTAAATCCAATTATCTACAAATTATATCTCTCAGACTTTTTTCCTAGGCCGAACGACTTAGGCGCTAGAGCGCGCTAAAGTTTTACAAAAATTCAAACTTGGACAAAAAAACTTTTTTTAAGTTTATCGATTATAACTCGAAACTGCGCACTTTTAGAGAAAAGTATTTATATAGAAAAACAAACTACATCTAATTTCCTACAAATTATATCTCTTAGGATGTTTTTTTCGGACAAACGGTTTAGGCGCTAGAGCGCGTTAAAGCTTGTCACAAATTCCAAACTCGGAGAAAAAACTGTTTGTTCGGTTTCTCGTTTATAAGTCGACACTGCACACTTCTAGAGAAAAGCGTTCCTATAGAAAAATAAAGTGCATCCAATTTACTACAAATTATATCTCTTAGGCTATTTTCTTCGGGCCGACGGTTTAGGTGCCAGAGTACAGTAACGTTTGACAAAAATTACGAATTTGAACAAAAAATGTGTTTTCTAATTTCTTGTTTATAACTCGTAAACTACGTACTTTTAGAGAAAGGTATTTCTAAAGAAAAATAAACTAAATCCAATTATCTACAAATTATATCTCTCAGACTTTTTTCCTAGGCCGAACGACTTAGGCGCTAGAGCGCGCTAAAGTTTTACAAAAATTCAAACTTGGACAAAAAAACTTTTTTTAAGTTTATCGATTATAACTCGAAACTGCGCACTTTTAGAGAAAAGTATTTATATAGAAAAACAAACTACATCTAATTTCCTACAAATTATATCTCTTAGGATGTTTTTTTCGGACAAACGGTTTAGGCGCTAGAGCGCGTTAAAGCTTGTCACAAATTCCAAACTCGGAGAAAAAACTGTTTGTTCGGTTTCTCGTTTATAAGTCGACACTGCACACTTCTAGAGAAAAGCGTTCCTATAGAAAAATAAAGTGCATCCAATTTACTACAAATTATATCTCTTAGGCTATTTTCTTCGGGCCGACGGTTTAGGTGCCAGAGTACAGTAACGTTTGACAAAAATTACGAATTTGAACAAAAAATGTGTTTTCTAATTTCTTGTTTATAACTCGTAAACTACGTACTTTTAGAGAAAGGTATTTCTAAAGAAAAATAAACTAAATCCAATTATCTACAAATTATATCTCTCAGACTTTTTTCCTAGGCCGAACGACTTAGGCGCTAGAGCGCGCTAAAGTTTTACAAAAATGACAAAATCGGTCAAAAAACTGCTTTTTAGTTTCTCGCTTATAACTCGAAAACTAGGCCATTTATAAGAAAAGTACTTCTATATGAAAATTAATTACATCTAATTTCCTACAAATTAGATATTCTGGTCGAGTTTCTTCAGACCAACGGTTTAGGCACTAGAGAGGGTTAAATTTTGCAAATATTTCAAAATTGGACAAAAAAACTGTTTTTTAGTTTCTCGCTTATAACTCGAAAACTAGGCCATTTATCAGAAAAGTACTTCGATATGATAATTAACTACATCTAATTTCCTACAAATTAGATCTCCTGGTCGAATTTCTTGAGACGAACGGTTTAGGCGCTAGAGAGCGTTAAATTTTGACCAAAATTTCGAAATCGGACAAAACAACTGTTTTTAGTTTGTCGCTTGTAACTCGAAAAATAAGCCCTTTATGAGAAAAGTGCTTTTATATGAAAATGAACTACATCCAATTTCCTATAAATTATATTTCGTAGGCGTTTTTTCTCAGACCAACGGTTTAGGCACTAGAGAGCGTTAAATTTTGCAAATATTTCAAAATTGGACAAAAAAACTGTTTTTTAATTTCTCGCTTATAACTCAAAAACTATGCACTTTATAAGAAAAGTGCTTTTAGTTGAAAATGAATTACATCCAATTTTCTACAAATTATATTTCTTGGGCGTTTTTTCTCAGACGAACTGTTTAGGCGCTAGAGAGCGTTAGATTTTGACAAAAATTTTGAAATTTTTTGTTTTGTTTTTTAGTTTCTCGATTTTAACTCGAAAACTAAGCCCTTTATAAGAAAAGTGCTTTTATATGAAAATGAACTATATTCAATTTCCTACAAATTATATTTCTTGGCCTTTTTTTTCAGGCAAACTGTTTAGTCGCTAGAGAGCGTTAAATTTTGATAAAAATTTAGAAATCGGACAAATAAACTGTTTTTTAGATTCTCGCTTATAACTTGAAAACTAAGCCCTTTATAAGAAAAGTGCTTTGATATGAAAGTGAACTACATCTAATTTGCTACAAATTATATCTCTTAGGTGTTTTTCTCCAGTCGAACGGTTTAGGCGGTTAAGAGTGTTAAATTTTGCCAAATATTTCAAAATCGGACAAAAAACTGTTTTTTAGTTTCTTGCTTATAACTCGTAAACCACGCACTTTATGAGAAAAGTGTTCCTATACAAAAATAAACTACATTAAATTTCCGACAAATTATGTTCCCTGGGTTTTTTTGTTAGACGAACGGTAACCAAAGAATTAATCCTGAGATTAGCGCATGTGCGCGAAAATTTCAGAAATTACCAGACTTCCACTGTTGTAAAATTATGGTTAACTACAACCAAAACTGTAAATTGGTTTTTCAACTCGGTCGCAATTAATTAAAAATAAGACTAGGTACACATTTTATGTACACATGCAAAATATCCACTAATTAAAAATAAAGTATTAATTTATCTATGCGGTAAAGTTCAAATTGAACTTTCCTATAATAAGAAGAGTCCAAAAAGTAATTATTTTAAGTGTGCCGCACACCATTTATAGAATTAAATAATGTTTTATGTATTCCTTAATATACTATTGTTAAGTTATGTACTTGAATGGCAAAAAGTTTTGTGCGGCTCATATTGTTACATTTTATTTACTTAATTCACCAACTAGCGCAATTTAACTGTGCGCGACTGTGTGTAGTTCTAGTTCTATACAAGAGACCCCTTAGCAAATATGAATCGTGCCAGATAGAAACTACCCCAAGTTTCTTAATTAAACTTTTAACTAATATATTACTACCTCAAACAAGTTGCCTCTTTCTATATGATGTTTACTTGAGCATCTTTAACCCTTAGCGAAATATTTTTCGCCTTCCGTAATTAAGACGTGGGGTTGTACATATTGCCTTTTTAGATTGGAATTGTGGGGAAGTGAGATTTTCGTGTGAATTTAAAATTGATTTACTACGTTATTATTAGTTTTTTTTCTCTCATGACTTCTCCTTTTTGCATAAATGTCGTAATATTCATTTAAATTATACTTTTTTAGTTACCCAAATAGCTAGTTAATTATGACTTCGTTAGGATTTAATTGTGAGATATTAGAACCACAATGATTATTGGATTTCTTAATTATTAATTACCTCCTATCGTTACTACTTTGGTGTACCTTTAGTATAAATATAGGCTAATTGAGAAATGGAATAGTGAAGGTATTCAATTATGAATTATTGGGAAATCGAGTCTGGATTTTACCAAGTTAAATATTTTAGGCGTTACCATGGCAACCGGCAGTCACTACGTGACTGTAAAAGCACGCAAATTAATCAAATGCGCCACTAGTCACTAGGTCTCGTTCAAAGCACAAATATACCCTTCTATCAATTCAATTCGTAGCGATATTAATGCAAAAAGCCGACACTTGACTATATTGTGGTGGACGCATCACCTCCTTTCAAGTTCGTTTCTTCGATTTAGGAGAAAAACTATGGGTAATTTCCGAAAGTAGGGTAAGGGAAACATGGAGCTTCAAGACCAGACCATTCGATTTCGAGTTCGAATCATGTACATAACTGGTAGCTACGCCAGGTTGCCAGTTCTACACTCTCGGATGCAAAGGGAAACGGCCCTTTCATCGAGAGCGCCTGTGGTGTGTGTGTGGGGGGGTAAAATGGATTTGAGAGATCTCGCCAGCAGTTCAGCTACAATCCATCCCTTCGAAAGTGTGGGCGTAACGTTGTAGTCGACTCGCACTTCGAGTATTAGGGATCATGCCCAAATGTAGGAAAAAATACCTTCTCCCACCCGCTGACTCCCAATTCCGAGCAGTACGAATGAAAATCCCTTGTCGATGTGATAGCGTCGACTATATAAACCTCACAGACGCCCACCGACTGCCCTCGGCTCAAAAGCCTGTTTAAGGTCGCCTGTGCTAAGTCACTAGTTCTAAGTCCAAAGTCCGAAGCACTCTTCAGCCTTATCACCGCCTCTCATCCCGATAGGTGTCCCTGCTTCTGCTTCCAGAAATGACGTGATCGCTTCCAAACCCTCGCTAGAGGCTAAGCTGACTCTAAGTCTGGAACTGCTTAAGTGTGATTGGGAAAGAAGTAAAGATTGTATCAGTGAGTCGTTCAAGTATCTACGGTATTGTGCTCCTCTGAGTAGATATTAGATACTTATTCCTATTATTATTATATAATTTGTCTCCAGATGACTTTCATTTTACCATTTTGAGGTAAATGAACGAGATAGTGTGATTAGGGCTCCAACTGTTAGGTTTTTTCTCGGACGAACGATTTAGGCGCTAGAGCTCCTTAAAGTTTGACAAAAATTCCAAAATCGGACAAGAAAATTGTTTTTTTTACTTTCTCGCTTATAACTCGAAACTGCACTGTTTTAGGGAGAAGTTTGTTTATAGGAAAATAAAGTACTTCTAATTTCCTACATATTATATCTTTCAGGATTAGTTATCGGACGAACGGCTTAGGCGCTAGAGCGCGTTAAAGTTTCATAAAAATTCCAAAATCTGACAGAAAAACTATTTTTTTATTTTTCGCTTTTAACTTGAAACTGCACTGTTTTAGAGAAAAGTGTGTTTATAGAAAAATAAAGTACATCCAATTTCCTACAAATTATATCTCTTAGGATTTTTTCTCTGACGAACGGCTTAGGCGCTAGAGCGCGTTAAAGTTTCATAAAAATTCCTAAATCGGACAGAAAAACTATGTTTTTAGTTTTCGCTTCTAACTCGAAACTGCACTGTTTTAGGGAAAAGTGTGTTTATAGAAAAATAAAGTTTATCTAATTTTCTACAAATTATATCTCTTAGGCTTTTTTCTCAAGCAAACGGTTTAGGCGCTAGAGCGCGTGAAATTCCAAAATCGGACAAGAAAATTGTTTTTTTTACTTTCCCGCTTATAACTCGAAACTGCACCGTTTTAGGGAAAAATGTGTTTAAAGAAAAATAAAGTACTTCCAATTTCCTACAAATTATATCTTTTAGGATTTGTTCTCGAACGAACCACTTAGGCTCTAGAGCGCGTTAAAGTTTCATAAAAATTCCAAAATCGCACGGAAAAACTGTTTTTTTAGTTTTCGCTTCTAACTCGAAACTGCACTGTTTTAGGGAAAAGTGTGTTTATAGAAAAATAAAGTACGTTCAATTTCCTACAAATTATATCTTTAAGGATTTGTTATCGGACGAACGGCTTAGGCGCTAGAGCGCGTTAAAGTTTCATAAAAATTCCAAAATCGGACGGGAAAACTGTTTTTTAGTTTTCGCTGCTAACTCGAAACTGCACTGTTTTAGGGAAAAGTGTGTTTATAGAAAAATAAAGGTCATCTAATTTCCTACAAATTATATCTTTCAGGCTTTTTTTTGAATAAACGGTTTATGCGCTAGAGCACGTTAAATTTGACAAAAATTCCAAAATCGAACCAAAAAACTGTTTTTTAGTTTTAGCTGCTAACTCGAAACTGCACTGTTTTAGGGAAAAGTGTGTTTATAGAAAAATAAAGGTCATCTAATTTCCTACAAATTATATCTTTTAGGCTTTTTTTTGGGCAAACGGTTTAGGCGCTAGAGCACGTTAAATTTGACAAAAATTCCAAAATCGAACCAAAAAGTGTTTTTTTAGTTTTCGCTTCTAACTCGAAACTGCACTGTTTTAGGGAAAAGTGTGTTTATAAAAAAATAAAGTACATTCAATTTCCTACAAATTATATCTGTAAGGATTTGTTATCGGACGAACGGCTTAGGCGCTAGAGCGCGTTAAAGTTTCATAAAAATTCCAAAATCGGACGGGAAAACTGTTTTTTAGTTTTCGCTGCTAACTCGAAACTGCACTGTTTTAGGGAAAAGTGTGTTTATAGAAAAATAAAGGTCATCTAATTTCCTACAAATTATATCTTTCAGGCTTTTTTTTGGGTAAACGGTTTAGGCGCTAGAGCACATTAAATTTGACAAAAATTTCAAAATCAAACCAAAAAACTGTTTTTTTAGTTTTCGCTTCTAACTCGAAACTGCACTGTTTTAGGGAAAAGTGTGTTCATAGAAAAATAAAGTACGTTCAATTTCCTACAAATTATATCTTTAAGGATTTGTTATCGGACGAACGGCTTAGGCGCTAGAGCGCGTTAAAGTTTCATAAAAATTCCAAAATCGCACGGAAAAACTGTTTTTTAGTTTTCGCTGCTAACTCGAAACTGCACTGTTTTAGGGAAAAGTGTGTTTAAAGAAATAAAGTTCATCCAATTTCCTACTAATTATATCTCTTGGCCGTTTTTTCTCAGACGAACGGTTTAAGCGCTAGAGCGCGATAAAGTTTGCCTACAAATTCCAAAATCGGACCAAAAACATGTTTTTTAAGTTTCGCTTCTAACTCAAAACTACGCATTTTTAGTTAAAAGTGTTCCTATACACAAATAAACGACATTATATTTCTCACAAATTATGTTAGTTGAGCGTTTTCTTCAGACGCGCGGTTTGACCGCTAGAGTGCGTTAAGTTTGACAAAATTCCAATATTCTCCAAAAAAACAGAATTTTTAGTTTATCGCTTGTAACTCGAAGACTGTGCACTTTATGAGAAATGTGTTCTTATACAAAAATAGACTTGACTAAATTTCCGACAAATTATGTCTAAAAGAGTTTAAAAGAAAATCACTTTTTTCATTATTTTCGAATTTTTTTGTTATTTTTCCTATATTGGTCTCATCTGGTCGCGCACGTAAATACGAACTGATCCGATCTTCTTTTTTTTTTCTCGTACAAAACGACGTTTAAAAGAATTTTGTATAATTCGTCCCCAGATGACTCTCATTTTACCATTTTTTGAGGCAAATGAGCGAGAGAGTGAGGTTTAGAGCTCCATAAAATTTTTAGAAGTTACGAAAGAGCGTTTGATGGCGAAACTAAACGTCAAGTGAGGGGTTTTTATTTAAGTACAAACGTTTAAAAAAAGAGGCCGCCATTAATTCTTTTTGAGATGAGAATAATTTTTGCAATTTCGAGTCGGTTACGCAATTAGAACGTCCTAGAAGTTTTTTAATTCGGCGGCGATGAAGTTAAAAATCATCTTTTTTCGAAATAAAGTTGAAAATAGACTTGCCTTAAATTCCACAGCTGCGGTTGAAAAGCAATTTTAACTTCTATTTTAAATGTAAATTGAAATAATAATCACAAAGATGTGTGTTTTATCGTTTCCCTATTTATTTTAATATTTATAATACAATGATATGTTTCTTTCTCTTTTCCTCATTCTTTTATTTCTCGCGTAATGGTTTAGTATAGTTTTGTTGTTGTTGTTGGTATTTTTTTCTATTACGCTTTGTATATAACTGAGTTTCCTCAACTATTTATCATATAAATTAGTTTCGATCTGCAAACTGCACTATTTTTATTTTACTTGTCGTGCTCTCGTTCTCGTCAAAAACTCTCAGAGCTTCGAGTTATTCTCCCAAACACAAAATGGCCAAATATATCGCGTAAAAAGTTATGATGACTTTTTGGTTTGAGATTAACAATGTAAATTCGTTCAATTTTACTCACTTTTCGTTTTTCCTTCCAACTTGGTGTGTGATTTTCAAATTAGAATTTTTATTCGGACCCTTTTTACCCTCGTGAGCTCGTGAGGTTCGATAAAAGCTCGTTTTTTCCTAAAGTAAAAGTTAGTTGCAATAAAATCGACACATGAGCTGCATTAAACAATATAACAATGTAGTAGATGACCAGATCTGACAACAAACAGGTAGTGTAACAAATTTCCCCAAGGTATAGTTATCCTTTCGCACGTTTGTTACCACAAGCTCCAAACAAGGTGCAGAAACACCCTAACAGAGACGACACAAATAGCCTCGAAATTATTTCGGTTCGCTTTTACAATAGCCGACACCTATTCTTTTTTTTTTGTAAAAAAAAAATTAATTTTGTGTTACGATTTAAAGGTTTTAATAAAAGTAAATTGCTCGGTTTTAGCGCTTTTTTTTGTTTTTTCCCCAACAAATTGAGCCAAAGTAACGCAAAACGAATATAAATCAGAATTAATAAAAGGCGATACTTAAAAAATGGCCGCACCATTTACAAACCTTTTCAAGCCCAATTTATTAAAATCTAGTGCTTTCTTTATACGCTTTTTGTTGCCAAAAGACATTAATTTTGAAATTAAGTGCCACGTTTAAATACATCGTCGATATTGTATTTAGGGTATTTATGGCACTGCTGAAACGACCCAAATGACGGCGATTTACGAAAATATTAATTTCAAATTTCGAAATTGCCCACCCACGAAAAACTAATTTAACAATTTTTCCCAAACTATCTCTTTTTGGAAAATTAGTTTAAATTAGTTTTTCTGTGTCGCGCAGCGAACTAATTACCTTTCAATCTTTTGTTCGTTAGTTGAATGCGTTATCCGAACAGAGTAAGTTGTAACCTTTCCGTAAATGGGCCTCTTTTTTGTCATATTAGCGTAATACGCTACTTTTGTTGTAAAATTTTAATTATACCCCATGCGACGCTCAAAGGGAATTAAAGGAGATTACCAGATTACCTGTATTTACGAGGGCGTACTATACAGCCTTCTATATACAGGGTGTCTCTATTGCCACCGAAAAAACAAATTTCGAACACTTGTGGCTTGTGGGCAAATAGAAAGGGGTGGGGTGCATTATGAATTTCAACCAATAGTGCCTACTTAACGGTTACGTCGAATGAAAATTTTGAAATTTCTATTTCGATTTTCCGATATCTGGAGTTCCGCTCTTGTGTCTTCAAGGACCCATAAATTAAACTAAAATTTAGTATATTACTTATCGAAGAGGATTCTCTCTAATGCCCTAACGGTGCACCCACAAAGGATTTTTTTACATAAAAAAGGTCGATAATGTGAGCCTCAACAATAATTTAAAAAATATCGATTTTAAAAGGCATTTTTAATCCTCTCTGCTCCCCCCTGTCAATAGTTTTCATTTATTACAGTCGGAAGGCAGCAAGCACTTTTACTAAACCATCAAGTACAAATTTTTTGACTATGCAGGATGAAAGAACATTGCAAAAGTGGCAGCATTAACTTGGGGAAGGTTCAAGAAGGGTGGATTTTGGCTCTTTTTCGTTTTTTGCTTATAACTCGAAATTGCGCACTTTTAGAGAAAAGTGTTGCTACAAAAAAATAATGTACATTCAATTTCCTACAAATTATATCTCTTAGGCGTTATTCCTAGGATGAACGGCTTAGGCGCTAGAGCTCGTTAAAGTTTGACAAAAATTTTAAAATCAGATAAAAAAACTTTTTTTAGTTTCTCGCTTATAACTCCAAACTGCGTACTTTCAGAGAAAAGGCTTCTATCTCTATATCTATCTCCTAGGCTTTTTACCTCGGAGTAACGGTTTAGACGCTAGAGTTCGTTAAAGTTTGCCAAAAATTTCAAAATTCGACAAAAAAACTCTTTTTTTAGTTTCTCACTTATAACTCGAAACTGCGCACTTTTAGAGAAAAGTGTTGCTACAGAAAAATAATGTACATTCAATTTCCTACAAATTATATCTCTTAGGCGTAATTCTTAGGATGAACGGCTTAGGCGCTAGAGCTCGTTAAAGTTTGACAAAAATTTCAAAATCAGGCAAAAAAACTTTTTTTAGTTTCTCGCTTATAACTCCAAACTGCGTACTTTAAGAGAAAAGTGATGTTACAGAAAGACGAAGTACATCCAATTCTCTACAAATTATATCTCCTAGGCTTTTTATCTCGGAGTAACGGTTTAGACGCTAGAGTTCGTTAAAGTTTGCCAAAAATTTCAAAATTCGGCAAAAAAACTCTTTTTTTAGTTTCTCACTTATAACTCGAAACTGTGCACTTTTAGAGAAAAGTGTTGCTACAGAAAAATAATGTACATTCAATTTCCTACAAATTATATCTCTTAGGCGTAATTCTTAGGATGAACGGCTTAGGCGCTAGAGCTCGTTAAAGTTTGACAAAAATTTCAAAATCAGGCAAAAAAACTTTTTTTAGTTTCTCGCTTATAACTCCAAACTGCGTACTTTAAGAGAAAAGTGATGTTACAGAAAGACGAAGTACATCCAATTCTCTACAAATTATATCTCCTAGGCTTTTTATCTCGGAGTAACGGTTTAGACGCTAGAGTTCGTTAAAGTTTGCCAAAAATTTCAAAATTCGGCAAAAAAACTCTTTTTTTAGTTTCTCACTTATAACTCGAAACTGCGCACTTTTAGAGAAAAGTGTTGCTACAGAAAAATAATGTACATTCAATTTCCTACAAATTATATCTCTTAGGCGTAATTCTTAGGATGAACGGCTTAGGCGCTAGAGCTCGTAAAAGTTTGACAAGAATTTCAAAATCAGGCAAAACAACTTTTTTTAGTTTCTCGCTTATAACTCCAAACTGCGTACTTTAAGAGAAAAGTGATGTTACAGAAAAACGAAGTACATCCAATTCTCTACAAATTATATCTCCTAGGCTTTTTATCTCGGAGTAACGGTTTAGACGCTAGAGTTCGTTAAAGTTTGCCAAAAATTTCAAAATTCGGCAAAAAAACTCTTTTTTTAGTTTCTCACTTATAACTCGAAACGGCGCACTTTTAGAGGAAAGCGTTGCTACAGAAAAATAAAGTACATCTAATTTTCAACAAATTATATCTCTTAGACTTTTTTTCTCGGGGGAACGACTTAAGCGCCAGTGCTCGTATAATTCGAAAATCGAACTAAATAACTGTTTTCTTAGTTTCTTGCTTATAACTCAAAACTGCGAACTGTTAGAGAAAAGTGTTCTTATAGGAAAATAAAGCACCTTTAATTTACTACAAATAATATCTGTTGGGCGTTTTTCCTCGGCCAACGGTTTAAAGAATTGAGTGCGTTAAAGTTTGACAAAAATTCTAAAATCGGACATAAAAACTGTTTTCTTAATTTCTCGTTTATAACTCGAAACTACGCACTTGTAGAGAAAAGTATTCCTATAGAAAAATAAAGTACATCCAATTTCTACAAATTATATCTCCTAGGCTATTTTCTTTGAACGAACAGTTGAGACGCTAGAGCTCGTTATAATTTGAAAAAAAAATTCCAAAATCGAACAAAAAACTGTTTTTTTAGTTTCTTGATTATAACTCGAAACTTCGCACTTCTAGAGAAAAGTGTTCCTACAGAAAAATAAAGTACTTTTAATTTCCTACAAATTATATCTCTTAGACTTTTTTCCTCGGGAGAACGATTTAAGCGCTAGAGTTCGGTAATATTTGACTAAAATTCTAAAATCGGACAAAAAAACTGACTTCTTAGTTTCTCGTTTATAACTCAAAACTGCGTACTTTTAGAGAATAGTGGTTTTATATAAAAATAATTTACATTCAATTTTCTACAAATTATATCTTATAGGTTTTTTCTCTACACGGGCGGTTTAGGCTCTAGAGCTCTTTAAAGTTTGGCAAAAATTTCAAAATCTCACAGTTTTTGTAGTTTCTCGCTTATAACTCGAAATTGCGCACGTTTGGAGAAAAGTGTTAGTCCAACGAAATTTTACAACTATTAAATTCGTAATTCATAATAATGATTATTATTCAATAATTTGGTACTTAACTTAACTCCCCTCCTCCATCCGAAAATTAAGTTTTGATGCAAAAATTGATAGTAACGAATTTTGATTTGTAACGAAAACAATGAAAGAACGCATTAGCTTTATCCTGTCTGTTAGGCATGTTTATGCTGAGGCTTCGGAATTTTGTTTTTAAAAAAAGTTGGGGAAAATTTTTCTATTTCTAAAAGTTTTGTTTTAGTCATTAATTTAGAACTTAACCACCCAAATATTAAAACTGCGCGTAACTATGTGTTAACGTTGCTCGCATTAGGCATTTTTTGTATTAATTAATTATTTTTGTATTTTGCTTTACCTCGTAAAGGTGTAGTGAATTAAATTACGTAATTCGGTTATGTGTGTTACGTGTAAGTTCATTAAAATATTTTTTGTTTGAACGAAGACGCGTGCAATTCCTAATTAAGGCCCTGCTTTTTGAAATTTTCGCTAAAATTGAGACGTTTTGTGTCTTAATCGCTTTCAATCGACTTCGCCTGTCGCCGGTTAAGGTTTATTTGGAAGTTTTTTCAGCTTATCAAACCTATTGTGGAAAACTGTATCGAAGTTTCATATTTTCGCGATCACTAGTACACACTAGGGAGACATTCAAAGCATTTTGGCACGCGCATTGGAACGGGTTTCGGGGTTTCCTGAAGCGATTTTGTTGAAATTTGGTTTCGGCTACTTTAACCAAATTTTATGGACAAAATTAGCTTTTAAACGAAATCGATACAGGGTGATACAAAATAAGGGGGCTATTTTTGTCGCATTTCGGAAAATCGTGAACCAGGGTATTTATGCTCGGCTATAAGTTAGTACGCATCGGCCCTAACTAAAAAATTACTTTTTAAAATTTTTAAATTCAAAATGGCGCCCAGTAGAACGATTGGCCCATTTTCTAGTTTTTTTGCTATAACTTTGCCGATAATTATTATTAGAAAAATCTAAAAACCGGAATATATAGGCAGAATATAGGGCTTTAGTTCTGATATAGTCGATTTTTTAAATAATTTCAAAATTGACTACTTTTAAAAGACCAAATTTGACTAAAATTTGAAAACGTGTTTTCTCAAAATCGGTTTCGGCTGTTTTGTCTATATGTTGATATGTTGTAGACAACGAAGTTTTTAATTAAACACCGCTCTTTGGTTCATTTGCTATGAGCAGATCCGGAGCTATGATTTTTTGAAAGTCCAAATTTCAAAAATTTATCATTTCTTTTGTAATTAAAATTTGTAATTGTAAGCTGGTATATTAATTTATTGCATAAATTTCTATTATTTTTTACTATTTTGGTTTAAAAATCACATCCGGTTAAACCGGAAATTAGCTAAGCAAGATGAATTTTTGAAAACACCCTGTATATTTTGCGATTTATTAAAATAACGCAAAATTAGCTTTTCAATGATGCCAAACATGTTAAAATTTTACTTCCGGTTTAACCGGAAATGGGGTCAGATTTTCTATTTTAAATACAACACCCTGTATATTTTAAGTTCGTTTTGAAGACTGTGAAATTAGCTATCTAGTGATACCAAACATTTAATATTTTGACTTTCGGTTGAACCGGAAATGAGACTAGCTTCGCTTTACAAATGGAGGGCCCAGGGATGTCTTCCGAGCATCCTATTGTTAGGTACTATTTCTGATATATTTTTACATTCTTTCTACTCGTACGAAAAAGTTATGTTATAGCTACATCGGCCGTTTATATTTTGCGTAACATCAAATAATTTTCGCATCTCAAAAGATTATTATTAAACGCCGTTAGATATTATTATTTGGTAATAGCTCCTAGTAGAACTAGTTCACATATTATTTATGTTTCAAACACTTGAAATTGGCCCCAAAAACACAAAATTATATAATTAAAAGTAGATCATTTGAATGTCAATTTTGCAGAACATACTTAAAATCGCCCATGAATAATATACCTACACGATATAATTATTATTATATGAAGTAATTGAGTCAAAAAGTTTTGGAAGTTTCTAATTGAGCAATTCTTCGCACAAACACATTTTGACGACGACAAAAGTTAAATCTGTTTGCAAATTATAAACTTTTTGAGTTTGTAAAAGTAATAAGTGCGTTTCTAACTTTAATTAAGATGCTTGTAACGCGCCATTAGATCTTAAATTTACATTTCTTGATTAAATAACGAGGAAGGAGTATGCAAATGTGTAAAATACATGAGGGTTAAGTGCCATATAGGAGTAATTGTCGTGAGAATGAACATCCTTTTGTAAAATTAGTGATGTTTTAAACGAAAGTAAAAGTATATGGTGGAGAGATAGATGTGGAAGTACACAAAAAGTGAAATTATTTGATGAATTATTTATGTTTTCTTTTGGATTTTGTTACTCTCTGTGGAGAATACAAATAAGGTGTTTTGCATATTATGGCAAATCCGGTATCTGTAAGGTCGTGTTTTTACAAAAACAATACGTTAGTACACCCTAATCTTTGCTTTTGCTCTATTTTAGGTACAGAATAATAATAATCATGCACCTATATCCCTTATACTTTCCCCATTGGACGGGAAACGTCCGAAACAACATCAAATCCCTAATACGTGCACTTTTACTTGTTTACACCCAATGTACGATTCCTGTTTCACGCCTGCCTTCTATTCTTCTATACTTTGTGAAAAGAATCAAAACGGTAGTAAATTTGAACGAAAGAGAGCGAGTTTACGAGGACGAGTATTAACTGACGATAAAGCGCATAAATTTAGAACTGATGAATAGGAGCTTTCGTGTAGGAAAAATGAAAATTACTTCTAAAACTTGATATATAAAAGTTGTAAGTTGAGTTAAAAAAAATTTTTTTTTTCGGATATGATATATTTGAGGACGTTTATAAAAATATATGGTGACACGGAAAGATTAAAAAGGATAGTTTCAAACTCGGACGATAAAAAAGATGGCGTTAACAATTTAACACTCTTGAAGTCTGTAATTTATCTTCAAACTCACTGTTTATGTCATCATTGGATGACATATCTTATAACAAATTATATATTATTACGTTGAACATTTCGTGTTTGTTGTTCGATTTTTGTTGCTATACGTATACCTACTTAGGATTAGATAAGAATCCGTTTTATATTATTTAACTTGGTACTTTGGCGAGCGTAATTGCGAACGCAATTTCCAAAACTAAATCTACTCTTTTTTTGTTTAAATGGGTATGTAGTAAAAACTCTCTTCTCTAGTTCACTAGTTCAAAATCATGTTGCAAAAGAAACTTCCTCGTTTCTCCATATAAAGGTAGGATCACCAACCTTTTGTTTTTGTTATTTTGCACATCCTAAACATGGAATTAAAGATTTGAGATTTTATCAACAAATTAAGTAACTAACACACGTTCAAACTTAATTGCTCGTAACGAGAATGCCGTAAGAAGTGGTTGTTAAAATTTGTAGCTAATTTAAGTACAGAGTGAAGAGTGCAAGTGGGCCAACAATTCGAAGAGGGGCTTAAATGACGACGTCTTTGGAACAAATTGCAGCAAAATTCAAATGCGTTGGGGGCAATGTGAGACTAAATAGGAAACTAAAGTGACAATATCTGAAAAACTGTTAGGTTTAGAGCTATTGCACATCTTGTCATTTTCTACGGCAATTTTATAAGAAATTCATATGGGCAGAAAAATATATGGCATTATATTTGAAAAAATTGAGAAAAACCACCTTTTGCGCATGGAGACAACGTGAAACAAAATATGAGACTACAGTATCTGGAAAACTGTTAGGTTTAGAGCTATTGCTCATCCTGTCATTTTCCACTGTAATTTTATAATGAATTTACTGACGTAGAAAAATATAGGGCATTCTATTTGAAAAAATTGAGAAAAACCACATTTTGCGTTCCAAGACAACGTTAAATAAAATATGAGACTAAAGTGACAATATCTGAAACACGGTTAGGTTTAGGACTATTGCACATCTCGTCATTTTTCATGGCAATTCTATAAGGAATGCACGTGCGCAGAAAAATATATGGCATTCTATATGAAAAAATTGAGAAAAACCACTTTTTACGTATGGAGACAATGTGAAACAAAATATGAAACTAAAAGTGACAATATCTGAAAAACTGTTAGGTTTAGAGCTATTGCACGTCTTGTCATTTTCTACGGCAATTTTATAAGAAATTCATATGGGCAGAAAAATATATGGCATTCTATTTGAAAAAATTGAGGAAAACCACTTTTTGCGTATGGAGACAACGTGAAACAAAATATGAAACTAAAAGTGACAATATCTGAAAAACTGTTAGGTTTTGAGCTATTGCACATCTTGTCATTTTCTACGGCAATTTTATAAGGAATTCATATGGGTAGAAAAATATATGGCATTCTATTTGAAAAAATTGAGAAAAACCACCTTTTGCGCATGGAGACAACGTGAAACAAAATATGAGACTACAGTATCTGGAAAACTGTTAGGTTTAGAGCTATTGCTCATCTTGTCATTTTCCACTGTGATTTTATAATGAATTTACTGACGTAGAAAAATATAGGGCATTCTATTTGAAAAAATTGAGAAAAACCACATTTTGCGTTCCAAGACAACGTTAAATAAAATATGAGACTAAAGTGACAATATCTGAAACACGGTTAGGTTTAGGACTATTGCACATCTCGTCATTTTTCATGGCAATTCTATAAGGAATGCACGTGCGCAGAAAAATATATGGCATTCTATATGAAAAAATTGAGAAAAACCACTTTTTACGTATGGAGACAACGTGAAACAAAATATGAAACTAAAAGTGACAATATCTGAAAAACTGTTAGGTTTAGAGCTATTGCACATCTTGTCATTTTCTACGGCAATTTTATAAGAAATTCATATGGGCAGAAAAATATATGGCATTCTATTTGAAAAAATTGAGAAAAACCACTTTTTGCGTATGGAGACAATGTTAAACAAAATATGAGACTAAAGTGACAATATCTGAAAAACTGTTAGGTTTAGAGCTATTGCACATCTTGTCATTTTCTACGGCAATTTTATAAGGAATTCATATGGGTAGAAACATATAGGGCATTATATTTGAAAAAATTGAGAAAAACCACCTTTTGCGCATGGAGACAACGTGAAACAAAATATGAAACTACAGTATCTGGAAAACTGTTAGGTTTAGAGCTATTGCTCATCTTGTCATTTTCCACTGTAATTTTATAATGAATTTACTGACGTAGAAAAATATAGGGCATTCTATTTGAAAAAATTGAGAAAAACCACATTTTGCGTTCCAAGACAACGTTAAATAAAATATGAGACTAAAGTGACAATATCTGAAAAACGGTTAGGTTTAGGACTATTGCACATCTCGTCATTTTTCATGGCAATTCTATAAGGAATGCACGTGCGCAGAAAAATATATGGCATTCTATATGAAAAAATTGAGAAAAACCACTTTTTACGTATGGAGACAATGTGAAACAAAATATGAAACTAAAAGTGACAATATCTGAAAAACTGTTAGGTTTAGAGCTATTGCACGTCTTGTCATTTTCTACGGCAATTTTATAAGAAATTCATATGGGCAGAAAAATATATGGCATTCTATTTGAAAAAATTGAGAAAAACCACTTTTTGCGTATGGAGACAATGTTAAACAAAATATGAGACTAAAGTGACAATATCTGAAAAACTGTTAGGTTTAGAGCTATTGCACATCTTGTCATTTTCTACGGCAATTTTATAAGGAATTCATATGGGTAGAAACATATAGGGCATTATATTTGAAAAAATTGAGAAAAACCACCTTTTGCGCATGGAGACAACGTGAAACAAAATATGAAACTACAGTATCTGGAAAACTGTTAGGTTTAGAGCTATTGCTCATCTTGTCATTTTCCACTGTAATTTTATAATGAATTTACTGACGTAGAAAAATATAGGGCATTCTATTTGAAAAAATTGAGAAAAACCACATTTTGCGTTCCAAGACAACGTTAAATAAAATATGAGACTAAAGTGACAATATCTGAAAAACGGTTAGGTTTAGGACTATTGCACATCTCGTCATTTTTCATGGCAATTCTATAAGGAATGCACGTGCGCAGAAAAATATATGGCATTCTATTTGAAAAAATTGAGAAAAACCACTTTTTACGTATGGAGACAACGTGAAACAAAATATGAAACTAAAAGTGACAATATCTGAAAAACTGTTAGGTTTAGAGCTATTGCACATCTTGTCATTTTCTACGGCAATTTTATAAGAAATTCATATGGGCAGAAAAATATATGGCATTCTATTTGAAAAAATTGAGAAAAACCACTTTTTGCGTATGGAGACAACGTGAAACAAAATATGAAACTAAAAGTGACAATATCTGAAAAACTGTTAGGTTTAGGGCTATTGCACATCTTGTCATTTTCTACGGCAATTTTATAAGAAATTCATATGGGCAGAAAAATATATGGCATTCTATTTGAAAAAATTGAGAAAAAACACTTTTTGCGTATGGAGACAATGTGAAACAAAATATGAGACTAAAGTGACAATATCTGAAAAACTGTTAGGTTTAGAGCTATTGCACATATTGTCATTTTCTACGGCAATTTTATAAGGAATTCATATGGGCAGAAAAATATATGGCATTATATTTGAAAAAATTGAGAAAAACCACCTTTTGCGCATGGAGACAACGTGAAACAAAATATGAGACTACAGTATCTGGAAAACTGTTAGGTTTAGAGCTATTGCTCATCTTGTCATTTTTTACTGCAATTTTATAACGAATTTACTGACGTAGAAAAATATATGGCATTCTATTTGAAAAAATTGAGAAAAACCTAATTTTATGTACTATTTGAACAAAAGTGCGCTAAATGCGAGCCTAATGTGACAATACACACTTTTTAATTTCCTTATCAACAGGTAGTTTGGTGTTGATTGAGTATAAATAGGCGAACAGTAGGCACTACCTACAGCTTGTTAATTTAACTACAACAAACGAAGATTAAAAACGCATTCACCAAATTTTTTTTAAACTTCACAACGCCATTGTCTGTTTAAGACGTGGAATTAGAAATTTACGTTATTTACCTTTTGTTAATTAAATATTTAGTTTATAAATTTTAGACTAATAAGTAACTATAATACACAAAATATTAGTTTAACAACAATAACACAAATTTAATTATACATTTTAAACAATACGTCACTTTTGCTCGCTTGGAAAATTTCGTACAACTTGCAGACTATTGGTTAAGACAGTTTAATTTAATTCAAAACGCAATTAATGCTACAATTACTTAAACTTCATTGCTCGTTGTTTGTTTATAATTAATTTCATCAGGTTGCACTTTTTTAAATATTCTAATTTGCACTTTATTGTTCTTCTCTTATCTCTTTCATTAGAAAGTCGCAATTAGAAAAATTTTTACAAATAATTAAGTTTGGTATTTATTTGAGTAGTGAATTGTAATTAAATTAAATTTAATAAATAAGACGATTGTTTGTAGTTATTTTATTGAAAGAACATCTTACAGATGTAAACGCAAATTCATTAAATTTCTAATTTAAGCAATGGAATTGCTAAAACATTTTAAAATGTTTTGTACCGAGTAAATAATGACTGTTCATTCGTAATATATTAATATTTTTTTTGTTTTAATACCGAACATACAATTATTTGCACTTGAACAAAGCAAAGATTAATTATTTAATATTATTCGGTGTTACGTTTTCAGTGGAATAAATAATGGATTTTTTTTATTTACGTACAGTATCGTATAAAAGGTAAACAAACAAAGATGTTTTGCTGAAACTTCAACTCCAATGCAGAAAATGTTTGCTCTGGTGTATCAAAACATGTTTGGCGTGTGCGAAAACCTTTCTTGTCGATAAATAAGTCCGTTGTTAGTGGGTATTGGTTTTATAGAAAGTTATGAAAAACAATTAATAAGACAGAGCTTGGAAAATTTTCGATGTAAGGAGCATTTTTGTACAATGGCTCCCTTAAATTCAGCAGCTTGCTGCGTTGAAAAACTTGGAGAGGGGCCAAATAATTTAATTTAAACAATTTCGAGACAATTTTTCAAATTTTTTGCATTTTTAACGTTCTGAGTTTCGGCGTCTCTGGAAACCATATTATACAGTATAGGTACACATATTTAAATGTTGGGCATTCGAAAAATGACTAAAAATTGTTACTATTTTATTTTTCGAATTTAATTTCTCGAGTTGTGGATAGGTATTTGAAATCGAACCTCGTTTAGAAACGTATTGACATCAAGATACTATCTCGTACTCTTTGTGATACCATAGGTGGTGTATAGAGAAATATTGAATGCTATCTACATGTTTTATCTCTTTCTATTTCACACTGCATAATTTATA
The DNA here is from genome assembly GCA_950108345.1 of Malthinus flaveolus. Taxonomy (NCBI): domain Eukaryota; kingdom Metazoa; phylum Arthropoda; class Insecta; order Coleoptera; family Cantharidae; genus Malthinus; species Malthinus flaveolus. Next base: position 10,240,985 of record OX467288.1, on the reverse strand, counting down.
GTTAATTCGTTGAAATCGATATTTTTACATAAATGCTTAATTTCTTGTATTATAAGCAGTTCATACTATTAGTCGGTCGTGGTATTATGTAGATTGTAGATGGTAGAGAGACCGATAAAATCCGGTTAAGCGAAATTTTATTCCAATGTAGTATGTCCTGTAAGAATGACTCGGAATTATGTGCTCTTCTTTCTCTTGCTATAAATGGTTATTTTCAGTGGACTCTTGGGAAGACTTGTCGGCCCGAAAAACTGCTTTTTTTGTTGATCGCTTATAACTCGAAGCTCGAAGCGTATGCACTTCCAGAGAAAAACGTTTCTATACAAAAATAAAGTACATTCAATTCACTACACATTATGTCTCTTACATTTTTTTGTCAAACGAACGGTTTAGGCGCTAGAGCGCGTTACAGTTGGTAAAACTTCCAAAGTCAGCAAAAAACTGCTTTTTTTGTTTATCGCATATAACTCGAAACATACGCACTTTTAGAGAAAAATGGTTCCATATAAAAATATAGTATATTCAATTTACTTCAAGTTATGTATCTTAGATATTTTTCGTTAAACGAATCGTTTAGGCGCTAGAGCGCCTTAAAGTTGGACAAAATTCTAAAATCGGCCAAAAAAGCTTTATTTTTAGTTTATAGCTTATAACTCGAAATACTCGCAATTCTAGAAAAAAATCTTCTTATACGAAAATAAAGAATATAGAATTTACTACAAATTACGTCTGTTAGATGTTTTTTGTCAAACGAATGGTTTAGGCGCTGGAACGCCTTAAAGTGGGCAAAAATTCCAAAATCGGCTAAGAAAACTTTATTTTTAGTTTATCGCTTATAACTCGAAATTTCCGCACTTCTAGAGAAAAATCTTCTTATACAAAATAAAGCATATTCAATTTACCACAAATTATGTCTGTTAGATGTTTTTCGTCGCACGCATGGTTTAGACGCTAGAGCGTTTTAAAGTTGGATAAAAATTCCAAAATCGGCCAAAAAACGTTTTATTTTTAGTTTATCGCTTATAACTCGAAAACTACGCACTTTTAGAGAAAAGTCTTTTGATGAAAAATTAAAGCTTATTTAATATACTACAAATTATTTTTACTAGATGTTTTTTGTTAAACGAATGGTTTAGGCACTAGAGCGCATTAAAATTGGAGAAAAATTTAAAATTGGCTAAAAAACTTTATTTTTAGTTTATCACTTATAACTCGTAAGCTACACACTTCTAGAGAAAATTCTTTTTATACAAAACTCAAGCATATTGAATTTACTACAAGGTATGTCTCTTAGATGTTTTTCGTCAAACGAATGGTTTAGGAGCTAGAGCTCTTTGAAGTTGGTGAAAAATTAAAAATCAGCCAAGAAAACGTTATTTTAAGCTTATGGCTTATAACTCGAAATACTAGCAATTCTAGAAAAAAATCTTCTTATACGAAAATAAAGAATATAGAATTTACTACAAATTATGTCTGTTAGATGTTTTTTGTCAAACGAATGGTTTAGGCGCTGGAACGCCTTAAAGTGGGCAAAAACTCCAAAATCGGCCAAGAAAACTTTATTTTTAGTTTATCGCTTATAACTCGAAATTTCCGCACTTCTAGAGAAAAATCTCCTTATACAAAATTAAGTATATTCAATTTACTACAAATTATGTCTGTTAGATGTTTTTCGTCGCACCCATGGTTTAGATGCTAGAGCGTTTTAAAGTTGGATAAAAATTCCAAAATCGGCCAAAAAACGTTTTATTTTTAGTTTATCGCTTATAACTCGAAAACTACGCACTTTTAGAGAAAAGTCTTTTGATGAAAAATTAAAGCTTATTTAATTTACTACAAATTATTTTTACTAGATGTTTTTTGTTAAACGAATGGTTTAGGCACTAGAGCGCATTAAAATTGGAGAAAAATTTAAAATTGGCTAAAAAACTTTATTTTTAGTTTATCACTTATAACTCGTAAGCTACGCACTTCTAGAGAAAATTCTTTTTATACAAAACTCAAGCATATTCAATTTACTACAAGATATGTCTCTTAGATGTTTTTCGTCAAACGAATGATTTAGGAGCTAGAGCTCTTTAAAGTTGGCCAAAATTAAAAATCAGCCAAGAAAACGTTATTTTAAGCTTATGGCTTATAACTCGAAAACTACGCACTTTTAGAGAAAAGTCTACAAATATAAAAGTAAAGCATATTCAATTTACTACAAATTTTGTCTCTTAGATGTTTTTCGCGAAACGAATGGTTTAGACGCTAGAGCCCTCGAGCGGCGTAAAGTTGGATAGCAATTCCAAAATCGGCCAAGAAAACTTTAATGTTAGCTTATGGCTTATAACTCGAAAACTAAGCACTTTTTGAGAAAAGTCTGCTAATATAAAAATAATGCATATTCAATTTGCTACAAACTATGTTTCTTATATGTTTTTCGTCAAACGAATGGTTTAGGAGCTAGAGCTCTTTAAAGTTGGCCAAAAATTAAAAATCAGCCAAGAAAACGTTATTTTTAACTTATGGCTTATAACTCGAAAACTACGCACTTTTAGAGAAAAGTCTACAGATATAAAAGTAAAGCATATTCAATTTACTACAAATTATGTCTCTTAGATGTTTTTCGCGAAACGAATGGTTTAGACGCTAGAGTCCTAGAGCGGCGTAAAGTTGGATAGCAATTCCAAAATCGGCCAAGAAAACTTCAATTTTAGCTTATGGCTTATAACTCGAAAACTAAGCACTTTTTGAGAAAAGTCTGCTGATATAAAAATAATGCATATTCAATTTGCTACAAACTATGTTTCTTATATGTTTTTCGTCAAACGAATGGTTTAGGCGCTAGAGCGCCTTAAAGTTGAAGAAAATTCCAAAAAACTCTCATTTTTAGTTTATCGTTTATAACTCAAAAACTGCGCATTACGACACGCTTTTATTCTTTATGCCGCTTAATTTAATGCCAAAAGGCACGCAATTTTGCACCAATTTGGTATCTCAATAGGCAGTGAGTAGCTCTTGGTATTTAAAGCGTCTTACATCAACTATACGTACTAAATTATTAATTTTACGCTTGTGTACCATAAATCAATTCAAATAATTATTACTGGAAATGCTGAAACAGTTTCCTTGTTTGTAGTTAATATCAGATTATTACAATTTCCTTATTGAATCGAATTGCCGTGTATTCGCCCCTTTGCACCATTTTCTTAATTAATTCGCGATTACTTTGTTACTTCTTATTGTTTGAAAATAAAATGACTATTATATGGTTGGCGTGTTACGCGCTTTTGAGCTCGAAACTACAAGTTGGTCGGTGTGTGGTTGCCCGAAACACGGTAGCCTCGAAGTTTTCCTTTATCACTTCATGCTCTAGTATTTATTCGCTTGTTTTCAAGACTGCGTGTGGGAACTTGCAATTGTTTAAATTTCAACTCGACATGGCCTATCTATTGTTTTTGTTACGTTGACCCAAACTTGGAGAATCAACCCTCCTCTCTCGGTGTACGTACTTTAATTTCCCGGGTGCCTTTTAGTGCCCCGACGAGGAAGTTTGTTGTATACGATTTCTAAGCTTTTGGAGAAATTGTGTAGTACAATTAGCTTTGAAATAGTAATAATACTAATGTGTTCGAGATAAATTTATTGTTCTTCGATAAATTTCTTACATCGAACCGATTTTCCTAACCTTTAAAGTTGTAACATGTGTAGTTGACGTTGTGAATTTTCGCTGTAACGCATTTATAATTTAACATTGCGACAAAATTTGATTATTGTTAGAGTTAAGTTCAGTTTTCAAAGAAACGTCCGTATGTTAGGGAGCGTAAATTGCGGAATTAATTGTATATGTGTTGTGGTTAAACTTCATTACTTGAAAGTGGCATTATGGCGGTATATCATCTAAATTCTAAATGTTCGTGCTACTTATGAGTGACAAATAGATACAAATACTACTTGTTTGGTTTAAATCCTCCTGTCGTCCTCAAATACGCGGTTTTGCCTTTACAACCACAGGTAAATTATAATTAAATTCGAGAATATGCAAATTGAATACTAAAAATTAATTACTTTAAATTGAAACGTTTCGTACGAAAATTTGTTTTCATAAAACATCGCCGAGGCAGAAAGGTGGAAAACATCAACTACTTTCTCGATTTACGGCGCTTATTTTCTTTAAAAACATGCGTTGTACTGTTAAAGTGCTTGTTTCGGCTGAATAATTCATGAATTGTAATTTTATTACCTAAATTTAACTCAATTTTAAACTACATTATACAACAAAATGTATTTTTATTAGAATTTAACCGACCACGGCGCGGCTTTCCATTAGGCGTTAAATTGTTCAGTTTATAACTTTAAATTATTTTTTTTGCTAAGCTGTTTACTTGGGGAAGTCATTATTTGAGTGTGGAATTCCGGGTGTTTTTTAAAAATGGCTAAAGTTTACACGTATCGACTTTTTTAAAAGTTTTTACTCGCCAACAAGCATTTTGTATCACTTTTTTTAACTTAAATTATGCAGTTTTAATGTAATATTTACTAAAATTAAAATTTCAAATTTTTAAAAGATAGAGAGTAGGTGCAATTAACCAAATTTTCGACTTTTCATTGTGGGAACTCGGTAGTTAAAACTCGGTGTAGTATTTTAGGTATATGGTATTACAGCTCGTTGAAGCTCTGGTCGTCCTTTGTTCCCTAAACAACTAAAGACTTGAAATAAAAAAATAATAAAAGTAATAGCTGACTAAATTTGTTCCAAAGTGGCATTAAATGTTTTTTCCTGGGAGTCTTAATACTTTAGAAATTACAACTTCCGTAAATTTGAACACTGTCTCTCAATGAGTTGATGCAGTACATATTCTGTTTTTTGTAAATATCTCTTTTATTTGGCAAAATTTTATAAAATATCGTCAATAGTAAATTAAAGCTGACTCAATTTGCTTCTTAGTGGTACTAAAACTTTTTCCCTAGGTGCCCTAGTTTAAGAATTACAACTTCTGTAAATTTGAACATAGTCTCTCTGTGAGTAAATGCGGTACATCTTCGATTTTCTTTAAATAACTCGGTTATATGACAAAATTTTGTAAGCTATTGTTGATAGTAAATTAAAGCTGACTCAATTTGCTTCTTAGTGGTACTAAAACTTTTTCCCTGACTGTCCTAGTTTAAGAATTACAGCTTCTGTAAATTTGAAGACTGTCCCTGGATGATTTTTTGCGGCACGGCTTCTGTTTTTCTTAAATAACTCGGTTATTTGACAAAATTTGGTAAGATACTGTTAATAGTAAATTAAAGCTGACGAAATTTGCTTCTTTGTGGTACTAAAACTTTTTTCCTGACTGCCCTAGTTTAAGCATTACAACTTCTGTAAATTTGAAGACTGTCTCTGGATGATTTTTTGCGGCACGTCTTCTGTTTTCTAAAAATAACCCGGTTATTTGACAAAATTTTCTAAGATATCGTCAATAGTAAATTAAAGCTGACTAAATTTGCTTCTTACTGGTACTAAAAATTTTTCCTGACTGCCCTAGTTTAAGCATTACAACTTCTGTAAATTTGAAGACTGTCTCTGGATGATTTTTTGCGGCACGTCTTCTGTTTTCTAAAAATAACCCGGTTATTTGACAAAATTTTGTAAGATACCGTCAATAGTAAATTAAAGCTGACTAAATTTGCTTCTTTGTGGTACTAAAACTTTTTCCCTTACTGCTCTAGTTTAAGAATTACAACTTCTGTAAATTTGAAGACTGTCTCTGGATGATTTTTTGCGGCACGTCTTCTGTTTTCTTTAAATAACTCGGTTATTTGACAAAATTTTGTAAGATACCGTCAATAGTAAATTAAAGCTGACTAAATTTGCTTCTTTGTGGTACTAAAACTTTTTCCCTTACTGCTCTAGTTTAAGAATTACAACTTCTGTAAATTTGAAGACTGTCTCTGGATGATTTTTTGCGGCACGTCTTCTGTTTTCTTTAAATAACTCGGTTATTTGACAAAATTTTGTAAGATACCGTCAATAGTAAATTAAAGCTGACTAAATTTGCTTCTTTGTGGTACTAAAACTTTTTCCCTTACTGCTCTAGTTTAAGAATTACAACTTCTGTAAATTTGAAGACTGTCTCTGGATGATTTTTTGCGGCACGTCTTCTGTTTTTTTTAAATAACTCGGTTATTTGACAAAATTTTGTAAGATACCGTCAATAGTAAATTAAAGCTGACTAAATTTGCTTCTTTGTGGTACTAAAACTTTTTCCCTTACTGCTCTAGTTTAAGAATTACAACTTCTGTAAATTTGAAGACTGTCTCTGGATGATTTTTTGCGGCACGTCTTCTGTTTTCTTTAAATAACTCGGTTATTTGACAAAATTTGGTAAGATACCGAAAAAAAATTAAATTAAAGCTGACTAAATTTGCTTCTTTGTGGTACTAAAACTTTTTCCCTGACTGCTCTAGTTTAGGAATTACAACTCCCATTAATGTGAACGTTATCTCTCGGTGAGTTGATGCGGTACATCTTCTGTTTTTCTTAAATAACTCGGTTATATGGCAAAAATTAGTAAGCTACCATCAATAGTAAATTAAAGCTGACGAAATTTGCTTCTTTGTGGTACTAAAACTTTTTTCCTGACTGCCCTAGTTTAAGCATTACAACTTCTGTAAATTTGAAGACTGTCTCTGGATGATTTTTTGCGGCACGTCTTCTGTTTTCTAAAAATAACCCGGTTATTTGACAAAATTTTGTAAGATATCGTCAATAGTAAATTAAAGCTGACTAAATTTGCTCCTCAGAGGTACTAAAACTTTTTCCCTGGCTGCCCTAGTTTAGGAATTACAACTCCCATTAATGTGAACGTTATCTCTCGGTGAGTTGATGCGGTACATCTTCTGTTTTTCTTAAATAACTCGGTTATATGGCAAAAATTAGTAAGCTACCATCAATAGTAAATTAAAGCTGACTAAATTTGCTCCTCAGAGGTACTAAAACTTTTTCCCTGACTGCCCTAGTTTAAAAATTACAACTTTTGTAAATTTGAAGACTGTCTCTGGAGGATTTTGTGCGGCACACCTTCTGTTTTCTTAAATAGCTCGGTTATATGGCAAAAATTTGTAAGCTACCATCAATAGTAAATTAAAGCTGACTAAATTTGCTCCTCAGAGGTACTAAAACTTTTTACCTAGGTGCCCTAGTTTAAAAATTATAACTTTTGTAAATTTGAAGACTGTCTCTGGATGATTTTTTGCGGCACACCTGTTTTCTTAAAATAACTCGGTTATTTGACAAAAGTTTGTAAGATACCATCAATAGTAAATTTAAGCTGACTAAATTTGCTCCTTAGAGGTACTAAATCTTTTTCCCCGACTGCCCTAGTTTAAGAATTGCAACTTGATGAGTTGATGCGGCACATCTTCTGTTTTTCTTAAATAACTCGGTTATTTGGCTAAGTTTTCCAAAATATCATCAATTGCAAATTAAAGCTGACTAAATTTGCTCCTTAGCGGCATCAAAACTTTTTCCTTGGGTGTCCTAGCTTAGGAGGAAGGCGTTACGATTTCTGCGAACTTTTACATCGTCTCTTTTGGAATGGAAAATTGAAAAATTGTGCGTGGTCGCTCAGGAAGTTTTTTTGCATTACATCTTTTGTTTTACTCTTTTGTTTAAATTGTACATTAACTGCTTAGAACAAACAGTAAATTCTTACGCCCTACTTTTTGCAGCGACGCTCTTAATAAATCTCTTTGGGGTGTTGCACTTTCGAAGCTACACCTTTGAGAAATTGCGTATACCCGTGCATCCCTCGCTTTAATGTACCGAACCTTTTTGTTTCCTCAAATACGCCATCGTTAGAAAAATTAATTCACTCTGACCCGTATCCAATTGGAAAGGTTTCATTTTTAGTATACCAAATCATACGTCTTAATAAAAGTGTTTGAATTGACATAAATATATATTTGTTCCATCGTTTACCGAATCCCACTAAAATACGGCACAAAAAAACAATTTATTTTTCTTTTGACATGTATAGAATCGAGTTCACATCATAAAAGGCAATATAATGTGGTTGTTTATAAATTGATTTTCTCTAACCATCTCGTCTACTTTTAAGTATGTATTTAACGATCGTCTTCCTAATAGGAAAATTACTCGGTTAATCACAACGAACATGTGGATAAGGTGAAATACGCTTGGCATTGCATAGTATAATTAATTGCATTCCTCTCCATCCTAATTCAGATTATTTCGAATCGAGGATAGCACTTCTATTAAGTTGGAAATTTCGAATTTATTCACCGTAAAATCATATACTATTCCTTACGATTTCTATTGCGGATTAATATTTGTTTTAACCCTTCATTAATATGCCCGACAGTCGAACCGCACTTTTTCTTAAATTACATATTTTAATTACGCTTTAATTATTTACAAACCTACAAAATGATTGAAGTGTTTCCAATAATTGACAGGAGTGTTGCTGAAGGTAAATTAATTGACTTGTATTTTATGCAGAGGTCTTGTCGATTTGCAAAAAAAGTGTGGTTTTAACAGCGAATTTCTCTGTTACAGATTCGACACGTGAATAAATACTTTAGGAAAAACGCCATTTTGGTGAGTATTCTATTAATTATTTGTTACTAATTGAGTGCTAATTCAAAGGAATTTATTTATTTATTGTAATACATGCACAGTGGCAGTTATTTCCGCCTTTTTTTTATCGATTTCCAAAAGGGATGCTAAAAAATAGAAATAATTTAATGACGCTCTTCCTAAAGGACGTTCGTTACTGACTTTGATATTTTTTGTGTGGGCATGCATGAAAATTTTTGTACGCCGCAACTAACGCTTTAGGCTAGTCAAAATCGACAAAACATGATCTATTTCAGATTTTTTAGTATGTTGTTTGAAACAATTTTTGGACTTTTTTCAGTTTTTACTCTATATCTCCTAAACTATACATTTTTTGCTGGAAGCCATTATACACGTTTTTAAAAAGCATTAAATGTGTGACAAGTTAGGCCCAACTGGAGCTCTGTAGGTCAATTAGTTACCGAATTACGGCACTTTAAAACTAGGCCATTTTTTCCAAAAAGTGAAAATTTGGAATATATTTTTACTTTGGACACCTGTGACGTCGGAATCGGTAGTCCTGGAACAAAACTGAACCCATTTTTGGATAGTCCTTTAAATTTTGTATATAATAAGGCCAATCTTCATTTAGACCCATTCCCTAGTTTAGCCGCTACGGAGGGCCAAACTCAAAGTAAAATTAAAAACACACAAATTCGGGATATATTTTTACTTTGGACACCCGTGACGTCGGAATCGGTAGTCCTGGAACAAAACTGAACCCATGTTTGGAGAGTCCTTTAAATTTTGTATACAATAAGCTGAATATTCATTTAGACCCATTCCCTAGTTTAGCCGCTACGGAGGGTCAAACTCAAAGTAAAATTAAAAACACACAAATTCGGGATATATTTTCACTTTGGACACCCGTGACGTCGGAATCGGTAGGCCTGGACTAAAACTGAACCCATGTTTGGATAGTCCTTTAAATTTTGTATACAATAAGCGCAATCTTCATTTAGACCCATTCCCTAGTTTAGCCGCTACGGAGGACCAAACTCGAAGTAAAATTAAAAACACACAAATTCGGGATATATTTTCACTTTGGACACCCGTGACGTCGGAATCGGTAGCTCTGGAATAAAACTGAACCCATGTTTGGATAGTCCTTTAAATTTTGTATACAATAAGCGCAATCTTCATTTAGACCCATTCCCTAGTTTAGCCGCTACGGAGGACCAAACTCGAAGTAAAATTAAAAACACACAAATTCGGGATTTCTTTCTCTTTGGCCACCCGTGACGTCGGAATCGGTAGCTCTGGAATAAAACTGAACCCATGTTTGGACAGTCCTTTAAATTTTGTATACAATAAGCGCAATCTTCATTTAGACCCATTCCCTAGTTTAGCCGCTACGTAGGACCAAACTCGAAGTAAAATTAAAAACACACAAATTCGGGATATATTTTCACTTTGGACACCCGTGACGTCGGAATCGGTAGCTCTGGAATAAAACTGAACCCATGTTTGGATAGTCCTTTAAATTTTGTATACAATAAGCGCAATCTTCATTTAGACCCATTCCCTAGTTTAGCCGCTACGGAGGACCAAACTCGAAGTAAAATTAAAAACACACAAATTCGGGATTTCTTTCTCTTTGGACACCCGTGACGTCGGAATCGGTAGCTCTGGAATAAAACTGAACCCATGTTTGGATAGTCCTTTAAATTTTGTATACAATAAGCGCAATCTTCATTTAGACCCATTCCTTAGTTTAGCCGCTACGGAGGACCAAACTCGAAGTAAAATTAAAAACACACAAATTCGGGATTTCTTTCTTTTTGGACACCCGTGACGTCGGAATCGGTAGCTCTGGAATAAAACTGAACCCATGTTTGGATAGTCCTTTAAATTTTGTATACAATAAGCTGCATCTTCATTTAGACCCATTCCCTAGTTTAGCCACTATGGAGGGCCGAACTCAAAGTAAAATTAAAAACACACAAATTCGAGATATATTTTCACTTTGGACACCCGTGACGTCGGAATCGGTAGTCCTGGAACAAAACTGAACCCATGTATGGATAGTCTTTTAAATTTTGTATACAATAAGCGCAACCTTCATTTAGACCCATTCCCTAGTTTAGCCACTACGGAGGGCCGAACTCAAAGTAAAATTAAAAACACACAAATTCGGGATATATTTTCACTTTGGACACCCGTGACATCGGAATCGGTAGTCCTGGAACTAAACTGAACCCATGTTTCAATAGTCCTTTAAATTTTGTATACAATTAGCGCAATCTTCATTTAGACCCATTCCCTAGTTTAGCCGCTACGGAGGGCCAAACTCAAAGTAAAATAAAAAACACACAAATTCGGGATATATTTTCACTTTGGACACCCGTGACGTAGGAATCGGTAGTCCTGGAACAAAACTGAACCCATTTTTGGATAGCCCTTTAAATTTTGAGTACAATAAGCCTAGTTTTTAATTAGACCCATTCTCTAGTTTAGCCGCTACGGAAGACCAACCTCGAAGTAAGCCACACCAAAAAACGAAAGATAGAAAGGTTTTGGAACTTCGGTATACACTCAAACAATATACTAAAAAATCAGAGATACGTCATATTTTGCGAGTTTAGCGTATTTTTGTGTCGATTTTGACTGGTCTACTTTGTTAAAGTTCAAGTATTAAAAGCTCCGAAGCGAAGATATACGTGCACTGTATCAATCACCTCAAAACCACTATAAATTAATTGAACTCCAAAAACGAGACAAAATGATCCTTTTTTTTTAAAACGACAGCAACATCGCATAGACTAGCATAGAGGAATTTGGCGAGATTTTTAAAGTTCCGTTTGAGATCGTATCAAAAATGCGATTTTTATATTAAATGGAGCAAGTGGAAGAGTATTGAGAGAGACTCTCGACTTGTATTCGATGGAGTGGAAATAAAACAAAATAAAATAGTTAATTAAATAAGTGCGCTATAGGACTATTTACGCTCCGTCTGCTTTCAAACCACAGTTATTGAGTTACACGTTTGCAAAAACAATTATTGCATAAAGTGTGTAATATCAATAATTTGGGATGATTGCGCGGAGCGAGAAAAAAATTATTTTTGGACCGACAAATAATATTCGAGCGTCGACTCGCCCATCGCTAAATATGTCATGGTAATTTAAATTTTAAGTAATTTTATTGCGTTGCGTGTACCTAATCAAGTATTATAGATGTGAAAGTCTTTAAATGATAATTTATTGATGAGCATTATTTACATTAATATTTATGGAAATTATTATTTGCATCAAATACTACATACCAACGCATTAGCCATAAAGTAATGAAATTCACCGAGTTTTGAGTGATGTATACATTATAAGGGCCGCTTATCAATCAAAGTATTAGCAAATAAATAACTTCCTGATTGTTTGTATTGTGTAACCGGCTATTAGAATAGCAGTAATTAACTCGAACGCGTTTGGTGTGAAAACGAAGCTAAATATTCGCGTTACGCTCGTCGCGAACTTCCAGTGTGCTCCTTTGAAACTTTGCATGTTTGGGCGGAATTTAAAAAATTACAAAAAGGCCCGTAATCAGCTTACGTTTGCATTTTAATAAATACTTTCTTACATTAACGTTATATGTATATTTATATTTTATGTAAATTGCAAACTAATGGGCATTTTTATTTACCTTGGTGCTACCGTTTTACATTTTAATTACTATCACGTTGATTCATTTTTTTTCAAATTCTTAAACGCCTTAAAATTATAATTTTTTTATATAAAAAATGTCGAGTGTGGGGGACTACCATGTGAGGGGGCTCAAGTGTATCTCATTATTTTAATTATTAATACTTAGTACCTTTAAAGATTAACGAGACGAACCCAAATATCTGCTTCTAAATGGAGGTGTTAAATAATTAATAAAGCAAGTTCTAGGGGGGTTTATGTGGGTTGGAAACGAAATTGAACAATTACAAATTACAAACTTTTCTCAGACGTCTAAAAACTTTTGCTTTTTGACAATTTTGTTAAAATTGGCGATTGCCATTCTAGTCAACTGTGAGCGGTGTACCACAGGGGCCCTCTGTGGGTTCACCTTTATTTCTTTTTTACACGGCTGACTTACCAAGACTGCGATTACAGGGTTGGTAGAGTTGGACAGGGGACTCTGAGAACCTGACGAGATTATTGAAGCAAATTAGGACCATTCCCAAGAGGAAGATCTACACGGGCATGCCTGTGTGGTGGAACGATGGCAAAGAGCAAAAAATGAGGTCTACAGGGCTCTGAAAGTTTACCAGAAATACATATAGAAGTGAACTGGATAAAGATAACCTGCGACAAAGATATCTGGCTAAGGTGGAAATATTCAAAATTTATCGGACTTGTTTGTAGAGGAGCAACTGGGGGAAACCCATGGAGCCCCCCTTATAAAATAGCATCCGGCAAGAGTAAAATCGCTCCGCTATGTACGATTAACGACCGACAGGTCACACAATAGATTTCGTGGATACTGCCTAAGCTATACTGGACAAATTTAAACTGAGCGACAGTCCCGATGATGACTGTCTTGAGCAACATACCAGAAGATACCAGAAGGCATTCTTCTGCAATGGAGGGAGCATTCGACTGTGTGCGCCGAGATCCACTATTCCGGAATCCTTGAAAAAGAAGGCAATGGTTGTTGCAGCTGATAGCCGGCCCGCACTCGAAGTAGCTATGAACCGGAGACTTATGGCGGTAGTAGTGGAGTTTGGGTATGGATGAATAGAAATAAGCTTGGCTTCTCGTCTATATTGTGACTGGGGCGAAACTCAGTAGGAACCTAACTGTCTTGAGGAACATACCGGAAGACACTCCTCTGCAATGGAGGGGGCATTCGACTGTGTGCCGGGGCTTACTATTCCGAAATTCCAGGAAAGAAGACAATTTCGAAGCCCCTGTTGGAATTCCTGATTCTGTAAAGGATTTGGCTGGAGGATGTTTACAAGGCTCAGTCCTGGGGACTACCATGTGGAAAACTGCGATAGATCAGCTCTTAGATGGCAGTGAGGACTTCAGGACTTATTCTACGGTAGTAGTATTCGAATGGGCGAATGGACTTTTCGTCGATATTATGACTGGGGCGAAACTCAGTACCCCAGTACTCAGGAACCCCACTGTGAAGCTGGGCATCGAGAGAATATCAAGGTCAAGGTCAAGAGATGCCTAGGATGCCTTCTTGTTGAATAGCTCACTTTTGCAGAACGTATTACTTCCGTTTGTCGTAAGGCAAAGACGTCTTCTTGAAAAAAAAAATGCTGACTGTACTTGCAGTGCCCCTTTTTGAGGCACTGCGAAGAATATTTTACATAAAAGTGTTGCCGCTGGTGTCCTACTGTGCCACCTTCTTCCAGGAGTGCCTGTTGGCAAGAAATAGAGCGAAATGGCAATCATTAAGAGGGGTATGCGCCAGGAATATCACCGGCGCATATTTCTCCACTTCTACCTCTCACTCTCGCCCCGTGCTTAGTTTAATTAACTTTTGCTGATTTGATGAAACTTTTTATGTTTCGGCACTAAAGGAAAAATGAGAGGACCACTTATAACGAGGGGTGCTCCTGGAAACTCTTTAGCGATTCAGGGGTGGGTACGCGAGGGAGGGATATCTCCATTTTCTTTACCAAGACTGCTGCTCGACGTAAATTCAGTGTATATTGACCACCATGTGATGAGAGGCTTCGAGCTTTCAACTTTCACCTTCCATGCTGATGCGTACTGCTCATCTAGGGCTACCTTCCTGTTTTCCTTTTCAGCAGTGCCGATGATTTTGATAGTGTTTTTTTTTAAATTCCACTAACAGAGAGCACATTATTCGTTGATATATCATTCAGCGCTTGGGTGCAATCTTGAAGTAGAGCCAGCAGTTATGGATGACAATGCACCGAGAATCTGAGGCAACGTTGCGTTTGGACTTATCTATTAGTTCTGGGGGGGGGGTTAGGTCTCTTTAGGAGTTATCTTATTGTTAGAGAAGAAAAGATGTTTTTTCTTGTAGAATTGCACTGTGGTCTTTTGAGCCTCTATTCTCACTGCCCTGTCCGTTTCCAGGGAGTCCAATGAGGCGTTACAGATAACTACAGTTGGGGTTGTTCTCATTGCCTCTAGAATAGCACAGGCGAGCTTTTGCACTTGGCGCGGATTGGCTTTGATAGTCAACTCTTCTGCTCTACTTTTCATATATTTGGGCTGCAAACTTTGCCTCTACGTTGCTCTATTTTGAGCTGCCTATAGAAGTCTTCATACATTTCTTTCACGTATCATGTTCTATCGTTGCAGAAGTTTACTTAAAACTCTTTATTTATAGAAGAATTTTAATAAGCAACTTTCAAGGATCCGTTTGAGAAACGAGCCACCGACTTCTCGTATATTTCGCACTGAAATTATCTTTAAGGGGAGTAAGGACAATTTGGCGACAGCCAAACTGCCCTGACCACTGACCACACGTCCTAAAGCAGACAAGTCGAACTCGAAAGGTCTTGCCTCGAATTTCCGGCTCGGAAGTACCAATCACTCTCTTAGTTGAGTCTCTTATTGATTTACGCGCTCGTTATGGGACTGTTAGCTTTTATAATTGTTTCACGACGGCGTAAGGATGACAAAACTGTTTTTTAATTAGAGGGCGCTCTAACACCATCATCGCCGTTGTTCTTGTTGTTGGAGTCAAAATAACATATATGCGCGCACTCGTCACAAATTAAAAAAAAAAAGTGTACTGCCACTAAATGGAGGGTTGTGCGACAGTTTTTATTAATTAATACCAAATTTTTTTTTCTCTGGCCACTCGTTCTAAAATTATTCAAAAATCGAGTTGTATTTACGACGGCCATTAAGCTACAATAGTGTTGAACTTATTTAAAAATGGCGCCGTTTTGATAGTATCATTAATAGAATGATGAGATTGTAGTTTCTGTGTAACGTTGGTAATTTATATAAATTGTTAAAATTAATATGTGGGCACTGAGCAACAAAACCTATTTATTTTCATAGTATTGTTATAAATTTGACACACGAACAAATATTAGGCTAAATGGCCTGTCTGCTCACTGATTAATGGTTGTGTTTCATAGATAAATACATTTTGGCATTCCACTTTATTTAAGAAAACTTCTTTTTGTTGCTTATACAAATAAAGAAAATATGCTTTTCTTCCTCTATTAGGTACTTACTTTAAAAGTGGACTGTATTTACTCACCGCTCTAGATCGTCGTATTTTATTTTTATTTTAGTGTTGCTTTTAACGAGACCTTTATGTGTATTCAAATATTGCACATTGCACATAAGTCTCAATCAGCAGAATTTAATTATTTATTATCAACTATCAAAGTCTACGAAATGGGCTTCTACGAACGGCTTGTTTAAAAAATATTTTTACCTAAACATAAAATGCAAGAGGTGCATAGAGCGCCTTGCAAATGGTACGTCGTGGCTGATACGAGTGGTTGTGACATTTATGACTTCATTCGAGTCACGGTGAGTATTAACATAACCTAGTAAATTTCAAGGTCGCCTCAACCCATTAGTGCAACACTCTTGATCACCTCTTCATTTATGTACTACAAATAGAACTCGTAGCTGCTAGTATATCGGCCCTTCGGGCACTCACTTCATACATTTGTGTTAGTTTAGTATGTTTTATTTTTCTATAGACACACTTTTCTCAAAAAGTGCGTAGTTTTCGAGTTATAAGCGATAGATTAAGTAATCAGTTTTTTGGCTTATTTTGAAATTTTTGTCAAATTTTAACGCACTTTAGCGCCTAAACCGTTTACCTAAAGAAAAAAACCTAGCAGACATAATTTGTAGGAAATTTGATGTAGCTTGTTTTCATGTCGAAGAACTTTTCTCAAAAAGTGCGTAATTTTCGAGTTACAAGCGATAGACTCAAATAATCAGTTTTTTGTCCGATTTTGGAGTTTTAGTAAAGTTTTGACGCGCTCTGGCGCCTAAACCGTTTGCCTAAAGAAAAAACCTAGCAGACATAATTTGTAGGAAATTTGATGTAGCTTGTTTTCATGTCGAAGAACTTTTCTCAAAAAGTGCGTAATTTTCGAGTTACAAGCGATAGACTCAAATAATCAGTTTTTTGTCCGATTTTGGAGTTTTAGTAAAGTTTTGACGCGCTCTGGCGCCTAAACCGTTTGCCTAAAGAAAAAACCTAGCAGACATAAGTTGTAGAAAATTTGATGTGGCTTATTTTCATATCCAATCTTTTTTTCAAAGAGTGCGTAATTTTCGAGTTACAAGCGATAGACTAAAAAAATCAGTTTTTTGGCAGATTTTGAAATTTTTGTCAGATTTTTAACGCACTCTAGCGCCTAAACCGTTTACCTAAAGAAAAAAACCTAGCAGACATAATTTGTAGGAAATTTGATGTAGCTTATTTTCATGTCGAAGAACTTTTCTCAAAAAGTGCGTAATTTTCGAGTTACAAGCGATAGACTCAAATAATCAGTTTTTTGTCAGATTTTGGAGTATTAGTAAAGTTTTGACGCGCTCTGGCGCCTAAACCGTTTGCCTAAAGACAAAACCTAGCAGACATAAGTTGTAGAACATTTGATGTGGCTTATTTTCATATCCAATCTTTTTTTCAAAGAGTGCGTAATTTTCGATTTACAAGCGATAGACTAAAAAAATTAGTTTTTTGGCAGATTTTGAAATTTTTGTCAGATTTTTAACGCACTCTAGCGCCTAAACCGTTTACCTAAAGAAAAAACCTAGCAGACATAATTTGTAGGAAATTTAATGTAGCTTATTTTCATATGGAACAATTTCTCTCAAAAAGTGCGTAATTTTCGAGTTACAAGCGATAAACTCAAATAATCAGTTTTTTGTCCGATTTTGGAGTTTTAGTAAAGTTTTGACGCGCTCTGGCGCCTAAACCGTTTGCCTAAAGAAAAAACCTAGCAGACATAAGTTGTAGAAAATTTGATGTGGCTTATTTTCATATCCAATCTTTTTTTCAAAGAGTGCGTAATTTTCGAGTTACAAGCGATAGACTAAAAAAATCAGTTTTTTGGCAGATTTTGAAATTTTTGTCAGATTTTTAACGCACTCTAGCGCCTAAACCGTTTACCTAAAGAAAAAAACCTAGCAGACATAATTTGTAGGAAATTTGATGTAGCTTATTTTCATGTCGAAGAACTTTTCTCAAAAAGTGCGTAGTTTTTGAGTTATAAGCGATAGACTAAAAAAATCAGTTTTTTGGCCGATATTTGAATTTTTGTCAAATTTTAACGCACTCTAGCGCCTAAATAGTTTGCCTAAAGAAAAAACCTAGCAGACATAATGTGTAGGCAATTTGATGTATTTGCTAGTTTTATGTCACTTCCGATTTTACCGGAAGCAAATCAAGCTTTTTGACTTTTAAACGAGCCCCCACGTGCATTTTTATCGTTGAGAAATCTGCATTAAATTCTTAATTTCGGCAGTAGCAAAAATTATACTTTTAGGGCCGTTTAATTAAAAACAAAAAACCGTGTATGGATGTTGGTTTTTGCATTAACCTTTCTTTTCCACTTCGATATTCTCAAAAGAGGATTTTGTTACAGTCAAACAAACAATGTAAAATAATTTCTAGTTAAAACACCACACCAACGTAAATCCCAAATGACTTCCCTTCATTTTCCTTGTGTATCTACCAAAAATAACAAAAGAAAAAAACATTTTACAACAATTTTACCTCTTTTTGTTTAAGAGAAATTGCAATTAATTTTTGCGAAAATT
This sequence comes from Malthinus flaveolus, assembly GCA_950108345.1. Lineage (NCBI taxonomy): Eukaryota > Metazoa > Arthropoda > Insecta > Coleoptera > Cantharidae > Malthinus > Malthinus flaveolus. The sequence goes on along the minus strand of OX467288.1, from coordinate 10,222,661 downwards.
TAACAAACGACACTAAAAGCTTTCTAAAATTATAATGGCTCCGCTGTATACCTAAAAACAACCCTTGTTTTGTATCACTTTGTATGAATTCGGTAAATTTAGTTGGATGTGTGGGGTGGCGTGGTGGTGTATTGTTGGACCTCTCGACTAAATAATATTGCTCTTAAAGTTTATATTTTGTAATCCAATAAATGAATATTTCATATTAACGTACAAGGGTTTTAATTTATTGTTTTTACGAAAACTTTTAATTAATTGCGGGCGCTTTCAGAAAACACTTTTACGTTATTAAAATCTATTAGCGAGGCTGGTGATATTTAAATTTTATGGATTCTAACCACTAAATTGTTACATGGCGCTCTTATTACGGTGTATTTTAATTTAAAACTCTCGTGGTAATGGCGTATTTCAAATTGGAAGGAAATGCTCCAAGTTTTAAGGTTTGCTTCAATTCTACATCTCTTTTGATAAATTAATTTCTCTAATTAGAAGTGTTACGTACAGATCTTTTTGGAAGTTTGGGCTTCTGATGAACTTTCCATCGATTAATATCTCTGCTGAAATCTTCGAGTTTTTCTACAGATTTGGATCGCGCCCTAGCGACCCCATGTCATAATTTAAAACTTCTTGTAGAGAGATAGATCGAGTTCTGAAAAGTGTAGGACAAACGCCATCAGTTTGTAAATGAAGAGATGATGGCCTTGTGGGCGCCTTAAGTTTCTTCCACGATAATGGGACTCTGTTAACGGCTCTATGTCCGAATTAGAAGTTTCTTGTAGAGAGATCGGGCGTGTTCTGAATAGCTTAAGTGGGAAGCTTTAAAGCTTTTAGTCCGGTCAAACACGGCAAGTTTAGGGAAAAAGTTCAAGAGTTTTCATCCGGGAGGCAGGAGGTGCAGGGTCATTGCTCATGATACGTTCGAGAGTTCCATCCATACCTTGTTTTTATCCCCGGGCCTTAGTTGCTTGCTGGTTGCTTAACTGATCAATTTAGCTTTACCTTTTCTTTAGATGGATGAGATAGTGTCTCACCCACTGAGCCCATGAATGAATGAAGGGAGTGGTTTTGGCAAATCCTAGCTTGTGCTTATGTAAGGAGTTCAAAGCGTAAATATGCCAAGTCTGTAACTTTCAAAGCATCGCCCGCACGAGAAAAATCAATAGGACTTTTTTTGTAGATAATTTTATCTACTTTAATTTTGTATACAGCTAAATTTTCCCTAGAATTGATAGTTACGGAGATATAAGCCCAACAAAGAGGAAAAGTCACCTGTAAATAGCTCCCCCAACTTTTTTCTTCTCAACTGCCATCTTTTTGTCTAATTTGACCGAACCATTTGTAGATAGAAATCTTCACCCTGCTAATGAGGCATTTTCAAGTATTTCTAATAATGAATGGAAAACATTTTTACACTCTATGTCTGCCTGATGTGCTGCTCGCTCTCATTTTTTGATTTTCTTGGTCTTCACGTTTTATTGCGTTTTTATAGTCTCCTGTCTCTTCTAGCGTAACTTTTCATTTCCTCCACTACTCCTTGTCTTATCAAATCGAAAGTAGTAGTTTAGCTAAATAATGTAGTTTTCGTAAATATTATTTTTACGCTAAACCCGAATTGTTAGCGTATTTTACGAAATGTGTGTAATTTGCAGGACTCTGTACCGTAGTGACCGTAGTAAAGGTTAGTTATTAGACACAAAGAATTGTTATACCTTATAGAATACACTAAAAGCACCAATTTATCATATAAAATGACTGGTTGTGTAACAAAACAAAATTTTGGTTAAAACAGGAAGTACACATTCGGAAGTTGTATTGTAACGGAAACTGTGATAAAGTCATCCTGATATCTCATGGCTTTCAACTTAGTAATCGAACTTTGTGAATAATGACCGTTGGTCAAATCGGAGAATTTCGACTCGAAATTAAATTGTTTGTTAAAATTAATTGGGCAAATATAATTACGGCATAATTGGTAATTAAAAAAAGATGTAATTTAACGTTGTAAGAGTTTATTTACAACTTTTATATAATGATACTGACGAAATGAATTTATTAGATGGCTATTAATTATAAGTAAGTGAAATAAGACAATTCGAGTCTAATTTGGCCTTTGGTAATTGCGATATTTATTTATACAGTGCCTCTTTTCGGCGAAATATTAAATTTGTTAAATTGGGATAAGAACGAGCGCCCAATAATATGGCTCATAACTCGAAAACTACGCACTTTATGAGAAAAGTTCTTCTATACAAAAATAAAGTCAAATAAATTTTCTACAAATGATCTCTCTTAAGTTATTTTATGAGATGACCAATTTAGGCGCTGGCGCGCGTTAAAGTTAAAAAACTTCCAAAATCGGCCAAAAACCTGTTTTAGCACTCATAACTCGAGAACTACGCACTTTATGAGAAAAGTTCTTTTATACAAAAATAAAGTCGATTAAATTTTCTGCAAATTATATCTTATAAGTTCTTTTCCTGAGATGAACAATTTAGGCGCTAGCGCGCGTTAAAGTTAAAAAAAACTTCCAAAAACGGCCAAAAACCTGTTTTAGCACTTATAACTCGAGAACTACGCCCTTTATGACAAAAGTTTTTCTATACAAAAATAAAGACAAGTACATTTTCTACAAATGCTATCTCTTAAGTTTTTTTTTGAGATGAAAAATGTAGGCGCTAGCGCGCTTTAAAGTTAAAAGAACTTCCAAAATCGGCCAAAAACCTGTTTTAGCACTCATAACTCGAGAACTACGCACTTTATGAGAAAAGTTCTTTTATACAAAAATAAAGTCGATTAAATTTTCTACAAATTATATCTTATAAGTTCTTTTCCTGAGATGAACAATTTAGGCGCTAGCGCGCGTTATAGTTAAAAGAACTTCCAAAATCGGCTAAAAACCTGTTTAGCACTCATAACTCGAGAACTACGCACTTTATGAAAAAAGTTCTTCTATACAAAAATAAAGTCAAATAAATTTTCTACAAATTATATCTCATAAGTTCTTTTTCTGAATTGAACAATTTAGGCGCTAGCGCGCGTTAAAGTTTAAAAACTTTCAAAATCGGCCACAAACCTGTTTTAGCACTCATAACTCGAGAACTACGCACTTTATGAGAAAAGTTCTTCCATACAAAAATAAAGACAAGTACATTTTCTACAAATGATATCTCTTAAGTTCTTGTCCTAAGATGAACAATTTAGGTGCTAGCGCGCGTTTAAATTAAAAAAACTTTCAGAATCGGCCAAAAACCTGTTTTAGCACTCATAACTCGAGAACTACGCACTTTATGAGAAAAGTTCTTCTATACAAAAATAAAGTCAAATAAATTTTCTACAAATTATATCTCATGAGTTCTTTTTCTGAATTGAACAATTTAGGCGCTGGCGCGCGTTAAAGTTAAAAACTTCCAAAATCGGCCAAAAACCTGTTTTAGCACTCATAACTCGAGAACTACGCACTTTATGACAAAAGTTCTTCTATTCAAAAATAAAGTCAAATAAATTTTCCACAAATTATATCTCATAAGTTTTTTTTCTGAGATGAAAAATGTAGGCGCTAGCGCGCTTTAAAGTTAAAAGAACTTTCAAAATCGGCTAAAAACCTGTTTTAGCACTCTTAACTCGAGAACTACGCACTTTATGAAAAAAGTTCTTCTATACAAAAATAAAGTCAAATAAATTTTCTACAAATTATATCTCATACGTTCTTTTTCTGAATTGAACAATTTAGGCGCTGGCGTGCGTTAAAGTTAAAAAACTTCCAAAATCGGCCAAAAACCTGTTTTAGCACTCATAACTCGAGAACTACGCACTTTATGAGAAAAGTTCTTTTATACAAAAATAAAGTCGATTAAATTTTCTACAAATTATATCTTATAAGTTCTTTTCCTGAGATGAACAATTTAGGCGCTAGCGCGCGTTATAATTAAAAGAACTTCCAAAATCAGCTAAAAACCTGTTTAGCACTCATAACTCGAGAACTACGCACTTTATGAAAAAAGTTCTTCTATACAAAAATAAAGTCAAATAAATTTTCTACAAATTATATCTCATAAGTTCTTTTTCTGAATTGAACAATTTAGGCGCTAGCGCGCGTTAAAGTTTAAAAACTTCCAAAATCGGCCACAAACCTGTTTTAGCACTCATAACTCGAGAACTACGCACTTTATGAGAAAAGTTCTTCTATACAAAAATAAAGACAAGGAAATTTTCTACAAATGACATTTAATAAGTTATTTACCTGAGATTAACAATTTAGGCGCTAACGCGCGTTAAAGTTAAAAAAACTTGAAAAATCCGCCAAAAACCTGTTTTAGCACTAATAACTCGAGAACTTCGCATTTTATGAGAAAAGTTATTCTATAAAAAACTTCTAAAATTGGCTAAAAACCTGTTTTAGCACTCATAACTCGAGAACTACGCACTTTATGAGAAAAGTTCGTCTATACAAAAATAAAGTCAAAGAAATTTTCTACAAATTATATCTCTTAAGTTCTTTTCCTGAGATGAACAATTTAGGCGCTAGCGCGCATTAAAGTACAAAAAAACTTCCAAAATAGGGCAAAAACCTGTTTTATCGCTCTTAACTCTAAAACTACGCACTTTTAGAGAAGAGTGTTCATATACAAAAATAAAATATATGCAATTTCCTACTTTTTGTATACAACAACTTTTCTCATAAAGTGCGTAGTTTTCATGTTATAAGCGAAAAAACAAAAAAAGAGCCACAATCCACCTTTCTCGAGTGTCTACCAAGTGGATGCTGCCACTTTTAACAGTCAACTGGCAGACGGTCGGTTTTATTGATAATTTGCCGAAAAGGGGCACACTTCGACTTCATATATTTTCATTATGTCACCATGGCACTCTATTATATTTGCATTTATAGTATTTCGTTGTAATCGACAGCAATTATAAATTTTATTTTCGAATTATAATAGCCTTTTGTTTGTGATTAATTGCCAATAAAATATTTGATTATTTTGCGCAATTTTAAACTTCTCGAAAGTCTACTTTTGCGTAATTTGCCTAAATTTACGTGGCAAGTAAATCTGGTGTGTGATTCGAATAAAAAAATCGTTTGTGATCGGCGATCAGCTCGTGGGTAATTAGGGTAGGCGATTTATATCCCTTTTTTCCCGACTACTTATAGCTTAATACTACTTTGATTCATTTGTAATTCCACTTCGGTCGAGAAATTTAATTAATCGAAAATTAATATGTTCGACGCCGATTAACGTAGTAGGCTTTAGGTGCGCGAAGCGCGAACGTCATTTAAAAATTGAAATCCGTAAGATGCGGAAAGATATCGAAGTAATTTACGCGACGCGAATTTGGTTTTGAATTTTATTTTAAAAGGCGGCAAGAATTGCAAATGAGAATTTGAGTCTTTTATAACGTGTAATAGAAAATCTTCTTCTGCGTTCGGGACGAAACAAATTATTTCAAAGGAAGGACAAATGATCAAATGGGATGTATAAATAATTCATTCGAATTCCCTTCTTTACCCGGATGATACCCATTTTTATCTACTTTCTTTTTTGACGGTCCCTCTTGTGATTATTCTCGTGTCTGTTTTATAGAGAGCTTTTAGTTAAAATGAAAGACGAGCGCCGCAATTTTCAACACTGTTCTTGATTAGCGTGATGTATCACGAACCATTTTATTTGTAGGGCAGGGTCGTGATGGTTTTATAATTTTTTTTTATTTGCGCCATTATTATTTTTTTCTGCTCGACTCTTCCTAATACTTGTTCATTAGTCATTACACACACTCGCCTAACTAACATATCCTACCCCTTTTACCTTAGTCTCTCATGTATGCGATTTGACGTTAAATCCGGTGCTGTTTTTTACAGGAAACATCATATAAGTTCGTGTTTTCGAAAACTAATCAATTCCAAGGTAATGCGTTTACATATTTTACATTTTTTGAAAAAAAGAGAAGGTAACCAATAATTAATAACTCATCTAAAACCATTAAGGAACGTAATCAGGAAAAATGTGTCGATACAATTCTGCTCGGTGTCCCATCAAAGTATGTTTTATTAGGCGTCCATAAATTGCATTTTTGTTTCCGTTAGTGAAAAAAAATGGCGTCCTTTTAGCCGGGTCAAGCACGTACGCGTATATGGGATCCCGTTGTCAATAAAGCGTTAAAGGTGCCCGGATAAGATTGTAGTTTTGGAAAGATTATCTCGAAATGGTTTATTACTTTATTAGTCTCTTGCGATTTAACTCGGCTCACATTTAATTCCGGATAGTTTTGAGGTAAATCCCATCTAATTGTCAACTTATCCGCGAGAATTTACACACACGGCTCATTTAAGAATGTTCATTCGTTCAAAAAGTGCTTTTGAGGTGGCAATATCCTCGCGCGCATTTTTGTCGTTTTTACCGGATGTGCAATTTTAGAAGTGGACATAGGGAAATCAATGTTAATTATTACGTAGTAATAGGTATGCTAATTCTACGTAACCTTTATCCTTGCTCTAGTTCTTCATAGTAGAAAGGTACCGCGTGTGGACAGATGAAGTGTGAAACACACCGTGGTTACGAAAGTGCATCGTAGTGCATCGACTTTTTATGTCGACTTGAAGATTTACAGTTCAACGAACGTCTCAATGAGACACTTTTGATTTTTAAAAAGCCTTTGAACTTTAACTGGAGATTGAAGAGATATCAGGAAACAATAGTTGTTTATTTTTAAAATGATATACAAGGCGTTACTTTAGTAATTCACGATATAACCAGAGCTCTTTGGATTTTTTCGAAAATTGTTCAATCTGCATAGGATTCTTTAGGTAGGGGGCACTTTAGCCACTTAATTGGGTCTTTTTTACTACCTCCAAGCAGCCTCCCGCGTGCCTACCAGGTCTCAAGTCATCCTACTTTAGGATGAGCTTCAGAATTCCGTCGGGAGTAGTAGTGGTGCTTATTCTGGCCAACTGGCCATATGTTGAGCTAGAAATCCCCCCAACACGGACCTTCTTACCGACGTTAAAGCTGGACAGTGACAAAGCACATCTTCAACAGTTTTGGCTTCCAGTAAGGCTCTTTTTCTCTGACAACACCTTATGTCGTTTGCGCAACTTTCAGTCTGTAATTGATGAATGTTATTCTGAAGGAGAGTATTAACAACTGGCCCAGGGCCACATGAAAGGCTCTTTGAACCTTTCTTGGCCAGCTCATCTGCTTGATCATTTCACTCAGTTTCTTAAAGTCCTTTGACTCAACAGAGTATAAGAACATTATTTTTGGATATCTGATCCAGCAGCTCTGATGTTCTCAGTTGAATCCAAAGTTTGGAAGTCTTTATTGAATGTATATTTTAGGGGGGGACGGCCTGCATCCATCTCCAGAAGAGGTAGCTTCTTGAAGCACTCCTCGAGGATTTTGGTGTACCCGTAAATTCCATATTTGATGGGCCATGGGCCTTATCTTCGCAGTCGAAGATATATAATCCCAGTGGGGGAAGACTATCAGCATCTTCAGAGCTGCTAAAGGTGTGGTGTGGACCACACCCAGGAGACAAAGGGTATCTGTGGTTTGTCTAGTGGACTTTTCGTAGTAATCTGTCTGGTTTTTGACCACCAAATAAAACCAAGAAAAACAAGCTTGGTGGAAGTCCACAGGGCGTCTCTTTTAGACCCCACTTGGGAGAAAAGCTCCAGACTTGACTCACTCTGTATAAAATCGATATCTCCTATTTGCGATCTTATTTGCGTTATTTTTATTAAATATTATTCATCGCTACGAATTTATAACAAGTACGAAATGTATTTGCATAGTTACGTTGAAGTATTAAATGCGATTAAAACGCTTTAAGTTGTTGTGGATGTTTCGCTATGAGTTTTCTGCATGACTTAACCCTTTTAAATTGTAATGGCTGAACTTAATTCCATACAGACGATGAAAACGTCAGATTAAATCGGCACTCTTTTTTTGTCTCCAATTTCTGTGCTACGTCTACGAGAGCAGTCAAATCTACGAACTTATTTGCTTTAGGAACTACTTATTTAATTATTTGTTCGAATTAGTTAATTGAGCGATTGTGGAATTAATTGTGGTGTTGTGTAATGAAAGGTGTAAATAAATGAGGCTATGGAGTTGCGGATAAGTGAATAGAATTTTTTTTATCTCTTTCACGAGCCAACAACAACACATCGCTTATATTAACGTCATTCATTATTGTAGATATTCATCAAATAATGCCCCTACAAACGCTACAAGAGTTAATAAATGGCATTCCATTTCCATAACAAAAGTTACACGCATTTTTGCGATGTTCAATATTTTTTTTGGTTATAACAGCTCTGTTTTTTTTGTCGATCGTTCAACGAATTGTATCACAAAGGGCGTTAACTATCCATCGATGACGTGATGACAAAGTGGCGCGCATAAGTTATTTTCGTAGCACGCGTTTCAAGACTTGCGACGTTTCAGCTACGAAGAGGAGGTGTATTGATACCAAATAAACACATCTACGTTTATTATACGTAAAAAATACGTCTACGTGGTGTAGTATACGTATCTCGTATATTGCCAATTTTGGAAGTTCCTTTAACTTTAACGCGCGCTAGCTCCTGAATTGTCTTTCCAAGGAAAAGAACTTAAGAAATATCATTTGTAGAAAATTTACTTGTCTTTATTTTTGTATAGAATAATTTTTCTCATAAAGTGCGTAGTTTTCGAGTTATGAACGATAAAACAGTTTTTTGACCGATTTTGGGAAGTTCTTTTAACTTTAATGCACGTTAGCGCCTAAATTGTTCATCTCAGGAAAAGAACTTGAGAAATATCATTTGTAGAAAATTTCCTTGTCTTTATTTTTTTATAGAAGAACTTTTCTTATATGGTGCGTAGTTTTCGAGGTATGAGCTGTAAAACAGGTTTTTGGCCGATTTATAAAGTTTTTTTTTCTTTAACGCGCGTTAGCGCCTAAATTGTTCATCTTAGGTAAAGAACTTAAGAGATATTATTTGTAGAAAATTTCCTTGTCTTTATTTTTCTATAGAAGGACTTTTCTCATAAAGTGCGTAGTTTTCGAGTTATGAGTGCTAAAACAGGTTTTTGGCGGATTTTTCAAGTTTATTTAACTTTAACGCGCGTGTACGATCACGTGGAATCTGCGTTGTTGCGTCCGTACGCGAATCGTGTTGGAAATATCACCAAACTGAGACCAAGTTGTAAATTTGGCCCAGGAGCACACTTAAGACTAGAAAGACGTGGCCGAACGAACGTTTTGGTAATACTCCACTTTATTTACAAATTCATGGGTATATATAGTACAATGCACAATAAGTCGTTAAAGCCGGCGCCAACACCGACGGCCAGTCAAAAGAGTTTGGGAAAAAACCCACATCTTATCATAAAAATTCCGCAAGCGATTTAAACCCTTAACGATAAAACTCAACATACCGCCGCCATTGAAAGAATCAACTTCTTTCGAAATAAAGAAAAAAAAGGCTTGAGCACTAAATCACTTAAGCTAAGATATAAGATAATAAAAAAAAAATACAATAAAAATCATAATAAATATGTACATAAATTAACATCTTCGGTTTTTACTGAAGAGACAATGCTCTCGAAGAAAAATAATTATACAGTTGATACGAAAAAAGGTGCCAAGAGATGTTACGGTTGTTACTGTTCAATTGGTAACACACACACCTTTATGATCGCACGTTTTACAACACTTTGGGTCGTCTTTACACTAACTACGCGCACCAATTCGTCCGCGCCTGGATGGACCTCGATGATTCTTCCTAGCCTCCATTGGCAGGGGGGTAGGTTGTCCTCCTTTAGAAGTACCAATGTTCCGACGAGATTGCCCGTTGGTATTGGTTGGTTCCAACGAGACCTTTGCTGTAGAGTGTTGAGATAGCCGGTGGACCATCTGCTCCAAAACTGCTGCGATAATTGTTGTAGTAGTTGGAAATTAGATAGACGGCTAGTAGATATCTCTTGCACATCAGCTTGAGGCATGGCATTTAGAGCTGTTCCAATTATAAAATGGCCTGGTGTAAGCGGCTCCAGGTCATTAGGGTCGTTGGATAAAGGGGTAAGAGGACGGGAATTTAAAATGGCCTCGATCTGTGCAATTAGGGTATAAAATTCCTCATAAGTAAGGTTGATATTGCGCAACATTCGCGTTAGATAATATTTAGCGGACTTCACAGCCGCTTCCCAGATGCCGCCAAAATGTGGCGATCTGGAAGGAATGAATTTCCAAGTGATACTGTTATCTTTTAAAAAGGACTGCGTCTTACAGCCCTTTACAAGGTTGATCACTTCGCATAGTTCCCGATTTGCGCCTACAAAATTAGTGGCGTTGTCTGATAAAATAAGTTTACATAAACCTCTTCTTGACACAAATCTCTTTAAAGCATTTAAGAATGAGTCAGTCGTCAAGTCACATACCAACTCCATATGTACAGCCTTAGTGGCTAAACAAACAAACAGGCAAATGTAGCCTTTAATGAATTTGCGGTTTCTCAATTTACCGTCCTTTAGAGTAAATGGGCCTGCATAATCTATCCCTACTGAGGAAAATACGCGATCAGGAGTCACTCTGACTGAAGGTAAAACTCCCATTTTTTGTGACAACGCTTTGGGTTTTGCTCTAAAGCAAGTAATGCATTTGCGCAAAACACTTCGGACTGTCTGTCTCCCGCAAAGAGGCCAATATTGCTGTCTTAAGCTAGATAAAATGACATTGGCGCCAGCATGTAAATTGCGATGGTGTTCATGTTTTATGATTAAACTCGTAAAGGTATGTTTAGAAGGTAAAACGACAGGATGTTTAGTCTCATATGATAGGCTTGAATTATGTAGGCGCCCACCAACCCGAATGAGACCGTCTTTGTCTAAAAAGGGGCTTAGAGAAATCAATTTGCTGTTGCCATTTATTGACTTTGAATTTGATAACGCTTTGATTTCGTCTTTAAAGTGCTCTAATTGAGCCACTTTAAGAAGTTTTATTTTAGCATGATTAATTTCTTCCAGTGTTAAATTACCAGAACGTTTACCCGACTTGTTTTTACAATTATAAGTGAATCTCAAGCAATAAGTAGAGACCCTTAAAAGTTTAGATAACGTCGAAAAACGGTCAAATAGATTGAATTTATTTACAATGATCAGCGAAATTTTAGTAGGCTCCTTGATTTCGGGAAGATTTGCTAATGGGGTTGGACTTGTATGAGGCCAGAGATCCATAACTTTAGACAGCCATGTTGGACCTTGCCACCAAAGAGGTAAACTATTAAGTTCTGCAGGAGAAACTCCACGAGAAATGATATCTGCTGGGTTCTCGAGCGATGAAACGTGATGCCACTGCCTATTATTAGTCAGTCTTTGGATCTCGGCCACGCGATTTGAAACAAAGGTTTTAAGTTTAGGTGGTTCGGTTGCAATCCAACCCAATACTATAGTAGAATCTGACCAGTAATATGTTTCGTTGATATTCATTTGTAGCGCAATAACTGTTTTATTCATCAAACGTGAAAGAAGAGTGGCCCCGCAAAGCTCTAAACGAGGCAAGCTAATGGTTTTTAAAGGAGATACTCGCGATTTGGCGCAAATTAAGCGTATAAGAACGTTTCCCAGGGAATCTTGGGAACGCATGTAAACGCAGGCACCGTAGGCTGCTTCGGAGGCGTCGCAAAAACCATGAATCTGAATTATCTGAGCCTCTGGCAGTACGATTACCCTAGGTATATCAATTTCTGAGATTAAAGGGAGATATTTTACCATGTCACACCAAATATTACATAAATCAGTTGGAATCGGTTCGTCCCATGCAACCTTTAGTTTCCACAGTACCTGTAGCATGATTTTTGCTCGTATAATAACAGGACCTATTAAGCCCAAAGGGTCGAAGATTTTAGCAATCACAGATAAGATTTTCCTTTTAGTTACGGGTTCGAAATTTTGTTTAATAGTGGTCGTGTATAAATAAACGTCTTTGGTTGAATGCCACGAAATTCCAAGAGTTTTGACGTAATCGTCTTCATCAGATATGATATACTGCTCGCTATGAGAAGGTGATAAATTTTTTAAAACTTCTGGCCTATTTGACATCCATTTGCGAAGAGGAAAGCCACTACCCGAAAGAATAGCATTCAAGTCGTCGATCAATTTTATCGCATCGTTTACGCTTTCCGTACCCGTAATAAGATCATCGACATAAAAATCCCTATTGATCGTTTGGCTAGCTAAAGGGTACCGATTTAGATTGTCAAATGCTGCCTGCTGTAGACAGCGCGTTGCTAAAAAAGCCGCGGAGGCAGTGCCGTAGGTCACGGTGTTTAATTCGAAATGCTTCAGCTCTGAACTAGAATTCGGCCTCCAGACGATTCTTTGAAGGCAACGCTGAGAAGAATGAATGTTTATCTGTCGATACATTTTAGCTATGTCTGCCAAGATTATTATTCTATGTTTGCGTGATCTTATTAATATAGAGAACAAGTCGTCTTGAATAGTAGGGCCTATTTTTAGAACATCATTCAGAGATAAATTAGATGAAGATTTAGACGAGGCATCAAATACTACGCGTACTTTAGTTGTGGTGCTAGATTCTTTTACTACGCTGTGATGAGGTAAGTAGTACGTTAATTGATTGCCAATAGGAGGATCTACCTCTGACATGTGACCTAAGTTTTTATATTCCTCCATGAAGTCAGAATACTCTTTATACAAAGAGGGATTTTTAGATAGTTTTCGTTCAATGGACAAAAACCTATTTACAGCTGGAATTAGAGATTGGCCTAATTGTTTATAATTTTCTTTAAGCGGCAGCTTTACCACGAACCGCCCAGAGTCTGAATACTCAACATTGTCTTTAAAGTGCTGTTCACATTCAAGTTCCTCATTTGAAAGAGTGCGCTTGGAAAATTCACACTCTTCAATCACCCAGAATTTTTCAAGTTGATTTTGAATATCAGGAATGCCTGAGACTAAACATAATTTATTATGTGCTGTTGGACTACTTAACCCACCAGAAATTATCCAGCCTAACTTGGATTTTAAGAGCAGGGGTTGATTAGTTCCTAGCTTTATACGTCCCACACAAAGTAGTTCATAAAAAATTTCGGCGCCTAATAAAAGATCAATCGGCGACGAGATATTAAACCGCTCATCAGCTAATTTTATATTATGTGGGATGGGCAATGAAGATGTGTCAAAGGATACTTGAGGAATGTTTTCTGTTAGTTGATTAATTACTAGGAATTGCAAATCAGCCTTAAAACTGTTATAAATTGATTGAATAGTTGTATTTGTCTTACATATTATGTTAGCAGCGGATAATCCAATCCCTGTTACTGGCGCGTTAGTTGGTTGCAGGGGCAAAAACAATCTGTCAAAGAGTGATTGGGTCATAAAGTTTGACTGCGACCCACTATCTAGAAGAGCCCTGCATTTTATTCTTTCACCATGTAAATCAAGTATGTAGACTATCGCTGTTGATAAAAGAATGATATTATTTTTGCTTGCCTGGCTAACGTTATTCAACGAAGGCAAAGCTGGAGAAAGCTGGGAACTAGGTCCCGGTGAACTAACTTGTGGCGAAGACCGACCAGGAACAGGAAATGACTTGTCGCGTTCCGGTGAAGAGACAACTGTTGACGCCGAAGGCTGAATAAGTGGCCTTTCTGAGCGACAATCGTTACTATCTATATGAAGGAGGGTATTATGACGCTTTCGACATACCCCGCACGATCTCCCCTTACAAGTTTGCAAGAAATGACCTTCCCTTAGGCAATTTGTACAAATTTTAAGTTTTTTAACTTCCTCTACGCGTTTGCTTACAGCAAGTTGTATAAATTTCGAACAGCTGTAGAGGTAGTGATTATTGCCTTGGCAATAAGGGCAAGTTTTGGCGTTAGTAGCTAGATGCACTAACGATTTAGGTTGCGGCATATTTACATGTGGTTTACGATTATTTTTATATGTGTCAAAAGTTTGGCCTTTTGTGGCATCTAAAGTTTGTAAGATTTGACACTTATTGTTTAAGAAATCTATAAACCGTGAGATTGTTGGAGAGACATTGCCCTGATTTGATATCTCCCAATCTTTTTTAATAGAATGATCTAATTTAGAGTTTAATAAATAGATTAGCAAACCTTCCCATAACTCGTTTGGTTGGCCTAAGTTATTTAACGCTCGAAAATGTTTTAGAAAATTGTCCAGAAAAAGACGTAAACTAGAATACGTTTCTCTTTGAACAGAGGTGAGGTCAAAAATTTGCTTTATGTGACTCTGAACAATAATCCTTTTATTTTCAAACCGATCCTTTAAGAGACCGATAGCCACGGGATAGTTGGCGTCAGATACCTGCAGGTACTGAATTACTTGAGCGGCTTCGCCCTTTAACGATGCTCGCAAGTAATGAAATTTTTGAATATTGGTTAACACGTGGTTACAATTGATGAGAGAGTCAAACATATCGTGAAATTGTAACCAATCGTCGTAAGATCCACTAAATTCGGGAAGTTTTATGTCAGGCAATTTTACATTAAGTTGATTCCCGCTGTTAGTATGTGAACTTGATGTTGACTGCGGGGAATTTGAATGAGGACCTTTAATTAACTCATTTGCCGTCATAACGACCTCGAAATACCTGTCCTCAAACAGTTCCCTTTCGTCGTCATCTTCATTTAAGATTTCAATTTTTGTTTGAATTTTATCGAATTCGCTAAAAACTTCTTTAATTCGATCGATCCTAGCGCTTAATTGACGCAATTTGCTAGGATCGTCATTAATGATATTAACATAAGTGATGAACTTTGTTAATTGGGTCTTTAAGACGCTACGTCCTTTGACCAAGTCGTCCATATTTTAATATTGAAACAATTAATTAAATATAAAATTTCTCCTTGGAAAATCACCCCAACAATTAATTTTAAAAAATTAGGCAAAAACACACAGATCGAGATCACTTTGGAATGTAAGGAATAAAAAATACGATAGGATAGAGCCTACTTACATTAATTTGTTCGAATCTGGACCATTGGAATGTTGCGTTGCCTCGGTTGAATTGTTGAAACGTTTTAGTAGAAATTTGATACGCCACTATAATTAATGAGTGAACGTACGGATATCAATATCCGGCTCGAAAAGGACCAAAAATGTACGATCACGTGGAATCTGCGTTGTTGCGTCCGTACGCGAATCGTGTTGGAAATATCACCAAACTGAGACCAAGTTGTAAATTTGGCCCAGGAGCACACTTAAGACTAGAAAGACGTGGCCGAACGAACGTTTTGGTAATACTCCACTTTATTTACAAATTCATGGGTATATATAGTACAATGCACAATAAGTCGTTAAAGCCGGCGCCAACACCGACGGCCAGTCAAAAGAGTTTGGGAAAAAACCCACATCTTATCATAAAAATTCCGCAAGCGATTTAAACCCTTAACGATAAAACTCAACAGCGCGTTAGCGCCTAAATTGTTAATCTCAGGTAAATAACTTATTAAATGTTATTTGTAGAAAATTTCCTTGTCTTTGTTTTTGTATAGAAGAACTTTTCTCATAGAGTGCGTAGTTTTCGAATTATGAGCTAGAAAACAGGTTTGTGGCCAATTTAGGAATTTTTAATAAGTTTAACGCGCGCTAGCGCCTAAATTGTTCTTCTCAGGAAAAGAACTTTACAGATATCATTTGTAGAAAATTAACTTGTCTTTATTTTTGCATAGAAGAACTTTTCCATAAAGTACGTAGTTTTTGAGTTATGAACGATAAAACAGGTTTTTGGTCAATTTTGGAAGTTTTTATAATTTTAACGCGCGCTAGCGCTTAAATTGGGCACCTCAGGAAAAGAACTTAAGAAATATCATTTGTAGAAAATGTACTTGTCTTTATTTTTGTATAGAAGAACATTTCTCATAAAGTTAGCAGTTTTTGAGTTATGAGCGATTAAACAGGTTTTTGCCGATTTTTAGAACTTTTTTAACTTTAACGCGCGTCAGCGCCTAATCTGTTCTTCCAAGGAAAATAACTTAAGAGATTTCATTTGTAGAAAATTTACTTGTCTTTATTTTTGTATAGAAGAACTTTTCTCATGAAGTGCGTAGTTCTCGAGTTATGAGTGCTAAAACAGGTTTTTGGCCGATTTTGGAAGTTCTTTTAACTTTAATGCGCGTTAGCGCCTAATTTGCTCTTTCAAGTAAAAGAACTTAAGAGATTTAATTTGTAGAAAATTTACTTTTCTTTATTTTTGTATAGAAGAACTGTTTTCACAAAGTGCGTAGTTTTTGAGTTATGAGCGATAAAACAGATTTTTGGCCGATTTTAGAAGTTATTTTATCTTTAACGCGCGCTAGCGCCTAAATTGTTCATCTCAGGAAAATAACTTAAGAGGTATCATTTGTAGAAAATTGACTAGTCTTTATTTTTGTATAGAAGAACTTTTCTCCTAAAGTTTGCAGTTTTTGAGTTGTGAGCGATTAAACAGGTTTTTGCCGATTTTAAAAGTTTCTTTAACTTTAACGCGCCTTAGCGCCTAATCTGTTCTTCCAAGGAAAAGAACTTAAGAGATTTCATTTGTAGAAAATTTACTTGTCTTTATTTTTGTATAGAAGAACTTTTCTCATGAAGTGCGTAGTTCTCGAGTTATGAGTGCTAAAACAGGTTTTTGGCCGATTTTGGAAGTTCTTTTAACTTTAATGCGCGTTAGCGCCTAATTTGCTCTTTCAAGTAAAAGAACTTAAGAGATTTAATTTGTAGAAAATTTACTTTTCTTTATTTTTGTATAGAAGAACTGTTTTCACAAAGTGCGTAGTTTTTGAGTTATGAGCGATAAAACAGATTTTTGGCCGATTTTAGAAGTTATTTTATCTTTAACGCGCGCTAGCGCCTAAATTGTTCATCTCAGGAAAATAACTTAAGAGGTATCATTTGTAGAAAATTGACTAGTCTTTATTTTTGTATAGAAGAACTTTTCTCCTAAAGTTTGCAGTTTTTGAGTTGTGAGCGATTAAACAGGTTTTTGCCGATTTTAAAAGTTTCTTTAACTTTAACGCGCCTTAGCGCCTAATCTGTTCTTCCAAGGAAAAGAACTTAAGAGATTTCATTTGTAGAAAATTTACTTGTCTTTATTTTTGTATAGAAGAACTTTTCTCATGAAGTGCGTAGTTCTCGAGTTATGAGTGCTAAAACAGGTTTTTGGCCGATTTTGGAAGTTCTTTTAACTTTAATGCGCGTTAGCGCCTAATTTGCTCTTTCAAGTAAAAGAACTTAAGAGATTTAATTTGTAGAAAATTTACTTTTCTTTATTTTTGTATAGAAGAACTGTTTTCACAAAGTGCGTAGTTTTTGAGTTATGAGCGATAAAACAGATTTTTGGCCGATTTTAGAAGTTATTTTATCTTTAACGCGCGCTAGCGCCTAAATTGTTCATCTCAGGAAAATAACTTAAGAGGTATCATTTGTAGAAAATTGACTAGTCTTTATTTTTGTATAGAAGAACTTTTCTCATAAAGTACGTAGTTCTCGAGTTATGAGTGCTAAAACAGGTTTTTAGCCGATTTTGGAAGTTCTTTTAACTTTAAAGCGCCTTAGCGCCTAATCTGTTCTTCCAAGGAAAAGAACTTAAGAGATTTCATTTGTAGAAAATTTACTTGTCTTTATTTTTGTATAGAAGAACTGTTTTCATAAAGTGCGTAGTTTTTGAGTTATGAGCGATAAAACAGGTTTTTGGTCGATTTTACAAGTTATTTTAACTTTAGCGCGCGCTAGCGCCTAAATTGTTCAATTAAGAAAAAGAACTTTAGAGGTATCATTTGTAGAAAATTGACTAGCTTTTATTTTTGTGTTGATAACTTTTCTCCTAAAGTGCGTAGTTTTTGAGATATGACCGATATAACAGGTTTCTGGCAGATTTGCGTATAATATACGTACTTACCTACTTTAAACGTATAAGAACTGTAAGTTTTAACTATCTTTGGTAATAAACATACTTAACATTTCCGTATAGTACTCGTTATTTGATGACGTTTATTTTACGACAAAGAACTTACGTACAGTTAACGTAAAGATTGTTACGTTTAAACAAATACCAATTGTATACGTCTAAAAAGTATACGAGATACGTACATTACACCGCTTAGACGTATTTTTTATGTTTAATAAGGGTAGCTGTGTTTATTAAGTAGTATGTCCCGTTCGCGATTGGTTTAAATGGGGCTTGGCACCAAAAATTGATCTTCATAGTGGAGACGCGCCTTTAGTTTTGTAATATTTACATTCCATCAATTTAAACGTCCAAGACTAAACTTTCTAGAGAATTCGACGTATGTCAGCCATCGAGATAGTGTTATGAGCGCCTCCAATACACTAAACGTCTGTATCATATTATGCACATTCGAAAGACTCGCACGAGATGAAACAAGAAGGACGATATTTTAAGTATCACTCAACGAAACACAATAAGATGAGGTTTTTGGTTTCTAAAATTGAGACGTTTTTGGTTAGAAAAGTTTTAAACTGCTCGTACAGTCTTTAAGTTTGGACTGTTTTTTTGGGGGTCTATTAGATAATAGGATTACCGAGTATAAAACTTTGTTTGTAACAACTTACATAAAATTCTATTAGAGAGGGTTTTTAAAACACACAATTGAACTTAATCAAAAAAAAGCATTTTCTTCTTCTCTCTCTCTCCGTGCGCTTTTCAAACTCACAAATTGAACGTTTTCGAATCATTTGGCTTTATTTTGTGTTTAATTTGATTTGTAATTTGCGCTTTTTGAGTTTCTTTGGTATGCAAATTTTGTAATTTTTGTCTAGCAATTTTTACAAAATGAAGGTAATTTAATAAACTTTTTTGCTAATAAATGGAGCAAAATTTTTTTTGTTTGTCGTAATGCACTTTTATCTCCGAAACGGTTGTTTTATTGGTTTTTCGAACATTTTTCGCAGTGGTAGACAATTTAAAGCTTGTCACGACGTACAACCCACCACTCAGCTACCCCCAAACGTTATAAGTTGTATTGAAAATAATGGTATTGTACTTGTGCTCTTGTATGAGATTTTTCACATAATAAGGTTTTGTGATTCGTGCCGTGGAATTCTTGATGAATTGATTTAGGCGTCTTTTATGTGAGTAGCACGTGATGGTGCTTTAGTAGACGGTTCGGAGGACATTTTTCTGTTTTAATTAAATTGCACCTTCCATTGAACCAATTCGAGAAAATTTCCAACTCGCAGGTGCTTCTTTTCAAAATTAAAAAAACACAAAGTGCGTCTCTCAAAATTAATTTTCAATACGTTTTTTTCAAACTACACCCCATTGTGCTTTTGTACCGATACGACTTATTCTACAGGATGTCTGCGTAGTATGGTAATCTTTATGACTCGCATCAAAATGAAAAATGTTTTCCTAAAGCATTAACTCTGTCGATTTATGTCTATCGAAATTTAAAGTTCTTCTCTTTAATATGGTAAAATTTAGTGAAGAAGCTTTTTAAGTGCGCATCGCGATCGTAAATCGAGCTCTTTGCATTTTTAGCTTTATAGCTAATTGCGATAAAACCGACTCTGTGTGAAGGATACATTTAGAGTTTATAGAGACTCGCAACTTTTGACTTATTCATGTGCAAAATTACTTTTGATACTTCGAAATTATTTTTCGCGAGCTGTCCAGTTGAATTTTTATTCGTTCTCATTTTTGCACGTATTATATTTTTTCTTCTTCGTTTCTGTTATCTATTCAGATATCAATCTTAAATTTCGAGAATTTAATAAAAAATAATTTAATATGCGCCATGCGTAAATAGTTTTTCCACTCCTGTTTTATCGGAAATTACATTAACTTTGGTTCTTCAAATGGTACATCCTGTATATTTTTTTTCTGTGTTCTGTCTTTAAACAAAGTACACTCTCAAAATTCAGTTTGAGCAACACTGATCTGACGAACATTGTTATTATAATAGTCCGGGAGACAGCGAGCACTTTTACTAAACGAAAAAGTGCAAAGTTTCGCTTTTAACTCAAAAACTACGCACTTCAGAGTAAATGAGCTTCTATATGAATATAAACTACATCAAATTTTCTACAAGTTATATCTCTTAGGATTTTGTCATTCCACGAAAGGTTTACGCGCTAGAGCGCGTTAAAGTTTGAGAAATATTCCAAAATCGTCAAAAAAACTGTTTTTTTGGTTATAGCTTATAACTTGAAAACTGCGCACTTCATAAGAAATGAGCTTCTACATGAATATAAACTGCATCAAATTTGCTACAAGTTATATCTCTTAGGATTTTGTCATTAGAAGACAGGTTTACGCGCTAGAGCGCGTTTAAGTTTGACAAATATTCCAAAATCGTCCAAAAACTCTTTTATCGCTTATAACTCGAAAACTTTATGAGAAAAATTGCTCTAAATGAATATAAACTCTATAAAACTTCCTACAAATTATATCTTTTAGATTTTTTCTTCAGGCAAACAATTTTGGCGCTACAGCGCGTTAAAGTTTGACAGAAATTTCAAAATCATCAAGAAAACTGTTTTTTTGTTTATAGCTTATAACTTGAAAACTGCGCACTTTATAAGATATGAGTTTCTACATGAATATAAACTACATCAAATTTTCTACAAGTTATATCTCCTTGGGTTTTGTCATTAGACGAAAGGTTTACGCGCTAGAGCGCGTTAAAGTCTGGCAAAATATTCCAAAATCGTCCAAAAACTCTTTTATAGCTTATAACTCAAAAACTACGCACTTTTAGAGGAAAATGTTTCTTTTAAAAAATAGAGTGTATTCAATTTACTACAAATTATTCCAATTATATTTTTTACGTCAAGCGAAGAGTTTAGGTACTAGAGCGCCTCGAAAGGGTCGGGTTTTGGGGGTCAAGTTAAACCATATTTTTGTTAGCATTTTTAAATTGCTAAAAATCCATTAAATAGGATGTTTCGTGGTGGTGGCTTAAATGCAATACAAAATATACCAGTCTCGGAAAACTATAGCAGCTCACAAATTAATATACTCTCTTTTTTCTTATAAAAGGAGCTCCAACAAATAATGAAAATGAAGAAAAAGTAAAAAAAAAGCTATAACGTGCAAGCATGTGCAATTTCTTTCAAATTGTAAATGAAAAAGCTGTTGTTTCGTATAAACAAAAAGGTTTTGTGTTTTACATTTTTCGAATTTGAAAATTTTCCAACTTTATACAATGCGTGTGAGTGCGGTATTTTAAAACACTTGCTTTAGTTTGAGGAAAAATACCTCGGGGATGTTTGAAGTTTTCATTAAAAACGTTTGAAAATTGGAAAAAGAAATCCGCAAAAACAACATTCCCTTTTTAATTATTTTTCTACGTCTGTTTAGTTAATGCGGCAAGACTTTTGTATGTTTTAGACTGTTTTAGACTTGGCATAACTAATCAGTTTACGTGGAGGAAGACGTTAGAGCTTAATGCTAATATTTTCGACTCCAGCAAATAATAATAATAGGTACACGCTACACTTATTAACATACAAAGTGTGATTTGTAAATAATGAGTGTACGCAAATGGATTAATTCAATCAAGCAATTAGAATAATTAACGCTAATTCCTTAATGGAGTAAATTGTGTGCTCGGGATTATTAAAAAATGCGTGTAGGGTGACGAAAAGTGACTTGTTTAAATTTAGGGTTTGGTCGCCCTTTGTGGTGCTCGCAAGTGGGGCTCTGTTCGTCCGACAAAAAAACCTCAGAGACCTAATTTGTAGCAAATTGAATGTACTTAATTTTTATATAGAAACATTTTTCTCTAAAAGAGCGTAGTTTTTGAGTTATACACAATAAGCGGAAAATCGTTTTTTTAAAGGCGATTTTGGAATTTTTTCATATTTTAACGCTCTCTAGCGCCTAAACCGTTTGTCTGAAGAAAAAAACCTAAGAGATATAATTTGTAGGAAATTTGTTGTGCTTTATTTTGTATAAGAGCATTTTTTTTCAAAAAGTGCATAGTTTTCGAGTTATAAGCGATAAACTAAAAAATCAGTTTTTTGGGAGATTTTGGAATTTTTGTCCAATTTGAACGCGCCCTAGCGCCTAAACCTCCCGTGTAAGGAAAAAACCTAACAGATATAGTTTATTGGAAATTTAATGTACTTTATTATTCTATAGAGGCACTCTTCTCGAAAAGTGCATAGTTTTCGAGTTATAAGCGATAAACTAAAAAATCATTTTTTTGGGAGATTTTGGAATTTTTGTCCAATTTGAACGCGCCCTAGCGCCTAAACCTCCCGTGTAAGGAAAAAACCTAACAGATATAGTTTATTGGAAATTTAATGTACTTTATTATTCTATAGAGGCACTCTTCTCGAAAAGTGCATAGTTTTCGAGTTATAAGCGAAAAACTGAAAAAACTGGCAAAATCACACTCTTCTTGAGCCTTCCCTAAGTTAATGCTGTTTCTTAGGAGTGACAGACGGTTGTAGTGGCTAACTTTTTTTGCGCCAACTACTGACCATAGCTCAAAAGTTTTTCTGGCAAAATTGGGCCAAATATTGACACTTATCGAAACGCAACCCGTCTGACAAATGTGCCTTTAGGATTATGAAAAATCGCTCGGAGAGGGCCGAGCGTAGGTACTAACAATGGAATGGTGGTAGCCACTCAATTTCCACGTATAAATTTAACTTAGTTTGGCTGTACAATGGAAGTTGAAGAAAAGCGAAAACAAAATTTAAATTAGTAATTATATTACGTTATACTTTAAATAATAAAATTAAAGTACGAAACTGTTTTATTCGCCGTGGTAATTTAATAAACCAAATATTCTGCAGAACAAAAACCATTTTATTATATATTCACATTGCTCGAACAAACTCCAAGTCCAAATTTTTGTTCTCTTTATATTTATTTTAACGCTAGTTATATTTGTATGAATGATAAAAAAGGGTGAAGTAAATTAACAAAAAGTCGCAATAAAACAATATTTAATTTAAAATGTAATCAACAATAGTAGTTGCTTTTTGTGCACCTTGGGGAGTTTAACATGAACCGAATGTGAATGGAAGAAAAATATATAGGTTTGTGCTTGTATATTAGGTACTACATATATCGAGAAAAACTAACAATTGGAATTAATTTTTTAGGAGGTTAAAAAATTGGATGCTTCTTGCTAACAACCCTCAAGGTTTGCCTCTTTTGTATTTCTTAATCGAACGCACTTTTCGCGTGGTCTTTACATTTATTGTTTCTTCCACTTAAACTATTGAAAGAAACGGATGATGTGGCCATAACGATACTCTTTCGTACGCATTGAAAATATATCTGAAGTAGTATCTAACAATAGTATGCTCAGAAGCTCTCCCCGATTTCAAAAAACTAAAATTGTACGGGGCGTTTCCATTTGCAATGGGAAGCCAATCTCATTTCCGGTTTAACCGGAAGTCAAAATATTGAGTGTTTGGTATCACTGGATAGATAATTTTACAGTCATTCCAATCCACTTAAAATATACAGGGTGTTGTTATTCAAATAGAAAAGTTAGCCCCATTTCCGGTAAAACCGGAAGTGAAAATTTAACATGTTTGGTATCTGTGGAAAGCTAATTTTGTGAGATTTTAAAAAATTGTAAAATATACAGGGTGTTTCTAAGAAATTCGTTTACTTGGCTAATTTCCGGTTTAACCGGAAGCGTTTTTTACACCAAAATAGTTAAAAAATAATGGAAATTTATGAAGTAAATTAGTATACCAACTTAAAATTACCAATTGTAATTGCAAAAGATTTTAAAAAATTTTCCAAATTTTGACCTTCATAAAATCATAGCTCCGGATCTGCTCATAGCAAAGGAACCAAACAACGGAGTTTAATTAAGAACTTCCATATCTACAACATATCAAAGCATAGACAAAATAAGACAAAATCCGTTTTCAAATTTTAGTCAACTTTGGACCTTTAAAATTAGCAAATTTTGAAATTATTTTAAAAATCGACTTTAATGAAACTTAAGCCCTATATTTTGCCTATATATTCCTGTTTTTAGATTTTTATAATAATAATTATCGCCAAAGTTATAATAAAAAAACTAGAAAATGGGGCAATCGTTATACTGGCCGCCATTTTGAATTTAAGAATTTGAAAAAATATTTTTTTAATTAGGGCCGATGTGTACCAACTTATAGCCGAGTATAAATGCTGTGGGTCAAGATTTTCCGAAATGCGACCAAAATAACCCCCTCATTTTGGTGCACCCTGTATCAATTTTATTTAAAAGCGATGAAATTTTGTTAAGGTGGCCGAAACCAACTTTTAATCAAATCGCTTTAGTCGTTTTTGTGAAGTTTTAGAAGCGTGTAGTGGTTCTAAAACATTTCTTTTCAACCCTGGCGTCTCTTTGTATCCGACTCGAAGGACCAAATGATATACTCGTAACTAAGTTGTTTGAAGTTTATTTTCTGAAACTCATCTCGTGTTTTAACAATAGTTACACTTTGCATTGTGCTCTCCATTCATTGCACAAAACGAGCAGTTTCTTGCCCCCCGAATACCCATAAACGTAATATATCCATCTCGAAGGACCAATCAATCTCGAGCCGAAAATTTATTGCAATTAAAGTTTTTCTGTCGCCTTTCTTCCGGCTTTGTTTAACAAAAATATTGTAATTGCGGCACCGAAGACTTGTTTTTGTCTTAAACTTTTATTAATTGCTTCGACACCTCCATCCGTAACACTTTTCTTTCTCTCATCATTTACGTTTATAATCAAAAGTTTTAATCTTGATTAAAACTCGGTGTACTACCCCTTGTTTCTTCTTCTCTCTCTCTCTCTCTTTCTCCCTATAAAATAAACAACAAACGACTTTTATTCTACGTACTTTACGATAGTGTTCATTTAGAAAAGAGAAGATAAACGATAATGTAAAGCAGAACCTGTAAACTCAATAAAGGCCGGACGTTAAAGAACGTCTACCAAGTCGTCCATATACAACAACAGAAAACGTATTGCACTTCCACTTACTTCATTTAAATTTAACTTTTGTTTGCACTACAAATTAAATTATTTTTTCTTTCTTTTCCAATTATTTACTTCGAAAGAGGGAAGGTATAAAGGAGATATGCGCTCACAAAAGGTAAATGGAAAATACATTTATACGTTTATATTGGATTAGAATTTATTTAAGGGTAAGAAAGCACGACCACGATTAGTTTTGTTTTCTTCGTACAACTACAAGTGAGGCTTTCTTTATTTTTCCCAATAGAAAAAAGAGGACGAAGGTCGACACGTACAAATTTAAAAAATGGAGTACATACATCGAGTTTGGCAATTTAGATTGCTTTTCGATTAGTGTAAATTATTGGTTGTTAGATCTTGAGACTAAACAAAGTTTATTAATAAATCAATTGGGGGTAGTGTAATGAATCAAGCAGAATTATACGTCCAGTTATGGCGTTATGGGACGTGCGCCGTCCCAAATTTTTCTTTCGAGTCGAACGGATGGAATTTTTACTAACGTGCGGTGAACGGAACGAAATAATGTGGAACATACAGGTCCGTATCGAAAAAATGCTCTTTTTGGAAAACTCGAGCGTGACAAAAGAGCTAAACTCGTCGCAGCCGTGCGGCTCATAGGCAGCTTGCTGTAAGCCTCTTCGAGGCTTCTCCCAAGAGGCCCACACCTCAAAAATATCATGAAGACAGGTCGTCAGTTAAAGACCCAATGCTCTTCCATTGAACGCGCACATTAGACTTTTAGACAAAATTCGTGTTTAAACGATTTCCTCATTTTTTGCGAGACTAATAAAAAACGTGAGAGTGGAATTTGGCACATCCTGCAATAATTAACATATTAAAAAAATTTATTTGAGCCCCGCGGCAAAAAAGGATTAAAACGATAAACTGGCGCATTGGTTAATACTAATTAAATTTAAAACGATCACTCCACAAGCGCACCAAGCACTTTTGTGCAATTTTGTCTGAAACATTTACAGTTAAACAATTTAAATGAATAAGTGTGTCTTCAAATCTTTGAATTGGTGGTTGGTTTGCTCGAGTCCCGTTAAGCTTGGCTCTTTTACAGTATTATCTGGTGTATAATGAGCCTTAATTTTAAGCAATTTTGCCAATAGTTTTTGATTTAATAATTCGGTCGTGTATAAAATTATAGAACAATTCAACGAATAATCGATTTGTCAGTTGTTTTTTGCGATGCCTTAATTGGCAGACTGAATCGTCAATAAGCGTACATTAAAGCTATTGAAAAATTCTTAGACAACCGCAATAAAGTGAGGTTATGTGGTACTTTTAGGGTACACCCTATATAATTAAACATATTTAGCGACGTAGGCCGTTATGAGGTTAGAAGGTTTTAATAAGGAACATTGCCCTACAGAATTCGATATAATTCTAACGGCCCGGCCCGTCGATCCAAATTCACCTTGTATTAATTTATGGTCAGTCACTAGAGGAAAATAAAGGTCTAGATAGGAAAAACTTAGAGATTTGTTTTCTTTATGTATTTTTGGATGCTGAATTGGGATTTAAACTCTGCCACCTCACAGAATTGGCCTATTCTGAGAAAATTGCTAAAAACTTTTCTCAGTTTCTGGCTTATAACTTTCAAACTACGCACTTTTTGAGAAAAGTACTTCTATATAAAATTAAACTGCATCAAATTTGCTACAAATTATATCTCGACGGTCTTATTCCTTAGACAAACGGTTTAGACGCTAGAGCGCCTTAAAGTTTAACAATTCCAATCTGTCAAAAAAATTGTTTTCCAGGCTTATCGCTTATAACTCGAAAACTACGCACTTTTCGAGAAAATCACCTCTATACAAAAATAAACTAAATCAAGTTTTATACACATGTTCTTGTTTAATTTTTTTCTTCTGGCGAACGGTTTGGGCGCTAGAGCGCGTTAAAGTTAGGCAAAAATTCCAAAATTGGCCAAAAAGTTGCTTTACTTAGTTTTTCGTTTATAATCGTACGACTGACGTAAAAAACCTAAGAGAATTCATTTGAGGGAAATTTAATGTTTTATTTTTATACAGAACCATTTTTCTCTAAATGTGCGTAATTTCCGAGTTAGAAGCGAAACTAATAAAAAGCTGCTTTTTGGCCAATTTTGGAATTATTGCTAAACTTTAACGCGCTCTAGCGCCTAAATCGTGCGTCTGCAGAAAGAAACTTAAGAACCATAATTTGTTTAAAATTTGATGTAGTTTAAGTTTGTATAGAAATGCTTTTCTCATAAAGTGCGTAGTTTTTAAGTTCTAAGTGAGAAACTGAAAGTATAGCTTTTAGGTC
The DNA here is from genome assembly GCA_950108345.1 of Malthinus flaveolus. NCBI lineage: Eukaryota > Metazoa > Arthropoda > Insecta > Coleoptera > Cantharidae > Malthinus > Malthinus flaveolus. The sequence goes on along the minus strand of OX467288.1, from coordinate 10,195,414 downwards.
GTTTTCGAATTTTTATGAAACTTTAACGCGCTTTAGCGCCTAAACCATTCGTCTGAAGAAAGAAACTTAAGAAACATAATTCGTTTAGAATGTGATGTAGTTAATTTTTGTGTAGACATATTTTTCTCAAAATGTGCGTACTTTTCAAGTTATAAGCGAGAAACAGAAAAAGCAGCTTTTTGGTCTGTTTTGGAATTTTCGTCAAACTTTAACGCGCTCTAGCGCCGAAACTATTCGTCTGAAGAAAGAAACTTTCGAAACATAATTTGTTTATAATTTGAAGTAGCTTATTTTTGTGTAGAACTATTTTTCTCAAAAAGTGCGTAGTTTTCAAGTTATAAGCGAGAAACTGAAAAAACAACTTTATGGTCTGTTTTGGAATTTTCCTCAAACTTTACGCGCTCTAGCGCCTAAACTATTCGTCTGAAGAAAGAAACTTACGAAGAACAATTTGTTTAGAATTTGATGTAGCTTATTTTTGTATAAAAGTACTTTTCTCAAGAAGTGCGTACTTTCCAAGTTATAAGCGAGAAACTGAAAAAAAACAGCTTTTCGCCGATTTTGGAATGTTCTCAAACTTTAACGCGCCGTAGCGCCTAGACCGTTGGTCTGAAGAGAAAAAGTTAAGAAACACAATTTGTATGAAATCGGATGTAGTTTACTTTTATATAGAAGTATTTTTGTTCAAAAGTGCGTAGTTTTCGAGTTATAAGCGAGAAACTGAAAAAAATTGCATCGAAACAGTAGCTCTTCTCAATTTTTTATTAACGCAAACTTTGCCAAGATGGCAAAGTTAAAATTCGGTTTAAGCATACCAAAATATATAATGAGCGATTGAGAGAAAAAACTTCTCTATTTTTTTCCTCGCCAAACTTCTATTTAACTGCACTATTAGTCGGGGAAGTACCGATTTAAACACTTTGTAATAGCTGCTTTTATATACGAAATAATATAATTTTGACGCGAATTGTATGTCGAGCCATTTTATCGTGTTCTTTTTACGGCTTTTTATGTATCTAGTCAACTTCTTTTTCTACTCAAGTAGGGTTATGTCTCGACAAATTAAATAAAAATGTAAAAAAATAATAAAATTTATTATGATTGAAAAGGGTCGTGTGCGTTTTCTCATCTATTAACGTCGAGTTAATATTTTTTTTAGTCTTTTAACTTTTTTTTTTTAATAATAAATATTATGAAAGCGGATGGTAGAGGAGCATTTTGTCGAAAGGCTATATTATGTTATTTTAATCTGTGTAAAGTCTGAAAAGTAAAGGAAAACGTTTAAAATTTTCTTTTTGCTTTCGTTTACTTAGAGATTGTGGAACTCGATTTTATAAAAATGTTTTGCTCTTTTTTCGAACGAGTCGGGTCAAAATACTTCCCATGTAATTGTTCGTAATTGAGCATTTTTTGAAAATAGTTTTATTTCCGAGTTCTAAAAACTGAAAAAATATGCAGGGTGTTTTATTTAAAAATCAAAATTGGATCTCAAGGTCATTTAACAAGTCCAATAACTACTAGCCGAGTTACTAACCTGAAACGGTCACATGCCACGTACTTGCGCGACGCCTTCTAATGGAAGAGGGCGTCCTCCATCGATTAAACTATTGATTTGTCATTTAAATGTTAATTTTTGAATAATTAATGATTTTTAACTTTGTGTGTTTACCTCAATGAATTTCTAAAGATTTACGTTAATATTTTATCAGGTATGGTATAACTACAACTACAAACAAAGAAGTCTTTCCTAAAGTGTTTTTCTTTATTTTCAGTTTTACAATTGTCCAAACTTCGGAGAGGAATCCTCAACTTTTCCGTTTGAATGTAAAGGTAAGCCGTTTGTTTCATAAAATTACGTAATGTTTTACTTTATTCCATTGTATAAATAATTTAAAGAAGAAGATAGTGCTTTACAAAGGGCTTTGGAAGTTAGAAGGTCTATTTGTTGGTTGTGGAAGCGTAAATTAGACACAATACCGTATTATTCGGCTTATTTGAATCGAGACGCTTTTAAATCGAATGCAAAAGACTTTCCAATTGGGCCAATTACGCCTCTGCGTTCGTAAACTTCGACTTGTTCTTCACTTTATTTATTTAAGTCGTGCTAATTTATAAGTTTAGGAGACTTGACATTTTGAACAGGTTTTAAATACTTTGAGTAAACACAAGAAGGTATTATCGTCGTTTGAGAGTGTTTCGAAATTCGGCATAGAAATCGTAAACCAAAAGCATCCCTAGAGTGCGGAATAACAGGTTTTAACAATTAATAATGAGATTAATTTAGTTTAAACTTAAGAGAGACTTACGTAATTTCGTGGTTTGGAATTTATTGTTAAATTGAGGTTATAAGGATTCAGGTAATTTTGCTTCTTAGTGGAACAGTTGTGAAGCGAGATTGTCTTTATCTGGCAATTGGAATTTGGTTAAGAAGGGTAGTGATGCTTGACATTAAAAGAGATTTAAAAGCGCCGTCGTTTTTCACCTGGGTGGTAGACCGTTAAAAATAGTGTCGCTAATAGTCCAAGAGCTAGCAAACATTATACCACTTGATATTATTCTAAAGATTCATTATTTTTATTGAAAAGTATGGCTAATATAAAATCGATCGGCTGCCGTGCTATATTAAGCGCGTTACAGTAGGGCACGTATCACTCAAATTTCTTACAAATGCCGTAAAATTACCTGATTTATTCCAAGATGAAATTATAACTTAAAAGAAGGTAAAAAATAATGAATCGTTAAAGATTCTCATTTCATTTTATTTTAGCGCATAAGCGGTGACTCTATAGAACGAGCCGTCTGTAGCAAGGACCGCGTGAATTGGTACAATTAGTCAAACATTTTTGACAATGCTGGCTGAAAAAATATTACAAATGAGTAATAACACTGACCGTCTACCACTCCTAAATGACAGCATTAACTTAAGGGAGTTCGAGAAAGATGTGTTATTGCTCTTTCGGTTTCTCGCTTGTAACTGAAAAACTACGTACTTTTTTGGAAAAGTTCTGGTATAAAAAATAAACTACATCAAATTTTCTACACAGTACATGTCTTAGGTTTTTTTATTTAGACGAACGGTTTAGGCACTATTGCGCTTTAAAGTTTGGCAAAACTACAAAATCGCTCAAAAAACTAGTTTTTTAGTTTCGCGCTTGTAACTCGAAAACTACGCATTTTTAGAGAAAATTTGTCTTTTACAAAAACAGAGTACAACTAATTCCCTACTTATTATGTCCCTTAGGCTTTTTTGTCAGAAGAACTGTTTAGGCCCTAGAACGCATTAAATTTTGCCAAAATCTTCAAAATCGGTCAAAAAACTAACTCTTTAGTTTGGCGCTTGTAACTCGTTAACTACCGAATTTTTTGAGAAAAGTTGTATTTTCCGAAAACAAAGTGCATCTAATTTTCTACTTATTATGTCTCTTAGGCTTTTTTGTCAGAAGAACGATTTAGGCGCTAGAGCGCTTTAAATTTTGACAAAAATTCTAAAATCGGCCAAAAAATTGTTTTTTTAGTTTAGCGCTTGTAACTAGAAAACTACGCACTTTTAGAGAAAAGTGGTCTTTTACAAAAACAAAGTGCATCTAATTTCCTACTTATTATGTCTCTTAGACTTTTTTGTCAGACAAACAGTTTCGGCGCTACAGCGCTTAAAAAGTTGACAAATACTCCATAATCGGCCAAAAAACTATTTTCATAGTTTAGCGCTTGTAACTCGAAAAATACGAACATTTTGAGAACAGTGGTTTATTATAAAAACAAAGTGCATAGAATTTTCTACATATTATGTTGGTTAGGTGTTTTTGTCAAAAGCATGGTTTAGGCGCTAGAGCTCTTTAAAATTTAACAAAAACTCCAAAATCGGTCAACAAACTATTTTTTAGTGTATCGCTTGTAACTCGAAAACTACGCACTTTTAGAGAAAAGTGGTCGTTTTACAAAAACAAAGTGCATCTAATTTCCTCCTTATTATGTCTATTAGGCTTTTTTGTCAGAAGAACGGTTTAGGCGCTAGAGAAATTTATAATTTGACAAAACTCCAAAATCGGTCAAAAATTATTTGTTTAGTTTAGCGCTTGTAACTGGAAACCTACTCTCTTTTAGAGAAAAGTCGTCTTATACAAAAGCAAAATGCATCTAATTTTATACAAATTATGTCGGTTAGGATTTTTTGTCAGAAGAATGGTTTAAGCGGTAGAGCGCTTTAAAGTTTGACAAAAACTCAAAACTCGACTAAAAGACTATTTTTATAGTTTAACGCTTGTAAATCGCAAACTTCGCACTTTTGGAAAAAAGTGGTCTTTTACAAAAACAAGGCGCATCTAATTTCCTACATATTATGTGTCCTAGGATTCTTTGTCAGAAGAACGGTTTAGGCGCTAGAAGCTAGAACGCTTTAAAATTTAACAAAAACTCCAAAATCGGTCAACAAACTATTTTTTAGTGTATCGCTTGTAACTCGAAAACTACGCACTTTTAGAGAAAAGTGGTCTTTTACAAAAACAAAGTGCATCTAATTTCCTCCTTATTATGTCTATTCGGCTTTTTTGTCAGAAAAACGGTTTAGGCGCTAGAACGCTTTACAGTTTGCCAAAAGCTCCAAAATCTGCCAAAATACTATTTGTTTAGGTTAGCGGTTGTAACTGGAAACCTACTCTCTTTTAGAGAAAAGTCGTCTTATACAAAAGCAAAATGCATCTAATTTTATACAAATTATGTCGGTCGGGATTTTTTGTCAGAAGAATGGTTTAAGCGGTAGAGCGCTTTAAAGTTTGACAAAAACTCAAAACTCGACTAAAAGACTATTTTTATAGTTTAACGCTTGTAAATCGCAAACTTCGCACTTTTGGAAAAAAGTGGTCTTTTACAAAAACAAGGCGCATCTAATTTCCTACATATTATGTGTCCTAGGATTCTTTGTCAGAAGAACGGTTTAGGCGCTAGAAGCTAGAACGCTTTAAAATTTAACAAAAACTCCAAAATCGGTCAACAAACTATTTTTTAGTGTATCGCTTGTAACTCGAAAACTACGCACTTTTAGAGAAAAGTGGTCTTTTACAAAAACAAAGTGCATCTAATTTCCTACATATTATGTGTCCTAGGATTTTTTGTCAGAAGAGCGATTTAGGCGCTAGAACCATTTAAAATTTAACAAAAACTCTAAAATCGGTCAAAAAATTATTTTTTTAGTTTAGTGCCAACAACTCGAAAACTACGCACTTTTAAGGAAAAGTGGTTTTGTACAAAAACAAAGTGCATCTAATGTCCTACAAATTATGCCTCTTAGGTGTTTTTTGTCATAAGAACGGTTTAGACGCTAGAGAAATTTAGAATTTGACAAAACTCCAAAATCGGTCAAAAATTATTTGTTTAGTTTAGCGCTTGTAACTCGAAAACTACGCACTTTTGAAGGAAAGTGTTCTTATACGAAAATAAAGTACACTAAATTTCCTACAAATTGTGTATTTAGGTTTTTTTTCAGACGCACAGCAACTGTACAGGGTGTCTCTGTTAAAAAAATAATTTATGGTAGCGTCAAGGTCAAGGCAGAAAATAACTTTATAGCGTAGTGCGTAGCGTTGCTTCGGGATATCCATTGAGATTTTTGGAAATACTTAAAGAGTAATTTAACGAGAAACATTTTTAATTTTAACGTGTGGACCTTGGTAAACATAACATTTGTTGAAATTGATAAGATTGTGGATATTATAAAGATAACTCGCGACTACCAAGTTTATTACCATTTTCTAGTTTTAGTCGTCTGTAATTCGTTTTAAGTGTAACCCCATTTTGGAATTATCTCCATCCAAAAAAGGGCTCACGGAGTACGGAGGTTGGTGAAAAACTTTTTTAATTTTTAATCGCTAATTAATTTCTCACTTATAACGTAAACTGTGATTTAAACTTTAATGTTTGGTAATTTGTAATTTGTAATTGCCGATGTATGACTAATAATATATTCGAGCATGTGGTAATTTAGTAATTAATTCTTTGCGAAAAAGGTCATGTTAAGCTTAGTTCCACGTGACAATTGTAAGTCACTTGCAACTTATTTGTCTTTTGTGTGACGTCTTTCGTATTACGAGAGGTGGGTTAAGTCTCCTGATTTCTTGTGGACGTCCTGTAACCTGTAACCATGCAGTAGGAAGGTACGCCGCAGATTTTCCAGCGTATCCGTCGACGGTTTAAACAAACCGTCTTTTGCATACAGGGTGGTTGAAGAAATAGCACCCCTACTAATTTATTGTACGCGAATTAGGTTAGATGTAACGATAGGAATCGGTTCAAAGCTACAATTTTCTGAAAGTTGTGACTTCATGTGCTTGTTTAAAGTTGGTTCGTGAAAAAATAGGTCATTGATTTTTGTCCAGTTATTAAGGGTGCTGGACCTTTCCAACCCTTAAAGGACAAATTTTGGAATTTACATAATTTGATTTCTAGACGCGCTTCGTGTTGCCCTAATCGTCTCACGTCTCTCGTAAGTTGCTCATCTCTGTTTTGTTTTCACGCGATTTAGGGGCACTGGACCATCCTGTATATTTTTCCAGTCCAATTAGTAACGAAATCTGGCCCCGCGTTGTAAAGAAAATATCTCGAAGCAGCGAGAAAATTTGAATTTGTAATTTTGTAAGTATCGAATCAAACGCATCGCCAATTTTACACAAAGTTGCCCCTAATTCAACTTTTGCGTTTGCCTAAACCGCTTAATACCCATTAAACGAAAATTTTAATATTTTTTTTTGTTTCGCCCTTAAATTAAAAATAAAAAGTAAGCGCGCATTTTGTGGAAACATTTGGAATATTAGGTTTTAGGTAAAAGGCGTAATTTTGCCAAAATTTAGCTTGAAAGCGGTTTAATGTTTAATGAAATGAAAGGCCGACTTGGCGAACTACCCCCCATCGGCCATCATTTTACATTAATTAAGAAAAGGTTTCCTTTACTTTATGATTTGTTAATATTTAAAATTAATTAATGTAATCGTATAATCTCTTTTTTCGCCAGTCTTTTAACGTTGGCTTCGTTCGAACAGCTCCGGGGTGCGCATTTTTTATTTATTTGCTTCTCGAGCCCAATTAATTAAGAAGGGCGCAAATACGTACATTTTTTTTCTAAATAAAGAACAAAGAATTTTTATAAATTGAGAATATAAATTCCTAAGTATTACAAGCTCACATTAACCTTTTAAAAACGATTTGCTTTCTCCATTATAATGCGGATGAATTCGTATCGGTTTTTATTATACAGGGTCGCTCATCTTCAACGGCACTTTTACTTTAGCTTCAGACGAGAACTTTACGAGTACACCCACGTTATGGGCTGAATTGAATGTTTGAATCGCGATGATCTTAATCTATACGTATACACGTAGAAAGTATTATTTAAGATTAACAGTCTCTAAAACGTGTTTAACGGGATGTCTTCTTCTCGGAACTCGACGATGATATCGAGAACCCGTTACTGTTAATATGTTAAAATTGAAATAAATTTTGTGGTGTTAGTTGTGAATTGGGTGTTGTGCGATTTTGGCCAAGTTTTGTGCGGAGTTGCCCGAAATTGGCGAGCAGAAGCAAGGAGTTGCGCGTGGATGTACAGCTCTTACAGTTTAACCTCTTGAAAATTCCAAACTTTTTTTTGGGTGACTCATCTGGGTAAGTTTCTCAAACGTTACGTAATTCTAATCAGGATGTGAGCGCTCCGTATAGAGTCGACCCCCATTTATGAGTTTCATTTTCATCGAATTATCTTGGCGAGCCCCCACGGCTCGAATGAATATTTTATCGAGCCATCAAACGATTTATAAAGATGTGGAAGTAATTTTAATATTTAAGAAGCTCTTGTCTACAGTCCCCCCTCACCTTGCAACTTATTAATTTTGTACATTACGTCACCCGAATGTCAAGTTTTAGGATTCGCGTAAAAAACTTTTCCAAAAATTGACCTTCGCTCGAGAAAAGCGTCGACCTTTAATCTTTAACCAAATCGGACATACCTTCTAATAACAGTCTGGTGTAACAGAAGGTAAATGGTTTACTTTCTCGTTACTTCTTTTTTAACTTTATTTGTTCACTAAATTGAGATGGCGCTAGTGAAAGTCGTAACTTACCGTTTTAATACAATGGGAAGAGATAATCGAAAGCGATAAACGCAAAATGTACCTACATTGTATTTCGTTCAATCGTTGCTCATCATAATTTCTAAAAACTGACAACACTAGAGTGTTTTTAATTAATTGTCGTGTTTTTTAACGTAACTGGACTAAAAAGGCCACATTTAGGAAACTCGGTGGTCGTACTTAATCATTAAAAAGGTCTTATTAATAGCAACTTACACGAATCGGCAAATAATCAAATGGTCGACTAACACGCGATATTTAACATTTTCGAGTGCCTATCCTAACTTAGTCTAATGATAATTTTGTTAAACTTTAATGTGCGACAAGAGAATTAATTGTTAGGTGATAAAAAAACTATTGGGGGCTAAAAGAGACTCGCATTCGTTGCGATAAAAGTATATTCTATTAGACAGCGCTTCAGACTTTAGAATTGAAATCTGTTATTTAAAATCTCTGGGAGGTCTCATAGTCTTGGAGGAAGCTAGCACTTCTACTAATACACGACAAATATCATTATTTTTTACTAGGCAGGCCGATGAGTAAAAAATCTGACCGTCTGCCACTCTAAAGTAGAACTTGAGGTCGCTCGAGAAGGACGAATTTTTGATTTTTTAGGTTTTTCGCTTATAACTCGAAAACTACGCACTTCATGAGAAAAGTAGTTATGTATTAAAATGAAGTACATCAAATTTACTAAAAATTATGTTTCTTAAGATTTTTTCATCAGGCAAACCGTTTAGGCGCTAGAGCGCGTTAAAGTTTGGTCAAAATTCAAAAAATCGGTCAAAAAAATTATTTTACGCTCTAACTCAAAAACTACGCACTTTACGAGAAAAGTGTTTATATACAAAAATAAAGTAAATTCAATTTCCTACAAATTATATGCCTAGATTTTTTTCGTCAAACGAACAGTTTAGGTGCTAGAGCGTGTGAAGTGCGCAGTTTTCGAGTTATAAGCGATAAAACAGTTTTTCGACTTATTTGGGAATTTTCGTCGAACTTTAATGCGGTGTAGCGCCTAAACCGTTTGTCTGGGTGGGAAAATGCATAAGATATAATTTGTAGAAAATCTTATATTGTTTCTATTTATAGAGAAACAATTTTCTCATAAAGTGCGTAGTTTTCAAGTTATGAGCGAGAAACCGAAAAAGAACGTAGCGCTAAATAATTTTTGGTAATTTTATCAATGGTAATCGGCCTAAGAGGATTTTTTTCTACTTAGGGGCTTGGCTTAAACGACTTTAATTCTACTTTCACCTTTTTTTTAGTTTTGACAATTTTAAATTATCCATTGAATTTTGAGGTAAAAGTGACTCGATTTTTGCTCTATTTTAGAATTTTGCTTATAACTCGAAAACTACGCACTTTATGGGAAAAGTACGCCCATGCGAATATAAACTACATCAAATTTTCTACAAATTATATCTCTTGATTTATTTTCTCAGCCGAACGGTTTAGGCGATAAAGTTTTCCAAAAACTCCAAAATCTGTCGAAAAATTGATTTTTTCACTTCGACGCGTTCTAACACCTAAGTAGTTAGTTTAAAAAAAAATCTAGAAACCCAATTTGTCAAGAATTGAATGTAGGTACTTTATTTTTGTATAGCATTTTTTTAATATGGACAGTGCGTAGTTTGCGAGTTATAAGCGATAAATAAAAAAATACAGTTTTTTGTCAAACTTTAACGAGCTCTGACGTCTAAACCGTTCGTCTGAGGAATAAAACCAGAGATAGATAATTTGTAGGAAATTCGACGTAGTTTATATTCATATAGAATTTCTCGTCTCTAAAAGTGCGTAGTTTGCGAGTTATAAGCGATAAATGAAAAAATACAGTTTCTGGCAAGTTTTGTCAAACTTTAACGAGCTCTGGCGCCTAAACTGTTTGTCTGAGGAAGAAAACCTAAGATATATAATTTGTTGGTAATTCGATGTAGTTTAGTTTCACATAGAAATACTTTTCTGATGAAGTGTAATTTTTGAGTTATAAGCGATAAATAAAAAAAATAGTTTTTTGTTAGGCTTTGTAATTTTTGTCAAACTTTAACGCGTTTTAACGCCTAAACCGTTCGTCTGAAGAAGAAAACTTAAGACCTATAATTTGTAGGAAATTCGATGTAGTTTAGCTTCATATAGAAACACTTTTCTGATGAAGTGTGTAGTTTTTGAGTTATAAACGATAAATAAGAAAAATAGTTTTTTGTAGACTTTGTAATTTTTGTCAAACTGTAGCGCGCTCTAGCGTTTAAACCGTTTGTCTGAGGAATAAAACCAGAGATAGATAATTTGTAGGAAATTCGATGTAGTTTATATTTATATAGAGTCACTTGTCTCTAAAATAGCGTAGTTTGCGAGTTATAAGCGATAAATTTAAAAATAGTTTTTTGTCAGACTTTGTAATTTTGGTTAAACTTTAGCGCGCTCTAACGCCTAAACCGTTCGTCTGAAGAAGAAAACCTAAGACCTATAATTTGTAGAAAATTCGATGTAGTTTAGTTTCATATAGAAACACTTTTTTGATGAAGTGCGTAGTTTTTGAGTTATAAGCGATAAATTAAAAAAATATGTTTTGTTAGACTTTGTAATTTTTGTCAAACTTTAACGAGCTCTGGCGCCTAAACTGTTTGTCTGAGGAAGAAAACCTAAGACATATAATTTGTTGGTAATTCGATGTAGTTTAGTTTCATATAGAAAAACTTCTGATGAAGTCCGTAGTTTTTGAGTTATAAGCGATAAATTAAAAAAATATTTTTTGTCAGACTTTGTAATTTTTGTCAAACTTTAACGCGCTCTAGCGTCTAAACCGTTCGTCTGAAGAAGAAAACCTAAGACCTATAATTTGTAGGAAATTCGATGTAGTGTAGTTTCATATAGAAAAACTTCTGATGAAGTCCGTAGTTTTTGAGTTATAAGTGATAAATTAAAAAAATATTTTTTGTCAGACTTTGTAATTTTTGTCAAATTTTAACGCGCTCTAGCGTCTAAACCGTTCGTCTGAGGAATAAAACCAAAGATAGATAATTTGTAGGAAATTCGATGTGGTTTATATTCATACAGAAGCTTTTTTGTCATAAAGTGCGTAGTTTTCGACTTACCAGCGAAAAACCGAAAAAGATGCAAAAATCCACTCTTTTCGAGGCACCTCTAAATTGCTGCTGCCGCGACTTAAGAGAAAAGAATTCGATTCCGAAATGAGGGAATTTTTCTCCACCCCAGAGACTGCGATTAACATTTTGCGCGGAGTTGTACCGTCCAGCGCCCCTTGTGGTTAGACAAAAAGGGGACTCCCCAAAGCAACTTATTGTGCCCTTTTATTTAGGAGCTCGTAATAATAATTTAATGAATTCTTTTACCCCAACAGAAAAGTAAATTTTTGGCAGTGGAGCCCCCTCGAGAGTTAGCTCCGCAGTTGGGTAAATAATGCGCGACTTTGCTATTAGGCGTTTGCTTCTTCTACTTCTTGAATTTTTTCAACAATTTATTTTTCTTTCGTAATACGTAAAAGCGTTGTTCGAGTAACATCAGTTAAATGTTAATCAGCTAACCTTATCCTACTTGCTCGCTTATGTACCTAATACTGAAAGTTATTGACATTTGTAATTTTCCAACTCTGTACAAATAATCAGATAGCAATCACACTAAAATGATCGAACTGTGTAATTTTCGAAGGATACGCTTTTGTGTGGTGTGTTGAGGATTTTTTGCTGCGTGTTTTAGAGAGGAAAAAAAACATGGCATTGAAAAGGAAATCTAAAAGAAAAACTCCATGTAATTTTAAAAACGTTACGAGCGTGATGAGAATTTTTAACACACAGGCGCGCGAAGCGAGCCACACACAGGGCGTCGTTGCAAAATTAAACTCTTTTCCCCCCAAAAAATGCGACCTTCGAGTATTTTATTTTACAGAGAATCGAGAAACATGGAGACTAATTTTTTTAGCATTTTCCGTCTCTGCACTTTCAACTTTTGACATTTGCTTGAGCGAGTGCGGGCACTACCAACTACTAGTGGATGCATTACGTCTGCCCCGGCTAATTTAACACGAACACGAAACTTCTTGTAAAAGTAAACCAAATGATAACGATACGACGCTCTGGAGAGATCTAAAACTCGACAACGTTTCGACTCTATCGCGAGTTTCATTTATGATCACAAAGAGACTTAAAATATTATCGCGTTTAATTACACTCCGGTTCGTGTATACGTCAAAAATTTGGAACAATTGTACATGCGGAATTCATAATTGGAAAAGGTAATCTAAAGAGCAGTTTCGAACTCACGTTTTTGCGTCTCATTAATATTTATAATTTTAATCGTTTCCAATTAAATTCATCTCTTCTCCTTCTCTTTTTTTTGGCAATTACAAATTGAAACGTTTTTTAAAATATTTATTAAGCTCCGATTATCGATTGTGACGTTTTGACGTATTTTAATTAAGTAAAGTTCCATTTTTTAGTCGATAATCCCTCTCGAATACGTTACATAAAGCAAATTGACACTTTCGAAATGGACTATTATAGAGGACCGAAAAGTATTAGGTATTAGCGCGCCAGCAGGGGAATTTTCATAATTTCCAACTTCGTTATTGAAAATTCCTCCTACGAACGTATCGAAATCGAAGAAAGTTTGAAGGGTTGTTTATTATTCGTATTATTTTCTAATCAAATGTTTGCCTTTACACGGAACAGTTGCGTAATTTGTGTAGGCCGTTATTTGTTATTAGCGCAAAACAAATCCTATTTGACGAACTGTTATCCAGTATACAACGAGCACAGTGTACGTCCACAAACAACAATTGATGCGTTATAATCCTTAAGGGATATCCTTAAATTTTCTGTAAGCCCCAGGATATTCTCCAGTTCGGTATGTATACTAACGGGTACTATACAATTATATTATATACGTACAAAGTACCTAACTTATTTATTTAAAACGCGATGATTTTATGTTTAAACATTAAAAGTTGAAAATTGAACAAAGGAACTGTTTGACAAACTTTATAACAATTCCCGTACATAATAAATTGATGAAATGCTGAAAAGTTTCATTTCATCCTTTACGTTTGGTTGAATTTTTCATGAGAACTATTACTGGTATAGGTATTGTGTCTCCTCTAACGTTTTCGTTTAGAAAAGTTTTAATTTCGCTTTCAATTTTAATCATCGGCACCGGGTAAACCAGTAAACTTATTCATTTGTAATAAAATTAATGATTATAATAGAAAACGATATAAATAGTTAAAGGGAGAGGCGCCCAAAAGCATTCTGAAAAAACTTTGCGTATTTTCGTTCTTTTTTTTATAGGTTTCCAGTTGACATACCAAGAAATTACCCAAAGACAAATTGATTGTACTATTATTTTTGAAAGTACAAAAAATTTTCAAAATGCCGCTATTTTCAAGTTACGGCCAAAAACCAAAACGGATGGATGTAGATGTGTAGATTGTAAGAGGTTGTAGTTATGCTTACCGATAGCTTCGCAAGGGTTGACGGTACACAAAAACATTTCAAACGTAAGTTGCAGACAATTTAATAATCTACAAGTTTTATTGAAAGAAATATTTTGAAAAAAGGCGCCATTAATAAGTTACGGTTGAAAAACAAAAGTGGGCTACCGCGCGTAATTGATTAAGAGTAGTTTCAACTATGTTACGTCTGTGGCTTCGTAAGCGTTGACGCTACACAAAAATATTTCAAACGTAAATTGTATACAATCTAATTATCTACAAGTTTTATTAATACAAATATTTTGAAAAACAGCACCATTGCTAACTTACGGTTGAAAAACAAAAGTGGGCTACCGCGCGTAATAGATTCAGAACAGTTTCAAATATGTTACATGTTACGTCTGTAGCTTGGTAAGGGTTGACGTTACACAAAAATATTTCAAACGGAAATTGCAGACAATTTAATTATCTACAAGTTTTATTAAAACAAATATTTTTAAAAACAGCGCCATTAATAAGTTACGGTTGAAAAACAAAAGTGGGCTACCACGCGTAATTGATTAAGAGTAGTTTCAACTATGTTACGTCTGTGGCTTCGTAAGCGTTGACGCTACACAAAAATTGTTCAAATGTAAATTGTATACAATTTAATTATCTACAAGTTTTATTAATACAAATATTTTGAAAAACAGCGCCATTGCTAACTTACGGTTGAAAAACAAAAGTGGGCTACCGCGCGTAATTGATTCAGAACAGTTTCAAATATGTTACATGTTACGTCTGTAGCTTGGTAAGGGTTGACGTTACACAAAAATATTTCAAACAGAAATTGCAGACAATTTAATTATCTACAAGTTTTATTAAAACAAATATTTTTAAAAACAGCGCCATTAATAAGTTACGGTTGAAAAACAAAAGTGGGCTACCACGCGTAATTGATTAAGAGTAGTTTCAACTATGTTACGTCTGTGGCTTCGTAAGCGTTGACGCTACACAAAAATTGTTCAAATGTAAATTGTATACAATTTAATTATCTACAAGTTTTATTAATACAAATATTTTGAAAAACAGCGCCATTGCTAACTTACGGTTGAAAAACAAAAGTGGGCTACCGCGCGTAATTGATTCAGAACAGTTTCAAATAGGTTACGTCTGTAGTTTCGTAAGGGTTGACGTTTCACAAAAACATTTCAAACGTAATTCGTAGATAATTTAAGTATCTACAAGTTTTATTGAAACAAACATTTTGAGAAACACCGCCATTGATAAGTTACGGTTGAAAAACAAAAGTGGGCTACCGCGCGTAAGTGATTCAGAACAGTTCAACTATGTTACGTCTGTAGCTTCATAAGGGTTGACGCTACACAAAAATATGTCAAACGTAAATTGTAGACAATTTAATTATCTACAAGTTTTATTGAAACAAACATTTTGAAAAATACCGCCGTTGATAAGTTACGGTTGAAAAACAAAAGTGGGCTACCTCGCGTAATTGATTCAGAACAGTTTCAAATATGTTACGTCTGTAGCTTGGTAAGGGTTGCCGTTACAAAAAAATATTTTAAACGGAAATTGTAGACAATTTAATTATCTACAAGTTTTATTGAAACAAACATTTTGAAAAACACCGCCATTGATAAGTTACAGTTGAAAAACAAAAGTGGGCTACCGCGCGTAAGTGATTCAGAACAGTTCAACTATGTTACGTCTGTAGCTTCGTATG
This sequence comes from Malthinus flaveolus, assembly GCA_950108345.1. Classification (NCBI taxonomy): domain Eukaryota; kingdom Metazoa; phylum Arthropoda; class Insecta; order Coleoptera; family Cantharidae; genus Malthinus; species Malthinus flaveolus. The sequence continues at coordinate 10,180,131 of OX467288.1, read as the reverse complement.
GGTTGACGCTACACAAAAATATGTCAAATGTAAATTGTAGACAATGTAATTATCTACAAGAGTTATTGAGAGAAGTATTTTGACAAACAGCGCCGTTTATAAGTCACGGTCAAAAAACAAAAGTAGGCTACCGCGCGTAATTGATTCAGAACAGTTCAACTATGTTACGTCTGTAGCTTCGTAAGGGTTGACGCTGAAAAATATGTCAAACGTAAATTGTACACAAAATGTAATTATCTACAAGTTTTATTGAAAGAAATATTTCGAGAAACAGCGCCGTTTATAAGTTACGGTCGAAAAGCGTAATTGATTCAGAACAGTTTTAACTACGTTCCGCCTGTAGCTTCGTATGGGTTGACGCTACACAAAAATATGTTAAATGTAAATTGTAGACAATGTAATTATCTACAAGATTTATTGAGAGAAATATTTTGACAAACAGCGCCGTTTATAAGTCACGGTCGAAAAACAAAAGTAGGCTACCGCGCGTAATTGATTCAGAACAGTTTCAACTAAATTACGTCTGTAGCTTCGTAAGGGTTGACGCTACACAAAAATATGTCTAATGTAAACTGTACGCAATGTAATTATCTACAAGTTTTATTGAAAGAAATATTTCGAGAAACAGCGTCGTTTATAAGTTACGGTCGAAAAACAAAAGTGCCTACCGCGCGTAATTGATTTAGAACACTTTCAACTATGTTACGTCAGTGGCTTCGTAAGGGTTGACGCTACACAAAAATAGTTCAAACGTAAGTTGTAGACAATTTAATTATCTACAAATTTTATTGAAAGAAATATTTTGAGAAACAGCGCCTTTTATAAGTTACGGTCGAAAAACAAAAGTGGACTGCTGCGCGTAATTGATTCAGAACAGCTCTAATTATGCTACGTCTGTAGCTTCGTTTAAGTAGTCGCTACCGAATTATTTTTCAGAGCTAAATTGTAGATAATTTAATTATCTACAAATGTCAAATAAGCTAAAATTTTGCAAAATGTCGCCATTTGGGAGTTAAGGTTGAAAAACTAAAGTGGGTGGGTGCACGAGTGCATCACGTACTTGATTCAGAACAGCTTCCGTTTATACTTCCCTATACTTTCGTTTCAGATTCTCCATTGAAAATCAATTCTTAGGTTAGACCGTTCCTTATATAATAACGCCGAGATCTTCGTGTAAAATATTTCTATTATCTTTATATTTTAGTGCCAAAGGCGTGGGAAAAGGCGTTTCTATAAAAACTATGTTTGTAGACAACTTTTGGATTATCCCGTAATTTAGAACTTTCTCGTGATAAGTTTCATAATTTTCAACATCGTTATTCATGATTATTCCACAAATTGATCTATTAAGCAAATTTTTTTGGTTTTGGTATGCATTTCTCTTAATAACTTTGCTACGAATGGTGAAGAGGCATGGTCTACGGAGCTTTCCACATTTACCGTCATATCTTCCTGGTCGCGCTAGTGGTCCCTGGGTAAAAAGTTCAAATTTGTTTTTCATATAAGATGTCGTTTACGAACTCGCTATTTCTAATGATAATAAATCTCCTTTGTTTGTTATTTAATAATAATTGAAAAGAATTTATTAAAAGTGAAGGTACATTTTGATAATTTAACTTTCTTGTATTAATTTATACACTTTCTTTTCCATTTCTTGCTATTACGACAAAAAAAGAGGAAGATTCAAAATTGTTATTATTTAACCTCCGAACTCGTGGAAGTTGGGCGCCAGTTTAAAGCAATAAATTTTAATAACAAACTAAAGAAGATGACAATTTATTGTGCGAGAGTGTAAGAGGGTTATATTTTAACTGCCACATACACCTACATTAAAAGCTCAACACGTTTATATAAGATTAAAACAGCGAACCTCTAAGCTATTGTAGGTACATGCAATTTTGGCAAGTAAAACTCAAACTATTAAAGTTTGGGGGAAAGCTTTTGAAGCTTTAGGAAAACTTTACACCTCAGGAACAATAAAAAAGTCATAAATTTTACAGATTACCGCGAGTTGAAGGTTTTACCAAATTATAAGGTCGCTAAGTTGGTAACATTACACTTCAATTACTTTAGATTATGAGTCATGCCGTGCTTACAGCGCACTTTAATTTTTGTTTGTAACAATTTTGACAACTTTTTTTTTCTAAATAACCGCTCGTGGGAAGAGATTAATTGAATAACTTGACGATGCTTGAAAATCGATTTCGAAATTGGTTATTAGTAGTCAAAGTCGTGTAAATTGGTAATTGAGACTAAAGAGTGAAGAGGCTTGTGATTTCCAATGAGCCGAGGTGTGCGCAAACAATCAAGTGTTTCCAACTAACGAATTAAGAAGGGGTTTTTGAAGAATTTCCTTTCGCTTCGTGAGGAAAATGACTTCGTCTACTAAAAAAAATCAAAAAAAAAAATTTATCTTTTATTTTCTCGACGTTTCAGGTCTCCCTGAATGCAAATCACTAAAAAAATATAACTTTTTGAAAAAGTCTGTTTGTGCGCCTGTGTGTCTGTGAGTATGTAATGCCGTCAAATAAAAACTACTGAAGCGATTTTGTTGAAATTTGCTTTCGGCCACTTTAACAAAATTTCATTGACAAATTAAGCTTTTAAACGAAATCGATACAGGGTGGCCCAAAATAAGGGGGTTATTTTGGTCGCATTTCGGAAAATTTTGACTCGCAGTATTTATACTCTGCTTTAAGTTAGTACACATTGGCCCTAAGTAAAACAATAATTTTTCAAATTTTTAAATTCAAAATGGCGGCCAGTATAACGATCGTCCCATTTTCTAGTTTTTTTGTTATAACTTTGGAGATAATTATTATTTAAAAAATCTAAAAACAGGAATATACAGGCAAAATATAGGGCTTTAGTTTTGTTAAAGTCGATTTTTAAAATAATTTTGAAATTGACTACTTTTAAAGAGCCAAAGTTGCCTTCAATTTTAAAACCGATTTTCTCAAAATCGGCTTCGGCCATTTTCTCTATATTTTGATATGTGGTAGATATGGAAGTTGTTAATTATACACCGTTGTTTGGTTCACTTGCTATGAGCAGATCCGGAGCTATGATTTTTTGAAGGTCAAAATTTCAAAAATTTATAGTTTCTTTTTTAATTAAAAATTTGCAATTGCAAGTTGGTATAATAATTTATGCCACAAATTTCTACTATTTGTTTTAATTTTGGTTTAAAAATCACTTCCGGTTAAACCGGAAATTAGCCAAGCTAACCGACTTTTTGAAAACACCCTGTATACATTGCGATTTTTTAAAATATCGCAAAATTAGCTGTCCAATGATACCAAACACGTTAAATTTTCACTTCCGGTTTAACCGGAAATGAGGTCAGTTTTTCTATTTTAAATACAACACCCTGTATATTTTAAGAGTTTTGGAAGATTGTTCAATTAGCTATCTAGTGATACCAAACATTCAATATTTTGACTTCCGGTTCAACCGGAAATGAGATGAGTTTCCCGTTGGAAATAGGGACGCCCCCTATAGTTTTAGTTTTTTGAAATCAGGGAGAGCTTGCAACGCGTACGAAAAGGTTCTGTTATGGCAATGGCCACATCTTTTAAGATGGGCACTTAAGGTAATTAAAGAATTTGCTTATATTTAAAAATCAATTTCGTAATTGATTAGATAGTAAGTGTAATTTGTAATCGAGACAGGAAAGGTTGGTTGGCAAAATAATTTTTTATGTAATTTTTAATGGGCCAAGGGTATTTTTTCGCGTTTAATTACTTAGGTAATTTAATTGATGAGCACTTTATGGGTTTAAATTGAAGTTTGCATATTTTCGTAAATTACACCTTGTAATACAATTAGGTTACTGTTACATACGTACTTGAATTGCATAATTATTTTTACCGTTCTATTAACACCTCTTCTAATAACAATTTTATTTAATTTACACGCTTAATTTGCTAGTAACTAGTTTATTAAAAACCTAACTACTTTCTTGCGATATATTTTTTTATTATTACGAAAATTAGTGAAAAAAATAGTGGAACAAATCAATCGGTTTGTGCTTCTTTACTTTACTGTGTGTGGCTGTGAGGTCTATTAATCATTATGAAAAATCGAGTAGCACTAGTTAGGGCAAAAATTCAATATTTTTTCTCAATTTGAAAAATTTAGTCTTCAAACTGAGCGATATTCTAATTTTAAAACGGCGATTTTTATAATTACTTAATCAATCTCTCCCTCATTGCGAGAGAGTTTATAAAGAAGCAAGACATGGACGCTCAACAATTTCTTTTGTAATTCGCAAAAATGTAAATTAAGTTTCTTTTATGTTAACCAACAAGTGTTAAGGATTATAATACCTAAGAGGATGTTGTTTAATTAGACGTCAGTGATCATTATTACTATTATTATTACATCATAACCACAAGGTTGTAGCTTCTTTATTTAAATTGAATATAATATACTTCCTAGGAAGCTTCTCGTAAAGATATAGGCATTTTAATTTGGTTGTTTATCGACTACTTAACATTTTAAAAGGCTTCTCTCCATCATCAAACGGGCGACACAAGTCGCAAACGTCAAAACAAGTACAAGCCACTGAATCGAGGCCCTCGTTTCATGAACTACACAGATAATACGACCCTTAATAATTGTAAAGAAAAATTCATTATGCGTGTTTAGGAGAAATTCCAAGCTTAACAAAACTTTGCGAAGATATTTGCATTTTATTAGAATAACTTATAATGCTCGTTGACAATTTATTGTTACACGTAACACAATGCTAAATTGTAGGAATGTTAATTAAAAGTGTAACCAGCTACATGAACTTAAACGTTAAAGTAGCTGTACTTTATGAATTTAATATATTACTAGAGCTAGATCGGCCCTACGGGCCGATAGCTCTAGGTCGGCCCTGCGGGCCTCCGCTCGGCCCTACGGGCTCTCGCGCGGGCCTACGGCCCTTAACCCTAGGGCTCGGCCCTACGGGCCTCGCGTCGGTCCTTCGGACCTCAATTCTCGGCCCTGCGGGCCTCGTTCGTCGGGCCTTCGGCCCTCCAGGCACAGAATACCGTATTCTATACGTCAAATTACGCAAACTTTTATATAGTAGTAAAGTTTGTCGGTAAGCTAATAAATCACCTTGTATAGGTCAGCTTTTAGGGTCTCCGGTTGACCATACGTGTACCCGTAGGTCAATCTTAGCTTATCGTACCTATACCAATAGGTACTAACTTATTGATAGAGAAAAATATTCTAATTTAGATGTTTTTTGAAATTAATTGTTGATCAACTATTAATAATTGCACTGTGAATATAATTGAAGACACGAGTGGATGAAGGTGTTATGTAACATTAAAAAAAATGACTTTTTTTACTGAATGAAGGTGTTATGTACTCTTCTATCGCACGGCACCTTTCAAAATGTGTAAGTATTACTGTAAGATTGAAAACTGCAGCGGATGAAGGAGCTATGTACATCTAAAATAACATTCTCAATGGAAGAAGGTGTTATGGGCACACATAACTCCTTTTTTACAATATGAATGCCATAAAAAGAATACAATTCTCGGTGTGAATGAAGGTGCTACGTAACGTAGATAGCACTTTCATTCATAATGATAATGTAAACTATTAATTGTCAGTGATAAAAGATATTTTACGTTTTTCTTATTGTTTAACAACCTTAACTTGCATGAAATCATACAAAAATCAAAAGTATTCAATTATTGGGTTAAATTAAGTTAAAAAATATTAAATTTGCGCTTCTTCAAAGTTTATTTTATAGGCACCTTCCTAATCTAATCAGTTTTGCAATGCACGTTTAAATAAATATATACAAAACTGTTTGATTCCCTACTGAAAACTGATAAATATTTTTTTGTTTTAATTTTGAAACACCCAACTATGAATGAAGGTGTTATGTAACCCAATATAAATCACTCGGTAATTTATATCCCGAAAATACTCCAACATTACATCCTAAAGTACTCTGTGCACCTTACCGAACAACCTCATAAAAGACCGAGAAGCAAAAAACTCGATTTAAATTACAATTTTACTACATCAAACAGATTAAATAGATCAAATAGAATAAAAAGCTATCGAATAAGTACAAATATGGAGTAATATACCACTTTGAAGCTATCCGATGGGTTAAAGATAGTTACCCGATTGAATTGAAGATCGAAGCCGTAAGATTGTTAACATCGCATTAACAGAAATTTATAATTTGGTTTTTTGCACTACCTAAATTGAAACAGCCATTTGTATTAATTTTGTTACTTTCCTTGCTGCAGTTGTTTCCATACACTGTATCACCTTACTTAATATACCAATATATCACTTCCAAGCTACCCGATAGGTTAAAGATAGTTACCCGATTGAATCGAAGCCGTAAGATTCTTAAAACCGCATAAACAGAAATTTATAATTTGGTTTTTTGCACTACCTAAATTGAAACAGCTATTTGCATTAATTTTGTTACTTTCCTTGCTGCAGTTGTTTCCATACACTGTATCACCTTACTTAATATACCAATATATCACTTCCAAGCTACCCGAGAGGTTAAAGATAGTTACCCGATTGAATCGAAGCCGTAAGATTCTTAAGACGGCACAAACAGAAATTTATAATTTGGTTTTTTGCACTACCTAAATTGAAACAGCTATTTGCATTAATTTTGTTACTTTCCTTGCTGCAGTTGTTTCCATACACTGTATCACCTTACTTAATATACCAATATATCACTTCCAAGCTACCCGATAGGTTAAAGATAGTTACCCGATTGAATCGAAGCCGTAAGATTCTTAAAACCGCATAAACAGAAATTTATAATTTGGTTTTTTGCACTACCTAAATTGAAACAGCTATTTGCATTAATTTTGTTACTTTCCTTGCTGCAGTTGTTTCCATACACTGTATCACCTTACTTAATATACCAATATATCACTTCCAAGCTACCCGAGAGGTTAAAGATAGTTACCCGATTGAATCGAAGCCGTAAGATTCTTAAAACCGCATAAACAGAAATTTATAATTTGGTTTTTTGCACTACCTAAATTGAAACAGCTATTTGCATTAATTTTGTTACTTTCCTTGCTGCAGTTGTTTCCATACACTGTATCACCTTACTTAATATACCAATATATCACTTCCAAGCTACCCGAGAGGTTAAAGATAGTTACCCGATTGAATCGAAGCCGTAAGATTCTTAAGACGGCACAAACAGAAATTTATAATTTGGTTTTTTGCACTACCTAAATTGAAACAGCTATTTGCATTAATTTTGTTACTTTCCTTGCTGCAGTTGTTTCCATACACTGTATCACCTTACTTAATATACCAATATATCACTTCCAAGCTACCCGAGAGGTTAAAGATAGTTACCCGATTGAATCGAAGCCGTAAGATTCTTAAAACCGCATAAACAGAAATTTATAATTTGGTTTTTTGCACTACCTAAATTGAAACAGCTATTTGCATTAATTTTGTTACTTTCCTTGCTGCAGTTGTTTCCATACACTGTATCACCTTACTTAATATACCAATATATCACTTCCAAGCTACCCGATAGGTTAAAGATAGTTACCCGATTGAATCGAAGCCGTAAGATTCTTAAAACCGCATAAACAGAAATTTATAATTTGGTTTTTTGCACTACCTAAATTGAAACAGCTATTTGCATTAATTTTGTTACTTTCCTTGCTGCAGTTGTTTCCATACACTGTATCACCTTACTTAATATACCAATATATCACTTCCAAGCTACCCGAGAGGTTAAAGATAGTTACCCGATTGAATCGAAGCCGTAAGATTCTTAAGACGGCACAAACAGAAATTTATAATTTGGTTTTTTGCACTACCTAAATTGAAACAGCTATTTGCATTAATTTTGTTACTTTCCTTGCTGCAGTTGTTTCCATACACTGTATCACCTTACTTAATATACCAATATATCACTTCCAAGCTACCCGATAGGTTAAAGATAGTTACCCGATTGAATCGAAGCCGTAAGATTCTTAAAACCGCATAAACAGAAATTTATAATTTGGTTTTTTGCACTACCTAAATTGAAACAGCTATTTGCATTAATTTTGTTACTTTCCTTGCTGCAGTTGTTTCCATACACTGTATCACCTTACTTAATATACCAATATATCACTTCCAAGCTACCCGAGAGGTTAAAGATAGTTACCCGATTGAATCGAAGCCGTAAGATTCTTAAAACCGCATAAACAGAAATTTATAATTTGGTTTTTTGCACTACCTAAATTGAAACAGCTATTTGCATTAATTTTGTTACTTTCCTTGCTGCAGTTGTTTCCATACACTGTATCACCTTACTTAATATACCAATATATCACTTCCAAGCTACCCGATAGGTTAAAGATAGTTACCCGATTGAATCGAAGCCGTAAGATTCTTAAAACCGCATAAACAGAAATTTATAATTTGGTTTTTTGCACTACCTAAATTGAAACAGCTATTTGCATTAATTTTGTTACTTTCCTTGCTGCAGTTGTTTCCATACACTGTATCACCTTACTTAATATACCAATATATCACTTCCAAGCTACCCGAGAGGTTAAAGATAGTTACCCGATTGAATCGAAGCCGTAAGATTCTTAAGACGGCACAAACAGAAATTTATAATTTGGTTTTTTGCACTACCTAAATTGAAACAGCTATTTGCATTAATTTTGTTACTTTCCTTGCTGCAGTTGTTTCCATACACTGTATCACCTTACTTAATATACCAATATATCACTTCCAAGCTACCCGAGAGGTTAAAGATAGTTACCCGATTGAATCGAAGCCGTAAGATTCTTAAGACCGCACAAACAGAAATTTATAATTTGGTTTTTTGCACTACCTAAATTGAAACAGCCATTAGCATTAATTTTGTTAATTTCCTTGCTGCAGTTGTTTCGATACACAACCTTACCCTAAACTCCCTTTAAAATACCATCAGAATATAAAAATTTCAATTTTAGTCACTCACTTTCTCTTCGACTAACAAAATCGAAATAGCCACTTGTACTAATGTTGTCGGTACAGTTGCCAATAGCTGTTTCGATACACCGTATAACCTTCCGAGAGGCTTTTTAACTGTTCCGAAGACAATACAGTGGATCGTAGCAGCTGCGGACCATAAAACTGAAAATTTTAATGCAAATGGCTTTTTCAATTTAGTCGGTACAAAAATCAAACTCGATTTGCACACAGTAAACACGCCGAATCTATTAAGAATTTATTAATTGCGCCAAATTTATCTTCCATCGAGCAGTAAAGATGTCGAATTAACATCTCGACTGAAATGTCCCATTTTTAATTTAACACAAATAATTTTAATTTAACACTCTTCGATAACCTTATTTTCGAGTCGAAACGACCCATAACAAATTTTACTTGACTCGAAATAACACATACCACGTAACAAAGACAATAAATGTCTCGGACCCATACATCGTAGAGTTTCCAGATGCACAAAAAAAATTTATGTATGTCTCCAAATGCACTTCCCACCGATTCAGCACGACGTTTTGAATAATAATTTCGACTTAATATCATATTTATCCGATTAAAACGGCTAAATTTTAAGAACAATAATTTACATTTAATAAGCTGTCATAATATATTATAACCTTATTGTCATGTCGGTATTGCAGAGTTCCACGTTATAAAATTAATGCAAAAAAAATGTCCCCTCGCGCGCGGGAAACTAAAAAAAAAGTACAAACGTGCGTTCACGAAACACGTCCCGTGGTCAAAAGGGCCGTATTAAATTTAAAAAGTGGTTTTTATTGCAAAAACGTGCAAACGCGAAATGTGAACGAACCTTCGAGTCTCGATAAAGTGAATGCTCCACAAATGAAATTTGATTGTTTTAGAAATTTACGTCAAAATTTGCAATATTTTCCGAGTTCGCATACTCTCGAAGTTCTCCGAGGTTTTCGAATAATTTTCCCGTGCGCACGAGCTCGATTAAGGCCCCCAGCCGCAATTCCAACGCCCAAAAAACTTTCCCCGATTTTTGCGAGTCGCTTGTGGCGCTCGTAGGTTTTTTTCATACTTTTCGCTCTCCCCGGGCCCCCCGACTACCGATCCGCCCCAAAAAATTATCCTAGCCTCTCCCGCCGGTCCCCGAATTTCCGAGCCCAAAATTTTCCCTAAATTCGCCCCCCTTCCCCCAAACCGAAAAACCGTTTTTTTGATCAACTCTTGCTTAATTATCATCGGAAATCAGTTCTGGAGCTTTATAAATATCATGTGGTGAACTTAAGAAGCCTTTCTCCGCGAGCAGTTAATAATTGATACTTGAAAGGTTGTGTAAGTGCAATTGCATCGTATAGATGGAAAATCTCTGTGTAATCTAATGACTAATGAGCGCTTCCCATTATAGTAACGAACTAATTTTTTTTATTATTTTATATAGTGGACTAATTTAAAAATTATTAACTATTGACGAGCATAACGAGGTACTGAGAGAACACGTAACGTGTAATTGACTGGCTATACACTATACATATATTGTCTCCATTTGAATGAAGAGATTTTAATTTTAATGGAGTACCAGCTGCTAATTACCGCTCAACCGACATATAAATTACTATAATGGAAATTGTGACATGCATTATACCTGTTATAAAATTAAATTAACAGTACTTTAGTTTGGATTTAATTTGATATTAAAAAATTATAGTGACCTTTCCATAGGAGACTCAACTGAAGGTATGACCTTTATGGTATTGCATTGGGAGAAAAACCTTTGGGAAATGCATTCGTTTCTGTAATTCTGAGACTTCTCACCTCTGACGTCTATCAGTAGGAAAATCCCTCGTTTGTCGAGCGTAGGCAAATTGAGCAGTCAGAGCTTTCGATTTGCGACTGAATCAAAACTGTAACCTTTAGAGTATTGTCTTGGGGGTGAAATCGTTTGGAAATGCATCAATTCTTGTAGTTATGGAACTTCTCACCTCTAACGTCTATCAGTAGCAGATTTGTTCTTCAAAAATGCCTCGTTTGTCGAGTGTAGGCAAATTAAGCAGTCAGAGCTGTCGATTTGCCACTGAATCGAAACTGTGACCTTTAGAGTATTGTCTTGGGGGTGAAATCGTTTGGAAATGCATCACTACTTGTAGTTATGGAACTTCTCACCTCTAACGTCTATCAGTAGCAGATTTGTTCTTCGAAAACCCCTCGTTTTTCGAGTGTAGGCAAATTAAGCAGTCAGCGCTTTCTATTTACGACCGAATCTCAACTGTGACCTTTAGAGTATTGTCTTGGGGGAGAAATCGTTTGGAAATGCATTGATTCTTGTAGTTCTGGAACTTTTCACCTGTAACGTCTATCAGTATTAGCAGATTTGATCTTAAAAAATCTCTCGTTTGTCGAGTGTAGGCAAATTAAGCAGTCAGCGCTTTCGATTTACGACTGAATCTCAACTGTGATCTTTAGAGTATTGTCTTGGGGGAGAAATCGTTTGGAAATGCATTGATTCTTGTAGTTACGAAACTTCTCACCTCTAACGTCTATCAGTAGCAGATTTGTTCTTCAAAAATCCCTCGTTTGTCGAGTTTAGGCAAATTAAGCAGTCAGCGCTTTTGATTTGCCACTGAATCGAAACTGTGACCTTTAGAGTATTGTCTTGAGGGAGAAATCGTTTGGAAATGCATTGATTCTTGTAGTTCTGGAACTTTTCACCTGTAACGTCTATCAGTATTAGCAGATTTGATCTTAAAAAATCTCTCGTTTGTCGAGTGTAGGCAAATTAAGCAGTCAGCGCTTTCGATTTACGACTGAATCTCAACTGTGATCTTTAGAGTATTGTCTTGGGGGAGAAATCGTTTGGAAATGCATTGATTCTTGTAGTTCTGGAACTTTTCACCTGTAACGTCTATCAGTATTAGCAGATTTGATCTTCAAAAATCTCCTGTTTGTCTAGTGTAAGCAAATTAAGCAGTCAGCGCTTTCGATTTACCACTGAATCGAAACTGTGACCTTTAGAGTATTGTCTTGGGGGTGAAATCGTTTGGAAATGCATCAATTCTTGTAGTTATGGAACTTCTCACCTGTAACGTCTATCAGTATTAGCAGATTTGATCTTCAAAAATCTCTCGTTTGTCGAGTGTAAGCAAATTAAGCAGTCAGCGCTTTCGATTTACGACTGAATCTCAACTGTGATCTTTAGAGTATTGTCTTGGGGGAGAAATCGTTTGGAAATGCATTGATTCTTGTAGTTCTGGAACTTTTCACCTGTAACGTCTATCAGTATTAGCAGATTTGATCTTCAAAAATCTCTCGTTTGTCGAGTGTAGGCAAATTAAGCAGTCAGCGCCTTCGATTTGCGACTGAATCGAAACTGTGACTTAGAATATTGTCTTGGGGGAGAAATCGTTTGGAAATGCATTGATTCTTGTAGTTACGGAACTTCTCACCTCTAACGTCTATCAGTAGCAGATTTGTTCTTCAAAAATCCCTCGTTTGTCGAGTTTAGGCAAATTAAGCAGTCAGCGCTTTCGATTTGCCACTGAATCGAAACTGTGACCTTTAGAGTATTGTCTTGGGGGTGAAATCGTTTGAAAATGCATCGATTCTTGTAGTTATGGAACTTCTTCTTCAAAAATCCCTCATTTGTCGAGTGTAGGCAAATTAAGCAGTCGGCGCTTTCGATTTGCGAGTGAATCAAAGCTGTGACCTTTAGAGTATTGTCTTGGGGGTGAATACGTTTGGAAATGCATTAGATTCTGTAGTTCTGAGACTTCTCACCTCTAACGTCTATACTGTGCCAGTTTCGTTCTTCCAAAACCTCTGGTTCATTGAGTAGAGACAAATTAAGCAGTGAGACCTTTCGATTAGCGCATCAATCGAAGCTGTGACCTTTGTAGCGATTTATTGGGAGAAAAAACTTTTGGAAATGCATTAGATTTTGTAATTCCGAGACTTCTCACTTGTAACGTTTATACTGTGCCAGTTTCGTTCTTCAAAAACCTCTGGTTCATTGAGTAGAGACAAATTAGGCAGTGAGACCTTTCGATTAGCGCCTCAATCGAAGCTGTGACCTTTGTAGCGATTTATTGGGAGAAAAAGCTTTTGGAAATGCATTAGATTCTGTAATTCGGAGACTTCTCACCTCTAACGTCTATACTGTGCCAGTTTCTTTCTTCAAAAACCACTGGTTCTTTGAGTAGAGGCAAATTAAGCAGTTTGAGCTTTCGATTAGCGCCTCAATCGAAGCTGTGACCTTTGTAGCATTTTATTTGGGGGGAAAAACCTTTTGGAAATGCATTAGTTTCTGTGGTTTTGAGACTTCTCACCTCAAACGTCAGCTGTGCCAGTTTCGTTCTTCAAAAACCTCTCGTTTATTGAGCAGAGGCTTACTAAGTCCTGAACAGTTTGAGCTTACTATTAGTTTGGAGTTTTTAGTTTCATATATATTCGAAAGTAAAATCTCGGAAGCACGTGGTTTTTATTAAAAATGTAAAGTGTTTTATCTTGAGATGCCACACTGTGTTAGTAATAAATAGCTAACATTTATAAACTCATTGTTTAAACCTTTGAGTCATGTTTTACAGTGGTAGAACTAAAGGTCATTTATTAGAGCTTTTAAAATTCCCACAATAAGACGTGCAAAACTGTGGCTTTTGTGTGACTTGTACACTCGGGGATTATTTCGAGATATGGCCCCGATCAATTTTTGGAAGTATCGAAGGTAGGAGCATTAAACACTTAATAGTTCTCAATGGAGGTAATAGAGGAGTAGAATATTAACAGTAATCTAATCATCAATATTTAATGTAATAAAATCGATAGAACGCTTGTAGTTTATTTATAACGAGTGCACACTCTAATAGTTAAGGACAGTAATGGGTTTTGAAAACTTGATTATTTAAACGAATTTTTAAAACGACGTCCCGACGTCGGCATCCGTCGTGTTTTAATTAGGAGTTTGGTGCACCAACACCAACACGTTGATAAATTACTTAAGCAATAATCACTTACTAGTGTATCAAATATTCATGAGATTCTATATAGAGCTTTTATAATTCACAATTTGTTACGCCAGATTGAGTCTTTATTAAACAAGAGGTCGATTAACCAATTATTAAATTTCGGCATCCCATCCGAGTACGTTGGACTTTTGATTATAAAAACCGGAATTTTAATAAATTTGGAATTTCTACATTATACTAAAGTTAATTTTAGATTAATTTTTGCCAACCTTGAACTTTTTTATTTTTTTCCCACCAAACATCCGTTGACAGTTTTTCTATAATTTTAATTTCAAGGATGTTGCTTGCAATCTTCTTCTTTTACCTCCACACTCGCCGATGAACCTTTCGACAAGGATCTTCGTGTGTATGATATCATTAAATTTGATTAAATTAACTTCAATCGAGCGATGAGGTTTATTTTTTGCGAAAAGTTGTTAGTTATTGTGGCGAAGGTGAACGTGCAGCAACGCGTGTTTGTGTTGTTTTTATGGCCAATTGTTGCTTTACCTAATTGATTTTGTGTTTATCGAAGCAAAATAAGGGATTTTTTATAACGCAAGTCCATAAGTGAGTTTTTTAATAAAAATTGAAATTTTATTAAGGGTTGATAAAACAAATGGCGGGGGCAATTAGAAAAGAAATCCGGAGCTTTTAACTTAAGTTCGTCGACGGTTTGTTTTAACAAACGTTAATTTTAAATCTGAGATTAAAATTGTTTTTTAAATTGCTACTTAACCGTGTAATACCGATAAATCTTAATTATTTTAAACAATGGTTTAATGCAACAATGTTTTAGTCGACATAACAATTGCATTACATTTATAGGTACGTGGTAATTTAGATTTAAAACATTGCAATTTAAAAATTTGAATTGAGTGGGCTATACAGGGTGACCCTTAAATAATCAACCGTAGCACAGTAGCTGAGATAGCTACGTTTTAATTAAAAAAATGCCCTGGCGAACTGCCGACCCTTAAAAATACAGGGCGTCGAATAAGATCACTTTCTGTAGCGGCGAGAGTACACCTACACTCACAACTTGATGTGCGTTTTCTTCGAAAACCGTTGTTTTTAGAAACTTTCTTCAAGTATACTTTTCGCTTCAGGTGGGGTGCCTGCATCATCATTTCTAGCCAAAAAGACCGTAGAAGTACTATTTAAAAAGCTATTGCTCAAATTTGTCAGTCGAAAGAGGGGTATCGCTTTCGTCTTCAGAAACTCGCGCAGAAAACAAACAGCGCCACTCTGTATCTCTTTTAGGAGCTGCATTGAACTAAACTGCTAAGGCTCATGCTTGAAACGGCCACCCTGTATAGCAGAAGCGCAATTTAACACCAAACCAACCATTTACGACCATAATTAATAGCAATTTTTTTATATATATCAAAGCATTAACATTGTTAAGGATTTAGATTCCTGTGGAGTGCAATATCATGTCGTAGATACATTTTTCTCAACATAGTTGACATTAGCACCTCCACTTGACAGGCAATTAATATTCAGCTCTTGTGGTTCGGGAAAATCTCTCAACAATTCGGCTAGAAAAAAATTTAACCAAACTACAAGTCGATGATTTTTATTGCTTTTATTTATATTACGTAATTTAATTTTAATAGGTAATTAATTTTTATTTTATTATCGTGATCTTTTTATTACAAAAAAAGCATTGTAATTTTGGCCATTAATTTTATAACCTTTTTAAAATAGATTATAAACAAAAAGGGAATTAACGTTTTTCTTTTTCTCGTGCCATTCTTCATTATACAAAAAAAATTTGAAATGATTCGCAATGAAACAATTTATCGGATTAAATGTACAATGAACAATGGGCCACTCGAGGAACAGAAACAGAGTCGTCTCTTTGGGGAAAATTTTCTGTACGCCTAATGGGTAGGCAACCAACATGACGCACACACTTGGGTATTTTTAGTGGTACCTACTTAAGGGTACAAATTAAAAGTGTTGGTTAATTGAGACATTTCCAATTTAATTAATTAACACCAACTGTCAAAATAGAAACATTTTCGTGTAAAAAGTTTATTTTTTAAATTTAAAAGTTCAAAAATTTTAAATCGTAGCTCCTTGACCACGATATAATGGACTCCACTGCTAGACTAATTCTAACTCCGTGTTTGCGATAGTTAATAACGAAATTAATTAATTTTATTTAGTTCCCACAATTATAAATTTGGATTACCTACATTTTTTTGTCATTTTTTTCTTTTTAAAACATAAACGAAAAGCAAAGCTAATATAAAGGCGATTTCCTTTTTGATTTAATTAGTTTTAATAGCTCGTTATTAAATTTAAAACCGTTAACGTTTGATTGTGGCTTATATACCTTAAGGCTTATAATTTTGTAAAATTATTAAGCAGATTAAATTATTAGAAGGCTAATCTAAAATTCTAGGAACTAATTTGACTACAGATTAATGTGCTTGAACTTGTATAATAATTGTTTTCTTGTAATAATAATTATACACATTATCAGTAATTTAATAAGATATTCGACGAAAACAAAACTTTTTACGTACCTATACGATTTGGAAATTCGATGCGACAAAAACAATAAACGATCGCGCAGGAGTGGGATAATGAATCGTTACAATTCACGAAAGGTGTTAATTAATTTTATTTGCATTGAATTTAAACGTTGTATTGCCCGGGCCTCCAGGAGCGATATAGATTTATACCCGTGGCGCGACAAAAAAAAATAAATTTAAAATTTCTCACGGCGTTCTCATTTTTTTAACTAAAATGGCTAAAGCGATACTACTGGAATGTGCTTAATATACGTCTTTCAAGTTTGGCGTTGATTTGTCTAAGTAAAATGTATTTATGTACAGCGTGGTGCAGAAACAGTTGGCGGAAATTTTTTCTTCTGCCCGGTAGGATGCAAATCAGCAATAAAATCGACCGTTTACCATTCCAAAGTGGCAGTAGTAACTTAAGGTGGCTCGAGAAGGACGAATTTTTAATTTTTAGGTTTTTCGTTTATTACTTGGAAACTACGCACTTTATGAGAAAAGAAAAAAAGTAACGTACATTCAGTTTCCTACAAACTTTATCTTCTAGGTGTTTTTCTTCAGACAAACGGTGTAGGCGCTAGAGCGCGTTAAAGGTTGACAAAAATCTCAAAATCAGTCATAAAACTATTTTTTTTGTTTAAGTGCTTATAACTCGAAAACAACGCACTTTTGTCCACTTTTGGACAAAAGTGCATCTATACAAAACTAAAGTTCATTCAATTTCATACAAATTATATCTTTTACGTTTTTTCTTCAGACGAACGGCGTAGGCGCTAGAGCGCATTAAAGTTTGATAAAAATCCCAAAATTAGCCAAAAAACTATTTTTTCTGTTTAAATGCTTATAACTCGAAAACTACGCACTTTCAGACAAAAGGTGCCTCTATACAGAATTAAATTACACTCAATTTCCTACAAATTATATATAATAGATGTTTTCTTCAGATGAACAGTTTAAGAGCTGCAGCGTGTTAAAGTTTGCTAAAACTCTAAAATAAACCAAAAAACTGTTTTATTGGTTATAACTCGAAAACTACGTACTTTATGAGAAAAGTACTTATAGATGAATATAAACTATATCAAATTTTGTACAAATTATATCTCATAGGTTTGTTATTTAGACAGACGGTTTAGGCGCTGGAGCGCGTTAAAATTTGACAAAAATTCCAAAATCAGCCCAAAATTGTTTTGTTGGATTAAATGGATTAAATATGCTTCTATACAAAAATAAAGTACATCCTGTTCTTTATTATGTCTATTAGATGTTTTCCTCAGACAAACAGTTTAAGCGCTACAGCGCGTTAAAGTTTGCCAAAAATTACAAAATTAGCCAAAAAACTATTTTTATTGTTTAAATGCTTATAACTCGAAAACTACGAACTTTTGGACAAAAGTGCATCTATACAAAAATAAATTACATTCAATTTCTCATAAATTATATCTTTTACGTTTTTTCCTCAGACGAACGGCGTAGGCGCTAGGACGCATTAAAGTTTGACAAAAATCCCAAAATCAGCCAAAAAACTATTTTTTCTGTTTAAATGCTTATAACTCGAAACTACGCACTTTTGGATAAACGTGCTTCTATACAAAAATAAAGTACATTCAATTTCCTACAAATTATGTCTATTAGATGTTTTCCTCAGACAAACAGTTTAAGCGCTACAGCGCGTAAAGTTTGCCAAAACTTCAAAATCGACCAAAGAACTGTTTTGTCGGTTATAACTCGAAAACTACGCACTTTATGAGAAAATCGCTTCTAGATGATATAAACTGTATCAAATTTCGTACAAATTATATTTAATAGGTTTTTTTCTCAGACGAACGGTGTAGGCGCTAGAGCGCGTTAAAGTTTGCCAAAAATTAAAAATTGGCCAAAAACCTGTTTTATCGTTTATAACTCAAAAACTAAGCACTTCTAGGGAAAAGTGTACACCTGAACTAAGTATTTGGCCATGTGCTCACGCTATTAAAATAATATCAACTTTTATCACTAGAAGAGAACCTATGAGGGTGTTTAATAGTTCTAACAGGGTTTAAGCTGGGCGCTCGTCGGCTAAAAAAGGACGGGCCCCACGTTGGGCGCCTAATATAGCATCTAAACTTTACTTTTGGTCACAAAACTTTGTTAAAAATTCCACAATACGAATTAATCTCGTGTGTTCTGTATTCTGTACATCATCTGCAAGTTGCGATGCCTCCCTCTGATTTTAGAACTACCGAGCCGAAGAAACACTAATTAATTTTTTGTAAGTTCAAATTGAAGGCGCAACATTAAACTTAATTAGTGTGTGAGTGTGTGTATATACAAGAAAAAGGTGTTAACAAAGTTTAAAAGCTTAAAACATTTATGTTTCGTAACCAAATCGTACTCGTTTTAACTCGACCAGCTTTCCACAAGCTGCCAACTTCTGAAACTCATCAAATTTCCCTTTGTCAACCCTTCTCTAAACGGCCATATTTCACGTTTGTAGTATAATGACGCCATTTATCATATTTGTCCGCGCTTTCTGAGTTGATAAATCGTATTTAGTGAAGCTTCGTATTGTTATAAGTCGTACATAGAAATGTTCTAATATAAAAGACACAATGAAAAAGTTTTTGTTTTCATTAAAGATTGTCTTTTGGATAAACATTTAATTTAAATTAATATCAAACTTGTGTTAGCAAATAAGTCCTATCGTAATTTAATGGATTATTAAAACCAAGGGAACACTCTATACTCGGTGGCACAAAAGGGAAATCTCTCAATTATTGAACTTGAGCTGCTATAATACCATAGCGATTTACTTAGTAGTTATGACGACTTTCAAGTTTGTTATAAAAGTTCCCAATTTGTTTATTCCCCAATTAGAGTATTTGTGCTGGCGATTTATCCTAAAATATTTCAATTTGTATTGGACGAAACGAATTAATTGTAAATTGGGCGCTTTAAATCGCTTTTACGTCCTTTAACGTCGTAATGTTGTACTAAATTGCCCTCATCTCGTAACCAAAGCGGTACAAAGGCTTTTGGTTAAAAGCCGATTTCTCTTAAGATTTTTCCGATGTTCTCGTTCTTCATTATCGTTTAACAACGTCTTTATTTGTGTTTCTGCCTAGTCTCTTTACGATAAAAGGCGATTACCCTATAGACCTAGAAGCTCAATATTATCACGATATGGACCACGTTTACGGCATCTTGATATTTATTGAGCGTGTAGGGTGAGATATTGACAGACGCAGTATATTAATAAATATCGCGATCCATAATATTGAGCGTCTAGGTAAGCCTTAAAAATTCCGAGACGCAACCCGCAATACACCCGTGTATTGCGTAACACTTTACGGGAACGCCCATTTTCTTACTATTAGGTCAATTATAGCGGTAAATTTAAATGCTTTTGTGACTAAGTTATAATTTGTTTAGAATCCATTCATGCTCTCGCTATCATTATCTCTCCTTATCAATTCCATTGCTATTTCTACGTCGCTGCACGAGTAGTTCGACTTGAATTAGAAGTGTATCGCTCATTTGTCGAAAAGTTGGCAAAAATTGATTATTAATTATTAGTAGGTGGCTTTATAAACCTAGACCTAATTTTAAGTTTGAATGTCAAAAAATTGAAAAAGGTTAATTGCATTTTATTCAATATTTAAATGTTCTTTCTCTTTTTTGTTTCAGGATACGAAAGAAGCCGTTGGAGAGCAAATTTACGAAACGTATCATAGAGGACATATCAGTGTACTTCGCAAGACGAAATAAATTCTTATTACCTACTTTTATCATGTCAAGTTGACATTATCGCGACTGTGATAATTCTTTATCATAATCTCATATCAAGTTCATATCAAGATGATATTAATTCATAGACACAAAAGATAAAAAATTGCACTAGTGTTTTCGGTTGGTAGTAACGTAGTTTTCAATTTATTAGTCTAAAAAAAATGGGCGTCTTATCTAGAAAACGCTCTTTATTGATAAAATTAGTTGTAATAGTATCGACTGCCTGGTTTACGATAGCATTTTTGTTGTATTCCGAGCGCACATCAGAAGACGCTCCATTATCGTTAGCTTTACAACAAAATAACGAAATAAATCCACGCGAAAACGAAGTAGAATCAAACAATTTCGCAAAAATCGAAAAGGAAGAACCACCACCTCAACCACAACAGAAACCAGAAGACGATGCAGTTTTAAGACCGCCCCAGAGTTTAGCCGGCGAAATGGGGAAGCCGGTAGTTTTAGCGGCAAATCTTACCGGTGAGTTGAAAAATGTTTGATTTTTTCCGAATGTGAGGCAATAAAGAGATTTTTTTTCTGGCACACCTTGAAATATAATGTTGTTAGAAAAATTGCCTTGCAGCCCTAGCGATCCCAGAAGGAGCAATAGGAGATGCTCAAGATAAACGAATAGCGCGCATAGTAAACTCTCGGGAGGATTTGGCGTGCAACGAACCAACCAGAAAAATGATCAATTCGTATATAAGAAACGTCAATACTTACATATTTTTTTCGAGTTTAATTTTTTTTTATTTTTACGAGCTCGTCTCGAGTAAAATTGCTTTGTTACGCGAAGGATAAAGTATATATTGTGGAGGTTAAACATATGGAAACAATTTCACTTTATTGATTCGACAGAGAAATTTATACTTATATATTTATTTTTTATTGCGCCCATCACTCATACTTTTCAATTTCCAAAGTTTTTTTGGGCGAAATTTTCCGAGAGGAAGGTCGCGGAAAACCAATTTTAATCTCGGTTTATTTGTTCAATCTTTTTAAAGTCGCGTTATTTGCCCCTTTTGTCGTCTAGTCAAATTCATTGTTTTCGCAGGAAAGAAATAAACGTGGCGTGTAATTTTCGTTTTGTCCCGACCTCCTATTTTGTCCTATTTTTGTTAACGGAAAGGAGGAAGAAGAGGAAAAAAATTACATTTTTCAAGTTCTTCCGTGACATGTGGCGGAAGTGATAACCTTCACTATAACCACAATTTTTGATACTACCACGTTCGAACTCGTTAAATTTAAAGCAGTGACATGTATTGGATTATTGGGTTTGCGTCTTTTGCTGTTGTTTTTAGCTCGGATTTACACATTTTTCTCTTGGCGCCGTTTGATTGTTAAAGTTTCTTCTGTTCGCTGTTCCTTTCGTGACCAATGACGTTAATGGCAAAGCTCAATATAAGAGGAAATTTTTGTAAAAAAGCGAGATCTTAGTGTAGGGCCACTCTTGTCTTCTGAAAGCTGCGATTTGAACGCCACGATTATGTCGCAGTTACATCGATTCTTGTGTAAGTGGCCAAGCTTGCGATTGATATTTCATATTTGCAAACTGTTCGCGGCACTCAGAGCGCTAACATAGCCGTAGACTTCAGGGTAGAAATCCAAAAGTTTCATGTTTATGTTGACAAAATAATTTTTTAATACCTACGCCCGAGAGGCAGCGAGCACTTGTACTAGACAATAAAGCACAAAATTTTTAACGATGCAGTCTGAACATTGCAGATGAGTAATAAAACCGGCCGTCTACTACTCCAAAGTCGCAGCATTAACTTGAGGTGACTCGAGAAGACCAGATTTTAGAATTTTTAGGTTTTTCGTTTATAATTCGAAAACTGCACACTTTGTGAAAAAAGTCTTTAATATAAAAGTAAAGTATATCAAATTGCCTACAACTTATATCTTATAGGTTTTTTTACTAAGATAAGCGGTTTAGGCGCTAGAGCGCGGTAAAGTTTGACAAGAACCCCAAAATCAGCCCAAAAACTGTTTTTTTTTGTTCAAATGCTTCTAACTCGAAAAGTACACACTTTTTGACAAAAGTGTCTCAGAAAAAAATAAAAGTACATTCAATTTACTACAAATTATGTATATTAGATTTTTTCTTCCGACGAACGGTTTGAGCGCTACAGCGCCTTAAAGTTTGCCGAAATTGACAAAGTGACCAAAAAACTGTTTTATGGGTTGTAACTCGAAAACTACGCAGTTTATGAGAAAAGTGCTTCTAAATGAATATAAACTAGTACTTATATTAAATTTCCTACAAATTACATCCTGGAGTTGTTTTCTTCAGGCAAACGGTATAGCCGCTAGAGCGCGTTAAAGTTTGCCAACAATTCTAAAATCGGCCATAAAACTGTTTTATCGCTTAGAACTAAAATACTAAGCACTTTTAGAAAAAAAAATTTCTTATAGAAAAATGAAGGAAATTCAATTTCCTACAAATTATGTCCTGGAGGTTTTTTCTTCAGGCACACAGTATGGCCGCTAAGGCGCGTTAAAGTTTGCCAATAATTCCAAAATCGGCCAAAAAACTATTTTATCGCTTATAACTCGAAAACTAAGCACTTTAGAGAAAAATGTTCTTATACAAAAATTAAGGAAATTTAATTTCATATAAATTATGTCTGTTAAATTTTTTCATTTTACGAGCAGTTTTCGAGTTATAAGCGATAAAACAGTTTTTGACCGATTTTGGAATTTTCCTCAAACTTTAACGCACTCTAGTCCCTAAGCCATTAGTCCGAAGAAATAAACTTAAGAGATGTAATTTGTATAAAATTTGATATAGTTTATTTTTGTATAGACTTAATTTTCTCAAAAAGTGCGTAATTTTCAAGTTATTAGCGAGAAACACAAAAAACGGCTTTTGGTCGATTTTGGAATTTTTCTCAAACTTTAATGCGCTGTAGCGCACAGACCATTCGTCTGATGAAAAAAAATATATAAATGTAATTTTCAGGAAATTTGCTGTAGTTTATTTTCATATAGAAGTATTTTTCTCAGAAAGTGCGTAGTTTTCAAGTTATAAGCGAAAAACCGAAAAGAGTAGAAAGCCACTTTTCTCGAGCCAACACTTTGGAGTGGCAGACGGTTTATTACTCATTTTCAATGTTCTTTTAGTCTGCATCGTTAAAAAGTTTGCACTTTTACGTGCTCCGTGCCTCCCTGACTATACTATGGAGTTGTAAATTTTCAAGTAACTCCAAGTAACTACGTTAACCTCAAAAAAATTATTTTTGACGTTCTCAATTAACTGACTAACTTTTAGTAATTTTATCAACCGTAATCAGATTATAAGGGCTCTTTCTGCTCTTACTTAGAGGAGCTTGGAGGTTGGCTTATACGACTCGAATTCTTCTTTCAGAATATTTGAAATTGTCCTTCGCTTTGTGAGTGCCCTTTAGACAAAATCAGTTAGCATGGAAGCTTAATACTGCTTGGACAACTAACAGAGTGTATGTAAACTATGTATATTGTATTGGTCAATTAATGGTCATCCGCTCGAAAGAGTACAAACATCAAACGGTATAAGGTATTGGTTCCGTAAAGGCACTCAACTGGAATAGTTTCAAAGCTTCTGTAGGGCAACAGGTTAATTTACAACTACGATGACATGCATATCATTTTTATCGTCGTTTTCTTGTTCTTTTTTTGTTAACTTTGAGCTTTTAAAGACGAAAGTGCAATAAATCGCCCTGTAAGGGGTCGATTCGCTTTTTTTTTAAATAAAACATTTTGCATGTTTAAGTTGCTATAAATATTGCGCAGTATAAAAATATAGATGTAAGCTAAACGCTGCATACATAAAAGTTGTGTTCTAATGGCCGTGTATTTTATTTCTCAGGAGATATTAAGAAGATGGTAGATGATGGATGGCAAAAGAACGCCTTCAACCAGTACGTCAGCGATATGATCAGCGTACGTCGCACTTTGCCGGACCCTAGAGACGACTGGTAAGCGCCTAGCTTTTGATATTTTTATCTCATATTTTGTTTTATGCGATATTTTCTCCCGTTACAAAAAGTTACTACGCCGAAAATTTTATTTCTCTCGTTCGGAAGCGAATTTTTCGAAAACAAATTATCGCGCGCAAAAACTCGCGAGGGTCGTGCCGCGTAAGTTTTTGGAGTTTAATTAAAATGAGCTTTCGGTCGAAACGTTAAAAGTGTCGACGATTGGAAAATTGTGTACGTTTTAGTCTGGCCACGCTTTTCACTTTCGCATTTTCACTTATCAATTGGAACGTATAAGTCGTTGATCGTTTCTCGGTATCTTTTATTGAAGAGCTTCCGGATGATCCAGAATCGGTCCCGAAGCGTAAATCTTGTCATTTGTTTTATAGGATGTCATATGTCACTTGAGACGAATTGCATCGATATTCTCTCCATTTATCACTCCATTTTTGTCGTCTACGCTCACTATATATTTTCTTTTATCGATTCGTTTCAAAAATATTTTTGGGACGCGCGAGTATTTTTCGGGCAAAAATAAAGTTTCTGTATAGCAAACCGACGTAATCTCATTATGTGACTAATTAACTGAACAGGGGTGTTTAAATAACAGAAGGGCGCCTGTTTGTGGGATTCTTGCTTCGCAATTTCCTCGTCATTGTGACAGCGGTTGGTTGGTTTGGTGGTGCACACTTCTATCAACATTATTATTCCGCGACTCCGTTCAAAACGCTCTCGAGCCTTCCTTCAACTAAAATTAAATTAATTAAATTAAATAACTTCCGAATAATTAAAGCAGTGTGCTTTTAGAGAGTTTGAATTTTAGTTTCTAATTACACTAAAAGTTTAAAATAAATTTTCTCCTAGTGGGTGCTTTTCTCTTCGAAACGACTTGTTGAAAATTACAGAGACGAAAAAAATTGTGTGCGCGTAAGCTACGAAATGAGTTTTTGAGAGCGTTAAGTGAAGTTTTATTTAGGGAGGATTTTATGTGCTTTTCTTATATTTTGTTTGGAGGGTGTAGATTTACCGATGAAACGTTTAAATGTGAAACGTTTAACTTTTTAGATTGATTGGTGAGCTGTTACTTTCGATCGACCTTGACATTTTCCGTAAGATTTTAGACGCTTATGCGAACTTCGTCCGAAATCTCACCTTCTCTTAACTATATTTGAAGCTCGACGCATATAGACTGTTCCAACGAGATAGGCCGATATGCTATAAATCCAACTGGCTAATCTACGACTTTTACTGCTCTCTGGCAGGTAGGAAGGGGCGTTTGGTATTAAAAAGGCGGAAGACATTAAGAATGATGAAGGGGCTTGTCTCACACGAAGGTGGCCACGTATTGCTCCTGATAGAGAGATAGAGGATGATGAAGCTCACGAGAAACTTGTCATTAATTAATTTTACTTGTTTTGTAGACTTTAGCCTAGTATAGTTCGAATAACGACTGGCGTGGCCGTAACAGGTCTTTTTTGTACGCGTTGAAAATATTTTAAATACATCAGAAATATTACCTAACAATAGTATGCTCAGAAGCTCTCTCTGATTTTAAAATACTAAAATTATAGGGGGCTTTTCTAGTCGAATACGAAGCTAATCTCATTTCCGGTTGACAAAAATTTCAAAATCGGTCAAAAGCTGTTTTATCGCTTATAACTGGAAAACTAAGCACTTTTAGGGAAAATTTTTCTGAATCAACCAATAGGGAATTTAATTTCCTACAAATTATATTTCGAAGGTTTTTTTCTGCAGGCAAATGGTTTAGGCGCTAGAGCGCGTTAAAGTTTGACAAACAATTAAAAATCGGTCAAAAACTGTTTTATCGCTTATACCCCGCAAACTAAGCACTTTTATAGAATATTTCTCTGATTCAAACTTAAAGGGAATGCAATTTACTGCTAATTACATCTGAGAGTTTTTTTTGTCAGACGAACGATTTAGGCACTAGAGCGCGTGAAAGTTTGACAAAAATTTTAAAATCAGCCAAAAAACTCTTTTATCGCTTATAACTCAAAAACTAAGCACTTTTAGAGAAAAGTGTTCTTATACAAAAATGAAGGAAATTCAATTTCCTACAAATTATGTATGTTATATTTTTTCATCCAACGGTTGCCAGTTGCTAGAATACGTACAGTGCGCAGTTTTCGAGTTATAAGTGATGAAACAGTTTTTATGGCCAATGTTGGAATATTCGTCCAACTTTAACTCGTTCTAGTGTCTAAAGCATTCGTTTTATGAAAAAACCTATAAATGTAATTTTTAGGAAATTTGTTGTAGTTTATTTTCATACAGAAGAACTTTTCCCGTAAAGTGAGTAGTTTTCAAGTTATTAGCGAAAAACACAGAAAACAGCTTTTGGTCGATTTTGGAATTTTTTCAAACTTTAACGCGCTGTAGCGCCCAAGTCATTCGTCTGTTGAAAAAAACCTAAAAATGTAATTTCTAGACAATTTGTTGTAGTTTATTTTCATACTGAAGAACTTTTCTTGTAAAGTGAGTAGTCTTCAAGTTATTAGCGAGAAACCCAGAAAACAGCTTTTGGTCGATTTTGGAATTTTTTCAAACTTTAACGCGCTGTAGTGCCCAAGCCATTCGTCTGTTGAAAAAAACCTAAAAATGTAATTTTTAGAAAATTTGTTTTTATTTTCATACTGAAGAACTTTTCTCGTAAAGTGAGTAGTTTTCAAGTTATTAGCGAGAAACCCAGAAAACAGCTTTTGGTCGATTTTGGAATTTTTTCAAACTTTTACGCGCTGTAGCGCCCAAGTCATTCGTCTGTTGAAAAAAACCTAAAAATGTAATTTCTAGACAATTTGTTGTAGTTTATTTTCATACTGAAGAACTTTTCTCGTAAAGTGAGTAGTTTTCAAGTTATTAGCGAGAAACCCAGAAAACAGCTTTTGGTCGATTTTGGAATTTTTTCAAACTTTAACGCGCTGTAGTGCCCAAGCCATTCGTCTGTTGAAAAAAACCTAAAAATGTAATTTCTAGACAATTTGTTGTAGTTTATTTTCATACTGAAGAACTTTTCTTGTAAAGTGAGTAGTTTTCAAGTTATTAGCGAGAAACCCAGAAAACAGCTTTTGGTCGATTTTGGAATTTTTTCAAACTTTAACGCGCTGTAGTGCCCAAGCCATTCGTCTGTTGAAAAAAACCTAAAAATATAATTTTTAGGAAATTTGTTGTAGTTTATTTTCATACTGAAGAACTTTTCTCGTAAAGTGAGTAGTTTTCAAGTTATTAGCGAGAAACCCAGAAAACAGCTTTTGGTCGATTTTGGAATTTTTTCAACTTTAACGCCATATAGCACCCAAACCGTTCGTCTGATGAAAAAAACCTATACATGTAATTTTTAGGAAATTTGTTGTAGTTTATTTTCATACAGAAGAACTTTTTTTGTAAAGTGAGTAGTTTTCTAGTTATTAGCGGGAAACCCAGAAAACAGCTTTTGGTCGATTTTGGAATTTTTTCAAACTTCAACGCGCTGTAGCGCCCAAGCCATTCGCCTGTTGAAAAAAACCTATAAATGTAATTTTTAGGAAACTTAATGTAGTTTATTTTTATTCAGAAGAATTTTACTTGTAAAGTGCGCAGTTTGAAGTTATTAGCGAAAAACACAGAAAACAGCTTTTGTCCGATTTTGTAATTTTTCTTAAACTTTAACGCGCTGTAGCGCCCAAACCGTTCGTCTGAGGAACCTCGTGAAACGATTCATGTTATGTTAGGAAATAAACGATTCGTAATATTTTGGTCCGAAGTTTGACGGGTAGTCCGTTACTTTGCTCCGTTACGGAGTATAACGACGCAATGCGACTTCAATTATTGAATTTTTATTGGGGGACACTTGGCCCAGTTTGCAGTTTTTAAAATTTGTTCGGACATTCCGCGGTTAGGGGCGAGTGCAAAAAATGCGTGTTACATTTTCGTTTGAAAAGATTTTGGTGTTGTAGGACATGTAAACGCATAAAGGAGAAATTTAATCACGAGGCCATTATTGGCATGTAAAGAAAAGTAACTAAAAGCTTTTTGTATTCAAAAAATGCGCTTACAATGATGGATTACACCAAGATTGTGCTTCTGTTCTGTTATACGAATATGATGCATTAGTGGAAGTTATTATGCAAATTTACTGCTGCAAAATATAGAAAAGACATTGCACCGAGCGCGAAATTGATTTATTTTGGATATAAAGGACAAATTTTTAGTTTGTCGGGGGCTCATTAATCATCGTTTATATCTGATTTTGAAACTCCCCCTTTTGTGCTTCTCTCTAATTATTTTTCGTGCTAACAAGTGTTTTTCATTAAATTTTTAACATAAATTAGACGAGAAATTAAAAACGTTTATTAATAATAATGAGCTGTGGGGGCCTTTTTTGTCTAATTTGAATATAAAACACTTTTATATTTTTATACTACGCGCGCGGCTTCTTTATTAGCTTATGCGATTTTAAGGGTGCATCGAAACTATTTTAAGTGAGAGACGATGCGTGAATTAAGGGGGTGTTAAACGTGGTTTAATAGTAACGGCAGAGATCGGGATTTTGCGGCCTTACTCCGGAATTTAACCTAACACAAGAACACGAGAGACGTCGTGATTAATTATTTGACTGTAACCAATTTTGGGCCTATATTACCTTACCGTGCTAAGATTTTGATATTTCATTTGTAACTCGCACACTTGACCTCTCTCAAATCCTACAAAATCGTTTAACTTTACACGCGCCCCCTTTTAACTTGTAAGTGGAGCGAGCACCTTGAAGGGCGTACGCTCTAATTGTAATTAACGAAAGATTAAATTTTTGCTTCAAGTAGCACACGAATTAATTTTTTTTCTCCTTTTCCTATACAGTACGGGGAATCAATACCGAATACCGAGACGTAGGTACCAAATTAACGCTATTTTATGCCAATTATTTCTAAGGCCAAACGAAACACATTCAGTTTTCAATGAGGCGCTTCTGAACTTCACATAAACAGACCAAACAGACGTCTCTTCTCTTCCCTAAATATGTCGAATTTAAAAATGGCCATTAAACGCTAGTAGTGAATTGTAAATGCGGTGCTTTGTAGTTTTTAATATTGTGCTTACTGGAGAGGCTATAAATTCTTTTCTCGAGACGTTTCGTACCACCATCGCAAAAATAAAGTAACTTTTGTTTGAATCTTTACCGTATAAAGGGGCTACAAAACTACCCTTAAAGGCGGCACATAAAAGGAAAGGAATAACATGCATCAACACCAACGGAATAGGTACCAACTCATGCATATATAATGTCGCCGTAATAAGCTTAGCTGTTGCACGAGTAGAAATGTAAAGGGGCCACATTTTAAGAAAATATATGTGTGTGTTAGCTGTTGGTGGTACATAAAGAGGAGGTTGGGGGACACACACTGAAGCTTTAATGGGAAAGTTGATTATTGCCAGAAATATCATTCACGAGAATAAATTAATAATGTAAATCGGCTGCGGTGGTGTGTGCATTTGCAATTAGTTAGGTCGGCGAAATAGCTAAAATTAATTCGATTCTAGGTTCAATGTTTCAATATGTGCTGACATGATTAATTTGCAAAACGGCTAGTCAGCTGGTGTGCCCAACATGTTATTTTTGAAATAATGAAGCTATTTATCAGATTTTCAAACGTTTTAGGTATATATTCGAAAATAATTTAATAATATCTCGAGAAGTTTGTTCAACACGATGTAAACGTTTAGTCGCGATGTTTGTGGTAGAAAGGAGTACAGCTGTGTTGAGAAAAGTCTTACAAGGGCTTCTTACAGCTCGAAAACACCTAACCTAAATTTGAAGTGTACATTTACCTCGGGGTGAAGTAAAATATAATTGGTTCTGTTGAGCTTTTAAGTACGTGGCGATGTTATTAAAGCAAAAACATTTCGTTTAGAATTTATGGTTTTAAACAATATCAAGAGATTTATTTCAGAGCTTACCTTTAAATAACTACTTGATGTGTTAAGACTGATTTGTAACAAATTACAAATGTTATTGAATAGAGTCGAGTGCGTAATTTATTTCAGAGCTACTCATAGAAAGTTTAATAGGTATATGAGTTAGCATTAATTCTACCGAAGCTGAGAGGAATCGAAAGATCGCTGAAGCGCCTTGATTTTAACCTCCATCCATATCCACATCAGAGATTAGGTTGATTGTGTACATTTTACGGAAATCTAATTACGTAGAGTGTAGAGAAAAGTGGCCAAAGTATCACTATAGACATGTGATCCCGTGATTATTAAGTATAAAATCATGAAATCAACAAGAAGTTCCCTAGAAGACTACTGATCAGATTTGACTTAAAATGGAAATCAATAACTAACTTGGACACTGGGCTGATTAAAAGTGTATTTAAAAATACCGATAATGTAGGGAGAAGTGGCCAAAGTATCACTATCGACGTGATCATTAATTATCAAATCATTATGCAATCATCAGGATGTTCCTGACAAGACTAGTGCTACGATGGAAATTGGCATTTAAATTAGTAACTACATCAGTGATTGGGTATCACCATAGAGGTGATTATTAGGTATGAAACAATCATGAAATCATTAGGAAGTTCCTCCTGATAATGTAGGGAGAAGTGGCCAAAGTATCACTATCGACGTGATTATTAATTATCAAATCATTATGAAATCATCAGAAAGTTCCTGACAAGACTAGTGATACGATGAAACTTGGAATTTAAATCAGTAACTACATCAGTGGTTGGGTATCACCATAGACGTGACTATTAAGTATCAAACAATCATGAAATTATTAGGAAGTTCCTCCTGATAATGTAGGGAGAAGTGGCTAAAGTATCACTATCGACGTGATTATTAATTATCAAATCATTATGGAATCATCAGGAAGTTTCTGAGTAGACTACTGATACGATGAAACTTGGAACTTAAATCAGTAACTTCATCATTGATTGGGTATCATTATAGACGTGACTATTAAGTATCAAACAATCATGAAATCATCACGAAGTTCCTCCTGATAATGTAGGGAGATGTGGCTAAAGTATCACTATCGACGTGATTATTAATTATCAAATCATCATGAAATTATCAGAAAGTTTCTGACAAGACTACTGATCAGATATGACTTAGAACGGAAATCAATAACTAACTTAGACACTGGTCTGATTAAGTGTATTTAGAAAAACCGATAAGGTAGGGAGAAGTGGCTAAAGTATCACTATCGACGTGATCATTAATTATCAATTCATTATGCAATCATCAGGAAGTTCCTGACAAGACTAGTGATACGATGAAACTTGGAACTTAAATCAGTAACTTCATCATTGATTGGGTTTTTACGGAATTTTACGGAAATCTAATTACGTAGAGTGTAGAGAAAAGTGGCCAAAGTATCACTATAGACATGTGATCGCGTGATTATTAAGTATAAAATCATGAAATCAACAAGAAGTTCCCTAGAAGACTACTGATCAGATTTGACTTAAAACGGAAATCAATAACTAACTTAGACACTGGTCTGATTAAGTGTATTTAGAAAAACCGATAAGGTGGGGAGAAGTGGCTAAAGTATCACTATCGACGTGATTATTAATTATCAAATCATTATGGAATCATCAGGAAGTTCCTGATAAGACTAGTGATTCGATGAAACTTGGAATTTAAATCAGTAACTACATCAGTGATTGGGTATCACCATAGAGGTGATTATTAGGTATCAAACAATTATGAAATCATTAGGAAGTTCCTCCTGATAATGTAGGGAGAAGTGGCCAAAGTATCACTATCGACGTGATTATTAATTATCAAATCATTATGAAATCATCACGAAGTTCCTGACAAGACTAGTGATACGATGAAACTTGGAATTCAAATCAGTAACTACATCAGTGGTTGGGTCATCAGGAAGTTCCTGACAAGACTTACTAGTGATACGGTGAAACTTGGAACTTAAACTAGTAACTACATCAGTGATTGGGTATCACCATAGACGTGATTATTAAGTATCAAATCATCATGAAATCATTAGGAAGTTCTTCCTGATAATGTTGGGAGAAGTGGCCAAAGCATCACTATCGAAGTGATTATTAATTATCAAATCATTATGGAATCATCAGGAAGTTCCTGACGAGACTACTGATACGATGAAACTTGGAACTTAAATCAGTAACTTCATCATTGATTGGGTATCCTTATAGACGTGATTAGTAATTATTAAATTATTTAATTGCTACGAAATCACTAAGAGTTTCCTAGAAGATTACTGTCGCGATGAGACTTGGAACTTAAATCAGTGCTTTGATCGATCTGTCGATGTAGGGAGAAGTGGTCAAAGTGTGCCGTGATCATGAAATTATAATAATTATAATCGATTACTAAATCAGTGATTAGACAGATAATGAAGACAGAACCAGGTGATTTTGTAAGGGTTTGCGTGATTATTGAATCCACGAGAGTCTAGATAGAGGAGCTGAACGAGAACACTGATTCCATCTGACTCGAGTTAAGAGTTCATTTAACTGGTTTTACGGAAAGTTTTCAGTTCAAAGTGGTAATCTCTCGAGTCTTAGATATTTTAGCGTGATCATTGATTGTATGGTGTCTCAAGAAGGCCTTAAGCAATTTATAGAGCCCGCTACGATGGAAAGTGATTTAAAAGCTTAATTTGTACTGCCCCGAGTAACGATCAATATCGATTATCCTATAAGGTACTCTTTATTCCATTCTGGGAAATCAAGAAAAGCGTTAAAAGTGTGTGCTCTTTGCTTCTCTTTTAAAATTAAATTCGAATTAATTGTTAACTTAAGGGGAATTGTTGAAATATTCAACAAACTGGAGTGCTACAAATGATCCAATTTTTCAAAGAAAATTCATTTAATTCGAGTAAATCGACGTTTTATTTTTACTCGACGTTAAGAAAATATTGTATTAAGCCAAGTTGTAACTAAAAGACGGATATATACTTTTTAAGTTTTAATTTTAAAATTTAATTCAACTTTAAATTGGCCGTAAATTCTGCGATTGCCTCTGAGTAATAAAATTATTATTAACGAAGTATATAAAAACTTATTAACTTGCATAAATTTTAGACGATCCGAGTCGGATTTCTTTCTTTCTTTTTTCTTTCTTTGTAATCATAACCTCTCATCCAAGATTATCTGCACGATTTCACTTGGATCCTTTTGGGATCTCACAAATATCCTTCTGTTTTTAACTCTTGACTGAAGAGATTTATATAGTGGTAGATTTGAGAATACTAATAAGAGAGAGACGGCGCGGCGCGATAAGGGCAGCGAGAGGATTTTTACTCTTTTATAATTTTTTGAGTTATACTTATGTAAAACTTTTTAAATCTTTCTCGCTTTTTTTTGGCGTGCGGAAAACGAAAACAATTTTTTTTCCTAAATTGAACTCGAGCTCTTAACTTCGTTATATTGCAAACCGTTTAAGTGCTTAATTGCCTTTCTACGCTATATTCACAATATTTGTATTTATCTCTCAAAACATTTTGATTAAACGAGGCCAATGGCGAGGCCATCAAGAGTTGCTCGCTATCGCTATAGAAATTATTAGAATTTTTATTCAACGCTAATCGCCGCTTTTGTTTTGAACGGTTTTAGGGTCGTGTCACACCGATAGGCCCTCGCTACGCTCTCAGCCCGATAAAATATTCTTATACACAAGAAGCAATGAAGATAGTCACCCTATGGGCTCTCGCTCTAATAACGCTCGGATACCGATACATTTTTATAATTTTAATGAGTGGTAGCGGAGCGAGAGCGACAGTGTGACCACCTGTACGATTCCTCTCCACAAATACACATGTATCGAGAGTGGAGCGACCTTAAAATCCCAGATTATTTTGCTGTCGGTCTGTACTTCGGCCTTTCTGCTGCCTTCCGTTCGTCCGCTCTCCGCGATAGGTCACTCGTCCATCTATCTGGCTGCCGGCTCTTTGATCGTTCGCCCACTTGTCTGTCTGTGAATTCTGGCCTTGCACGTACTTCCAACCCCTTCCAACCTTATCATTGTTTGTTTTCACTTATCGGGCCACTCGATCCGACAGGTGGTTTCATTTAGGAACAATATCCATTTTTAAAATGACTATTTTTGGGGAGAGGTGATTTAGATAAACTCTCCCGTAACTTCTTTCGTTTGCTATTTATAAACGATCGACTTGTTTGCTCTCGTCTTTTTTGCTTTTAGTTTATATTCTGTTCAATATGAGTAGCTTTTTCGAGAGATAAAACATTTTCAACTGGTAGGTGGTGTCGGTTGCAAATCTCCAATATCCAGGTTTTTAATGGAAGGCGAGCTCGGAGTCGATATCTGGTAACTAACAGGAATGACGGAGTTACGAATTCGCGAGTTATTGTGTACGAGCCGAAAATTATTTAGATTTTCGTGGGATAAAAGGGACGTGAAACTAACCTCAGTTTAAATGTTTGGAAGTAAATTTTAAATTGAGCCGGGTTATAATATAAATTTGCTATTTGAGTTTTAGGGAGGGCTTAAGTTTCGTGGAGGAATACGTATGATATTATGAAGTTTTGAAGGATTCCCTTTTTATTGCAAGGAAAGGATGTGAAATGGAATTATGTCTCCCCGAATTGGCTGTTTGCATATTTTTATACGGATGCGGGTTACTAAACACTCGTCAAATTTATAGTTGAGGAAATAAAACTTTTTTTTGCCAAATTTCTTTTGTTTTTAAGTTATAACTTATAACTAATTTTCTATTAATTCTCTATTGGTTTGTTAAATATTAATTTTTTTATTCAACAACAAAAGCTCGTGATTTGCACGCTTGCGATATAGAGTTATAAGTTAATATAATTTCGAGTACTTAGACATTGTTCGTGTTGATGAAAATTGATGATAATTTTATTTAATCTAAACTTCTACAACTTTATACATAATCAATTGCATGAAGTTTTTAAGTTTGCAAATAAAAACAAATGATTTACTACCCCCTTTTAATTAGTAACAGTATAAACGTTGTGTGATTAACTTTTCAACGTATCCTGCACTTAAATCAAAACTGCATTTTATGTTTTATACATTTTCTTCAGTATAACGAGCAGTGAACTTGTTTGTTACATCTTTCAAAGACCGGGTGCTAATTTTTAAGAATAAGAAATTGTTTTTATTCGTTTGAGGTTCGATAAGGGTGGGTTTTTGATCTGTTTTCAGTTTTTCGTTTATAACTTGAGAACTACAAACAATTTGAGAAAAGTTCCTAAGTATAAAAATAAATTACATCAAATTTCCTACAAAGTACATCTTTTAGGTTTTTTCTACAGGAGAGAGGTTTAGGCGCCAGAGCGCGATGAAATTTGACAAAAATTCCAAATTCTGCCAAAAACATTTTTTTATTTGATAGCGTTTCACTCAAAAACTACACACTTTATAAGAAAGGTGACTGTGTACAATGATAATCTACATTAAATTTCCTTTAAATTATATCTGTTGGGTTTTTCTCTTCAGACGAACGGTTTAAACGCTAGAGCGCGTTCAAGTTTGACAAAAGTTCCAATATCCTCAAGAAAACTGGTTTTTTAGTTTTTTGCTTATAGCTCGAAAACTAAGCACTCTATGAGAAAACTGTTCCCTTACAAAAATGAACTACATTAAATTTCCTACAAATCATGTATGTTGGGTTTTTTCTTCATACGAACGTTTTAGGCGCTAGAGCGCGTTAAAGTTTGACAAAAATTCTAATATTTTTCAAAAACACGATTTTTTAGTTTTTCGCTTGTAACTCGAAAAGTAAGCACTTTATGAGAAAAGTGTGATATTAGAAAAATAACCTACATTAAATTTCCTACAAATTATGTTTATTGGTGTTTTTTTTTCATACGAACGTTTTAGGCGCTAGAACGCGTTAAAGTTTGACAAAAACTCCAATATCTTTCAAAAACTTGATTTTTTAGTTTTTTGCTTGTAACTCGAAAAGTAAGCACTTTATGAGAAAAGTGTGTTATTAGAAAAATAACCTACATTAAATTTCCACCAAATTAGGTCTATTGGATTTTTTCTTCATACGAACGTTTTAGGCGCTAGAACGCGTTAAAGTTTGACAAAAATTCCAATATCTTCCAAAAACCTAATTTTTTAGTTTTTTGCTTGTAACTCTAAAACTTAGCACTTTATGAGAAAAGTGTGCTGTTATAAAAATAACCTACAATACATTTCCTACAAATCATGTCTGTTGGGTTTTTTCTTCATACGAACGTTTTAGGCGCTAGAGCGCGTTAAAGTTTGACAAAAATTCTAATATCTTTCAAAAACATGATTTTTTAGTTTTTTGCTTGTAACTCGAAAAGTAAGCACTTTATGAGAAAAGTGTGCTGTTATAAAAATAACCTACATTAAATTTCCTACAAATTATGTTTATTGGGTTTTTTCTTCATACGAACGTTTTAGGCGCTAGAACGCGTTAAAGTTTGACAAAAATTCCAATATCTTTCAAAAGCCTGATTTTTTAGTTTTTCGCTTGTAACTCGAAAAGTAAGCACTTTATTAGAAAAGTCTGCTATTAGAAAAATAACCTACATTAAATTTCCTACAAATTAGGTCTATTGGGTTTTTTTCTTCATACGAACGTTTTAGGCGCTAGAGCGCGTTAAAGTTTGACAAAAATTCCAATATCTTCCAAAAACCTAATTTTTTAGTTTTTCGCTTGTAACTCTAAAACTAAGCACTTTATGAGAAAAGTGTGCTGTTATAAAAATAACCTACAATAAATTTCCTACAAATCATGTCTGTTGGGTTTTTTCTTCATACGAACGTTTTAGGCGCTAGAGCGCGTTAAAGTTTGACAAAAATTCTAATATTTTTCAAAAAAACGATTTTTTAGTTTTTTGCTTGTAACTCGAAAAGTAAGCACTTTATGAGAAAAGTGTGCTGTTGTAAAAATAAACTACATTAAATTTCCTACAAATTAGGTCTATTGGTTTTTTTTCATATGAACGTTTTAGGCGCTAGAGCGCGTTAAAGTTTGAGAAAAATTCCAATATCTTCCCAAAACCTGATTTTTTAGTTTTTCGCTTGTAACCCTAAAACTAAGCACTTTATGAGAAAAATGTGCTGTTATAAAAATATCCTACATTAAATTTCCTACAAATTATGTCGGTTGGGTTTTTCTTCATAGGAACGTTTTAGGCGCTAGAGCGCGTTAAAGTTTGACAAAAGTTCCAATATCTTTCAAAAACATAATTTTTTAGTTTTTCGCTTGTAACTCGAAAACTAAGCACTTGATGAGAAAAGTTTACCGTTAGAAAAATACACTACATTAAATTTCCTACAAATTATGTCTATTGCGTTTTTTCTTCATACTAACGTTTTAGGCGCTAGAACGCGTTAAAATTTGACAAAAATTCCAATATCTTCCAAAAAACTGATTTTTTTAGTTTTTCGCTTGTAACTCGAAAACTAAGCACTTTATGAGAAAAGTGTGCATCTAGAAAAATAAACTACAATAAATTTCCTACAAATCATGTCTGTCAGGGTTTTTCTTTAGACGAACGTTTTAGGCGTTAAAGTTTGACACAACTTGCCTAGTTTTCGCGTTAGTCTTTTACGCCTAATTTGGGATTGTGTCAAACTTTAACGCGCTCTAGCGCTTAAACCGTTGATCTGAATAAATAAACTGAACAAATATAATTTGTAGGAAATTTTTTGTAGTTTATTTTTATATAAAAGCACTTTTCTCGAAAAGTGAGTAATTGTCAAGTTATACGCGAGAAACTGAAAAATTAGTAAAAGCCCACGCTTCTCGAGCCTCCCTTAAGTAAGTAATAAAAATAATGAATATTTGTAGTAATATCGAGTGGTATAGGGTTTGCTAAAACTCTTGGACATAACAACTTATCAACGTGTTATCATGTTCCGTACCATGTTTATTCAACGAGAATGAGACGACGGCCCATTATAACTTTCTTCAAATCTACCGTCTACGCATAGAAGTAAAGGGGCCTAATAGTAGCTATGATAATAATAATAATTTTTTATTACGTCTCCCACGTTTGGTTTCAGTTACAATTACTTTACCCTTATGCTCAACGGCGTAACTAAACGCCACTTATCTAATTTCAAGAAATAGACGTTTCGGCCTAATTGGCCGTAAAAATCTCAATAAAAAAATAACGATCCTCACATTATTTCGATACGTATAATAATCTACCCTCTTTATTAAAAATTAATTTTTTTCCATTTCTTTTAAGGTGCAAGGAACCGAAACGTTACGACGAAAAATTACCTCCAACATCTGTGATCATCTGTTTTCACAATGAGGCGTGGTCAGTCTTGTTGAGAACAGTACATTCCGTGCTCGACCGCTCTCCCGAACATCTAGTAAAGGAGGTCGTCTTGGTCGACGATTTTTCCGACATGGAGCATCTCAAACAACAGTTGGTCGATTATTGGGCCAAAGAGCCTCGAGTCAAAATCATCAGGGCGAAAAAGAGAGAAGGACTAATAAGGGCGAGATTGTTAGGTGAGTAATAATTTTTGTTCGCCCTCCCCTCAAGTCGTTTAACGTAAACGTAAAAAAATTCTAATTTTCTTGCTTATTTCATGAAAGTGGGAACTGGATGGGCCATCATTTGATGCTTTCGTTTACGGAAAAATATGTTTCAGGAGCAAGGCACGCCACAGCGCCGGTTTTAACGTATTTGGACTCGCATTGCGAGTGCACGACAGGATGGTTGGAGCCCCTTTTGGATAGGATAGCGCGCGACTCCACAACGGTCGTGTGTCCAGTTATCGACGTCATCGACGACACGACTCTGGAGTATCACTGGAGAGACAGCACGGGAGTGAACGTGGGAGGATTCGATTGGAACTTGCAATTTAACTGGCACGCGGTTCCAGAAAAAGAGAAGAAAAAACACCAGAATTCGGCCGAGCCCGTTTGGAGTCCGACTATGGCGGGAGGACTTTTTAGTATCGATAAGGTGATTGTTTTTAAAACGTACAAAGTTGTTTTGTTGGAAGTTTTCGATTTGATAAAATTTGCAAAATTTAATTTATAAGTTTGGGAGCTTCTTTGAGTGTTTTTAAGTGCTCGAGAAGATGTATTCAAAGATTAATCGAGTTTCTAAACTATTTTCAAAATAAACTTTCCTAATAAATCTAATTTGCATTGAATTTTTGCGAAAGTTTCGCGACTTTCAAAAATATGCTTTCGATTTGTTATCGTGCGCCTTTCTTGTATTTATTGTTAGATTAAGGATATTTTCCGTCCTCTTGAACTTCTTCCCAACCGGCGTCGTTGAAAATATTATCGCAACTCCATTTTTGGCGCGTGATTTGTGGCTCGATTCGACCGGAATAATTAAAGGTTAAATTGCAAAATAAACGAAACAAAAATTTTTTGACGATTTTCAAAAAAATTACTTTTAATTCGTTCAAGTTTTTTTAATTTTATAAAATACGCTTTTATTGTTCGGAATGACAACTTGTGTGCTTTGTGCTCCGTTTTGTTTGAAATTTGCAGCTTTTGAAATTGGAATCGTTGCGATTTTCTTTGTAGAGTCGCTACGTTAAAACCGTTAATTACATCAACGATCAACTCGAAATTTAACATATTAAAAAGCTGTTTTCGAGCTTACGGTAAATCGACACAATTTATTTGATAACGACTCTTATTTAGCTGTTGTTCTGAGATTGCTTCGAACGGCAGTATCTTGAATATATTACGTAAATAATTTGGTAGAGCTGTTAAGGTTAACTTCTAGTCCTTTGCTTTTCATTTAATTCCGGTACTCATACCCTCCAACAGAGGCACATCTGAAGCACTTTTTTATGTTCTTTTTAAGACGCCTCTTCCTCTTATCAATTTCTTCCAGAATCCATTCTTGCATTTCCTTAAGTATCTTACTAGTAGCGGATTTTTCATTATTTTCATGCGTTTACTACTTCTTCTCATTCAAAATATACTCAACTGATTTTGTTAAGAAAGTAAATCGTTTTTCCACTCCTAGCCGCACTACCTTCAGTACAATTCACTGCTCACATTTAACGACCGTACCAGAGAGAGAGAAAAAATTAATTTAAACGAGTCTATATCTCGTCGTAGAAAGTGTTTTACTTGACTAAAGCAATCCGAAAAGGTCGTTATTTACGTCGCCTTGACTTTTCTTTTTTTTCTCTTTCGGACGGCGCATATTGGGCCATTCTCCTGGCTTAAGTTGCGTCTCTTTTAACTAGCGATCAATAACTATAACGATACTACGGACACTCTTTACTTTAAGTGTACTCTCACTTGACTGGAGTGTTCTGAAGGAGCTGCTATACTCTCCCGTGGTTTTTAATTTATATCTCTTTTAGACGGCGCAGCCTGAATCGTTATCCTGGCTTAAGTCGGGTCTCTTTTAACTAGCGATCAATAATTAAATCGATACTAGGAACAGTCTTTAGTTTAAGTGTACTTTCACTTGACTGGAGTGTTCTGAAGGAGCTGCTATACTCTCCCGTGGCTTTTAATTTATATCTCTTTCAGACGGCGCAGCCTGAATCGTTATCCTGGCTTAAGTCGGGTCTCTTTTAACTAGCGATCAATAATTAAATCGATACTAGGGACAGTCTTTAGTTTAAGTGTACTTTCACTTGACTGGAGTGTTCTGAAGCAGCCGTTATACTCCTCCGTGGCTTTTAATTTATATCTCTTTCAGACGGCGCAGCCTAAGCCGTTCTCCTGGCTTAAGTCGGGTCTCTTTTAACTAGCGACCAATAATTAAAACGACACTAAGGACAGTATTTAGTTTAAGTGTACTTTCACTTGACTGCAGTGTTCTGACGGAGCGGTTATACTTCCCGGTCGCTTTTAATTTTTATCTTTTTTAAACGGCGAAGATTGAGCCGTTCTCCTGGCTTAAGTCGGGTCTCTTTTAACTAGCGATTAATAATTAAAACGATACTAAGAACAGTCTTATGTTTAAGGGTACTCTCACTTGATTGGAGTGTTCTAAAGTAGCGGTTATACTCCTCCGTGGCTTTTAATTTATATGTCTTTTAGACGGCGCAGCCTGAGCCGTTCGCCTGGCTTAAGTCGGGTCTCTTTTAACTAGCGATTAATAATTAAAACGATACTAAGAACAGTCTTATGTTTAAGGGTACTCTCACTTGATTGGAGTGTTCTAAAGTAGCGGTTATACTCCTCCGTGGCTTTTAACTTATATGTCTTTCAGACGGCGCAGCCTGAGCCGTTCGCCTGGCTTAAGTCGGGTCTCTTTTAACTAGCGATTAATAATTAAAACGATACTAAGAACAGTCTTATGTTTAAGGGTACTCTCACTTGATTGGAGTGTTCTAAAGTAGCGGTTATACTCCTCCGTGGCTTTTAACTTATATGTCTTTCAGACGGCGCAGCCTGAGCCGTTCGCCTGGCTTAAGTCGGGTCTCTTTTAACTAGCGATTAATAATTAAAACGATACTAAGAACAGTCTTATGTTTAAGGGTACTCTCACTTGATTGGAGTGTTCTAAAGTAGCGGTTATACTCCTCCGTGGCTTTTAACTTATATGTCTTTCAGACGGCGCAGCCTGAGCCGTTCGCCTGGCTTAAGTCGGGTCTCTTTTAACTAGCGATTAATAATTAAAACGATACTAAGAACAGTCTTATGTTTAAGGGTACTCTCACTTGATTGGAGTGTTCTAAAGTAGCGGTTATACTCCTCCGTGGCTTTTAACTTATATGTCTTTCAGACGGCGCAGCCTGAGCCGTTCGCCTGGCTTAAGTCGGGTCTCTTTTAACTAGCGATTAATAATTAAAACGATACTAAGAACAGTCTTATGTTTAAGGGTACTCTCACTTGATTGGAGTGTTCTAAAGTAGCGGTTATACTCCTCCGTGGCTTTTAATTTATATGTCTTTTAGACGGCGCAGCCTGAGCCGTTCTCCTGGCTTAAGTCGGGTCTCTTTTGACTAGCGATTAATAATTAAAACGATACTAAGGACAGTCTTTAGTTTAAGTGTACTTTCACTTGACTGGAGTGATCTGAAGGAGCCGATATACTCCCCCGTGGCTTTTAATTTATATGTCTTTCAGACGGCGCAGCCTGAATCGTTATCCTGGCTTAAGTCGGGTCTCTTTTAACTAGCGATCAATAATTAAAACGATACTAAGGACAGTCTTTAGTTTAAGTGTACTTTCACTTGACTGGAGTGATCTGAAGGAGCGGTTATACCCCCCGTCGCTTTTAATTTATATCTCTTTCAGACCGCGCAGCCTGAGCCGTTCTCCTGGCTTAAGTCGGGTCTCTTTTAACTAGCGACTAATAATTAAAACGATACTAAGAACAGTCTTTAGTAAGTGTACTTTCACTTGACTGGAGTGATCTGAAGGAGCGGTTATACCCCCCGTCGCTTTTAATTTATATCTCTTTCAGACCGCGCAGCCTGAGCCGTTCTCCTGGCTTAAGTCGGGTCTCTTTTAACTAGCGACTAATAATTAAAACGATACTAAGAACAGTCTTTAGTAAGTGTACTTTCACTTGACTGGAGTGATCTGAAGGAGCGGTTATACCCCCCGTCGCTTTTAATTTATATCTCTTTCAGACGGCGCAGCCTGAGCCGTTCTCCTGGCTTAAGTCGGGTCTCTTTTGACTAGCGACCAATAATTAAAACGACACTAAGGACAGTATTTAGTTTAAGTGTACTTTCACTTGACTGCAGTATTATGACGGAGCGGTTATACTTCCCCGTCGCTTTTAATTTTTATCTCTTTTAAACGGCGAAGATTGAGCCATTCTCCTGGCTTAAGTTGGGTCTCTTTTAACTAGCGATCAATAATTAAAACGATACTAAGGACAGTCTTATGTTTAAGGGTACTTTCACTTGACTGAAGTGTTCTAAAGGAGCGGTTATACCCCCCGTCGCTTTTAATTTATATCTCTTTCAGACGGCGCAGCCTGAGCCGTTCTCCTGGCTTAAGTCGGGTTTTTTTAACTAGCGATCAATAATTAAAACAAAACTAAGGACAGTCTTTAGTTTAAGTGTACTTTCACTTGACTGGAGTGTTCTGAAGGAGCCGTTATACTCCTCCGTGGCTTTTAATTTATATCTCTTTCTGACGGCGCAACCTGAGCCGTTCTCCTGGCTTAAGTCGGGTCTCTTTTAACTAGCGATCAATAATTAAAACGATACTAAGGACAGTCTTTAGTTTAAGTGTACTCTCACTTGATTGGAGTGTTCTAAAGTAGCGGTTATACTCCTCTGTGGCTTTTAATTTATATGTCTTTCAGACGGCGCAGCCTGAGCCGTTCTTCTGGCTTAAGTCGGGTCTCTTTTAACTAGAGATCAATAATTAAAACAATACTAAGGACCGTCTTTAGTTTAAGTGTACTTTCACTTGACTGGAGTGATCTGAAGGAGCCGTTATACTCCTCCGTGGCTTTTAACTTATATGTCTTTCAGACGGCGCAACCTGAGCCGTTCTCCTGGCTTAAGTCGGGTCTCTTTTAACTAGCGATCAATAATTAAAACGATACTAAAGGCAGTCTTTAGTTTAAATGTGCTCTCACTTGACTGTAGTGTTCTGAAGGAGCGGTCTTTGTGGATCTTAATTTATATCTCTTTTACGCGGCACAGATTGAGCCCTTATTCTGGCTTAAGTTGGGTGTCCTTTAACTATCGACCAATAATTGAAATACTACTAAGGGTAGTCTGCGCCATTATTAAAGTTTCCTGAGCATTGAGAGTGTTTAGACGTGTCACTAAAAAACGTGCGGAGCCGGCGTACCCGTCAAACTCGAAACTCTATTACCTGATCGTGACGCCCTTTCGGCAAAGCGCGTTTGATTCTCTAGTTCACCACCCTTATTAAATTTCAAAAGCTCTGTATTTTGTTTCTAAAATTATCTTTAGTAGTACTTACAGTGATATTGTTTATCTGAATAGGTTTGTACCCTATATATTCAATTACCGTTTAAATATCCCACACCGTGAAGTGAACCTGAATGCGAGTAAGTAGAGCTGTGAAACTCAATAGCCATTCCTTAAATAATTTTGAGGAAATTTAAGATTTAGGTCGTGAAAAGAACTCGTTTTCCATTGCTAAATTTGAACTTTAAACCGTTCCCTTAATTTAAAATTCTCCAAAAAGAGATCGAAAGCTTAGCTTTATAAAACAATCAGGCGCATTTCTTTTACAAAAAATGGGGGTGGTGGGTTGGAGGAGGAAAAAAGTTTTTTAAGAACGAAATCGAGCTGATCACTTAGCCGTTATCTTATTTATTAAATTAACTCGAGACATTTATTCAAATTAAATCGTCACCTTTTGGGCTCAATTTACTAGCATTATATGACTTCAATAAATTCAACTTCAATTACGAGAGCTCCCCGGATTTTCCTTCATTTGCATAGATATTTTGTCGGATAAAGTAAAACGTGTCAACTTCTTGTGTTATTTAATCAACATTTTTATTATTTTTTTCTGCCTCTTTTTTCCCTCTTTAATCTACGCTCGCGGATTGTTTCAGAAATTTTTCGAAAAGTTGGGCACGTACGATAGCGGTTTCGACATTTGGGGAGGAGAAAATTTAGAGCTATCGTTCAAGACTTGGATGTGCGGCGGCACTTTGGAGATTGTGCCTTGTTCGCACGTGGGACACATCTTTAGGAAGAGATCGCCGTACAAGTGGCGCAGCGGCGTGAACGTTTTG
Source organism: Malthinus flaveolus (assembly GCA_950108345.1). Taxonomy (NCBI): domain Eukaryota; kingdom Metazoa; phylum Arthropoda; class Insecta; order Coleoptera; family Cantharidae; genus Malthinus; species Malthinus flaveolus. The sequence continues at coordinate 10,135,270 of OX467288.1, read as the reverse complement.
CGCAGAAATTCGGTTCGTTTGGCCGAAGTGTGGTTGGACGATTACGCCAAATATTATTATCAGAGGATTGGGAACGAGAAGGGCGACTTTGGCGACGTTAGTGGACGAAGACAGTTGAGGGACAAGTTGAAGTGTAAGAACTTTAAGTGGTACTTGGACAACATCTATCCCGAGTTGTTCGTTCCGGGCGATGCAGTTGCCAACGGAGAGGTGAGTTTTTTGCGTTTCTTAGCATAGTCGCGATAGTTCAGCGTGCCGTACCCACGAACCGTCACTTTGCTGCCATATGTGCGTTTTTTCATATGCGACTGCGTCGCTGTTCGTAAGATACGAGCTCTTTGGCGCTTAACTACTGAGCTACAGCTCGCTGACTCAACTCTCTGACTTTCAGATCAGCCTCCCGTGTTTTCGATTTCGGGGAGTTGAGTAGGCTGGTGCTTTGCTTAGCTCATGTTAATAGTAGGCGGATAGAAGCGTAGGCTGTCCACACTACCTCCAGTATTATATCAGCCTCACGTATAGCAACGAGACGCTACAAAAAGAGCTATTTTATTATGTGAGGGGTGTCAACTTATTTCGCTTAAAAACGTCGAAAAAATTGCGACTTTTATTTTATTTTATAATAAAAGCGCGCGGTGTTCAAACAAAAAAAAGATTTGATAGCGGCGAAATTCATTGTTAAACGCAAGCATGTGCTGCGCCAATGTTTACGCCGATGTGCAATTTTTCAAAGCCAACAAAGAGACATATTGCCGTCACTTTGATTCCAATGTTGCGATTGACGCTGGTGCCTTTTTGTGCTGACGCTCATGTTTATGGCGAAACTCAAGAGTGAGATTCGTGTTTGGAATTTTAAACGCACATTCGCCGTTGTACTCATGCAGACTAAATGCGATACTGCTACATGATATTGTTGGAACTTAAGAACTTTGATTTTTTTTCCGTCTCTTATTTTTCGTAATTTTGGATATTTTTGCTTTCTCTCTCTTTTTTTCAAAGAGTACCACTTTAGCTTAACGAAATACGTCAAAAATGTAAGTGTAAGATGCATCGTGCACTCGCCAAATTGTTATATCGCGTTTTTTGATTTATGTTTCTACTTTTAGGAGTTTACTTTTGTTGAAATAAAATTTATGAGACGCTTTAACTCGAGCTTGACTAGCTAACTAAAGCGTTTCTTGTTTTTTCCTACACACCTAAAGGTGTTTTAACGTTGTGCAGTTGCTTCTGATGATACTTCACGTGAAAATTTATAGCCGGGAGCTCAATAATGCATTTTATAGTACGTTCAACAGATTAGAATTATTTTACATACATCTTTCGTGCCCTTTTTTTAAATTTCCTCTCCATACTTGACGTCTCTCTCGCTTCATTTTCTTCTTTTAAGGCAAACGCGAGTCCAAACGTAATTTGAGCTCATCGTCGATCTTAAAAAGTTGGCACAGTGGGATTGATGGACATTGAAAGGCAGTCAATTTTGGGAGTTTACCGGTCCAGTTTAGTTCAGAATTTTCGGCTCAGCCCAGCCAGGAATAAGAGACATTGAACTACTTTAAATACTAGCGAATGCTCGAATGGTCGTGACCATTTTAGAAGACTTTCAACCACCTAAAGAATTTCTAATGTGGGGAGTAACGAGCGCATGATGGGAGGTAGTCATTCTGCCGCATTATTCTGTACCCGTCCCACTTTTGAAAGCAAATCCTATAAACTCATCAAAAGGAACTTGCGAGAACGTGCGCGTGTAAATAAAAACTGATCTCCAAAGTCTAATATATCATACTTTGGTCTCGCTCTAAAAGTACATCCAATTTAGCGTTTAATTAACAGAAGGAACGAATAAAAAATTTTCTTTTCTAAACAATTCTTTTTCTTTGTTGTAATAAGGAAACGAAATACCAACAGTTGGGATTATATATAAATTATCCAAGTTCATTCCTAAAACCTTCAAAAGATGAAGAAGTGAGCTAATTTTCAACACACTTTTTTAGCATGCAGACTCGCACACTCGCATCGACTATTTATTACGCCGACATGGCGTGCGTTTTCTAAGTTCCATTTTGTACGTTTTTTCTTTTCATTGACGAAAAATGTATTATAACAGTGAAAAGACGGGCTTGGAAGAGGAAGAAGAAGAAAAAATTGATTGCTTCTTGTAAAGTCTCGAGCCAATTATTAGATTTCCCATATCGTGCTTTTATATTATGCGAGTACCCTAACTACCACAACTACTACTCCATACGAGGCATATTTCTAAAAAAAAAGTTTGTTTCTTTTTAAATTTGTTGCTACTTCCACTGCTGCTAATACTAAAACAGGAAATTAAATTACATAGTTTGCGATTCGACTTGAGCTCAAAGTGAAGACAAACATACCTACATGTAATGGAAAAGAGAGCAGGACGAGCGTATTTAAACCGTCCTAGTATGCTTGCAATCTATTTGTCTTATTGTATGGATGAAAATGCAGGTACCAGCTTCGAAATTCGAAATGTTGTTAGCACATAATCTTTTAACCGTGAATACTAAAACTAATTTATTTTCTCTTTTCGATTGTGCTTTTAATAAAGCTTTACATTTACGTTTAAGGGTGGATGGGCGTTCTTTTTTAATTAATTATAAAATTAAAGTGTTAGAGTGAATATTTCGCAATGAGACAAAGATGAAAAGATGAGCTGTTTAATACGTATGCAGAGTCATGTATCATCACTACGCAGCTTTTGTTATGCCCCGCTACTGGTTCTAACATGGAAGGAGGAGAAAGCAAATTGAGAGAAATTTAAATTTTGCGACTACTAGCGCCGACTAGCGGAGTAGTAGCGGTGTAATATTGTACCGAACACCCCGTAAGTTTGTAAAAATGTTAGTTTCTCGAAAAATGCGCAACTTAGAGGGAATTGGACTACGCCATTTAAAAGCTTGGGCGTTTTTACGCAAAAAATGTCGTAATCAATTTTTGCATACGAGCAATAGTTTTTCCATAAAACGCGATTTTAAATAGCCATGTATTTAATGCAAGCCATTTGGGTTGCCTACTTTCAGGCGTTTTAAAAACTGCACGTTTAAGCGCGCCAAATTTGAATTTGTTGTAAAACTAACGCTCGTTAAGGATGTATTTCGATAAGAGTTATAATCTCGTACAAATGAAATTAAAAGTTCGTCCTTGTAAAATTACTTTGCACTAAATTTCTCCTTAGAAATTTAACACACTCTCTACCTCCGTACCTAATAAGATTAATTGATGAGTATTTCCTTTTAATTATGTAAACACGAAAATGGTTTGAATTAAGTAAGGTAAAATGAGTTTTAATTAATTAATTTACTTGCTAAGTGCAACGCGTTCTATAATAAGTGGATTTCGCAAAGTAAATAAATGCGCATCGCGGAGAGTCGGTCGAGTTTAAAGGTATTATTACGTAGTGTGTTTTTGCTAAAACTCGATGCCATTAAATTAATTTTCGAACCGTCTCGGATTAGGCGAAAAATTAACGTTTCCTCTTCTTTCTTTTTTTGTTTTATTCGAAATAGTAAATGGCGAACTATTCGAGCTGGAAAATGCTAATCCCGTGATGAATTAGATAAACTATAAATTTAGAATTTAATTAATGTTGTGTAAATGTGAAGGTAAATAGGTAAATTAGAGATGTTGTAATTAGGGTAAATACGTAACGTTCGAATAACGTGTCTTTACAAAATTTAGGGCGCCTTTTGAAGTTTATAAAGGGACTCATTCGATACGATCTATTCTTTTTCGTGCAACTTGAAAGGCAATTGAAAATAGTTTAAGGGTGAATCTTACATAATTTATGTAAGTAGGCCACGCTTTTTTTGTATCTTTCTATCTCTTTGCCGGTGGTTACGTATTACCAGCTTACTTGTGCGATCTAAACTAGGACTGTCGGGCATATAACGTCTTCAACTGTGTCGCACCAACACTAAGATTACTCAAAAGCTTCGGTGTCGTAGAAATATGGTCAGATATCAACTTTTTTTAAATGACCCAACCTAACAAAGTTTAGTAGTGGATAGTCTCTGCGGTTTTGTTTTTTTAATTTTGTTAATTTATTCAACGAAATATGCAAATTGAGGCAGAGCCCGCATAGCCTATCTACTAATAATAACAAATGCCTTTATTTTCCGTCGGAACTCGCGTTTGACTTAAGTTTTGCTAACTCCGCCTACTTTAACAATTTCATTATTGTAGAATTACACTCGCCAAATTATGGGTAGTTTTTATTTATTTAAAAATTAAACAAAAACGACTTTTTTTTAGTTTCTTAAGACGTCTTAAAGGTTTTCCCATTTCCGGCGTAATTACGACCTTTTAAACGTATAATTAAATGTTTTATTGAGCTTCCAGCTCTATAAATGTTCTGCGCTCGCTTAAAACAACGTTTTTTTGAATTTCAAAATGTAATTTTAATTACTCGCCGAGAGTTGATTATATTTTTAATTTATTTCAAACAAACCACTTTGGCCTTATCTCTTCACCCCTTTTAGTTAATGAATAAACGCTAATTTAAAAACGGGAATTTTTTGGCACGCACACATAGGTTTTGATATTAACGCAACCCTTGGAGATGCTGCAGGATGTTGCAAATTTCTTTTCACTAAATTATACTTCGATCTTTTGATGTCGCGAGTTTGAATTTTTTGAAATTTTTTGCTCGCCTAAATATAACGAGTCAGATATTTTGTAAATGGCGTTTTTTTGGGTGCAATTAAAAAAAAATAAGGGTGTACCTACATGCACAATTCAATTTTTTTCTCAATTAATGATGTCTTTTGTCTCGTTAATATAGAAGAAGTGGTGTGTAATTCGAATTTTTTAAAGCGAAAAAGTTGGCACGTTTCACACGGTTATTACAGGGTGTTTAGGTTACAGGGTTTAAGTGGCGCTTTTTTGCAATGACCAAGAAAGTGTTGCTCTCGTAGAAGCGCGCTGCTGTAGATCATTGAAATTGTTGTATTTTTTTTTAATCTTAGGCTAGCGAACGGTGCAGGTGCTGCCACAGATGCCATCAATGACTCCGATTCTGTAAGGTCCGCCAACGATGCGGAGTTAGAAGATTATTATGCTCTGTTTGATTCGTTGAACCTTGTTATTTCTATACCTAACCTAACCTAACCTAACCTAACCTAACCTAACCAGTTCTTACTAGGGGGCGTGTTGGATTCAGTTTGGAAGATGGGTCTGCCGCCTACCAACTAAACCCTTTCTTCTCTTATCATAGTCTAGTGCTGTCTGGTATCACCTTATCGGTATTTCATCAGGTAGCACATAGTGGGGGTGGTTCTATTTGTTTTCTATTTGCCCCTTAGCGGTCTTTCGTGGGCCTTTTTGTCTTTAATTAGTTTTAATAGTATAAACTTTTCGATCTTATTCCAGTTTCTCTGGCCTTTCAGCATCAGTTCGGTACAGTTATTCTTGTCTAAGTTTGAACCCAGAGTCAACTCAAGTTCTGCCTGTTCCTTATACCATCTAGAGCCATTTAAATATCGCGTTCTCTGCGCCGTCTTCATCTTCGCAGAACCAGCAGATGTTATTTTCGACTTTCCTGATTCCGCATAGACAATTCCTTAAGCGACCATGCTTAGTAAAGGCTTGAGGGTAAGATAATAGCTGATGTTGTCATCCTTTCTATCAAGTCCTGGTATCAGGTTTTTTATGAGTTCGACAGTTCAGCCACCCTTGGTACCTCCTTTCCATCTCTCCTGCCACTCCCTCAACGAGTCTTCTCTGGCTGCCTTAAAAAAGTCGTCTTTCTCCATTTCAGGGGTAGCCCTCTGCGTGCGATAGATCTGGTCTCTTTTCGTCATTAGTATGTTTATGGGGATCAAGTCATCGAGAACCAGACACGACTCAGTAGAGACAGTGCAGTGCGCGCTGCAGATCCGCAGTGACATTGCATCTCTTATTATTCAGGACGTCGTGCCATACTGGCGCCGCATATAGGGTAACCGATAGCATTACCAGATGCAGTATTTTTCTCATATTTGCTCCAGGTCCCGTTAGATTGGGCATTAGAGTAGCCAGCGCCTTTACAGTTTTGTTAGCTTTTTCGCAGACTATACGCCGCGAACGTTTGGCCGTAGTCTATCGAGGTATTTGACTTTTGGCTTGGGCACTTACCCAACCTCCTTGGACTTTTCTGCTCAGATTCAATACCACTGCTTCGGTAACCTAGTCTAACCTTTCTTTTTTATAGAGGTTAGGAAATATTTCTAAAGACCTCACTCTCACTCTGGTAGAGGGGAGCGCTAGCTTCAGTCGGGAAGAGAGCCTTACCGCCTACCATTCTCTGTTATCTGTCTTCTGTTCGTCGATAAGTTGTATGGATCACTGGTAACACCTGAACGGCTGGCCATCAGCCCCTGCGTATTACCCAATCGAACATAGTGCCTAACCTAACCTAACCTAACTAGATTTTTCTGTCTCCCACTTTACTTTGTGTCGCAGTAATTTGAAGACTTTTGAGTAGGGGCGGGTCAAGCCATTATGTTGAATTATCGATATCGACGTATCGATTACTCGATACACTTACTATTATTGATATTTTTGTTGGTTGACACCGATATTTTTTCTAGTCCACTACTGAAGACTGCCGTTCTGCTGCGCGCATAAATTTTGAAAAGCGCCGTGTTTGTGAATTATGCATTTAGGTCGCTTCTTAATTACTCGTACACTAAAGTTTCTTGTAATTGTAATTAATTTACGTGTAAATTTAATTTTATTTGTTTGAATTTAGTTTCGTAACATGGGTTATGGTGCCAAGACGTGTTTGGATTCGCCGGCTCGTAAAAGCGACTTACACAAGCCAGCCGCACTGTATCCCTGTCACAAGCAGGGCGGAAATCAGGTAATTTAGTAAAAAATAATCTTAACTTATGGGGATCTTTTTACAGATAGCGAGTTGGGAACGCGAAGTTTGCATTGATTCTGCATGTAAACCGGAAGATATGCATAAGCCAGTTGGGCTTTGGCCATGTCATAGCCAAGGCGGCAATCAGGTAACACCACCACCATAATAATTGAGAAAATTAATTTTTATTAACCAACTTTTGTAAATATTTTTCATCACGCTTTTCTTTTTTTTTTAATGAAAACTAAATGAGTACCTAACCATGATTAATGCATTTTCTTCGCCGCGGGAGGACATTTCTGCTAATAGCTCGACGAGCTTTGTCTAAAAAAGCATTTCTGGAAACGTCCACCCATCGAAACTAACAAAATTACGTTTCTCACACCCCCCTTGTGTAATTAAACGCGCTAAATTTTGAATCGCAAAACAAAACGAATTTGTATCGTAAACAAAAAAGAAGACGCACTAAGAGACTCGATCGTAAAATTCGCAAAAATTGTTTATTGCAAAGTGTTTTGATATGAAAAAGTGAAAAATGGTTCAATAATGAAATTGAATTTCTTATACTATCTCTTATATGTTATATATACGATATATATAAGGAAGTTACTTTTATGCGTACCCCCATGCTCGTAATTTTGATTAAATTTTTGCGATAATCTATAGTACACTTTTAAAATTGATCCTCTGTATTTCACCCAATATTTTTTTTTATCCGTTCAAAGGATCGAGACGTGCTTTTCAACAATTTTTATTTTACTGGAAAAATTGGATAATTAACAACAGTATGGTGGTGGTGTTTAATAACGAATAACGAACTTTCCCATCTCGAGAGAGTAAAAAAATAGTCAAACTGTCTCAGGTGTAACATCTCGACAAGTCGATTTCTGGTTTTGTTTATCGGTTGCTATTATTTTGACAACGTTATTTATTATCCTAAAGGAATATTGTGGAGTATCGTGGGAATTAGCAATAATAAATTACTGGTAGGTGGCGGGTAGTTGCTTGAAATGTTTGAAGTTGTTATTAGATTATGTAACTTTGCGAAAAGGGTAGTTTTGATTAAATTTATATTATAACTTAACCGATATCGAATTATAGTTAATCAAAAATTACCCTAAAATGATCAGTATTGTCTAATGGGCCCTCCGGGCCCTTCTGAAAATTCCCGAGAGTCGTTACTCATTACTTAAGGGCATCAATAAGCAGAGAACAGAAGTTTGAATGATTGGCACCGCGTGGCAGCCACTTCTAGTCGTTTGTCGGCTCATCGTACCCTTGAAATGAATTCGAGAATTCTAATTTCGATTGCTAGTAATTCCTGTGAGGCCAGCCCTGTCACTGCTTCTCAGAAATGGAATGTGACTCACCAATCTCGACCGATTTCGATATAGGAGCTGTGCCGATCTTAAGAGTAACGCAACGACCCACGACTCCCTTCTCATTTCAATTCATAAAATAATCATTATAGTGTGTAGTCTAATGGGCCCTCCGGGCCTTTCTGAAAATCCCGAGACGTTACTCATTACTTAAGGGCATCAATAAGCAAAGAACAGAAGTTTCAATGATGCACCACGTGGCAGCCACTTCTACTCGTTTTTTAGCTCATCGTACCCATGAAATGAATTCGAGAATTCTAATTTCGATTGCTAGTAATTCCTGTGAGGCCAGCCCTGTGACTGCTTCTCAGAAATGGGATGTGACTCACCAATCTCGACCGATTTCGATACAAGAGCTGTGCCGATCTTAAGAGTAACGCAACGACCCTCGACTCCCTTCTCATTTCAATTCATAAAATGATCATTATAGTGTGTAGTCTAATCGGCCCTCCGGCCCTTCTGAAAATCCCGAGAGTCGTGACTCATTACTTAAGGGCATCAATAAGCAAAGAACAGAAGTTTGAATGATTGGCACCGCGTGGCAGCCACTTCTAGTCGTTTGTCGGCTCATCGTACCCTTGAAATGAATTCGAGAATTCTAATTTCGATTGCTAGTAATTCCTGTGAGGCCAGCCCTGTGACTGCTTCTCAGAAATGGGATGTGACTCACCAATCTCGACCGATTTCGATACCAGGAGCCGTGCGGATCTTAAGAGTAACGTAACGACTCACGACTCCCTTCTCATTTCAATTTATAAAATGATCATTATAGTGTGTAGTCTAATGGGCCCTCCGGGCCCTTCTGAAAATCCCGAGAGTCGTTACTCATTACTTAAGGGCATCAATAAGCAGAGAACAGAAGTTTGAATGATGCACCACGTGGCAGCCACTTCTACTCGTTTTTTAGCTCATCGTACCCTTGAAATGAATTCGAGAATTCTAATTTCGATTGTTAGTAATTCCTGTGAGGCCAGCCCTGTCACTGCTTTTCAGAAGTGGGATGGGACCTACCAATCTCGACTGATTTTGATGCAGGAGCTGTGCCAATCCTCAGAGTAGCGCAAAGATCTATGACTCTCTTCTCATTCCAAGTTCTAAAATATGCATTATAGTCTAATGGGCCCTCCGGGCCCTTCTGTAAATTCCTGAGAGTTATGACTCTCGACCGATTTCGATACAGGAGCTGTGCCGATGCTAAGAGTAGCGCAACGACCACGACCCCCTTCTCATTTAAATTCCTGAAATGATCATTATAGTCTAATGGGCCTTCCGGGCCCTTCTGTAAATTCCCGAGGGTCATTACTCATTACTTAAGTACATCGATAAGCAGAAAACAGAAGTTTGAATGATTGGCACCGCGTGGCAGCCACTTCTACTTATTTTTTGGCTCATCTTACTCTTGGAATGAGTTCGAGACTTCTAATTTCGATTGCTAGTAATTCCTGTGAGGCCAGCCCTGTCACTGCTTTTTAGAAGTGGAATGTGACCTACCAATCTCGACTAATTTCGGTACAGGAGCTGTGTCGATCTTCAGCTGCGTCTCTTCTCATTCTCATTCCTAGAAAGATTATTACTGCCTAATGGGCCCTTCGGGCCCTTCTGTAAATTCCCGAGAGTCATTACTCATTACTGAAAGGCATCTTAAAGCAGAGAACTGAAGTTTGAATGCCACTGCTTTCCAGAAGTTGGATGTGACCCACCAATCCCGACCAATTTCGATACATGAGATGTGCCGATTTTCAGAGTAACGCAACGACCTACGACTCTCTTCTCATTCCAATTATTTTTTTAATTGTCCTCTTCTGAAGAGTAGGTTGGTCCATGAGACATTAATGAGCCATCAGATGCAAACAAAAGAGAGCAAGTTACAAAGCACATACGATCATTGCGTAATGTCGTCGTTTTTCAACACTTTTTGCTGAGTGTGGAGTCCAAAAATTAAGCTTCTCTCCGTAATAATATATCTAAAACAATTGTGCCTATCAATATTGTTCGTTTTCAACCCTTAACAATGCTAATACAATATTCACGAGCGACCACCCACCCTAGTCGAGTGAGCAATTTTTTAAATTCGTAAAACCATCGAACCGTTAACCGAAGATTCACATAAACGACAAAAATTTAATTGAAGCCACTTTCAGTTATATATTTGTGTGGGTCCTGAAAAAGTTTGTTCCGAAAAGGAGGTTGTGACATGTTCATTTGTTTGATTAAAAGGGTAAGATAAGTGCTATACGGCCTACGCGATAAAAGCACATCCCTTCGAACAAATTCAAGCAACTATTAAAGCGCCCTCTGCGATTATTGCGGTAAAAAATGATTAACAAATAAATGAGACAGTTTGGGGCCGTTGGTGTGTTAATGCGACTTTATTAAAAATTGTTTAATTTGTTTTTGTTTTGTGTCTTTCTAGTATTGGATGTATAGCAAGACTGGCGAGATACGTCGAGACGAGGCGTGTTTGGATTATAGCGGTCAAGAAGTTATTTTGTATCCGTGTCACGGCTCAAAAGGAAATCAATTGTGGAATTACGACGAAGACGCTAAATTTTTGAGACACGGTAGTAGTGATAAATGTTTGGCCATTAATGCGGCTAAGACTAAGTTAGTTATGGAGCAGTGCAATGAAAATTTGGAGCGACAAAAGTGGACTTTAGAGAATTTCGATAGCAGCAAACTATGATGAATTTGTGAATAAAAAGGGTAGGAAGAAGAGGGGCGAGGAGAGAAGAATTTTTAATATTAAAGTATAAAAGAGAGGCGATTTAGAACTGTGTTTTTTTGTGTGTGTGAACGCATTTTGACTGTTAACGCGCCGCCAATGTGCTTTAAATTATGTGAATATTTCATTTTGCGCCAAACTTTTTTTTTAAGTTAACAATAAAAAGTGATATTTTTATTTCAACGTTAGGACGGACGTACTTAGTCCTCAATCGTTGTAATTTTATGACTGAAGAAAAAAAAACATTGTTACATTCCATTATTTTGTGCATTTACCTAATTACGTTGTGATTTAATATTTTTCCCAATCGGGCAAAAATTTTATTTAAAAATAAAAACAAAAAGAACAAAAGAGGCCATAATTAAGACAATTTTAGTACCGTTAGAGTACATTTTTGCCAAATCGTAGATCGTGGCAAAATTTTGATAACAAATTTTTTATAAATAATGTAATATTCTCTCTTCGGTCAAATTCATACTGGAGCCTTAACTCTCGAACTGTAGTTAAATTGTTGGGCGAGATTTGCCAGATTTACGATCGATCACAATAATTTAACTAGACTAAATTATTTCGGTGATGGTCTAAAAAAATCTGCCTATAGTGAGTCCAAAGGAATGGTGCCCCGTACGACTTAGTTGGTCCTCACGACCCCTTAAGAGCAACAAAAGCGCCTAAACCTTTGGACGTACTATACCTAAATAAATTTTAATTTTTAATCCTATGATAATTTGCTCAAAAAATTGTGTGCACATTCCTAATTACATTCATTGATATGTGGATCTCACGTAGGTATTCAAATCAATGTTTTTAATATCTTTTTTTTAAAAAAAACGCCAGTAAACAGTTAGTTTTATGATTAAAATAGTTTAATTAGTCTGAAGCAATGAAAAAAATTTTTTTTACAAACAGTTAAATTAAATGTCTTGTCTGTACATTGATGTTGATACTAGAAATGTAAATTGGATAGTCGAAATTTTGTTAGACAAAAATTAGAGTCCTTTATTTGTTGAAATTTAATATATTTGAGCCAAGCGTACACTCGGAAACAAAAAAAACGATGTGTAACCGTGGCTTTAGGGCTGTAAATTTAGTGGATATGTTGTTTTATATTATAAATTGTAAATATTTTGCAATTTTACAAATTATATTTAAATATGAGTCTGATTTTTCCCGTCAGCATATCGCGAGTGCGCAAGTACTTAAATATTAAATAATAGTCATATCGTATTTGTATAAAAAAAATTGTAATATGTAAATAGGCCAGTCAGAGATGTATTGAAATGTGCCTTAATTTTTCTTGTACCTACATATCTAATACCTATCATTATAATAAAGCATTGTGTTTTGATTATTGACTTACAAGTTTTAACCTCTAAAATCAGTTCCTTTATTTCCACAACAGACTGTTTCTATTCGACCGGATGACCGGTTAGTTGTAGATGCTGAATTTTGCCTGTAAACTGCCAAAAATGCATTGCACAAATCGATGGAAGCAATAAACGGTATAAAAAAAGACCAGAACTCAAATAAAAGAAGTTTTAATAGCTTTAATTTAACGCGAGAGCCTAATCTACAAGTATAAATTTATAGCGCCTGGAAGGTAGGCAATTTGTTGTACTTGCGTGTATTGCAGGTCGCCTAAAACGAATATATGTTTTCCAATTGTGTGAGATAATTTAGGCTTTTGTGTGACTCTCCAGAACTTTTCCTTTTGCTTAACTTCAAAAATAACTCGAAATTAAACAATTGTACGCAGTTGAATTCATTAGTCTCAACTGTTAAATGATTGTGACAATTCAAGACAGGCCAATGATAAATTTCTACTCCGTACTCTCCATATGCTGAAATTTGGTACGGAGCGTATCCCAAATCGTAGCCATTCAATGAGCTTTCAGCGTACTGCGGAGGGAGGGGAAACTGTTTGGACGGTGACTTTTAATCGTTCTTTACAAATAACTCGCCCATAGATCGTACGTTGATGAAGGTGATTGTGAAAGTAATAGACAACATTATAAGCTACAAGAATGGTTATATGAATTTTTTTTATAAATTTAACCCTTTTCGAGATATAGCGCGTAGAAGGGATTACAGTGAATTTCGTTTTTGGAATGACTTTGAATAAACTGCGTCAGTTTCATAAAAGGAATCAGCCACTACTCATGGATAATCCGGCACTGCTCGAGGTAGAATAAAGATGGAACTAAAGATTTCCTAAAACAAAAGTCGCATTAGATTTCGTCTTCACCTATTGTGAAGAAGAGTTTTAAAAAATTTGTTCGAAATTGTAATATTAGTGAGCGCCCTATTAAACTTCAGAAGCCCCTTATTCGTCACTTGGAGGCACAATAAAAAATTTTTATATCACATAAGATAGAATAATGACGTAGTTAAAGATATTTAAAAACCAAAATCGTGCCAGGTTTTGTCTTCGCCTTTGGTGAAGAAGTTAAAAAAACACTTTTGCTCGAAATTGGAAAATTAGCGAGCGCGCTAAGGAACTTCATGGGCTTCTTATTCACAACTTAAAGGTACGAAAAAGATTTTTTATATCACATCACGTAGAATAAGGACGTAGTTAAAGATTTTTTAAAACCAAAGTTGCATTAGGTTTCGTCGTCACCTTTGGTGGGGAAGTTAAAAAACACTTTTGTTTGAAATTGTAAAATTAGTGAGCGTGCTAAGAAACTTCAGAAGCTCCTAATTCACAACTTGAAAGTACGATAAAGATTTAGTATATCACATTGCATGGAATAAGGACGTAGTTAAATGTTTTTTCCAGCAAAATCTCGAAGAAGCTTCTGAAGTTCAATAGGGAGCTAATAAAACAGAATCCCATTTGTTGCATACAGCGGCCCTTTGTGAGGAAACCTTTTGTTGTACAAAAAACTGATAAGAACATAAAATGTAGGGAATTTTCAATTATTTACTTTTATATAAAACCATCTTTTGTTTAAAAAGTTTACTTTTCAAGTACTAAGCCAAAAGCCAATAAAGACCTAAATTTTTACAGATTGATAATTTCTCATATTTGCCGTAAAAAATTTTGTTGGACAACTTCAGATTTGTGTTCAGCGCCCGCCCCCAAGAACGTAAGGAAAAGCTACTAAAAACAATTACATCTGAACTTTCCACTTCAAGTCATTTTCAACACTATGTGACCGGACTATGTAGGGTGTAGAGCAAAATGTTATAGGTCTAAATTGTAGCTGTTTTAGTGCTTTACAAAAAATAATATGGCAACTTTTTCGCTAAAACCAATTGATGAAGAGATATTTAGCAATTTCTGATAAAAGCCGTAAATGTTCGTGATTTCTTCATTGCTGCGGAGCTAGTGGAGGTGTGGCGAGGTCGAGAACTTGGGATTTTAATCAAGGGATACATATACAGGGTGACCCCGAGTCCCGAAAAAGTCCCATAACTTTTTTGCTATGTGTTATATCGACTTGATTTTATTTCCAAAAGATGCGTACAGCAATAAGGCATAATTTAAAAATAGTCTCGTTTATATACAGAGTGTCCCAATGTTATAAATACACTAAAGTTAGGTTTTTTGAAATGGAACCCCCCCCCCCCTTTTTTTTCTGAATTATAAACTAAATTGTGCGTAATATTCATCAAGGTTGTTTTTACGTACCTGTCACAATTTTTGACTTAAATCACTTTCTTGTTCAAAAATCCTAAATTCAAGGTTCCGCTCGAAAACTCATAACTTCCAAACCGTTCGAGATAAATTGATAATTCTTTCTCCTATGGATTCCTAAAGCTTTGCCAAATCTTTTAGCATGTTTTGGACTATTTCATCAAGTTTAATGAGGTTAGTGCGATTTTTTGAAAATGCCAACTTAATCATGTCGAAAACTATTTTTTTCAAATGGCACCCCCTGTATATTATTGCACTAATCGAAAGCTTTTTTAGCAAGCTTTCCAACAATATACTATAAGTATGGTCGAATGTGAAAATTCTGGCTGTTATGATGAATAAACAAAATTTCGAACAACTTCTCACATATTGTTGGAAAGCTTGCCAAAAAAGCTTTCGATTAGTGCAATAATATACAGGGAGTGCCATTTGAAAAAAATAGTTTTCGACATGATTAAGTTGGCATTTTCAAAAAATCGCACTAACCTCATAAAACTTGATGAAATAGTCCAAGACATGCCAAAAGATTTGACAAAGCTTCAGAAATCCATAGGAGAAAGAATTATCAATTTATCTCAAACGGTTTGGAAGTTATGAATTTTCGAGCGGAACCTTGAATTTAGAATTTTTGAACAAGAAAGTGACTTAAGTCAAAAATTGTGACAGGTACGTAAAAACAACCTTGATGAATATTACGCACAATTTAGTTTATAATTCAGAAATAAATTAAAAAAAGGGGGGTTCTATTTCAAAAAACCTAACTTTAGTGTATTTATAACATTGAAACACCCTGTATATGAACGAGACTATTTTTAAATTATGCATTATTGCCGTACATATCTTTTGAAAAAAAAATCAAGTCGATATATCACATAGCAAAAAAGTTATGGGACTTTTTCGGGACTCGGGGTAACCCTGTATACAGTGTGTCCGGGGATAGGTGGAACACGGGCGATCTCGCTTATTAGTGATTTTATCAAAAAATATTACTCTTTGTAAAAGTTTTTGCTTGTTCCAAAATTAATATTCACAGTTTCATTTTTGTAGATTTTTATACAGGGTGGTTTTTATTAGCGTTTTTTTAAAATTATACATCAGTAAACTACTCTTATTTTAAGAGGAAAATAAAAAAGTTATAACAAAAAATTATTTCTACTCCGATTTCTTATTGAGATATAAAATTCGCAACCTATACGGCACTTTTCGTATTTTCAAAAATTTCGATGTAACGATGTTTCAAGCTGCGTATTTTGAATTTCGCCAAGGAATTGTAAAGATGTATGAATGTAATGAGCACTTATATTGAGTAGTAATTATTATCTATTTGTTTGTTTTGATCTCTAAAAAAATTTTTTGAGGAATTTGTTAATAAAAAAATGTTGAAATCGTTTAAAAATATTAAAAGTACCGCATCGTTTTCAAATTTTATATTTGAATAAAATATGAGCGTACGAATAATTGTTTGGTATGAATTTTTGATTTTTCTCTTCAAAATTTTCCTAGTTTACTAGTGTATAATTGTAGAGAAACGCTAATAAAAACCACCCTGTACAAAAATCTGCAGAAATGAAATTGTGAATAATAATTTTGAAACAAGCAAAAACTTTTACAAAGAGTAACATTTTTTGATAGAATCGCTAATAAGCGAGATCGCCCTTGTTCCACCTATCCCCGGACACACTGTATAACATATCCAAAAATCAGAACTACCCGACCTTTTGCAGGATAAAACAGCTCGGATTTTAAATCAAGTAGTTTACTATTGTTTTTTGTCAGACATATTTTATTTTTTATTCACGAAGAACAGTGGCCCGCAGGAGGCGGGCCAATAGACAGAGGCATATTTTGGCAATGCAAAACTGCATAACGGAATTAACGATAGCAAATGAAAACCTAATAAGGAGAATAAATTCTTTAGAAACCCCATAGTGGAAGAAATTTATCAAATGCATTGGTAAGAGAACGTTGAATTATTTATTAGGAACTTTGTTACGTCACTAAATTTTATGGACGTAACAAAGTTCCTATATTCAAAAATATGAAAGTGAAAAGAATTATCATTTATTTCCTCAACTTAAATTTGACGCAACGCGATGCAGACACAAGTGTATAGAGAAATACTAGGTTCGTGTGCACATGATGGGTAAAAGAGTTAACTGTTCTGCACGTTCTGTTATCACTCCCGATCCTTTCCTTTGTTGGAGTATGAGTATTTGAGTATGTTATGTTATGCAACCCAATGTACCACATACATTGTAGGCATTTCTATGTATGGACCCGGACTGGTTGACTATGGGTTGACTCAGTCTGCTGGATTCATCCTTAGGAATAACATGCCATTGCGCCTCGCTTCAAGCGTTCGTCGTGTAGGCCTTTACATTTTATAATTCATTTCCTAACATCCTTAATATTGAAGAAATTGGAATTCCAGAGGTTTTTCCTATGAAGCTATCGTATCCGACACCAGTTAATTATTTAAATGTTGTGGAAATGCGTCAAATGCTTGTTAATGGTTCGAACGTCCATCCTGGATGAGTCGTAGGCGATGTTATTAAATTAATTAATTAATAATAATAAATTTAGTTAGTTATTAATAAATTTTTTTGAAAAGCAGGCTAAATAAAAACAATTTTTTTGTTATCTTAGTTACGACCATTACTTTACTTACCATTTTTTAGTGCAACGATTTTACGAACAAAACATATTTAATAATTAATAGTAACGAATTTAAAATTTAATTTTTTAAATAGTGATTAGTGATTTGCTCGAATACCAGGTGACTTAAGAGTATAATTGACTGCGATTGTATGCAATTTTTTAAAACTTAAGTAGGTACACTGTTGAAATATAATTCTCAAAAAATTGTTTCTTTTTTAGAAAATGGCATCTAACTCAAGTACGCTGATAAAAATTATGAGGAAAGTGTTCTAAAGTGGTTTGGTGAACTATCTGATCAAGAGAAACAATTTTCTGAAGGTGAAGACTCGAATGACGAAGAATTACTTAAAGACAAAATTTTGGGAAGAAGACTATTATAGCTCTACATCAGAGCCATCAACCTCATCAGACGATCGTTTAGATGTGAAAAAGACGTGTTTCGTATGTCATTATAAAAAAAAAGGAAAACTTCTTAATATTTTAAATTTTCCTAATACTGCCTTGAGTGACCATTCTGTTCAACACCTACATCAATAAAACTTCTTACAAGTGTTTTACTTGTCAGAAACCAAATTGTCTAGAACATGCTAGCAAAGTGTGTAAAAATTGTATTCATGACCAAGAAGAACGATAATAAAATAAATATTACCTCATAAACATTAAATTTTTTGTCTTATATTATACTCTAGGCTTTGCATTTTAATATTAGTTAATAAAAAACTGATATTTGCGTATTATTCTGTGCGTTTTACTGCACTTGTGTGGATGTAGAAATGAAATTTAAATAAAAGCTGCGAGTTGTTGTAATCAATAAAATTATAAGCGCCTGTATTGTATGCAACCAGCATTACACACCTGCATGGATAGTGCCTACAATGTAGGCAACTAATAAAGCAGCTTCGCTAATGAATTAAAATTGATCTAAAAACGAGTTTTTAAAGAAATAAAAATAATTATTGCTTACACTAAAACAAAGAAAGTATAATTAAGTTGGTAAATTTATATTATTCAATATATTTTAACACACGTGTTCAAATAACATTGGATAATAGTCAAAATTCGTGTCAAGGCACTCATTTATAAAACAAAAACGTATACATAAATGTTTTATAATTTTTTTTTTATAAACTACACAGGTAACTATAAAATCTTAATATGAACACTACTACACAGTTATAAAAAATTTCACTCAAAATTGCAGTCTTTGAAAAAATACATTTATCTTAAAATTTAATAAATTTACTGCAAAAGTGAGGCCAATATTTTTTTAGAATTAAACGCTTGTCTTCCAAGGCAAACATTTTAAATTTTTTGTAAATATGTAATAATTAAGTTTTCGAAAAAGTTGCAATTAAAATAATTATAACTCTTAACAATTTATAGTTTTTCTAGTCTCACCGCTCTTCTTTTAATTTAATCGAAAAATATTCACGCGTTATTAGAAATAATTCAACTTAAAATACATTTTTTTAAATATTTAACATCGAACATTCTTTTTTATAAATATATATTTATATACTTTTATTATATTATTTTTGATAAACTAGTTACAAGTTCAACAGTGCTTAAATACTTCTATATAAATTGCAACATCATAACTGGCCCAACAATTATCTTTTTATTTAAAAAAATACTTGTGATATAGAGTGTGATAACAACATTTTTTTCTTCACTTAATTTTTTTGTAGTACATACCAGACGACAATTTAAATATGAGGTTTTTGCGCCACAAGAAGAGGTTGACTATCTTTGAGTATTCTCTTGTTTTTTTTAAATATCAAGACGTGCCTCATTTTAGAAATATCCCCCAAAAACGCCGTGGAAATTGTTAAAGTGACATTTGAAGGGTCGCCATTTTGTGTGGGGGCGTCGTGGTCACCAACGAACCGCACCAAAATGTTGCTTAACAAAAGACCTTTGAAACGAGATGCGACTCGATATGGTTTCGAGAACATAATTTTTTAGTGCCCCCCCCCCCCCAACACAAGTCGTCTATTGAGGTTAGAAATCGTAAAATGAGCGTGTGTCTTCGGTGTGGTGTAAAAAGTCACAAAGGTATGTTTTATGTACGTTACAAAAAAATTAGTGAAGGTTATAAGATATTTTTTTGGTCACACTGTATAATTTGACATCGATGTGAGCAAAAGCATCCATGTATCAGTCGTTTTAAGAAAAATTTAAGCAATTTATATAAAACCATGGCATAAAATTGACTAAAACATCTAATAACATCCTTTCAAAAAAAATATCTCGCGTAGGAACATCATTTGAAAAAAAAAATGAGAATCACTTCTCCCTTATAAAAATACTAACAAATAAAAATTACAAACTTAACAAAATTAGATTAGAAACTAAATTTACAACAAATGGCAAATATTATTTTACAGAAAAAAAAAGTTTCATCGACGTTCGACAGGACCTGCCTACTTTAATACGGTTTTTAAATAATTTAAAATTTTTTCTAAGACCCCTCACAACCCCCCTGTATAAAAATTTCCAAAAAAAATATTTTTGTTCCTCGTATAAATACAAACCAAAGTTACGATTTTATTTTAGGCACTCGTGACTTTTAAATACGTAATTTACAAAATATACAGAGTGTCCGCTTTAGTAAAAAATCTTTTTTCTACATTATTCATAATACTTGATGGTAAAATTGGTCTTATCTAAAATACTTATAAATTAAAAAACTTTGGTCCCCGTTTTGAAAAAAAAATTTTTTTCCTAAAAACAATTATTTTTAGCGAGCAGGTCTATGCTCGCCAAGCGTTCAATTTTCACGAACGGCTGCATTTTGGGATCACTTTTAAAGCTTCTTTTAAACACTAAAGTCAGCGAGTTACTTTGACGAACCGAATAATCCATTGCAGGCACTAAATTATCTAATTTTGCTTTTTTAATTTCTACTTCGTTATTTATTATTAATCTTTTACTACACTCGTCTTCATTATTTTCGTTCGTTATCGTGTCGTCGTCCGAATATAAAAAACGAAACCTCTTTCTTTTTCTCTTCTCGTTTATTACAACACTATCGTTTTTTTTGCACGTATAACTACTACTACTATTGTTTAAATTAAAATCGGAAGGATCGATTTTTTTATTATTATTATCGTAATTTGTTAACAAATCCGTCCTTTTGCAATTTTCTCTGGTTAAATCTTTGGTTAAATAATTTTCTTTTAAAGTCGTCGAATGCGTCTCATTTATTCTTATCGTCGATAAATGTTGCACTAACCTTTTGTATCTTATTATTTTCTTCACCTTCTTCAACTCGTCCACAGTTAGCCTCTGTTGTTCTAGAAAGCGTTGCATCAACTGTTGATTCGTCTTAATCAGAGACACCGTGTAGGCGTTAACTGTGTGTAAATCGTTCAAAAGGGCGTTTTTTAAATATTCTTGGTTTAAATTCGGTTTTGGGGGCGGCGTCCTGTGAATTTTGGGCAATTGTAACTCGATGGCACTAGAGAGGGGCTCCTCTTTTTCCTTCTTCGCTTCCGAACAACTCAAATTTCGCGAGTAAGTTTTGTGGTTGAAGTTGACGTTTAACATCGGCGTTTCCGGCGACTGTACCCTCCTCTTTGGAAAACTCCATACTTTTCCCTTATTAATCTCCTTTTCTAAACTCAAGTGTTTTCTCTTATTGTACTCCTCGAGACTCAGCCTACGTTTAAAGGCGTTTTCGACGTGTTTCGCGTCGTCCGGGTCGTTTTCCCACTCGTCGGCCACTTTCAACGGCTCCTTGATTAAAACTTCGCTAGGTGTCGACGACGTAATGCTATTTTCCTGAACGCTAATTTGTTTTTCTTGCTTCTCTTCAATAACTTCTTCTTTTAAGATTGGCTCTACCGCCGTTTTTGGCACTGGCGTTATTGTGGGCGGACTTTCTTTCTGACTAACATCAATAGTCACCGCCCTCTTCTTTCTCTCCCTAACCTTCTCATCCTTAACCACCTTAACGCTCTTAACACTCTTAACTTTCGTACTCTTCCCACATTCCTTTTCTTTAACCTTAACTTGGACTTTTACTTTATCAATTTTTTGTTCAGGCACAACCTTTTTCTCCTCCTTCTTTTCTTCTTTTTTTTCCTTCTCAATTTTTGGACGTTTAGAGGAACTTTCTGAACTTTTTC
This sequence comes from Malthinus flaveolus, assembly GCA_950108345.1. NCBI lineage: Eukaryota > Metazoa > Arthropoda > Insecta > Coleoptera > Cantharidae > Malthinus > Malthinus flaveolus. Next base: position 10,113,879 of record OX467288.1, on the reverse strand, counting down.
TAACAGTCGCACCGCCAACGCTATCGCCGCCACTATTCGCCTTAAAAGAAACCCTCTTCACTCTCTTCTCGCGCTTTTCGCCAGAATCGCTTTTTAAAATTTTACAAGGCACTTTTTGTTCAATTTTTGGCTCCTCGACTATCTTCAAAGCCGCTTTCGTTTTGACGCCTTTAGGGGGCCGCTCGATAACTTTTGTAATTTGATCGACTATTTTATCGTGATTAGAAGATTTGTGGCTAAGATTACTCGATGGCTTCTCGCCTGTTGCGTTTAATTTACTATATTTATGTAAATCAATTTTAGGCTTTAAATTGTCGCTTGTAAGGCACTTCGTTTTGCGCAAGCTGTGCTTGTCGTTTTCCGAATTTGACCTCCTTTCTCTTCGATAACTTTTCTTAACAACCTCTTCCATAGGACTCTTCTCTTCTTTCTCGATTACAGGAGGTGGAGGCGGAGATTCTTCTTTTGGAGGAACTTGAACTTCCATTTCGGTCGAACTCGAAACGACTTCTTCGTTGTAAACACAAAACTCATCTCCAACTTCTTCTATTTGTAACTCGTCCATTTGGACTTCGCCAACACTCAATTCGCAATTTTGACCAACATCCAACTCGTTTACTAGATTTTCTGGCTCTAAAATTGGAATTTCGTCCTCCTCCCTCACACCCTCTTCAATCGTATTATCGTTCTCATCGGCGTTGTTCATAATTATAGCGTTCGAAAAAGTTTTGACCAAAATAACCTTTTTGCCATTTTGAGCAGTGACGTTAATTTCGAGCAATTCGTCCGCTATTTGAAGGACGATGTTGGAGTCGTTAATTTGATAAACTACGCTAGTCTCTTCTTCTTTACTCTCTTCGAGGGCGTACTCCAAACCTTGCTCTTCAGAAATGACACCCATTGGTTTGGGAACACTTTCAACTTGTGCCTCTAATTTTGGAGGTTCCAAATCAGGGTCTAAATTTTCTGCTAAAATCGATTCGGAACCTCCATTTTCAGTCACTTCGGAGCCATCACTAAAGTTTCGGAACTGATACTCGTTACTCTCAATTTCTAACGTTGGCGCTAATAAAAAGTCATCGTTTTGATCATCGGGACTACAATGATTTAGAATTTCCAAATCGTTATCCATAGGAACAGTCTTTTCCAAAATACAATTGTTTGTTTCGACCACCTCTTCTTCGCAATCTCCACACGTTTCGATAAAATCATCATTTTGGCTTTGGACTTCAATATCACAGGGAGCTTCCTTCTGAACTTCTTCTAGTAGATCTTCCTTTAACAAGGGCTCTTCTTGAACCTTCTCCAACTGCTCGCTAATTGGCTCATCTTCCAAAACCGCGACCAGATCCAAGGTATCTTTTACTGAAGTATTCACATCTTCCACCTCTGTGACTGTACCGCCTTCACAAGTCGCCTGCTCGACATTTTGGCTCGCAACGGAACTAACCAAATCACCATCTTGCACGGAAGCTCTTAGAAAACCATCGTCCACAAAAGCAAACTTACGTTTCAACCCCTTGTCTTTAGCCTTCTTAACTTTGCGTTTGAAGGATTTCTTCTTTGTTCTCAAACAATTGCTCAGAGCAAACCTATTATTGTCTACTATTTTAATCTTAATCTTTAGAGACTCTTCTCTTCTCATCTCAGTTTCGCCATCGGTAGGAGCAGTTGCTGCGATAATTTCATCTTTTGTTTCGGCCTCAACTTTTTCGACGGTGGGACTTCTTACTTCCTCAACAGGCAGTTCTTCTGTTAACGTTTTTTCAATTTCTTGACTAGCCATGTCCACGCACGGGGAGTGCGGGGACACAACACTTGGTGTTGTTGGAAAGCCTGTTTCGAGTTCCGGAGCTTCTAAATTTGGCTCTTCAATTTTATCTTCTTTTATCAGGTTGTCCCCATCGCTCTCCCAAGCTTTAACGTTCTCTTCTACAGGGGAAGGTATTAATGGGGTTAAAATAGCAGTTTGGGCCAGCACAAAGTCTTTTTTCGTAAAATCAACTTCTGGACTAGCAAGCGACTCGATCGACTCTTCAATTGTTGGAAGTGCAGTGTCTTCGACCGATTCGGTGAGATTGTTCTTTTCGCCATCGTTAAAATCAGTTTCTGTTAAGGCGTCACATTTTGTAATTTCAGTCTCTTCTCGCGTCGTTTCTTCTAAAGAATTTTGCGTCGCCGTCATATCTCTGGAATAATTTTGATCTTCTTCTTGAACGCCCGTCGATGGTTGTTCCTGTTCAAATGGCACAAACTTCTGTCCGCCCAAATTTGAAGAAGAGTTTTCGTGGTTCTCGCTCATCGTACAACAGTCTTCCTCACCAGGCTCGTTTTCTTTACGTTTGATCAAATTAACACCTTCTACTGGTAAAGAGTTTTCAATTTTAGTCGTGGGCGAAAAATCAGAAGAGTTTCCGCGCTCCACCTTTCTAAAATTTTCTAAAATTGCATCATCCAAATTTCTTTTATCCATTGATAGGTTTAATGGTTTGGGCGTCTGCATTGATACTCGATCGTCGTAGAATTCGTCCACAGAGTCGTCTGGATGGCTAAAATAGTCCCGAGAATCTTCGCAGTCACTTTTTGGTGTTTTTGGGCCGCTCTTCTCTTCACTCTCAACGTTTTGGCTCTTTTCAACAACTCGTGGTGAATTTTCCAACGAGACACTATCAAGAGACGCACTTGGAGCTTCCTTCGCCTCCGCAGGAGACGCCGGTTGGGTCTCGCTCTCACTCACGATCTCGTTCAAAATCGTCGTTTCCATTGGGCTCGTTATGGAACTTTCCAACTGAGCTCCACTCTCGCTATTTAGTAACTTTACGTTTTCTTTGGGTTCGCTAGTAGGAGATGCGTCAGCTAACTTACTTATAGTTTCATCTTTGGTAATTTCTTCTATTAAATTGGTAGTTTTTTCGCCTTCAACGGCGATATTGCACAAGTTACGATTCTCACTAATTACTTTTGTACTCGAGTCGTCCTTTTGCGCGCCCTCCGCATTGCTCTCGTCGATGACTGGCATATTTTTCAAACCCTCGTTCGTTTGGCCCAGCGCTTCCGTTGTGCAGGGCGTAACTTTTTTCACGAGGCAGCTCTCTTCGCCCAAACGTTCGTTTTGGTAGTCGCTCGCTTGGATTATGATCGTTTCGAGGCCATCCAGGCGCGAGTTTGTCGCGGAATCGCCGTCCTCGACGATGTGTATTTGCACAACCTTATTTTCGACGTTTGGTACTTTTTCCGGTAGCTTCTCTTGCGTCTTTTGTGGCAGTTCGCCATTTTCGGTCGTTCTAACTTCAATTTGTCCGTTTGATTGGTTTTCGATTATGATTCGTCGACCGCTCGCCGCGAGAACGCTAGTCGAATGGTAATATCCTCTGATGTTATCCGGTAACTTTTCAAATTGTTGCAAGTGCAAGAAATGAGGTAAGTTTTCGTTGGTAATTTCCGTGGTGTCTAAAACGTACAATTGTTGCTCTGGCGTGCCGTTATTTTTTATGCAAAGGGCGCCTTTCAAGTGTTCCATGCCTTCGATGTCCGTTAAGTTATTCGATACTATAATATCTGGTAAATTGCCGGACATATCTTCGTCTACCCAATTTTCCAAGTACTGTTTTAAGCTCGACTTGCGCGTTTTGCCTTCTGGGTCGTTTTCGTCAAGTGGCCCTTGATTTTGTAAATACGCAGTCTTGTAACTTGGATGCGTAAAGTAATCTTGAGGAAACTGCCTTCTGTGTTGGTAATGTTGGGCGTATTCTAATTGAGCGCAGTGCGAATAATTTGGCGACCCCTTTGATGGTAACGGAGAATAGTTGACTGGCACGCCTTCGCTGTATACACGTTGTGTGGGAATATTCGGAATCGACGGTTCCATATTTAATTTATAATCAGGCATGTATTTAGGAACGTTATGTTGGTACTGGTGGACTCGTCCGTAAGAATCGTTAGGTGGCATGTTCGATTTTACGTTGTAATTGTAAGTTTGTGGATAATTGTAGCCTTGCGGTAGATTTCTATGCGACTGACTATTTGGATGTAGAGAAGGTCCGTGGTAAATTCTCTGAGGCGACTGTTGACACGAGCCCCTCGGTTCTAAGTTGTGATACATTGGCATTTGAGAGTCTCTTAAATGGGCGTCGTTTATAATCGATTGAGCCATGCGTGGATTAATTTTGCTTAAGTGCGCCAGAAAATTGTTCGATTCGGATGGATATGTTTGAGAATATTGAGCTTGGCCGTTGAATTTTGGCATGTAAGGTTGAAATTGGTCTTTTTGGATGTACTGATGGTGTATCTGTGGTTGTTTTTGTATAAACGACATTTGAGGGTCCTTCGAAATGTATTGATGATGAATTGTTTGTTCCGCATATTGTTGCTTTACAGATTCCGCATATGGCTGTTTTAGAGGTACTTCTTGGTACTGCTTCATGTGAGCTTGAGGCGCTATACCACACAAATCGGCGTACTCCTTTTCTTTTTGCTTCTTCAACTGTTCCAACGTTTGAGCTTGTTGATTTTCCACTATTTCTGAATACTTTACAGGTGCTGGAGCTGGCGGTTTAAATGGAGGGCTGAAAAAAGAATTAAAATTTAGGCAACCAACCACACACAAACTAAAAAAGCTAGCAGTACTAAGAACCAGGCGTAGAAGTTAAAAACCTACTTATAGAGAATTATGTACCGTGACTCCATAATTCGCGGAGCGAAGAGCGAAAACATTTCCAAATGGAACCAAATGGATATGTACTTCCCCGAGACGCTTACTGGAGTCCACAAACCATTTTAGCTACACTTGAGTCTTCCACGAGCAAAATATGGCTACAGAGGTGAAAAGATAACTAACCACGTTAGTGCGGGGAGACCTGGTCTCTTAGAGCCCACATGTGATTATCATGCTCTGAGAAGCTACACGCTCGTAATGGCGCAATCAATTTGTCTTGTGCCCGAAACCTAGTGGTTTATCGAGCAACTAGCACGTAATTAGTCCGACTAACCCCAGCACTTAGGAAAATTGCCCCAGTAAAAGGAAAATTATGGCAAAAGATCGATACACAAATGTAGTCCGTGTTTTTACAAAGTGAAAAGTGAGTTAATAGCTTTATGTCACTCATATAAATAGTGCAGAACGTAATCAATGGTTGTCACTCGAAATAACTACATGTTTACACAAACCACCCCGAGGAAAAAAATTTATTTTTTCCCCAAACATTAAATATTAATGTCCAAATAATTTTTCCCATCGATTCCCCTAATTTTAATGCGAAGTGGAAAAAAAATAAGATTTTAACTTACCTATACTCGTTATATTGGTAGCACACGTCATTTGTTGGTCGTGGATAATAAGTGTGCGGAGCCACACGTGCAATATGACTTATGTTTTCATTTGTTGCCGCCGGTGAATTTTCGCCGTTGCCCTGCTTTTCATTGAAATCCTTTTTTCTCCACTGGCGCAAAGAACTAGTCACACTCCCATTATTCGTTTGCTATTTTGGGCCAAAAATACAAAAATTATAAAAGCTTCACCAAAAGTCATATCAGTAGTCGGTAAGTCATAACTTCGTTTCGTTCTAGTCCTACTTGAGTAGTACGCGGGGGGAGGGATATTAAAAAAAGTTAATTATTATAGTTGTAATGTTACTTTCGATATTATTCTTAATTTATTAATTTTCGATGAAATAATCATAATTGCTCAATTTGCTTAAAAGGGTTCAAGTTCAACAGGTAAATATTAAACAAGAGGGCGGGGAGTTATAATTTCGATACTCGCGCTAATACCGCGGAAATTTTTTTTTTCGAAACACGTTTATTTTCCGCTAAAATGTAGAAGGTTAACTATACCTAATAATAAACAAAAATTTAAATAAAATAGGTGAGAATTTTAAACAAGAAAAGAGTCTGGGAGAAAATCACACTCAGATCAGCTTATAACGCACCCGCGCATCATTAATGGAGTAATTTGTATGGTTTTGTAATTACAATTTCAAGTTTCAAAGGTAAATACAGTTTTTGTGAGGAACGCTACACCACGTAAGGCGTCCTTCAGTTTATTGTTTTACAGTAAACAGCTCGGTTTGTTTGTATGAAAGAGTAATTACCGTAGTAATTAGGTACTTAATACAAGTAAGCAAGAAGTGGACGATTTTAGGATAAATAAAATTAAAATACGAAATATTAGTCGAAAATTGGTTACTGGAAAGGTTTCTTCGCACTTTTAAAGTCCAAACTACCCCAATTAGTCCAGTCAATGGGGGGGGTTTTGCCCTACAAAAAGTGGTGTAGTTCTGATTTTTAAATATGTTATTGGGTTAGGGGCCCTCATAAAAAATCCAAGTTTTCGACCTTGAGGGGGTCCGCGCGATGCGCCATCTTGGATTAAAAGTACGAAAAATTGGGTATTTCGATTTAACTTCTTAACGGTTGATTCCACGACAAAACTGTCGAATTCAACTTTGAAGAGGACAAAATTCCCTACAATATTGATTCTATTCGTTTTGTTCCTATCTGTTACGGTTTCTGAGATATAAGCTGGAGAAAATCGCCTTTGTTAGAAAAAATAAATTTTTTTGGTAAACTTCGCTTGGAGACTGTTTTTACGTTCATTTGAGAGAAAATTATTTGGCACAAAAGTTGTAGGATTTTAAATTTCCTTCAAACTGAGTGGAGGGGGTTGTAACAAAAACTTCGAGCTGCGCACACTCATGACTCATTTTTCGACATTTATAGGTTATCATAAAACTGCTCTAACTTTGGATCTGCTTGAGCTAAAATATCAGTGATACACTCAGTTTGAAGGCAATTTAAAATCCTACAACTTTTGTTCCAAAGGATTTTCTCTCAAATGAACGGTAAAAAAGTCTCCAAGCGAGTTTACCAAAAAAATTCATTTTTTCTAATAATAGCGATTTTCTCCAGCTTATATCTCAGAAACCGTAACAGATAGGAACAAAATGAATAGAATAAATATTGTAGGGAATTTTGTCCTCTTCAAAGTTGAATTTGACAGTTTTGTCGTAGAATCAACCGTTAAGAAGTTACATCGAGAAAAACAATTTTTCGTATCTTTAATCCAAGATGGTGGATCGCGCGGACCAGGTCCAAAACTTGGATTTTTCATCAGGACCCCTAACCTAATAACATATTCAAAAATCAGAACTACACCACCTTTTGTAGGGCAATAGCCTGTTTTTCTCCCCATTGACTGGACTACAATGGCGAGACAAAAAAAAATAAGTCCGTCCCTGGATCGAGTATAAACAATTTCTGAATTTATTCAAAATAATGTATAGGAGGGATTAGCCACACTTATTACTCCAAAATTATTAAATGTAGACAATTTTTGTACTTTTTCCACTCAAAAAATGTACACTATACAGGGTGTTCCATTTAAAAATCACACCTTAGTGTGATATTTTTTAAATGCAATCAGTAGATATGGAAAAGGTAAGAAATTTGTAAAAAAGTTTTTCGAATAACGGCCATAATAAAGCCGCTGAGAGCGATAACTGGTCCAATGGCGAAAATTTAAATTCAAAAAGTCACTTTAGCTTAAGAGAAAATTATTTGATTACAACTGTCATGGCCGATTAGGTTGGAAACACAATACTCCTTGAACTCGGATCCGGGGACACTCAGTAGAGAATGAAAACAGCCAAACCGACCAAGATACATGTTAAGACAGTCGGATAGATATACATAGATACGCTACTGATTGATAGACAAAAAAAGGTACTCTGAGACCGGAGACGGGAGACTAGCAGTTATTTTTACAAAAATAGTAGTTCAAATATAACATGGATCGAGTTTAACATAACAAGAATTCATTACCATTTCAACAATAACTGATTAAAACGCAGCTTTTGCACTTTTATTCCTCGTCATAGTTTCGCTTAGCACGTCCATTGCACAAATTCACTTTCATTCCATTTGTGTGTTTTGTAACAGACACAAACACACGACACAACTTCAAACTAACCTTCAATTGAACAACATTTATCTTAAAACGTATATCCAAGGTAAAAAGTTTACAAAAATAATTTTAGTTTAAATTTCGCGCAACTCGAAAATTACGAACGCTTCGCTTCAAAGCCACCACGAGACTGAATAAGTCGAAATTTTGACAAATAACAGGTTTGTTGTGTACAAATAATTTATAAATTAAATTAAATTAAATTAAAAACTCGTCCTTTAATTAATGCTAATTTTATTAAATTTTTTTCAGACGGGTAATAATAAATTAGTATTTTCTTTTTTTCGCTTTTTCGAAAAAAATGGCACCGGGAGAAAAAGTGGCCAAAACACGTGTAGGTAGGTAATTGTTAAAAATTTTTATTCAAGGTTAATAGTTCAAGTACTAAGTTCCACCAATATTAACGATTTATGTATCTTTTTTTATTTTTATGTAAAAGTAACAAAGCCAACAAGTCCCACTCCAAGTCATAATTTGGAAACGACAAAATTCGCAACGCAACTCCTCATTTTTACGAAAAACTTAACAGACTCAAATTAGTAGTGTTGATTTGTAACAACCAGTTTTTTTTTTTATTATTATTAATATAAATAAGTATAATCTCTATCATTAATTGTACCAAATGACAAATATAATTGGAAAACTGCAGATAGCGCAATGTTATTTACATTAAATCGTACTTGTAAGTTACTTAATGCAAGTCATATTTATAATCAACTTGAACTTTACCAACATTCATATTTTTTTAATAATTACACAACAACAGATAAAAGATAACAAACTGAAGGGAACAATTTTTTCAGTTTAAATAAATCAGGACGATACGTGTCGCCACTCGAGGGCATATTATAGAGGAAGAGAGGGCAAGCTTGTGCTCTAAAGTCGAAATGAAAATTAGTCGTGGTGTTTTAAATTGTAGACAAACGAGTAAAGCCATTAAGAGCGACAACGAGGTAAAATGGTGAGTTTACTAATCGTTTTAAGTTAATAATTAATCGTTTCGTCGTATCAAACTTAGCGACGACGGCCCACTTTTTGTTGAAAAACGAACGAGAGGGGTTAATTTTAGAGAAACTCCAAGAAGGCGTCGCCGCGTCACGAGGACGAATTTGTAAGGAAACTGCTGCAAGTCTTGTTCGCTTCTGTTTGTTTAAGAAATGTGTAAACAGAGAGACGAACCCCAATGGTTTGCTTAAAGAATGATCTATTCGTGAAAAGGTGTCACAAAGTCCGAACCCAACTAGAAATGTTCCAACCCCCTCCTTTTTTCCTTTTTTCAGATTTTCAAACGCTTCTAACCACATTTTTAGCGAGAAGAAGGCTGTAAAAGTGAAGATTTGCTGCTCCAAGTAACGATTGCTTAAATGTAAGTCTCGCGCCCACCCACCAGGCGGACGAACAGAAAGGCAGAAATAGACACTTCTAGACAAGTTCTTTTGTCTCGATGTTTAAATTTATAGTTACGAAAATTTTCCAAGCAGACGTTTCGCAAATAAAAGTTGTTCGACGGGCAAACTATACAGAGAGACTTTAAAAGTCCCTAAATGGGTAATTCCAAAAAAAATTTGTCCAATAGGCTGACGTACAAACCCACGAGACAATAGGCTGCCAGAGAGACGTGCAACAACAGAGGGGAAGTTCTTTTGTCTCGATATTTAAATGTCTTCACATGGACATTTCCAAAATAAAAATCTTTCGATGGACAGACATACAGACAGACGGGACGATAGGCTACCATATAGACGGGCAGCTACATGCAGACGGGCAGCAACAGACTGGAGGTTGTTTTGTTTCAATATTCAAATTAATAGGTACGAAAGGGCTCCAAATGGATATTTCCTAAATAAAAATTGTTTAATAGGCTAACCTACAGATAGGCAAGACAATAGGCTGCCAAACAGACGGGTAGCGACAGACTGAAAGTTCTATTGTCTCGTTAATTAGATTAATAGCTACAAGAAGTCTTCTCGTGGATAGTTTCTAAATAATAATTGTTTAATAGGCAGACCTACAAACAGACGATGCAATAGGCAGCCAGACAGACGAGACAATAGGCTGCCAGACAGGCGGGTAGCAACAGACTGGAAGGTCTTTTGTCTCGTTAATTAAATTAATAGCTACAAGAAGTCTCCTCGTGAATATTTTCTAAATAAAAACTGTTTAATAGGCTAACCTACAGATAGGCAAAACAATAGGCTGCCAGACAGACGGGTAGCAACAGACTGAAAGGTCTTTTGTCTCGTTAATTAGATCAATAGCTACACGAAGTCTCCTGGTAGATATTACCTAAATGATAATTGTTTGATAGGCAGACTTATAGACAGACGAGGCAATAGGCTACCCGACAGACGGGTAGCAACAGACTGGAAGGTCTTTTGTCTCGTTAATTAGATTAATAGCTACAAGAAGTCTCCTCGTGAATATTTTCTAAAGAAAAACTGTTTGATAAGCAGACCTACAGACAGATAAGGCAATAGGCTGCCAGACAGACGGGTAGCAACAGACTGAAAGTTCTATTGTCTCGTTAATTAGATTAATAGCTACAAGAAGTCTCCTCGTGAATATGTCCTAAATAATAATTGTTTGATAGGCAGACTTACAGACAGACGAGGCAATAGGCTATCAGACAGGCGGGTAGCAACAGACTGGAAGGTCTTTTGTCTCGTTAATTAGATTAATAGCTACAAGAAGTTTCCTCATGAATATTATCAAAATAAAAACTGTTTGATAGGCAGGCCAACAGAGAGACGAGGCAATAGGCTGCCAGACAGGCGGGTAGCAACAGACTGGAAGGTCTTTTGTCTCGTTAATTAGATTAATAGCTACAAGAAGTCTCCTCGTGAATATTTTCTAAATAAAAACTGTTTAATAGGCTAACCTACAGATAGGCAAAACAATAGACTGCCAGACAGACGGGTAGCAACAGACTGAAAGGTCTTATGTCTCGTTAATTAGATTAATAGCTACAAGAAGTCTCCTCGTGGATATTTCCTAAATAATAATTGTTTGATAGGCAGACTTACAGACAGACGAGGAAATAGGCTACCAGACAGGCGGGTAGCAACAGACTGGAAGGCCTTTTGTCTCGTTAATTAGAATTATAGCTACACGAAGTCTCCTCGTGGATATTACCTAAATGATAATTGTTTGATAGGCAGACTTATAGACAGACGAGGCAATAGGCTACCCGACAGACGGGTAGCAACAGACTGGAAGGTCTTTTGTCTCTTTAATTAGATTAATAGCTACAAGAAGTCTCCTCATGAATATTATCAAAATAAAAACTGTGTGATAGGCAGGCCTACAGAGAGACGAGGCAATAGGCAGCCAGACAGCCGAGGCAATAGGCTGTCAGACAGACGGCTAGCAACAGACTAGAAGGTCTTTTGTCTCGTTAATTAAATTAATAGCTACAAGAAGTCTGCTCATAGATATTTCCTAAATAAAAACTATTTCATAGGTAGACCTACAGACAGACGAGGCAATAGGCTGTCAGACAGACGGCTAGCAACAGACTAGAAGGTCTTTTGTCTCGTTAATTAGATTAATAGCTACAAGAAGTCTCCTCATGAATATTTTCAAAATAAAAACTGTTTGATAGGCAGATCTACAGAGAGACGAGGCAATAGGCTGCCAGACAGCCGAGGCAATAAGCTGCCAGACAGACGGTTAGCAACAGACTGAAAGTTCTCTTGTCTCGTTAATTAAATTAATAGCTACAAGGAGTCTGCTCATGGATATTTTCTAAATAAAAACTATTTGATAGGCAGACCTACAGACATACGAGACAATAGGCTGCCAGACAGACAGGCAGCTACAGGCAGGATTTTTTTTGTATTCGTACTTTAGTTTAGTTTTATGAAAAGTCTCAAAATAGTCGTTTCGGAATAAAAAATTGTTCAAAAGAGTTTTCCCCACTTCGTACGAAAAAGAAAATCCGAAAAGGTCTACCAGACTCCGTTTTGTTTTAATTCATTGGACAAGAACGTATTAAAACCATAATTTGACCCATTAATGCATCGCGTTTTTCGCCTCCATACATTATAATAATTATTTTACTCAACGTCTAAGCAAGTTGAAACATTATTTTATTTACATTTCACCCTCATGCATTACTAATTTGGAAAAACAATTGAAATATAAATAATTTATTAGAAAACAAGTATAGTAGGTATTATATACCTAAACATTTTTTTCCGCTTGTTATAAATATTAAACATTGATTGGTTCGATGGGTGATTATTTTGTTGTTTTTTTTTAGTTTATCGGCTAATTTTGTTATTCCCTTTACCCAATTTAACGAGCCACGTATAATCGCTAGTTTACTGTTAGTTACATAAAACAATTGAAAAAGTAACTTAATAATACAAGATGACGAAACAATGATTGAAAGGTGAAAAATGAAGAATGGAAGTGGAAGACGTGACGCTAATACATCGACCAGATAATGGAGACGCTCGAAGGAGGCTGTGGAAATCTGTGAAAAGCCAGTCAACCCAACGAATAATAAAATTAAAATTGGTATAAATATGCATTTGATTTTAAATTATATAAAATGCTCTCCTCATAATAATTATAATTTATAATAAAAGTCTCGTTAAAAAAACTTCTATAAATTACACCTCTATTATCATACACATTCACAACAATTTCCATCTTTTTTGCTGGCATTTAAATGATACTTATTGTATAATTACATCACGAAGTAATAAAAAAAACGAGAAATTAAGTAAAACACGTTTTTATTTCCTTTTTCTAAAAACGCGACGCGATTTTTGAAAAATTGGAGGAATCAAAGAAGGCCCTACGTACTAATTCAAGACCACACCCCAGGGAGCTATTAATAAAGGAAAAATAATTATTTTCCCCCAAAATGAAGAACTTTACTTCGGCATCCTGTAACGAGCAGTGTCTTGAGGCTTTGGGAAAAGTAAAAAAAATTAAATAGGGGCATTTGGGCAAATAAGGTAGTACCTATAAGGCATGCTCAACTAGACCATTCGATGCAAAGGCAATTGTTTAAATAATCGACTGCAATTAAAATCGAGGTCATATTTCATAATTTTACAGGGTGTCCTTAAAGAAATGGTTGTAGTCGACTTAAAATTGTTATGAGAACGCAGCGTAGTTAGAGCCATTTAGGAAAAGGCTGCCCTACTGTTGATTTCTCGATTAGAAAAAGTTGGGTTTCCACTAAAAAAATATCTGTTGGACTTAAAGCCAATTCTGTAAGGGCCATCTCTCATAACACGAAAATTATTGGTGAAAACCGAAATTGCACACAGCAGACTACTCAGGCCCAGGCAAAAGAGGGCAAAACCATTATTATCGAAATATAGTTTTTAGGCTCCTCTTATTAAATGATTAATGAGCATTAAGTTAATAAGTATAATTAGTACATACTGGGAAAACTTTAATAATAAACTTAAAAGAGTACCGATTTAAACTCAAGAAAATAAAAACAAACGCCACACAGATAAATTCAAAAAAAACATAACTAATAGCAATTATAAGATACGCAAAAATAAAAAACTCCAAATTATAATAAAAGTACGTAAATTTAATTCAACTTACTATTATAAACCATTCCTTTGCTAACTTTAAAAATTAAACCACAAATGTATTTTTAGGTATAATCATTATCAACAATCAATTAGGTAAGTATTACGTGTACATTGTGGAAATAAACGTTAGTGCTTTTATAATCGACAAATTGAGGAAAAAAAACAATCCAACAACCTGACGCCCTCACACACGTAAAAAAACTAACCATCACACCAAAAATCTAAAATATACTTCCTTATCGACAACTTACCGATAATTCTGTCGGCGAATACGGCGGTGGTTGGTGGGAGGGTGCAGCTCCTTGGCTATATTGGGGCTGCATCAGATACTACTAGAAAAAAATATATCAGATTAACCCCAACAAATACAGACTTCTTCGCCAAGTTGAAGTGTAAATGAACTTGAGGTGAACGTTTAAGTGAATTTTTATGAATTATGAGGGGCAATAGTTTGGGCTGTTTTAAAAATTATCGCCTCGCTAGGTACTAATTGGATCAACTTGAATTATGTTTACACACACATGTCGAGAAATATTTCAGGAAGAAAAAAATTTGATACTTTCGATAATTAACTTGCAGTTGTTTGTCCTCTACAAACTCTACATGTTTACTTTAAAAAACTCATTTTGTAGGTACTGGACTTTTTAGTCCACTCTGTAATATCTAAAGGGTCACGCAAACGCACAGGCGTTCATATACCTAAAACAACTTATGCCTATTTGCAATAGTTTTCGAAATTTTGGAAGTAAAACTACACAAATGAAGTAGTAAGATTCTCGGGCAACTTCAAACGCATGTTAGTTGGTTTTCTTAAATAGAACACCCTATATATTGTTACACCGCCTAATATACCCCTTTCTGACCTACAATTTTTGGTAAGGTGTCCTAGAGCTATCTGCAACAGTTTTTGAGTTTTTTCTAGTTTTCCAAAACTACACACGAACTAGTTAAATTCTCTAGAAATTTCAAACGCGCGTAAGTCGGTTTTCTTAAATAGAACACCATATATATTTTTACACCACCTACTGAACGCCTTTCTGACCTACAATTTTTTGTAAAGGTGCCTTATAGCTATCTGCAACAGTTTTTGAGTTTTTTCTAGTTTTTCCAAAACTACACACGAAATCATAAAATTCTCTAGAATTTTCAAACGCGCATAAGTCGGTTTTCTTAAATAGAGCACCCTATATATTTTTACGCTGCCTAATGTACGCTTTTCTGACCTAAAATTTTTGGTAAGGTGTCCTAGAGCTATCTGCAACAGTTTTTGAGTTTTTTCAAGTTTTCCAAAACTACGCGAGAACTAATAAAATTCTCTACAAACTTCAAACGCGCGTCAGTCGGTTTTTTTAAATAGAACACCTTATATATTTTTACACCACCTAATGTACGCTTTTCTGACCTACAATTTCTTGTTAAGATTTCCTAGAGCTATACGCAACAGTTTTTGAATTTTTTCAAGTTTTCCAAAACTACACACAAACTAATAAAACTCTCTACAAATTTCAAACGCTCGTAAGTCGGTTTTTTTAAATAGAACACCTTATATATTTTTACACTACCTAATGTACGCTTTTCTGACCTACAATTTATTGTTAAGGTGTCTTAGAGCTATATGCAACAGTTTTCGAGTTTTTTCAAGTTTTCCAAAACTGCACACGAAATAATAAATTCTCTTCAAACTTCAAACACGCGTAAGTCGGTTTTCTTAAATAGAGCATCCTGTATATTTTGACACCACCTAATGTACGCCTTTCTGACCTACAATTCTTGTTAAGGTGTCCTAGAGCTTTATGCAACAGTTTTTGAATTTTTTCAAGTTTTCCAAAACTACACACGAACTAATAAAATTCTCTACAAACTTCAAACGCGCGTGAGTCGGTTTTCTTAAATAGAGCACCCTATATATTTTTAAACCGCCTAATGTACGCCTTTCTGACCTACAATTTTTTGTTAAAGTGTCCTAGAACTTTATGCAACAGTTTTTGAATTTTTTCAAGTTTTCCAAAACTACACACGAACTAATAAAATTCTCTACAAACTTCAAACGCGCGTGAGTCGGTTTTCTTAAATAGAGCACCCTATATATTTTTACACCGCCTAATGTACGCCTTTCTGACCTACAATTTTTTGTTAAGGTGTCCTATAGCTATCTGCAACAGTTTTTGAACTTTTTCAAGTTTTCCAAAACTACACACGAACTAATAAAATTCTCTAGAAACTTCAAACGCGCGTAAGTCGGTTTTCTTAAATAGAACACCTTATATATTTTTACACCGCCTAATGTACGCCTTTCTGACCTACAATTTTTTGTTAAGGTGTCCTATAGCTATCTGCAACAGTTTTTGAACTTTTTCAAGTTTTCCAAAACTAACACGAACTAATAAAATTCTCTAGAAACTTCAAACGCGCGTAAGTCGGTTTTCTTAAACAGAACACCTTATATATTTTTACACCGCCTAATATACGCCTTTCTGACCCTATAGCTATCTACAACAGTTTTTGAGATTTTGTGAATTTCAAAACTGCGTAAATGCTATAGACTAAATTATAGCTCTTCTATGCTGAACACTTTATTATTATAATAAATGCATTTTTATGTTTTGCCATGTAGTAATTGTAGACGAAAACCACGCATATTTATTCATCACAACACACTTCGTACAGTTTGACCTATATTTTTAAATTGAAATTGAACATTTAAATTACATTTTTTTTCTAATTTATGAAGTAATTTCGTAAGAAGCACTTAGCTATACTGCCCCAAAAACAAAACTTACATAAATGCCACTGAACAATATTTCCAACCCTCAATTAATATTTAATAAAGTTTTATCAAGTCACCTCCGAACTACTTAAACCCTCTTTAATTATAATCCAGCTCGTTGTGTCGTTTGTTCGCCCAAGTTGTTAATTTACAGAATTAAAAACCCCGAACGAAAAAACTACCCCTCATTACAACTAAAATATTTTTGTTTTTCATACGCTGTAAGTCGTTTTCTAAATGTCAATAAATAAACAAAATGATAACTTGTTACTCAATTTAACGGTACTCCCACAAATTCAATTAAATAAACTCATTCATCATTAACCTTATGAATTTATAAAAGCTAATACTAAACTAAACTAATTGATTAAAATTATTCCCACCGCGCATTTGAATCGTTATAGAAACGAGGGTGGTGGGCGCGAAAAGGGGGGTTGAATATTATCTTCTTTTTTTTTGTTTTACTTTAATCCATCAATGCTGTATGTACTATAAAATTATAAACGAATGTCAATAACGTTCTGCGTGAGAAATTAAAAAAATAAATTGTAAGGCGTTTAGCTAATTGGCCGGTATTTAATTTGTTAATTGCCAACCTGCTTGGATTGCGAAATGAGGAATGCGAATTTTTGTTTCGGTTTCCTCTAGTTTTGCCCATTTTTGTTATTTTAATTCAAGTAATCGCAACGGTCAAGGTGAAATTTCTATGTACGGTGACGTAGCTCGAGTTGGCGAAAAACCTTTTTAGACAGTTTACGAAAAATGGCCTTTTTTGATTTTACGTCGAATTTTTGGTCAAAGTATATATTTAAAAATCTCGTAATTAGTAAAAAAAAACAACAAGAATAATTAGCTATTATTTTGTTAACCATGAATATATTATATATTTGAGATAAGTTATCAGTAGGTACCGAATAATAATAGAGTAGATAATATTGTTTATTTTGTTGATATTACTCGAGTGTATACGTTTTAAAACAGCCACGTTTTAAACTTAAAAATATATTTTGTACAAAACTTTAAACAAACTTTTGTAGTTGTACACAAACTATTAGTAAAAGTAAGATAATTTAACGAGTCAACAAAGTAGAGACAAATTACAGTTATAGGTTTTTATGTAATGCACCAGCACTATTAGTAGGTACTTAGTTGCAATCTTTATATATTTTTTTAGAAGTACCTAGTTAAAATTATGGACGGACGCGCGTCAGGAACAGCGGCGGACTTTTAAATTGACAAGAATCCCGTCGTTTTTTTTTTAAAACGACAAGTTCGAAAGGCTCTCTCTCCGGGACCATTGACGTAAGTAATTGGGAATAAATTGTAATGCTATTAAACGTAAAGCTTTTTCTTTACCTCATATACGCGTTGATAAGAGCGATAAAGGGTTTGACAAAATTAGAAAGTCCTTGGAAATTCCGAATACGAATCTAAGTTCAACAGCACGTTGGAAATAACAAGTGTTTCTGCACGACAGGCCTAGGTACCGTATATTATTTTAGATGTCAAAGCACGCACCATATTAGACAGACTAATACGTGCATATTTGAACATAAAGGCAGACAAACATTCGTAATCCAGGCAGAAGACACAAATGGCCCAATTTATACTAATATGTTGCTGCTCCGTTCTCGTGTCGTCGGAAAAGCTCGAGTAGTTTGCTCAAATCGTTGTTGATAGCTCTAATGGCTAAACGGCTTAGTTTAGATCCGTAAAGAGCTATCGAGATATACATGGCGAGCTTAGATCGCAGGAACAGAATTATACCGAGATACACCCTGTATATGTAGATGATATATTTGTTTTCGAAGCGTTTTTAAATACTTCTCGGGAAGGTAGATTTTCAGGGCAGACAGACAGACTGGTTTCCAGGATAGGCCAGCGTAAATATTCGAATTAAGCACCTCGAGAAGTCATATAAATGAGGTCCCGCCGCTGTATTTAAATTTTTAATTAAATTAGCCATAAACGGGGGCTTTATATTTTTTAAACCAGAACATAAAACGAGTAAATAAAATTAGCAACTTTTATTGAATTGGCGTATTGGTGTAATTTCAATTGCATTATAAAATATTCTCGTTTAAGCAATTTAAAAAAAGGAAAAAAAAGGTGCGTATAGAGAAAAAAAATTGTGACATTCTTAAAGTGGAACAAAGTTGCATTGCCCTTAATTTAATCGAAACAAAAAAATAAAAGGGGTTATATATATGAATAATAAATAAGAATCGACCCCACAATAACATTCAAATTGCATTCAAAGTGTTTACAATTTGAATTTTTAACGCCACTTACTCAATCACAATCAACAATGGATGGACGTTGCAACAATTGAAAACGAAAATGGGGATGTTTGTTGTTTCAGTTCTCGATTTAAAAAAAAAGGGGGGTTTCGTTGAAAAAAATTAAACAACCTCGAATTTAAGTACGTCACTGCCAGGTAAGCACAGGTATCTGAAAACACCAATAATCGATATTTGAACAATCAAAAAAAATTTACGCACGTTCTTCGATGACAACCGAATAAAATTCGAATTTAATTAACAGAGAACCGTTTCAACAAGACGTTACATAAATAAATTAATTTAAAAACCATTAAATTACGACTATTTACCTGAATAGTTTTATCACTGATAACACAAAAGCGACCATCTTGGAATAAATGTCAAACGTACTATCATGTTTACGAATTGCCTTGAATTGCTTTACCACTTATTTTCTATACAGGAATATGTCGCATGCGCGCATTATAAACATTTATTAACTTAAATGTAAAGAAGGTAATTCGACGTTCCACCAAAGTTAATTCGGCTTTTTGCATTTCCCCTAAAATTTATTTTAATTCAAAATGGCTACTCTTAAGGGCGTCGAAGAATAAAACAATTTTTTGGTTATCTTTATTTTACAATTTACAAAACTGATTACGATGTTGTAGGTCATACAGTTACGGTTTTTGTTACCCTTTTTTTTTAGCCAGAGGGCACTTTAGTAAGAAAATTATGAGCAGTCTAGAAAAATATTTGCCATTCTTACTCTTTCTCTAATTTGAAGTATGATTTAAGAATAAAAAAATAAGCGCAATATACAATTACGAGAAATTTTTTGGTCTGTCACCTGTTTTTTGTCCTGTGCCCCGTGTTTTGTGTCCTGTGTACTCTGTCCTGTGTCCTTTGCCTTTTGCGCTGTGCCCTGTATCCCGTGTCCCGTGTCTCGTGTCCGTGCCCCGTGTCCCGTGTCCTGTGGCCTGTGTCCCGTGTCCTCTGCCATTTGCCCCGTATACCGTGTCCCGTGTCCTGTGTCCCGCGTTCCGCGTCCCGCGTCCCGCGTTTAGTGTCCTGTGGCCTGTGTCCTCTGTTCTCTGTTATTTTCTGTTCTTTGTCTTCTGTCTTCTGTTCTCTGTCTTCTGGGTCTGTTCTCTGTCCCGTGTCCTGTGTTATCTGTCCTGTGTCCTGTGTCCTGTTTCCTCTGTTCTCTGTCCTCCTCTATCCTCTGTACTGTGTTTTCTGTATTATTCTGTCTTCTATCTTTTGTCCTGTGTCCTTTGTTTCATGTCCTCTGTCCGTCTCTGTCTTCTCTACTGTGTGAGCTATCTTCGTCTTCTGCTTTTTGTCCTCTGTCCTCTGTCCACTGTTCTCTGTCTTTCTTCTGTCCTTGGTCTTCTGTTCTCCGTCCTCTGTCCTCTGTCCTTTGTCCTCTGTCCTCTGTCCTCTGTCCTCTGTCCTCTGTCCTCTGTCCTCTGTCCTCTGTCCTCTGTCCTCTGTCCTCTGTCCTCTGTCCTCTGTCCTCTGTCCTCTGTCCTCTGTCCTCTGTCCTCTGTCCTCTGTCCTCTGTCTACTGTGCTCTGTCCTCTGTCCTCTGTTCTCTGTCTTCTGTTCTCTGTTCTCTGTCTTCTGTTATCTGTTCTCTGTCCTCTATCGTCTGTCCTCTGCCACTGTTCCCTGTCTGCTGTCCTCTGTCCTCTGTCATATGTCCTCTGTCTTTTTCTGTGTCCTCTGTTCTCCTCTGTCCTCTGTAGTGCGCCCTCTGTATCATTCTGTCTTTTATCTGTTCTGTGTTATCTGTTTTCTGTTTTCTGCTCTCTGTTCTCTGTGTTCTGTCTTCTACCCTTCTCTGTCGTCTGTCTTTTTCTGCTCTCTGTCGTTTTTCTCTGTCCTCTGTTGTCTGCCCTCTGTTATCTGTCTTTTGTCCTTCGTCCTCCCCTGTCTTCTATACTGTATTTTCTGTCTTATTGTTTTATTCTGTCTTCTGTTCTCTGTCCTGTGCCCTGTGTCCTCTTCTGTCTTGTGTCATCTGCCTCTTCAGTCTTTTGTCTGTATCCTCTGTCCTTAGTCTTCTGTCCTTTGTTCTTTGTTTTTTGCTACACTGTTACTAGGCAACTCAAATAATAACGAAAAAGTATAATTTTGTGGGCAAGTATCGATATACTTGTGGTGGTTGTATTATCTACACTCAACACTATTCTACAAACTACCAGTAGGTATGTTATTCTCTATGAATACATTCATTTTCCTGAGCTAACTATTTAAAAATATAATTGTCAGATCTTCAATCACCTAGTGCCAGTACCCAAATTATAATAAGTAGCGGACACCTTTAAAATAATAAACAATGAACTTACTCCACGTCCAGTTTGGCAAATCTCGCTATCGATCTCACAAAAAGTCAACAAGCTGGTCACGACTCCTTCGATTGTCACTGGCCAAACCTACGAAACTAAGTTGTGAAATTTCCTTTAAGACTATCTCAGAGCGAAAAAACGCGAAAACGTCTCCAGGAGCAACCGCATATCCATGATGATATCGATTCTCCATTGCAGTATTGTTAAGTTGAGCCACCATCTTGCGAGATACGAATTTTTCTCTTTGCCCCGTACGTATCTCAAATTATTATAAGTAGACCTTACCATAACTTTCGTATATTCTCCCCTTTTTTGTTAATAAATTGAATTCGATTCATTTTCCTATATTATATGAAAATAATAACAAAAGTAAATTAAGTAGAAAGTTGAAATTCGAACTGATAATTACTTCTTATATTTACTAAAAACGTTCAAATCATGCCTGGACTTATAACTTTATTATCTTTACCGTAAACTTTTGTTATTAAATAGTTAAGGTTCACTTGCGTCACGATAAGGAATTTGTAATATATTTAATGATTAATTAGCTTTAAGATTAATTTGAAAAAACAGTTTAATTTTTAAATTTGCAAAAAAAACGAATTGGTAATTTTGAGGATATTAATGAACAATTAATATTATTGGTTTAGTTTGATTTACAAAAAAAAGTATAATTTTAGACATCAATCTCAGGAACGAGTACTGCTGCTATACATGCGGTCATAAAGCACACAATTATGCCACAAAAAAAAGCCTTCATTACAGTATTAATTATAACGTTTCTTTTTGCAGGTATTAGTACACTCAACGTCGATATAGTGATGCCAACAGAGCCCGGATTCGAAAAACCGCAAATTGCGTACGTGGCGATCAGTTTCGTCCGTGGCTAAAAATTCAAAAAGCGCATCAGAATGGTTTTGTTCGACACTAATGCTGACGAATTTACCGTAAGGTCCATTTTACCCATCTCTTTGTACGCGGCGAATTCGTTTATTATTGTTTTTATTCCAATCAACTTTCCTACAAGTTCGCATTCCTCCCAGGGTACGCCCATGGCGAAACTTACGGGCATGAAGAAGTAGCCAGCGAGCAGTTCAATCGAGAGGGCACTCTCATCGCTGTAACCTACAGAAAAGTAAATGGAGTTAGTTGTACTTGAGTCGTGAAGAAAGAGAAGTAGTTGAGTAGCACAGAGAGCACAGAACGGCCTTACTAAAATTCCTATTTCAGCCGGAGGCCTTGTCGCCTTCTAGTATAGCAAGCACAATGTAGAAAAGCTCCATACAAATTGCTAAGAAGCTGTTGAGTGTAGGAGGTTGGAGAGCTATGGGTAGAGAAATTGAATAGACCATACCATTTACCATTGATTTATCAGTCAATGTACAACTCCAGGAAGACTGTAGAAAACTAGTAAAAGCTACAGAGCAAACAAGAAAAAAAGAAGTTCTCAAGCAGTCTCTTCCAAAGCCTTGGAAGCTTTAAAAAGGCGTTTAAATTAAAAAAAAAATTTTTTAGCAAATGAGGAGAACCATAAATAGACCCGTAAGGAATATTCGATGGTTGTGAATCGTAAAAAGAAGCCGTAAAGCTTCTCAGCTTCAAACATTTATACTGGTGAAAAACCATTTTAGAAAAAATAAAAAAGGTTTTTACCTGCTATTTCCATACATATTGAAAATCATTTTACAACCGGTGTATAGAGGGGAGAATAGAGAGATGGTGTAAGCTCCAAAAAGCAATTAAAATCGTTAGAAACATCTGAAAAACTTACAAACGGTGTCCATAACAGCGGGAAAAGGTTAATTGGCGAGAGTGCTTTGCTGGTAAAGATGTATGGCTTCGATTTTTGATAAATACTCACCAACTAACTCTCCCATCCAAAGTATAACACCATTCAAAAAATACACAAACGCTATGAAGGCTATAAGATTTGCTGCAATGCCCAAAACCACGTCGATAGCAAACGACGCGCCTTTACTAGCAGCATCCAGCACAGAACTAAACTCTCTGAAAGATTCTTTCAATTTTAATCCGAACTCCTTTTCGCTTGTCTTCTCCTCACTTACGATTTAGTTAATGCAATTGCCTCTTTCGTAATCACCGTCTTTTCAGTTTCTGGATAAATTAACTTGCTGTAACACAATGCGGCCGGAGCCGACATAACACTTGCCGTAATGAGGTGAGAAGCTTTTGCACCGAACGAAATGTACGCAGCCAAAACCGACCCTAAAATAAATTTTCAAATGGTGAAAAGTAAATTTTGAACTTACCTGAAACTGAGGCAAAGCCTGCTGCCATAATTGAGTGCAATTCCGAGTCGGTTAGAGTTTGCAAGTACGGCTTGAGCAGCAATGGAGCTTCGCTCTAAAAAGGACAAGATTTTGAGCTTGCGATTGGGTGCAAGTTGAGTGTCTTACCATGCCCAAAAATATGTTCGCGGCACTATTAACGCTTTCGCAAATAGTCGTGCCCATAACTTTCGATAAAAATTCGCCAATAACCACGACTAGCTTCTGCATTATTCCATAATGGTACAGTACATTGATGATCAGACTCAAAAAGTAGATTGTTGATAGCGCCTAAAAAAGTGTAATTTGATTTAAGTCAAATTTAAATTTTGGGGTTACTTCGAAAACAAAGACGGACTTTTCGAAAATTAGGAAGTCGCCGTAAACGAACGCCGCGCCCTCTTTGGCGTAATTTAGAAATACCGTTGTTTTGTTACCGATGCACTCGAAGGCGTCTCTGCCGACTTCCCATCTGATTGTTAAAAGGCCAAATAAAAATTGTAAAACCAGGCCCCAGACGACCGGCTGCCAATCTATCTACAAAAGAAAAGTGTCTTCTTTGGAGGCGTTTTTGAGTTTGGGCCAATAAACTGAGGTCGTTCAAGCTTAAACTGTTTGTAGTTAGAGGGCCTTCAACTGAAAGAGATTTAAGAGAAATGGAAATAATCCGGAAACGGATTGGAGGCTTTTCTATCACTATTCGTTTGGGCAAACATAGAGCCTCTGTACCTCAACATTGCAAGACCTTTAGTGATCTGTGCCGTTCCAGACAAGGAGACAAGGGAACCACGGACGCAGGCACGTGACTATGGGGACGGCTGGAAAGGGCTGACTTCCCTGAAAACTGCAAAACCATAAAAGTTACAATATTCGATAGGTTAAGATTTATCAGATTGAGAAGGGAGTTTTCAGGTTTGTTACCATGTAATTTAAAGTATCTACAATCTACAATTAACTCGTAGCTTCTCGCTATCATATGACACAAGGCCGTAGCTCCGTGCAGTTAGTCTCGTCGTTTTAAAGACAGTAAGAGAAGCAGCGTCTAGTGGCGCAAAACTGGGCATCTGGATCTGCTTTATAATTGTGGAGTCCGCAGTCTCTACATGCAGGATTCTTCTGATGTCTTCCTGGAGTTCTCTGGGACACCTGTAGCGCCTATGGTATGCAATATTTTGAGACGAGGCTCTCTCTATACTCTGTAGAGCCTTTATTGCTGCAGAAGAAGAAAGTATTTATTTATTCTGTCCTTCTCTGTTCTGCTCTGTGCTCTTCTGTCCCTCTCTGCCCTCCTCTGTCCTCCTTTATCCTTCTCTTTCCCTCTCTGTTTTCTTTCCTGTGTCTTCTGTCTCCTTCTGCTCTCTGTCTTTTGCCCTTTGTCCTCTGTTCTCTGTCTTCTTCTTTCATCTGTATTTTGTCTTCTGTCATCTATTCTTAGTCCTTTGTCTTCTTCTGTTCTCTGTTCTCTGTCTGCTATTCTCTATCTTCAGTCATCTGTTCTGTGTCCTCTGCCCTTTGTCCTCTGTCCTCTGTCCTCTGTCCTCTGTCCTCTGTCCTCTGTCCTCTGTCCTCTGTCCTCTGTCCTCTGTCCTCTGTCCTCTGTCCTCTGTTCTCTGTACTGTGTCCTCTGTCCTCTGTCCTCTGTCCTCTGTCCTCTGTCCTCTGTCCTCTGTCCTCTGTCCTCTGTCCTCTGTCCTCTGTCCTCTGTCCTCTGTCCTCTGTCCTCTGTCCTCTGTCCTCTGTCCTCTGTCCTCTGTCCTCTGTCCTCTGTCCTCTGTCCTCTGTCCTCTGTCCTCTGTCCTCTGTCATCTGTCTTTTATCCTCTGCCCTCTGTTTTCTGTCTTTTGTCTTCTATTCTCTTCTGTCCTGTGTCCTGTGTACAATCAAAGCTGGGCATCTGGCTCTGCTTTATAATTCGTTAAAA
Source organism: Malthinus flaveolus (assembly GCA_950108345.1). Classification (NCBI taxonomy): domain Eukaryota; kingdom Metazoa; phylum Arthropoda; class Insecta; order Coleoptera; family Cantharidae; genus Malthinus; species Malthinus flaveolus. The sequence goes on along the minus strand of OX467288.1, from coordinate 10,088,764 downwards.
AGATTCATTCTTGTCTTAGTAGTCTGTACATGCAGGATCCTCCTGATGTCTTCTTGACGTTCTCTGGGACATCTGTAGTGCCTAGAGCCTAGAGTATGCAATTTTTTGAGACTAGGCTCTTTCTATACTCTTTAGAGTTTGTATTGCTGGAAAATAGGAAAGTTTTCATTTATTCTATTATCCTACGAGTATCCACAAAAAAATTGCCCATTTCAGCAAGGTTGAAATACAACAGAGGGTCGCCTAGTGCCCCGAAGAAGGGTTTACGGTCGTACTTCATCCACGTAATCCAAGAAATGAAGTCAATACTTTCGTGTTACCTAACCACACATATCTGTGGTTTAAAAATTACGGGGTCGACATCTAAAATTTTTGAGAAGGGTTCAAACTTTGTTACCCCCCATACCTCCGACTACGACCTTGTTATGACGTAATCAGGTTAAACAGCGCATCTGTGAAAACTCGATACGATGTGGCCAACCTAGTTTTCAGAAAACTCTCCCGATGACCCCCCTCGCTAAAAATAATCTAGTTACGTGCCTGCAAGGACGATTTCGGTTTAAGTTTGATCGTCCCTCGTATTAACCTGCCTTACCTGACTAGGATTTGTGGACATAAAATAACCTAAAACTAAGAATATCACAAGACCCCCTATAGGTATGAGCCTACTTGGATTTTGCCGCGTGTCGTAGACGAGAAATCCTAAAATCGCCAATAACGAAAGAACGTGTAAACAAATTTTAGTGACCCTAAAACAAAAAATTTGAAATTTATCCAGTTTCATCGTTAATTTGTACTTGTTTTCTAGCTTTAGCCTAATTTTTTCGCCGACTTGCTTCCAAATAAGCTCGTAGAGTGGTGGTAAAATATAAGGTTTGATGATGGTCGTGTATAAAAGAATGCAATTTAAAATAATAAATAGAATCATTAACAGACCATATCCCGAGCATGTCGTACCAGCAAAATCATTATCTGGAAAAAAGTGTCGTAACAAACCGCAAAACGTAACAAATAACAACAGTGGCGTAACTTGAGCGTCTCAAAGCCTCCACGCAGAAAAAAAATCACCTGTGTTTACGAAATAATACGTGGCCCATCCAAAATAAGCTGTCACAAGCCCATACAAAAATAAGGACGAAAAAATTCTAAAACCATTCCTATTTTGTTTGACGCATTCCAAAAACTTCTGGCGTAAATTCCGAATAATTTTGTGCTTTTCTGAATTTTGCACCTCGTTATTTTTATCGGAGTCGACCCCATTTTCGTGTATTTCGAAAGTGCTGTGATTATTTCCATTTTTCTAAAATTAAAATTTTAAGTTCGTAAGTCAACTATTTGTTTAATAATTTATTGTTAATCGTAGTTGTTCGCCCTTATCCTATATTTGAGGGCAAAACAATGGACTTTTGATTTAAGTTACGAAACAAAATAAATGTTTGATTTGCCTACTTAACTACGAGAGGGTATTGATATATTAATCGTGGCCTACTACTCTACAGAAGCAAGTACTTGAAAACCCAAGTATTTATTTTATTATTCAACGTGTACTTGTAAGGTCGCCCACAAACCTCGTGATGGTTCATCGGTCATTGTAACAAGCCGTCGTGTTTGGTTTTTACTTTTCACGTCCGATGAGACCAGACGCCTCGTGATTTTTCATCGATCATCGTGACAAACATGAGGTTTAATCACAACGGTTTATCACGACGACCGATGTAAAATCATGAGGTCTTTGGGCTCATCTGGTGTGAAAACAAATTACGATGACCGATGAACAATCACGGGGTCTGTAACGCATCTACGGCGACCCTGATGCAACGTCAGTCCACCTTTAGATAAAAAATCTTCCTTCCTGTGTTCTATAATGCTCCAGTAATTCAAAAGCTAGATCGGGAAGTGTCTTCATAAAATTGTTCGTTCAGGTGCACTGTCTCATAAAAAAATTCGCATCTTTTCGCCACAGTCTGTTCTCTAGGAGTTGCTAATAATTGTCCACTTATTGTTGTAAGTACCACTTTTTCACGTTTCGCAGAGACCTCAAAACACTCTTTTTCAGTGGATATTTGGACACAAAATGGATCAAAAATTTAACATTGGGTTATTCCGCACTCACATACTCGCTTTTGAACATTTTGGAATTCGTTTTTCAAAAACAAAAAAATTCCATGTCTAGTCTAGAGTTATTAAACTTGTAGAGTCTCGGCTATTTGTTTGAACCCAACTCGATGGTCTGATACAACAGTTGCGTCGGTAAAGCCCTTAAAAGTCCTTGAAGTCTTCATTATGTTTGCAATATGCGGCTTAAAATTGATGCTGGTGTAAATTAGGCATACTTTTGGCACAGCGTAATAGTACACCCCTTCCCCTCCAATAGAGAGCTCGTAAACAAAAATTGACTAAAATCCCTATGTTCACTTTTGACTAAACACGCCTACACAAAAGTGATGAGTTCTGGGACAACAATTGCGAAAAACTTTCAAGAAATGCTATTTTTCAGCTCTTCGCTTATAACTTGACAACTACGCACTTAAAAAAAATGCTTCCGCATTAAAATAAACTAAATCAAATTTTATACAAATTTTATTATTTAGTATAGTATTAGGCTTTTTTTTCAAACAAGCGGTTTAGACGCTAGAGCGCGTTAAAATTTGATGAACATTTCAAAATCGGTCAAAAAGCTGTTCTTTTTAGTTTCACGCTTATAACTCTCAAACTACGTACTTAAAATAAAAGTTTTTTATACAAAATTAAACTACATCAAATTTTCTACAAATTATATGTATAATCTTTTTCCGTAAAACTAATGGTTTAGGTGCTAGAGCGCGTTAAAGTTTAATGAAAATTGCAAAATCGGCCAAATAGCTGTTGTCTAGTTTATAGCTTGTAGCTCTGAAATTCCGCACTTCTAAAGAAAAGTATTAGTACACAAAATAAACTACATCAAATTTCCTACAAATTATATTTTTTACATTTTTTCTTCAGACTAACGGTTTAGGCGCTAGAGCGCGCTAAAGTTGGACAAAAAATCTAAAATCGACCAAAAAGCTGTTTTTAATAGTTTTTTGATTAACTTAAAAAATTAAAAGTGTGAAAGTAATTAATTAATTACGCATGTACGTAATTCAAATAATTAAATATTAAATAATTAAATTGTTTTAGATGCAGATATCGTAAAAATAGAGCTTACCACGAGATATGAAAATGTTTTTGGCTTGGCTCATATTATAGGTTAGATATACACTAAGCTTCAACGCGTTCTAGCGCCTAACCTAAACCGTTCGTTTGACAAAAAAATCTAAGAAACATAATTTGTAGAAAATTAAAAGTACTTTATTTTAATATAAAAACACTTTTCTCTAGAAGTGCGTATTTTTTGAGCTATAAGCGATAAACTAAAAATATAAGTTTTTGGCCAATTTTAGAATTTTTGGCAAACTTTAACGCGCTCTAGCGTCTAACCTGTTAGTTTGACAAAAAATTCTTAAAAATGTAATTTGTAGAAAATTTGATGCTGTTTATTTTTGTATAGAAACATTTTTTTAAAGAGGGCGCGATTTTCTAGTTAAAAGCAAAGAACTGAAAAAAGAAAATTTGTTTGCATTTTCTCTAAGCGCATTATTTTTACGAGGTGGCAAACTTTAAACTCAGGTTCAGCATCCTAAAATAAATAAAAACAATAGAGAAAAAACTTCTATATTTTTTCCTGAATTGGCCTCGTATTTTTCCCTAGTAAGTGGACTACTACTAACTTATCTTTGCATTTTAAGATTTATTTAACTTTCTCCCTATTTCTCTCTCTCTCTTTTTTAAAAAAAGGCACTATAGACGTCAATACTCCCTCGTAAGTAGCGTTTTTAGAAAAATCAATTGCAACTGTCGAAAAGTGAATTTACTATTTATTAAATAGCACTCAGATGGCAACAAACCGTCAATTCTTCAACGGAAGACGTCGTTTCGTCCATACTTCAAACAAAACACACTTCGAAAACAAAAGCTCCAGTTCAAACAACTCTTTTAAAATATTGTCGAAAATTTAAAACCCGCCGTTTATAATTCCATATTTTTATCTAAATCTGCGATTACCACTAAATTAAATACACAATTTCTCAAGCAACGGTGTGGAGACATTCGCACGTTCGTGTGACGTTTCTTAACAAAATTAGGTCGTTTTCTAATTTGTTTATAATAATTTATTTACGAAAATTAAAAAAAAGCCCCACACTCGAACTAATTGACAAACGTTTAAGGTTAAAAATTTTTTAAATTTTATGTAATTCGAAAAAAACTGGTTTCGGTGTCTCGTTTCAAATTTGAGGTAAATAATCGACAAATTATGTAAAAGTTGACAACAACTGTGCGCAAAAATTTAAATAATAAATTATCGAATATTTGCATTTACAAACAAACTTTCGATTATGATGGCAAAAGCCGTTGGTTTGTTTTTAGGTTACTATTTATATACAAATTTGGCCAAATTGGGCACTTTTATTTCCACCCTCTCGTTGTAAATTAATAAATTGCAAATTCTCACCTGATGCATTATTTAAGTAAATGAGGTATTAAAATAAACAAATACTATTAATGAGTAGTATATGGATAGAAATTTTGAGTAAAAGTAATGTATTTGAATGTTAAAATGATTATTAACCATAGGTACCTTTTAGGTATACACGTTCAAGGTTTATTCAGCTTATTGTAACAATTGTGTGGTGATAACAATATATCAAAATCCACGCATGTCAACAAAAATTACGTAATAAGTAATAAATAATAGTAAGTAATATGATATAGAGTAAAAAAATGTTTATGTATTGCACATAGATAAAATACCTAAAATTACAAAAATTTCCGTAGCGCGGCCATTCCTTTGCAAATGCACAAAAGCGATAAATTAGGCAAAAGCCACATTTTTAACCCTCCACCACTTTCATATTAACTCAAAAAACACAATAGCGACATATTTCGCCATATCTCGTTCGATTTGCCGATTTTTCTTTTAATAGACAGCTCGAATTGGTGCGCTACGTTTTAGTTGATTTCACCTAACTTATACCCACCGCCCTTTTATTTGTTCCTTTTCCCAATTTGAAAACTGCAAATAGTAACTCTACTGCCTATTTAATACTTGGGTAATTTTGAAAACGTCAAAAAAGGTTTCATACTCAGCTTCTGACTTTTGACTGACTGAAAACAAGAAGATTCTGTTGTCTTATCCTCATCGCTCTCATCGGTTATGTCATAGTCACATAATGCATCGAATACTTAACAGAAGGGCCGTATACGGCCCTACAAGCACCATTATGCCAAATATAGCTATTTTGTATTTTTCTGTTCAAGAAAACTGCGTCATCTTGTGCACTTTTTATCAAATTGCAATTATTATAATGTGAAAACTCATTTCAGCATTTTTAATCATTTTTAATGCACTAAAGGCATTAATAATGGCTTAATAAAATAAGCCTTTAATAAATTAACATAAAATTTCTATAATTAACAATCTACAATAACGACAATTGCGACAGTACAATAATAAGTAATTCGTGTACGGTGGGTTGCGTATCTTTCAGGCGTATTTTTATACAATGGTTTTCTTTCATTCAATTATTTTGTCGCTTCAATAAAAAGTATACGTGCTTCGACTATCCAAAAGTATGCTTGTTTAATCCGGATTTCATCTAGTTTTATTAAAATCTCAAATTAAGGCCTTTTTAGCATATTTTTAAGTTTAGCTTCAACTCGTTGATATCCGAAGGAAATCTCAGCGAGTTCAGTCGAAACTATAAGAGCTAGAAAGCTGAAATTTGGCAGATGATATAGCTCATTGTGTAGCGCTATATCTATATCTATTTAATACTTCGGTGATTTTAAAAACATCAAAAAAATTTCATTGTTTCATTGCTCCACTTCTGAATGACTGAAAACACGCAGATTCTGTTGTCTTAATCCTCATTGCTCTCATAGGTTATGTCATAGTCACATGATGCATCGAATACTTAACAAAAAGGGCCGTACACGGCTCTACAAGCGTCAAATATGGCTTTTTTGCCTCTTTCTGTTCAAGAAAACTGCGTCGTCTCGTGCACTTTTTATTAAATTGCAATTATTATAATGTAAAAATTCATTTCAGCATTTTCAATAATTTTTAATGCCTTAAGGGCAGTAGTACTGTCTTAATAAAATAGGCCTTTGATATATTACCATACAATATTAATAATTAACAATCTATAACAATAAAGACGGTGGCAGCACGACAGTATAATAATTAGTAACTCGTGTACGGTGGGTTGCGTGCCTTTTAGGCGTATCTCAATACAATGCTTTTCTTTCATTCAATTATTTTCCAATTCCAATGCAAAGTATAAGTGCTTCGACTATCCGAAACTATGCTTGTTTAATCCGGACTCGATCTAGTTTCATTAAAATGTTAAGTTGATGCCTTTTTAGTATCTTTTAAAGTTTAGCTTCATCTCGTTGACATCCGAAGGATATCCCAGCGGACTCAGCCTAAACTATAAGAGTTAGGAAGCTGAAATTTTAAAACTATTGTAGAGCGTACGCACATAACTACAATTACCCACCAAGTTTTTGTATGGGGTTGGCAGTTGACGTTCCTTCTTGGCTTTAGCGCGCGGATAGAGGATTTCGGTGAACGACCAACTCGATGAGCACACACATCTGATTGTTTACCTTCTCTTACACGCTGCTTTAAATTTTTAGCCACAAACTCTTGACAAATCATCCCTACAAATCTATCTACAGTCTTGAGCAGTAAAAGCTTCAATTTCGTTTACAAATGAGGCGCTTGAGAGCCACGGAGAGCTCGGTTTCATAATTTAGGTTGCGAAAAGAAGGTAAATGACACATTATGCAAGTATTTGGATTCTTTTTAGAAAAAAAATTTCATTTGTTGGCCGTTGGTATCAAATCACTCTGCTGAATTGTCCTTAGCTGCAAATTAAGTCGACTGTAAGCATATCCTGTTATTTTTCCAAGTATTTATAAGTAATTGATGTCGATACAAATTCATCGGTTGAAATATTGCGAAATTTTGCGAAAATTACTTTTCTAGTTATGCAAATTAAATTAAGGGCGCAATTGTTAATTAAAGATCTATTGCGATTGTCCTTCCTATCGTTTATCGATATATATTAGAAGCGTGAGAACCGTTGATCGTTCATTAATAAAATAATTATTAAGCTAATTTTGCATTTAAGTCAGTGACCGTAGTATAAAAATCAGCAATTTGCGTTTCATTCTAATACGTGCGTGTGTGTAGTATGCGAAAACTTTTTTTTTAGTAATTCGATTCATTAAACAATTTCCCAATAGGTTTCGTATAAATTTATTGCAAAAAGGTAAATTTATAAAGGTCAAGTTTAAAAAGAGGGCGACTATTTCGATAGACGGTTGCACAACAATTTTCGAAACTTAAAAAAAAGGGCCACGCGTATCAACAAGGTTTTTCTCCAATTGCCACCGATTTGGTTTTACATTTTTGGTAGTTTGAGAGCGAGGGGGGCTCGAGGTGCAAGTACAAGGGAAAAAATTTTCCTAACGAAGGGTAAAATTTGGAGATAATTTTCTCGGCTAGTTGAGAAGTTTTCTAAAGCGTCGCACGATGTTCACAAAAAATGTTTTGTCCTGAAAATTAATCAAAAAATCGGAATATATTTTTGTAAATTTATTCAGAATACTCAGCATATCTTTTTGTCGTAGAAAAATTGATGACCATTTATTTTTTCCAAGGTAAATATACGAACTTTTTTAAAAATATACCTACCTATAGCACGCATTTTTCAACATTATACGCAAAAGGTTTATTCGTCTGTAAATAAGTGGGTTTTTGACCTTATTTATTTGTGGGTCCTGTTGATAGCACATTATGTAAATCAATTCTTGTCTGGATACACATGACGTCAACTGACTAAGTAAAATTGAATTTTTAAAATGTCCGCGATGCGACACAAAACTTTTACCCCTCGTCGCGTTTCGAAGGTGTCCCAAAAGTTGCCTCGCGAAAAACTGCAATTTTTAAATCGAAGACGATCCCCCCACTTACGCAACTTGAAGATGCGTGACACTTAATCAAATAACTTGGAAATTAAGCGTTTGTTTAATTTTCAAAGATCGCGACAGACGATTTCGAATATCAATTCGCGTGTATTCATTTGTTTTACAATTTATCTTTACACAAATACTTTTTGTGTAATTTGTGGTAAACTATTTAACTAATTTTTTATCGGCAGTCAGGCAACACACTATACACTGTAATGCCCGAGGCGTTTTATAGAAAATACGTTGTAAATTTAGTGGGAGGATTTGTATTCGAATTATTCGAATATTCAAATAGTTACAATTCAAATATTCTAAAACAGTTTTATCAAATTATTCGAATGATTCAAATAATTCGAATAAATCAAATATTCGAATAAATCAAATATTCGAATAATTCGAATAAATCGAATATTCGAATAAATCGAATATTCGAGTAATTCGAATAAATCGAATTTTCGAATACATCAAATATTCGAGTAATTCGAATAAATCAAATATTCGAGTAATTCGAATATTCGAATAATTTAATCTAATCAAATTCGCTACCCAAAGGTTGATTTTCAGAACAAAAATTGACTGATGTGAACCATATCAGAACTCTTTTGTACGCGTTGGAAAATATTTAAAACGATATCAGAAGTAGTACCTCTAACAATAATATGCTCAGAAACTCTCTCTAATTTCAAGAACCAAATTATACGGGACGTTTCTATTTAAAATAGGAGGCTAATCTCATTTCCGGTTGAATCGGAAGTCAATATATTAAAATTTTAATATTACTAGATAGCTAATTTAACAATATTCCAAACCACTTAAAATATACAGGGTGTTGTATTTAAAATAGAAAATTTAATCTCGTTTCCGGTTAAACCGGAAGTTAAAACTTAACATGTTTGGTATCAATGAACAGCTATTCTTACGATATTTTTAAAAGTCGCAAAATATACAGGGTGTTTTCAAAAACTCCTTTCGCTTGACTAATTTCCGGTTTGACCAGAAGTGTTTTGTAAACCAAAATTGTAAAAAATAATAGAAATTTTTAGCATAAATTAATATACCAACTTGCAAATACAAATTTTAATTACAAAAGAAATTATGAATTTTTGAAATTTTGAACTTCAAAAAATCTTAGCTCCGGACCTGCTCATAGCAAATAAACCAAACAACGGCGTTTAATTAAAAACTTTGATGTCTACAACATATCAAAATATAGACCCTAGAACCGCGGCCGATTTTGAGAAAATACGTTTTAAAACTTTGGTCAACTTTGGTTCTTTAAAAGTAGTCAATTTTGAAAATATTTCAAAAATCGACTCTAACAAAACTAAAGCCCTATATTTTGCCTATATATTCCTGTTTTGAGATTTTTATAATAATAATTATCTCCGAAGTTATAACAAAAATACTAGAAAATGTGCCGATCGTTATACAAGCCGCCATTTTGAATTAAAAAATTTGGAAAAATACTGTTTTAACTAGAGCCGATGTGTACTAACTTATATCCGAGTATAAATACCGTGAGTCAAAATTTTCCAAAATGCGACCAAAATAACCCCCTTATTTTGGGCCACCCTGTATCGATTTTGTTGAAAAGCTTATTTTGTCGATGCAATTCTGTTAACCAAAACCAAACTTCAACAAAATTTTAACTACCCTTAAATCGAACAAGGAAGTTAGCCAACCAACATTTCTTCCACTTATTACTATTATTATCAAGTATTTGAAACTGGAAACGGACCTTATTTACCTACCTCAAACCACCATCTATTATGCTACGGGTCAACTTACCGCGTGATCAGTCATCTCCGGGTAATTAAAAATTTAACCCTTCCTAATTACGACCCTCTGTTAATTATTACACGCAAAACCTTAAAGTTGCGTCTACTAAAGTTACGCAATATGCAACATTTTCAGCGGGTCGACTCTAATTTATTGTATATTATTCAATCCAACGCTCGCTCTAAAGAAAACCATACGCAGACTAAACTATCTCCAACAGACAGACATAAACAAATAAGATCCAATTTACTCGACTAGACAAATTATTTTTATTTCTCTTTTATTTCATTTACAAATGTCGAAGAATGATAAAAATCGCATTTTATACAAATGGGCGCTGAAATTGCCACTTCGCGAAAACTCCACTTTTCACAGGTTTCGCCGCAAACAGTTTTCTTTAGAAAAGTTCGCGAGGCGTCCAATTAATCTTGCATCTTTTCTTCTATCTCGGTTTTTTTGTAAATTTTTATTATAAAAGTCGAAATATTTATTTAAGAAGGACAGTGGCGTAACACATTAAACATTTATGAGCAGCCAAATGAAATTTTTAAATATTTATAAACATAAGTCTAGACGCTTCTAATGTTTAATACGTTATAGTGTTTACGAATTTATTTTTTTTTATTTGTAACATAATTATATACATAGTAGTACACGTTGTTACTATGTACGCAGAAAATATTTTAAAAGAATTTCCCGTTTAAAAAGTGTGTAAGTACGCGAAACAATTTAGTTCTTCGATACTAACTAAATTAATCAGCTATAGCAATTTTCCAAATTCAGAAAGATACACAAATAAAATATTACAAATTTTTAAATATTTAGATCTATCTAACTAATTAACCCTAAGGGAAGGGTTCGATTCCCGAGGCACTTGGTGGAAAACAAATTTTTTCATTTAAAGTTTTTTCACTTATGTGTGTATGTTGGGGTTCATTTACAACGTATTAGATCTATCTAACTAATTAACCCTAAATATTTAAAAATTTGTAATTTATTCACGTATGATTGTTGTATCCATACTAATTTGATTTATATATATTTCGCTGTCTCGACGCATTTAAACAATGCCGGATAGCTTGTGAAAGTATGTTGACTTCCGTAGTGTATTGGGTATAGGCGTGCTACCGGAAATAGCAAAGTCTTGGGTTCGATTCCCGAGGCACTTGGTGGAAAACAAATTTTCTCATTTAAAGTTTTTTCACTTATGTGTGTATGTTGGGGTTCATTTACAACGTATTAGATCTAATAAAATATTATTTGGTAAATTACAAATTTTTAAATATTTAGGGCTATTTAGTTAGATAGATCTAATACGTTGTAAATGAACCCCAAGAATTATTTGGTAATTTGCGCGATTTGGGCCAACTTCTCTAAATTATAGAAAGAAAGAAAAATTATACAGAACATAAATTTAAGTATCGATAAAGGGTGTTTTGTTCAAATAGAACATCCTGTATATTTTAAATCTGACGAAAATTGCAAAAATAGCCAAAAGGCTGTTTTTTTAGTTTTTTGCTTATAACTCTGAAACTACGCACTTTCAAAAAAAAGTTTACTAATACAAAAATATAGTACCTAAAATTTTCTACAAATTATATTGTTTAGGTTTTATTCTTCAGACTAACAGTTTATGCTCTAGAACGCTCTAAAGATTGACGAACATTCCAAAATCGGCTAAAACGCTGTTTGTTTAGTTTCTTGCTTATAACTCGGAAACTAAGCACTTTTAAAGAAAAAATTTTCTACAAAAAAATAAACTAAATAGAATTTTCTACAAATTTTGTTTCTTGGGTTTTTCCTTCAGACTACCGGTTTAGGCACTAGAGCGCGTTAAAATTTGACAAAAACTTCAAAATCAGTCAAATTTCTGTTTTTTTAGTTTTTTTACTATAATTCGAAAACTACGCACTTTCAAAAAAAAGTTTATACTTACAGACATAACTACATGAAATTTTCTTCAAATTATATTTTCTGTGCTTTTCTTCAGACTAACAGTCTAGGCGCTGGAGAGCGTTAAAGATTAACAAAAATTCCAAAATTGACCAAAACTCTATTCTATAGTTTTTTGCGTATACCTCAAAAACTGCGCACTTTTAGAAAAAATTTTTTGATTCCAAATTAAACTAGATGCAATTTTTTACGAGTTTTGTTTCTTAGGTGTTTTTTGGCGTAGCGGTTGAGGTGCTAGAGCGCATTAAAATTTTATGAAAATTTCAAAATTGGCTAAAATGCTGTTTTTTAGTTATTTGTTTATAATTCAAAAACTACGCATTTTTATGAAAAGTTCTTCGATACAAAAATAAACTATTATAAAATTCGCTACAAATTATATTTATTAAGTTTTTTTTTCAGACTAACAGTTTAGGCGCTACAGCGCGTTAAAAATTAACAAACATTCAATAATCGGCCAAAAAGCTGTTTTCTTAGTTTTTTGCTTATAACTCGGAAACTACACATGTTAAAACAAAAGTTTTTAGATAAAAAAATAAACTAAAATAAATTTTCTACAAATTACACTTCTTGGGTTTTTTTCTTTAAGCCTGACGGCTGAGGCGGTAGAGTGCGTTAAAGATTGAAAAAAATCGGTCAAAACGCTATTTTTTATTTATTTTTGTTTATAACTCGAAAACTACGCACTTTAAAAGAAAAGCTCTTTTATATAAAAATAAAGTAAATTAAATTTTCTACAAATTATGTCTCCTTGATTTTTTACGCCAGACGTACGGCTTAGGTTAGGGGTACGCGTACAGATTTAGTCTGTAACGGACGGAACGGACGTAGCGGCTAAGTCAAGAACAACGCCCTCATTTCTGGTGGTGAGCTCTAGTGCTCGTTTACGTTTTGCTTCCTGAAATGCTTTAAGTCCATTCTGAATTAGCATTGGAATCGGTCAAGTCAGCGGTAATCTGAATCACAGAATCGATTTTGAAAAATATGACAGGACAATAATAGCTTATCTAGCCGCCCACCCACGCTAGATTCGCCCTGTATACCCCAGAAGCTCTAGAAATAGAATTTTTAAATAAAAACATCGAAATAAATTAGCAATTATTTTACACAAAATTATAGGGCGTAATCGAATAATAACCCCTCCCCTAATTTAAATACGAAACTTTGATGGAAAAAGTTGTATAATATTTATGAAAATTATACCAAATTATGCGGATGCATCTAATGCATCCGCAATTTTTGGTTAATACGCCAAAATGATAGGTCGTAGACATTTTTAATTATAACACCCTAAATTTTTATTCAAATTTATTTATGTTTGAAAGGTACTGTTTTATAACCTTAGGTCATTTTTAATAAATTAGAAATGTTTAACATACTATTTATATTCTTTTGTTTTATTTTTAATCTCAACGACAAATGGTTGGGAGAAGAGGTTTTTGGCCAATTTTATTATTATTTAATTAAATATCGTCGTTGTCATATTTTTAGCTAATAAAACTGAAAAAAAAATTATTTTTATAATTTGTAAAAAGGTTTTTCTACCATTTGCAGCACTTTTCTTTCAAAAGAATTATTGTTCAAGATTCAAGACTGTGTTCCGTGAATCTGCGATTCTGTTATTAATTAATTGTTATTGTAATTAATTGTTTGTTACTCTATCAACATTACTAATCATAAAAATCACCCCCCCCCCATGTCAAGTTGTGACGTCATCGTATCTTAGGTCGGTCATCGTAAAATCTTTGTAATGGCTCTAATTATATTGAAATTATTAAGGTGCTATCCATAGTAAATTTTCATCTGACGCCATTTTGGATGCGCCATTTTAAAACCAATTTGTTACAACGAGGATTACGATTCGTAAAAAAAATCAGAACGTTGTTATAAGCTATAAGAAATGAAGATACAAGTCGTGGATAACTCACACTGATAAAAAGTTTGCGAAACGTAGAACAAGAAAAACAAAATTAGGGCTGCTATTTGCATTCGAATATTTGAATAGTTAAAATTCGAATAATACATAATTTTAAAACAGTTTATTCGAATACTTTAAATAATTCGAATAATTCAAATAGTTCGAATACTTTGAATAATTCGAATAATTTGAATAATTCGAATACTTTGACTAATTCGAATAATTCAAATAAATCAAATACTAGAGGTCAGCCTGACTTAGAGGAGCCATATAGATTTTCTAGCAAAGAAACTGAATTCGGATTCTCGTTAAGTTTATAGACTGGTGAAGGTCTCAACACTCGAAGCCTCTCTGGCACTTTATTATGAAAAGTTTTTCAGTTGATTGTCGTATGGAACTTTCTTCTAAGGTTGTACGAATCCTCAAGATTCAGAAAAGTGTGGTGAGCGCATTAAACCTGTTCAGGCGCACCGAGCTCTGTAAGCTACCGTTTGTTCATCTTGATCTTGTGACCATCATGCCTAGCCTTTACATAATATAAATGTCTCACAAATGTTTAATTCGAAGTAGATCCAATGTTCATGGGCGCATCACCAGCTCTAGAGAAATCGCTACAACAACTAACTAAGTAAACAGTACAACAAAAGCTCTAAATAAGTAAAAATTTGAGGCACGGGCTAAGGCTTTCTTACTGAACAGACTACGGTCCGAACGAGTGTCTAAAGGACACACTGTTTGTATTGTAATTTATTGTAATTATTGTGATTTTTTTATTATGCACATTCTGTAATGTGACTTGTGTAAGCGCAGTATTTGCGCATGAACATTAATAAATTTACTGACTACTGACCCGAATAATTGGAATAATTCGGATAATCCGAATAATTCGAATAATTAGAATAATTTGGATAATTTTAAAAATTCCAATAATGCGTAAAATTGGAATAATTCGAAAAATTCGGAAAATTAGAATTATTCGAAAAATTTGAATAATTTGGATAATTTAAAAAATTCCAGTAATTCGTAAAACTGGAATAATTCGAAAAATTCTGTGAATTGGGATTATTCGAACAATTGGAATAATTTAGATAATTTTCAAAAATTCCAATAATTCGTAAAATTGGAATAATTCGAAAAATTCGGAAAATTAGAATTATTCGAAAAATTAGAATAATTTGGATAATTTAAAAAAATTCCAATAATTCGTAAAACTGAAATAATTCGAAAAATTCTGTGAATTGGAATCATTCGAACAATTGGAATAATTAAAATTCCAATAATTCGTAAAATTGGAATAATTCGAAAAACTCGGAAAATTAGAATTATTCGAAAAATTAGAATAATTTGGATAATTTAAAAAAATTCCAATAATTCGTAAAACTGGAATAATTCGAAAAATTCTGTGAATTGGAATCATTCGAACAATTGGAATAATTTAAATAATTTTCAAAAATTCCAATAATTCGTAAAATTGGAATAATTCGAAAAATTCGGAAAATAGAATTATTCGAAAAATTAGAATAATTTGGATAATTTAAAAAAATTCCAATAATTCGTAAAACTGAAATAATTCGAAAAATTCTGTGAATTGGAATCATTCGAAGAATTGGAATAAATCAAATTCCAATAATTCGTAAAATTGGAATAATTCGAAAAACTTGGAAAATTTGAATTATTCGAAAAATTAGAATAATTTGGATAATTTAAAAAAATTCCAATAATTCGTAAAACTGAAATAATTCAAAAAATTATGTGAATTGGAATCATTCGAACAATTGGAATAATTAAAATTCCAATAATACGTAAAAGTGGAATAATTCGAAAAATTCGGAAAATTGGAATCGTTCGAAAAATTGGAAAAATTTGGATAATTTTCAAAAATTCCAATATATCGTAAAATTGGAATAATTCGAAAAATTCGGAAAATGGAATCGTTCGAAAAATTGGAATAATTTGGATAATTTTCAAAAATTCCAATAATTCGTTAACTTGGAATAACTCGAAAAATGTGGAAAATTGGAATCGTTCGAAAAATTGGTATAATTCGGGCAATTGAAATAATTCGAACAATTGGAATAATTTTGAAAATTGGAATACTAATTCGAAAAATTTGAAATACCGAATATTCGAATACTCAATTTTTGAAAAGTCGCTGCCTTAAACTAAATACGAGACTAGAAACGATGCCTCACCCTGTATATAAAATTTGGCACAGAAAACCGTGTAATTCTGACAAATTAGTTTGTTGACTCTTAACAAGGTGAAAAAACTGTAAAAAACGAAAATTTAATTTTAGAAAACTAACATCAAAATAACGAGGTAAAAATAAAAATTACTTTTTCAACTTTTTCGTTCTTATTCCAACTCTTTCTGTAATTTAATCGCAAAAAAGTTTGCGGGGATTCAAAAAATTATAGTTTTAAAAATACATAAACACAGTGTAAACATTTAATAATTTATAAAGTAGGTAGTACGTTATGGTAATCTTTAGGTAGTCTGAATATTTTATGATTTCTAAGATGTATATAAGCGGAATCATTTCTCATATTGGCATTATACCTAAAATTTTTTTGTTTCCACCATCAAATTTTGTGTTTACAACTCGCCCTCGAGGACCTTAAATATAAGAAAATTGTTGAAAAGTGAATGTTGAAGGTAATTCAATTTCTTTTATTTGATTAAATGTAATAGAAGCGGAGACTTACCCCATTTTTTCAAATTGATTTTGAAAAAAAATACAGAGACGTACTGGCGTAAATGCAATTTCGTAATAGCTGTAATTTCGGCATTTTTTCTAATAACTACCTAATTAAAAAGTTTTAATTATTGCAACTTAAAATAATTTTCTTATTATTTGCGATTATCACGAAATTTACAATAAATTTAAAATAAATGAGACGGGCACTCGCTAGGATGACTCAGAAAAAACGCTAGACTAAATTTTAATTTTTGTTTCGGTTAATACCATTAGGAGATTGCAAATTCGCCCGAGTTAACTCTTAAAACAAATTTTGCTGAGAGCTTTTCGCCAGACTCATAACGGAGGGAACTGGAGAAAAACCTTTTTAGAAGCCGTTTCTCCTACTACGTTCTTCTCAATTATTGTTATTTTTTTAAATTTTTTAGTTGTTTACACGGCTGAGTCGAGTACTTATGTGAGGTTTGTAATGCGGGATTTTACCAAACCTTACTTAATTTTAGCGTAAAATATTTTTTGTTAGTTTAATCGCCCATTTTTGTCCTTTAAATGTAGAATTAAAACAATAGAAGCTCCAAGTCGACACTTTGGCTCTATTTTTTGATTAAATGCGCCCTATTTCGACCTTGTTGTGCACAAGTGCGCAAATTTAGTAGTTAAAAAAGACAAATTTAACTAAATCGTCGGAGAAACAACTCAAATTGCAACCAAAATAATTTAATTCTAGAGCCAAATTTACGAAATTTATTATTTAAATTAAATATAAATAGAATCGACTCGACGTACTTGGAGCAAGTACTTTTGTACTTGACAAAATTTTGCGTCAAAATTTAAAAAAAAAATTTTTTTCTCGCAGCGGATTAAAATTAAAATTACTTAGTTTTTTTACACAATTTAGCAAGATTTCCTGCTAGACAGATCGTCTTTAAACTACTGATATAATTAGCTTATTATATGTGAAAAAGATAGAAGATACCGCAAGTTGATTTCCTTGTCGTACTCATTCAGAAATAGGAATCTATAATCGAACACCTTAGTATACATTGTACGTTAGAGCAGACAAGAGGGAAAGAGTTAGCATCTAATGAGTATTTTTTCCGAGTTAATTAACGGGGGTTGAAAAGAAAATTACTAATTGAAGGTTATTCACCTGATTTAATTTCGCGCGCTCTATTTAATTGTGCATTCGAAACTTTTAGTTTAATTAATTCAAGTGTTTGGTGTGTTTAATAACAAAAACAAAATTTTCCATTTTCAGAAATACGCGCATCATGTTGTCTAAAAATTTCGTGCTAATCGTCTTTTTTTCCGTCGCGAAAATTGCGAAAAGTGAGCCGCTCAACGATAATTTTTCAGACGACGAAAATTCGACTTTGAACTCGTTCGACGAAGACGAAGATAATTCTGAAAGAGAAAATCCATCAGTGGTGGAGACTAATGCTGATATGGACGAATTTAAGAGACATTTCGGCGTCTTTCTCGAGTGGTATCATAGGCAGCACGTAAATGGAACTAAAATGTTGGCCAACGAAATTAACGAGAGAGTGAGCGACGATCCGAGATTTGATCGAGAGATGCAATCAGATCAGCCTGTGCCATCGAATAGTCCTCAAACCATCGATAGTACGCCGCCGTTCATACTCAATTTGTCAGCAAATTCGACTCGAAAAAATCCGACCGACTCCATTTATAACGACTTCATGCGTTATAGGTGAGTTATTTTTTAAAATTTGCCTCAATTTGGGTTGACGAGATGTCAAAATTAATTTTTATTTGTTTTTTACATGAAGGAGGGATAGCGATGTGGTTGAGGACAGGTATGATGCTTGAAAAGCATGAGTTTCTTGAATGCTTTTGCATGACGTGCATGGTACCCTTTTATTTACTTACTTACCAATTTTTCTCATTTTATTTCGATTAAATTGCGTAGAAAAAAATTGAGATTGTTGACCTACAACTAGATAGACATTGCAAGTTCATAATTTTTCTTTAGTTTGCGTTAAAAAAATTGTTAATTATTACAAAAACATTTTTCCCGGAAATACACTTTTAGCAATATTGTGTCTATTGATATCTTCCATAATCCACTGCACCTACATATTTTTTAATTAATGTTTAACGCGTTGAAAATGGTTTTAAAATATTTTTGAGCCTTAAAATATTTTTAATAATTTTTTAAAAATTAATTGACGTAATTACAGCCACTCAAAACCTTAAACTAAACAAAAACAGTTCCAAATATATTTTAAAAAATTTTATAATTATAGAGGGGGCATAGAGAATAGTTTAAAAATTAATTCAAACCCATCTAACGCAATATAAAAATTTGGGGGGCCTAAAATATTTTTTTGCAATTTTAAAAAAATTTTAAATCACACAAAACATAGTATTCAAGCTTTTTACATTATAGAAAACCAATCAAAACAGCGTCAAAATATTTAAAAAAATTTTTAAAGTAACCAATGGGTTTAAAAATAAATAATACAATACTTTTTGGGGCGTATAAGTTTTTTATAATTTTTTATAAATGGGGAGCATAAAAATTCAATTTTATTCTACATTTTAATTGGAACATTATTTTTAAAGGGGGCTGGAGGAGGGGGGAAATATCATGTAATCGAATTTAATTTGGTTCGCATTTGTATTTAATAGGGGTCACGATATGCAAATTTTAAAAAATTCGAGGCGCCAAAAATATTAAAATTTTCGTTAAAAATAACTAAGCCGTTTTATATGAAAAAAAAATTTTATAAAATCGATAGAAGGTAATAATTAATAATAAAGAGCTCAAAGCTTACTTAGCTTACTTTACTAACTTTATTAATTTATTGTTTCTCATTTTGTAAATTTTTTTATAAAAATGGACAGTAGGCCCTAATTTATACACTTAATAAACTAATGAAAATAAATTTTAACAAATTTATTAATATTAGATACCTACATCTGAAACGAACTTTCGACACGCTTATAAAATACGACATTTAAGAAAAAACTAAAATTCTCGGTTAGGGGGGCGCACGCAATATAATTTATGCAGTAAAAGAGTAAACAATAATTACACGCAATTTTTCAACTCTCGAAACATTCTAAAAGTTTACTTCTTGCAAATTTATTTTAATTAACCGCACACTCCTTTGCATGGGGGCATGAGGAGGGGGCCCTAGTGACATTAATTACTCTTTTTAACCAAAAGAAAACTAGTGTCTTGAATGTTCAGGTTACGTTAGAGGTGATTTGATAACTTTTTGAATTTACGAAAGAAAAACAAACGGGGCCCCCTTGATAGAAAAATTATAAAATTTAAAAAAAAAAAATTTTATTATAAAAAAATTCTAAATGTGGAGAAGACTAACTTAACCATTTAGAACACGTGTTAAATTTTTTTTAAAGTTTTATAGAAGACTTTGTACGTTCTTCGTCTTGGATAACACGTACTTGAATGGGGGCAACTAGTAAAAAAAAATTAAAAAAATTTTTATGTTAAAAATAAAGCGATAGGAAGTCGGTGGGAATAAATCTTTAAATTGACAGCAACAGGAACTAAGTTCCACAGGTGTGTAAAAGCGTAGCTTGACTTTATTACGCCATTAACTTATTTACAAATGCGTTTCTACACTTAACATTCGAGCGTTTTTAATTTAAAAAAAATCCTACACACCTGTAGAAAACGATAAAATTATAAGATGTGTTTTTTGCAGGTGCTAAAATACGCCAAAAACGAGAAATTCAAGAAATGATCTCACGTAAAAGTTATGAATGAAAACAAATTTAACGATTTTTTTCAAATATTCCCACAACTTGTTTTTTTTTAAATACGCTCAAAAAACTGCAGAAATTTACTCCACTATTTTTTTGAGGTTTAAAAAATACGCGAAATTGCAATTTGTGCGCCTTTCGAAAAAGTAGCTTTGCAGGAAAAAATGACAAAAAGAAAAATCCTCATAACGAACCTGTTGAGGCAAAAATGGAATAAACGAGTAGATATTGCGTAAGCAGACGAAGTACCCACTTGTAGTTTTCTTATTGCTTCTGTCTAGGAATGTGAACCGTGGTGAGGTAAGTAAAAAGCGTATAAAAACCGTAGACAGATCCCAGACGCTTATTGTGTCACGAATGATTAGCAGCGGAAATATAATGCAGCGATGCACCAAATGATACCGGCACCTACACTTTTTATATCTAATACCTACATTTTTGTTTTATTTTATTTTGGGTGGAACTTAAAATTTTTTTTAATTTAAGCCAATCCCGAATTTATTTAGTAGGTCTACATGTCAATTTTTTCAAAATTATAAAAATGTATTATTGTACAATATTGAAGGGGGTAAGTAAATCCCCAAGAAATTATTCAAATGAAAAATTTCTGAAGTAATTGAAACCTAATTTTTTTTCCAAAAATCGATTATTACGCTATGATTCTGATGATTAATTATAAGTAATTAGTAATTAGAAAATTATGTATAATTGCTTCTTAAAAACAAAGTAACCTCTGAGAATTTAATTAATTAATTGTAAATTAGTTCGGGGTAATTTTGGCCGCAAATTTACTAGATGTTAAATTACTAATTTACAAAAAATAGATGAAATCAGGTAAAGCGCCCCTTAGGGTTTATTATTAATTATTTAAATAATTTTAAATTGGCCAAAAGAATTTCGATTCGGTTTTCCCCAAAAATACCAAGTATAGGCCGAAGTTTAAATTAATGACTTCAAGTTGGTATCTAAAAATACCAGAAGTGGTCATTTAATTACGCAAATAATTATAAATCAGGCAAAAGAAGAGCATAAAAAAGCTGAAATAATCCAAAATGTATCTTGGGCTTCTAATTGGCTGTTAAATAATTTTAATTTACCAAAAAGAGTTCCAATAAGTTTTTCCCTAAACAAACATCTTTAAGTGGGCGGTTAAATTGGTTCATTTCAAATTAGTGCTCCACTCAAATTTACCAAAGAAGCCTTTGAGATTTAATTAATCAATTAAATAATTTTTAAATGGCCGAAATAGTTCATGTTCGGTTATCCAAAACAAACATAAACTAGTAGTG
The DNA here is from genome assembly GCA_950108345.1 of Malthinus flaveolus. Lineage (NCBI taxonomy): Eukaryota > Metazoa > Arthropoda > Insecta > Coleoptera > Cantharidae > Malthinus > Malthinus flaveolus. The sequence goes on along the minus strand of OX467288.1, from coordinate 10,067,316 downwards.
AAGTAGTGGGCTGTTAAATTAAAATAACCTCATCGCGATTAGTGGTTTACTGGAATTGATCGAACGAAGCCTCGGGGGTTTATTCGAAATGACCGAAATAATTATTTTTTGGTTATACAAAACAAACTTCATCTAGTGGGTTGTTAAAAGAACCAAATCGGGAATTAATCGAAGCTTTTAGACTCTAGACAAACATTAACGAAGGCTCTGGGGTTTAATTAATTGATTTGGTACTGTCACAATGATGGAAATAACTCTTTTTAGGTTATTCCAAACAAACATCATCAAGTGGGCTATTAAAATAGCATCATCGCAAATTAGTGGTACAATATAATGCACCAAAGCTTGTAGACAAATATTAACAAAGTCTCGAAGGTTTAATTAATTAATTGGGTACTTTAAAAATGGCCGAATTAACTATTTTTGGGTTATTTCAAGCAAATATCATTAAGTGGGCTGTTGAAATAACCTCAGCGCAAATTAGTGGTTCACTGGAATTAATCGAAGCTTGTAGACAAACATTAACGAAGCCTCGGGGGTTTAATTAATTAATTTGAGTCTTTAAAAAGGCCGAAATAACTCTTTTCGGTTATTTCAAACAAGCGCCATCTAGTGGACTGTTAAAATAACCCCATCGCGAATTAGTGGTCCACTGGAATGAATCGAAATTTGTAGACAAACGTTAACGAAGCCTCTGGGGTTTAATTAATTTGGGATTTTTAAAATGGCCAAAATAACTAGTTTTCGACTATTTCAAACTAATATCTTTGAGTGTATGCTTGAAATAACCCCATCGCGAATTAGTGATTCACTGAAATTAATCTAAGCCTATTCACAAACATTAACGAAGCCTCGGGGGTTTAATTAACAAATCAGAGACTTTCAATATGGCCGAAATAGCTATATTCGGCTATTTCAAATAAATATCAGTAAGTGGACTCTTACAATAACCTCATCGTGAATTAGTGGTCCACTAGAATTCATTAAAGCTTGTAGACGAACATCAACGAAGCCTTGTGGGTTGAATTAATTAATTTGTGTCTTCCAAAATGGTCGAAATAACTATTTTCGGCTTTTTCAAATAAATATCACCAAGTGTACTGTTAAAATAACCTCATCGCAAATTCTGGTCCACTGGAATTGATCAAAGCAAAATAGACAAACGTTAACGAAGCCTTGGAGGTTTAATTAATTCATTTAGGACTTTTAAAATGGCCAAAATAGCTATATTCGCCTATTTCAAATAAATATTATCAAGTGTACCGTTAAAATAACCTCATCGAAAATTCTGGTCCACTGGAATTGATCAAAGCTTATAGACAAACGTTAACAAAACCTTGGAGGTTTAATTAATTAATTTAGGACTTTTAAAATGGCCAAAATAGCTAGTTTTCAGTTATTTAAAACAAATATTATCAAGTGTACTGTTAAAATAACCTCATCGCAAATTCTGGTCCACTGGAATTGATCAAAGCTTATAGACAAACGTTAACGAAACCTTGGAGGTTTAATTAATTAATTTAGGACTTTTAAAATGGCCAAAATAGCTAGTTTTCGGCTATTTCAAACAAATATTATCAAGTGGAATGTTAAAATAACCTCATCGAAAATTCTGGTCCACTGGAATTGATCAAAGCTTATAGACAAACGTTAACGAAACCTTGGAGGTTTAAATAATTAATTTAGCACCTTTAAAATGGCCGAAATAGCTATATTCGGCTATTTCAAATAAATATTATCAAGTGTACTGTTAAAATAACCTCATCGAAAATTCTGGTCCACTGAAATTGATCAAAGCTTATAGACAAACGTTAACAAAGCCTTGAAGGTTTAATTAATTAATTTAGCACTTTTAAAATGGCCGAAATAGCTATATTCGGTTATTTCAAATAAATATTATCAAGTGTACTGCTTAAATAACCTCATCGAAAATTCTGGTCCACTGGAATTGATCAAAGCTTATAGACAAACGTTAACGAAACCTTGGAGGTTTAATTAATTAATTTAGGACTTTTAAAATGGCCAAAATAGCTAGTTTTCAGTTATTTAAAACAAATATTATCAAGTGTACTGTTAAAATAACCTCATCGCAAATTCTGGTCCACTGGAATTGATCAAAGCTTATAGACAAACGTTAACGAAACCTTGGAGGTTTAATTAATTAATTTAGGACTTTTAAAATGGCCAAAATAGCTAGTTTTCGGCTATTTCAAACAAATATTATCAAGTGGAATGTTAAAATAACCTCTCCGCGAATTGTGTTCTACTGGAATTGATCAAAGCTTATAGACAAACGTTAACGAAACCTTGGAGATTTAATTAATTAATTTAGGACTTTTAAAATGGTCGAAATAGCTAGTTTTCAGTTATTTCAAACAAATATTATCAAGTGTACTGTTAAAATAACCTCATCGCAAATTCTGGTCTACTGAAATTGATCAAAGCTTATAGACAAACGTTAACGAAGCCTTGGAGGTTTAATTAATTAATTTAGCACTTTTTAAATGGCCGAAATAACTAGTTTTCGGTTATTTCAAACAATTATCATCAAGTGGATGGTTTAAATTCTTTAAATAACCCCATGGCGAATTAGTGGTTTACAGAAATTAATCGAAGCCTATTCACACACGTTAACGAAGCCTCGAGAGCTTAATTAATTAATTAGGTACTTTCAAAATTTCCGAAATAATTCGTTTTCAGTTATTTCAAACAAACATCATCAAGTGGATGGTTTAAATTCTTTAAATAACCCCATGGCGAATTAGTGGTTTACAGAAATTAATCAAAGCCTATTCACAAACGTTAGCGAAGCCTCGGGGCTTATTTAATTCATTAAATAGGTACTTTCAAAATTGGTGAAATAAGTAGTTTTCGGTTATTTCAAAAAAATATCATCAAGTGGAATGTTAAAATAACCTCCTCGCGAATTGTAGTCTACTGGAATTGATGAAAGCCTGTAGACAAACGTTAACGAAACCTTGGAGGTTTAATTACTTAATTTAGGACTTTTAAATTGGCCGAAATAACTAGTTTTTGGTTATTTAAAAAAAAAATCATCAAGTTGTTGGTTGAAATAACCCCATCGCGAATTAGTAGTTCACTGGAACTAGGCGAAGTCTATTCACAAACATTAACGAAGCCTCAGGGGTTTAATTAATTAATTTGGTACTTTCAAAATGGCCGAAATAATTATTTTTCGGTTATTCATTAAGTGGGCGGTCCAAATTTATTTATTTCAAATTAGTGCTCCATTGAAACTCATCAAATCTTAAGCAAGCCTTCGGGGTTTAATCAAATAAATTTAAAATGGCCGAAATAGATCCCACTCAATTACCCAAAACAAATTAGATTTTGTTTAGAAATTAGAGATGGGTAGTTAAAATTAGCATGTCCCAAATTAGTGCTCCATTCGAATTTGATATCAAAGCTAAGCGATAGGAGTAGTTACTTAATTACTAATTAAATTATTTTTAAATTTCTAGCTTAAGATTGTCGTTCGAGTCTCACAATACAATCTGAAACAGGGCGTTTTCAGTTCCTGAAGAGCTTGTTACAGCTTCCCCCAATAAGTTTTCTGTAAAAAGTTCGATCCGCGAGCTAACCATCGCTTGTACCTTTTCTTTTTAAATTGATAGTCTAAATGGAATGCCCATATAGCGAAAATCTCATCTAACCGACTAACCCAACCCATAAAGATTCATAATCATAAAAATTAAGATAAAATCAACTTTATTAACATCTTGTGTCACCAAAGCCTGAATAAGAAAGCTTACAACACGATAAGAGTGTTAGGATACAACACGTATCAGTAGTATAAGTAAAAGGTCAATACACCTTACTTGTCTAGACGGTTATATTAAAAATCATATAATAAGTAATTTATTAGCAATAAACGATTTAAAGAAAGACAGGTAAAAAATTGTTTACCAGTCTAGTAAATGCGGAAGTTGATTCGCTATTAGTAGCGGTTTTAACTAGACTACCAGTCACCTTATCGTATCCGATAAATTAAACAGGAAGTATCCTACCCAAAACGACCCCCAACCCGCTTTGCTCCCACACCACCAATTTTAGCAACAAAACGCTTTTTAATTTTTGCACGGAAAAAACTAAGTCTTCCTCATGGTAAAGTTCGGATACATTTCAGATCCAGAGACTCGAGACTCATGGAAATTAAGCACAAAATTCTCCAAGAGACGGGAAGAGATAATAGTTCCAGTAACGGCCCTCACGCCCCACCAGAATTTAACATTGGCTCCTTCAACATCTCCCAGTTAATTCCACGCTTCCAATTCGGCAACAAGAGCATGAGCGACGAAGACTTTCTAACGGAGAAAATAAGAAGCTACTACCCTTCGTGTAAGTTTGGCAACTTTGTTGTCGCTTTCGAAATTTATCCAACTTTTGTGCACAGGCGAAATTCCGAGGAATACAGATCAAGACGTGTGGAAGGACGAAAACACCATGAATTTGTACTTCAACATAGATCACGAGCCAGACGATAGTCGCGTTAGTATCGCCACGGCGACTTTACGTCTCTATAGGTTACCGCAGGAAAACTTAACCAACAGCGAACCTTCGGATACGAGTTGCGAAAACTCTTCAAACGACCAAGATGATAAGTTGTTGAGAATTACAATTTATTGGTATACGAGGGCGTTGAAGAGGCACAGAGGTGAGTTTTAGCAAGTTTATGATAGTTTGGGTCTAATTTGGGCATTTTTGCAGTGAAAAGGCGTCTTTCGGACAGCAAGGTGGTTGCAGATAATGCGAAATGGGTCGAATTGAGCGTCAAGCCGGCAACGAGGGCATGGTCCAAAGGACGAAATTTGGGGTTGCTCGTTTCAGTAGAAGATCAAGATGGCGTAGCGTTAAAAGCCGACAGATACTTCAAAGGAGCTTCGTGCATGGTTGGCGCGTGTGAGTGTGAATTAACAATAACTAATTCTTTTGGAGCTTTAAACTTTTACACCTAACCCCGTTTTTTTAACCGTTACCAAACACATTTTTGGCTCTTTAAATTAAGAAAAATGTTATTTCTGAATTAATTTAAATTTGAATACATTTTTGGCAAGGCACTTTAAAGTTGCGACGTGAAATGTTGGATTGTTCTAAGAAATACGTAAAAAATGGTTGTTGCCTATTTTTTTAAAATTTTTTAACATTTCTTGGTTCTCAGAAAATTTTTTGCGTAACACTTAACTGCTTTCGTAAATATTTTGCATTACAACCATTTTAACAATCGCTTTAGAAGGCCGTGGAATTTATTTAAGAACGACTAGTATTCATTTACTGATTAATTCTTAATAAATAAGGTAATTGGTTCGATCTCTCTGTCTCTCTCTTGCTCTCTATTTCTAAGAAACCCCATAAGCGACGAGCTTCTTTCCGAAGGAAAGAAGCCACGAACAAAAGAAAAGTGCCCATTGGGTCCCATTTTCTCTCCAGAACTCTACGAACTCAAATGTTCTGAATTTGTACCAATGGAAGAATGATTCTCTGAAGACAGAGGAGGAGAAGCTTTTCCTTGAGTTTAAAGATTTTCTGCCCAATCGGTCTTGGTAAAATTGCTCAGAGGACAGAAAGGAGTGCGTGGTCTTTTTATCTGAATTTCCTGTGGGTCCATGCTTTAGGTACAGGCTTTCCAATATTCATTCTGACCCCCTTGCTCCATGTCAACTTAAGACTGGATCTTTGGAAAATGAGAGACTCCCTCTTATGCTAATTTCGAGAGATTCGTGAACCAGTTAATTTGTTCTAAACGCTACTAACCCCCACTAATCAGAAATTTCGTTCTACGCGAGCGATACTAAAGTGAAAATTCTTTTTAGCCACTCCAAAACCAATCCCAACCGTTATCATCGATGCAGCAAGATGGGCAAGTGAGTTTCAGCGAGCTAATGGCAGTGCTGGAGCGAATACAACAGCAGCCCTGCATAACTACGTATCATTGCTCCCAACAATAGACATCTGCACAGTCGAATCCCGCCAAAATTTTAGTTTTAAATTATTAACCAACCAAAGAATAAGCTCGTGTAATTTAAAAAAAATACAAGATCAGACACAAAAGGCACTTCAGAGAGAACGTCTGGAAAAATTAGCTGCGCTAGCGAGTTACTTGCCACCACCACTCCCTCACATAAGACATCAAAATAAGCACCACCAGGATGTAGATTCAGAATCGAGACTAACTAGTATAGGCCATACGATCGTCATGACACACGACGAACTCAAAAATTATAACGCACAACTGGCAAACGCAACAAACGTCAATAGATAATTTGACAAAAGTTGTTGATCTTCACGACTTTTGTGTGAAAATTTTTTTTTGAAAATAAGACTGCGATTTGGTTAAGAAAACTTGTAGATTTTTAATTGTCGCTCAGCTGGGACAGTCGTGAACGCTTGTGGTGTTTTCTCGACTTTCATGACTTTAAAGCCGATCAGCTTTAAAATTTTATTTAATTCGACTGTGACTGAACGAATTGCGGTGTGAAATACGAGTTAATTATAAGTTGTAAGACAAAAATTAGTACTTAAATGATCATTTTTAACGTAATTTAAGTTTTTATTTATGTTTTTCTTTCTATTTTTTACTTAATGTATAGTTAATTGTTGTTTTAGAATTTAAATAAAAATTAAAAGAGAAAAGAAACTCTCTCATTTTGTAAATATTGTAAATTTTAAGATTTTTATTTAATGAATTTGTAATTGTTGTTAAAATTATTGTATAAATAGGAGCTTATAAATGTAGAAACGCGTAAATTCCAAATAAAGTAGTACGAACTATACCTTTCTCATTATTTTTATTTTTTATAATATTAAATACATTAACAAAGCATGTTATAAATGTATACAAAAATAGCTATAAGCAAACGGATGCCTCGGTTGTTTTGAGGGACGATTCTAGACAACAATCCAAATTTCCTACTACGGGTTAACCTGCCCTCCGAAGCGAGATCAGCTGCGCGTTAGTAATTACTCCAATGAGGCCCTTCTAATCTATCCACCAGCAATTGAGTTTGCCTACACCTACAAAGCCCTTGTAAGGGCATCACGGTACTCAAGTTAAGCATAGGTTAAGCAGTTCGCTCTCAAAAGGGCCGATCTAGAGTCAGACTAGTTGTACTTCAAATGACTGTTACTGTCGACATAAAAAAATCTCTGAGTAACGTTTAATCGGGCCCATTGCCTCTGTCGCTAAGTAAGCAGTTCGCTCTCAAAAGAGCCGATCTAGAGTCAGACTAGTTTTACTTCAAACGACTGTAACTGTCAACATAAAAAAATCTCTGAGTAACGATTAATGGGGCACATTGCCTCTGTCGCTAAGTCAGCAGTTCGCTCTCAAAAAGGCCGATCTAAAGTCAGACCAGTTGTACTTCAAGTGACTGTTACTGTCGACATAAAAAAATCTCTGAGTAACGTTTAATCGGGCCCATTGCCTCTGTCGCTAAGTCAGCAGTTCGCTCTCAAAAGGGCCGATCTAGAGTCAGACTAGTTGTGCTACCAATGACCGTTAACGCCAACAGAAAAAAATATCGAAGTAACAATTAATCGGTCCATTGCCTCTGTCGCAAGTCAGCAGTTCGCTCTCAAAAGGGCCGATCTAGAGTCAGACTAGTTGTGCTACCAATGACTGTTAACGCCAACAGAAAAAAAATATCGAAGTAACAATTAATCGGTCCATTGCCTCTGTCGCAAGTCAGCAGTTCGCTCTCAAAAGGGCCGATCTAGAGTCAGACTAGTTGTACTACCAATGACTGTTAACGCCAACAGAAAAAAATATCGAAGTAACAATTAATCGGTCCATTGCCTCTGTCGCAAGTCAGCAGTTCGCTCTCAAAAGGGCCGATCTAGAGTCAGACTAGTTGTACTACCAATGACTGTTAACGCCAACAGAAAAAAATCTCCAAGTAACGATTAATCGGTCCATTGCCTCTGTCGCTAAGTCGGCAGTTTGCTCTCAAAAGGGCCGATCTAGAGTCAGACTAGTTGTACTACCAATGACTGTTAACGCCAACAGAAAAAAATATCCAAGTAACGATTAATCGGTCCATTGCCTCTGTCGCTAAGTCGGCAGTTCGCTCTCAAAAGGGCCGATCTAGAGTCAGACTAGTTGTACTACCAATGACTGTTAACGCCAACAGAAAAAAATATCGAAGTAACGATTAATCGGTCCAATGCCTCTGTCGCTAAGTCGGCAGTTCGCTCTCAAAAGGGCCGATCTAGAGTCAGACTAGTTGTGCTACCAATGACTGTTAACGCCAACAGAAAAAAATATCGAAGTAACAATTAATCGGTCCATTGCCTCTGTCGCAAGTCAGCAGTTCGCTCTCAAAAGAGCCGATCTAGAGTCAGACTAGTTGTACTACCAATGACTGTTAACGCCAACAGAAAAAAATCTCCAAGTAACGATTAATCGGTCCATTGCCTCTGTCGCTAAGTCGGCAGTTCGCTCTCAAAAGGGCCGATCTAGAGTCAGACTAGTTGTACTACCAATGACTGTTAACGCCAACAGAAAAAAATCTCCAAGTAACGATTAATCGGTCCATTGCTTCTGTCGCTAAGTCGGCAGTTCGCTCTCAAAAGAGCCGATCTAGAGTCAGACTAGTTGTACTTCAAATGACTGTTACTGTCGACATAAAAAAAGCTCTGAGTAACGATTAATCGGCCCATTGCCTCTGTCGCTAAGTCGGCAGTTCGCTCTCAAAAGAGCTGATCTAGAGTCAGACTAGTTTTACTTCAAATGACTGTTACTGTCGACATAAAAAAATTTATTGAGTAACGATTAAAAGGCCCATTTGCCGTACCGTCCTCTAAATTAGTTGCCTCATTCACGTGCTCGCTTGTATTGTAATATGCGTAAAATTAATTAAAAGCTAAGCAGTGCACGACTCAAAATAGCATCTAGAATCTCTCCCTCAAAACGTATTACAAGTGAGACATCCCCTACATTTTTATGTTATCACAAAGACTTCTAAGAGGTAGAAGCGTTAATTAAGCCAAGACTCGACCAACTTGTGCTGCTTAAATAAGTGAAACGTATAACACTTAACAACGCCTTCTCGGTCTACAACCCTTCTTACCGCCAAAGCAACAAATCACAGGTTTCTGTTCTGGTATAAAATACTTCTCTTTAAACTGCCTAAGAACTTCCGGATCCAACGGATTACCATCCAATTCGACGCTCGACAACTTTATTTTATCGAAGAAATCCAAAGGTAGCTCCTTGATGCAGTTGTTTCGCAAGTCAATTCTGTAACACTCTTTAAGTGCGTCGAACGAGCCAGAGAGTAGCTCTGCAATTTTATTATCTTCCAAGTGGAGCTCCTTAACAGAAGTGAGGTTTTCGAAAGCATCGCTTGCAATTGAAGCAATTTCGTTGCCTTGTAAATACAACCACTGCACTTTAGAGGTATGTTGGAACGTCTCCTTGCTAAAGCTTAGTAGTTTATTCCTCGAAAAGTGAAACATCGACAACTGGATGGGCTTAAATATATCCTCGGGTAATTCCCCTAAATTCATGCCGGATAAATCCAAAGTGCTCAATGTAGGAGAGTTAACGAAAACGTCTTGAGGCAAACTCACCAGGTTGTTACCGGATAAACGGAGACTCCTCAAGTTTTTCAACGGTTTCAGAACGTCGGCTGTTATGGTTCGAATTTGATTCTGTCCCAACTCCAACCAATTCAAATTTTCCAATCCAATAAAAGTTTGCTCGTCCAGCTCGGCGATTTTATTGCCGTGTAAAGACAACGAATCCAACTTGGCCAAACCTTTAAAAGCGTTTGGTTCAATCACGGCAATTTCGTTATCGTGCAATTGGAGCTGATATAAATTCTCCAACCCATCAAATAGCCCCGAGCGCAAAATTCCAAGTTTAGTGTGCTCGATGTAAATATATCTCAGGTTAGTTAAATTCGACAAAACTCCGACAGGAAGGTCGGTTAGAGAGTTTTCGCGCAACGAAAGACTGCTCAATTTGTTTAAACCACCAAAACACCCACTCTCCACTTGAAGAATTCCATTAAAACTCAAACTATCGACTTCGCTTAAACCTTCAAAAGTGCCACTTTGGAGCAGCTTCAGTTTAGTATCTGTCAAACCCAAAGAGCTTATTTGGCCGTTATTCAAAAACATCCCCGGTTCGATTTCTTCGATTGCGTTGTTGTACAAATCCAATTTCGACAACTTGGGGAGGTTATCGAAGACGCCCCTTCTCAACGCCTTCAAGCAGTTTCGCATCAAGTTTAGGCTCGTCATCGAAGTTAGGTCTTTGAACACGTCCACGTGCAGCTCCTCGATTTTGTTTCCTTCCAAATTCAACTCGTGTAAACTGGACAAACCTTGAAAGACGTTGGGTTTTAGCTCGACCAAAGAGTTGGAGTTCAATTTTAATTTACGCAACAGTTTGAGGTTTCGAAAACTTTCATCCTCAATCTCGGTAATTTGATTCTCGCCCAGATTCAAACTTTGCAACTTGAACAAACCTTGCAATGTTTTATTTCCGAACCGCTTGAGTTGGTTGCCCTTTAATTTCAAACTGGTCAAATTTGAGTTATTGGCAAAAATATTTTCGGGAAGTTCCGTAAGACGGTTGTTGGTCAAGACGAGTCCACTTAACTTAACGAGGTCGTTAAAAATGTCCGATCTTAATTCCGAAAGAGAGTTTTCTTCGAGGTTGACGATGGTGATGTTACCACAGTTTGAAAATGCCCCCTCTGGAAGCTCCTTAAGGTTGTTTCCGGATAAGTTCAAGAAACTCAAATTTTTTAAATTCGAAAATGCGCCCGGACTCAAGTTGTCAATGTTGTTTTGGGCTAAATCGAGATGCTTAAGATTTTCGAGATCTTGAAATAAAGCGCTTGACACGGTCGTAATTTGGTTTTCTGCAAGATACAAATCGTGCAGGTTAAGCAGGCCACGTAAGGAGTTTTCTTCGAGTGTTTCGATTTTACACTCCTTCAAGTCCAATTGGTTCAATTTGGATAAAGTCGCAAAAGAATCGTTTTGAAGGCACTTGAAGTTGTTATTCGAAAGCCATAGTGTAGTTAGTTCGACGTTATTTTTGAAAGTCTCCGAGTTTACCAAACTCATGTTATTTGCGTGCAGCTTAGCACAAGTCATTCCAGTGAAATCATCAAAAAGACCTTCTGGTAAATTTTCGACGGTGTTGCCAAAAAAATAACAATTTTCAACCTTGTGAAGACCCGAAAATACCTTAGGATCGACACTTCCGATTGTACTGAATCCAATTTGCACTTCTTTTAGATTTGTAAGAGACTGAAAAAGAGCGGCGGGTAGACTCGCGATGTTGCAAGAAATTATTTTGATGTTTTGAATGTGTTCGATTCCTTGGAACATTTCAGGGCCCATGTAATCGATGTCGCTGTCGTTAATATCCACGCCCTGAAATTCTTCGATGGGCACCTTTTCGCGAGCAATGCACTGCTCTATTCCAGATCTAAGCACCTCCAATGTGTTAGCGCGATCACAGGCGATTGATTTCCAAAAACGGTAATTGAATGAAGGCGATCTTTCGATCTTGCTTTTTTTGGCTTGCTCCATGTTTGAAATCTGAAAAAAGAAAAGAAAAAATTAGTACTTTGGTCTCAATAGTCTACACAGTTTTGGGAAGTTTTTCCACCAAGATCTAACAGCATCTCGTCCAGAAAACACGGGTTAGATCGAGAAGACGGTTCCGGAAATGTTGTCAAGTGTCTTACGGGAAGTCTGTACCATACAGGCATCGCAAGTGTATAGTTGCTCTCTACAATGACATCCAGGCTCTCTTGGTAATCTTTTTTTTATAAATGGGGGGGGGGCTGGACATGAAGGACATTGCTTTTAATTGCTCTATATGCAGTTACATTACAGAATGGGCCTCGTGGAAACGAATTAGGACAACGCAAATGAATAATCTCCTCACTACAAGTGCTAGAGAGAACGAGATATGTATACCCCAAGAAGGTCGTTAAACAAGTAGCAGTTGTAAATTCACAATACAGGTGTTAAATTCTTTATTGTTACAATCCAAAGCTTTACAAGAAAAGAAACAATCGTCGGTTGTAGGTACTAAACTTTCAATATTTAAATACTACTTAACCTCAAATTGTAACTAAACTTTCACATTACCAATTCATTTATTCTTAATTCGATTTAAAACTTACTTCGGCAATGCGTTAGCAAGTACCAACCAGTGTTGTTAATGTAATTAATGTAAGTACTATATTTTTGAATAGGTACACTTTTGTCTAAAAGTGCTTAGTTTCCGAGTTATAAGCAAAAACCTAAAAAACAGCTTTTTAGTCGATTTTGGAATTTTGACTTTAACGCGCTCTCGCGCCTAAACTGTGCACCTGAACAAAACAACATCAGAAAGATAATTTGTAGAAAATTTGATGTATTTAAATTTTCCATATAAGCACTTTCCTCAACAAGTGAGTAGTTTCCGAGTTATAAGCAAAAAACTAAAAAATATGCTTTATAGTCGATTTTGGAATTGTCGTCAAATTTTAATGCGTTCTAGCGCCTAAACCATTCGTCGGAAGAAAAAAACTTAAGATACATAATATGTAGAAACTTTGCTGTATTTTATTTTTGTATAGACGCACTTTTATCAAAAAGTGTGTAGTTTTAGAGTTATAAGCGCAAACCTGAGAGAAACAATTTCAGGCCCATTTTGGAATTTTCGTCAAACTTTAACGCGCTCTAGTGCCTAAACCGTTCGTATGAAGAAGAAAATCTAAGAAACATAATTTGTACAAAATTTGATCTACTTTGTGTTTGTGTAGGCACTTTTCTCAAAAAATTCGTAGTTTCAGAGTTATAGGCGAAAACTTGAGAGAAACGGCTTTCAACCGATTTTGGAAGTTTTATCAAACTTTAACGCGCTCTAGAGCTTAAACCGTTCGTATGAAGAAGAAAATCTAAAACACATAATTTGTACAAAATTTGATCTAGTTTATATTTGTGTAGAAGCACTTTTCTCAAGAAGTGCGTAGTTTCAGAGGTATAAGCGAAAACCTGAGAGAAACAGCTTTCAGCTGATTTTAGAATTTTTGTCAAACTTTAAAGCGCTCTAGCGCCTAAACCGTTCGTATGAAGAAGAAAATCTAAGAAACATAATTTGTACAAAATTTGATCTAGTTTGTGTTTGTGTAGGCACTTTTCTCAAAAAACTCGTAGTTTCAGAGTTATAGGCGAAAACTTGAGAGAAACGGCTTTCAACCGATTTTGGAAGTTTTGTCAAACTTTAACGCGCTCTAGCGCTTAAACCGTTCGTATGAAGAAGAAAATCTAAGAAACATAATTTGTACAAAATTTGATCTAGTTTATATTTGTGTAGACGCACTTTTCTCAAGAAGTGCGTAGTTTCAGAGTTATAAGCGAAAACCTGAGAGAGGCGGCTTTCAGCCAATTTCGGAATTTTTATCAAACTTTAACGCGCTCTAGCGCCTAAGCCTTTCGTATGAAGAAGAAAATCTAAGAAACATAATTTGTACAAAATTTGATCTAGTTTATGTTTGTGTACAAGCACTTTTCTCAAGAAGTGCGTAGTTTCAGAGGATAAGCGAAAACCTGAGAGAAACAGCTTTTAGTTGATTTTAGAATTTTTGTCAAACTTTAAAGAGCTCTAGCGCCTAAACCGTTCGTATGAAGAAGAAAATCTAAAACACATAATTTGTACAAAATTTGATCTAGTTTGTGTTTGTGTAGAAGCACTTTTCTCAAGAAGTGCGTAGTTTCAGAGGTATAAGCGAAAACCTGAGAGAAACAGCTTTCAGCTGATTTTAGAATTTTTGTCAAACTTTAAAGCGCTCTAGCGCCTAAACCGTTCGTATGAAGAAGAAAATCTAAGAAACATAATTTGTACAAAATTTGATCTAGTTTATATTTGTGTAGAAGCACTTTTCTCAAGAAGTGCGTAGTTTCAGAGGTATAAGCGAAAACCTGAGAGAAACAGCTTTCAGCTGATTTTAGAATTTTTGTCAAACTTTAAAGCGCTCTAGCGCCTAAACCGTTCGTATGAAGAAGATAATCTAAGAAACATAATTTGTACAAAATTTGATCTAGTTTATATTTGTGTAGAAGCACTTTTCTCAAGAAGTGCGTAGTTTCAGAGTTATAATCGAAAACCTGAGAGAAACGGCTTTTAGCCAATTTTGAAATATTTGGCAAACTTAAACGCGCCCTAGCGCAAAAACCGTTCATCTGAAGAAAAAATCTAAGAAACATAATTTGTCGAAAATTTGATGTAGTCTATTTTTGTTTATAAGCACTTTTCTCAAAAAGTGCGTAGTTTCCGAGTTATAAACGAAAAACGGAAAAAATTTAAAGCGCTCTAGCGCCTAAACCGCCTGTCGGAAGTTTGAAATTGTTTAAATCGTAATGTTACATTTCGTAAAATAATTCCGGTAGTTAGGTAATACCGATATGTACTTGTACGTTTGCAAGTACCTACCTATTATACTCTGTAAATAATTATTTGTTTTTGTAAAACACCTTCTTTTGAGACACTATCAATCGCCACCAAAATTTCTGAACTTCGTTTCAAGCAGTTTGACTTTGAACAGTCCAAAATTTTCGCCTGCGTCGTATTTTCTTTAAGAGTTTTCGCCTAGGGTCATCTGAAAGGTAAATCCGGGCCAGGTGAGCGAAGAAGTTTTTAAATGTCAATTAAATTTCATAAAAATCGCTACTTTTTACTTAACAGACTTTGTTGTTTTTCAAAAATTTAAAGACGCTCGAGAAATATTTAAATTTGTGTTAAAAAATTTTCTTATAATAATAAATGCAGAATTATATTTTTAGCTTTTAATAATTTATTATATTTACGATTGCATAATAAAATTCCTTAGATGATTCATTGATAAATGAACGCACAAAAAATCAATTATTTCGAAAAGTGGGTTGAAATTAAAAAAATTACTTACGGTCCTTGTGTATTGTTCAATTGTCAATTTAATCCCTGAGATATAATACTAATGTTGCAATGTTTTAATAATAAACTATTAACTATTCTGTACAAAAAAATATAAACATTTCTATGAAAAGCACCGTTCAATATTCGACAAATTTCGACGTGGTTCGACCTTGCATGAAACGATACATGCGCATGCAGTACCGTACTAGGATAATTGAGTACAAAAAATAAAGTTTAAAACAAGTCCATCCTTATAAAGTAATCACATCAAAATTATCTAATTGAATTTCGACCATTCCATTTTCGACTTGATTTTGTTTCATTCCCTTTGCGCTATAAGACGACATCATGGCCAATAACTTCCTATTTCTTATAATCCAGTACATGGTAAATAAAAACGAGGACAAAAATAAAGTCATCCCTAATGAAAATAATAGGGTTTCTACAAAATTAAATTAAATTATTATTTTTCTTATTGGTTTTTCGCTTTCTTACCCATTTTATTTTCGTCTTTGATAGAGTTGTTGAATTAAGTATTAAATTTATATTTACTCACCACTCTTACCATATTTTTGAATTACAAAATTAAATTCGTTTTTTGGCTAAGACCTAAGACTGACTTAATTAGAACGTACCAGACGTTACGCGTCGTCCCCAGTAATTCAATTAGGAGCTCAAAAGAAAGGCAGGGACGTATTTGTAATAATTCGAAATAAAAACACCACTCTTGACTCTTGTATGGCCAAAAGCCAAAATACAACTTTAATTAATATATAAATTAAAAATTACAAATAGCGTATTTCGAGTTGTCGGCGTATTTTATTGGTCACTTTTTAATTCTACCACATACTCTAAAAAACAAAAGATTACAACGACGAAATCGTTTTGCGTAAACAAACCTTCTATAAACCCCAAACGGTCCGGATTTCTTTCTTTCGCCTCTTCGACGGCCCTGTTGAACTCGCTCTTATTTTTAGTCAAGAAGTGACATTTGGCGATCAACAACCAAGCTTTGAGCGAATTTTCGTTCAGTTTAAGAGCAGTCTCGGCGTCTTCGACGGCGTAACCGTACCTTTGTAATTTAATTTGACTCAGTGCCCTATTCAAATAAAGCATCGGGCTATCCTTAATTTGTTCTATGGCCTAAAACAAGAATTTAAAGAAAAGTGCGTTTCCGGGGCAAGGTCGTTTCGACTTTGTTAAGCCTCGTCAGGTGGGTTTACCCGTAATTAATTAAGTCGCTCTCTCACCTTACTGTACAAAATTACGGCTTGCTCAAATTCGCCTCTTCTGAAAGCTTTGGTGGCTCTCGTCTTGAAAGTGTCCGACTTTTCTTTTCGTATCATTTTATCTTTGTAACGTTTATCTGCATCTCTTGAGACTTCCTTCATGAAAGCTTCTATGCTTAAACCGTCTATTCGAAAGATTGTTTAAATTTGTACGGATTGCTTACCCTGCGACATTGTATTTTCATCTTTCGGCTCTTCTCTTAACGCGCTCGTATTGATAAGAGTGCGATTTGTTTTAACAGTTACCTTAATATCGTCTACAACTGTTGTGTCGTCTATCGAATTTTTGCCCATTAAACATTGATCCGCTTCTAAACTTCCAATTTCTTGCAATTTCGCATCTGGGGATACTAATTTTTTAACGATTTCGCTAACGTTAGTTACTTTGTGCATGAAATTGTTAAATTCTTCATCTACGTGTTCTTCGTTGTTTGTAAAAGTCAACGACATTTTGGGAATGTCTGTGTTTATTAAATCGACTGTATCCTAGGTTACGTATTGATTGACTTTCTAAGGGTCCAATTTTTTGTAAAGAATAAAATTTTCTAAACATTTATAAAAAAGGTTCCCATTTTTGCATACTGTATCTTTCCGAGAACGTGTTTGTATAATAACAATAAGTGCCCTTTCCGAGAAAATATTTTATCACATACGCTACATTTAAAAGGCTTTTCGCCAGTATGTACTAATAATAATACTTCCAAGTACTGAGAACATGTATAATCACAAATGGTGCATTTAAAAGACTTCACCAGTGTGTACAAATAAATCCAAACAAATGCAAAATCACATTCACATTTAAAAGTCTTTTCACGTGTATGCATTAGCTGACAACTTATTAAGCAACTTTTCCCCACACATGTATACTCACATTTACTGCATTTCAAATGTGCTTTCATGAGTTGGTACGTAAGCAATTAAAATTTTTTTTTCGGAGCATTTAAAATTACAGTTATAACAGCGGTATACCACTTCGTTGATTTCTAAACTATTTTCTTCTTTTTCTCTTTTAATACTTTCTTGAATTGATTGCATAGCGTTCTTCTATTTTAACTGAGTCTTAAAATCTTTATGTGAGGTACCGTATACAAGTATACATGTATACAATGTGTCTTAGTAAACAATCATTTATTAGTACGTACTGGCAAAAAGACTTTTAAATGTTCTGTATGTGATGAAACATTTTCTCGCAAGAAAAACTTAAAAGAGTCGCTTCATACTAGTGAAAAGCCTTTTAAATATACTATTTGTGATTATAAACTCTCTGTCTCTCTAAATAATTCAGAGTACATCACACCCCACCCTTAGAATGGTTTTGATTTCCTAAAATTTAAGGTCAAGAAGAATCAATACTGACTAACACAAATCTATATTTTCATACATAAAAAATACTTAAAAAAGATGAATATATAGCCAATTTGTTATTACTAATTATTATAAACGTACAAACAATTATTTAAAAACGCGAACTAATACTGAAGAAAATATTACAAAAGAAAGGTAAAACATCACATTACTTCCTTTTATAGCAGTATAACTCGATTTTAAAATATAAAACACTAACTTTTTAACAATTATTCGAAGCAAGTTGACCAAGAATAATATATTTTGTTCTACAACAGTTTCCATCACATAAAGAAAGCACGACTAGAAAAAAGAAAAATTGTGTACCACATCACCAGCTGTTAAAAAAATAAACAAATTAACTAAGACGGTAATTTCTGAGACATCACAGGTATTAAAATATCTTCCATATTTGGTATAACGAGAAGTTTCTAAAATAACAACAATTACTTCGTTTTAGACAAAAAAAAATTTGTAACGAACCTGAAATTCCACCGACAACTTTTTCTCGATCCAACTAGTGAGTTGTTTAAAAAAAGACATGTTGCGTTCCCCGACAATTGGATGGGCAGATAAAACAAGTTTGGGCACCGGTTTAAATCCGTACCAAATTCTATCACTAGGTGGTGGCGGTATATTTAAAACCAAGGTGCCTACCAAGCTTTTAACTTCAACTACCAAACGCAAATCGGTATTAGATACACCTGAAAAAAACAATTATTAATTTCAAATTTGACTCGAGCTAAGATTAAATTACCTTCCATAGCTTTCTTAACGTATCGATACTCGGTAGCGGCTTGAAAAAATCTCGATTCAGCTATTTTATCGACCATCTTAATAACCTTTTTAGTTGTATTACTCGGACCACCTAGGCCGACAACTGGGTTTCCTATATCGTCTAAAATTTTACCCGTCGGAATAAATTGAACGTCGTCGTCGGTGCTGCTCTCGGCCGAATCTTCGACATCGGAGTTTTCCCATTTTGCCGAAGGATCTATCACTTTGACTTCGCTGTTTGTCTCTAACAAAAAGTGAAAACAATAACGACCGGCCGCGAATTAACCTTTAAAAATAATTACCGAAATTGCCAGATTGTTTAAGTTTCATAAGATTTAGCTTTGTTTGTAGAATTAATACGATACTTCCTTCGTAAGTTAGATCAAGATCAATCCAAAGGCCTCTTTGGTCTAACACTGGTTTACTAGCTTTGTGAAAAATTGGAGAATTATTCCCTAAAATAAAAAATATTTATTACACTCACAGATAATCTAAAATAATTAGTTCTAAACGCAGTTACTGGCAAAAGCGTTAATGAAACGACTGCAGACCTTATTGCTATTGCACTACTGCACTATTGTACAGTCCTTAGTCTCGAGGACGTTATTTGAGAAATACAGCCATAACAGTAGTTTTTCGTACGCGTTAGGTAATTTTAGAAACTCGTCATTCCAAACCACTTAAAATATACAGGGCGTTGTCTACTTTTTTACAGTAGACAAAACCAACGAAAAGAGGAAAGCAATAAATGGACTTACCAAAAGTTAACTCTGTAATTAACAGTTGCTCTATAAAATAAGGTAACTTAATGGAGAACAATTTTTTCTGAATTCGTTCCTTAACCTTCTCGATTACACTTTCCTCACGAGTGCAATCGAACAAAATGCGACCTATAAATGCGTTCAACCACGACATATCCATCTCACTATCGAGATTATTCAAAGACTGTGGCTTCATCTAAAACAATTTGCCAATAAGTCGACACACAACCTTCGTAACTTTTTCAGACCTTATGAAATTTGGCCATATACTTCATATATTCATTTGCAACTCTTTGTACATCAAATAAAGTTTCGGATACTACTTCGCACACTTCGTCCTCACCGAGATTATCTTGGCCCATTAAACCTACTCCACGATGAGTCGCTTCGGCAAAACGCCTAAACCAGTCTTCTTTCTCTTTGCAAGTACGACCAAAAAGATAAATGTGAGTCTCGGTCGAACTCTTCTCCTACAAGTAATTATAAATAACAAACGTTTATGCTGGTTAATGCAATAGAGAAAAAGTTTACCAAAGGTACAAAAGCAGTCCAGTCTCCTAAACTCACGACGTCATCATCCAAATCTTCCTCCATTTTCAAAATTTCACTCAGTTCACTGTATTCGGCATCTAACACCTTTTCGTCCTACAACTAAAGAGTTAATTTGTAATTTAAAAAATTCACTCAACATACCGATTGGTCGGAGATGTGGTCTTCGAGTGGTGAAGGACTACTACTGCTTGCAGTTTCCAATTCAAACTCCTCGTCTCCCTCGGTTAACTTACTAAAAATTTGTGGCTAAAAAAGCAATTAATTAGTGGCCAAACGAAATTTATCACTTCAAGTGTGTATATTACCGAAACTGCGGGTTTCTTTTTACGCGAAAAAAAGCTTCTTTTGACCGGTTTAGTATTACCGTTCACTTTTTTCTCATCTTCCGTATCGCGAGTTAAACTGGTACCATGAGACAGAGTGACGAGACTAAAATCCAACTGATCCTTGTGAAGGGCGATACAGATTGGATACTTTTTACTCCAGTGCCTTAAAATAAACCAAAGTTAATTTTGTTAACGTGCAAGTCACGCAACTAACCGTTTCTTATTCAGTCCTACTGGTAGTAAACTTACAGTTGCGCCCAATAAATTATAAATTCTGTGTTGGACAAAAACGACTTTATGTTTAGCTTCGTTCCACAGGGCACGTTTTGGAATTTTTGAGCGAGTGTGACTAAGTTTTAATAAGTTGCCTTGAAGTTTAGCGTAGACAGATTGTGTTTGTGAAATGTGGTAAGTTCGAGGATCGTAGACTTCTGGATACTCGTTCATCCAACCCTATAAATTTAATTTGAAAAAATACGGTTCGGTTTTGGTGTTACATTTTCATTGGTCTACCTCGTGCTTGGCTACCGGTTGGTATTCTTTAACAGCCGGTATTTCAAGAATTGGAAAATTGCGAGATTCTTGTGGAGAATCTCTCGAGTCGTAGTCTGGATTAAATAGCTTGCCAAAAATTATAGTAATCACGAGAGTGCATCCAGTTCCGGCAACAAAACCGCTCATATAAACAGGAATTGGTGTAAAATAGTAGAGCATTCCTAATGTAAATAGTGTAACTATCCGTTTATAACTGAAATAAAATGTTTATAATTCATCCCATTCTCAAAACTTTCTAATGAATTCGGAGTTGAGCAGTAAACGTAAATGACCTTACCTATAAATAATATCTATGAAGGAACTGGAAGACCGTTCTCTTCTCAAATCGACGAAACCTTCCGGAGCGTAATATGTGCGAGATTCTGAATCCGAGAAAAACGATTCGCTTACTTCATGTCCGGTCACTTTAAGCAGTTTCACACGATTTTTTTCGTCGATTTTCAAATTAGCAATTCCTTTAACCGACTCCAATACGACATCATCGTCTGCAACTTGACCGTTTTTAACGGGACTTCCCTCGCCACCAGATTCGGCCCCGTTACTTGGCGGTTGTATGCACCCATCTTCGAAAGCTTCTATGCCACTTTCGACTTCGTCCGACTTTTTATTATTTATGAAATCCGGTCTAATTCCAGTATTTAATTCGTATAAATTGGCCAGAGACTTAATGTAACTGTGGTGATTTTGTTTTTTCTTCCTGTGAGATTTGATTCGTTGCCTTAAACCAGAATGGGAAGACGCTGTACTTGTTTGTTTCACTACTTCGTCTAATTTATCCTTCTCCAAAGAAGGAGTATCGTCGTCGCTGGACATTTCCACTCCTATAAAATTAATAATGAGCGCGTGAATTTACTTCAAAAAATTACTTCACCTTCAGTCGTGGATATGGCACCGCATGTTTTGGAAATGCTACTTTCGGATATATCTTCCGAATCGGATAAATTCGTGATATCTTTGGAAGCTTTCTTTTTGTTAGCCGAGTCGCTCTCTTGATTTCTATGTTTTATTTCTGTTATTGTATCTTCTACACTTTTAGTTATTTTACCCTAAAATTTAGAGCGTGAAATGCATTTTTAACACAAATCCTCAGAATTACCCTTATGTCTGCAAAAAATTTCCAAGGATCAGACGGAGGAGAAGAGTCTTGAGCTGTTAGTGAATTGTCTATACTTGTAGAACGTTTTCCTAGCCGTAAATAAGAACGCAGAGGACTACTTTCTGGATCTAGCACAGATAAAAATAAACGAAAAATAAAAGTTCGTTCCATAACAGTCTTACACTTTCGTTTGAGTGTTTCGAACATTTTGATACGACTAATTCACATATTAGTTTAGTTTAATTGTCAAATTGTCTATCTCTATAAGGAAAACTGATAGTCTGAAGTTTAAGTTTACTTATCGCAAATTAATAAATCTACTGATTATTGGGGAATTTAGTATAAATTTCTGTTTACTTTCTATACAGGATGTTTAAATAATGACGCTTCAAACATCCAGCAGACAAATCCCTCTAAAGTTGTTTGTGAAAAAAACACATTTTATTATTGAATATCTCTGCAACGCTCAGAGCAAAATTCAATCTCTCAACCCTTCAGCATAATTTGCGGTTTAAACTTTGAGCCCTACCCCCCAAAAATTATTTTTTCAAAAATCCATTTCTCAAGTACGCCTTAGCTGTTGATACAGGGCTAGTTGATTCGTATGATGGGCCACCTGAATTACTATATGGAATTCTATGAAAAATACAAAAAAAAGTATTTTTAAATATACAGGGTGTACCTTGAAAGCGCTCCATAACCTCACTTAGTTATTTTAAATGACGACCCCATTTTTTATAAGATATTTGGTTTGATTTGCTAATTTTAAGTAAAAAATTACAGAGGTTATATAGACCTAAAGTTAACAGTTTTTGAGATACTGACATTTTTTTAAAATGCGATGGGTAGCCATTTTTACAAAATTCAAAATATCTCAGAAACTGTTAATTTTAGACCTATGTGACCTCAGTACTTTTTTACTTAAAATTAGCAAATCAAACCAAATACGCTATAAAAAGATACGATTGCCATTTAAAATAACTAAGTGAGGTTAAGTGACTCTTTCAAGGTACACCCTGTATATTTAAAAATAACTATTTCACGATGTAGACCATTTCTGAGTGTATAGTTTCATTGAGAGCCTTTTTTGTAATGGTAAATCTGTAAATTACTCAGTAGCTACGTCCATTAATTGAGAGTAGTACACAGTCCATACTCGATTTTTAAAGCGCGCGACTTTCGAGCTTTTTTCTGGCTTTACCTTTGCACTTAGACAAAAATACGAAAGAACGAAATTTGTTGAGAATGAGGTGAGGAACAATTTTTGTTAACACTTTTTCCCCATACATGTTACAGTTTTCGACTTATTTAGCCGTACCTGAAGTTTTTGGCTTTTCATTGGTGAATTTATCGGAAGATTCATCATCACTTTGGTAAAATTCCTCTACTTCTTCGGCATTGGCGTTAAAACGGATGGCTATCGACGGCACTGACGTATTAATAGGTTTACCTAAATTTAAAAAAAAAGCATTAATAATTATAGAAAAAATTAGATATAAATAGAAACAATCAAAGCTAAACATGCATAGTTACGGACTTTTTTTAGTCCATACAACTGAAATAACAGCATTTTTAAAATCGTGCATTTGGTAAAATGAATCTGCGTTTATTTGAAACGGAAAAACTAAAATTATATTAATTTATCCTCTCTCAATACAAATTATATCGATGATGCAATAAAATGATATTTATGTACAATTATTATTATTCCCTAGAGTTTAGAGTTACAATCAAGTAGTTTTATTTACAGTTTTTACGAGTTATTAGAAAGATATGCTTTAACAATTAGGGTTTATTTCAAGTACACGTGCACTTAACAATAAATTTCTACGCAAATCGCTAGCTAGAATTCAATGGAACAATAATACAAGAACATAATGTTGGGAAAAAAACTATATCGAAAGTCTCATTATTTGGCTGCTAAAAAATTACCTTGAAATAATTGTTTCGTCATGCTAAATAACAGCTATTGTAAACACAAAAACAAATTAATAAAAATTATCTACAGCAAATTAGTACCTTCACCTATATAAGATATCTATATTTAAATTAACAGCGCCAAAAGAAACTGAAGCAAGTGCAAAGAATCATATTTACACATAAAAAAGAAGAAACAACACACGAGACAAGTACCTTTTACCTTTTATCATCCCTAGGGTTATTTTACCCTCCTTTTTTTTACTCATGTTAGTGTAAAAAAATTACTAAAGGGTTTAGTTAGCCAAAAATTATTGTATTAAAAGGCAAAGTTAGTGAATGTTAATCTGAAATGTTTACAAATTTAATAAGCAGTCAAAGAAAACCTTAATTGTTTACCTTTTTCATTATTCATTTTCGCGTAAAAATCGGCACTAACTTGACACTTGAAAATTTATGTAACTCTCGATACTGTTATCGTAGTGGCGACATTTAAATTAGTTTATTTTGACACTAATATTAATTATTTAAGTCATGGGAAAAACGTAAAACGAAAATTCGAGAAGTAAACATTTAATTGTCAAAAATCAGGTTCGCCAACATGACGTTTAACGATTTCAAACAAAAGCCCTAAAATGGTTGGCTGTGCATTAGCAGAAGCAGTGGCTCAAGTACCTATAAGTTTAAATCTCGTGCAGCGGTCGTTTTTTGAATGCAAATTGCCTTATTTTCATTCTATGGCTATTTTTGAAATGCTTTTGCTGTTAAATAACCTATAATTAGTCAAACGACAATTAAATCACTTTTTTAATGGATTCAAAGTGGTCTGTCCGTCTGGCTATCGGCATGCACAATTGTTTTGAACTCGGAATCTCATTGTTCGTTCAAATCGACGTCTATCTATCTCACAACCATAATAACTGCTGTTAAGATGCTTAAATAAACTTTATTTAAGTAAATAAACAAACACACGAAAATTGGTATTTTAAATACATCGCAATTATTTGCTAGCCTTCTCCCGCAAAACAATTTCCATATGGCAATGATGTCCCATGTAAGGAGTAATTCGTCCGTGAGCCCTATAAGTACACCTGTGATGTAACGTAGCTTGATTCACCTGAATGTGCGTGATGTAAAGAGTATCGGTATCCTTTGAATCAAATTCGGCATTACTAATAGCGTTGTTTAGCAATTCTAGCAAATACTTGGCAGATTTGGCCGGCCAACGCCCCTGAAAAAAATTTCATCGGACCAAGTTTAACTAAAAAAGAAAACTCACCTGGGTGGTTTTAAAAGCTTTCGCTTGAGCACATCTACCAACACTGCCGTTAAACTTCTTAAATGGTACGCATTCTTTGAACGACATTACGTTTTTCAAGTACGCAATGGCGCGTTTTGTTTTCATACCACGAATTGCGTTTGCTGTTTCGACCGTATTTTTGAAATGTACGGGCATGTTTGTTCCCTTGGCTCTACTTACAGTAGTTACATCGCCTTGATAAGAATAACCGCTGTTTTTACCCATATCTACTTCGAATGTTATTGTAAATTAAACAACTATTACTCATATATTTATGACTTACCTCAGAAGTTCAGGTAATTTGAAACCAAAATTGATAAGTAATAAGTTGCGTACTTTACACTGCACGTGAAGAAGCGCAAAAACAAAAACTGCGCCAACACTCATGGGTATCTTTGAATTTTTTATGGCGGTAGTAATGTAGAGCGCTACAGTCGCATATTTAATTTATATTCTCATGATTAAACTAATTTAAGTTATTAGTATTCAGACTTTCTGTTTTTAAATGTTTTAATCAAATGTTATATAGAATAATTGTGCATTTGGCGTAACAAAATTCGACTAAAAAGTGAAATTTAAAAAGCGAATGTCCTTGTAATTTTGTTATACGTGTAAACTCAGCTTTAGAATGAGATGCTAAAACGTCAAATTCAAACTGTCAAATACTCAAATTCAATCGGCGTTTGATGACTCGGTGTTTTTATTATTTTGTATAAGTGTACTATTCTTTGTTAAACGTTTTAGTATCACAACCGTAAGTTTATTAATCAAAATAAAATCATTTCACCAGCATTGAATTTGTAGTTTCAAAAATGGATGCTCTAGCAAGTGATACGGGCAAGATTTTGAAGATGGAAGTTGATTATAGCTCAACATGCGACGAAAAAATACCCGAATGCAAAAAAATGGCCCTTTCGGGAAAACTTCACGATGCGTTGGACGCATTGTTAGCTTTAGAGAAACAAACTCGAACCGGTGCCGATATGATCTCGACCGGACGCGTCTTAGTTGCACTCGTTCAAATTTGTCGTGACGCAAACAACTGGGCCGCTCTTAACGAACACGTAGTTCTTTTAGCAAAACGACGCTCTCAGTTAAAGCAAGCGGTTGCTAAGATGGTACAAGAGTGTTGTACTTACGTCGACCAAACTCCAGACAAAGAGACTAAAATTCAACTGATCGATACTTTAAGGCAAGTAACAGAAGGTAAAATCTACGTCGAAGTTGAAAGGGCTAGACTTACTCATAAGTTGGCACTAATGCGTGAACAGGAAGGTAATGTTATGGAAGCCGCGAACGTAATTCAGGAACTACAAGTTGAAACTTACGGTTCTATGGATAAAAGGGAAAAAGTTGAACTTATTTTAGAACAAATGCGATTGTGTCTTGCTAAACAAGATTATATTCGTACTCAAATTATATCTAAGAAGATCAACACTAAATTTTTCGAAGACGAATCTGCGCAAGACTTAAAACTCAAGTATTATCGTTTAATGATGGAATTGGATGAACACGAAGGATCTTATTTGGCAACTTGTAAACATTATAGGGCCGTACTTAACACGTCGTCCATTCAAGATGTACCAACCGATCGTCAGCTTGCTGCACAGGCTGTTGTGCTATATTTAATTTTAGCGCCCCACAATAACGAACAGGTAACTATTAGTACATAAAAATACCGGTCTGGTCCAAACAGGAAGTGGAAACAAATTTTAGTAAATTTTGACTACAAATTTTTACAAAAACTGCAAAGAGGCAAAAAACAAACGCACTGCCATTTTTATTTTCAACTTCCCAGGTGTGTCTATTCAAAAAATTGTAGCTCGATCAATTCTTATCCTACATAAACTAAATATGAACCAAATTGAAGATAATTTTATCAGCTACACAAAACTATTGGTTGCAGTTTTTGTGAAAAATGATATTAAAAGAGATATTTAATAAAAACGCTCGTCCACTTCTTGCGTATGGGATACACATGAATTTCTGTATATCGATGTCAATGTTAGAAGTGTACTAATTGTTCATTTTAATCAACAGTCAGATCTAACGTACCGCGTCCTTGAAGACAAGTCTTTGGAAGAAATTCCTCTCTTTAAACAACTTTTAAAGTTGTTCACCACACCAGAGCTGATCAAGTGGTCGGGCTTTTGTGAAGTTTACGAAAGCCCATTGAAAGGTACGCCCGTTTTTAGCGGAAGCGAACAAGCGGTGCAGAGATGGAAGGATTTAAGGTGAGATTTTTATTTGTGAAGTAAAAAATTACACGTTAAATTTTAGGAGTCGCGTCGTCGAACATAATATACGTGTTATGGCTAAGTATTACACTCGTATACGTTTATCTCGCATGTCGGAATTGCTCGACTTGACCACTGGTGAAACTGAGGAGTTTTTGTCGCAGATGGTCGTTAATAAGACCGTACAGGCCAAGACGGATCGTCCTTCGGAGGTTATTCATTTTACACAGTCGAAAGATCCTAGCGATATTCTCAACGATTGGGCGCACGATTTGTCGTCTTTGATGCAATTAGTTAATAAAACTACGCATCTTATTAATAAGGAGGAGTGTGTGCATAAGCATCTCACTGCTACAGCTTAAGTTTATGTTTTGACTGTGTATTAATGTGTAATTTTGGAACTTAAAAATTAATAAATTGATTTATTTCAAAGTTTGTAAAATATTTGAGGAAACTTCAGCTCAGATATTGTGCGATTTCAACACCTAGAAAAGAATTTTAGATATATCAAACCTATTACGTCACATTTAGGTCAAAGTTTAACTCTTTTTGATTACCAAATATTAAATAATTATTTCATTTAAGTGCGTTTGTTGCCATTATTTTAATCAAAATAAGTGCCATTTTTCAACTGTAAGATGTAAGTGATTATTGTTTATTAATAGTTTAATCATTAGTTGCACTTGGATGACTGTTCACACAACGTGGATGCTCAATGAGTAGAAGTACCAGTTGTAATTAAACTCCAATGGATTTACAGATAGGGAGTTTCCAAGCGGAACGAGAACCAATTTTAAGAGCCTTTGATGCTATAGATCATGATAGGAAACTACTAAAAGTAATGCTCGAAATTTTTTATTTGAAATCTTTTTAGTGCTCTCAAATTAATAATTATGATAACGCCTATTACATTCGTTCAGGTACTCGATATCGTGAAGTTTTCGTTCTGTCTATCAGTTAGCTTGTTTAAGTGGCCATTGTTAATTTTATCGTGATATAATAGAGGCATCTAAAATTTTTTCAAAAATGCGGTTTTAATTAGCAACAATGGTACATGTAAGTAAAAAAAATTTTATTTCGAAATTTTCAAAATTTAATTTTTGACCATTGAAGAATTGAAAACAATTTTCATAACAAAACAGTTAAGACAATGCTTTGGAAGCGTAAACTATTGTTATTTGTAAAAGCATTTACAATAGCACAATAATAAATTATTAATAGCAATTAATAAACTAATTATTGCATTTTTTGCGGTCGTATTTCAAACACGTGAGATATTATTGTTACGACGACGGCTAGTTTTAATTGCGTTCCTACAATTAATAAATTGGTATCAAGAAGTGCTGATATTTGAATTCAAATTTTGCGTCCTCAGGTGCTGAAGGGCACAAATTGCTCACCTGTGGATGTGGATTAAAAAACCGTTATATAAGTTCGTGTAATGTTGTGCTCAAGAAGAAAATAGTACAAAATAAAAGGTATTTAAATAAAGTTACCCTAATCCCTAATAACAATATAACTAAATAACACCCTGTATTTAATGAAATTACGATTACGATGGCGTTTTTAAGATTTAAAAATTATCGGTTTTAATCTCGGTAAAAATTCAAAAAACACATTTTAGCAACTGTTAATGTAAATTAATTATGAAATGTAATTTTGTTTAATTAAAATTAGACACAAATAGTTTAAAAAGTCCATTTTAGTGCAAAAAAGAATGTAATAACTTAAAAGTGAGGTTATGTTGGTCGTTTGTTTTTGAAAAGCTACGTTGCCGCTGTTTCGATTTAGTATTAATTAGTTCGGTATTTTCAACAATCGCTTACAAAGCTTTTCAATGGATTGTAATCGTTTAATCGATGTAGTTCAAAGAAAGAGAAAGTTTTCATTTTCCATTTTCAAAAATAATAGTTTGCGCGAAAAATGTCGTCGGAAAACTCTTAAAATTTGCTTTAATTTGGTATGAATTTCATGCGTGTAAGATAAAAAATGGTCCATATACGCGTTTTTAATGTGCGCTCTTTTCTTTTTCACAACACCTATGCTGATGTTGACACTAAAAGGTCCTTAGTCACCCTCAACGGTTTTTATTTTAAATAATGCCCCTTATTCGTTTCTAGATGGACATTAAAAGATGGCTAACTCGACTAAAAGAGTTTGTTATGCTCATAACGGTGGAGCCAACGATGGTCCTCTACATGATGGCTTTCATGACAACGTCCATCGTAGAACAAGCATTTTTCGTCGACAAAGCTTGTAGAGTAAACCACAA
Organism: Malthinus flaveolus; assembly: GCA_950108345.1. Lineage (NCBI taxonomy): Eukaryota > Metazoa > Arthropoda > Insecta > Coleoptera > Cantharidae > Malthinus > Malthinus flaveolus. Next base: position 10,037,964 of record OX467288.1, on the reverse strand, counting down.
CTACAATTCCACAATTTGTGATAACATAGCTTTAAAAAATTTTACAAATTACAATAAGGAAGTTCAAGTTCGTACTTTATTTCTAAAATTGGTCCCTCGTCGTTTAACACAAACTTTTTAGTTGACCGTATCGGAGTTTCACCAATGGAACGATATTGCCGGACACGCTGGGCAGATAATTTTGGCGTTTTTCATGGGCGCGTGGTCGGATAAACGCGGACGAAAACTTCCATTACTTATAGGTTTAATAGGAAAATTTTATTATTCGACTATGATAGTTGTTAATTCAATGCAAGACACGTGGCCTTTGGAATACGTCATCTACACTGCTACTTTACCTATGACTATAACGGGTGCCGACGTGGCCATTTTTGCTGCCGCTTTTTCCTATTTATCCGATGTAACAGAGCCGAATAGTAGGACACTCAGAGTGACGATTTTGGAAGTTTGCTACCTTGCTACCATGCCCACTGGAATAGCTTTAGGTAAACGAGCAAAACTAAATTCCCAACAGCAAACTTAAGCCTCTTTATGTTTGTTTGTAGGCTCGTTCCTCTTTAGTCACGTTACAAATCGTTCCTACTCGATTATGTTTACGATAAATGCAAGTTTGTTAGCTTTAGCAATCGTTTACACTTTAATTAGACTCGAGTGGAGAACTAGCGATCAACAACGGCCTTTGAGTGAAGCCAACAACGTCATAACCGACTTCTTCGATTATAAACACGTCGTGGAGACAGTCAAGACTGTTTTCAAAAAAAGAATGTTTAATCAACGCACGTATTTACTTTTGTTGATCTTGGCGATGGCTTGTTATACCTTCCAAAGGGACGAAAGGCAGATGAGTTATTTATATTTACAAAATAGGCTCAATTGGGCTTTTGAAGATATCAGTAACTTCCGCACTTATCAATCTGCCCTACAAGACGTCGTTTTACTAACTGCAATACCACTAATGAGTAAACTGTTGGGTTGGAGAGATACTATAATAGCCATGTTGGGCGCTATTTTTCATAGCATAGCGAGAATATTTTACGCGGTTGCCACAGTGACTTGGCTAGTTTATTTTGGTAATTAAAAATCGTAGCCCATACATCGGACTGTAAATTTTTATAATTTTAGGTGGAGCGTTTGCTTCTTTGGGGCCCGTTGTTGCTCCCGTCATTCGTTCCATAGTTTCAAAATTAGTGCCAGCTATCGAGAGAGGTTAAAATTACACTTTTAAACTCCTTAAGTTATTAATTTATTTTTTTTAGGAAAAACATTCTCAATTTTAGCCGTAGCCGACAATGCCGTTCCAATTATTTCGGCAACTATTTACAATCAAGTTTATAAAAGAACCATCGATACCCATCCAGCTTCTATATTTTATGTAACAATCGTATCTCAACTAGTAGTATTAGGAATTTTTATGTGAGTATTTTAACAATTGAAGGAAAATCGCTACGATGTTTCTTTGTAGATTTATTCATGTTAGTTCGACTAACGATACCTTAACTTACAAAGACGATGAAGCCGATAAAAAGTGCTTAGATGTAGAAGAAAATGATAAGGAAGTAATTAATTAAAGTTAAAATTCTTGTAAGGCTTGTTACCTTAGTATACAGAAATTTTAATTGTTAAGACTACCGATGATAGCAAAACACAAGATGTCTTTCGACAATTCCGACTCAATCTAAAATGATACTGTTTTAGAAAATTAGATTTTAATGTTTTTAAAATAGTGTAAGGAAAGAATTAGCTGTATTTAAGCAATTAAAGATACACAGGATGTTTAAAAAAACTTTTATGTGACCAAGTGACCATAACTCGCACAATTATTAAAACTGATGTGGCCATAATAGAACTTTCGTACGCGTTGAAAATATTTAAAAAGACGTCAGAAATAGAACCTAACTTAATAGTAAGCTCAGAAGCTCTTCCTGATTTCAAAAACTAAAATTATACGGGGTGTTTCTATTATAATACTAAGCTAATCTCATTTCCGGTTAAACCGGAAGTCAAAATGCTGGTATGGTATCACTAGATAGATAATTTTACAATCTTTCAAATAACTCAAAATATACAGAGTGTTGTATTTAAAATAGAAAAGCGAACCCCGTTTCCGGTTAAACCGGAAGTTAAAACATAACATGTTTGGTATCATTGGACAGCTAATCTTACCCTATTTTAAAAAATCGCAAAATATACAGGGTGTTTTCAAAAACTCCTTTTGCTTGATTAATTTCCGGTTTGACCGGAAGTATTTTAATTGTAACAAATAGAAATTTATGGAATAAATGAATATACCAACTTGCAATTACAAACTTTCACTAGAAAAGAAATTATACATTTTTGATATTTTGACCTTCAAAAAATCATAACTCCGGATCTGCTCATAGAAAATGAGCCAAACAACGGTGTTTTAATTAAGAACTTCAATATCTACAACATATCAAAAAAATAGACAAAAAGGCCGGAGCCAATTTTGAGAAAAATCGTTTTAAAATTTTAGTCATCTTTGGTTCTTTAAAAGTAGTTAATTGTGATATTATTTTAAAAATTGACTCTAACAAAACTAAAGCCCTATATGTTGCATATATATTCCTGTTTTAAGATTTTTATAATAACAATTATCTCCAAAGTTGTAATAAAAAAACTAGAAAATGATCCAACCGTTATACTGGCCGCCATTTTGGATTTAAAAATTTGAAAAAGAATTTTTAAATTAGGGCGGATGTGTACGAACTTCTAGCCGAGTATAAATACTGTGGATCAAGATGTCCCTAAATGCGACCAAAATAACTCCCTTATTTTGGGCCACCCTGTATAGATTTCGTTTAAAACCTTATTTTGTCAATGAAATTGGCCGAAACCAAATTTCAACAAAATTGCTTTAGCTTTTGTTTGAAGGCGTTACCACACATCCAGACAGACTTTTTCAAAGCCAAAAATGTGTCGATTTCCAATTTTACCCGGTTTACAAGAAATTGGTAAAACCACGTAAAACCATCCTTAATGCGATTTATAATTTATTTAGCAAAATAGGTATACCAAAATAATTTTAACGTAAGCCAAGTTATTCTAAAAATGAATCGAGTGTTCCGAAGTTTCCACGTTTGCCTCTAGAAGATGATCGTGCTCTACCACCACCACGACTAGTACGCCCTCGTGTCGTTGCACGCCCTCGTGTCGTCGTAGCAGCCGCACGAGTATTTCTGGTAGGCATTGGAAATTCTTCATCACTATCTTCAATGGTTTGTTTGGACGTAGATGCCTTTGATCTTGAGCTTGTACTCCTACCACTTTTGGTAGGCACTCTAACTACAGGCTCTTCATCACTATCCAAAATAGATAACGAACGCAAAGTTTTAGATTGTTTGGTAGAAGTCACAGGAACTTCATCGTCGCTGTCCGAAATTTCTATTCTTGGATTTTTATTTCTACCAACTGGATCATCTACATTTGCTTCGATCTGCTTAAAATCATCATTTAATACAAATTTAAAAATACCATTATTAATTCACCTCGTCTTGACTAGCACCCTGCCTTTGTAGTCGACATGCTTCTATTGCGTCGTCGACATTATCAATATCTGGATCCATCTGAATTAATGCTTGAAGTGTTTGTTTGAACTGATTCCTATAATTTAAACAAAAAGTTTAATCCTTGGCTTAGTCTAGTCTCGATATTTCTTTAACGACTTACTCCATCATAACCTGAACTGCATCATGGTCTCCATGACGTACGAAACGACTTACAGCTTCTGTTAATCCTTTAGCAGATAAAATTGATAATTTATCTTTATTCTCTTCGAAAAATTTCAAAATAAGATCTTCGGCGCAATTTGCCCATTCTCCAATCTACAAGGAACGTGAATCTGAGACAGTAGTCAAAGATTAAATAAAAGACAAACCTCAATTCTCTCGTATTCTTCATTAAGCGAATCTATATCAGTCTTATTCCTCTTTTCCTTGGCTGTAGCATTAAAAAATCGAATTATTTCGTCCGGATTTGCTACGCGACCCGTAAAATGCATTCCTATTCTAACAGCATTAAATTCTTGCTGATCGGAGAAATAATAAACTTTTAACCTCAATAGTGGGAGAGGTGGCTGTTTGGCAGAATCCGTATGTTTAGAATTAGCCATTTCTATCATTTCTTCGATTTTTTCTTTAACTTGCTCGATAGCTTGCTCAGACGCGCGTTCGAGCCTATATTTTTCAGAGTTTGGATTCTCCAACAGAAGTTCATCAATAATAAAAGGCCGTACAGTCTTTAAAGGCAATGGGACCATTTTAAACTGCTCACGATATATATACAGCAAGCCGATCTTCTTGGGAATAGCTTCACCGGCAGAAAGAGAAGTGGCCACAGAACTACCTAAGTTGGCGTTTTTAATTTAATTATAACTCAAAGCGTTTCAACTATACCTGGTTGAGAGACAAATATGTCATTACCGACATTTTCGGGCTCAATACGACAATCGTGTTCGTGGCCCCAAATTAGAAGATTCATAAAATCGGGAAAGGCATCGTCTGGAATGAAATTTTTAACGCCACGAGCAGCCCTATTTTGATGCAAGACTAGCATATTAAACCAATCTTCGCCTTCGGGACGTTTCATAAGCACCTACGATTACACAGTTATAAAAACACTCAACAAATTGAACTAAATACCTTCTTCTCCCTAAACAAACGCCCAAGACGTTCGTCCCTAATGTGCGACAAACCATAAAGAGCCAATTTTGTTTCGCCCTTTTGCAAAAGAAGCGGTCTAACTTCAATTTGTGACAGATCGTTCCAACGACCAAAGTAATTAACTAAACCAGTTGTTGATACGACATCTAAAGCAGACACATGCTGTTGACCTAAAACTTTCAAATTAGAAATGATCCAAAACTCGTTCAAAAGCTCACCAGTGGGATCATCGTGATTTCCATGTATCGAAAAAACTGGTAGCCCAATATTTAAGTTAGGGTCCTCGTAATTCACAATCGGATTTTTTTGATACTGAAAATTACACGACTGATCCGATAAAAATTCAAAGTGGACCGGTTTGTCCCCCAAACAGTACCTAAAATTGTAATTTCTAACCAAAATTGTTTTTAAAGTAGCCCAACTTACGTTCGTAATAATTCCAAGCACTTATAAATACAATACGGACTAGGTTTACTATCGTGAAATAAATCACCGCCGAGTAATAAGAAATCGACTTCGTTTTTAACTGCGAGTTGTAGTATTTCTTCAAATGTGGTAAAAGAATCTTGGCCTGTGAAGTATGTCGTTAGATTTTGTAAGTTTCGAACAAAATTAACTCGCCTCTTAATAAATTTTTTTCAGCATAACCTAAATGAATATCTGTTGCAACCAAAATCTTAAATGTATCTTCTTCTGTCGGATTATCCTCTAACTCACTTTCATTACGCGACATTTTATAAATTAAAAATTAAGTTTAACAGATTAAATGAAAGAATGAATGAAATCACATGAAACGATAAATTTTTTAAAGGTTTTTGTACATAACTACATAACCTTACTTTTTTGGCGCTAAAACTTAACTGCTTGACAGCGCCTCTAGTATTGATAAATGAAACAAAATTTTAATTTCGATGGAAAACTAGATTAGGAATTTTTAAAATGTCAGGAAAATCTTGTCTTGTAATTGCACGCCACGACGCCACTAGATCCGCAACACTAAAAAAATCAAGTACATAAATATTACAGAATTTTACAGACCTTTAAATTCTCAAGGTCATAGGGGGAATCCCCCCACAACAGGTCATTCATTTTAATGCTTTTGTCTATATTCTAGATGCATCTACCATCTACCGGATGTAGAGTGTACAGTTTTTCTGTATGGTCGTCGGGGTCGAGGGTTGCAAGTTATCAGCATTATCAGGGGCCGAACGGCATTTTATTTAGTACTGGTGTGGTGTATTGAATAAGTGTTCCGTGGAATTAGTGGTTGACATGGGGTCGAGCAGTTCGAGCGTGAGTCCCGTAAAAGGTCAGCAGTTTTGAAACTGATTCGCCTAGTTAACTAACCTACTGTGTTTGCTTTTAGATCACTTGAAATGTGTCATTTGCTCAAAAGTTCTCTCGCGTGGTCCAATTAAAGTTAACATTAGAAATGGTTCCGTTGTATGTGGTTGCTGCACGAATACGAACACCATTGCAAGCGAACACATCGAAACCATTTTAAAAGAGATTGAACTTCCTTGTAGTTATTTTGATAGGCCCAACTACTGTAAAATTTGGTGATGTCGAACACGAAGATATTTGCGCTTATATTTGGTATAAATGTCCTTCGAGGGTGGATTGTGCTTGGGAAGGTTTGCCTACAGATGTTTATGATCACTTTAATAAGATTCACCCAACTTTTGTTTTACAAAAAGCTGAGTTTAATATTAATATCGGTCTACCTTTTAAACAAAACTGGATGATTCGAGTTAATAAAAATGTAATTTTACTTCAGGGTATATACGACCCAGTTACTAAAAATTTGCTTTTTCGTACCGCATATTTCCCACTAGGCGAACAAATACTATTGAAGTATAAAGTGCAGCTAAGCGACGTTGAGGACAAAGCAATATTTATACTTGCAGATCAATCGTACAAGTGCGTGATTTTTAACAGTTTCTATGATTTAAAATCTATAACCAATTTTGAAATTAAAAAATATTTAGAAGGCCTCGATAATGTGAATGTTATTAAAATGACGATTGAATTTGAATAATTATTTAATGATAAAATATGTACAAGATTAATAAAATTTACACATTTCTATATTAGGGCACCAATAAATTCAAATTTGGCGAATGTACAATGGAAACGTTTTTCACCTCTGAACCAACACTACCATGAATCGCCAAGACGTGTTTTTTTAAAGAAAACTTTCGCGAACATTTGTATTTGCACATCGTACAATGAAATGGTCTTTCGCCAGTGTGAGTCAACATGTGTTTGTCCAAAGTTGACTTTCGCGAAGATTTGTAATCGCAAATTGAACATTGGTAAGGTTTTTCACCAGTGTGAGTCAACATGTGTTTATTTAAAGTTGACTTTTCGATGGATTTGTATTCGCAAATGGTACACTGGAAGGGTTTTTCACCGGTGTGGGCCAACACGTGATTGTATAAAGTTGACTTGCGCGAAGATTTGTAATCGCAAATTGTACATTGGTAAGGTTTTTCACCAGTGTGGGTCAACATGTGTTTTCTTAAAGTTGCATTTCTCGAAGATTTGTATTCGCAAATTGTGCAATGAAAACGCTTCTCGCCTGTGTGAGTCAACATGTGTTGGTTTAGAGATGACTTGAACGAAGTTTTAAATTTGCAAACTGTACAGTAAAATAGTTTTTCACCTGTACGAGTTGGGTCATTCTTTAAATTATCTGTCTTTGTAAATTTGTATTTGTACGTGGGTTTACTTGAATTACACCCACTTGCCAGTTCCGAGTCACTTGTACTACACGGATATACATTTCGATTCTTATGCACCTGTACATGGACAATTAAACTTGATTTCCTCGAGCTCTTAAAGTCGCAGTTATAACAGTAGTATACTTCGCTAATTTCTACACTATTTTCTTCGGTTTTAACACATTCTTGAATGGGCTCTTTGAAATCATATGCTTCTATTTTAACAGAACCTAAAAAGTATTACAACAGTATAAGTATCGAATCCTGACAACCATAAATAAAACTTACCAACATCGTAGAGGTGATCGTAACAAGGTTCTTCTTTAACAGTTTCATCTACAATAGCATTATTACAACAAACAAAATCGTAACTTTCAAAAGTAGAGTCTTCGACTTGTTCCTTTTTGATTGTTACTTCCATTTGTATGTTTTTTCTAATAAAAAAAATCGAAATTAGGAAGCTTAAAGAAGCTGCCTCTTTTAACTACGTTGATACACTGACAAACTCGATTCAACTTATAGACAAACAAAAAAATATTAGTTTATGTATAGAGTAGGGTGAAGATGCACTAAGAATTAAGATATAAGCTGTGGCAAGTTTCATGAGTTTCAGTAGCTCGAAAATTTTAAGGTTATGTAGTTTACGTCAAGAGTAAGTAGCGGTGTTGCCAAGCCAAGATAATGTGTTCACAGCAGTGTGGAGCAGCTACCACCTACGTTCGCCGAACGCTCAGATCTCACAAACACACAACACTATCCCTGCGTTCGGGGAGCTCGCTATTAGTACTAATAGCACTATTTTGCCGTTCGGGGAGCTCGCTTTCAACGCTATGAAAGCTTTCGTGACGTCACTGTTCCAGTACGTGAACTTATGGGTCAAACGCTAAAAGCCTCCCCGAACGCACAGTAATACGTCATAATAGCGTGTGGTGCTAATAGCGTGAAAGCGAGCTCCCCGAACGCACCCTATATTGAAAAGGCTTTTCATATTGTGTACTATGTACTACATTTAAAGGGCTTTTCACCAGTGTGTACTAAGAAAATTACACTTTTAAGGCACTTTCACGTGAACATAATGTGTAATCGCACACAATACATTTAAATGACCTTTAACTGTGTGCAATGATACATAATGTCTATTGTCTATTTAAATTAGGTTTGCGAGAATTAGTATAATCGCAAAACTTATACTTAAAAGGTTTTTCACCTATGTGTGTTAATTTAAAAAATGTATTTTAAGCTACTTTTCATAGAACACGTAGAACTGCAGTTATAACAGTTGTTGTATAATGTATACTTCCTTAATTTTTGAAACTTTAGTCATTTTCTTAAATTTTAATATCCTCTTGAATTGACTCGTCCAGACCATACTCAATGATAATGATAATTAGCCATATCTATCAATTTATCGATATAAAGTTGATAACTCTTATTTTTATATTTTATTCTAACAATCTGATAGATGTTGCTAAAGATATTTATTTAATTTCAGTTAAAGCGGTAGCTCGATAGAGCGAGACGTCTCCAGCGGGCAGCGCGTGAGTTGCTTGATAGGCAGCGCGCAATTATATTAAAATAATAAATTAGTATACAGTTTTTGACAAATGAGACTGAAAGAACATTGCAAATGAGTTATCAAAGCGATAGTCTGTCACTGCCAAGTGGCAGCATTAACTTAGGGGAGACTCGAGAAGAGTAGGTTTTGATACTTTTTAAGTTTTTCGCTTATAACTTGAAAACTACGCACTCTTTGAAAAAAATGTATTTGTATAAAAATAAAATACATCAAATTTCCTACAAATTATATATTTTAGACTTTTTTTCAGACAAACGGTTTAGGCGCTAGAGCGCGTTAAAGTTTAACGAAATTCCAAAATTGGCCAAAAACTGAATTTTTTAGGTTATCGCTTATTGCTCGAAAACTACGCCCTTTGAGAGTAAATTGTTTCTATAAAAAAATAAAATACATCACATTTTTCACAAATTATATCGCTTAGGTTTTTTCTTCAGACGAACGGTTTAGGCGATAGAGCACGTTAAAGTTGGAGTAAAGCTCCAAAATGTACTAAAAAAACTTTTTTTTAGTTTATTGCTGATAACTCACAAACTACGGACTTTTAGAGATACGTGTTTCTATAAAAAAGAAGTACAGTAAATTGACTAGGTACAAATGATGTCTTTTAGATTTTTTCTTCACCCAAACAGTTTAGGCACTAGAGCACGTTAAAGTTTGTCAAAAACTCCAAAATCGACCAAAAACTGAATTTTTTAGTTTATCGCTTATAGCTCGAAAACTACGCAGTTTGAGAGGAAAGTGTTTCTATAAAAAAATAAAGTACATTACATTTTCTATAAATTATGTGTTTTAGGTTTTTCTGCAGACAAACGATTTGGGTGCTAGAGCACGTTAAAGTTTGACAAAAGCTCCAAAATTTATCAAAAAAATCTTGTTTAGTTTATTGCTTATTATAACTCTCAAACTACGGACTTTTAGACATACGTGTTTTTATAAAAAAATAAAGTGTATTAAATTTTCTACAAATGATGTCTTAGGTTTTTTCTTCACACAAACGGTTTAGGCGCTGGATCACGGTAAAGTTTGAGAAAAATACCAAAATTGTAAAAAAAAACTTTTTTTAGGTTATTGCGTATAACTCAAAACTACGCACGTTTAGAGAAACAATTGTTTTATAAAAAATAAAGTCCATTAAATTTTCTACAAATTGTGTCTCTTTGATTTTTTCGTCACATGAACCGTTTAGACGCTAGAACAGGTTAAAGGTTAAAGTTTGACAAAAATTCCAAAACTACCCCATGGCGCTGAAGTCAATTTGGGGCTCCTTGGGGCTTAAAATAAACAAAACTTTTGTAAATATTTGAACTTTTCATTTGATCGATTGAGTATCTTTTGTAGTTTATTGTCATCTAATCAATAGCAGGTATCTCGATACAATCTTGGTTTTGATAAGACGAATGAAAAGTGTTGGTCGTTTATACGCATTTCTGCGCTCTATTCTTGTAAAACACATCCGTCAAATGGGTTCAAACGCGAGCTCCGCAAAATGTAAACACAGAAACGTTCAAAAAGTGGATTTTTTTCGTTAACTAACCTCACGCTTTGTTTTTAGATCATTTAAAATGTGCCGTTTGTTCAAAAGTTCTCTCGCGTGGTCCTATTAAAGTTAACATTAAACATGGTTCCATTGTATGTGGTCGCTGCCCAAATACGAACACCATTGCAAGCGTACAGATCGAAAACATTTTAAAAGAGATCCAACTTCCTTGCAGTTATTCTGATAAAGGGTGCTCAACTAGCGTAAAATTTGGCGATGTTGGACACGAAACTATTTGCGCTTATATTTGGTATAAATGTCCTTCGATGGTGGACTGTGCTTGGGAAGGTTTGGCCAGCGATGTTTACGAACACTTCGATAACGTGCACAAAAATTTTGTTTTACAAAAAGCAGAGTTTAATATTGATACGAGTCTACCCGTAAGACGTAACTTTATGATTCGTGTGAAGAAGAACGTGGTTTTACTTCAAGTTATATACGATCCAGCGCCAGCTATCAAAAGTTTACTTTTTCGCGCCGCCTATTTTCCACTGGGTGAAGAAGTACTGTTAAAGTATAAGGTGCGACTCAGCGACGTTGAGGACAAAGCAATATTTATACTTGCAGATCAATCGTACAAGTGCGTGATTTTTAACACTTTATACGATTTAAAATTGATGACAAAGTTTGAAATCCAAAAATACTTAGAAGGGTTCAATAATGCGAAAGCTATTAAAATCACGATTGACTTCGAGTAAGTAACTAATATTTTAATGAAATAGATTTTAAATATGTACAAAATTAGTAAATTCTACACAGCTCGATATGGCACTTATAAATTAAATATCACTTTAAACGTTTTTGGTCTTATATTAATCCTACACCTTCTTTTTCTCCTTTCATACTGCAGTGTATCTCTAAATTTTGTTTTAATTTCGATTTTCTCTGTCTTTGTTTTCGTCTTCTGCATATAAAGTAAATTATTATTAATAATAATATCGCCGCTCCGACGATAACAGGTATACCAATTTTCAGTAAGGCAGATTTTCTTTGAAAGTCGTCGTATTGGGCTTTGCAATTGTTAAACGTCTCCTGATCTTCGTCCGATATGTTATAATCGCATTCTAAAACGAAATAATTAGTTCACAAAAATAATATCGCATTTTAGTTTATTTCAATAAAGGGGGTGTGACCCAAAAATAACATTTTTCACGGATATATTATGTAAACAAAATATCTAAGAACAGTTGTTAAAACCGCACATCTAAAATCCAAATATTAATAGAGATATAGGCGTTAGAAGTTTTACTGAAGCTGCCTGTGACGTCATACCTACATCGGCCGTCAGCGTACTTAGTCGTATTCACAATACATTAGTAGCGCTACTAATAGTCCAGTCAATGGGGAGAATAACAGGCCATTGCCCTACAAAAGGTGGTGTAGTTCTGATTTTTGAATATGTTATTCAGTTAGAAGCCCTGATGAAAAAGCCAAGTTTTCGACCTTGAGGGGGGTCCGCGCGATCCGCCATCTTGGATTAAAGGTACGAAAAATTGGTTTTTCCGATTTAACTTCTTAAGGGTTGATCCCAGGACAAAACTGTCAAATCCAACTTTGGAGAGGACAAAATGCCCTACAATATTTGTTCCATTCATTTTTTCCCTATCTGTTACGGTTTCTGAGATATAAGCCGGAGAAAATCGCTATTTTTCGAAAAAATGAATTTTTTTGGTAAACTTCGCATGGAGACTTTTTTACCGTTTATTTGAGAGAAAACTCTTTGGAACAAAAGTTGTAGGATTTTAAATTGCCTTTAAACTGAGTGTATCACTGATATTTTAACTCAACCAGATCCAAAGTTAGAATTGTCGACATATGAGACAGGTTGTTGGCAATATAAACGAGAAAATTTGCTCAACATCTCTACCCCCCCATAACCATTTTAAATTGAATAAATGTTGAAATGCGAGAGAAATTGTTATGGGTTGATATGGGATAAGAGAGGGGGGGCTGTAACAAAAACTTCGAGCTGCGAACACTCATGACTCAGTTTTCGACATTTATAGGTTATCATAAAACTGCTCTAACTTTGGATCTGGTTGAGTTAAAATATCAGTGATACACTCAGTTTAAAGGCAATTAAAAATCCTACAACTTTTGTTCCAAAGAATTTTCTCTCAAATAAACGGTAAAAAAGTCTCCAAGCAAAGTTTGCCAAAAAAATTCATTTTTTCGAAAAATAGCGATTTTCTCCGGCTTATATCTCAGAAACCGTAACAGATAGGAAAAAAATGAATGAAACAAATATTGTAGGGAATTTTGTCCTATCCAAAGTTGGATTTAACAGTTTTGTCGTGGGATCAACCCTTAAGAAGTTAAATCGGAAAAACCAATTTTTTGTACCTTTAATCCAAGATGGCGGATCGCGCGGACCCCCCTCAAGGCCGAAAACTTGGATTTTTTATCAATGCCCCTAACTCAATAACATATTCAAAAATCAGAACTACACCACCTTTTGTAGAGCAAAACCCCCCATTGACTGGACTATAATCCCATAACCTACTAATGTGTTGTGCATACGACTAGATACGCTGACGGCCGATGTCGGTATGACGTCACTGTATACTTAAAAACGTTATATCTTCAAAACGGCTTGTCTCAGTGATGTGCGATTTTGAAATTTGTTTTTAGAATTTTTCGTACTATAACTTAAATTTTTGGGTCACACCCCCTATAAACACAGATACGTTTATTATACGTAAAAAATACGTCTACGTGGTGTACTATACATATCTCGTATATTTTTTAGACGTATAAAATTGGTATATTTTTTAAACGTGACCATTTTTGCTTTAACTGTACGTAATTTCTATGTCGTATAATAAACGTAATCAAAGAACGAGTAATATACGCAAATGTAAGATGTTTTATTACCAAAGACCAAAGGTAGTTAAAACATACAGTTCGACGTATATTAAATTTAAAAATATACGTATATTAAACGTTTAAACTTATACGTGAAATAAATAGATTTTAAGTACGTATAATATACGTTTAAATTACCTATAAAATATCCCAATCGTAATTTTGGAAACGTAAAATAAACGCACGATAAGCTACACATTTTAATCAAAAGAAAACGTATATTATACGTATAATATATATAACTGTGTTGATTGGAGCGCAAGCCTTTTTACGTCTAAAAACTCACCGTTCTCTTTCACTTCGCACGCCATTTTGGTAAACTTCACCTTCCTTTCCCTCAACCATCGTTGTAAATTCCAACAATCGCAAGGATTGTTAAAACTAATCGTCGAGTTATTATTTGCCAACTTATTCAAATTGCACATGCCCGCCAAATCCCTAGGCTCCAAATTCAACAGGTTGTTTCCAGAAATGTTGTAAAGCAACAAGTGGGGCATTATACCAAAATTCGGCAAACTTTCGAACTCGTTAAAAGCAACATGTATAGCCTCCAAAGGACTCGTAACTGGCCCGCCTTCTTCCACAGCTTCGATGATATTCATATTTTGATTTTGGCTCAGGTAGAGTCGTTTCAAAGATGGCAGTTGGAAAATGACGGGCGGTAACTTCGTTAAAGGGTTTAACGACAGGTCGACGCTCATGAGCCCGCTCAGCTCTTGCAAGGCCGCATCTTCGAACGTAGTTAGGATGTTATCCGATAAGTACAGCATTTTTATATTCGTGTATTTTGCCAAATCATCCCTGGTGATTTTTCTCAGCCTGTTGTAAGTTAAATCGATGACCTAAAAAAATATGATCGTTGAGCTTACTGTTACTAGTTTACTAGAACAAATTGGTGAGAGGCAAATTAGTTATATTATCACATCCATTTAAATTTAAACTGAAGGTTAGTGTTGTATCAGTTGTATCACATTAATTGAGTGAAAATGATTGTTAGGTACTACTGAACTCGACGATTTTATACAGGGTGTCCATTTGAACTTTCTTTAAAAGAGAGGTCCTTCAAAACCGTTTCTACAACGCGGAGGGACTTATATAGTAGTCGTCTCCATCCAATCCCTTATTAGCCGTTGAAAAATACTTTCTTAGCAAAATTCAAACAGAAAAATCCTTTATGAGATTGAACGGTCGTAAACGAGCACTGCAGCCGGGAAAGCACCCATTGCAATGCCTTGCAGCTGTTTTTTAAAATTTATTTTAAAACTTGACGAGTTATACTTAATTGTAATTTAATTACAACAGTCAGTGTTCTAAATTCTCTTGTTAACTTTACTCGAATTTAATTTGAATTCGTACCATTTATTCAATTGTGTTTAATGTCTTGGCAATTATTAAAAGATGAGTCAGTGCAGTAAATTGCAAGTTGCTTTACTCGCGCCGCTATTGATGTCTACTAAAAGAATTTTCCAATGCGGTATTTTAGGTTATTAGTTATTACTTCTTCGTAATAACCTGTAAGGATTACAGTTCACTTTTAGTAAAACCGTAAAGAAATCGATGACATGCTGACCCTAAACGACCTTCCGTACAGCCTATTAAGTCCCCCAAAGCCTCGTACGCACATCCTTATGCCTTAAAAGCCCAGCATGGCCTGTAAAATCGCCTTGCGATGAAACTAGCGAACCAATTAACTGACGTCAATCGAAGCTAAAAGTCAAGAGCCTAGAAAACATCCTCATATTGGTACGAGGGCCGGGATGTAGCGAACACGTTTTTAAACGAAAAAGTACAAAATTCGGTCAGAAGAGCGAATTTTTTTTAAACTTCAAAGGCGTCTGTTACCACGAAAGGCTGCTTTTAAAATTGGCTTTCACAATATATTTAAAATCTACACAAAAAATGCAATTTTTTGGTTTATAAACTGTTCGTGTATGGTTTAGTTTGGCCCCCGAAAAACCCATCCTTCTCAAGGTGTATATTTAAACGCGCTCTAGCACCTAAACTGTTCGTTTAACAAACTAATCATTTGTAGGAAATTTAATGCACTTTATTTTTGTAAAGAACCACTTTTCTCTTAAAGTGCGTAGTTTTCGAGTTATGAGCGATAACAAAAACAAAGGTTTTCGGCAGATTTTGGAATTTCTGTCAAACTTTAACGCGCTGTAGCACCTAATCCGTGTGTCTGCAGAAGAAAATTGTAGATACCTAATTTGTAGAAAACTCTATGTGCTTCATTTATATAAAGTGCACTTTTCCCAGAAAGTGCGTAGTTTTTGAGTTATAAGCGATAATATAAAACACAGACTTAAGAATTTTTGTCAAATCATTTACGCGCTCTAGCGCCATATCCGTTTGTCTGCGAAAGAAAGCCTTACATACATAATTTGATTGAAATTATTTGTGATTTATTTATGTACAGGTGAACTTTTCTCAGAAAGTGCGCAGTTTTTGAGTTATAAGCGATAATATAAAAAACAGTTTAGAAACAGATTTAAGAATTTTTGTCAAAACATTAACGCGTTCTAGCGCCTAATCCGTTTGTTTTTAGAAAAAAATCGTAGACACGTAATTTGTAGGAAATTCTATGGGCTTCATTTATATATAGGTGCGCTTTTCTCAAAAAATGCGCAGTTTTTGAGTTATAAGCGGAAATATAAAAAACAGTTTAGAACAAATTTAAGAATTTTTGTCAAAATATTAACGCGCTTTAGCGCCTAATCCGTTTGTCTGCGAAAGAATGCCGTAGAAGCATAATTTGAAGGAAAGTATTTGTGGTTTATTTATATACAGGTGAACTTTTCTCAGAAAGTGCGTAGTTTTTGAGTTATAAGCGATAATAGACAAAACAGTTTCTTATGCAGAATTTGGAATTTGTATCAAACTTTAACGCGCTCTAGCGCCTAATCCGTTTGTTTTTAGAAAAAAGTTGTAGACACGTAATTTGTAGGAAATTCTATGGGCTTCATTTATATATAGGTGCGCTTTTCTCCAAAAATCCGCAGTTTTTGAGTTATAAGCGGAAATATAAAAAACAGTTTAGAACAAATTTAAGAATTTTTGTCAAAACTTTAACGCGCTCTAACGCCTAATCCGTTTGTCTGCGGAATAAAACCTTAGAGACATAATTTGAAGGAAATTATTTATTCTTTATATATATACAGGTGAACTTTTCTCAGAAAGTGCGTAGTTTTTGAGTTATAAGCAATAATATAAAAAACAGTTTCTTAGGCAAACTTTGGAATTTTTTTCAACTTTTAACGCGCTCTATTATTTACCAAAAATCTCTTGGATATATAATTTGTAGAAAATTATATGTTCTTTATTTAAATGTAGAAACACTTTTCCCAAAAAGTGCGCTGTTTTTAAGTTATAAACGATAAACAAAATTTGGCAGATTTTGGAATATTTTTCAACTTTAACGCGCTCTAGCGCTTAAATCGTTCGTCTTAGGAAGAAAGCCTAAGAGATATAATTTGTAGAAAATGTGATGTAGTTTATATTGATATAGAAGAACGTTTCCCATAAAGTGCGTAGTTTTAGAGATATAAGCGAAAAACCAAAAGGAGCAATACCCCACCATTCTCGAGGGATCCCCAAGTTAATGTTACCACTTTTGAGTGGCATACGGTCGGTTTTATTACTGATTTTCAATACTATTTTAGCCTGCATTTTTAAACATTTTGTACTTTATCGTTAGTTTGTTAAAAGTGCTCGTGTCTCCCGGATTACTATGGGCCACCATCATCGCTATGAGAACAAATTATTTAGATCAGATATTTACAATTTTTATTTGGCAAAAGTTTCTACATTTGTAGCGCTATACCACTGATTGTAGAGCATGCTAAGGAACGTCTAATCGAGTTGATACTTAATTTGAGACCAATCCGAATAAAAAGCGACCTCATGAAGCCCATTTAAGGCTATTTTAGTGTCTTTTAGCTTGTATTTGGCCCAAATCGGCATCTGAGTTGGTTACAATTGGTGGAAAGAAAACAGAATATTCAAAGGCTTATCCACTAAGCCATGACTAAATAAAAATCATCATACTTGTATTAACTGGAGCTATACCACAAATCACAAGGTTGTGTTTGAGAAAATACAGGAACTTAAAAGCATAAACCAGCGGCCTACCTACTGATAAAAATTAGGTGCTGCCTCGCACCAGTGTACGTGTACCCGTCACCCTATAATTTAAAAATAAATTAGTGTAAATGGCTACAAACCCTCAGTTAGTAACTTAAAACCCGATTTACACATAGTAAAAGCTGAATATAAGCCAATGAGGGAGTGGGGTGATTTCCTGATTTCAAGTACATAATTTCTCCGATTACTCGGTCGTTTTTAAGATTTTTACGTTCAAGAGTCACGTCGAATTTTAGGAAAAACTGCATTTCTCTGTATAAGCCGTAACATCATCATCATCATCACTTTTGCCACTTATGGATATTGTTAAGTTCAGCAAAATTTTTGTCGTGTAATAAAAAATGTACGCGACTTTGTTCCCCACAGAAACGAAACACTTCTTTAGTCGAAAAGGAGATGAGTAATTAAAGCCAATTGAACACTATTAATTTAATTAAAACCGTGAACTCCCAACGTCGCGTTTAAAGAAATTTTCTTCAATTAAAATGGAGAAAAGTTTAATTCTTCCACACGTCACGTGTTCTTTAATTTTGAGTAAAATATAATTTAGAAAGTACAAGTAAATTACAATTACCTCGACGTCGCTCCTCAGGCACTGGGGAAAATTTTCAAAATTTTTAGAATAGCAGTCGGCACTCCACATTCCGTGAACTTTGCTTTCTTCACAAACGGGCTCATTTGTTACACATCTTTCGTCCGTTATCACAGATAGCGCATTAATTAGTAAATAGATTATCCAAATTTTCAGAAACTTCATTTGAGTTGCTCTGGAAGAGGAAAAACTTTTGTAATTTGTAGTTAAATCATTGTCGAGCGAAATGAGAGCACGAAAACAAAAATTTTTCTTCAAAAGTATAAAATCACATGGAATTGTTGTTAATATTTTAATATAAATTTTATAAACAACCTTATCTAAGTAAATACGTACTATCTTAAAGTAGACTTTTGATTAAAACCTCGAAGAAAAATTTTAATTACAGCGCATTTTGTATAAAAAGTGGCATTTACTTATATTTTGTGCACAATCAGCTCATACACTCACATTTCAGAAAGAAAAATATTTACGTTTGTTATTTAAAAAAATCACAACCACAGTTTGTTGCTATATCTTCGCTTAACAAAACTTAACGAACTAAATTTGTAGATTGAACCTAATGAACTCTGTTCTTTTCGAGAGAAGTAACAATAATGAATATTTAACTGCTTGATATGGATCGCGAGACGTCGTTTCGAAATTTTTTTTTCAAAAACTCAACTGGGTCCCCGAAAAAATAATTTTTTCGCGTATAAGGTCGTCGCAATTGCTCTAATAGCGTTTTACCGGAAACAATATTCAATCATTTTTTTAAGCGTCCAAATTATCTCAATCAGCTACCAGTTTAATTGATAGGGAGAGGTCTATTAGAGGTTTGATTCGTATAAAATAATTATATTTGTTATTTACAAGTTACATCTATCGAATCCATTGTTGATTTATGTGAAGGTTCTAGTTGTTACAATTATTTTCTAACACACACACACAAAAAGTGGCCTTTCGATGGGCAATTTTCTGATTTTTTTTGCCCTCGAAAAATGCAAAGCGAGGCTCTTAATTTGAAATAATGAAATTGTTATTTTTGTAAAGTTTAAATTTCGCGTTGAAACCTCAAAAGTTTTATCTTGTGTGGTGTGTGGTTAACTGAAACGTTGATAAGTATGCGGCTTGAGCGAGCAGCCTGTTAATGTTGGGGCCGCAAGAATCATATCATCGGCAGTAATGGGCATTTTGGGGATTTTAACCAACTTTTAGCACTTGTTTCAAAAAACAACGTAAATACCGAACACTCTTAAGAAGATAATAATTTAAAAAAATCACCCGTCACTTCTCGAGAAGTTTTGAATCAAAATTTCCTCTGATGCAGGATGGTTTAGCCACGGTTTATTTGTGGCAGAATTTTCCTAAATTTCATCTCGATGACTTCGCATCATGACGTCATTATTTGACCATTGGGCTTGCCTCCAACAATTTTCCCTAAGCAAAGCCACTTTAATTTGTATTTCGCACAAATATCAAAATGTTCGTCACAAGTAAAGTGAGGCCGTAGTAGTAGTCCAGTCAATAAACATATTGTAGAGTGCATGAAATATGCTAGAATTTTTGACTTCAGGGCTTCGTTAGGAGTAGTTGGTAGATCAACATACTAAAAGTCCCCGTCCCTGGGATGTGAGCAAACGGGAGGGGGTTACAATTTTTTGGTTTTTCGATTATATCTTCGAAACGGTACACTCTAGAAAAATATTTTTTAAATAAAAATGAAAGCTAATTAAATTTCCTACAATATTTATTCTATTCATTTTGTTCCTATCTGTTACGGTTTCTGAGATATAAGCTGGAGAAAATAGCTATTTTTAGAAAAAATTAATTTTTTGGTAAACTTCGCTTGGGGACTTTTTACCGTTCATTTGAGAGAAAATTCTTTCGAACAAAAGTTGTAAGATTTTAAATTGCCTTCAAATTGAGTGTATCAGTGATATTTTAGCTCAACCAGATCCAAAGTTAGAGCAGTTTTATGATAACCTATAAATGTCGAAAAATGAGTCATGAGTGTTCGCAGCTCGAAGTTTTCGTTACAACCCCTCCACCCACCCTTCATATCAACCCATAACAGTTTATCTCACATTTCAACATTAATTCAATTTAAAATGGTGTTGGGGGGGGGGTAGAAATGTTGAGCGAATTTTCTCGTTTATATTGCCAACAACCTGTCTCATATGTCAACAATTATTCATTGTAACGTTCTGGAAAGTAGTGTTTGAGGAAAGACGTGGGGGGGGGGGGCTCATATAACATTAAAATCGGTTCAAGGGCTTGCCAACCACACGCGTTCAAAGATTGGCTAACTTGCGGTAAGTCGCACTTCTCCATGAAACCAGGTTTGCCGGTACTCTTTTGGCTATAACTCCAAAAATATTTGTCCGATCCGCAGTTTCTTTTTTTCATCTGAAAGCTGGTTAAATTTCACATCAGACTTCATATATTAAATTTTGATCAAGCTCTATAAAATAAAAATCCTATTACGCTAAAAACCGCGCACTGTTCTGAGATCCAAGTTTTCTTGGTACATTTTTCTCAATAACTCCGAAACTATTTGTCCGATCCAAAATTTTATTTTTCCATCTAAAAGCTGGTTAAATTTACTATCTGACCCTGTATATCAAATTTTGATTAAATACCGTAAAATACACTCTGCGAAACTGCGGATCGGACAAATATTATAACTTATATATAACTATAATATAACTTTGGATCTGGTTGAGCTAAAATATCAGTGATACACTCAATTTGAAGGCAATTTAAAATCCTACAACTTTTGTTCGAAAGAGTTTTCTCTCAAATGAACGGTAAAAAAGTCCCCACGCGAAGTTTATACCAAAAAATTAATTTTTTCAAAAAATAGCTATTTTCTCCAACTTATATCTCAGAAACCCTAACAGATAGGAACAAAGTTAATAGAATAAATATTGTAGGAAATTTAATTAGCTTTCATTTTTATTTAAAACATATTTTTCTAGAGTGCACCGTTTCGAAGATATAATCGAGAAACCAAAAAATTGTACCTTCCCCCCTCCCACCCCCCGTATGTTCACATCCCAGGGGCGGGGACTTTTAGTATGTTGATCTACTAACTACTCCTAACGAAGCCCTGAAGTCAAAAATTCTCGCATATTTCATGCACTCTACACCCCTTTCTTGAGCACTCATTGACTGGACTATAGGGAGTTTTCGAACGCTCAAAAGAGGAGATGATTAGTGAGCGTTGAGCAAACGTGCCTTTTGAGGCTTGAAAGTGTAGGTAAGTAGGTACGGCGTTTTTTACGGCTCCCAAGGAGTCAGAAGGAGCGAGAAGTAAGTTCCAAAATTTCCTTGAAGTGTTGGGAGTTGGGAGCGTTTTAAAATGTAAAAATCGTAAAACTCAGTGAGTGCTTTCAGCGTTAGTTTAAAAAAAATTTGAAATTGATCTAAGAACACACTTGAAATGGTGCACGTAGTACACCTAATTTGTTAAACAAACAAATTTCTCAAATCGTTATTAGGTGGCATGTCCCATTAGTCAATAATTCCACAACTCATTAAACTTTTATTAACATTAATCACTGATAACCGATAACAGTTAGTAATCAACATTTTCGAATTGTAACTAAAACTTACCAACAACACGCGTTAATATTCAAAACATTTGAAAACAATAGGTACTAAGTACTACTTCATTTCTTAAACTCGCAATTAGTAGGTACTCAATTTGGCACAAATCATCCCTTAAACTACAAAAGTCATCGTACACAAACTTTTACATTTCATTTCAAAACTTTTGTGGATAACGACGACGAGAGGCGATCGCACTTCGACTATCTATAAAGTTTGTAGTACAAAACGTATCAAATTAATGTATCGATACATTTGTATCTCTAATGGAACGAACGAAACCGAGCCGTTTGACAAATTTAAATTTGTCTACACAAAAGTCTTAATTGTGGATTAATTCTACCTCGTGATTAGTGCAATCACTGATATGTATAGCCTGTTTCATACGAGTTTAAAGTTAGTTATTAATAAAAAATAGTAATTAACACGTACAACGTTTATAATTGAAAAAAATTGTCAATTGGATAACGGAAAAACTACTTCCAAGGACTTCGATTCCGTGCTTTTTAATTAAAGAAATTATTTCATCCACATAAAAAATTGCAATATAGTAGTACAGGTAATAATATATGTAATTTGTTTACGTACACGCTTTGGACAACTTATTAGTGTGTTTAATTGACAGACAAAACATTGAACGTCCAATGCGTTTCTATCAGTTCCCTTTCAAGTACATACGTCCAACAGTTGAAATTGATGGCCATTTTCGGTTAGAAGTGAATTTATAACCATCCTTTCTGAATAGAGTAAGTGAGTAAGAGAATTCCGAGGGCTGCAGTGCAGAGTGGAGTTGAATCTAACTTGCATTGCTGAGCATCACTTAGGACATTTTTGTGTAGTATGTGGAATTTAGTTCCAGATTTGAAACAAAGGAGAAAAAAGATAATAAAGCCCACCTCACCACCTCTGCATATTACTTTCATGCAGCTTTCTCGGTCTCGTCAGTTCTCGAGTCACCCAAAATACAGTTCACAACTTACAACCATTCACGACGATTCTCTCGAGGACGTTAGAGCCGGACAGTAGAAAAGCAAGTCTTACGCCGTCCCATCTTCTCTAAGTTTAAGCTGCTGCAACGTCTGGGATTGTCAGAATCCGAAAACCAAATTTTATTCATCTTAAAAGGCTGCACTTTTCGTGTATCCTATATGGTTTAGTTTGACCCCCAAAACCCACCTTCACGAGACGCTATCCTTCAACGCGCTCTAGCGCCTAAACTGTTCATTTGACGAAAAAATTTAAGACACATAGTTTGTAGGAAATCGAATTTACTTTATTTTTGTATAGCAACCCTTTTCTCAAAAAGTGCATAGTTTTCGAGTTATAAGCGAGATTATAAAAAACAGTTACTTACCTATTTAGTTTTTTTGCCAGATTTTGGAATTTTTGTCTCTACCGTGTGTCTGCTGAAAAAAACCCCAGACATATAATTTGTAGGAAATTATACGCACTTTATTTAAATGTAGGGGCACTTTTCTCAAAACTGCGTAGTTTTTGAGTTATAGGCGATATAACAGTTTTTGGCCGATTTTGGAATATTTTTCAAACTTTGTCGCGCTTTAGCACTTAAATCGTTTGTCTGAGGAAGAAAACCTAGGAATTATAATTTGTAGAAAACTTGATGTAGTTTCTATTCATATAGAAACACTTTTCTCTTAAAGTGCGTACTTTTCGAGTTATAAGCACTACTATAATAAAAAAGGATTTTTTGGTAGTTTTGGAATTTTTGTCAAACTTTAATGCGCTCTAGCGCCTAAATCGTTGATTTGAGGAACAAAACCTAGAAAATATAATTTGTAGAAAATTTGACGTAGTTTATATTCATATAGAAGCACTTTCTTCATAAAGTGCATAGTTTTTGAGTTATAAGCGAGATTATAAGAAACAGTTTTTTGCCAGATTTTGGAATTTTTGTCAAACTGGCTTAAAACGCTCTAGAGCTTAAACCGTTTGTTTGCTGAAAAAAACCTTAGAAATATATTTATAGGAAATTATACGTACTTTATTTAATGGTAGGGGCACTTTCCCCAAAAGTCCGTAGTTTTCGAGTTATAGGCGATAAAACAGTTTTTGGCCGATTTTGGATATTTTTCAAACTTTGACGCGCTCTAGCGCTTAAATCGTTGGTCGGAGGAAGAAAACCTAGGAAATATAATTTGTAGAAAACTTGATGTAGTTTATATTCATATAGAAGCACTTTTCTCTTAAAGTGCGTAGTTTTCGAATTATAAGCGCTACTATAATTAAACAGGATTGTTTGGTAGCTTTTGAAAGTTTTTCATGCGCTTTAGTGCCTAAATCGAGATTATAAGAAACAGTTTTTTGCCAGATTTTGGAATTTTTGTCAAACTGGCTTAAAACGCTCTAGAGCTTAAACCGTTTGTTTGCTGAAAAAAACCTCAGAAATATATTTATAGGAAATTATACGTACTTTATTTAAATGTAGGGGCACTTTTCCCAAAAGTGCGTAGTTTTCGAGTTATAGGCGATAAAACAGTTTTTGGTCGATTTTGGAATATTTTTCAAACTTTGACGCGCTCTAGCGCTTAAATCGTTGGTCGGAGGAAGAATACCTAGGAAATATAATTTGTAGAAAACTTGATGTAGTTTATATTCATATAAAAGCACTTTTCTCTTAAAGTGCGTAGTTTTCGAATTATAATCGCTACTATAATAAAACAGGATTGTTTGGTAGCTTTTGAAAGTTTTTCATGCGCTTTAGTGTCTAAATCGTTGGTTTGAGGAGAAAAACCTAAGAGATATAATTTGTCGCAAATTTTTTGTAGTTTATATTCATATCGGCGCACTTTACTCTAAAAGTGCGTAGTTGTTGAAAATTGTAAGCGATAAAACAGTTTTAGGCCGATTTTGGAATTCTTGGCAAACTTTAACGCGCTCTAGTACAGAAACTGCTCATTTTAGGAAAAAAACCTAAGAAATATAATTTGTCGCAAATTTTGTGTAGTTTATATTCATATAAATGCACTCTGCTCTAAAAGTGCGTAGTTTTCGAGTTATAAGCGCTACTATAATAAAACAGGATTTTTTGGTAGCTTTTGAAATTTTTGTCATGCGCTCTAGTGCCTAAATCGTTGGTTTGAGGGAAAAAACCTAAGAGATATAATTTGTCGCAAATTTTGTGTAGTTTATATTCATATCGGCGCACTTTGCTCTAAAAGTGCGTAGTTTTTGAGTTATAAGCGATAAAATAGTTGTTTGGTCGATTTTGGTATTTTTACAAATTTTAATGCTTTATATCGCCTAAATCGTTCGTCTGAGAAAGATAATCGAAGAGCTATAATTTGTAAGAAATTGGATTTAGTTTATATTCTTGTAGAAGAACCTTTCTCATAAAGTGCGTAATTTTTTAGTTATAAGCGAGAAACCTAAAAAACGGCACTAACCCACCCTTCTCAAGCCACTTAGGAGTGGCAGTTTTACTTAGTTAGTTTAGTAATTGTTCATTTGCAATGTTCTTTTAACCTGCATCGTCACAAATTTTATACTCGACCGTTTAGTAAAAGTGCTCACTGTCTGACTAGAAAGGGAGCTGCTTATATCTCTCTTTTTCATTTTTCAATGTTTCAGGATTCAGGACTAGCCTAGATTTTTAGTGTCCTATGCACACAATCGCTCTAGAATTTTATAGACCATGCATTTTTGAAATGAATAAGTTATCGTCCCTAGTCCAAGTTCTTCGGGCTTTCTTTTTGTAGAACTTCTCGATTTGTCCCTGCAAAGGCGACCACATAAATTCACTCCGTATCTTTTTGAGTAATGCAGTGCTGGAAACTTGAAAGGTTAAGTGCTTTAGATGGTAAAATACCCCCATGACACGTTTTTGGGAGAAAATAATGAAAGACATTGCTTGGGTGTTGAATTGGAAATCGTCGAAAGCAGTAAGAGAAAAAAAACGAATACTTCAACATTAAAACTTAAATTTATTGAAAAATTTAACTTTTCCACAATTGGAAACATTTATATAATTTTAGTTTTCTAATTATACAAATTATGTACATTATTACAAAAATAACGTGCTAAAATAAAAATATCACAGTGAAACCTATGATTAGGCATAGTATAGAATCTACATACACATCTTATCTTTTTTTAAATACCCCAATTTTAGAAGAAAACTTCTATTATAAAAACGACACAAATTAAGCAATTGAAAGACCCGAGTAAAATAAAAGCCCACTTGTTACCATTATTAAAATTGAACATTGATCGAAAAATTCAAAACACAAAATTAAACTTAAGGACCAGCCTGTAGTCGAAAATTTCTAATAATTGCCACATCATCCAACTAAATTGTAAGTAAAACTTGTCTAAAACTAAACTTACTATCGAAACTCCTAGGAATTATTTCTTAAAATTAAAATTTAATTTTTTAGTGCAATTAACAAAATTTAAATTATACGTTAATTATCGGGCACGACCCACTTTAAGGGCTCTTCTTGACCCTTAGTCTTTTTCTTTTTATTATGCCTTTTGACAGTTACAAAATCTTCAAATACAACGGGAATACTCGGAGCGGCGTCGCTTACATTAACTTTATCGCGTTTCGGTGATGGCATTTGTGTTAGTTTAGGATTGGCATTTCTATATAAACCAACATTGAATTCGTCCAAGTAGTAATTTGGTTTAGTTTTACGAAATTGTGGGTCTAGGGGAGTTAGTTTATAATATCGTTTGTTATATTTGTTCGGTTCAGCTACAGGTACTTCGACTTGGGTATCTACTTTTGATAAAAGTAAATCGTTTAAGTATAATCTTACTATTGGGTATAAAGTGCCACCTTCATCTTTATAATTAGTCAACGAAAAACGATATTTCGGGTGATAATAATTTTCAAAAGAGGCCTCTCGAGCCACTATTTGCATCGACAACCAAGTGTGGATTAGCAGCAATGGAAATCGACTTGTCCAGTAATTTGTGAAGCTTTCCGGGATGTCCCCGAGCATTTCTTGTGCAACATATGTGAGTTCTCTATAATGGTGTTTCTGAAATATACAAAAAAGTTGTTGAAATTGTTTTGTTTTTTTGAGAAAAATTACCTTATTCCTGAGTGCTCTTAAAAGGTCCCTTACTGACTCACCACGGTAGGCTCGGTATTTACGTAAATCCATAATGACTTCTTCATTGACATGAACACGCCAATCGCCCCTTACCACGTATTCGCTACCCCTTTCTAGAGTCTTCAAAATTTCACTGTCTGGTTCTAATTTTTCGATTCGATCGCTTACCTCCTAAAATGAGTTTGAGTGAGCCATACGATGGAGCCGCTAGGCTAACGTGTCAAATTATTTTACCTGGAAAAACGCAAGTACGGTCGCATTGCTCCAAAAAATTGGATGTGATAGAAGAGCGTTGCAATTTGGACGTTCCTGTGCTTTTGGAGACATCAAGGCAACAAGAAGGGGCTTTTCAATAGCCACTCGCCAAGTCTCGCCCTTGAGATCGTCCAAATTACAAACATTCGATATGATGTTGGCCTGTCGGTGGAGAGTATCCCCAAATGGATGTACACCTTCCGATAATACATAATAAAACAGACATCCCAAAGAAAACATATCAACTGCACACGTCTGAAATACAACAAAACATAATTGGAGAAAACTTAAAACGGGTCAGTCTACAGGAAGTGGTTCAGAAATGACAAGTCGGTCATAAAATACATCTCTTTCAGTCCCATGTTGAAAGCACAAATGGAGGTCAATATATTTTAGTTTCTGCAAAGCTTCTAAACATAAAATTAAAATAACTGAAGTTGCCGTTAGGAGGTCAAGCAACCAGTAATTGAACCACTCAATATGGAATGACCCAAACACTACCCAACTTACAATTCGCTGATTTCCATTGAGCATTTCGGGCGCTATCCATCCCTCGGTTCCAGTAATACCGGATCTTCTCGAAAACGAAACTCTCCCAACTTGCAACTTCTTACACAAACCAAAATCCGAGATCATAGCACGAACTTTCCCATTAGAATTTGGCATCGAGAGCAGAACGTTTTGAGGCTTAATATCCCTGTGAACTAATCACAATTTAAGTAAAACAAAAACGCCCAAAACATCTTCGAACCTATGTCTAAGACGTGTAAATGCGCTAAACCAGCAGTTGCTTGCTTCAAAATATCCAAAGGAGATAAAGACGCAAAAACAGACGGATCACATTTTCCTATCACATAATCGTTAAGTGTAGCTTGGCACAATTCGAGGGCAATGTAACGAAACATACGATCTTGTTCCATACAAAAATATCTAATAACATTTGCGTGAGCGTCGCTCTCTCTTAGCAAAGCAACCTCCCGGTCTGCAATCGTAAAACACTCGGGTAACAATCTCTTAACTGCAACTGGACGTTTATCAAATTCTCCCTTATACACAAAAGTACCATCGCATCCTTTTCCCAACACTTCTTCGGGATGAAAAGTAATTTTACCAACTTTTACCATTCCGTCGGGTAACTCTTGAGAAATGGCGGTTACAGAATCGTAACGTCCACTCGAACTGCTCGGGTTCGAGCTCATATGAGAATACTGTTGAATGCCACGAACCTAGTAAAAATATGTCACAAACAAACTCTCACTCAGAAGCCTTCTCGCAAATTTACCTGCATTTGAAAATACCAAAACATGGCCACGATGCACCCGCTAAGAATTATCACCATGAGCTTCAAACCTTTATTTTCTTGTTGGTTAAGCCACGATCTAAAGTGTTTAAATCCTTGTTGAAAGACGACTCTTCCAATAATATAAGGGTAGATAGCCTCCTTCTCTTGAAGTTCGATGTCCATTGGATCGGTTTGAATACCAATTGTTGCCGTGTCGTCGTTCTAAAATGACCGAGTGAGGTAAGAGAGACAACTGAGCAATTTGGGTTACCTCAAAGAGCTTATTAAGTTCAAGTTTCTCATTAATACTGGGTGGCGTTACTATTTGTTCACTGTTTAAATTCACCGTTGGTTTACTTTCATCGGTTAGGAGACGAAAGTTGAATATATTAGAGCCAGAAATTGTAAGTCTATTGACCATGTTATTGGGGACATTGTAATGGCCTATGTAAATATAATTTTTGTTCTTTAAAATGCTTTGGAAAGTTAACGAGTCCGAATTGTACGAGCCTAGAAAAGTTTGATTAGTTTTTGATTGTAGTTCAGCCAGAAATAGAAATATAAAGAAAAGACTAAAATAGCCAAGAATTTAGGTGAAGGTAATTAAATCATTGCACTTCTTTTGAGTAATAATTGATGATCAAGTTTAAATATACAGGATGTTGATTTAATAAACTGCCTTCATCTAAGTTTTTTCAGGTTGAGCCTGCTTTTTGACTCCGACAACTGGACTACTGAAGACTCTTGGCATTTACCTTGAGGCATGGGGTAATTGTGGCCCGGAACTGGATACTTTGCGTATGGTCTTGAAAATTTAGGCCCATCCGGTCCTTCTAACAATAACGGTCCAGTTTCAGAGGCTGTGATTGTGACCATATTTTGGTCAACAAGAGATGGTAACGCGTACAAGCCGTACATGTGTTGGCCAATATACAAAGTTGGGCTATTTATAAAACAAAATTAACAATAAACTCGATTAACACCACCGTAAGACCTTACTAAAGCTTCATACTCGAAGGTTGATTTTGAAAAGGTTGATTCTGATCTAAATGATGACTAACGAGGTGATTTATCGTATGATTAGCCATGCTGGTAAACGGAACATTCGACAATCCTTCCGAATCTAAGATATAAACGGCAATTATAGGGCTGCCAATATCTTTATCCCACAACAATGTTCCTCTAGCACGATCAATTGTAACGATTCGCCCAGTAGACGTTGAAGTAAAGTGCAGCCATTCTAAAACAATCATCTTAACACCGTAACACGAGTAACTTGTTAATAACTACCGTAACCTTGCAGCATTTCTTTACTCGATGGATTAGTGGAGTAATCGTAAAATGTTACATTCCATTTCCTCTGTGTGTTATGGCTATCGACCATCATAATCGAATACTGCGTGCGTCCGACATAAACGGCGTTTTCATTTGGTATAGGACATGTGGAGCTCGTCTCCCAGCCGAGTATTTGGTGCCTTTGTCCAGTTTTAGGATCCAGTTTAAACCAAACATCTTTCTTCTTACCCGTGTAGAGCAAGCCGTCCGAACTACGACAGGGCGATGAAGCAACGAGTTGAGGGATGGTAAACGGGAGCTTTTTAAGAGGCTCTCGATTACTACCTAGTAAATAAAGTGATCCGTCGCGTGGATCTGGTAAAAATAGCGGCACTATCGCATCGGTCGTATCTAACGGCACCGTAACTGCTGGTTCTACAAAAATATGTTAAGTTATCCTACTAGAAATTTCCCAAAAGCTTACTATCGGTTATTTTCCATTGTATTTCGCCTGTGTGTTGTTCGATTGCGACGAGACTACCGTCGAGTGTAGATAACAAAAGTAGCCTACCATCTGGCTCGTTTGCTATGTCGGTGCTAGTACTAACAGATGGATTCTTAAAATTACACAGTTAAAAGGGGGTGGGTTTATTTACATTGGCAAAAACTAACCTTCAAGACGTCGGCCGAACTTAGAAAACAATTAAATGCAAGTAAAATACTCGCGGTTAACCATAACACATTATTTTGCATTTCACCTTTAAAGTATCTCGGATGTAAGAAATCATTTAATATGGATTTATAATCACAAATAGACGAACAAAATAAATAATGCAAAGTGAGAATTTTAACAACTGTTGTAACTTGTTGATGACAGGATGATAGTGTCGTGTTGTAATCTGCACTTGTCAGAGGTACTTGAGACGGTTGGTTGGTAAATAAAGCAAGAGATGGCGCTGTAGATCAAAATTTAAATAATTCTCAAAAAGAATGAAGGAATGTTAACTAAACGTAAATATTAGGCGAAGCGAAGTTATTAAATTTCTTTAGGTTCATAATAAACAAACGAGGAACGCGGAAAATTTCGTGCATTTAAATTTAAGTTACAATCGACGGCTGAAGAATTTTCCTCAAATTAACGACTGGTGCGCCCAATGGCCTAGTTCCTAGTATACACACAGGCCACAAGCATAGAGGGGAAAGTATGCAGCAGATTTTCCTAAAACAATTGAAAAGTATTGTACATCTTCATATTTTTTTAATCAAGTAAGCTAACATCGGGCTAACATCGTTAGCAAAGTGACAGTTTTTTTTTACCATTTTTGTATAATTTTTTCACCGTACCCGGGTTTTCTTGAATTAATAATTATTTTTTCTGAAAATCTCGTTTCAAAATTAAATCAAAATGGGCGACAATGAGGTGAAATTATTAATAATTAAAAAATAGCCAAACACTTAAATTATACTGATGAAACTTTTGAATTTTAGGATGTAGAGGAGAATAAGTCAAGCTCACTGCTGCTAGATGATAGCATTCGTGATGATGCTAACTCGGAAGGATATGGAATAGGCCAGTATAACTCAAAATTAAATTTCTTAAGTTAAAATAACTCGAGAGTTATTTTACAGAAGGAGAATTTGTGCCTGAAGCGGTGTTTGATATGATAGAACAGGCCGAGCCAACAGAAGACAGTGTATTTAGCTATGTCCCAGGTATAACTTTAAACAAAATAGTGGTTCGAAATTAACTTGTACTTCTATTCTTTAACTTTGTTTAAAATATTAAATTTAAAGATGGGAGCGAGGAAGGTTTGGACGAGTTGAGTGTCGAAGGTGAATCTGAGGAAATTCACGAGGAGAAATTAGGCGAATCTATTGGCGAAGAAGGGGGCGAAGATGGAGGTGTTGAAGAAGAAGCGGGGGGTTACATAGAGCAGGAACAAGAAGAAGAGGAAGAGGAGGGAGCAGAAGAAGGAACCGAAAAAGAAGGAGCAGAAGAAGAAGAAGAAAAATCAAGAGCAGAAGTTCGATTTGATGGACCGAAAGAATCGGAAGAAGAACCGAAAGAAACACATAAGGGAATTTACAGAAAACGAATGAGCGTACGTAATCGTCCCATTTATACTCGCGAGGGCGAAAGTCATCGTATTAGTGGAGATTTTACTGCTCATGAAGATTTTCTCGAGTCGTTGAACCGCCGTGCTCTTTCTATTCAGTCATGTACTCACAAAGAAATACCTCATATTTGACGAACTTCTAACTTTACATTTTTAGTCCAATCAGAGAAAGAGAGTATTATATCTGAAGAAATAGAAGAAGAAGAATTTCAGCCAATAGATAGAGAAGAATATTATATGGTTTACAGAGAGTTATCGGGTCAACACGACTTTGAATTAATGAAAAATAACTTCCTCCAAAAGAAGATGTCGGATTATTATAAAAAACGAAAAGTAATTAAATTTTATTTGAAACTTTAAAACAGTCTCGAGCGTTTTTTGTTTAGATGGAACACGTTCTGAAAGAAACCGATAATGTAGTGGACTCCCAATCGAAATACTACAGAAAGTTAGACCAGTATGCCGATTTAAAAGACTTAGAGGAACGCGACAGAGCCAACATTAGTTGGGACTTGGAGGATTTGACTAGTTCACGTCACGAGCAACTCGAGGTTCTTGAAAGACACTTCACCGCTATGCAAGAGCGGGAAAAAGAGATCGGAACCGGATTAATCGACAGTAAAACTGGAAAAGAAATTCCTGGAAAGCTAGTGGATCGTTTTATAAAACGTCAGCTCAACAAGTCGAACGAAGTTGCAACTATGAGACTCTTTAATATAAAATTGAGGAATCGCATAGCCGAAAAAAAAGTCGCACTTAGAGCGATGGACTGTATTGGGGAAAATTTGAACCTGATCGATTATGAGCAGCTCAAAGTCGCAAATCAAAGTCACGTGGATAAAATCGAAGAAAGGGATGTTGATTTGATGAAATTGAGACTTGAATGTAAGACTGCAATTCAATGTTTGGCTCACATAAGAGAAAAATCGGCTGCGCTTCATGTGGACATAGCGAAGGAGGGTGAGAGGTACGACGAAGTAGAGATGGAGTACATGGATGTGAGTATTAGGAAAGTTACGTTTTTCTAAGTTGTGATCACTGCTTAATTTTTAGTGTAGGGAAAGGTTAAATTATTACAAACAAATGCGCGACAGTTATCGTTTTGAGATAGAAAGATTGAAGAAGGAGGCTGGTTTATTGTGCACTCCGAAGCTTTGCTTGGATAGAGATGTGACGATGAAAGATTTAAAATTGGTAACCGAAGAGTACGAACAGCTTAAAGTAGATACTTCCGAAGTAAGAGATGGACTCAAAGCGATGAAGAGGAATTATAGTGAAATTCTGGCAAACCGTAAACCGAGGAAGAAGACGAAGCCAGTTGGTAAATCTGCATCGCAAAGAATTTATAAAGGCAGGCCAACTTTGAGTTATCCACAATTACCCGAAAGCGAGTGGAGTTTTTCTTTCAAACATGATGATGTATAAACAATAGTTTTTAGAAATATATGCCCTCATTATTAAAAAAGTATGGTATTTTACTGGAAAGTTAGTCTATCCACTTATTATTTGTGGATAATTTTAAGGTTAGTTTCACAATCTGCCCCTGCCACTTATGCAACCAACCACCTTGATGTTACATCGATAGCAGTATCTTTTCGACATTATCAGTTCGATTTGAAAAACTGAAACAGATTTCTTCAGGGTTAGTTTACTTTCGAGGGAGGGACAGAAAAAATAGTTTTTTGGCTGATGTTGGAGTTTTTTTTAAACTTTAACGCGCTCTAGCGCCTAAACCGCGTATCTGCGGAAAAAACCTTGGAGGTATAAATGGTATAAATTTATATGTACTTTATTTTTATACAGAAACTTTTTTTTCAAAAAGTGCATAGTTTTCGAGTTATAAGCGATAATATAAAAAACAGTTTCTTAAGCAGATTTTGGAATTTTTGTCAAACTTTAATGAGCTCTAGCGACTAACCCGTGTATCTTAGGAAAGAAACCTTAGAAGTATAATTTGTAGGAAATTATGTGTACCTTATTTATTTATAGGAATACTATTCTCAAAAGTGCGTAGTTTCGAGTTATAAGGAATTGTATAAATAACAGTTTCTAAGACAGATTTTAGAATTCTTATTAAACTTTAACGCGCACTAGCGCATAAACCGCATATCTGTGAAAGAAACCTTAAGGTATAATTTTTAGGAAATTGTATGTACTTTATTTATGTGTGAAAACTCTTTTCTCAAAAAGTGCTTAGTTTTCGAGTTATAACCGATAATAGAGCAAACAGTTTTTAAAGCAGATTTTGGAATTTTTCTCAAACTTTAACGCGCTCTGGCGCCCAAACCGTGCATTTGAAGAAAGAAACCGTAGAAACATAATTTATAGGAAATTATGTGTACTTTATTTATATATAGAAAGCCTTTTTCCAAAAAGTGCGTAATTATTGAGATATAAGCGATAATATAAAAACAGTTTTGTTAGGCAGATTTTGGAATTTTTTTCAAACTTTAACGCGTTTTAGCGCCTAAACTGTGCATCTGAGAAACGAAGCTAAAGAAATAAAATTTGTAGAAAATTTTATGTAGTTTATATATGTATAGAAACGCTTTTTTTCAAAAAGCGCGTAGTTTTCGAGCTATAAGCGATAATTTAGAAAACAGTTTCTTAGACATGTTTTTGAATTTTTATTAAACTTTAACGCGCTCTAACGCCTAAACCGTGCGTCTGAGGAAAGAAACATTATACGTGAAATCTATTGGAAATTTTATGTACTTTATTTATCTATAGAAAGCCTTTTTCCAAAAAGTGCGTAATTATTGAGATATAAGCGATAATATAAAAACAGTTTTGTTAGGAGATTTTGGAATTGTTTTCAAACTTTAACGCGTTTTAGCGCCTAAACTGTGCATCTGAGAAAGGAAGCTAAAGAAATAAAATTTGTAGAAAATTTTATGTAGTTTATATGTATATGTATAGAAACGCTTTTTTCAAAAAGCGCGTAGTTTTCGAGTTATAAGCGATAATTTAGAAAACAGTTTCTTAGTCATGTTTTGGAATTTTTATTAAACTTTAACGCGCTCTAACGCCTAAACCGTGCGTCTGTGGAAAGAAACATTACACGTGAAATCTATTGGAAATTTTATGTACTTTATTTATCTATAGAAAGCCTTTTTCCAAAAAGTGCGTAATTATTGAGATATAAGCGATAATATAAAAACAGTTTTGTTAGGCAGATTTTGGAATTTTTTTCAAACTTTAATGCGTTTTAGCGCCTAAACTGTGCATCTGAGAAAGGAAGCTAAAGAAATAAAATTTGTAGAAAATTTTATGTAGTTTATATATGTATAAAAACGGTTTTTTCAAAAAGCGCGTAGTTTTCGAGTTATAAGCGATAATATAGAAAACGGTTTCCTAGGCATATTTTGGAATTTTTATTAAACTTTAACGCGCTCTAGCGCCTAAACCGTGCGTCTGAGGAAAGAAACATTACACGTGAAATCTATTGGAAATTTTATGTGCTTTATTTATCTATAGGAACGCTTTTTTCAAAAAGTGCGTAGTTTTGGAGTTATAAGCGATAATAGAGCAAACAGTTTCTTAAGCAGATTTTGGAATTTTTGTCAAACTTTAACGCGCTCTGGAGCCCAAACCGTGCATCTTAGGAAAGAATCCTTAAAACTATAATTTATAAGAAATTATATGTACTTTATTTATATATAGGAAGCCTTTTCTCAAAAAGTGCGTAGTTTTCGAGTTATAAGCGATAATATAAAAAATAATTTCATAAGCTTAAGGTCCTACCTCCAAAAGAGATAGCGCACTCCTTTAGGATTATGGTGTGCCCGCAGATTCCGTATTTGATAGATACTTATCCCTACAAAGATGGCAATTTTAGGCAGTGTACGGGTATTAGTATTATTAGTGGCGTGTGGCGTTAGTGAGCCACATGCGCTGTCCTCCTAACATTAGGAAAAACGTCGATTTTAGTCCTTCACTGCTTTAAACGACTGATTTTCGTCTTTTAATCAAGTACTCCAGCCTTCGAGAAGTGACAGTTTATGTTTCATTAATTATAAGTTTGGAAGAAGAGAATTATTTCTAAGTGAAATAAAAATGGCCGACGATGAGCAGGTGAAACGAACTATGAACAATAATTGTACAATAGTTTTAATTTTAGTCAAACACTTAAAATTTTAAGTGCCTACGCTACGTAAGTATTATCGATCAAACTTTATAATTTTAGGAAATATTAGACAAGGAAGTAAATGATGTACTAGATGATGATATTCCAATAAATCCGGAAGGATACGGAATAGGCAAGTTTAATTCAAAACTAGAGTTTGTTTGTTTAATATAAAAATTAATTTTACAGAAGGTGCTTTTGAGGCCGTCGCAGTATTTGAGGCACATGACACTACCACCGAAGGTAAAGTCATTTATTCTATTTACTAATTACGCCTAATCATTTTAAATTTAAGATATGAGCAATGATTTAAGCGAGTGGACTGTCGAAGGCGAATCTGGCGAATTTCACGAGGGAGAATTAGACGAATTTACCGGTGAAGAAGGATATGAAGGTGAAGGTGGCGAAGAGGGTTACGAGTATGCGGGAGGTTACACAGGACAGGAAGACGAAGAAGAAGAGCAAGAAGAGGAAGAAGGCGAAGAAGCAGAAATTGATAAAACGAGCGAAGCACAGCCACCAGAAGTGAAACTTGGAGGACTAAAAGAATTAGACGAGGCAAAAGAAACAAATAAGGAAGTTTACAGACGGAGAGTTGGCATACGCCAACGTTTTAACCGTGAAGATGCCGAAGAAAAACGTATAAGTGGAGATTTTACTGCTTATGTTCCAACTTGGTTACTCATCACCAAGGATTCTTCCATTCAGTCATGTACAAAAAAATATTTTAAGTTCGACTTCTAACTACATAGACATTTTCAGTTCAATCTGCTGGACGAGAGAGTATTGCAGTAATAGAAGAAGAAGACTTACCACCAATAGATAGAGAAGAATATTACGACGTTTACAGAAACTTGTCGCCCGAACACGAAATTCAAAAAATGAAAAATAACTTTCTTCAAAGAAAAATGGCGGATTATTTTAAAAAACGAAAAGTAACAAATCTTTATTTTAAATTTGTAACAGTTAAGAGCTCTTTTTTGATAGATGGAACACGTTCTGAAAGAAACGGATAGTGCAGTGGACTCACAATCGAAATACGATAGAAAGTTAGACCAGTATGCAGAATTGATAGACATGGACAGTCGCGAAAGAGCCAACACTAGCTGGGAATTGGACGACTTACGTACGACGCGCGACGAGCAACTCGAACTTTTAAACGAACACTTCCACGCCATGCAACAACGCGAGAAGGACATCGGAACCGGCCTAATAAACACCAAAACTGGAAAGGAAATTCCAGAAAAGTTAGTGGATCGATTTATAAAACGTCAGCTCAACAAGTCTGAAGAAGTTGCCACATTAAGACTCGTTCACATAAAAGTTAGGAATCGCATTGCCGAGAAGAAGGCCATACTTAGAAGGATGGATTGTTTTGGGGATAATTTGCACTTGATCGATTACGAGCAGCTCAAAATGATAAATCAAAGCGACACGGATAAAATCGAAGAGAGAGATATCGAGATGGCGAAGTTGAGAATTACATGTAAAACTGAAATTCAGTGTTTGGCCCATGTAAGAGAAAAGTCGGCTGCGCTGTTCATCGATATAAGGAAGATGAATGAGAGGTACGAGTATGTGCAGAGGAGCTATATGGATGTGAGTATTTGGAAAGTTGCGCTTTTCTAGGTTGTGATCGCCGTTTAAATTTTAGTGCAGGGAAAGGTTAAATTATTTCACAATGGAACGCGACAGTTATCGTTTTGAGATAGAAAGATTGAAGAAGGAAGCCGGATTATTGTGCAAGCCGAATCTTTGTTCTGATAAAGAGGCAACAATGGAAGAATTGAGAACAATAAAGAAAGAATTCGAACGGCTAACATCCAAAAATCTCGAAATGAAAAGTGAACTTACAGCAATAAAACGGAGAATAAACGAAGGTGCGGTGAAATATAAATCGACGAAGAGCATACCAACTGTGAAACCTTCGGTTCAAAGAGTATACAAAGGAAGGCCAACTTTGATTTATCCCGAATTACCCGAGAGCGAATGGAGTTATTCATTTAAACATTTTTAGAAAATCATTTATTTGATACAGCGGAAGATGGAAGTCTGTTTTTCTTTATATTTATTTATATTTTATTAGTTTTTCATATTTTAATTATTTATATTTTTTAAAAGCACTAAAGATTACTTTATGAAGACGTATTATTTCAAATAGTGAGTAATTTCCATGGACTACGTACATCAGTTCAGTATTCAGTATCTGCACGGATACAATTATTACTAAGGACGATTAAAACGCTTTCTCAAAAAGTGCGTAGTTTCAAGTTATAAGCGATAATATGAAAAACAGGTTGTTAGACAAATTTTGGAATTTTTGTCAAACTTTAAGGCGCTTTAGCGTCTAAACCGTGTATCTGAGGACATAACCTTACAGGCATAATTTGTAGAAAATTATATTATGTAGGTACTTTATCTATGAAAAAGGTTTTCTCAAAAAGTCCGTAGTTTTCGAGTTATAAGCGATAATATGAAAAACAGTTTCTTAGACAAATTTTGGAATTTTTATCAAACTTTTACGCGCTCTAACGTATAAACCGTGCGTCTGAAGAAGAAATCTTAAAGAGCATAATTTGTAGAAAATTGTATGTACTTTATTTATCTATAAACTTGGTTTTCTCAAAAAGTGCGTACTTTTCGATTTATAAGCAATTTTATAAAAAACAGTTTCTTAGACAGATTTTGGAATTTCTGAAAAACTTTAACGCGCTGTAGCCCAAAACTGTTTGTCTGAGGAAAAAATCTTAGAAGTTTAATTTGTAGAAAATTATATGTACTTTGTTTATCGATAGAAACACTTTTCTCAAAAAGTGCATAGTTTTCGAGTTATAAGCGATTATACAGAAAGCAGCTTCTTAGGAAAATTTTGGAATTTTTGTCAAACTTGAACGCACTCTAGCGCCTAAACCGTGTATCTGAGAACAAAACCTTAGAGGTATAATTTGTAGAACATTTTATGTACTTTATTCATCTATAAATTTGGTTTTTTGAAAAAGTGCGTAGTTTTCGAGTTATAAGCGATAATAAAAAAGCAGTTTCTTAGACAAATTTTAAAATTTTTGTCAAACTTTAACCCGCTCTAACGCCTAAACCGTGTATCTGAGGACAAAACCTTAGAGGTATAATTTGTAGAAAATTTTATGTACTTTATTTATCTATAAATTTGGTTTTCTCAAAAAGTGCGTAGTTTTCGAGTTATAAGCGGTAATATGAATAGCAGTTTTTTAGACAAATTTTGAAATTTTTATTAACTTTAACGCGCTCTAGCGCCTACGCCTTGTATCTGAGGACGAAACCTTACAGGTATAATTTGTAGAAAATTTTATGTACTTTATTTATCTATAAACTTGGTTCTCTCAAAAAGTGCGTACTTTTCGATTTATAAGCAATTTTATAAAAAACAGTTTCTTAGACAGAATTTGGAATTTCTGAAAAACTTTAACGCGCTGTAGCCCAAAACTGTTTGTCTGAGGAAAAAATCTTAGAGGTTTAATTTGTAGAAAATTATATGTACTTTGTTTATCGATAGAAACACTTTTCTCAAAAAGTGCATAGTTTTCGAGTTATAAGCGATTATACAGAAAGCAGCTTCTTAGGAAAATTTTGGAATTTTTGTCAAACTTGAACGCGCTCTAGCGCCTAAACCGTGTATCTGAGAACAAAACCTTAGAGGTATAATTTGTAGAACATTTTATGTACTTTATTCATCTATAAATTTGGTTTTTTGAAAAAGTGCGTAGTTTTCGAGTTATAAGCGATAATAAAAAAAGCAGTTTCTTAGACAAATTTTAAAATTTTTGTCAAACTTTAACCCGCTCTAACGCCTAAACCGTGTATCTGAGGACAAAACCTTAGAGGTATAATTTGTAGAAAATTTTATGTACTTTATTTATCTATAAATTTGGTTTTCTCAAAAAGTGCGTAGTTTTCGAGTTATAAGCGGTAATATGAATAGCAGTTTTTTAGACAAATTTTGAAATTTTTATTAACTTTAACGCGCTCTAGCGCCTACGCCTTGTATCTGAGGACGAAACCTTACAGGTATAATTTGTAGAAAATTTTATGTACTTTATTTATCTATAAACTTGGTTCTCTCAAAAAGTGCGTACTTTTCGATTTATAAGCAATTTTATAAAAAACAGTTTCTTAGACAGATTTTGGAGTTTCTGAAAAACTTTAACGCGCTGTAGCCCAAAACTGTTTGTCTGAGGAAAAAATCTTAGAGGTTTAATTTGTAGAAAATTATATGTACTTTGTTTATCGATAGAAACACTTTTCTCAAAAAGTGCATAGTTTTCGAGTTATAAGCGATTATACAGAAAGCAGCTTCTTAGGAAAATTTTGGAATTTTTGTCAAACTTGAACGCGCTCTAGCGCCTAAACCGTGTATCTGAGAACAAAACCTTAGAGGTATAATTTGTAGAACATTTTATGTACTTTATTCATCTATAAATTTGGTTTTCTGAAAAAGTGCGTAGTTTTCGAGTTATAAGCGATAATAAAAAAAGCAGTTTCTTAGACAAATTTTAAAATTTTTGTCAAACTTTAACCCGCTCTAACGCCTAAACCGTGTATCTGAGGACGAAACCTTAGAGGTATAATTTGTAGAAAATTTTATGCACTTTATTTATCTATAAATTTGGTTTTCTCAAAAAGTGCGTAGTTTTCGATTTATAAGCAATTATATAAAAAGCAGTTTCTTAGGCGGATTTTGGAATTTCTGAAAAACTTTAACGCGCTGTAGCGCCAAAACTGTTTGTCTGAGGAAAAAATCTTATACGTTTAATTTGTAGAAAATTATATGTACTTTATTTATCGATAAAAACACTTTTCTCAAAAAGCGCTTAGTTTGTGAGTTATAAGCGATAATATAGAAATCAGTTTCTTAGACAAATTTTGGAATTTTTGTCACACTTTAACGCGCTCTAGCGCCTAAACTGTGAAGCTGAGGAAAGAAACCTTACAGGTATAATTTATTGGAAATTAAATTTACATTAATTTTTTCTGGGCACCATTTTTCTAACAATGCGTAGTTTTCGTGTAACAAACGATAAACAGAGAAAACAGTTTTTGAGCTGAAGTTGGAAGTTTTGAAAAACTTTAAAGCGCTGTAACGCCAAAACTGTTTGTCTAGTGGAAAAAGCTAATTTGTAGAAAATATTATGTGCTTTATTGATCTGTAGATACACTTTTTTCAAAAAGTGCGTACTTTTCGATTTATAAGCAATTTTATAAAAAACAGTTTCTTAGACAGATTTTGGAGTTTCTGAAAAACTTTAACGCGCTGTAGCCCAAAACTGTTTGTCTGAGGAAAAAATCTTAGAGGTTTAATTTGTAGAAAATTATATGTACTTTGTTTATCGATAGAAACACTTTTCTCAAAAAGTGCATAGTTTTCGAGTTATAAGCGATTATACAGAAAGCAGCTTCTTAGGAAAATTTTGGAATTTTTGTCAAACTTGAACGCGCTCTAGCGCCTAAACCGTGTATCTGAGAACAAAACCTTAGAGGTTTAATTTGTAGAACATTTTATGTACTTTATTCATCTATAAATTTGGTTTTCTGAAAAAGTGCGTAGTTTTCGAGTTATAAGCGATAATAAAAAAAGCAGTTTCTTAGACAAATTTTAAAATTTTTGTCAAACTTTAACCCGCTCTAACGCCTAAACCGTGTATCTGAGGACAAAACCTTAGAGGTATAATTTGTAGAAAATTTTATGTACTTTATTTATCTATAAATTTGGTTTTCTCAAAAAGTGCGTAGTTTTCGAGTTATAAGCGGTAATATGAATAGCAGTTTTTTAGACAAATTTTGAAATTTTTATTAACTTTAACGCGCTCTAGCGCCTACGCCTTGTATCTGAGGACGAAACCTTACAGGTATAATTTGTAGAAAATTTTATGTACTTTATTTATCTATAAACTTGGTTCTCTCAAAAAGTGCGTACTTTTCGATTTATAAGCAATTTTATAAAAAACAGTTTCTTAGACAGATTTTGGAGTTTCTGAAAAACTTTAACGCGCTGTAGCCCAAAACTGTTTGTCTGAGGAAAAAATCTTAGAGGTTTAATTTGTAGAAAATTATATGTACTTTGTTTATCGATAGAAACACTTTTCTCAAAAAGTGCATAGTTTTCGAGTTATAAGCGATTATACAGAAAGCAGCTTCTTAGGAAAATTTTGGAATTTTTGTCAAACTTGAACGCGCTCTAGCGCCTAAACCGTGTATCTGAGAACAAAACCTTAGAGGTATAATTTGTAGAACATTTTATGTACTTTATTCATCTATAAATTTGGTTTTCTGAAAAAGTGCGTAGTTTTCGAGTTATAAGCGATAATAAAAAAAGCAGTTTCTTAGACAAATTTTAAAATTTTTGTCAAACTTTAACCCGCTCTAACGCCTAAACCGTGTATCTGAGGACGAAACCTTAGAGGTATAATTTGTAGAAAATTTTATGCACTTTATTTATCTATAAATTTGGTTTTCTCAAAAAGTGCGTAGTTTTCGATTTATAAGCAATTATATAAAAAGCAGTTTCTTAGGCGGATTTTGGAATTTCTGAAAAACTTTAACGCGCTGTAGCGCCAAAACTGTTTGTCTGAGGAAAAAATCTTATACGTTTAATTTGTAGAAAATTATATGTACTTTATTTATCGATAAAAACACTTTTCTCAAAAAGCGCTTAGTTTGTGAGTTATAAGCGATAATATAGAAATCAGTTTCTTAGACAAATTTTGGAATTTTTGTCACACTTTAACGCGCTCTAGCGCCTAAACTGTGAAGCTGAGGAAAGAAACCTTACAGGTATAATTTATTGGAAATTAAATTTACATTAATTTTTTCTGGGCACCATTTTTCTAACAATGCGTAGTTTTCGTGTAACAAACGATAAACAGAGAAAACAGTTTTTGAGCTGAAGTTGGAAGTTTTGAAAAACTTTAAAGCGCTGTAACGCCAAAACTGTTTGTCTAGTGGAAAAAGCTAATTTGTAGAAAATATTATGTGCTTTATTGATCTGTAGATACACTTTTTTCAAAAAGTGCGTACTTTTCGATTTATAAGCAATTTTATAAAAAACAGTTTCTTAGACAGATTTTGGAGTTTCTGAAAAACTTTAACGCGCTGTAGCCCAAAACTGTTTGTCTGAGGAAAAAATCTTAGAGGTTTAATTTGTAGAAAATTATATGTACTTTGTTTATCGATAGAAACACTTTTCTCAAAAAGTGCATAGTTTTCGAGTTATAAGCGATTATACAGAAAGCAGCTTCTTAGGAAAATTTTGGAATTTTTGTCAAACTTGAACGCGCTCTAGCGCCTAAACCGTGTATCTGAGAACAAAACCTTAGAGGTTTAATTTGTAGAACATTTTATGTACTTTATTCATCTATAAATTTGGTTTTCTGAAAAAGTGCGTAGTTTTCGAGTTATAAGCGATAATAAAAAAAGCAGTTACTTAGACAAATTTTAAAATTTTTGTCAAACTTTAACCCGCTCTAACGCCTAAACCGTGTATCTGAGGACGAAACCTTAGAGGTATAATTTGTAGAAAATTTTATGCACTTTATTTATCTATAAATTTGGTTTTCTCAAAAAGTGCGTAGTTTTCGATTTATAAGCAATTATATAAAAAGCAGTTTCTTAGGCGGATTTTGGAATTTCTGAAAAACTTTAACGCGCTGTAGCGCCAAAACTGTTTGTCTGAGGAAAAAATCTTATACGTTTAATTTGTAGAAAATTATATGTACTTTATTTATCGATAAAAACACTTTTCTCAAAAAGCGCTTAGTTTTTGAGTTATAAGCGATAATATAGAAATCAGTTTCTTAGACAAATTTTGGAATTTTTGTCACACTTTAACGCGCTCTAGCGCCTAAACTGTGAAGCTGAGGAAAGAAACCTTACAGGTATAATTTATTGGAAATTAAATTTACATTAATTTTTTCTGGGCACCATTTTTCTAACAATGCGTAGTTTTCGTGTAACAAACGATAAACAGAGAAAACAGTTTTTGAGCTGAAGTTGGAAGTTTTGAAAAACTTTAAAGCGCTGTAACGCCAAAACTGTTTGTCTAGTGGAAAAAGCTAATTTGTAGAAAATATTATGTGCTTTATTGATCTGTAGATACACTTTTCTCAAAAAGTGCGTACTTTTCGATTTATAAGCAATTTTATAAAAAACAGTTTCTTAGACAGATTTTGGAGTTTCTGAAAAACTTTAACGCGCTGTAGCCCAAAACTGTTTGTCTGAGGAAAAAATCTTAGAGGTTTAATTTGTAGAAA
Source organism: Malthinus flaveolus (assembly GCA_950108345.1). NCBI lineage: Eukaryota > Metazoa > Arthropoda > Insecta > Coleoptera > Cantharidae > Malthinus > Malthinus flaveolus. The sequence continues at coordinate 9,993,843 of OX467288.1, read as the reverse complement.
ATTATATGTACTTTGTTTATCGATAGAAACACTTTTCTCAAAAAGTGCATAGTTTTCGAGTTATAAGCGATTATACAGAAAGCAGCTTCTTAGGAAAATTTTGGAATTTTTGTCAAACTTGAACGCGCTCTAGCGCCTAAACCGTGTATCTGAGAACAAAACCTTAGAGGTATAATTTGTAGAACATTTTATGTACTTTATTCATCTATAAATTTGGTTTTCTGAAAAAGTGCGTAGTTTTCGAGTTATAAGCGATAATAAAAAAAGCAGTTACTTAGACAAATTTTAAAATTTTTGTCAAACTTTAACCCGCTCTAACGCCTAAACCGTGTATCTGAGGACGAAACCTTAGAGGTATAATTTGTAGAAAATTTTATGCACTTTATTTATCTATAAATTTGGTTTTCTCAAAAAGTGCGTAGTTTTCGATTTATAAGCAATTATATAAAAAGCAGTTTCTTAGGCGGATTTTGGAATTTCTGAAAAACTTTAACGCGCTGTAGCGCCAAAACTGTTTGTCTGAGGAAAAAATCTTATACGTTTAATTTGTAGAAAATTATATGTACTTTATTTATCGATAAAAACACTTTTCTCAAAAAGCGCTTAGTTTTTGAGTTATAAGCGATAATATAGAAATCAGTTTCTTAGACAAATTTTGGAATTTTTGTCACACTTTAACGCGCTCTAGCGCCTAAACTGTGAAGCTGAGGAAAGAAACCTTACAGGTATAATTTATTGGAAATTAAATTTACATTAATTTTTTCTGGGCACCATTTTTCTAACAATGCGTAGTTTTCGTGTAACAAACGATAAACAGAGAAAACAGTTTTTGAGCTGAAGTTGGAAGTTTTGAAAAACTTTAAAGCGCTGTAACGCCAAAACTGTTTGTCTAGTGGAAAAAGCTAATTTGTAGAAAATATTATGTGCTTTATTGATCTGTAGATACACTTTTCTCAAAAAGTGCGTAGTTTTCGAGTTATAAGCGAAAGAACAAAAAATATCCAAGCCCCATCCTTCTCTAAGATATTTGGAGTGGAATACGGTGGATTTTACTCCTCATTTCCTTTCAGTCTACGTTCTTAAAATTTTAGTTGCCTCCCGGACTTAACCTGACGAAGCTCAAATAAGACCGAAACCATCGAGTGTAACTTTTGTAACGAGACGATTGAGAATTCGAACAATGAACGAACGATCCACACGTGAACTTGCAAAAAAAATATTATGTCACTACTCAAATAACGCAATCCAATTTGATTTTTATTGAAGAATTACAAGTTAAAACAATTTATTTTACAGTAGACTGAACATGATGAATTTTTGCAGTTGATTGTTGAGAAAAATGTTTACTTATTCTCATCGTCATCGTGCGACTAATTATTTAAAGCGCCATCAAATAAATAATTGGAATTAATTTGCTAATTATCCAATTTGCTCTTGCATAAATATATTATTTAGCGTAATTATTGTCGTTGGGCGAAAAAAAAAAGCTTTGGACACACGCCGATGTAAGTAAAGTACAAAACTATAATTTTACTCCGTGTCGTTATGAGTCGATTAGGTGACTCGGTCGTTATGATATTTCATTGAGAGGCGGTGTAATTTGGCGGGGAAAATGGCGAAGTGGATATCCAAACTTTTTGTTAATTGTAAGTATAACTAGAAGATAAATTAATAGAGCCTCTAGTCTAGAAGTTTCTCAAATCTAAATGCCTTTTCGTAAGCGTAATTTGTTTAAAATTAGATAATACAATTAACGTGAGACTGCATTTATTTCACCACATACCAACAAGCCATTTAAAATTCCGCACTTAGTAAAAATAGATTACAAAGATGGAGCCCATTTTTAATTTAAATTAATTTGTAGGTTTCGGAATTCCTCAACGTTACGTCTTGAGTTTTATGGGCTTTACAGGCGTTGTAAATGCGTACCTTATGAGAGTGGTACTTTCTGTCGCCATAAATGAAATGGTTTTAAGTCACGACGTTCGTCGCGACGAAATAACTCAAAACGAACTAACGTGTCCAGGACTAGATATCACGTCATCGCCATCGTCTCACGTAAGGTTTAATTTTAGTTAAGGGCCTTTATAATGTAAGCTCATGTCTCATGATTGGGATACCAGGATATCCAGCTCTATTTGGGTGTCATATATCTCATAATATGCCTATGAGCCTGTTATTTGCTCAACTCAGTCCTTAGCACACCTGTTTAGTACCGTGTTCTGGGGGTTCCTAGGAAAGAAAGGAACTTCGGCCAGACTGCCCTTTGTACGTTCCCGACGTGTTATGGATCCGCTCACTTGCATGTCTTCTCAAAGGACACCAAAAGATTATTGTAACGGTTTTGGACAAACAGAACTCAGGGTAGAGTGCTCCAGTGTCGTCTTAGATTGTGTTGGGAAGACTCGTTCTTCTCCTAGTAGCCATTCCAGACGACGACAACTTTTAATCAAACTATATGGAATTTCAAGAGTAGGCTCGGAGTCGCTAAAGGTGCTTCGAGGGTTACAAGTTACAAATCTAGTCCACCCCTAATCTCGCTCATTGGTACATGGTATTCAGTTCATTGCCGCAGAGGTGTGTCCCAAAAGGGTTCATAAGTTCTTCCAGCACTAGCAGCACAGAGCAGCATGTCCGGTGTTCCGGTGTACCATACCTTACTTTTAGTCGCTGCGATCCTGGTAAAAAATCATGCTACTGAGCAGATACTTAACAATTTTTTTGTAGAAATTGCAACACATGTACGATTGGAGCGAATCCATCCAAGGATTAGTCTTAAGCTCTTTCTATTGGGGATACATCGTCACTCATCTACCAGGCGGTGCTCTAGCCGAAAAATTCGGCGGTAAACACGTGCTTGGTTTTGGCATTTTATCCACCGCAATTTTTACTATACTTACCCCACTTGTCGTAAAATTGGGTGACTGGAAAGGTTTGATTATGTTACGCGTGCTCGTTGGATTTGGAGAGGTAATTTCCCAACCACTCTCTTTTACTTTTTTTTATATCACCTTCATTTTTGTAGGGTATAACGTTTCCAGCAATAAACGTCTTGTTATCAAAATGGACTCCAGAGGCGGAAAGGTCCACTTTGGGCACTTTTGTGTACGCAGGAACACAAATTGGTAAAATGAGGGAGACTCAAAATAGTCACAAATGCGTGTTAACTTCATTTTGTAGGCGCAGTTTTGGGAAATTCCGCCACTGGTTTAATTATCGGCTACACCAAGTCGTGGGAGTCGACTTTTTACATATTTGGCAGCGTTGCAGTTGTTTGGTACGTTTTTTGGATAATTTTGTGCTACTCCGAACCGCGACTCCATCCGTTTATTAGCGACGCCGAAAAGGAATTTTTAGAAAACCAATTAGGTAAATGGAAACAGTCGCTGCATTTTCTCATAAATAAATTGCTCTGAATTTTTAGCAAATCGAACCAACACGAACAAGTATGTTCCGTGGGCGGCAATTTTAACTTCAATTCCATTATGGGCATTAGTGATAGCCGAAGTGGGACACGATTGGGGCCTCTTCATGATGATTACCGATTTGCCCAAATATATGAAGGACGTGCTTAAATTTAATGTGGAAGAAAGTGGCCTGTGGTCGTCATTGCCATACCTCACCATGTGGATATTCTCGATGGTTTGCGCTCGACTATGCGACTGTCTAATCAAAAGGAACCACATGACGATAACAACTGCTCGAAAATTTTTTGCAATCATCGGTAAATGAGTTTCTTCATGAGAGCAAAACAGCAAGGGACTCGAGTTCATTGATTTGAATAAACTTGGAGTTTCGCTTGCTCAACAAGTACCCCAATAATTAATCGCGTTGTAGCTTCAATCGTACCTGGAATGTTTCTCGTGTTGGCTTCATATATGGGATGCAATCAAGTGCTAACCATCGCCTTATTTACAATAGGAATGGGATTTATGGGCGCATATTATTGTGGAATCAAGATGAACGCTCTGGATTTATCGCCGAATTATGCCGGTACCATCATGGCGATTGTAAACGGAAGTGGCGCCGTAAGTGGAATAATTGCGCCTTACCTAGTTGGCATTTTGACGGAAGATGTGAATTTTATACTTTTGATGCATTTTTGAATTATTTTAACACTGATTTTTAGCAAAATTTGTCAGAATGGAGAACCGTATATTGGATTACCTTTGCTATACTCGGAATAACGAGCGTGGTCTTTCTGATATTTGGAAGTGCAAAAACCCAATGGTGGAATTCGGACGTAGTTCAAACTACATCGACTCCTACAAAACAAAACGTTCTTAAAATGCACGAAAATCTTTATTAAATATTTTTATTTTGATAATAAACAAAAAATTTGTAAGAAATTATATGTACTTACTTTATTTATTGTATTTAAGGCCGTTTCATTCAAAAGCTGCGCAGTCTTTGAGTTATAAGCGATAATAAAAAAAAAGTTTTCTAGGCAGATTTTGGAATTTTTGTCAAACTTTAACGCGCTTTAGGGCCTCAACGGTGCATTTCAGAGAAGAAACCTTAGAATTATATTGTAAGAAATTCTATGTGAATTATTAATATATAGAAACGCTAATCCTAAACGCAAAAAATGCGTAGTTTACAAGTTATAAGCGATAATTAAAAAAAATAGTGTTCTAGTCAGATTTTGGAATTTTTGTCAAACTTTAAAGCGCTCTAGGACCCAAACTGTGCATTTGAGGGAAGAAACCTTAGAAATATAATTTGTAGGAAATTCTTAGTACTTTATTTATATAGAGAGAACTTTTTCTCAATAAGTGCGTGGTTTTTGAGTTATAAGCGATAATATAAAAAACATTTTTTAGACTCGTTTTGGAATTTTTATCTAACTTTAACGCGCTCTAGCGCCTAAACCGTGCTTCTGAGGAAAGAAACCTTAGAATTATATTGTAAGAAATTCTATGTGAATTATTTATATATAGAAACGCTAATCCTAAACGCAAAAAGTGCGTAGTTTACGAGTTATAAGCGATAATTAAGAAAATGGTTTTCTAGTCAGATTTTGAAATTTTTGTCACACTTTAACGCGCTCTAGGACCTAAACTGTGCTTTTGAGAGAAGAAACCTTAGAGATATAATTTGTAGGAAATTCTAAGTACTTGATTTATGTATATGAAACTTTTTTTAAAAAAGCGCGTGGTTTTCGAGTTATAAGCGATAATTAAAAAAATAGTTTTGTAGGCAGATTTTGGAATTTTTGACAAACTTTAACGCGCTCTAGCACCAAAACCGTTCATCTGAGGCAAGAAACCTTAGAATTATATTGTAAGAAATTCTATGTGAATTATTTATATATAGAAACGCTAATCCTAAACGCAAAAAGTGCGTAGTTTACGAGTTATAAGCGATAATTAAGTAAATGGTTTTCTAGTCAGATTTTGAAATTTTTGTCAAACTTTAACGCGCTCTAGGGCCTAAACTGTGCTTTTGAGAGAAGAAACCTTAGAAATATAATTTGTAGAAAATTCTAAGTACTTGATTTATGTATAGAGAACTTTTTCTAAAAAAAAGCGTGATTTTCGAGTTATAAGCGATAATAATAAAAATAGTTTTGTAGGCAGATTTTGGAATTTTTGACAAACTTTAACGCGCTCTAGCATCAAAACCGTTCATCTGAGGCAAGAAACCTTAGAATTATATTGTAAGAAATTCTATGTGAATTATTTATATATAGAAACGCTAATCCTAAACGCAAAAAGTGCGTAGTTTACGAGTTATAAGCGATAATTAAGAAAATGGTTTTCTAGTCAGATTTTGAAATTTTTGTCAAACTTTAACGCGCTCTAGGACCTAAACTGTGCTTTTGAGAGAAGAAACCTTAGAGATATAATTTGTAGGAAATTCTAAGTACTTGAATTATGTATAGAGAACTTTTTCTAAAAAAGAGCGTGGTTTTCGAGTTATAAGCGATAATAATAAAAATAGTTTTGTAGGCAGATTTTGGAATTTTTGACAAACTTTAACGCGCTCTAGCATCAAAACCGTACATCTGAGGAAAGAAACCTTAGAAGCATAGTTTGTAGAAAATTTTATGTACTTTATTTAAATATAGGAACGCTTTCCTCAAAAAGTGCGTAGTTTTCGAGAGAAAGCCCCACCCTTCTTCTCACCCAACGCTCTTAAAATGCACGAAAATATTTTATTATTACATATTTTTATTTTGATAATAAACAAATAAATGCTCATCATAAAATCTTCATCTCAACTGGTTGCCGTCCTTGCCTTCCTTTCGCTCGCATTTCAAGCATTTCAAGTTTGCTATTGTGCCCTAACCATTGTGACTTAATATTCGCAGTTGGGTTCATTGCCATAGCGTTTAATAAGTTGAGGTACGACCGTTTTTGCTATAAATTGGTTAGTTTTTTGAATAGTCTCCTTATGCTGGAGACTGTCCTTTTGCTTAATTCCTGGATTGTGGACCAAAAATGCGTTATTTAATACTGAAAAGGTGTAATCCATGAGACACATCGTAAATGCCTGAAAAATTGTCAGTCTAAAACAGTTCGGCACTTAAAAAAGCCCTCTCTTTCAAACTGACGAAGAAGCGATTTCTTGGGCCAGTATAAAGAGAACTTTGGCTTTTTGAAGAATTACTAAATAATACGAATACGCGAATACTAATACTAATGCCGTGACGTACCTGCGGCAGCTTAGTGCGGCGTGGTCGTCGAGTTGCAGGCGCCGCAAGTGTGTCCGGGTTTTCATCCAACTCTCGAGTACACCCATGGAACTAGAAAATAAGTGGAATAAGCATGTTTGAAGGCATCTAAAAGTGAAGCATCAGTATCGGAAGGGGGTGTTACTCATTAAGTGTGCGCCAGGGCACTCTCACTTTCGCCCACTACGAAATTCTCAAAACTTCTTTATGCAACTGACAGCTTGTTCTTCGCTAGGCGCTCCATGTTCTTCGCCGGTTCAACCCTTCCACTTATTTTCTAGTTCCATGGGTACACTTTTGGCAAATGAAAAAAAAATGTAGGTAATTCTTACTTGCACAATTTTGTCCGACCTGCCCTCCCAAGACAACCTCTCGTCGAAAGGAGGCTCTCTTTTAGTGCCTATATAAAACGGTTCCCAAAGATGATAGACGCCTTGTCTTTTCGCCGACGTAAACACGCCCAACTTTTCGTAATCGTCGTCTCGAACCCAAGCATCGTAATTCGGTATTGCGTGACACCTGGAACAAGTATTGTTGTGAAATGGCACCGCCGCGCCTCTCCCAATTAATTCTCTCAATTCGGATTTACGCCGAGGTAGGCGCGAATTACGCTCGATTTCGAAAACAGGCAAGACGTAAACTGTGCGTCCTGTTTGGTCGAAGGAACCTTTGGATGCGGCAACTAGGGTTAAGAATTGCGGTATTATACTCAAACTGGGATGAAGCTCGATGTCGCAGACTAAAACAAAGTGCGTTTCGGCCATGGATCGGGCGATATTTCGGCCGACGTTGATTGGGTACGGAATTTTGTTTTTTGTTACAAATTTATTTTTATTTGAGGCGGCTTCGTAAGGTGGCTTGGACGAACAGTTCATCTTGGTGGATAGTATGCGGCTTGGAAGTGGTATCTACAATGAGAAACGCAAAACAAACGATGAAAGAGTCATGGAGAACAATCGCCATTTTTCTTAATAGCTATTGGTTACGTTGGTTACGTACCTTTTATTCGGTTAGTCAAAGATTAAATATGGGCAAAACATTACCTACTTTTTTCGGAGAGAACTTTTTGTCAAAGTAGAGATGGAAAGTGACGAATTTTTCGATTCCTGGGATGCAGCGTCTCATGTACATGATGGAGTCCACGGTAACACGAAAGTCGGACCCAGGGGCATGTAAGGCGACGCTAATTGGCCCTTGCCACCTTTCCACCGTCGTTTTCAAATTTTTCAAGTAGCTATAGTCGCCATTAGTGACGTAAGTGACGCTCTCTTCGCAATTAAATCTTTTTTTTGAAATCACGTAATTGTACAACACGTAATATTGATCGCTTTTCTTAAATTTATATTCTGCAAAGTTGTGCTCACACCCAGTTCTGTTTTTAATGGCCGATTTCCAATTTTCGTAATTACTCTCAACGTATTGTTCCACCCGGAAATTCTCTTTCTGCAGCTTTTTAAAATTGATGGCAAAAATAAAGAGACAAGCCAACATGAACACGACAATGACCAATTTTATTTTAGTCATATTTCATTTACAACACGCGCCAATGTCAATAGTAGCTCAGAAATGACACCAAAATTGATTTCGCTCTTATCTCCGTAAGCTTTTAAAATTTTTAGATAACATTTGTTTCACTTTTACGTAGTTTTCGCACACTGTTGCTGTTTAACAGTCGATGTGAGCCAAAGCCAAAATGCATTTTGCATAATGTCCGTTCTCTCGAATGCTCGCCATCGTTAACTTTGCACTGGACTCGATGAATTTTATAAATTATTTCTCATTTTTCACCACTTGTTTGTTATCTTACTAATTAATAACTGAAAGAGATAGCTACGGCGGTATTAGTATCGACGGATATCTAGAAATTTATTTCTGGTTCTCCTACCTAGACGCATTACGCTACTGATAAAGACTCCGAATAGTTAGCGAAGGCGCGAAAGTCAAAAATATGCAAATGTACAAAATAGAGAAAGCATCGCATGTTAATTTCGTTAATGTAGTGGCAGTGTTGCACCCACTCTCCTCGCTCTCTCTCTCTTCAGGAGAAGCCCTATTTACCGGACCAGTGAAGCAGCTGAGCATGAGCAACATTGGCGCCTCGTAGCTGGATGATTGGTCTGGCACATGGAACAAATCTTAGTTGATTTAGCGTAGCAGCCTTTGGAAGAAAAGGCGACCTTATTGCACCCTCTCAATTAGAAAGTACGCGGATGTGCAAAGCTGATGCGTGTATGATTGGGGACAGTTGTATAGCTGCAACTGGTTAGAATAGGTCAACAGGTGGCACTGAAAGAAACGCCTAAAAGCGGTTTCAGGTGTGGTCCAGAGAGAGGAACTCAATTCGGGGAACCAGCTCTCTTTGGTGTTTAGATCCTATTCGTTTAAAGACGACTTACGACCTTTCAGACATTTTTCATTTCAACTAAGAGATGAAGTCCGAGGGAGACACCGCTATTGTTATCGTCCGATTTCGACAAACAAACAATTACTTGAACAAATTAATTGACAAATACTAAAGAGGGGCCCGAATTTTGATTTTTGGAAGTTTTAACTTGAACGCTAAGCGATACCCAAGATTCTTTGAAAATCTGCTATGTGGTAGGACTTTTGAACTCAATGGTATACCACAATTTGACTTTGGGCTCAAATTAAATAGAACAATTGAAAAAACGTTTATCACGACTGAGCTCAGTTTTTAAAAATGAATTTTTAAAGTGTGCCATGGAAAACAATGTATAGTTCCCACGGTCTGAATTTTACTTCCCAGGCCACACCTCCCACAGACTTAATTCCCACTCCCAACGGGTTAAAGTCAACACCCGCAAATCGAAAAGTCACCGGGTGGTTCTAATGCCAAGGGTCCTCAAGAAAATAGTTACGATTCCTTTGTTATAGCCGACTAAGCGGTTCCGCTTAGGTTAGGTCAGGTTCGCTAAGCTTAGGTTAGGTTCCGCTTTTCAAGGTCGTAGAGTGGCATCTATTGTCAAGAACCATACCCAAAAGTTTCAAGGTCACGGGGAGGCGAGCAATTTATAGTTCCCACAGTCTTGATTTTAGTTCTTAGACCCAACCGCCCCACACTTCAAAAAACGATTCCACAGGTCAAAGTCAAACCCCCGAAAATCTAGAGGTCACCGGGTGGGTCTAATGTCAAGGGCTCTCCAAATTTCAAAGTTCCTACAGTTTGAGTTCCGGTTCGTTTGTTATATGCCGACTAAGCGGTTCCGCTTAGGTTAGTTCAGGTTCGGCTAGCTTAGGTTAGGTCCCACGTGCTACCACGTGCACACCCATACCAGAAAGTTTCAATGTTACAGGGAGGCGAGCAATTTATAGTTCCCACAGTCTGGATTTTAGTTTCTAGGCTTAATCGCCACGCACTTCAAAAATCTGTTAGTTCCCACGGTTCCACAGGTCAAAGTCAAACTCCCGAAAATCTAGAGGTCGCCGGGTGGGTCTAATGTCAAGGGCTCTCCAAATTTCAAAGTTCCTACAGTTTGAGTTCCGGTTCGTTTGTTATATGCCGACTAAGCGGTTCCGCTTAGGTTAGTTCAGGTTCGGCTAGCTTAGGTTAGGTTCCACGTGCTACCACGTGCACAACCATACCAGAAAGTTTCAATGTTACAGGGAGGCGAGCAATTTATAGTTCCCACAGTCTGGATTTTAGTTTCTAGACTTAATCGTCACACACTTCAAAAATCTGTTAGTACCCACGGTTCCACAAGCCAAAGTCAAACCTCCGAAAATCTAGAGGTCACCGGGTGGGTCTAATGTCAAGGGCTCTCCAAATTTCAAAGTTCCTACAGTTTGAGTTCCGGTTCGTTTGTTATATGCCGACTAAGCGGTTCCGCTTAGGTTAGTTCAGGTTCGGCTAGCTTAGGTTAGGTTCCACGTGCTACCACGTGCACAACCATACCAGAAAGTTTCAATGTTACAGGGAGGCGAGCAATTTATAGTTCCCACAGTCTGGATTTTAGTTTCTAGACTTAATCGCCACGCACTTCAAAAATCTGTTAGTTCCCACGGTTCCACAGGTCAAAGTCAAACTCCCGAAAATCTAGAGGTCACCGGGTGGGTCTAATGTCAAGGGCTCTCCAAATTTCAAAGTTCCTACAGTTTGAGTTCCGGTTCGTTTGTTATATGCCGACTAAGCGGTTCCGCTTAGGTTAGTTCAGGTTCGGCTAGCTTAGGTTAGGTTCCACGTGCTACCACGTGCACAACCATACCAGAAAGTTGCAATGTTACAGGGAGGCGAGCAATTTATAGTTCCCACAGTCTGGATTTTAGTTTCTAGACTTAATCGTCACACACTTCAAAAATCTGTTAGTACCCACGGTTCCACAAGCCAAAGTCAAACCTCCGAAAATCTAGAGGTCACCGGATGGATCTAATGTTAAAAGCTTTCAAAATTTTCAAGTTCTTACGGTCTGATGCCCGGTTCATTTGTTAAAGCCCACTAAGCAGTTCCGCTTAGATTAGGTCAGGTTCGGTTAGCTTCCGCTTCTCAAGGTCATCGAATGGCATGTAATGTCAAGGTCAATCGCTCACAAAATTTCAAGAACCATACCCTAAAGTTTCAAGGTCACAGGGTGCGAACAGTTTATAGTTCCCACGGTCTAGATATTAGTTCCTAGACTCAACTGCCGAACTCCATAAAGCTCCTAGTTCCCACGGTCCCACGGGTCCAAGTCAAACTCCCGAAAATCTAAAGGTCACGGCGTGGGTCTAATGTCAAAGGCCCTCGAAATTTCAAGGTCACGGGGTGGCGCCCAATTTAGTTCTTACGGTCTGAGTTCTGGTTCCCCGACAAAGGGGTGCCGCGCATCCAAAATGTTGAGGACCTCCCCGGAAAGCCTCAAAGTCACAGGGTTACGACTAACGTCAAGGTCATAGACCTACGAGTTTCCAGAAAATGCCATTTTAGAACTAAATAATTTGAAAGATTAATTCATTTCTCTTAGTTTACTCCAATAACCACTCATTTTAGAGAAAACTAGCAAGAGGCAAAAATAATAATAAAATTTGCTATAAAGTAACCTAAACGAATTCAAGAATGTTTCCTCGAAAATTTGCCTTTTAGATCATAAAAGTTACTTCTACTGCTCGAAAGTAGAAAGCATGGCTTTACATGTTACAAAACATTTTTATCAAAGCACTCTTTTTATCAATTATCATTTCATTTATTTCGTGTATTTACATCTGGTAACTGATAAGGTGATTGATAAGCATCGTGCGATTTGTGCGCAATTATCTTCGAACGGAATTTTTTCAATTATTTTAGATTTGTAATTGTTTTCCACACATTTTTATTCAACGCTATAACCCTAAAATGTATTAGTTAGTACAATAAATATTGTTAGCTTTCGTAGAAAGCAAATCAATAATGAAACGGATGAAAAAAAAATATCCGGAATATCAAATGAGTCACGCTCCCTCTTTATTATTGCCAATTTTCAATAATTGTTTTCCGAGTAAGTTTAGATTTTCGCCTTAGAGGGGTGGGGGGTACAAAAGAGGGGTTGTAGAAAGTCTTAGTTTAGTGACGAGAAGATTATTTTTTACCTTACCTAAGCACAAATTGACGTTTCTATACGCATTAGATTATAAATTAATGATGCTGCGTATTTTTATAAATACCTTGCAGTGCCGTTCTCGTGTCGTTTAAAATACGTACATACCTAGACTAAATTTCTAGGATGTTGTTCGAACAGTTCGTGAGTTATAGACTGTACAGACAGAAATATTTTTCCTAAATACAATAAAGTCTCAGTTCTGTTTAAAATAACTCAAAAACTATAAAGAAATAAGAAAATTGGGTTCTTTCATGTGAAAGAGGGGGAAATTAAAAAAATAAAATGCGACTAGCGTTTTCTTGTAAACGCAATAGTTTTTAAGAAAACTAATTGAAAGTGATTACCCTTTGCCAGTCTTCTTGCGCTTGGAAATGGCAAATTTAGATTGTGACGCGCAGTGTTGCAGATTAAATTCAAAAATATTAAAAAGTGGCGTTTAAAAAAAATAGCAATCGAAAGAGGGCATCTCTAGCTTTTAATTCCACAAAAATATTCAAAATTCTGTATTTTTTTGCTTACGCAAAATATTTTTGAACTTTGAAGTTTAGTACATTTTTTCATAAAAGCACAAAAAATGGCAACTTTATCGTAGTGTAGCTCAAAATCTACTCTTAATAGCCAAAAAAGTCATCTACAATTTTTTTCCCTAAATTATACCACGACAAGAATAAGCCTACAAATAACCCTCCACACCAAACAGAACTCTAGATATCTCTGTTCAAAGTCACGATAAGACTGCCAAAAATGTATAAAAGCCTAGTTTTGTTGAGCAAATTTTTTTAAAGCTTCCTCGGTCCCTGTTAGTTGTACCGATATTTTATAGGGCTACTTTTTTTTATTACCAACTTATACAATTTTACTTCAAATCATGTTCGACTCATTTTTTTACCAGGGGCCGCAAAAAAGTTTGCAGAACAAAAATATTAGAAAGTAGGCTTTTTGGCCCTAGCTTTGAATCTCGTCATCTCCGGTGTTATTTGTGGTGGAGCGTTTTCGAAGAGCTCATTTTATTGCTTGAGAATGTAGAAAATAAAAGTATATAACACTTTTTTCGCCATTGGACATATAGATTTGGAGTTATAACCCAAATAGTGCAAGTCTTGACTGCATCAAAAAATACTTGGATTATGAGACTCAAACTGAAGCTCATCTCAAGAAAGTTCGAAGAACTATTTATAATAGGTACCTCAAAGTTACAACTGGGAGAGTTTAAAATAATTAAAGTTGTTGGGTAGCATCGTGGCATGGTATCTATGAAAAAATATAAAAAAACAAGTACTTTATTTCGTAAACAAACAATAATTGCAGATGGAGTTTCATCTTGTGCTTCCCAACTGCATAACAGTAACGTACAATAAAATAATATTTAAGTACATACAAAATTAACTTAACGTAATATGGCTGCATTTAAGCTGCTTTGTCCAGATACTTTTACTTTTGTAAAATTCTCATTCAGAGTAAGAAAATACAGAGATTTACGTCCCACTAAGGTTAGAGAAGGTAAAAGGAGTTTCGGAAAGAATGTGTAAATGTTGTTCTACTTTCTACTCGGCGTAGAAATGCCATCGAAAAATAAGAGCACTTATTATTACATACGAGGTAGCTTCAAAAAAGAATTGGGGCCAACTCGCGTGTCCTCCACAACCGTGGCAATGTAAAGAGAACCAAAAGCCACGCAGTGACGTCTGTGGCGCCCAATTCCTGAAACTTTTCAAAGCCATCTCACTTCGAGCTCTTATAGGCGTCTTGAGGTTGGTTATAGATCATCTACAAACTTAATTTCGTGCCAAAAGGCACACACTACGAGGTAGCTTGGAATTGTGATAAACAACTAAATTTAGGGGCCTCCTTAAGACCCACACGACTCTAAAATAAAATGCGCCACAAGCTTCGCTGTGGCGCGCTTCGCATTCGAGTTTCAGATCTTCTCAAAGAACAATTTTGGTTTAACTAGGTGGTGGTGGACTGGAATACTGTTAGTTTAGTTCAGGCCACCCCTGCTTAGCTTACTGATAATATTACATTTTATGGTTAACATATAATAAATCACAGAGCTTAGTTAAGATCACTGTTATAAAGGCTAGTGGCGAGTTGCTTTAGTACTATGGGTACTGAGGTCAATTAAGGCGATATAGAGAGCCCTGGACTAGAACCCGAGACCTTAGACCTTAGACAGTGGACTACCACGGCCACAGAAGTACAGTTTTGCTTACTAAATTTGAAGTGGTCCAACTAATGCACAAAAAAACCTGTGCATTGTTTAGACGGTCTAAGAGCGACTAGTATGCATTTCCTCTTAAGTACTACGTTTTGTAAAAATAATTGGTAAATACAAAAATAGTAATTTAAAATTCGCAGCGGTACTTGTTACCGTAAGTCTTTAAAAGTTGGGGCACGACGGCCTCTTTTATAAACTTGTCCGTTTCGTTAACAAATACTTGTCGTTGCCTCTTTTTGATTGGATCAGCAGTCTTCTTAATTCCAGGACTATGGACCAAAAATGCGTTGTTTAACACAAAAAATGTATAATTCTTAAGGCACATTGTGTAAGCCTAAAATTTAACACAAAATAGTCTCGCTAGGTGGCGCCTTTAAAAAACAAAGACTCACCTGTAGGATTTTATCCGACATTCCTTCCCAAGATAACCTCTCGTCGAACGGCGGCTCTGCTTTCGTTCCCAAATAAAACGGCTCCCAATGATAATACCTCCCTACTCTCTTAGCCTTGTTAAACAAACGCAAGTCTTTATAATCGTCGTCGTCCACCCATTTATCATAATTTGGCACAGAGTGGCACTGAGAACAGATATCTCTGTGAAACGGCACAGCTTGGCCGTCGCGCAACATCTTTACTATCCCCATCTTGTCGTCTGGAACTTGTAAGTTGCTCTCGATTTCGAAAACTTGCAGAGCGAAAACTGCCGGCTCGTGATCTCTGATCACCTCGTTGCATCCGGCCATTAACATCAAAAATTGAGGTATTAGGTTTAAGCTGGGATAGAGTTCGATGTCTGATACTAAAACGAAGTGCGTTTCCGCCATAGAGCGCGCAATGTTTCGTCCGACGTTTATCGGGTACAGAATTTTATTTTTGGTCGCGAATTTGTCGGATTTTTTTGCGGTTTCGTAAGGCGCCGGTAACGAACAGTTCGCTTTTGCTTCTAGTATGGTTCTCGGTAGAGGTATCTGGAATAAAAGTGACTATGAGCGTCTCGTAAGCGTCTCAACAGCGCGTAAGGTACACCACATCTAAAGTCCCTTACACACGACCTGACGCGGTCAGCCCGACCAAATCAGGTGTGGCCTCCACATGACACAACAAAGTCCCCTACACACGACCTGTCGGTCGGTCACCGGTCGGTCACGACCCGGTCGGTCGGTCGGTCGGTCGGCCTGACAGTCGGTCCGACCAAATCAGGTGTTGGGTGTTGCCTGCACGCTAAATCGTCTGACAACGCTCCACACGACCTGATTTGGTCAGGCGGTTGGGTAGTCAGGTGGACGGGCCATCTGACAACTCCCGACTACCCGACATAATAAATGTCAAGCCTACACACGACCTGCTATTCTACCTGATCTTACCAAATCGGTCCAAGCGCCTGACCAAATCAGGTCGTGTGGAGGGAACTTTAAAGTGGTTGAAGAGAGCACCTTTGCAGTATACGCAGACTTTTTAAAATTTCATTTAGCGGAGCCAGGGGCGGATCTAAAAACCCATCAAGGGGGGCGGGGCCAAAATAGATGGGCCTCAACAGCGACGTATCCGTAGAATGTGATAGGGAGTTCCAAATTTTTAAAGTTCTTATTTTACAAATGCGAACTAAGAGAGTGCTTCGTGATCGACTGATGAACAACAAATAGTTCATTTTTGGGCAAATCCACCAGTTCTTTAAACGCCGTCTTTCGCCTTTCCTCTTATTTTACTATTTGTAGCAGTAACCTTCGCGTGTTCATTTATTTGGGCTCATTCACCTTGATTTCCTTATCTTTAATTTCCAAGGAACGTAGCAGCGGCACGCGATATACGAGTATTATGCTGCTTTTTAAGGTAATTACTTATTGCTTGCTCTATATATACCGGGTGTACAATGTACAACAAACCAGAATTATTGTAAAAATTAATTAAAACAATTTTCTTTTAAAAATGATACAATACAACCGAAGTGACTCCCTAAATCAAAAATGATATAAATTTACAGGGTGTTCTAATTAAAAAACAAAACTTGACGTAATTTCCGGTTAAACCGGAAGTGGTACGATTATTTTACCATACCGTATAAGTTCAAAACTACTGGTTATTTAACCTCCTAAAATTTCAAATCAATATCTAAAGAAATAAGTTAGTTATGGCAGTGATCCTAATTCGGCGGACACCCGGTATGTTTAATTATGCCCTTGTACTTTTAATTCCAGCAATGTCACGTCGATGAAACGCCACTACGTACTTGTAATACCCAAAGCAAATTCATTATCATTCAGAATACAAATAATAAATATTCGCATAGAACATTTTATTGACGTGGAATGCGGGCGTGAATGTTATAGAAACCGCTCGATATTTCTTGGCGCCCGACTGCCGTAATAGAAAAGCAGGATACTTTCGATTAACCTTTCTCTTTTTGGCGAGTTTTAACGTAAAACAATCGCCATAAACTTTTTGAACTATAAACGTTACAAACGTCCTGTATAATTTTTACTAGTGCCATGAAAAATGATCCTAATAATTACCGCCTACAAAACTAGCTCAAAACTAACGACTTGCAATTAAAAATTTTAATAAATCGATTTAAATTGTGTCGTAATTTTAGGATAAGATCGATTTTAAAAATTAATACAGGGCGTGTCTGCCTGCGTGTTACGCCTGAAAGACAGAAACCACAGAAGAGATCGCGATGCAATTTGGTTTGAACCACTTTGTATGTTGACTTCCGGTTTAGCCGGAAATTGAATTAGTTTCTGCCAAAATAGAATTCAGGCAGACACTGTTAAATATTTTCATTTCATGCAGGTTGAAAGAGCATTGTAAATGAGTAATAAAACCTACCGCCTGCAGGAGAGGTTTGAGAGGGGTGGCTTTTGTCTCTTTTTCAGTTTTTCGCTTATAACTGAAAATCTGCGCACTTTTTGATTAAAATTCTTCTATACAAAAGTAAACTACATCAAATTTTCTACAAATTATACCTCTAAGGTTTATTTCATCAGGAAAGTGGTTTAGGCACTAGAGCGCATTAAAATATGACAAAAATTCCAAAATCTGCTTTAAAAACTGATATCTTAATTTATCGCTTATAGCTCAAAAACTACGCACTTCGAGAAAAAAGTGGATCTATAAAAAAATAAAGTACGTAAAATTTCCTACAAATTATACTTCTACGGTTTATTTCCTCAGACGCACGGTTTAGGCGCTAGAGCGCATTAAAGTTTGGCATAAATTCCATAATAGGCCACAAACTGATTTTTAGTTCATCGCTTATAGCTCGAAAACTACGGACTCTGAGAGAAAAGTGGATCTATAGAAAAATATAGTACATATAATTTCCTACAAATTATACCATTAAGGTTTATTTCCTCAAATGCATGGTTAAGCGGCTAGAGCGCACTAAAGTTTAATAAAAATTTCAAAATGTGCCTAAGAAACTGATTTCTTAATTTATCGCTTATAGCTCGAAAACTACGCACTTGAGAAAAAAGTGGACCTATAGAAAAATATAGTACATATAATTTCCTACAAATTATACCACTAAGGTTTATTTCCTCAGATGCATGGTTAAGCGGCTAGAGCGCATTAAAGTTTGATACAAATTCCAAAATCTGTCTAAGAAACTGATTTCTTAATTTAACGCTTGTAGCTCAAAAACTACGCACTTTGAGAGAAAAGTGGTCTTATAGAAAAATAAAGCACATACAATTTCCGACAAATTATATCTTTAAGGTTTATTTCCTCAGATGCATGGTTAAGGCGCTAGAGCGCATTAAAGTTTAACAAAAATTTCAAAATGTGCCTAAGAAACTGATTTCTTAATTTATCGCTTATAGCTCGAAAACTAGGCACTTTGAGAGAAAAGTGATCCTATAAAAAATAAAGTACATATAATTTTCTACAAATTATACTAGAAGGTTTATTTCCTCAGATGCACGGTTAAGGTGCTAGAGCGCATTAAAGTTTAACAAAAATTTCAAAATGTGCCTAAGAAACTGATTTCTTAATTTATCGCTTATAGCTCGAAAACTAGGCACTTTGAGAGAAAAGTGGTCATATAAAAAAATAAAGTACATGTGATTACCTACAAATAATATCTGTAAGGTTTTTTCTCAAACAAACAGTTTAGACGCTAGAGCGCGTTAAAGTTTGACAAAAACTCTATAATTGGCGAAAACTTATTTTTTTATTTATCGCTTATAGCTCGAAAACTAGGCACTTTGAGAGAAAAGTGGTCCTATAGAAAAATAAACTACATTAAATTGCCTACAAATTATATATCTTAGGTTTTTTTGTCAGACGAAAGGATTAGGTGCTCGCAAGGCTCGAGAAAAGTGGGTTTTTGAGGTCAAACTTATACAGAGCGCTCAGAATATATTATTGCGAAAATTTAGTATTTTTCAAGAATCACTTGCTTAATCATTTCAGGAGATGCAAAATTAAATAATTGCTAATTGATCTGCTTCACGTTTTTCTTGGCACACCCTGTAGAATAGAATAATAGTTAATTATACTGGTACCTCTTCAGGTGCAGGTGCGTAACTCTCATTAAAGTAAACGTGGAATGTAACAAAGGACGCCACACTCGGTACACAACTTCTCAAATAAATTATAGACTCGACGGTGGCGTTGAAATCACTTCCGGGGGCGTGCAGTGCGATACTAACTGGCCCTTGCCATCGGACGACAACCTGTATTAAATTTTTCAAAAAAGTGTAATCCCCATTAGTAACATAAGTGACACTCTCTTCACAATTGTACCTATTTAACGACATCACATAATTATTTAACACTATAAAATTATTTCTCCTCTCCAATTTGAATTCCGCATAATTATTTAAACAATTAGTTTCGAATCTAACGATTTTGGCGGCATCGTCCGGCGTGCCGTTAAACGCACAGTTAAATTTCTCGTGGGCGCTTTTTGTCTTCGTGTAAAATATTATAAAAATTAACAATAAAGGCACGATTAAACTTAAGGCGATCCATTTATTTCTTAGACCGTTTTTGCCACGGCACATGACGCGCAAGTAAACGTCGAGTCTACACGTAACGAAGGCCACAACATCAAAGAAGTTTTTTTTGTACATCAAATCATTCGACTAACCTATTAAGTTTTAACGCGCCGTCGCCGTAAAATGGTAATTAAGTTTTTTAAAACATTGTTAAGTTTGCGAAACTGCGAACTCTGATATGATAACACGCATTAGGGCATTAGTAACAGTGACCCACTGTCTAACAGGTGTGTTGCGCATCGAATGCCGATAACTAGACACTACTAGATAGATGCTAGACGTATGTAGCCACGTGTGGGGGCCCGGGGACCCGAGGGTAGGATATTTACTATTCTAAAATTAAACTTCAATGTTTATACAAGCCTAGCCCCGGTAAATTATTGGTCCAATAGTTCAAACAATGTTGAAGTTAATTACATCGAATAATCGAAGGTTTATTTTAGAAAATAAAGTCGAAAGAGAAAAAAAATAGTTCATAATTGATAATTCGACGTCAATTATTATCTATAATTGGTATTGAATTTCGATAATTAATACAAACAAGTTATTAAAATAAAAGTACAACTTTATTGCTTTTTTTATTCGATTAAATTAAAGAATTAGGGTACTGGCGCCATCTATTGCCGAACATTAATAATGTAGCCAACAGCTTAAAGATTCCTGTTGTCGTTTTAAAACTCAATTTATTTGAGAAATGGGGGATGGTTGAAAGTGAAAGTACTGTTGAAAGTTGCTAGACCACCCTCTCAAAACTGAGACTATCAATAGAAAGGTTTCTCGGACTTTATTGGGAACTCGTTATAGTAGTTTCGTTCTGTAACGTTCTTTTTAGCTTTTTAACTTTAAAAGAGGTTACAATAGTGAATAGAGGCCTCCCATAGAAAAGTTAAGTACCTGTGTACCTGTAAGGTTGAAATGTGGGTATTTTTGAGTATTTTTAAAAATCTACCTGTCATATTGTCATTGCTTTTAAAAGGGTTACCCACATTTCAACCTTACAGGTACACAGGTACTTAACTTTTCTATGGGAGGCCTCTATTCACTATTGTAACCTCTCTTAAAATTCAAAAGCTAAAAAGAACGTTACAGAACGAAACTACCATACCTGTAGTAAGCAGTAAGTTCTCAGAAGTGCTCTGTTAAGACTTATCAGGACGACTTAGCAGTAAGTAGCTAAATAGGGACGTGGCCTATAGACTAAAGAGTGGCTATTTCAAATAGTATAATTTAGTCTATAGGCCACGCCCCCGCGCAGCTTTAGCTCAGAGCCAGTAGATATAGTGATATAGAGAGTAGAGATTTCTGTCACCATTTTTAATACAGTTATTCACGTTGTACCTGTACCCCCGTTTACTTAGAAGTACGATATACTAGATAAAACATTGTTTTAACTGTTTTAAAGCATTTGCTTGACTAAAGGCGTGCGGTACTCTCTCTATCTACTGGCTCTGAAGTTGGGCAGTTAATCGCTGTCCGGTCGGCATTTGCCGGAGTAAATCTCTATATCTATTGGCTCTGCTTTAGTTCAGTTCTTATTGACACCTCTCCACATTTAAGCCCAGTAGAGTTTTACGTAGAGGGAAACACCTATAAATCCGCATTTGGGCTTCACTGCTCATTGCTCTTTTGACTGCTTAGCATAATGGGCCTTTTGTTTTGCTCGGACAGTCCTCGAGTCGCTTGATGCACTGATTACAGTCGTTCGTTTGTCCGACAAACGATTGAAGGGTATCAGGTCTAGATTCATAGAGGTTTGACCTACCTACAAAAAATGTTGTTTCAAGTGCACAATTCTCTTGCAAATGACGCGTCGTCACACAGGCCACGCCTAAACTTAGCAGTAAGTAGCTAAATAGTCACTCTTTAGTCTATAGACCACGCCCCCACGTAGCTTTAGTTCAAAGCCAGAACTGGGCCTTTTGTTTTGCTTGGGCAGCCTTTGAGTCTTTTGATGCACTGATTACGGTCGTTTGTTTGTTCGGCAGGCGATTGAACTGTATCAGGTCTAGGTTCATAGAGGTTTGAACTTTCTACAAATGGTGTCGTTTCAAGTGCACAACTCTCTTGAAAATGAAGCGACATTCGTCGCCTGTTTCGCCACACAGGCCATGCCTGAGCTTAGTAGTAAGTAGCTAAATAGCCATTGTTTAGTCTATAGGCCACGCCCCAGCGTAGCTTTCTTCAAAGCCAGAACTGGGTCTTTTGTTTAGCTTGGTCAGTCTTCGAGTCTTTTAATGCGCTTATTACGGTCATTTGTTTCTCTGGCAGACGATCGAACTGTATCAGGTTTAAGTTCATAGAGGTTTTAACTTCTTACAAATGGTGTCGTTTCAAGTGCACAATTCTTTTAAAAATGACCCTCGCCTGTGTCGTCACACATGCCACGCCTGAACTTAGCAGTAAGTAGCTAAATAGCCACTGTTTAGTCTATAGGCCACGCCCCCACGTAGCTTTATCTCAAAGCCAGAACTGGGTCTCTTGTTTAGCTTGGTCAGTCTTCGAGTCTTTTAATGCGCTTATTACGGTAGTTTGTTTGTCTGGTAGACCATTGAACTGTATCAGGTCTAGGTTCATAGACGTTTAAACTTCCTACAAATGATGTCGTTTCAAGTGCACAATTCTCTTAAAAATGACCCTTGCCTGTGTCGTCACACATGCCACGCCTGAACTTAGCAGTAAGTAGCTAAATAGCCACTGTTTAGTCTATAGGCCACGCCCCCACGTAGCTTTATCTCAAAGCCAGAACTGGGTCTTTTGTTTAGCTTGGCCAGTCTTCGAGTCTTTTAATGCGCTTATTACGGTAGTTTGTTTGTCTGGCAGACTATTGAACTGTATCAGGTCTAGGTTCATAGACGTTTGAACTTCCTACAAATGGTGTCGTTTCAAGTGCACAATTCTCTTAAAAATGACCCTTGCCTGTGTCGCCACACAGGCCACGACTGAACTTAGCAGTAAGTAGCTAAATAGCCACTGTTTAGTCTATAGGCCACGCCCCCACGTAGCTTTATCTCAAAGCCAGAACTGGGTCTTTTGTTTAGCTTGGTCCGTCTTCGAATCTTTTAATGTGCTTATTACGGTTGTTTGTTTGTCTGGCAGACGATTGAACTGTATCAGGTCTATGTTCATAGAGGTTTGAACGTCCTACAAATGGTGTCGTTTCAAGTGCGAAATTCTCTTGAAAATGATGCTCGCCTGTGTCGTCACATGACAGGCTACGCCTGAACTTAGCAGTAAGTAGCTAAATAGTCACTCTTTAGTCTATAGACCACGCCCCCACGTAGCTTTATCTCAAAGCCAGATCTGGGTCTTTTGTTTTGCTTGATCAGTCTTCGAGTCTTTTAATGCGCTTATTACGGTCGTTTGTTTGTCTGGCAGACCATTGAACTGTATCAGGTCTATGTTCATAGACGTTTAAACTTCCTACAAATGGTGTCGTTTCAAGTGCACAATTCTCTTGAAAATGATGCGACGTTTGTGGCCTGTGTCATCATCATCATCATATAGGCCACGCCTCCTACCTGTGGCAAATTTCATATGTAGTATAAATTTTTTGTATGATAGAGACTTTTTCCATCAAACAATTTACATTCCCAAGAGCAAGGGCTCTGCATTTTTGCGGGATATTTTTTGCAAATTCGATAAATAATCGAGGTCGAGCAGTATATAGACTCCAACTTCGCATTTTTAGCAAATTAACGTCTCTTTATTAGCAGAAGTTTGTATATTTTTGCAATTATTAGCTCGTCCGGTCCTTGAAAAGCGCGACAATTTTGATCCAAATCCAACAGTGCAACCTTCGACATTGACGTTGAATTAAATTAATGTCCAGGATCTGCCCATTTTAGAACTAATTACACTTTCGGTTGCCGCATGAATTCTTTAATGTTGGCACAATGGGCGAGTTTTGATGTATGGCGGCTTAACCGGAAGTGAAAGGAATTATAAATTGCTTTCAACACTTCAGTGAACAATTATTCTAATGTATTGTATAGGTTATAGGTATTTTTCTAGTAAAAACTGGAACTTGAAGGGGATTTGAAGGTGTTTTAATTTTTTATCGACACTTTTTTGGATACTCAGCACATACAGGGTAGCCACCTTACCATAACCATGTAATACTACTTAGTTCCAGCTCCTAAAATAAAAATAATTGGGAAGTGTCGACTGTCTAAATTTTGCTAGAAGTCTTACTAGGGCCTTATAATCCAAATTAAGAATTATGTAAAACCCTATTATCCTGCGGTTTCGTTTCTATGTCTTCACAGGTATTCTATATTGATGTTTGCTTATTTCTTGGTATTTCAAAATGATATTATGCAGGTACGATCTTTAATAATAAATACGACGACCTCCATCAGAGAGTTCACTGCCACTGCATCGCATTAAATAATGCAATAAATTTGGCAACTGCATCGAGGACGTTACAAAATAGTTTTAGACCGGTCCTTTTTAGAACAAGCATTTTGGGCTATAGTAACAGAAGAAGAGGCATCGAACCTATGGCCTCAAAATATTAATTGCGAGAATAAATTAAAAATTAATCTGCGAATAATTCTAAATTGTCAATGTACACGCTAATAACTGAGTAAAGGAATTAGTTTAATCGTATTTGGATAGGTTAATAGCTCGTTACAAATTACTTGCACGCGTTCGTTAAAAATGTTGATATAGAGGTATTTAAATTCACGTGCTTTATAACTTATCTCTTAGTTTTTATATCAGTAGACCATTTTACCTTGGTTGTCACGTTGTTACTTTTGTTTAATTTCAACAATAATTCGTAATTGCGTGCGGGTTTACGGCAGTGGCGTAACAATGGCTTCGTGCGCACGCATAATTGGAGCTCGGGCGTCTAATTGCCTCACTGACGCACTGACAAGTCAGAGGTGTTTTAACAAAATATGTCAATCTAAGAGGAAAATGCTTGGAAATTGTTAACCGACTCGTACAAACCAATCAGGTTTTTAACCATCTCGATATGCTCTTATTTTGATGGTTGCGGCCGATCCAAACACCAATTACGCTTGCACTTGTGAGCTACTTTGTTCATTTTCTCAAAAAAGGCGCCTTTAGTTGAAAAAACGTAAGGGGCATTTTTTGTTCGTCTTGAAACGACCTTTTCAAAAATAGGTTAATATTTTGCCAAAAAAATCAGCGGCGTGCCGTTTAATAAAATATTCACTGGGGAGCTTA
This sequence comes from Malthinus flaveolus, assembly GCA_950108345.1. Taxonomy (NCBI): domain Eukaryota; kingdom Metazoa; phylum Arthropoda; class Insecta; order Coleoptera; family Cantharidae; genus Malthinus; species Malthinus flaveolus. Next base: position 9,969,189 of record OX467288.1, on the reverse strand, counting down.
TACGTACGCCTCTGGTGGTGGCAAATTATTTTAATTCGGTTCAAAAATGCATCCTAATGACTTGTTTAGTTTCTTCGAAGTGTTGGGGAAGTTTTTGAAAAAAGGCCTATGTAGAAGATTAATTACTAAAGTACCTTGAAAACGAAACAGATGTACAGTTACTTGTTGCAGTTTGCAAATAAATGACATACCTACGACATGATCGAAGTACAAGGTACCTAATACTGCTAGTTGCTAGTGCTTATATATTTATAATATATATTTATATATTATAATATAATTACAACTCTGGAAAATTTATCTCTGCAATAAACAATGCTGCAATCCGCTGTTTTCCAACGTAGCTTGTGCTATAGCACCTTTCAATTATTCGTATCATAGCTCATGGCTCATATTAGCAAAAGAGTTTATGTAAAATCGACAGTGTTTACGTGCACGTGTAGTAACTATGCTGTAATAAAGTTACAATCAAAATGTTATCACTTTGGAAATTCATTGTAAAGAAATGTAAGCATAAAAATTTTGTCTAATTATACTCAAAATGGGTAAAAGCGGCACGGGTAGTGAGAACATTTAAGCCGGGAAGGGGATACTTATAATTTACGAAACTTCTCGCCAAGTATTTATTTACAAAATCAACTAGCGACTCTTTTAACCTTTTTAAAAAGAAGCTAAGAGTTTAGTTTTATGCAAAATTTATATAGCAGGACATTTTTTTTGAAAAGCTATCAGAAATAGTGCCTAACAACAGTATGCTCAGAAGCTCTCCCTGATTTTATTTGTTTTTATTTAAAATAGGAAGCTAACCTCATTTCCGGTTGAACCGGAAGTCAAAATAATAAATGGTTGGTATCACTAGAGATAGCTAATTTTCCAATTTTCCAAACCACTTAAAATATACAGGGTGTTGTGTTTAAAACAGAAAAACTACCCCAATTTCCGGTTAAACCGGAAGTTAAATTTAACATGTTTGGTATCATTGGACAGATAATTTTACGATATTTTTAAAAATCATAAAACATACAGGGTGTTTTTAAAAACTCATTTTCTTCGGCTAATTTTTGGTTTAACCGGAAGTGATTTTTAAACCAAAATTGCAACAAATAATAGAAATTTATGGAATAAACTAAGACATTAACTTGCAATTTATAAATTTTGATTACAAAAGAAATTATAAATTTTTGAAATTTTGACCTTCAAAAAATCGTAGCTCCGGATCTGCTCATAGCAAACGAACCAAACAACGGTGTTTAATTAAGAACTTCGGTATCTACAACATATAAAAACTAAAAAATTCGGCCCCAGCCGATTTTGAGAAAATCCCCTTTCAAATTGTAGTCAACTTTGGTCCTTTGAAAATAGACAATTTTGAAATTATTTTAAAAATTGACTCTAACAAAACTAAAGCTCTGTATTTAGCCTATATATTCCTGTTTTTAGACTTTTATAATAATAATAATCTCCAAAGTTATAACTAAAAAATTAGAATATGAGGCAATTGTTATACTGGCCGCCATTTTGAAATTAAAAGTTTGAAAAAATATTTTTTCAATTATAAATACTGTGGGTTACATTTTCCAAAATGTGACCAAAATAACCCCCTTGTTTTGGGCCATCCTGTATCGATTTTGTTTAAAAGCTTATTTTGACAATGCAATTCTGTTAAAGTGGCCGAAATCAAATTTCAACAAAATTGCTTTAGTCGTTTTTCTTTACGGCGCTGCATTCACAAATCCACACTCACACTCTAACAGACTTTTTCGAAGAGTTTTATTTTTGTATTTTGGATTTAGGGGAGGGGGTAACATTTTGTTGGCTGATTTTATTTAGACATAAGCCAAGAAACATATTTGCTCATTTAACCAAGCTCTTAATACGATAAGCGAGATCCCTGTAAGTACTTAACACACACGTTAATCCTGCACAAACATCTGAAAATTCTGATACAATTCATACAGTATCTTGGTGGTATTAGGAAATTTTGGCTGGGTGAATATGTAGTTTGTTTATTTATGTGCAATTTGCTGTAAAAAATTAAAAACAAAAAGTCTCGATTCTTCCGATAGACTTTTCCACCGGCACCGGACTCCAAGTTTGCGCATCGCGCGAAAATCAATTATTTTATAACGCTCCTTCGGACGACTCTCTCGTCTAAACTATTAATACTAGAATAGGGTTACCCTAAACTTTTTTGTAGCAAATTTTCCGCTCTACAAAAACAATCTCATGCACTTTTGACCTATCTGCTTTACTTTTTATTATACGGGCTGTTTAAGGTCGACACAGTTTCAGTTTCACTTAAAAAATAAGTGAACTTGACCAGCTTGATTGTTTGCGTTAAAATTAATATTTTTTTAAATAATTAGCAAAAATTCATTGGATAGTAACAAGTAACAAGAAGTAAACATATTATTATTATTATTATTCATTTGTTTAACTCGAAATGTTAAATTTACATTTTGCTTTAATTTGACGATGGCAGATACACAAAATGGAACTGCAAGTTTGGCTAGCCTTCTAATCATTTTCCCATGTGAGTCCGAAAAAGGATTTTATAGTTTTCCTCAAAGCAGTTTATAATGAAGGTCAGTTAGATAAAAAATATCTTTATGTATGTAACGAATTAATTGCTTGTTAGAAAGAAGCAAAGTTGCCACTTAACGCAGATTTTTAGATGATAAACCGCGTATTTATATTGCAAACGAAATGGTAATTTCTAATCAGGTAATCACCTAATCACTAACTCTAATAATTTAATTTGCAAAAAACGGAACTAGTGGTTTCCAAATATTATGTACATTTGTAATTGATGCACCTTGAAAAATCGTAATTATATTAATTTTAAAATAACTATAAGCGCATAGTTTTCTTTTTTGACTTTTCTGCTTGGACGAGTACAGACGTGTTTCTTATCATTCAGGACAAAACTTTCCTACGTACCTTGTGTGATGTACGGTGATGTTATTTGATGACGCCATTTATTACTATAATTAAACAAATTCGAAGTACAAGAAAACTCTAAAAATGTAAAATTAAAAATAGAAGAAAAACGTAAACTACGCGTACTGAAGAGAGAGGGAAGCATTCCAAACCTTAATCTGTACTTTTTCTTGCCGCTTTACTCATTGCCACGTCTTCATTATGTTCCAGTTATCATCCTTCTGAGACTCTTCCTCTGTCGGGGTCTGGAGGTCTTCCTTGGCTCCAGTGACGGTGCCAGGGTTTTTAAAATGGGTGGGCACAATATTTTCGTGATGGGCACATACATTTTTTGATAAATAAGGGGTCGCAAGTAGAATTGGACAATTTTGCATTTTTTGCGTTGGAAATAAAATGAAACAGCGCCGCAGGCGAAAATTTTTGGTTATTCAAGGTCAAACGGCTTAAAAACGAAGTTGCGGAATTTTAATAGCCATTGATAGTGTCTCCAAACAAGATGTTTCACAAAAACAAGAGATGAAAATTAAGAATTCAATTACTATACTCTTTTAAATAAAGAAACAATATTTTGAAAAATTAAGGGGATCCTTTAACCTAAGGCCTTAGGCTAAATCCAGGTCTGATAGGACCCAATTCAATAGTATATTGCGATATAAGGTTGGTAAGTGCACTATAACAAAATCGAGAAAGAGTTTGAAAAAGCGAGACGAAGTCGAGATTTTTCAATTTTCGAGATTTTGTTATTATAGCACTTAACAACCGTATATCGTATTCTATTTTTCGCCCGATCAAAATATAATAGACAGACTTTTTTTTAAATTTTAAATTAATTTTTGCAAATGTCAAAAATTTAAATGTCAACAAAATAGTGATTTTGCAAGGAGTACCAACTTTACTTACCGCACGGAGTTTGGTTATAACCTTATAACAGCATTGTTTTTACTGGTCTATATGGAAACTATGAAGGTGTTGTAAATTTGATTTACACAGTCGATCAACAAGGCTTGTAAGTACGTTAAAAAACACGATCGGGCGAAAATACTTAATTATTTTACACACAGTTTGATTTTGATTTTAATATTCTTCTTAAGGTTAGCGTTTACGGAACAGAAGATTTCTATCGCTTACTACCTCGCACTCATGGTGCATTATAGACAGTACTAAGCCGATCTGTTTGGTTGGAGATCCCCCAAACTAAAAAAAAATGTCAGATTTTTTTACTTTTAAAATCTACGAAGACGAAGAAGAAATTTCAAGTCAATCGATCAAATATTTTTAAAAATACAGCGGTTTGAAAATCATCTAAAAATTATTGCGTAAATTTTTTAAACATTTTTTGATTTTTTTCTGAAGCGATTTCAAAGCAGATGATTATAAAAATTATTTTAAGCCCTAGAAATAATCATTGTCTTTCAAACAAAGCAATTAAAATTCGAAAATTCCTTTTAGTTTGGGAGATCTCCAACCAAACAAATCGGCTTGTACCGTCTATACAGGGTGACCCCGAGTCCCGAAAAAGTCCCATAACTTTTTTGCTATGTGATATATCGAGTTGATTTTCTTTTCAAAAGATACGTACAGCAATAATGCATAATTTAAAAATAGTCTCGTTCATATACAGGGTGTCCCAATGTTATAAATACACTAAAGTTAGGTTTTTTGAAATGGAATCCCCCTTTTTTTATTTTATTTCTGAATTATAAACTAAATTGTGCGTAATATTCATCAAGGTTGTTTTCACGTACCTGTCACAGTTTTTGACTCAAGTCACTTTCTTTTTCAAAAATCTTAAATTCAAGGTTCCGCTCGAAAATTCATAACTTCCAAACCGTTCGAGATAAATTGATAATTCTTTCTCCTATGGATTTCTGAAGCTTTGCCAAATCTTTTCAGTTTCAAGTTTTATGAGGTTAGTGCGATTTTTTGAAAATGCCAACTTAATCATGTCGAAAACTATTTTTTTTAAATGGCACCCCCTGTATATTATTGCACTAATCGAAAGATTTTTTGGCAAGCTTTCCAACAATATACTATAAGTATGGGTTATTCGAAATTTTGTTTCTTCATCATAACAGCCAGAATTTTCACATTCGACCATACTTATAGTATATTGTTGGAAAGCTTGCCAAAAAAGCTTTCGATTAGTGCAATAATATACAGGGGATGCCGTTTGAAAAAAAATAGTTTTCGACATGATTAAGTTGGCATTTTCAAACAATCGCACTAACCTCATGAAACTTGATGAAATAGTCCAACACATGCCAAAAGATTTGGCAAGGCTTCAGAAATCCATAGGAGAAAGAATTATCAATTTATCTCGAACGGTTTGGAAGTTATGAATTTTTGAGCGGAACCTTGAATTTAGGATTTTTGAAAAAGAAAGTGACTTAAGAGGTCCGTGAAGTTACAATAACCACATTTTCCGATTTTCATGAAACTTTACCATAATTTAGTATGAATTTAGTGTAATTTAGTGCGCCCATGAAAAAATTTAGTGCGCGCGTACTTTCGGAGTTATAAGGGTTACAAGTGTGGTTATTGTAAGTTCACGCGTAATAACCACCTTCTCCGATTTTTATGAAACTTGGTGATAATTTAGTATAAATTTAGTGTAATTTAGTGCGCCAATAAAAAAATTTAGTGCGCGTCTAGTTTAGGCGCTATACGCGTTGGAAATGTGGTTTTTGTAAGTTCACGCGTAATAACCACCTTCTCCGATTTTTATGAAACTTGGTAATAATTTAGTATGAATTTAGTGTAATTTAGTGCGCTAACAAAAAAATTTAGTGCGCGTCTAGTTTAGGCGTTATTACGGTTGGAAATGTGGTTATTGCAAGTTCACGCCTAATAAAACCTTCTCCGATTTTCATAAAACTTGGTGATAATTTAGTATGAATTTAGTATCATTTAGTGCGCTAACAACAAAATTTAGTGCACGCCTAGTTTAGGAGCTATAAGAGTCGAAAGGTGCATATCGTAGTCTACGTCTGCGCGTAAAGTAACTAAGTACTGTCGCCGATAGTACTAGTACTGATAGATCATTACAAAAGGTTCATCTCAATTTAGTAGGTACCATTGATTATGTGGTGCAATTTGATACACACGAATTTAAATATAATTAGTTCCAGCGTAGGTAGTAATAATAACATTGTATTCTTCATGGCATTCATATTGTAAGAAAGGAGTTATGTGTGCACATAACACCTTCTTCCTTTGAGAATGTTATTTTAGATGTACATAGCTCCTTCATCCACTGCAGTTTTCAATCTTACAGTAATGTTTACACATTTTGAAAGGTGCCATGCGATAGAAGAGTACATAACACTTTCATTCAGTAAAAAAAGTCATTTTTTTAAATGTTACATCCTTCATCCACTCGTGTCTTCAACTATTCTCTACTTTGTTATAGAAAAAGTAATAAAAAGTATTTATCGTTTACAGTCGTTATTAGCAACATCTCCTGTTTGTCTTTGATCAATCGTAATAATTTATGTAGATATGATTAATTAATTGAAATTTGTTAATACCGGCTATAAGTTTTGCGTTTATACCTATATAGGGCATTCGAGCTTTGGCAGAGTAAACTGAAATTAAATCTAGACAAAGTATCTCATTCATACTGCTACATTTTGTTTCTAATTATCAATGGCAGTAATTTTATGAACTTGCGTAGGGTATTTGGGGTGGAATCCGCGTTGGATAGGTAGAAAACAGACAAATAATAACTTTTTCCTAAAATCTGGACATATTAGTAGGTATCGTATTCATACTGCTAAATCTTTCTAATTATTATTTTTCGGACACATTCATGCAAATTTAAAAATTGAAAACCGGCTAATTGTTACTAATTAATTTGTTATATACCTGGTCGTACGGTCGTACTATTCAAAGGGACCGTTCCTGTATTTGGACAGTACGATCGTACAACAATCTCATTGTAAAATATTCTTGTTTTTATTGCTTTTGAGTTATTTCAATCTGTTATTACCCACCCAAGTATTTTTAAGACTACCGTTATGGGGTCGAGTCCGGTATTAAAACCTTGTAAAAAATATATCGCAGTCGTCCTACATGTAAGCTCAGGGAAGCAAATAACATTATAATTCAAAACATAAAAAATCTCAAGGGTGGTGTATTATGTTACAAATTAAATCTCAATCATCATTTAACAATATTATACAGTCCACTAAGAAGTAAAATTTAATAAATTGGAGACAAAAAAAAGCAAGGATTACATAATTATTTTCAATAATATTACTGCTGTCAAATCAGATGACTGTTTAAAATACTTTGTTTATTAGCTTTTATTTAATTTCTTTTAAAATCAAAATCCGAAAAATTCATCTAATTTGCATATTACCTGTATAGACTTGAATATGTACTAATTATTATTTATCAGAGAAATGCAATTTTATTATTGAAAAGGTTATTGTAAAAGGTTCTCCCGGTGAATCTTTTCGTTAAGGCCCGTCTAGACGCAAGGTTTTATGGAACTTCGTATAGCCTCGCATAATCAAAATTATGAAAACTGCCGTTAGTCAAGGCCGTACAACCCCAAATTCAAGTTTTGAACTAAAAATACATTCTAATGATTTTGATGTACTATAATTTTCAATAGTCAGATATTTCAGAAAAGATGATAAAATCTTATGGACCTATCTATAATATTTATAAGTATAATTGATTAAAAATTTTGGAAACTCGTGTTGATATTTTGGAATACCGACCTGCTTGGTTTGAAAAGTATTTCAAGCAAATTTTTGATTTAAATAAATCAAGGCTGTCATGGCAATTAAGAAAGAACTAAATTTCAGTTAGGCAAAGTGCCATTTTGGTCTATAATACGGTAAAAAGTTGTTCAGAATAAGAAATTATAAACCTAAGCAACATTTCAAAAAATATTGGCCCACTTTGATTAACCAGTATTTTTGATCTATATTTGATGGACGCTAAACGCCGTTATCAACAAATTTCAATTAATTAATCATATCTACATAAATTATTAGGATTGGTCAAAGACAAACAGGAGATGTTGCTAATAACGACTGTAAACGCTAAATACTTTCTATTACTTTTTCTATAACAAAGTAGAGAATTATTATTACTACCTACTCTGGAACTAATTATATTTAAATTCGTGTGTATCAAATTGCACCACATGAATCAATAGTACCTACTAAATTAGGATGAACCCTTTGTAATGATCTATCAGTACTAGTACTATCGGCGATAGTACTTAGTTACTTTACGCGCAGGCGCAGACTACGATATGCACGTTTCGACTCTTATAGCTCCTAAACTAGACGTGCACTAAATTTTGTTGTTAGCGCATTAAATTACCCTAAATTCATACCAAATTATCACCAAGTTTCATGAAAATCGGAGAAGGTTTTATTAGGCGTGAACTTACAATAACCACATTTCCAACCGTAATAACGCCTAAACTAGACGCGCACTAAATTTTTTTGTTAGCGCACTAAATTACACTAAATTCATACTAAATTATTACCAAGTTTCTTAAAAATCGGAGAAGGTGGTTATTACGCGTGAACTTACAATAACCACATTTCCAACGCGTATAGCGCCTAAACTAGACGCGCACTAAATTTTTTTATTGGCGCACTAAATTACACTAAATTCATACTAAATTATCACCAAGTTTCATAAAAATCGGAGAAGGTGGTTATTACGCGTGAACTTACAATAACCACACTTGTAACCCTTATAACTCCGAAAGTACGCGCGCACTAAATTTTTTCATGGGCGCACTAAATTACACTAAATTCATACTAAATTATGGTAAAGTTTCATTAAAATCGGAAAATGTGGTTATTGTAACTTCACGGACCTGTGACTTAAGTCAAAAATTGTGACAGGTACGTGAAAACAACTTTAATGAATATTACGCACAATTTAGTTTATAATTCAGAAATAAAATAAAAAAAGGGGGGTTCCATTTCAAAAAACCCAACTTTAGTGTATTTATAACATTGGGACACCCTGTATATAAACAAGACTATTTTTAAATTATGCATTATTGCTGTACGTTTTTTTTGAAAAAAAAATCAAGTCGATATATCACATAGCAAAAAAGTTATGGGACTTTTTCGGGACTCGGGGTCACCCTGTATAATGCACCATGAGTGCGAAGTAGTAAGCGATAGTTATCTTCTGTCCCGTAAACGCCAACCTTAAGCTATTTTTTTCGGGAATGAAGACAAGATGCAGAAAAGATAAGTAAAAGTGTAAATTATCTCGCATTTTTTAAACCTTTGAAAACTGGTAACTGGTAGCTGGTGCAATATTTGGGTGGGCACCGCAACTTAAAGGGTGGGCACATGCCCACCCTGGCCCCCCCTGGCGCCGTCACTGCTTGGCTCCTCTTGGTCTCATAAATTTATAAACAAACTGTTAACTAATTACTGTGCTTTTGTTTTCAGGGTCTTCGATACCGAAAAGGTACATTTTGGGCATAATGGGCTTCTTAGGCGTTGTAAACGCTTATTTAATGAGAGCAGTCTTGTCAGTCGCAATAATTGAAATGACCAAGCCTATAAACGCGACCATTGTGATAGCCGAAGACGTTTGTCCAGATCCCGACTTAACCACCAGTTCGCAACCGAACGTTGTTGTAAGTGCACGAATGACAGTTAATAACCGGCACCCTTTTCAATTTGAAAATTAACCGTAGAGTGCTCAAAATTTGTACGATTGGGACGAAAAAGTGCAAGGACTCGTCTTAGGGTCCTTTTATTGGGGGTACGTCTTATCGCACTTTCCAGGCGGGTATTTAGCCGAGAGGTTTGGAGGGAAGTGGGCGCTTGGACTTGGGATCTTATCGACTGCTCTATTTACGCTTGTAACACCAGCGGTGGTAAAAGCTGGAGACTGGCCGTGGTTGATGGTGTTTCGAGTCTTGGTCGGCTTCGGAGAGGTACTGTTAGAAAACCAATGTAGCACCTATTTACAAAAATATCTTTTTAGGGCACAACTTTTCCAGCACTGAACGTTTTGTTAGCCAAGTGGGTTCCTTTGTCCGAGAGGTCCACAATAGCAACGTTAGTTTATGCCGGACTGCAAATCGGTTAAACATTATGCGTTTGCAAATCTAGCCTTTTTAATGAGAGTTGCGTTTTTAGGTAACGTAATTGGTAATGCGGCTGGAGGGCTGATAATTGGCAAGACGAAGTCCTGGGAGTCTGTTTTTTACATTTTTGGACTTTGCGGCATCATTTGGTTCATCCTATGGATTTTTCTCGGTTATTCCGAGCCTAACTCCCATCCAAGCATCAGCGATGAAGAAAAGTCCTATTTAGAAAAAGAATTGAGTAGGCTACTAAAATCTAGCGACTCTCTAATAGTTAAAGGTTTAACCTAGGTAGCGTTTCCACCGAAAGGATGCCCATACCGTGGAGAGCGGTGTTAACTTCGGTGCCTTTGTGGGCTCTCGTTTTAGCCGGCGTCGGGTTTGATTGGGGAATATACACCATGCTCAACGACTTACCCAAATACATGAAAAGTATACTAAAATTCAACGTGGAACAGAGCGGAATTTGGTCGTCCTTACCATACATCGTAATGTGGATCTTCTCTATGATTTCCGCCTGGATTTGCGATCGACTCATCGAGAGGAAGTTGATGCAAATATCTTTCGCAAGGAAATTTTTCACAACCATCTGTGAGTTTTCTAAACAAGACTTGCTCTAGTTTGGAATTATTGCGTTGTTTATAGCGTCGGTTGGTTCTGGAGTATTCCTAATGGCCGCATCTTACGCCGGTTGCGATAAAATGCTCACTGTCGCCTTTTTTACCATAGGCGTTGGTTTCATGGGCGCCAGTTATTGTGGAACTAAGGTCAATTTGCTCGATTTATCGCCAAATTATGCAGGCACCTTGACGGCTATCGTAAATGGAATAGGCGCGTTAGCCGGAATAGTCACTCCATACCTTGCGGGAGTGCTCACAGAGAACGTTAGTTACCGCGCGCGCGCATGCCAAAAATTCCTCACCAACTCTTTTTTCAGCAAACTTTGTCCGAATGGAGGTTGGTCTTTTGGATAACGTTCGTTGTTTTTATTGCGACCGATGTCATTTTTGTGTTATTTGGTAGTGGAGACGAACAGTGGTGGAATTCGGTTGGATTCAAAGTCGACCAGAAAGAAAATATAGAGATGGGTGCTGAAAAGTATTACGACAATAACGGTTTTAAGGGTTAGTAGTTGGTTGGTTAAGCGTTAGTCAACATTTTGTCCTTTACAATAAAGGAAATCAAGTTACAAATCGACGCTAGCGATGCGCATTTGTCAAACCTCCACGAGGAATCGAAATATTTATATCTTTATTAGGAAATTTCTTAAAAGACGGCACTGTAGCATTTGTTTAATGAAATGTTAAGTTCAATCCAAGAAAATATATTTTATTGTTTTTGTACGTGATTTTCTTCTTAATTTACTTCATTACGTAGAAGGGAGGCATCAGATAGAGCAGTGGGAAACTTCAGAAGATCGTACGAGTCTTACAGAATCACCTTCCAAACAATATAGGCGTGGATTAGGTCTTCATTCCACATTTGATCACAGCCGATTACGTTTTTAAGACGAATGGGGACGAGTGGGCACGTTTCCATCGTGTCTTCGTTAATCTCGGATTAGGAGAAGATTAACTTATCGATTAATTTCAGAAACTCACTCTTTAGGTGCGCGAAATCTAATTCCATTTGAGATAAGATAGTTTGGGAACTACGTAGAATTACGATACACAGTTCATTGGCCAGTTGAGGAAAAACAACAAATAAATAGTATCGGCGAGGGATGTGTCTTCCCTTATCATATTTATCGATTTCAAGTTCACTTCGTCAGTGAGCCAAATTCTTGTGTGGGTAAATATTGTGGTACAGATAAATTCTGCTCTCGTCTGATAAATGGAGTGCCCCGGAAGTCGTATTTGCTAATTATTTTATCTGCATTACATCATCGTTTTGTGCAAACCTCATTTTTACGACTTCGGCGGCTTAAAAGTACGAATCATGAAAGGGGAAATCCCACAGCTTTTGTTATTCTGAAATTGATAAAATAAAATAGGTTGAGCAAATTTTACGAGAGCACAAATAGCGTTATCGTTTTTCTCCGAAAAATTGTGTTGTTTGGTTGTTTCAGTGCAAAGGCGTTTTGGGTTGGGGTGTCCAGAAAATACCCAAAAAATAATTTTCAGTGCCCAACAAGACACTTGTTCAGCACACGGTCGGTTTCAGTACGTAGTTCTCCATAATCCGATATTAATAACTATTACAGACGAGGAAGTTCTTTTTCTGCGAGCAAAGGTTATCTCTTCGTTGCTATAGATGCGATGCGCACTGTGCCAAAAATGAGGAAACTTCCTCCTCCCCCTTCCTAATTCGCGCAATAGACATAAACACTCCTGCAGCTTTATAAGTCACTTTGTTTACCTAAACAATACGTGTTAATCGATGGTGATAGTTTGAAAAACATAGAATGAAAATGAAGTTGGGTAAGTCATTTTTAAATTGTTGAGATCGTGGAACGAGCCTTACAGACCATTTGCGACCATTTCAGAATTTTCCCTACCAAAACGATACACTTTAGGCCTCATGGGCTTCTTAGGTGTTGTAAACGCTTACATGATGAGGGCAGTCTTACCAGTGGCCATAATAGTCATGACCAAGCCCATACTCGTTAATACGACTAGTGGAAACGTGGAAGACATTTGCCCAGATCCAGAGTTTGCGACTAGTTTAGAATTAAATATTTCGGTAAGCAAAATTTCTTCTTTTCATGCCTCTCCCAATAATCCAAAGTTTCAAGGATAACGACAGTTTGTACGACTGGAGTGAAGAAATCCAAGGGCTCGTTTTGGGCTCGTTTTATTGGGGTTACGTCTTATCGCACTTCCCAGGCGGATATTTAGCCGAAAATTTTGGAGGTAAGTGGACTCTCGGTTTTGGAATTTTATCGACGGCCCTATTTACGCTCATAACGCCTGTTGTGGTGAAAGCTGGCGACTGGCCGTGGTTGATGGTGTTGCGAGTCTTGGTGGGATTTGGAGAGGTGACGTTGTCCGAGCACCACTCACTTACCATTAACAAAAATACTTTTTTAGGGCACAACTTTTCCCGCCTTAAACGTCTTGTTGGCCAAATGGGTGCCCTTATCCGAAAGGTCTACAATTGCAACGTTAGTTTACGCCGGACTTCAAATTGGTTAACAATTATCACCTGAAAGTTTATCCTAATTAAGGAAAATTCTGAAATTTTTTAGGTAATGTAGTTGGTAATGCAGCCGGAGGATTAATAATGAGCGAGACGAAGTCGTGGGAATCTATATTTTACGTTTTTGGTGCTTGCGGCGTAATTTGGTTTGTTTTGTGGATTTTTCTTGGTTACTCCGAGCCTGCCTCCCACCCTCGCATTTCTGAAAAAGAAAAAACTTTTTTAGAAAAGGAATTGAGTGAGTTTACTTCTAGAAAAAAATCGCAATACTAACTACCCTCTTTAGGTAACGTAACCACCGAGAGAAGAGCAATTCCATGGAAGGCGGTTTTAACATCAGCTCCATTGTGGGCCCTCGTGGTAGCAGGCGTTGGATTCGATTGGGGAGTTTACACCATGCTCAACGACTTGCCCAAATACATGAAAACCGTATTAAAATTCAACGTGGAGCAAAGTGGCTTCTTGTCTTCTCTTCCATTCCTCGTGATGTGGATATTCTCGATGGCTTGCGCCTGGTTATGCGACAAACTTATCGGAAAAAAACTCATGAGCGTATCGTTTGCTCGCAAATTTTTTACGACGATTTGTAAGTTGGCAACCTCCTTAGATTGCGCCAAAAACTTTATTTGTAGCTTCGATTGGCTCCGGAGCATTTCTCGTTGGAGCTTCTTATGCGGGCTGTGATAAACTAACAACTGTTGCGTGCTTTACTTTGGGCATGGGTTTCATGGGTGCAAGTTATTGCGGAACGAAGGTCAATTTACTCGATTTATCGCCAAACTATGCAGGAACGTTGACTGCTATCGTAAACGGCGTGGGTGCTCTCTGTGGCATCATTACCCCATACCTTGCGGGCGTCCTTACGGGAGATGTAAACAACTAGGTCAACACTGATAACGTATTAATCGGCAATGGTATTTTTAGCAAACTTTATCTGAATGGAGATTGGTGTTTTGGATTACTTTTATGGTATTTATCACCACTAACGTTGTATTTGTCATTTTTGGGAGCGGTGAGGAACAGTGGTGGAATTATATTCAGTCTCGAGAAGCCATGGAAGAGCATGTTGAGTTGTGTGTGATAAATCATAAAGAAAATACAAAAATGTGACTTAAAAAAGCGTTTTATTGTAAAAATAATAAAAATAAATGGACTCATTCCATCTTAGCAATGTCTAATCACTTTGGTGATGATTTTGTTCTTGGAACCCACGATTAGATTTTTACAGTGAAAACAGTGCAAAAAGCACCCTATTGAAGCGCATTTAAATATTTTTTAATTTAACATGAACTATTTTCTGCATAAAATCCTATATTTGACAAGCAAATCTAGAAAATGGCGCTTAGGAAAAAAAGCAGGAAGAGGCCCCACCTTTAAAATATTCTATCTTGGTCAATTAGCACAGTACAGGAATAAAAAATATAGCAAAATAAAGATAATTTTATGCGCTTGAAAAGATGCCTGATTACCATTTTTCATAAAACCTTTATTTGTTAATTTGTAGCTCAAAAATCAATTTTGTCAAAATTTGGTGTATGATGTGATGCATAACCTCTTAGGCGTAGAATTATTAATTTAGACTTTATAAAGTAATATTTATTGCTATCGCGTTTCGTACAGTACAAAATTACATTGTTTTTCTTCAGAATAATAGAAAAATTGAATCCAATTTTAATCCTCCCCTCTCTAGGTAAATTTTTAAAAACACAACTCAATTATTTTGTGAGAAAGAGCACGAACATCTTTTAGTAAAGTGTGATATCACTATTTTATTTATATTATTTGATGTGTAAACCGAGTGGCCTTTCCCGATGCTACGATAGATAAAATACCAGAATGCCGCAACAAACACAACGAGCGAGACGTAGGAAATTTTTAGAGCAATTCTTCGTCAAAAATGGACCAAGACATAAGCGAAACAATATTTTTGATACCAAAATTGAAACCGAAAGGTAAGCAAATTTAAACTAATCGAATTAACGTAAACTTTTGATACTTTCAGGTTTTTGTATTTTCAGGGTACATAATTTCTCAACGCTACGTTTTGGGTTTCATGGGTTTTTTGGCAGTCGTAAACGCTTACATTATGAGGGTTGTTTTATCTGTGGCTATAACAGCAATGACGTTATCTATAAATGATGAGGTAAATGACGACACTTGCCCTAATCAAGAATGGATGCAACAAACAAACTCGACCCTCTTAGTGGTAAGTGGAAAGTGGCCTTTTAAAGTATATTAATGCCAATGAACCCACTTTAGAACTCTCCGTACGTTTACAATTGGAACGAAGAAACTCAAGGTTTAATTTTAAGCTCTTTTTACTGGGGGTACATCCTCACCCACTTACCTGGAGGAATATTGGCAGAGAAGTTTGGCGGTAAATACACCTTGGGTTTGGGCATTTTATCCACGTCCCTCTTTACACTATTAACACCAATAGTCGTACAACTAGGTAACTGGCCTTGGTTGATCGTATTTAGAGTTTTAGCCGGCTTGGGAGAGGTAAGACTCGATTTCAATCATAAATTTAACTATTAAATCTAAAATGAACTTACAGGGAACTACTTTTCCAGCTTTAAACGCACTTTTAGGTAAATGGGTTCCACTCTCAGAGAGGGCAAGCATAGGAACTCTAGTGTACGCTGGTGCCCAAATGGGTTTGTTGCTACTCGCCACTACCATTCCGTACAACTCGAAATTTAATTTTTTTAGGGAACTTGATCGGTGGTGCAGCTAGCGGATTCATAATAGGCTCGACCCAATCTTGGGAGCCTCCTTTTTATATTTTCGGACTAATTGGAATCATTTGGTTTCTGTTCTGGATTTTCTTGTGCTATTCTGATCCCAACGAGCACCCATTTATAAGCGACCAAGAAAGAATCTATCTCAATATTGAATTATGTAAGTTCGTGCGAGCGCACACTATTATTTGACTAACCGAATCTTTCAGCCAGCATTCCAAATAGAGAAAAGGACATACCTTGGCGATCCCTACTTAGGTCAGTTCCTTTATGGGCTCTCGTGTTAGCAGGGTTTGGTTTCGACTGGGGTTTGTACACCATGGTTACAGACTTGCCACTCTACATGAAGAGCGTCCTTAAATTTAATGTGGAGCAGAGCGGCATTTTATCCTCTCTCCCTTATCTAATAATGTGGATCCTTTCAATGTGCTCGGCTTGGATATGCGATTTGCTCATTTCGAAGCACTTGATGACAATAACTTTTGCAAGAAAGTTTTTCACGACTCTTAGTAAACATTTTTGTACGGCTAGTGGCTAATTGATAATTTGAAATATTTGCAGCGTTCGTTACTTCTGGAATATTTTTGATGCTGGCATCGTACGCTGGTTGTGATAGAATAGCTACTGTGATATTTTTCACAATAGGCGTTGGTTTTATGGGCGCCTGCTATAGCGGAATTAAAATAAACGCCTTGGATCTTGCTCCAAACTATGCCGGGACAACGATGGCTTTCGTGAATGGAATTGGAGCTTTTAGTGGAATTATTTCGCCATATTTAACTGGTGTCCTTACGGGAGAAGTACGCTTTACTAATTTAAAGGTTAGAATTTACAAATTTCTTTGTAGCAAACTTTATCTCAATGGAGGTCAGTATTTTGGATAACTTTTGTGATATTTATGGTTGCCAATACAATTTTTGTAACGTTTGGGAGTGGTAAAGAACAGTGGTGGAATTCAAATAAAATAAAAAAGGGACCAATACGTCGAAGTAGTAGTTCCACAGATGACTAGAAAATTCTAGAGTACGAGCTACGGAAGAAATGAGAAGAACTATATTTTTGTATTTTTATACTTAGTTTGTCATAAAGTGCCATTTTTTAAATAAAATTGCCTAGTATATCTCAATATATTCTCTTAGATGCATATCATAGTATTGCTTCATAAAGTCTTTTCGGATACTTTTAATTCCTTTAATTATATTTGGTGGTCGACAGGTTTTATGATAAGATCTAGTTGGAGTCTATAGAATCTGTAAAGCTCTAACAGTGTTTTCAAGAAGTCAAACGTCATTTCAGAAAGTTCTAGGTTCTGACTGTAACATCCTCTGATGGATTTAAAAGCTTAAAGACTCTACAAGAACGTTTGGAAACTCTTAAAACTCTTTTAGTTCTTTCGGAATTTTATTTAACACTAAAATGCCGCACTCTGTCTGAACTTGAGAACTTCCAAAATTCTTTGAGGTTTTGTGAGAAACTTAAAAGTCTTTTCAGATACTTTTTGGTTCTTTAAATCTGCTTAGAGGTCGACAGGCCTTATAATACGACCTAGTCAAGAACTATAAAAACTTTGAAGTTCTAAGAGTGTTTTGAAGAACCTTAAAGTCATTTAAGTCGTCTGGTTCTTGCTGATTGCAACTAATTTTTATTGCAACATCTTTAAAAAAAAATAAAAAAAAAAAATAAATAAAAATAAAAATTTAAATTGTAATATGTCGTCTGCACTCTGGCTCGATTTTCCCATATGCCCTTAGAGGGCCAATGTTCATTTTTTTTGTACGAATCAAATTTATTTATGTATTATTTATGGATGAATTTGGGAAATAAATATATCTTATCTTATTTTATCTTATCTTAAGAAAGTTCTAGGTTCTGACTAAAACACCCTCCAATGCATTAAAAGTTTAAATGCCCTTCAAGAACGTTTGAGAAACTCTTGAACTTCTTTAGTTCTTTTGGAGTTTTGTTTAACATTGCATGCCGATCTCTGTATGAACTTGAGAACTTCCTAAATTCTTTGAGGTTTTGTGAGACACTTAAAAATCTTTTCAGATACTTTTAGGTTGTTTAAATCTGCTTAGAGGTCGACAGGCCTTATAATACGACCTAGTCAAGAACTATAAAAACTTTGAAGTTCTAAGAGTGTTTTGAAGAACCTTAAAGTCATTTAAGAAAGTTCTAGGTTCTGACTAAAACACCCTCCAATGCATTAAAAGTTTAAATGCCCTTCAAGAACGTTTGAGAACTCTTGAACTTCTTTAGTTCCTTTGGAGTTTTGTTTAACATTGCATGCCGATCTCTGTATGAACTTGAGAACTTCCTAAATTCTTTGAGGTTTTGTGAGACACTTAAAAATCTTTTCAGATACTTTTAGGTTGTTTAAATCTGCTTAGAGGTCGCAGGCCTTATCATACGACCTAATCAAGAACTATAAAAACTTTGAAGTTCTAACAGTGTTATCAAGAACCTAAAAGTCATTTTAGAAAGTTCTAGGCTCTGACTGTAACATCCTCCTATGGATTTAAAAGTTTAAAAACTCTTCAAGAACGAGTGGAAATCCTAAAACTACTTTAGTTCTTTTGGAATTTTGTTTAACATTGGGATGCCGACCTCTGTATAAACTTGAGAACTTCCTAAATTCTTTGAGGTTTTGTGAGACACTTAAAAGTCTTTTCAGATACTTTTTGGTTGTTTAAATCTGTTTAGAGGTCAACGGGCTTTGTCATACAACCTAGTCAAGAACAGTAAAATCGTTGAAGCTCTAACAGTGTTATCAAAAACCTAAGAGTTATTTAGAAAGTTCTAGGTTCTGACTGTAACATCCTCCGATAGATTAAAAGTTTAAAGGCCTTTCAGGAACGTTTAGGAGCTCTAAAACTTCTTTAGTTTTTTTAAAATTTTGTTTAACATTGCGATGCCGACCTCTGTCTGAACTTGAGAACTTCCAAAATTTTTTGAGGTTTTGTGAGAAACTTAAAAGTCTTTTCAGATACTTTTTGGTTCTTTAAATCTGCTTAGAGGTCGACAGGCCTTATAATACGACCTAGTCAAGAACTATAAAAACTTTGAAGTTCTAAGAGTGTTTTGAAGAACCTTAAAGTCATTTAAGTCGTCTGGTTCTTGCTGATTGCAACTAATTTTTATTGCAACATCTTTAAAAAAAAATAAAAAAAAAAAATAAATAAAAATAAAAATTTAAATTGTAATATGTCGTCTGCACTCTGGCTCGATTTTCCCATATGCCCTTAGAGGGCCAATGTTCATTTTTTTTGTACGAATCAAATTTATTTATGTATTATTTATGGATGAATTTGGGAAATAAATATATCTTATCTTATTTTATCTTATCTTAAGAAAGTTCTAGGTTCTGACTAAAACACCCTCCAATGCATTAAAAGTTTAAATGCCCTTCAAGAACGTTTGAGAAACTCTTGAACTTCTTTAGTTCTTTTGGAGTTTTGTTTAACATTGCATGCCGATCTCTGTATGAACTTGAGAACTTCCTAAATTCTTTGAGGTTTTGTGAGACACTTAAAAATCTTTTCAGATACTTTTAGGTTGTTTAAATCTGCTTAGAGGTCGACAGGCCTTATAATACGACCTAGTCAAGAACTATAAAAACTTTGAAGTTCTAAGAGTGTTTTGAAGAACCTTAAAGTCATTTAAGAAAGTTCTAGGTTCTGACTAAAACACCCTCCAATGCATTAAAAGTTTAAATGCCCTTCAAGAACGTTTGAGAACTCTTGAACTTCTTTAGTTCCTTTGGAGTTTTGTTTAACATTGCATGCCGATCTCTGTATGAACTTGAGAACTTCCTAAATTCTTTGAGGTTTTGTGAGACACTTAAAAATCTTTTCAGATACTTTTAGGTTGTTTAAATCTGCTTAGAGGTCGCAGGCCTTATCATACGACCTAATCAAGAACTATAAAAACTTTGAAGTTCTAACAGTGTTATCAAGAACCTAAAAGTCATTTTAGAAAGTTCTAGGCTCTGACTGTAACATCCTCCTATGGATTTAAAAGTTTAAAAACTCTTCAAGAACGAGTGGAAATCCTAAAACTACTTTAGTTCTTTTGGAATTTTGTTTAACATTGGGATGCCGACCTCTGTATAAACTTGAGAACTTCCTAAATTCTTTGAGGTTTTGTGAGACACTTAAAAGTCTTTTCAGATACTTTTTGGTTGTTTAAATCTGTTTAGAGGTCAACGGGCTTTGTCATACAACCTAGTCAAGAACAGTAAAATCGTTGAAGCTCTAACAGTGTTATCAAAAACCTAAGAGTTATTTAGAAAGTTCTAGGTTCTGACTGTAACATCCTCCGATAGATTAAAAGTTTAAAGGCCTTTCAGGAACGTTTAGGAGCTCTAAAACTTCTTTAGTTTTTTTAAAATTTTGTTTAACATTGCGATGCCGACCTCTGTCTGAACTTGAGAACTTCCAAAATTTTTTGAGGTTTTGTGAGAAACTTAAAAGTCTTTTCAGATACTTTTTGGTTCTTTAAATCTGCTTAGAGGTCGACAGGCCTTATAATACGACCTAGTCAAGAACTATAAAAACTTTGAAGTTCTAAGAGTGTTTTGAAGAACCTTAAAGTCATTTAAGTCGTCTGGTTCTTGCTGATTGCAACTAATTTTTATTGCAACATCTTTAAAAAAAAATAAAAAAAAAAAATAAATAAAAATAAAAATTTAAATTGTAATATGTCGTCTGCACTCTGGCTCGATTTTCCCATATGCCCTTAGAGGGCCAATGTTCATTTTTTTTGTACGAATCAAATTTATTTATGTATTATTTATGGATGAATTTGGGAAATAAATATATCTTATCTTATTTTATCTTATCTTAAGAAAGTTCTAGGTTCTGACTAAAACACCCTCCAATGCATTAAAAGTTTAAATGCCCTTCAAGAACGTTTGAGAAACTCTTGAACTTCTTTAGTTCTTTTGGAGTTTTGTTTAACATTGCATGCCGATCTCTGTATGAACTTGAGAACTTCCTAAATTCTTTGAGGTTTTGTGAGACACTTAAAAATCTTTTCAGATACTTTTAGGTTGTTTAAATCTGCTTAGAGGTCGACAGGCCTTATAATACGACCTAGTCAAGAACTATAAAAACTTTGAAGTTCTAAGAGTGTTTTGAAGAACCTTAAAGTCATTTAAGAAAGTTCTAGGTTCTGACTAAAACACCCTCCAATGCATTAAAAGTTTAAATGCCCTTCAAGAACGTTTGAGAACTCTTGAACTTCTTTAGTTCCTTTGGAGTTTTGTTTAACATTGCATGCCGATCTCTGTATGAACTTGAGAACTTCCTAAATTCTTTGAGGTTTTGTGAGACACTTAAAAATCTTTTCAGATACTTTTAGGTTGTTTAAATCTGCTTAGAGGTCGCAGGCCTTATCATACGACCTAATCAAGAACTATAAAAACTTTGAAGTTCTAACAGTGTTATCAAGAACCTAAAAGTCATTTTAGAAAGTTCTAGGCTCTGACTGTAACATCCTCCTATGGATTTAAAAGTTTAAAAACTCTTCAAGAACGAGTGGAAATCCTAAAACTACTTTAGTTCTTTTGGAATTTTGTTTAACATTGGGATGCCGACCTCTGTATAAACTTGAGAACTTCCTAAATTCTTTGAGGTTTTGTGAGACACTTAAAAGTCTTTTCAGATACTTTTTGGTTGTTTAAATCTGTTTAGAGGTCAACGGGCTTTGTCATACAACCTAGTCAAGAACAGTAAAATCGTTGAAGCTCTAACAGTGTTATCAAAAACCTAAGAATTATTTAGAAAGTTCTAGGTTCTGACTGTAACATCCTCCGATAGATTAAAAGTTTAAAGGCCTTTCAGGAACGTTTAGGAGCTCTAAAACTTCTTTAGTTTTTTTTTAAATTTTGTTTAACATTGCGATGCCGACCTCTGTATGAACTTGAGAACTTCCTAAATTCTTTGAGGTTTTGTGAGACACTTAAAAGTCTTTTCAGATACTTTTTGGTTCTTTAAGTCTGCTTAGAGGTCAAGTGGCTTTATCATACGACCTAGTCAAGAACTATAAAATCTTTGCAGGTCTAAAAGTGTTCTCGAGAACCTATAAGTCATTTTAGAAAGTTCTAGGTTCTGATTGTAGGTTTCTCTGGAATTTTGTTTAACATTGAGCTATCGACCTCTGCGTGAACTCCAAAAACTCTTTGGAGTCATGTGAGACACTTAAAAGACTTCTTAGATACTTTTTCTTACTTTAAAGTTGCTTAGAGGTCAATAGGTCTTATCATACGATCTAGTGAGGAACTATAGGATCTGTTAAGCTCTAACAGTGTTTTCAAGAACTCAAAAGTCATTTAGAAAGTTTTAAGTTTTGACTGTATCCTCCTCTCAATGAACTCAAAAGTTTAAAGAGTTTTTGAAAATGTTTGTAAACTCTACAACTCTCTTAGGTCTTTACGAGTTCTTTCAATGCGGCCAACGCCTTTAGAATTTTGTTTAACAGTTTTTAGAAGTGACAATGAAGGGATATCGAGTATCATCGTGAGTCTGCACTTCCTCGTTTCGAATTAAACTTTGTAATTTTGTCAATTATGAGCTCGTTTCTCAATTTAGATAAGAAGTGGAAATTTTAGGGCAAGCCACGTTTTGGTAATTGTTTAATTTTGAAGTAAACATCCATTTCGATTTTATCTAGAGAAACTTACAGCAAGGAATCGCTTTGTTTGGCACTCTCATTTTAGAATTCTGAACGAGACATTGTACTATTGTACTAGTAGCAAGATTTCGTAGTCAAATTCGAACCACCTTTAATTAAAAAGTAACAATCGATTAAATATTCTATTAAAAAAAGTACTGATTTGATTGTTGGATTCAATTAAATTAAATTTTTCCCAGAGTGTTGTTACAATCTGTGTAGTTGAGCAATTAACTGTGTTCAATTAATTAACTTGATTAACAAAAATGGACGTAGAGGCGGCCGGTATTTTTAGCGAAAAAAGTGCACTCTTACCGTTCCGGAAACGACCACAGAATCGAAAAGGTAAGAACTAGAAAAGTAAAATAAAATTTTCCACAAAATCGTGCTAACCTATCAAAAGTGCCCATAATTTTCGAATCTATGAACATTTGATAACTTATCAGGGTGTTATTTATTGAACTGAGATTTATTATCAGTGACGTACACATAAGTGTTGCATTACAAACTTTTTTTGTGGAGATAAACGAATCCTAATTACTATTTGTTATTAACTGAACTGAGATTTCCTGCCAAAAATGATAACGACACCGTGCGTGGGTAAAATGGGAACCTTAAGGTGCTAATGAAGGACAGAATCTGTTTAGAGGTAATTAGGTACATAATTACTAGGTACTATGTGGATGTAAAGTTCACCAACACTCACTCGCTCATAAACGAGCAAAAATTGGCCGCTTTCTTAATTTAAAACAGTAATCTGCAGCGAGCTCGCAACAGGTACCTACATAATCGAAAATGCGTTTTTTAACGATACGCATAATACAAGAAAAATAGTACGTCACCATTTAATTTATTAATTAACGAACAACTTCAATATCTGTGGGAGGTACCTAGAAAAAAAAATTTGCGCGCAAGCACTTAAATTAACGAATTTGCTTATCGATGAGCCGTCACGGCATATCACAACCACGCAAAGCAATAAAAATGCGTTATCAATCAAACAAAATTGTGCTACTTATTAATTGATAAACAAATTAAATTGGGTCGGATTTTTTCTTGATAAGGTGTAAAGTAAAGAAGTCGATTTGAAAAATGGCGTAACGATTCTTAATTGTTTAAACAACCGATTTAAACGGATAAAAACAATGCTCAAACACTTAAAACGAACGCGTGCTCGTAGCTAATTATGTTAATTATTGGTAATCTGTTCATGTTTCTCGATTCTCGGTCGTAAATTGCCAAACTAAACAAACGAGCAGAGAGAGGGTTTTATGCAAAACGCTCAGTAAACCGAATTTAAACTAAAAAGCGTTAGGTAGGTATTTTTGTGTAGAGATACTTTTCTCTAAAAGTGCGTAGTTTTCAAGTTGAGTGATAAAACCATTTTTAGGCTAATTTTGAAAGTTTTTTAAAACTTTAACGCGCGCTCACGTCTAAATCCTTCACCTGAAGAAAAAAACTTAAGAAATATAATTTGTAGGAAATTTCATTTACTTTATTTTTGTATAGAAAAACTTAATTTTTAAAGTGCATAGTTTTTGAGTTATAAGCAATAAACAAGAAAAAGACAGTTTTTGGACAACTTTGGAATATCTTCAAACTTGAACGTGCTCCAGCGCCTAAACCGTTTGCCTAAAGAAAAATATCTAAGAGATATAATTTGTAGAAAATTTGATTTAGTTTAATTTTACATAAAAGCACATTTTACAAAAAATGGGTAGTTTTCCAGTTATAAGCGATAAACAAGAAAAAAACAGTTTCTAGCCAATTTTGGAATATCTTCAAACTTGAACGCGCTCCAGCGCTTAAACCGTTTGCCTGAGGAAAAATAGCGAAGAGGTATAATTTGTAGGAAGTTTAATAGAGTTTACTTTTACGTAAAAGCAATTTTTACAAAAAGTGTGTAGTTGTTGAAGTTATAAGCGATAAACACGAAAAAAACAGTTTCTAACCAATTTTGGAATTTCTTCAAACTTTGACGCGCTCCGGTGCCTAAACTCGCTCGCTCGCTCTGTGATATCCGCTCATCAAACTTCAAAGACATTTACCACCACGAAGGCGACATTTAAAACAGCCTAATACTACAATATATTATGAAAAATCTACACAAAAAATGCAATTTTTGGGGTTAAAAATTTTTCGTGCGCCCTCCCCCAAAAATCACCCTCATACTTCAACATGCTCTAGAACTTACACTGGTCGTTTGACAAAAAATTTAAGAGAAATAATTTGTGGAAATTTGAATGTAATTTATTTTTGTATGGAAAAACTATTCACTAAAGCGCGTAGTTTTCGCGTTACATGCGATAAACAAAAAAAACAGTGCTTAAGGTTGATTTTTGTCAAACTTTAATGCGCGCTCGCGACTAAATCGTTTTCCTGAAGAAAAAAACGTCAGAGATATAATTTGTAGAAAATTTTATCTAGTTTACTTTTACGTAGATGCACTTTTCTCGAAAAAGGTTCAGTTTTGAGGTTGTAAGAGAAAACCGGAGAAAAGAGCAAACATACCACCCTTCTCGAGTCGCCCTCAAGTTAATGCGTCAACTTTGAGGAGAGAGATGATCTACACAAATTCACAAAACCTCCAATTTTTTAGCATAAAAATTTTTTATGCCGTACACCTACCCTATATGGTTTAGTACCCCCTACAAACAACCCTTTATACTTCAACGCGCTCTAGCACCTAAACCGTTCGTTTGACGAAAAAAATAAAAAAGAGAGAATTTGTAGGAAATTTAACGTACTTTATTTTTGTACCGATACACTTTTTTCAAAATGTGCGTAGTTTTCGAGTTATGAGCAAAAGAAATTTTTTGGCCGATTTTGAAAATTTTTTTAACTTCAACGCGCTCTAGCGTCTAAATCGTGCACCTGCAGCTATAAAATTAAGACATATCATTTGTAGAAAATTTAATGTACTTTATTGTTGTACTGATATAATTTTCTCAGAAAGTGCGTAGTTTACGAGTTATGAGCGAAAGAAATATTTTGGCCAATTTTAAAAATTTTTTTAACTTTAACACGCGCTAGCGCCTAAATCGTGCACTTGCAGCTAAAAACTTAAGACAAATAATTTGTAGAAAATTTAATTTACTTTATTTTTGTACTAAAACACTTTTTTCGAGAAGTGCGTAATTTACGAGTTATGAGCGAAAAAGATATTTTGGCCAATTTTGAAAATTTTTTTAACTTTAACACGCGCTAGCGCCTAAATCGTGTACTTGAAAAAAAAATTAAGACATATCATTTGTAGAAAATTTAATGTACTTTATTTTTGTACTGAAATACTTTTCTCATAAAGTGCGTAGTTTACGAGTTATGAGCGAAAGACATTTTTTTGACCGATTTTAAAAGTTTTTTTAACTTCAACGCGCGCTAGCGTCTAAATCATGCACCTGCAGCTAAAAAATAAAGACACATCATTTGTAGAAATTTTAATGTATTTTATTTTTGTATAAAAGATCTTTCTTCATTAACTGCTTAGTTTTCAAGTTACAAACGAGAAACCGAAGAAAGAGTCAAAATCCTCCCTTCTCGAACAGTCCCCAAGTTAATGCTGCCACTTTTAACAGGCAGACGGCCGGTTATATTACTCATTTGAAATGTACTTTTGTACTTGTGTACATTTTGAACTTTTGTACGTTGTGGTTTAGTAAAAGTGCTCGCTGCCTCCCGGACTATGAGCACAAAGAAATTCTTCTAACAGACAAGTAAGGCCACTCGAGTGACCCGGCTACGACGACGCACTTCAAAACTATTTTTTAGCGCTTTTGGGGCAATTTCAAACAAAAGGAGGCTTCGTTTGTTTACTCGAGAGTTTAATTATCATTGTCGAATTATCTTATTACGAAAAAAAAATTAACGAGCGGAAAAAATCAAAACTTTTGTGTAAAATATTGTGGTACATGTAAATTGACTACTTAATATTTAATTATAATTGTTTTATTTGCGTTTGGGATTACGTTTTGAGCTCTAAATGGTGGGAAAAGACGGAAGAGCACCTGACTTTGTTCATGTAGGTTTTTAAATACAATTAAAGTTTAGTTTTTAAACTGCAAGTAACGGAAGGTTATTTATTATTATGGAATAGAAATTATGCTCTGATTGGAATTTTATTTTTTAAAGAAATTTAAATAATGTTGACAGGATGGAAATTGACGCTATCGAAATGTGAGTATTTGCGTATTTTAGAAATTAACTCGAGGGGTCCGTCGAACTTAAAATTTGAGGAAAAGTCGTCTTGAAAAATTTATCAAATCCATATCAGTCCTTACGCTCAGAAAAAATTAATTCAAACAGTGGAGAGAAGCCAAAAAAGGATGAAAAAAATTTTTTTTGAAGCGGCCTCATTACTGTCTCTTAATTTTTTTACCTTTTCGCAATCATTCGATAATCTCTCCAATCGAGTTTCACTTAATTTGACAATAATTACCGCCTAAATAATTGACGCGGATTATTCCAAACGGATCTACACCATTTAAACCATCACCACATAACAAAACCGCCGTCCTTGTGCATTTTTAAAATTTTTTTCATAAACGATTTACTACACTTAGCATAGCCAATCAACCAAAAATGTAAAACTCGTGCAAAAATCGACGCAACACCCTCGAGTGAAAATTTAATTTTGTTTAGGTTTCTTCATACCGCAAAGGTACGTCTTGGGTATCATGGGCTTCTTAGCGGTAGTTAACGCTTATTTAATGCGAGTCGTACTATCTGTCGCAATAACCGAAATGGTCCAACCAATAAATCGAACTCGACACATTTACGACAACGATACGTGCCCCGACCCACAAACCCCCCACGGTACCCTGCCCATTTCGACACCTGTAAGTATCGCTCAAACAACAAGATAGAAGTAGAGAAAATTTTTTGCAGAACTCACCTCACCTGTACAACTGGAACGAACACACTCAAGGTCTCGTCTTGAGTTCGTTCTATTGGGGGTACGTCTTCACCCATCTACCGGGAGGCGTCTTGGCCGAAAAGTTCGGTGGTAAATATTCGTTGGGTTTAGGGATTTTATCGACGGCGATTTTTACTCTAATTACGCCGATAGTCGTTAAGGCGGGCGATTGGCCTTGGCTGTTGGTACTTCGTGTGTGCGTTGGGTTTGGGGAGGTACCATCATCTCGCAAAAGCCCCAATGCGGCAGTTACAGTTCTCTTTTTTACAGGGAACGACGTTTCCTGCCTTAAACGCAATGCTAGCCAAGTGGGTTCCTGCGTCGGAACGTTCAACTATAGGCACTTTAGTTTACGCAGGAGCTCAAATGGGTACGTAAAAGTCACTTGGGCAAATACAAAAAAAACAAAAACCTCTCGTTATTAGGTAACGTGATTGGAAATGCGGCTAGTGGATTAATTATCTCGTACACACAATCGTGGGAGTCGGTGTTTTACGTTTTTGGGGTCGTGGGAATACTTTGGTTTATATTTTGGATCTTCTTGTGCTACTCGGAACCCAGCACGCACCCGTTCATTAGCGAAGAAGAAAAAAAGTTCCTCAAACACGAATTAGGTACCACTAGAACACTCGATTTCATCGGGTTGCTACAAACAATAATTTTTGTTTAGCGAACGTTTCGAGCGAACCCAAGAATATACCGTGGAAGGCCATATTGACGTCCGTTCCGTTATGGGCTCTAGTTATGGCTCAATTGGGTCACGATTGGGGTTTGTTTACGATGGTTAGCGACCTTCCTAAGTACATGAAGACCGTTTTGAAATTTAACGTCAAAGAAAGTGGAATGTGGGCCTCTTTGCCGTATTTGGTTATGTGGATCGTCTCGATGAGCTCGGGATGGTTTTGCGATTGGCTTATAGTCCACAAATATATGAAAATTACGTTTGCAAGGAAGTTTTTCACCACCATCGGTAAAGCGTCGTCAATAGCTTCATTAGAAATCCTCAAGTTGGGTTGTTTCAGCTTCAATCGGACCAGGAATATTTATTTTGGCAGCGTCGTATTCTGGTTGCGATAAAACCAAAACGGTGATATACTTTACAGTAGCAATGGGGTTTATGGGCACTTTTTATTGCGGTATGAAAGTTAACGCTCTCGATTTATCGCCAAATTACGCGGGCACATTAATGGCGATCGTAAATGGCCTCGGTGCTTTGAGTGGCATTATTACACCTTATTTGGCCGGCGTTTTAACAGAAGACGTGAGACTCTTTTGCTCGCCTTTTCAAAAAATGCTAAATTTAAATTTGTAGCAAACCTTATCGCAATGGAGGATCGTATTTTGGATAACGCTAGCAGTTTTCATAGCGACTAACTTAATATTTGTCTTATTCGGAAGCGGAGAAGAACAATGGTGGAATTCGTCGGACGAAATTCAAGCTGACGTAGAAAATTCCGAAAAATACGTAGAAAAATTAGAACAAACTTGAACTAAATTTCAATTAATGGCAAATAACTGTGATGTTAGCTTATAGATCTTTTTGTTTACTCGTTTATTAATTAAGAAAAAAATTAAAATGGAATTAATTTCTAAATCCTCGAATAAACAAAAGAGGCACATTTTGTTACCACACCAATTAACATAACAATGGTTTCTAAATAAAGTTAACAAATAATGGAGATTAGTTAAGCGTGATAAGTCATAAACGCTGAGTGCAAAATATATAAAAACCACTCAATTGTATTATATTCCTAATTAAGTAGTAAATATGTAAAGATTGGTTGTTCGATTGCTGTAGGAACGCCTTGTTGTGTACGCGGTTAAAAAGTGTTAGAGCCGAAGCGGTTACTCATTTATGTAATCAATTGAATTTAGAGAAACGAGTAACAATAGGCTGTTCGTTTCAGCCATTTTGTGCTCTTCAATAAAGTTCTCGGCCATTTTGATCACAACACGACCCTTAATTGAGTCGAAGAGCGTCAAAGGAAAACTAAAAAATTCTTAAGATTACGACCCAAACATTGGCGTCTTCGGCCATATAATGTCGTAACTAGTAATGTTAGAGGGTGCGACTTTAAGCCGTTGGGTAGATAATTTTATACTTCTTAATTATCATCTAAGCCATTTTAAACATTAAACGACCCTTTATTGAGCTAAAGAGCGTCAAAGTAAAACTAAGAAATTCCTAAGATTACGACCCAAACATTGGCGTCTTCGGCCATATAATGTCGTAACTAGTAATGTTAGAGGGTGCGACTTTAAGCCGTTGGGTAGATAATTTCATACTTCTTAATTATCATCTGAGCCATTTTAAACATTAAACGACCCTTTATTGAGCTGAAGAGCGTCAAAGTAAAACTAAGAAAATCATAAGATTACAACCCTAACATTGGCGTCTTCGACCATATAAAAGAGTCACTGGCGATGTTAGAGAGCGTAACTTTAAACCATTTGGTACAGAATTTAATGCTTTTTTAATGATCATCTAAGCCATTTTTATCATTAAACGACCCCTTACTGAGCTGAAAAGCGTCAAAGTAAAACTAAGAAATTCCTAAGATTACGACCCTAACATTGGCGTCTTCGACCATATAAAAGAGTCACTGGCGATGTTAGAGAGCGTAACTTTAAACCATTTGGTACAGAATTTAATGCTTTTTTAATGATCATCTAAGCCATTTTTATCATTAAACGACCCCTTACTGAGCTGAAAAGCGTCAAAGTAAAACTAAGAAATTCCTAAGATTACGACCCTAACATTGGCGTCTTCGACCATATAAAAGAGTCACTGGCGATGTTAGAGAGCGTAACTTTAAACCATTTGGTACAGAATTTAATGCTTTTTTAATGATCATCTAAGCCATTTTTATCATTAAACGACCCCTTACTGAGCTGAAAAGCGTCAAAGTAAAACTAAGAAATTCCTAAGATTACGACCCTAACATTGGCGTCTTCGACCATATAAAAGAGTCACTGGCGATGTTAGAGAGCGTAACTTTAAACCATTTGGTACAGAATTTAATGCTTTTTTAATGATCATCTAAGCCATTTTTATCATTAAACGACCCCTTACTGAGCTGAAAAGCGTCAAAGTAAAACTAAGAAATTCCTAAGATTACGACCCTAACATTGGCGTCTTCGACCATATAAAAGAGTCACTGGCGATGTTAGAGAGCGTAACTTTAAACCATTTGGTACAGAATTTAATGCTTTTTTAATGATCATCTAAGCCATTTTTATCATTAAACGACCCCTTACTGAGCTGAAGAGCGTCAAAGTAAAACTAAAAAGTTCCTAAGATTACGATCCTAACATTGGCGTCTTCGACCACATAAAAGAGTAACTAGCGATGTTAGAGAGCGCAACTTTACGCCATTTGGTACAGAATGTAATGCTTTTTAATGATCATCTGAACTATTTTTATCATTAAACGACCCCTTACTGAGCTGAAGAGCGTCAAAGTAAAACTAAAAAATTCCTAAGAACACGATCCTAACATTGGCGTCTTCGGCCATATAATGTCGTAACTGGTAATGTTAGAGGGTGCGACTTTAAACCGTTGGGTAGATAATTTTAAACTTCTTAATTATCATCTGAGCCATTTTTATCATTAAACGACCGCTTACTGAGCTGAAAAGCGTCAAAGAAAAACTAAGAAAATCATAAGATTACGACCCTAACATTGGCGTCTTCGATCATATAATAGAGTAACTAGCGATGTTAGAAAGCGCAACTTTAAGCCAATTTGTACAAAATTTAATGCTTCGTAATTATCATCTGAACCATTTTTATCATTAAACGACCCTTTATTGAGCTGAAGAGCGTCAAAGTAAAACTAAAAAATTCCTAAGATTACGACCCAAACATTGGCGTCTTCGGCCATATAATGTCGTAACATGTTAGAGGGTGCGACTTTGAGCCGTTGGGTAGATAATTTCATACTTCTTAATTATCATCTGAGCCATTTTAAATATTAAACGACCCTTTATTGAGCTGAAGAGCGTCACAGTAAAACTAAGAAAATCATAAGATTACAACCCTAACATTGGCGTCTTCGACCATATAATAGAGTAACTAGCGATGTTTGAGAGCGCAACTTTAAGCCATTTGGTACAGAATTCAATGCTTCTTAATTATCATCTGAGCCATTTTTATCATTAAACGACCCCTTACTGAGCTGAAAAGCGTCAAAGTAAAACTAAGAAATTCCTAAGATTACGATCCTAACATTGGCGTCTTCGATCATATAATAGAGTAATTAGCGATGTTAGAAAGCGCAACTTTAAGCCATTGTGTACAAAATTTAATGCTTCTTAATTATCATCTGAGCAATTTTTATCTTTAAACGACCCCTTCCTGAGCTGAAGAGCGTCAAAGTAAAACTAAGAAATTCCTAAGATTATGACCCTAACATTGGCGTCTTCGACCATATAAAAGAGTCACTGGCGATGTTAGAGAGCGTAACTTTAAGCCATTTGGTACAGAATTTAATGTTTCTTAATTATCATTTGAGCCATTTTTATCATTAAACGACCCCTTACTGAGCTGAAGAGCGTCAAAGGAAAACTAAGAAATTTTTAAGATTACGACCCAAACATTGGCGTCTTCGGCCATATAATTTCGTAGCTGGTAATGTTAAAGGGTGCGACTTTAAGCCGTTGGGTAGATAATTATAAACTTCTTAATTATCAGCTGAGCCATTTTTATCATTAAACGACCCCTTACTGAGCTGAAGAGCGTCAAAGTAAAACTAAGAAAATCATAAGATTACAACCCTAACATTGGCGTCTTCAACCATATAATAGAGTAACTAGCGATGTTTGAGAGCGCAACTTTAAGCCATTTGGTACAGAATTTAATGCTTCTTTATTATCATCTGAGCCATTTTTATCATTAAACGACCCCTTACTGAGCTGAAGAGCGTCAAAGTAAAACTAAGAAATTCCTAAGATTACGACCCTAACATTGGCGTCTTCGACCATATAAAAGAGTCACTGGCGATGTTAGAGAGCCCAACTTTAAACCATTTGGTACAGAATTTAACGCTTCTTAATTATCATCTCAACCATTTTTATCATTAAACGATCCCTTACTGAGCTGAAGAGCGTCAAAATAAATTTAGTCTCTTCGACCATATAGTAGCGTTGCTACTAGCGGTGCTAGCGACCAAAAGTTGCTAGCGACCAACCAAAACAATTTTTGTGATAAACTTACCAAAGTAAAACCAAAGACTTCTGACCGTATAACAGGGTCTTTTTCACCATTGCTCAAGGAACCGAATGCCACCAGAGAGTATTTAAGCCACTTTTTAGACAGTTATTGTGATTGTTAACGGATTTCCGAACAATTTCAATGCCACCTACGCTTTATTGAATTGAAATATCTCAAAGCAATACAAAGGAATTCTTGAGATTGTTATCATAGATACGACTCTCAATTATTAAACAATTAACAAAACATGTTTGGCACTCAAATCGTAAACGCTATAATATAAGTTTAATTTAATTAACAATTTTATCGCAAATCAAATCATCCATTGAGTTTTAGGTACCTACTACTTATCTCAAATTGAAATCAACGTTAAATGACGTCCAAATTGCACATTTGGATTATAATTTGTTTATAACTTTTTAGAATATTTCACGCTGTTTAATTTTGATTTAATTCCACTTTGATTGAAAGTTTGTTTAGTTATATTAGTTGGGTACATATTACTTCAACAAAGTCGACCTGGACGTAAGATATGATTTTAAAGGAAATCGCCTTTCAGTTTAAGTAGATTAGAGTGCGTTATTTTCTCACTGATCGCAAAATAGCACTTAAAAATTGGACCATGACTTCAGGATTAATCAGATACAGTTATAGAGGAAAATTATCGCACCCACATTAAAAATAGAATTTTTATCAAAATTTTTTTGAAATGAATAGTTTCCGTTATTGCAGTTTATGAGAAGTGGAAAAAATAAGGGAAAGAGGAGGCAACGAAGAGGCCTTGAAGAAAACTGTTGAGTTTGGTCTCGACCATCTGCTCAAAGTTTTTCTCCAAAATTTCCAAATCTATTACAGATATGAAAAAATGTTTCGAACAAAAATAGTGCCGCAGTTAAGGCTCTACAAATCTTATTCTTACATATTTTTGCGTGGGTGCACGGGTAAGGCTAGAAAAGGAGAGCAAAATCACAAAATGAAAACGGTTTAAGACTTCGTTTGCAAGAGCGCCATTTTAAGGCCCGTTTGTGGCCTTACCTTTGCACTTACACAAAATTATGTAAGAACTAAATTTGTAGGGAATTAAGTGGGGCATAATTTTAATTAAAACTATTTTTCCATATCTGTGCTAGTTTTCGATATTTTTGGCAAAGAAAGGGCAAGTGAGAGAAGTTTTAGTATGGACCTTTCTAAGACAACTTCTCGCAAAATACCTCTTTTGTTTGACCCGAAATCGAATCCCCCCTCTTGGTTATTAAGGCTTGGGGTTTATAATTACCGTAAATTTTTTAATTAGAAAAATATGCAGATAATATATAATTAAATTGTTCATTTTAGAAGGTTGGTTATTTTCTTTAAAACCTTCGAGCCGCGTACATGTTCCTTTTTTTAAGTAGATTTTTAATCTTGGCCTAGTAAAATGTCATAACCGTGAAATGACACAAACTGTCTAGATCCACCATAGACAGACGTAAGAAACTATTTTCGAAAACGTGCTCGAAATGAATAAAATCGCGATTTCCTTTTAAAGCTCTCCACACTTCTAATAAAAATTACGTAAAACGAAAGGGGTTTCGTAAATAGAAAATCGTTGCAATTGAAAGAAACGAAAAAAATTCGAACGGATTATTTCCTAAAAGATTGTTTATTCGTGCATTAATGCAATTTAATAATTTAGATTAATTTGAAAAAAAAGTGTCCACGAACTTACGGAATTTTAACAATTACCCATTCTTGAGGTCGTCGTATATCAAGCGTCAAATAGCAACAATAGTTCGATCAAGGACTTAAAATTCAAAAAGAAATTAATTAAACAATTAAAATTACTTGCCGAAAATTATTGTTTTTAAATTCCAATAAAAAAACCAAGCCGCACCACATTCACATTTAAACTCGCGTAAATAGAGTGGCCCGCGAATCGCGAGTTGCAATTAAAACGGTTTAATCTTTGATTAATTTTTACTTTCTCATGTGTAACCTTATAGAGGCTAGAGACTTCAAAATCGATCCAGTTAGTTTTTGGCTTCATATACAAATTATTTCTAGTTCGAAAAGAACACCCTGTGTACTTTTTAAAGCGTGCCCACTGTATTTTGTTACCTTCTACTGCCAAATGTTGTTAAAATCAAATAAATCGTAAAAAAATTTAAATGTTAAACGTAAAATTTGTATTAATTGAATTGTTTTTATTTTATCGGCGCCTAATTAACCAGGAAGTAGCTCAAGTGCCGCCTTAAGCTGCTCGTTTTGGATTTTTAATATTTTTGAAAACCACTCTTTCCATTTTTGATACAGGCAGATACCTCAAAGCCCCTTATCTGAAGGAAAAAATTTGAAATGTCAAACATAGCTTTCTCCAAAAATAAGAGCTTTTCTCGCCAGTCGGGCACGTTATATCTCCCATTACGATTTATCAAAAAAAAAAGTTTTATGAAGATCGCATTAGGAATTAGGAAAGTTTTTATTTTTTTGAGGTTTCTCTTTGAAAATTTTCTAAAGAAAATGCACGATAAATTAATTCTGTTTCCACATGAAAATCGTCGTTAAGTTCGTCTGTGAGATAAATCGATATTAATTTATGTATTGGTTATTAATGACTGTGTTGTTTTCCTATTATGTAATATTTTTGAAAACCTAAAAGAGAACAGGAGATAAAATAATTTTTATCAAACACTCAATAATACCTATCGATACTTTATAACTGTAACAACGACAACATTAACTAATAGTTGCCACTAAATTACACCTGACTTAACACCGTCCTTAAACTAAAGTATAATATAGTACCTTAGCTGGGAAATTAAATCATTTTAGTACCGTCCTTAAAAGTGCAAGTGCATCATAAAATTTGGAAACTTTTTCCAAGTTATTAACATTGTGTTTTTTAAATCGCAAAAAAATGTTGAGTGGTTGGCAATTGACCGTATCAAACTGTGAGTAATTTTTTGAATTTTTAAAAATTTTGGTGACTTGAGAAAAATTAAATAAAGGAAGGGTCGCGACGTACCTACCTTCGAAGCCGTTCCTAAATTTTTAATTGTAATTTTTTGTTTGTTTTCTATCTCAAATTAAATCGCCAACTAAGGCCGAATTGCACATAAAAAGAATTTATTAGAACTAACTACCTAAGGGGTGGATTATAAAAATATACAGTTTTAAACCATAATGCCCCAGTTTTTATTTAATTAAACTAGGCCAGATTTAATTCAAAATTTTGTTTTTAATATGTTTAACTAACTACCAACAAGCTATTATTTTATTACATTTTTTCAAATAGGTTTAACCTTGCACTTGCCTTATTAACAATTTGGAAAATTGTAAAAAACTATGTAAACTATTTTTACATAAATAAAATAATTAAGCGGCGTAATTCTCAAATAAATTTTTACATAATAGTTATTTATGGTCGTATAAGTGGGCTATTTTAGATATTATCCACGAAAACGTTTTAAAGCTACGAGCCTTGGCGAGTAGCTTGAACTTCACTTGAACAGCAATAAACAAATTAGTTTTACCCTTTCGGATATAAAGTAACGGCGCTTTTAATGGGCTAAGCGCTAAGCTTGCACAAAAGGGCAACCTTACCCTTCTTGATCGTTTTCATGGCTTCAGCTAAAATACAGTTTAGTTCTTCACGAGGCCCAGTGTCCCTAGAACATTTTTTGGACTCGTATCGTATAGTACTCGTAGTAGTAGACTCATTGTTTAAACGATTGAGCCTCACTCTGCGTGTTAAGAAAAAATTGCGACTTTTCCAGTTCACTCGGTCCCTTTCAGATACTCAACCTACCACTTATTGTTGAAGATTGTAATAGTTACAATTATCTATATCTATGTATAGATAATTCCAATTAAATGAGTTTATTCACATTCCTATAGAACGCCGAGATCTTAATCTAAAATATTGATTACATAGATGGTCTACTATGTATATTTCACATAAGTGATTGATAAGTGATTTTAGATTTACATTTAAATTCGTTTCAAAATCTAGGAGGGAACAATTCGCTTATCAGCAATACAATTTTGTTTTACTCCCTACGAGATGACAAACAATTTGAATTTTTATAAACTACACTCTGCAAAAGCCGTGACGTTAGTTGGGAAAATCGGTTCTAGTTGTTTAAATATTCATCGATCGAGAAATTTATTTTAATAAAAGTTGTTCAGAAGAAAATTATCTACTAAAACCTATCATAAAAATTTCTTCTCAAGTTTAAGGGTTTCCAGTTAAGTCCGCTTAAGCATAAGACACATTTGTGGCCTTACAAAAACCTGACGTTAGTTGGAAAAATCGGTCTAGTTGCTTAAATATTCATCGATCCAGAAAATTATTTCTATAAAAGTTATTCAGAAGAAAATTATCTACAAAAACCCATCATAAAAGCTTCTTCTCAAGTTTGAGGATTTCCAGTTAAGTCCGCTTAAGCATAAGACACATTTGTGGCCTTGCAAAAACGTGACGTTAGTTGGAAAAATCGGTCTAGTTGCTTAAATATTCATCGATCGAGAAAATTATTTTGATAAAAGTTATTCAGAAGAAAATTCCCTACAAAAACCCATCATAACAGTTTCTTCTCAAGTTTAAGGATTTCCAGTTAAGTCCGCTTAAGCATAAGACACATTTGTGGCCTTGCAAAAACGTGACGTTAGTTGGAAAAATCGGTCTAGCTGCTTAAATATTCATCGATCGAGAAAATTATTTTTATAAAAGTTATTCAGAAAAAATTCCCTACAAAAACCCATAACAAAAGTTTCTTCTCAAGTTTAAAGATTTCCAGTTAAGTCCGCTTAAGCATAATACACATTTGTGGCCTTACAAAAACGTGACGTTAGTTGGAAAAATCGGTCTAGTTGCTTAAATATTCATCGATCCAGAAAATTATTTCTATAAAAGTTATTCAGAAGAAAATTATCTACAAAAACCCATCATAAAAGCTTCTTCTCAAGTTTGAGGATTTCCAGTTAAGTCCGCTTAAGCATAAGACACATTTGTGGCCTTGCAAAAACGTGACGTTAGTTGGAAAAATCGGTCTAGTTGCTTAAATATTCATCGATCGAGAAAATTATTTTGATAAAAGTTATTCAGAAGAAAATTCCCTACAAAAACCCATCATAACAGTTTCTTCTCAAGTTTAAGGATTTCCAGTTAAGTCCGCTTAAGCATAAGACACATTTGTGGCCTTGCAAAAACGTGACGTTAGTTGGAAAAATCGGTCTAGTTGCTTAAATATTCATCGATCCAGAAAATTATTTCTATAAAAGTTATTCAGAAGAAAATTATCTACAAAAACCCATCATAAAAGCTTCTTCTCAAGTTTGAGGATTTCCAGTTAAGTCCGCTTAAGCATAAGACACATTTGTGGCCTTGCAAAAACGTGACGTTAGTTGGAAAAATCGGTCTAGTTGCTTAAATATTCATCGATCGAGAAAATTATTTTGATAAAAGTTATTCAGAAGAAAATTCCCTACAAAAACCCATCATAACAGTTTCTTCTCAAGTTTAAGGATTTCCAGTTAAGTCCGCTTAAGCATAAGACACATTTGTGGCCTTGCAAAAACGTGACGTTAGTTGGAAAAATCGGTCTAGCTGCTTAAATATTCATCGATCGAGAAAATTATTTTTATAAAAGTTATTCAGAAAAAATTCCCTACAAAAACCCATAACAAAAGTTTCTTCTCAAGTTTAAAGATTTCCAGTTAAGTCCGCTTAAGCATAAGACACATTTGTGGCCTTACAAAAACGTGACGTTAGTTGGAAAAATCGGTCTAGTTGCTTAAATATTCATCGATCCAGAAAATTATTTCTATAAAAGTTATTCAGAAGAAAATTATCTACAAAAACCCATCATAAAAGCTTCTTCTCAAGTTTGAGGATTTCCAGTTAAGTCCGCTTAAGCATAAGACACATTTGTGGCCTTGCAAAAACGTGACGTTAGTTGGAAAAATCGGTCTAGTTGCTTAAATATTCATCGATCGAGAAAATTATTTTGATAAAAGTTATTCAGAAGAAAATTCCCTACAAAAACCCATCATAACAGTTTCTTCTCAAGTTTAAGGATTTTCAGTTAAGTCCGCTTAAGCATAAGACACATTTGTGGCCTTGCAAAAACGTGACGTTAGTTGGAAAAATCGGTCTAGCTGCTTAAATATTCATCGATCGAGAAAATTATTTTTATAAAAGTTATTCAGAAAAAATTCCCTACAAAAACCCATAACAAAAGTTTCTTCTCAAGTTTAAAGATTTCCAGTTAAGTCCGCTTAAGCATAAGACACATTTGTGGCCTTACAAATAAGTGACGTTACTTGTGAAAATCAGTTGTAGCTTTTTAAATATTCATTAATCGTGAAAATTAGTTTTATAAAAGTTGTTTAGAATAAAATAGAAGAAAATTATCTACAAAAAGCCATTACAGAAGTTTCTTCTCAAGTTTGAGAATTTCTAGTTAAATCCCCTTAAATATAATACTTTTTTGTAGCCTGACAATAGCGTGACGTTAGTTGGGAAAATCAGTTCTAGCTTCTTAAATATTCGTCGATCGAGGAAACTATTTGTATTAAAGTTGTTTATAATAAAATTCTCAACAAAACCTCCTTACAAAAGTTTCTTCTCAAATTTAAAGGTTGTCAGTTAAACCCGCTTAAACATAAGACACATTTGTGACCTTACAATAACGTGCCGTTAGTTGGGAAAATCAGTTCTAGCTTTTTAAATATTCATCGATCAAGAAAATTACTTCTATAAAAGTTGTTAAGAATAAGATTCTCTACAAAACCCCATCACAAAGGTTTTTTCTCAAGTTTGAGGATTTCTAGTTAAATCCCCGTTAGCCGTTAGTTGGGAAAATCAGTTCTAGCTTCTTAAATACTCGTCGATTGAGGAAATTATTTTTATAAAAGTTGTTTAAAATAAAATTCTTAACAAAACCTAACTACAAAAGTTTCTTCTCAAGCGTAAGGGTTTTCAGTAAAACCCGCTTAAACATAAGACACATTTGTGACCTTACAATAACGTGACGTTAGTTGGAAAAATCAGTTCTAGCTTCTTAAATATTCATTAATCGAGAAAATGAGTTTTATAAAAGTTGTTGAGAAGAAAATTCTGTACAAAAACTTATCACAAAAATTTCTTCTCAAGTTTGAGGATTTCTAGTTAAATCTCCTTAAATATAAGACTTTTTTGTAGCTTGACAATAGCGTGACGTTAGTTGGGAAAATCAGTTCTAGCTTCTTAAATATGCGTCGATCGAGGAAATTATTTGTATAAAAGTTGTTCAGAATAAAATTCTCTACAAAAGCCCATTACAGCAGTTTCTTCTCAAGTTTGAGGATTTCTAGTTAAATCCCCTTAAATATAAGACTTTTTTGTAGCTTAACAATAGCGTGACGTTAGTTGGGAAAATCAGTTCTAGCTTCTTAAAGATTCATTAATCGAGAAAATTAGTTCTATAAAAGTTGTTCAGAAGAAAATTCTCTACAAAAACTTATTACAAAAATTTCTTCTCAAGTTTAAAGATTTCCAGTTAAATCCGCTTAAACATAAGAAACATTTGTGGTCTTATAAAACCATTGACGTCGATTAAGAATTGGTAAACATTTTTACTTGCATCAAAAATCGATTAAACTCAATTAGTTCTTTAAAAAGGGATCAACTAGTTGAGAACTTACCTTGACATCAAAATTTTTTAGTGCAAACATAAATAAACAACAATTTTTAACAAAAATATATAAACAACACACATTTGTGCATGGCATGAATGAAAATTTCTAAATTCTTTCACGTCGCTTCAAGTGTCAACGAGCAACGGGTATAACTTCAATAATTAATAAATTTCAAATTATTCGGAATAAGCGAATAATTAATAAATAAAACATGTAATAACTTATGCAAGTGACGTTTACTCAAGTTAAACCTTGATTTCGACAATCAATAGGATAGTAAAAGTGGATTTATGTAACAACTTTTTTTTCTCTCCCTACAGGCTTTCTAATTCCCCAACGATATGTCGTGGGCATTATGGGCTTCTTGGCAGTCTTAAACGCTTACACGATGCGAGTTTCGTTAAACATAGCAATAACTGAAATGGTGTTTCCGATGCCCGGACAAAACGAATCGGAGCCAGGAGACACAACTTGTTACTTTCCGAACGACGACGATTCAGGCGATTCTGGACCAGTAATTAATTCACCTAACGGCGTTTTCGCAATTTTAAACTCGAATCTTGTAGAATGGTCCACGTTACCTCTGGGACGATGCAACTCAAGGTCTCATATTGGGGTCGTTTTATTGGGGTTACGTCCTAACTCACATGCCTGGAGGGATATTAGCAGAGAAGTTTGGAGGAAAATATTCTTTGGGATTTGGTATATTGTCGACGGCCGTTTTTACTTTATTGACGCCGTTGGTGGCTCACACTGGTAGCTGGATTTGGATGTGCGTGTTGAGAGTTTGTGTTGGTCTAGGAGAGGTAAGCAAACAAACCCGAAATTCGACCGCATTTATATAATTGATTTCAATTTAGGGCACGACCTTTCCAGCTTTAAACGCAATGCTCGCAAAATGGGTACCTTTGTCAGAAAGATCTAGAATTGGAAGTTTAACTTTTGCAGGAAGTTTACTTGGTACTGTACTAGGAACTGCCATTAGTGGAGTTTTAATAGAAGCGACAGAAAATTGGGCGTCAGTTTTTTATCTGTTTGGCGGTTTGGGCGTTTTGTGGTTCATCATATGGACGTTAATTTGTTATTCTAGTCCAGACTCGCATCCATTTATAAGCGACAAAGAAAAGGAGTACCTATCGCGAGAATTATGTAAGTGGAGCAAAATAAATGAAGAGCTTTTCTAAAAATTCAATTTTAGCAAACGTTTCGAAAGACAAAAAGACAATTCCTTGGAAGGCCATCTTTACGTCGGTTCCGTTATGGGCTTTAATCGCTGCGCAAATTGGACACGATTGGGGATTCTTCACGATGGTAACCGACTTACCCAAGTACATGAAAGACGTCCTTAAATTTTCGATTGCCAGAAATGGAATTTGGTCTTCCGTACCTTACGTTCTTATGTGGTTAGTATCTATTGGATCTGGTTGGTTGTGCGATTGGATTATCAAGAAGAAATACATGACAATTACGTTCGCGAGGAAATTTTTCACCACAGTTGGTAAGCTTTGAAAGCCATTTTTCAAATAAGCGCTCACGTGGTGTGTCATTTTTTTAGCTTCCATCGGACCGGGTATCTTCATACTATCGGCGTCGTACGTCGGTTGTGATCGAGCCGCCACCATCGTCCTCTTCACCATTGCAATGGGTTTCATGGGCACCTTCTATTGTGGAATGAAAGTAAACGCGTTGGATTTATCGCCAAATTTTGCCGGCACTCTTATGGCAATCGTAAACGGCATCGGTGCTCTAAGTGGAATAATTACTCCATATTTAATTGGAGATATTACAAAAGACGTAGGTACTTTGTTTACTTCTCCCACACGTAACTCATCTGATTTTTTCCAGCACAAATTATCTCAGTGGCAATTAGTATTTTGGATAACATTAGCAGTTTTGATAGTAACAAACATAATTTACGTTTTATTCGCCAGTGGAGAAGAACAGTGGTGGAACGTTGTCGAGCCATCAAAACCAAATAAAGCAAACACAGTAATTAACGACACAAAAACTAAAAGCGACAAGTTCTGATACTTGTTGTAGTTGTTAAAAATATTTATTTATTGGGCGAAGACTCAGAAACGAGAACAAATAGTTTATGAAAAGGAACAAAAATGGGATCTCTTTAAATTTAATTTTAAAACTTATACTCCTTTTCACAGATATTTTGCTATAAGTAACTTCGACTGTGATTGTTCCAATTAGTTTCTAAATAATTTAGGAATTTTAAAAAATCGACGCTTGGAGACTTTTCAATAAGTAGGTACCCGTAGAAATGGGCGCCACATTCTGAATTACGAAAAATCGCTCGAACAACGAACTTTTTGTGGAGGCCCTCTCATTATTTTTTACATGGAAATTTGTGGAAGAGACGTTTAAGTCGAATGTTTCCAGAAATTAGTTAATTTTAATAATTTATTCGAGTCTATATAAACATAGTTTCATATCTGTTATTGTTACGTAATTTTTAGTCTAAAGTTTAGGTACATAACAAACTATTACCACACACTTAAATTGTAAATTTAAAAAAATTTATTAGTCGACTGATAAACTGACAATAAAACGTTTTGTGATTTTAAAGAATGATTACGGGATGGTTATCTTTGTTTATTGAAAATAAGTGGCGCACAAATCCCTTCCCGAACAATTAATTTGTGAGAAAATGTGGAACGAAAAAAAACGGAGGCGGAAGAGATCTTGGAACTGGGGTCACTTCAAGCAGCAAAGTGAAAATTAAGACGCAGGCAGTTGGAGATGCAAATGTAAGCAAAAATGCGAGCTGCAGAGTGAACAGCTGGACGACAAACTACCTCCATAGCCCAGAATACAAAGTTAAAATGGAAAGACCGTTGAAGGGTGGATTTTTGCCCTTTCTCTCTTACAACTCGAAAACTACGCACTTTATGGGAAAAGTGCTTTAATATAAATAGAACTACGTCAAATTTCCTACAAATTATATCTCTAAGGTTTTCTTTCTCCAACAAACGGTTTAGGCGCTAGAGAAGGTTAAAGTTTGACAAAAATTCCAAAATCAGACAAAAAACGGTTTTACCGTTATAACTCGAAAACTAGACACTTTTGAGGAATATTGTTCATAAACAAAAGCAAAGTAAATGCAATTTCCTACAAATTATGTCTCTTCAATTTTTTTCGTTAGACAAACAGTTTAGGAGTTTAGGGACTAGAGCGCGTTGAAGTTTAGTAAAAATTCCAAAACGGGCCAAAACACTGTTTAATCGCTTATAACGCAAAAACTACACATTTTGAAGTAATAGTATGCCTAAACAAAAGCAAAGTAAATGCAATTTCCAACAAATTATGTCTTTTCAAATTTTTCGTCAAACGAACGGTTTAGGCGCTAGAGCGCGTTAAAGTTTGACAAAAATTCCAAAACTGGACTAAAAACTGTTTTACCGTTAAAGCTCAAACACTACACACTTTTAAGGAATATTGTTCATAAACAAAAGCAAAGTAAATGCAATTTCCTACAAATTATGTCTCTTCAATTTTTTTCGTTAGACAAACAGTTTAGGAGTTTAGGGACTAGAGCGCGTTGAAGTTTAGTAAAAATTCCAAAACAGGCCAAAAAACTGTTTTATTGCTTGTAACGCAAAAACTACACATTTTGAAGTAATAGTGTGCCTAAACAAAAGCAAAGTAAATGCAATTTCCAACAAATTATGTCTTTTCAAATTTTTCGTCAAACGAACGGTTTAGGCGCTAGAGCGCGTTAAAGTTTGACAAAAATTCCAAAACTGGACTAAAAACTGTTTTACCGTTAAAACTCAAACACTATACACTTTTAAGGAATATTGTTCATAAACAAAAGCAAAGTAAATGCAATT
Organism: Malthinus flaveolus; assembly: GCA_950108345.1. Lineage (NCBI taxonomy): Eukaryota > Metazoa > Arthropoda > Insecta > Coleoptera > Cantharidae > Malthinus > Malthinus flaveolus. The sequence continues at coordinate 9,924,987 of OX467288.1, read as the reverse complement.
TCTTACAAATTATGTCTCTTCAATTTTTTTCGTTAGACAAACAGTTTAGGAGTTTAGGGACTAGAGCGCGTTGAAGTTTAGTAAAAATTCCAAACCGGGCCAAAAAACTGTTTTATTGCTTATAACGCAAAAACTACACATTTTGAAGTAATAGTGTGCCTAAACAAAAGCAAAGTAAATGCAATTTCCAACAAATTATGTCTTTTCAAATTTTTCGTCAAACGAACGGTTTAGGCGCTAGAGCGCGTTAAAGTTTGACAAAAATTCCAAAACTGGACTAAAAACTGTTTTACCGTTAAAACTCAAACACTATACACTTTTAAGGAATATTGTTCATAAACAAAAGCAAAGTAAATGCAATTTCTTACAAATTATGTCTCTTCAATTTTTTTCGTTAGACAAACAGTTTAGGAGTTTAGGGACTAGAGCGCGTTGAAGTTTAGTAAAAATTCCAAACCGGGCCAAAAAACTGTTTTATTGCTTATAACTCGAAAACTACACATTTTTAGAGCAAAGTGTCTCTATACAAAAACAAAGTAAATTCAATTTCCTACAAATAATGCCTCTTCAATTATTTTCGTCAAACGAACAGTTTAGGCGCTAAAGCGCGTTAAAGTTTAGTGACAATGTAGGCTAAAAGAACATAGTACCGGAGTAATAAAACGGGCCGTCTTCCGTTCCTGAGTGGCAGCATTAACTTGGGGCGGCTCCAGAAGGGTGGGTTTTTGTTCTTTTGTACTTATAACTTCAAAACTAGACACTTTTTGAGAAAAGTGCGTAGTTCTTAGCGATAAAACTGTTTCGTTCAATTTTGGAATTTTTGTCAAACTTTAACGCGCTCTAGCGCCTAAACCGTTCGTCTGAGGAAAAAAATCTACGAGATATAATTTGTAGGAAATTTGATGTAGCTTACAATCATGTAGAAGCACTTTTCTCGTAAAATGCGTAGTTTTTGAGTTACAAGCGAAAAACCGAAAAAAAGCAAAAGTGCTCGCTGCCTCCCGGATTAGGACTGCTTCACAATGTGAATTTTACCCATAGCCAAAACAAAATATTTATTTACAAGAGGGGACGCTTTGGAGAGAAGAGAGTAGCATATTTTGCATCCTTCGAGTATCTATGGGCCTGACGTGCAGCATTAGAATTAAAAGCCGAAATCATATTAAAGCAAGATTTATTTTCAATAATATGAACAACAAAAACTGACACAAGTGGTTAACAAAACATTCTTAAAAAAATTAATAATAATTAAGCGAGAAGTCTATCAAAGAAAAAATCTCTATTTATTTATTACGACTAGATAAAAATGGTGTGTTAAAAAAATGATGCATTAAAACAATTTTTTTAGGAATGTACTGATAATTCTAACTGTATAGTACTTATGGAACACAAATACTGTTACCGATTGATATTATTTTTAAATCTACATTTAACAAACAATTTTAGGGCGCATTTGATATCGAGCTACGAAATCAATCTAATTTAGTTAGATTTATTCGACCGTCTCTCTTTGTTGCGATGCGCACGACAAAAATATCTGAATTAGTTACCATAAGCAAATCACAAATTGTTGAAGCTAAGATTAAGATTAGTCAAAAAATTAATTTTTTACCGAAATTTATAAATTCCAATAAAGGGAAACTTTCTCGCCTTTATTAAGCATGGAACCAAAGGGTCTATCAAAAGCTAATACAATCATCTTACTGTACTTTTTAATTTCTTTATCAAAAATATCGTCAGCAGTATCGTCGAGTACTTTGGTAAAATCCCATTCGATATGAGGTAAAGGCGAATTTATAAAATTGGCCGCAGTTGCTACACTAGGTAAAACGTGATTTTGTAAAGTTTGAATTTCCCACAACGAACTATTTATTGCTAAAGACTTCAACGGATCACGCTCTTCCATTATATATGGATCGGTTGTTGCACTATCACAAATTGAATGATTCAAAAGACATTTTAACCCTGGATGTCTGCAAAAAAAAACTCTGCATTAGAATCGCCACACAATTGCTCGGCGCTCCCAAACGACTTCTGTGAGGGACACAAAAGGTCTCAACGAAGTCATAAACAGTTTATGGGAGCCCTTCACTATTAATAGACTTACCTCAAAATTAAATTTCCGATAAACATACAAATCTTAATTATATCCTCGCTAGGCGCTATCAAAGCCAATCTCGCAAGACGCTTGACGAATGCCGCAACTAATAATTCCGGCAGGTGGGTAGAACTTAAAAATAAGTCGGATAAATAAAACAGCCGTGCTTTAAACTTTGTGTGAAAAATTTCCGGTTCAAACATCGAGTAAAGTTTCGTATAAATGTTGGGATAATTGAGATTATAAACTTGAATCATGGTGAAAATTCCTTGTAAGGCTAAAAGGCTAACTGGTCCACCCATATCTAACGAATCCATTAAAAAATCAGTCATTAACAACGGTCTGTCGAGATACGACAAAACGCTTTCTAATAAAACTACGAGTAATTGTTTGTGAGTTGCAGACGAATGCTTCCAGAGAATGATGCAATTCCACATTTTGTTCAGACACTTTTTTGCAACCGACTCGTCGTAACTGAACTCGGGACTCTTTTCGTTCAGAGCACTCACAGCTTTGCTTTCGTTATTTCTATTTACGTGCAATTTTCCTAACAATAACAAATAATTCATGATGTACACATCGTTTGGGTTCGTTTTCGCCGTTATTGTCGGCAAAATTTTCCAAGTGTAAAATAATATGTCGTCGTAAACAAGATATTCGGCAAACTTATCAATTAGGTGAGTCGTATTGTGGGTGTTCAATAACATTTTAGTAATAATCGCTTTCAGTTTACTATACGGAATTGGACCATCCAAATTGTTTTTTGCAGATAACGGATACTTGGCTTCAAATGATAACATATTCATAGTCGATATTAAACCTAAAAAGAAGGAGGTATTTCAGTTACATCGCATTTGTGACACTTTCAACTGTTGAACCACAAAAAAATTTTCGTAAATTAAAAGAATCTGATGATTATTGTGTCATTCAACAAACGTAGGTATTAATTTACCAAGGTCACATTCAATTAGTATTTTAATTTGAACATAGGTAATCGTTTAGGATGTGAAGTTAAATAACAAATAGTTATTGTGTTGCGATCAAACTCGATTTCTATCCGTATCGAACAATGGGTCGAGTTCTGCATAAAACCAACACCGATAAATTCCTAACATCACGCAACATCCTCACGATCCAAAGTAACGATATTAGAATTTGTAAACACTCACCCTGAACTTGAGTTTTAGTAGAGCCCGTTTCGCACGCCGCCAAAATACTCAAAAACGACTTTTCGTACGTATCCTGCAACCACCGTCTATACTGCGTCTCGTTAGTCCTATCCATCGGTTTTAAAGGAATAATTTCAATAAACATCTCGTTTCGTTTTAATAAATTCGTAAATATGTACTCTAACGTAACTACACATGAAGACACATCCGCCCCACTTTTGAGATGATTTACAATATCTACCAAATTATCGGCGTATTTTCGCGATTTCAAAAATTCTTCAGCCTTCAATTCTAATATTTTTGCCATTTTAGACGACTTCTCTTGTTGAGACATCGTGCGCTAGACAAATAATCGAACAACGGTTTTTAAAACTATATCACTGGTGAATTAATTCGAGGTTATGTCGAACGTGTCGAACTAGTAGAACTAAAACTAACTTGTGTCAGTGTAGCAATAAAGTAGTAATCTGTAAGTAGAGTAAAATGAAATTTACCCCAATTGCAATAAATTTTGTAAACAGGAAATTTTGTACTTAAACTTACACAAGAGTAAATAATTTTGACGTTCAAACAATAGAACTTAAATTTAAAATTTAGTACAAAGCTAGTAGTTCAAATAACACTAGTAGTTGCAACGCACCTACTTTAGTAGTAGTTCACGAGTAGTTCTAGCGTGTGACAGTTGACAGTGACATCGTGGTGACATCTTTAGGCTGTTAGAGAAGAGAGCCACGTCATAAAGTACTTTGTTGTGGGGTGTTGTTTAGGATTAAATAATATAATCCAGCATGAATATATTTAGATTAACAGGAGATTTATCTCATCTTTTAGCCATAATAATCCTATTACTGAAGATATGGAAAACAAGATCGTGCGCTGGTAAGTCATTTTTGCTGTACCAACTCACCACCGGCGATTATTACCTCGCTCGTTTTTCAACCTCTTTATATATAAGTTACCACCGTAGTTTTCTTATAGTGGCCCCAATGCACAAATTTGCATTGTTGTTTTTTGAACATTTGTAAATATTTACTAACATAACCTCGTTTTTTACGTGTAACTTTACAAAAATTATTTTTTAGGTATATCAGGAAAATCGCAGATTCTGTTTGCTATCGTTTATACGACACGTTACTTGGACTTAATGACAACCTATGTTTCCTTATATAACACGTTAATGAAGTTATTCTTTATCGCCGCATCCTACGCTACAATTTATTTAATTTATCTTAAGTTCAAAGCTACATACGATCACAACCACGACACCTTTAGAATCGAGTTTCTCATAATACCGTCGGTTATTTTGGCTCTTTTGATTAATCACGATTTGACCGTCTTGGAGGTGAGTTGGCTTTATTTTATTTTTTGTAAAAGAGCTCGTTATTTTAACAATTTTTGTAGGTTTTGTGGACGTTTAGTATTTATATGGAGTCTGTCGCAATTTTACCTCAGTTGTTTATGGTCAGTAAAACGGGCGAAGCCGAGAGTATTACCTCTCATTATTTATTTGCTCTTGGTTCGTATCGGGCACTTTACATTCTTAACTGGATTTATCGTTACGTTTCGGAAGACCACTACGATCTTATTGCTATCGTGGCCGGTGTAGTTCAAACCGTACTTTATTGTGACTTCTTCTATCTTTATATTACAAAAGGTAAGTGTTTTGATTTTCTTTTTACAGTTAAATGGTTCAAAAACATTTGTTTCAGTACTGAAAGGCAAAAAACTTCAGTTACCGGCTTAAGTGGGAAGTGTTCTAAATAATTTTGTACAAATGGTTTTGTGTATTTATTTTTTGAGTAAATACACGAAGTAAATGTATTATTTTACCACCAATAAATTTTATAAGTCCCCTTTACTACTTAATTAAAGAAGTAGTAGTAAATATAGTCTTTGTTTATGCAACAAAAGAGTAACTTACGCATTCGAGCAGCATGTTGTTGTGTTTAAATTTTTTTATATGAAGTGTTCTCTTTTTTTGTTAAGATATGTTAATTTTTTGTGGTAGTCAATTAAAACAATTTGAATATTCTTATTCTTAAGCCTTTATAAAGTCGTTAGAAAATAAATTAAGCTATGAACTTTGCCCCTTTATTTGTAGCTCAGTAAAACTAAGCGAAGTTTGAATCTCGGTTGTGCATGTTTTGAGCTCCCGTCTTTGAAATAGCTCATAAGTGGGAATTTTAATGAGGGATGAAAAATAATCATTCCTGAAAATACACACGATAGATTTTACAGTTATGTATATTCAAAATGGCGGAGACAAGATGGCTGACTTAGAAGTATAAAATTCGTAATAGTCTAGTGTCTAGTCAAATATGGCCACAATAATAATTGCTCCCCAAGCCTTTTCAGTGAATTTGCGCTTAGAAATATTACGGTATTAACATACTAAAAGTCCACTAAAATCAGATCACTGGAAGTATTGTAATCGAAAAAGTATTGTCATAATATGCTTCTAATAAAATGTAGTTTTATTGGACTATTATAGCACCAAAGACTTCCCCGAGGGGTGTGAAGGAAACAATTGGTTTATAAGAACATCACATTTTGGCTCAGTTTATTTAAAAAAAAATTAAATAACTAACATTATGTACATATTTATAGAAACAATTTAAATATTAATAAAACTTGACCTTAACGTTTGAGAAAAATTAATTTACCAATTATTTAGGTCCGTGTAGGCGAGGGGCGGCTTTTTAGAACTAACTAATAATAAATATCGGCAAATACATTTCGTTTTTCAATTTACACACTCACAACACAAAATATTGGTAAAAATTTGAGCATTTGAACTTTGAAGTGATTATAACCTGAGTAAACACAATTGTACACTTTTTCACTTAAACTTTGAGTCTTTACGCCATAAATTGCGTTAAATCTGGAAATTTGAATCCATTAAAGTTCGTATTAAAACGCGATGGATTTAACTGTCTCGATTTTATCTGCCGCGGCGGTGGTGGTAACAAATCGGTCGTTAGAATATTGCTAGGTCTCGCATTTAATGGTACTTCGCGTAAAAGAAATCCACACTGCGCCGTACAAACGTCATCTCTCAAAATGACGTCTCTGGACCACTCTCTCATCAACTGTTTACAATCAGTCACACGCAACGATGCGCATTGGCCCTAAAATGCTAATTTAAGAAAAAATGTTAATTTACGCCACGTTTACTTACGCCTTCGGCGGTGCAAATGCAACTCGTGCAAGGAGTCGGAAAAGCAGACTCGCCTACACCAACGTGACGCTCTCCTATAACGCATCCGTGTCCACTAGACTCTCTCCATGCGCTCAAATCAATGTGAGGCAACGACTGGCAAGGTAAACGCGGATTTAAGAAATTCGTAGGCAAATCAAACGCCGCTCGTTGCATCTCCGAAGAAACGTCCAAATTTTCGCAAATGACCTTCGCCAAAGTCACCTTACGTATTTCGGCAAGCTGCGCTTCCGTGAAACGAACGACCGAATCTTCATTCTCATACCTAATAAGAGTTAAAAGTGTTAAAATTAACTTCCCACGCTCTCATCACACGCTCACCAAAAGCGATCGCACTTTCTCAACTGTCTAAACTGAATCGCTATGACGCAAGCAAATGTTGGACCAACTAGCCCCCCTTGTAACGGACGCTCGCTCAAACCTCCAGGGAAGAGATCTATATCGTCGACTGTTGCGTACAAACGTTTTAACCTAATTATAACTTCCGGTGGAATTTCACGAGCCAAATCTTCGAACGAAGACGCGCGCTTCAAGTTGCAAAGAGCCCTATAGTTGTTATACGAAGGAAGTCCGTGATCGCGCCCTATAATAAAGCTCGCTTGTAACAAAAAATTAATTTTTGTCCCGTAACTCACCTCTTTGGATGTTTAAGGCTATCAAGTCGACTCCAGAAAATGGAATTTTTCTATCCTCGAATAGGTGGTTGGTAACTTCGCCGGTGATGAACTGATCTAGCGTTTCCATCGGCGTCGAAACTAATCCGCGCGAGATTTCGTCGATCATACCGTGTTGCATCAACATGTCTGGTTTGAAGAATCCGTCTCTTAGTAAAATTGGCGGGTCGATGATTTGATAAGTTGGACTTAGACGCGGTATGTGAGGACGTAACAGCGAGTGGCCTACTCTGAAAGCGGCCGCGGCGAACTCGTTGAGGATCGACGGGTTGCAGGTTGGGTTGTAGTCCTTGTAATATCCTTGAGGGAGTAATTTGAGCCCGTATAAATTAACGGCGTTCCAGCTTAGGATTCTTGGTAAAAATTCGTTGTAAGTTATGTGTTGGTTTTCGGCGATGAGGATTTTCCTTGCGTGTTCCCACAATTTGTCGTGTTCCCAGTGGGGGTTTACGTTTCTTAAGCCTTCCACTAATCGGTTGTGTTCGCGCATGAATATTGTGTGGATTACAGTTAAGCCTGGTTGTTCTGAAGCGCGACCGTCACCAGCTATGAAGCAGTAACCAGAAGCCGACTTACACTCTGGGTGATGGTCACTTTGCGGCAGTAAGTCCTTGCCCTTCGCGGGGTGATTGGTGCTGTTCATACGACCGGAATAGCCTTTCAATTCGCGGGCTACACACGGATTTTCTCCATAAACCTAACGACATCGAAAGGTCAGTTGAGAAAAATTATGCATGAGCTTGGAGAAGATTGGGGAATGTCCAGAGTGTGGCTACGTTTGGTAGCAGTCTTATTGGAGTCTTCCCCAATTCTCGTACGCCATGCATGTCATTTTTACCTGAGAAGCGTCCAAAAACGCAGTGTTTTGGTTGACTTGTTCTCTAGCTCCAAGGTGCCGTTGTCCCGGTAAGGACCTCATGAAAGGAAAGCAGAGGCGTTGCCCGGATGTTATGTTGATTTCTGGATAGTAATGGTCGCCCGAAGGTACTGGAAATGGGTTGCACTCAGGATGAACTGTGCGTGGACTATCGCAAGATCTGCAGTCGGGAATCGACTCGTGGAAGCCTTTGTGAATTGGCGTCATGGTAAGGTCGTGGTCCAAAAATTGAGCAAATTGCATCGTCATTAATGTGTAACGCGTATGTAAGTTGCTTATATCTGGATGTATTATCGTCGAAATCACTCTTGGAGATGGCAACGGAGCTCCAGTAGCGCCATTTACTCGCGGACGAGATACACCTATGTAAAAAGTAAATAAAATATGAGAGTCGCATGTTGGCATGTCTTACCATCTTCGTAAGTAGCTGGCAACAAACGAGTGAACGTGGTCAAGCTTTTGCCCAAAATTGGATTCCTGAGATTGTTACAATGCCCCGTCAACGTTCTAAACGGCGAAGAAGCATCACAAGGACCTACGTCTTCACAAGTGGCGTCGAATTCGATTCCGTGCGCCGGTATCAACGACGCTATATCGACATCTTGCAGCCCGTCTGAAAGTTCATCCCTGAAGACCGTTTGTAAGACACTGTTATCGAACAACTGCCTCTTGTTGCGATGGTTCCTAAAATTTAATTTTTTAAAACCGTTTCTGCTCGAGTCGACGACTTACATTAACGAGTTGATGATTTCATTAGAGGCAAACTCGAGGAGAAGAGAAGAATTAGCCAATTTCAAGGCTTGCTTGTTGGCCTTACTGAAGGAGGCCGCTGTTCCTGTCGGCGATTTTGGGTCGACGCCTCCCACTAAAATGATAAGGTTGTAACTCAAATAAGGGATGGGGTAGAACAAACATACCAGTTTTCCAAACTTCGTACTCCATTTTACGCCGTTCCATGACTTCTTGTTCCGCTTTGGTGATGGCGTCCATTAACATGTCTTCCGATAAGTCCGTAGCAGTGTCCATCTCTAACCAGGGCATCAAGTCTGGTAAGGGATGTTGGTCGCATGTGATTCTCGCGTTCCTAATTGTAACAAATAAATTTGTGTTTTTTAACGGAGGAAATGAAACTTACAAGAACGGGTCTTCTTGTACGAAAGCTTTCGGTTGTATTTTATCCAAGTATTCCGTGTTGGCGCACAGAAGTCCAGCTATGGTGACTTTTCTAATCTCTTGAAGTTGTTCTAGTGTGAGCGAACTTGGTGGAAGATCGTTTTCGTACCAAAATCTGTCGGAATTTCGCAAAAGCGAGAACTGTTGGTGCAACAAGCAGGAGATGGTTGGGCCAACGACGGCGCCAGGTGCTGGTTTTTCTAAAATCGACGCTGCTAAGAGGTCGACGTCTTCGATATTCCTAAAATGGGTTTTTTTTAAACTAAAGGTGGCGTTTTAATCAATTTAACTTACATGTATAGGTCTCGCAGCATTTCAACGTCATCAGGGCCGATGTTCATTTGTTTGAAATCGTCGAAGTGGCGCATCGAGACGTTGTAACAAAATTTGGCGTAGTTCGTGTAGCTCGATAAACCGTGATCGCGTCCTAGATGAATCAAGAGGGTTGCCGTGTCCCATTTTGCTCTCAATGGAACGATCATGTGCATGCTTGGTGTTTGAGCAGGTGTGCGTATGAGTAAGTCGACCATCTCGGCGAAACTTTCAGCTGTTTCGTTCATCTATAAATGGATGTGGTTAGTCGGTCGTTATATTGTTTTAGGATTTAAATTATTACGAGTGAACTTGGCATCATCGATAATAGAGTTGGTAGTGCCGATAGAGCTATTTCGTTGTAAACACCTGCGCGGTGAGAACTGGAATATTTCGTATAGTGTCCCCTTGTTAGGAGCTGCAAATCTGGATTCGTCAAAGACACCTGCAAATGCAAAAGAGTTATTTCAAGTCCCACTCGGGTTTGGGCTCGTACTCGCCTCGTCTAAAATAATTGGAAGAAATTCGTTGTACGTTATGTGTTGTATTTGAGCGGATACGATTCGTCTACTTTCCAAAAATAACGTTTCGTCTATCCAGTGCTTATTGAGTTGAGCTAAATTTATGGCAACTCTATTGTGTTCGCGTAAAATCGCAGAATATAAAGCGTTAGTATGGCATGGCATGCAAGCCGAAACGTTGACTAAACCGCCGTCGAACGTGCGTAATTTGTGAATTGTCCTATCCGTCGATCCGTAAATTGCGGAACCGTCCAAAAAGGCAGACACTAAGTTCATTTGGTTGCGATACTCTAAAATAAAAGTTTGAAAAATGGCGAAAAGCTTCTCGATTGTCTCTTACGGAATTCACAATCGTCCATATCCATCGCCGGTAGAGAACGCATAAATTCGCGACACCTTCCTCGTCCCGCGTGACCGTAGCACTCTCCGTGCGGAGTATCCGTACTCTTACAACAAATATTTTTGTCTAAATTGCCGGTGCTCGCCAAGTCGTGTAGAAGTAGTTCGCCCCACGCCCCCAAAAGTGCAGTTACAAACTGATGAGACTGCTTTGGATGACTCTGCATTAAGGCGGCCACGTCTGACGCCAGAGGAAGGGCCTGACTTTTTTTCGAACGACGCGGTTGCGATATGCCTTGAATCAAAAATTTTAATTTAATTAGAAAAAAAGTGCCATTACCACCTATGTATGTAACATTTGGTAGAAGTATACAACATTTCCTGTCACTCTCATTCCACGGCTGGCTTGTAAAAAAACAAATTGAGGAAGTGAACTTGAAATGGAACGAGAGAAAAAAAGTGTAATGGAATGCAATTTTCACTTGGTCAACAAAAGTGAGTTTGTTGAATAAATAGATTTTAACATTTTAAGGAGAAAGTATGTACGCTAAGAACATTTCTTTTATGACGCCTAAAGAGGTGCAACGATCTAAAAGTTTGTCTTTTACGACCGGCCCACTCTCTCGAGCGTATAGGCTCTCGTTATAAGTTCAAGCCCTTTTAGTGGCTCGTTTGAAGTCTTCAAGGTGGTTGTGGCACCCCTAACCCCTACACACGTCGAAACTGACCTAGAACCTTCACGTGCCCAAAATCCATTGTAAAATGGAAATATTCTTTTGTTTTGGTTGCGCCCTCCAAAAACAAGACCTTAGCAATTCAATTTAAATTGTAACTATTGCACAAATATACAATCATTTTGCGCTCGTTTTTAGTGGCACCTTGACATTAGAGCAAGAGCTGGCTATTCAAAACGGATGGAGTAATACCTAGATGAATTTTAAGCGAAAAAAAAAATACCTACATCGAAAGGAATCTCGCATTCTTCCGCCCTGCCCTCACTGTCGAATAATAAATAATTAAAAACTTACCATCTGCATAATCCGGTGGAAGCAGCCTTAAGAACGCCGCCCCCCTGTTACCCCATCTCGCGTGCCTAATATTATTGCATTCGCCGGTCTGTTTTCTAAATTTACTTGGCGGACATGGTATGGCATCATTAATTATACATGGCTCATCTAAGCTTCCACTTTGATACACTTTTCTCTCCGCATTTAAAGCTGCGACTACGCTAGGCCTCAATAAAGGAGGCAACTTTTCTGTGTATAACGTAATATTGTAACTTAAAGATTTCGGACTAGATATACCATTTGTAGTTTTAATAATTGAAAAGTTCCAAACGCAAACGAGAAGGAGCCTGAAACAAAAATTGATAATTTTAGAATGATCATTCGATCGAGTCAAGAGCTTTTGGCGAGAAAAACGACTCGATAATTAATTGGCGAAGAGATGACAGTAAAGATCAAGGTTGAATAATTAATGTTAATCGAAATTGAAGCTCTTCCTCTTTTTTTTTTCTTTTGTTAATTTTAATTGTGCGTTTCATCCAAAGTGAGTCTACAAAAAGTAAATGTCAGAAATTGTAATTTTTTGATCAACTACGTCTTTGCTTTAGGTAGGTACCCCACCTAGGTGTTTGTGTGTGTTAAAGCGTCACATAAATTTAATCTCTGTAGTGCCTTTATGCCAAAAATAGGCTAAGAATTTCGGTTAGAACAGTTGTCTCGTAATTCTTGTACTTTGAGTCGATTTTTTAAATTTTGCTCAAAAATGGCTAGTCTTGGGCCAAGTAGGCACTGAAACATACGTATTAAGCACTAAGTAGGCTTTAATCGAGTCTTCTCAAAATAGTCGTAGCGCCCTTTATAGTGCTTTGAAATTGAGAGAGAAATTTATAGGAATTTCGATTAAAGTACTTTGAGTCAATTTTTATAATTTTGTTCAAAAGTGGCTAGTCTTGGGCCAAGTAGGCCCTGAAACATAAGTATTGAGCACTAAGTAGACTTTAATAGAGTTTTCTCAAAATAGTCGTAGCGCCTTTTATAGTGCTTTGAAATTGAGAAAGTCATTAATAGGAATTTCGATTAAAGTACTTTGAGTCAATTTTTATCATTTTGTTCAAAAGTGGCTAGTCTTGGGCCAAGTAGGCACTGAAACATAAGTATTGAGCACTAACTGGCTTTAATAGAGTCTTCTCAAAATAGTCGTAGCGCCTTTTATAGTGCTTTGAAATTGAGAGAGAAATTGATAGGAATTTTGATTAAAGTACTTTAAGTCGTTTTTTAAAATTTTGCTCAAAAATGGCTAATCTTGGGCCAAGTAAGCACTGAAACAAAACATAAGTATTGAGCAGTAAGTAGACTTTAATAGAGTCTTCTCAAAATAATCGTAGCGCCCTTTATAGTGCTTTGAAATTGAGAGAGACATTAATAGGAATTTCGATTAAAGTACTTTGAGTCGTTTTTTAAAATTTTGCTCAAAAATGGCTAATCTTGGGCCAAGTAAACACTGAAACATAAGTATTGAGCAGTAAGTAGACTTTAATAGAGCCTTCTCAAAATAGTCGTAGCGCCTTTTATAGTGCTTTGAAATTGAGAGAGAAATTTATAGGAATTTCGATTAAAGTACTTTGAGTCGATTTTTTAATCTTTGCTCAAAAATGGCTAGTCTTGGGCCAAGTAGGCACTGAAACATAAGTATTGAGCACTAAGTCGGCTTTAATAGAGTCTTCTCAAAATAGTCGTAACGCCTTTTATAGTGCTTTGAAATTGAGAAAGACATTAATAGGAATTTCGATTAAAGTACTTTGAGTCGATTTTTTAATCTTTGCTCAAAAATGGCTAGTCTTGGGCCAAGTAGGCACTGAAACATAAGTATTGAGCACTAAGTCGGCTTTAATAGAGTCTTCTCAAAATAGTCGTAGCGCCCTTTATAGTGCTTTGAAATTGAGAAAGTCATTAATAGGAATTTCGATTAAAGTACTTTGAGTCAATTTTTATAATTTTGCTCAAAAGTGGCTAATCTTGGGCCAAGTAGGCACTGAAACATAAGTATTGAGCAGTAAGTAGACTTTAATAGAGCCTTCTCAAAATAGTCGTAGCGCTCTTTATAGTGCTTTGAAATTGAGAGAGAAATTGATAAGAATTTTGATTAAAGTACTTTGAGTCAATTTTTATAATTTTGCTCTAAAGTGGCTAATCTTGGGCCAAGTAGGCACTGAAACATAAGTATTAAGCACTAAGTAGGCTTTAATCGAGTCTTCTCAAAATAGTCGTAGCGCTCTTTATAGTGCTTTGAAATTGAGAGAGAAATTGATAAGAATTTTGATTAAAGTACTTTGAGTCAATTTTTATAATTTTGCTCTAAAGTGGCTAATCTTGGGCCAAGTAGGCACTGAAACATAAGTATTGAGCACTAAGGCTACTTTAATAAAGTCTTCTCAAAATATTCGTAACGCCCTTTATAGTGCTTTGTAATTGAGACGCTGCTTGTTAGATTGTTTCGTCTCGCAATTTTTTTTTTTCGTTTGTATAGGAGCAGTTTTTCTAGAGATCACGTCTGAATAATAACTCTATGGTAAATCTTATAATTTTATAAATGTATTTTTTTTAATTTTTTTAGATTTGAACAGTCATTTGGGTAGGAATAAAGAAAATGTCTCTGATTTTAAAATTAAATACGAATTAATAACGGCATTTGCTGAAGAAGACGCTGAATGTACTTAAAAGACTAGGATATGTCTTAAATTTACCATTTTGTAATTTATTATTATTTTTGTTATATAATTATTATTTTGTTTTGTAAATATATTATTTTACTACTAAACTACCTATTAAATTAATTTTTTTTAAATTATATTTTTAGAGAACGCTCTGTATACATTTTATTGTGATTTTAATCACTTTGCTACTAATTATAGTTTTCTCGTTAACATTAATTTGCTTTAGGCCGCAACGGTCGCATTTCGCAAGGTAAGCCCCTATAACTATGGGTTTTCCTTTTTAATTGCATAAAACGAGAAAATTATTTTTTTCTAAAAGTACGCAATTTGAAGTTTCTAACCAATTTTAACATACTGGGCTTGAGGGAGCATTTTAATTATTTATTGCTGCAAAAATTGCCACAAGAAATCCTTTTTTTTTCATACGGAAAACCTTACGCTATTCATCATTGTTACACATAAAATAAAATAAAGAATCTGCTATTTATAATCGTTAAGTATGAGGTAGTTGGCAATTAAATTAATTTTAAATACAAACATAATTAATTACCGAACATAGAACATAAACATATACCTACTAATAATGCAACATGACGTAATTTTGCGAATGAAAATTTCGTTTTTATTAACAAACAAATCGATTTTATGCAGCAGATAGAAATATTGAAAGAAAGTGTTAGTGAAAGTTTTCAAGATATACATCGCTGAATCTTAACGCTAATAATTAATGAAGAGCCTAATTACATAATTTTGTTTGTTACCAAATTCTTCAAGAAAAAAAAGTGTTTTCAATCGTCTATTATGCAGCTCATCTTGCATAAACTTTTAATACGTGGTTATCACTTGAAATGAGAAAGCAGATTACAAATTATTGTTAACAAATTGCAAATTGTTAACGATTTAACTATTCGATGTGTGAAAGTATAGAAGTAATGAAGTCCTACCGTCGTACTACAGCTTCTGTACTTACAATGGGCCGAATTTAAATTAACTATAAACGGTATTCTGATGGTAAAAGCTAATAAAGTAATGTAACTGGGTCGTGGGTCGTACTTCATGACAACTTCAATAAAAGTCGTGTATTACTATTCTTTATTTAACGATTTAATTAAATTAATACTCTCGATGGCACGGAAGTGAAAACAAGTAACCTACACCTATTTTCAAAATAATTTCTCTTTCGGTTTGGGAATTTTCAAACCGCAATTACTAACGCTTGAGACAGGTTATGAGTTATGAGATATTAAGAGAGCAGAGTGCGAATATGTGTGAATCACTCGTTGCACTTTGTAGTTGTTTCTTCATTTCTTGGCGACACGAGAACGTGTTGGCACTGAAATTACAATGCGCACTGCGAAATTACTAATTCAAAAAATGTTCAGAAAATGAGTAGGGCGCTTTGCTGTTATTTTTGGGGCTTAACCGTACCAAGGGTGGTTTTAGCCTAATTACTTATCTCAGCAAAGTTGTTGACCTTGAAATTTGCTACAGGAAACTTTAATTATGGTTTACTAATTACTTTAAAATACCAGATTTATCTCAGGGTTAATTAAAAAAAATGAGATCTGACGCTTTGCTGGTATTTTGGAGGCTTAACTGTACCAAGGGTGGTTTTGCCTAATTAATTATCTTAGCCAAGTTGTTGACCTTGAAATTTGCTGCTGAAAACTTTAATTATGATTTACTAATTACTCTAAAATGCCAGCTTTGTCAAAGGGTTAATTTAAAAAAATGAGATCTGACACTTTTCTGGTATTTTTGAGTCTTAACTCTACAAGGGATGGTTTTAGCTTATTTACGTATCTTAGCAAAGTTGTTCATCTTAAAATTTTCTACAGAAAACTTTAATTAAGCTTTACTAATTACTCTAAAATACCAGATTTATTAAAGGGTTAATTTAAAAATATGAGGTCTAACGCTTTGCTGGTATTTTTTGGGCTTAACTGTAAAAAGGGTGGTTTTAGCTTATTTACGTATCTTAGCAAAGTTGTTCATCTTAAAATTTGCCACAGAAAACTTTAATTAAGCTTTACTAATTACTCTAAAATACCAGGTTTATTAAAGGGTTGCTTTAAAAATATGAGGTCTGACGCTTTGCTGGTATTTTTTGAGCTTAACTGTACAAGGGGTGGTTTTAGCTTATTTACGTATCTTAGCAAAGTTGTTCATCTTAAAATTTGCCACAGAAAACTTTAAGTAAGCTTTACTAATTACTCTAAAATACCAGATTTATTAAAGGGTTAATTTAAAAATATGAGGTCTGACGCTTTGCTGGTATTTTTGGGCTTAACTGTACAAGGGGTGGTTTTAGCTTAATTGCGTATCTTAGCAAAGTTGTTCATCTTGAAATTTTCAACAGAAAACTTCAATTAAACTTTACTAATTACCCTAAAATACCAGATTTATTAAAGGGTTAATTTAAAAATATGAGGTCTAGCGCTTTGCTGGTATTTTTTGGGCTTAACTGTACAAGGGGTGGTTTTAGCTTAATTACGTATCTTAGCAAAGTTGTTTATCTTGAAATTTTCCACAGGAAACTTTAATTAATATTTACTAATTACTCCAAAATACCAGATTTATTAAAGGGTTAATTTAAGACAATGAGGTCTGACGCCTTTGCTGGTATTTTTTGGGCTTAACTGTACAAGGGGTGGTTTTAGCTTAATTACTTATTCTAGCAAAGGTGCTTAGCTTGAAATTTGCCACAGGAAACTTTAATTAATATTTACTAATTACTCCAAAATATCAGATTTATTTAAGGGTTAAGTTAAATAAATGAAGTTTGGCGCTTACTGGCATTTTTGGGGCTTAACTGTAGAAGGGGTAATTTTAGCCTAATTAATTATCTTAGCAATGGTGTGAAAGTGAAATTTACGACAGGAAACTTTAGTTAAGACCGGTGCAGCTCGCATTACTCTACTGGAATTACAATGATGATCCGGTTACTTGCAAAACCCTTTTTCAATTTCAAATAATACCTCGAAAAGGGGTAGTTTTACTAGAATTATTTATTCCTTTAAAGTTGTTAATCATTAAATTTGCTACAAGAAATATTTATTAAGGTTCCCTAATTAGTCCTCAAATCAGACGATTTGGTGGTTAAATTAAAGAATTTTTGATTTCACCTTATAACGAGCGTTTTTGAGCTTAATTCAAAATGGGGTGGTTTTCGTACATTATCCATATAAGCAACGCATCTTGGCATTAAATTTGCTATTCAAAAATTTCCTTTATTTTTATCCTCTGATACCTACTGAAAGTAGGAAGGGTCGTGATTAGTTGCGAAATTAATTTTAACAATAAAACATCAAAATTGCAAATAATCGAAATTATGACAGCGTCGCACCTTGGGAATTTATTTATTTTTTCAATAAAACAGAAATAGTGCATATTAAAATAATTTGTGGGGCATTGTCCTACACGTTTTTTGCCAACAACAATTATGCAATAAATAAAATTTCGAACCTAATTCCCAAGCCGTTCTCATTGTTTATTATTGTTATAAATTTGTTCAACTTACATAAATTATTTATGTTGCTAATTAAACTTTAAATGGGTACATAAATTTACTCTGTGCATTCACGTTAACGTTTAGAAAATTGATATTGTTCGAAGATCATTAATAATTAATTGAAGATTAATTTATGTTAATTAATTTCACGATATCAACCTATTAATTTATGTGTTTTTTAAATGCTATAGGTTTATTGTCCGGGATGTAATTTAAAATTACGGTTTTACAAAAATTCCAAAATTTGCTTTTCATAGTTCATAATTTTTCGACACTTTAATCGAGTAATTTAATTGAATTATTGAAACAGGCCATTAAAATTGTTTACAAAGTATTATAAATTAATTACAGCTACTTGATGTTATTATCGAGTATCTAAGCATCAATCAAAATGCATTTTTTACACCAACATTCTTCTGTAAAGATGTAACTACACGTAAAGGTGAAATCCTTGAAAATTACGAAATGTCAACGTATTTTGCCGGAAGTTGAAGGTTGTTACTAACCCAAAAATAGCAAAAACATTTTTTTAAACAATTGAATTGTTTTAAATTATTAACTTCTTCACACTACAAAATAGTTGAGATTGTTTCATTCCACGACATCGTAAACGAGCAGGACGCAAGGACGCCGTTCAATGAAATGTTTCAAATAATTTAATTTAATGTTTTACAATCGATAATTAATCAATTAGGGTTACCTGTAAAAATATTTGTTTAATAATTTTACGCGATTACATCACCGATTTGAAACGGGCAATTTTTTAATTAGTTTTAGAACTTGCTCCGGACGAAATTCACGTGCGTTCACCCTTTGGGCCTACACCCTTGTTATAATTACTTAAAACTAAACTCTATCAGAAACTAGTATCATCAATAATTATTAATTAAAATTTAGGTTTTGTTAAATATTTATTTTTCCTATACTGTGCGTATAGTTGGACGTGTTTGGACAAGAAAGCGCCCATGCGTTTATGGTAACTTGCACTTTATATTAATTAGTAGCGTTTTTAATTTAGTTTAAATTTAATATTCGCAATGGTGAAGAGAATGTTAACAATGGTTTTTTCGATTAGCCAACTCCCCTTAAAACAAACTACAATAATGTATAGTTTCGAAATGGCGTTTTACACCATTAAATATCGCTTTTTAAATAAATTCGCAAATTTCAAAATTATTTCTAATTTCTACCATCCGGAAAAATTCTTAAAATTTTTTAAATTCATACATAACATTTAAATGGCGTCAATTATTTAAAAAAACGTAACGTAATGTAATTTTATTGTAACAAATCACGAAGGAATTGCATTGTCTCGAGTATCTTCATTATTACGTAGCTCGAGCAAGTTTCCTTTTCCTTTCATTGTTTAAAACATTAAAATGTGTAACATCTATTCAACTTATAATTGAATTTGTTAACTTAAAGGAGATTATTGTTATAATGGCAATCATTGTCCGTTTCAATGTTAAACGCATCTTCTTCCATTTTCGATACTGTTGTTAAAATTAGGTCAAATTCTCGGAGGTATCGCGGAGGTAAGTTTTTACTTTCATTGAAAAATCAACTTTCTAAATGTTTAACTGTGTATTGGTATGTTCTTTTGTTCTTTTTATTTTAATTGTGTTAAATAACGATGTATTGTGGGGGGACAATATTATTTATTTCATGACCTTACGACCTTGCACTCTCAATTATTGGGCATGTATTTGTAAATTAAATTAAAACATTATGTCGTAAACGAATCGAAATTTGTGGGTAGGTGATAGAGAAGACAAGGCCTTCTGCTTGTAAATTTTTAGTTTATTACGTTAAATTACGTTTAGGTACATAAATTAGCGAAAATTGGACGGTGCTCGTCTTTCTACTTAGGTTTGGATACAGGGCATACTTTTGACGGCTGTAACTTCAAAACTGTGAGAGCTACAACAAAATTAACTCCAGATTTGGAATGCCCATTAAGTTCTCTATACCGCGAGTCTAATTTTTGATGAGACCCATTTTCTAGTTTAGACGGTACGGCGGTCCAAATGTGCCAGCACGCTAGGATTACGCCTTATTTCGGTTAGAGAACACTAATATGGCCGTAACGTTAACATTATGAGAGTTACAACAAATAAATTCCAGATTTGGAATGCCCATTAAGTTTCCTATACCGCGAGTCTAATTTTTGATGAGACCCATTTTCTAGTTTAGACGGTACGGCGGTTCAAATGTGCCAGTACGCTAGGATTACGCCTTCTTTTGGTTAGAAAACACTTATATGGCCGTAACGTCAAAATTATGAGAGCTACAACAAAATTAACTTTAGATTTGGAATGCCCATTAAGTTCTCTATAACGCGAGTCTAATTTTCGATGAGACCCATTTTCTAGTTTAGACGGTACGGCGGTTCAAATGTGCCAGTACGCTAGGATTACGCCTTCTTTTGGTTAGAGAACACTAATATGGCCGTAAGGTCAAAATTATGGGAGCTACAACAAATTTGACTCTAGATTTGGAGTGCCCATTAAGTTCTCTATACCGCGAGTCTAATTTTCGAGAAGACCCATTTTCTAGTTTAGACGGTACGGCGGTCCAAATGTGCCAGTACGCTAGGATTACGCCTTATTTCGGTTAGAGAACACTTATATGGCCTTAAGGTCAAAATTATGAGAGCTACAACAAAATTAACTCCAGATTTGGAATGCCCATTAAGTTCTCTATACCGCGAGTCTAATTTTTGATGAGACCCATTTTCTAGTTTAGACGGTACGGCGGTCCAAATGTGCCAGTACGCTAGGATTACGCCTTATTTCGGTTATAGAACACTTATATGGCCGTAAGGTCAAAATTATGAGAGCTACAACAAAATTAACTCCAGATTTGGAATGCCCATTAAGTTCTCTATACCGCGAGTCTAATTTTTGATGAGACCCATTTTCTAGTTTAGACGGTACGGCGGTTCAAATGTGCCAGTACGCTAGGATTACGCCTTCTTTTGGTTAGAGAACACTAATATGGCCGTAAGGTCAAAATTATGGGAGCTACAACAAATTTGACTCTAGATTTGGAGTGCCCATTAAGTTCTCTATACCGCGAGTCTAATTTTCGAGAAGACCCATTTTCTAGTTTAGACGGTACGGCGGTCCAAATGTGCCAGTACGCTAGGATTACGCCTTATTTCGGTTAGAGAACACTTATATGGCCTTAAGGTCAAAATTATGAGAGCTACAACAAAATTAACTCCAGATTTGGAATGCCCATTAAGTTCTCTATACCGCGAGTCTAATTTTTGATGAGACCCATTTTCTAGTTTAGACGGTACGGCGGTCCAAATGTGCCAGTACGCTAGGATTACGCCTTATTTCGGTTATAGAACACTTATATGGCCGTAAGGTCAAAATTATGAGAGCTACAACAAAATTAACTCCAGATTTGGAATGCCCATTAAGTTCTCTATACCGCGAGTCTAATTTTTGATGAGACCCATTTTCTAGTTTAGACGGTACGGCGGTCCAAATGTGCCAGTACGCTAGGATTACGCCTTATTTCGGTTATAGAACACTTATATGAACGTAAGGTCAAAATTATGGGAGCTACAACAAATTTGACTCTAGATTTGGAGTGCCCATTAAGTTCTCTATACCGCGAGTCTAATTTTCGAGAAGACCCATTTTCTAGTTTAGACGGTACGGCGGTCCAAATGTGCCAGTACGCTAGGATTACGCCTTATTTCGGTTAGAGAACACTTATATGGCCGTAAGGTCAAAATTATGAGAGCTACAACAAAATTAACTCCAGATTTGGAATGCCCATTAAGTTCTCTATACCGCGAGTCTAATTTTCGATGAGACCCATTTTCTAGTTTAGACGGTACGGCGGTCCAAATGTGCCAGTACGCTAGGATTACGCCTTCTTTTGGTTAGAAAACACTTATATGGCCGTAAGGTCATAATTATGAGAGCTACAACAAAACTAAATCCAGATTTGGAATGCCCATTAAGTTCTCTATACTGCGAGTCTAATTTTCGACGAGACCCATTTTCTAGTTTAGACGGTATTGCGATGGAAATAAACTAATACCTACGTAGATTTTGTATTTCTCTGTTTTGATTGCTGCAACTGTTAAGCAGTTTAATAAATAGTTCAAATTCAAAATTTTATGATAATTCCGATTGTAGTATAGTACTAATTTTGGCGTATAATTTTCTTGCAGTTCGGAAACTATTCCAAATTGGGTTTGCGAAGAAATTTGCAATCGTTTGAAAACTTATCTCTCGTTTATCGTGCGAGCAAAATTTACATTTAGGGGTTGTCAAATTACAGAATCCGCCCTCTTAAATTTTCGTAATTGCTTTCAAATGGTGGTAAATTTTAATTAATAACTGGATTACAAAAAGTCCACTTCACCTAGTTTTGAATTAAAATTAACAACGCCGGAGAGTATCTCCTCGCTATTATATAATTTTCATACTCGAGGAAGCAATTAATGCCCACAAAATATTATCACGGCTATCAAGAATTTAATTTATAATCTTAATTGCAAATTTATGCATCGAGTTAGAATTACTATGTTTCTTTGTCCGATATAACCTAATTGAGCTGTACTTTAAAAAAAAATAAATTTCAAGGTTTAATTCGGGTTCATCAAATTGTACGTTTTTGATATTTAAAAAAATATATGACAGACCCTGGCCCATAGTCAAAAATGCGATTTCTTCACGCCATGTCAAAGTCAAGGAAAACCTCTTGCGATCACTATCGACTTAATAACAATAAGTGAATAACTTGATTGGAAAACTTACAAATCGTTGATGGTTTAACGTGTAATTAAATTAACTGATGGTGCACGATTAGCTTTAACGATGCACTTATAAACTGTGACTTGGAGGAATCCTTCGCGCCTTTAGGGGGTCTCCTGGAAGTTTTTTTTTCATCTAAGATCGAACTACAAGATGTGCCTAATATGTACGTTTGTTACGTTATTTATTTAATAACAATAATTTACAGGCAGTTGACATTTTATGAGTAGAAAGTCATTTAATAGAATGTGTTGTTTGCAAGTGATGTCCTTCATTTAAACATAACGCACCCGGAATTTAAATGTTTTGTATACGCGGAGGGGAAGGATCGAGGCTCTATTTTGAAAAGAGTCCGCTATTTAAATACCAGCCAAAATAGGCCCAAACTACGAGCCAAAATTTCTTACAATTAAACCGCCTGCTCGGCGAGGATGCCTCGGTAGTAATTTGGATTCAAAATAATATGCACTTCCAGGTTGGATTCGATTTAATCCCATTTAGTCCAGAGAGAGGCACGAAATTGACAGTTACATTTCTTATCATTTATAGACAGACGAACATGCTGCCGGTTGTGAAAAAAGGTATCATCAAGACTATAAATTGCACGCCTGATCGGGTGCGCTTTATTTATTAAAATTTAACCCAACTACTCAAAAGGTTAATGTGTTTGTAAATGTTATAGAGGTATTTACACGGAAACGTGAACGTAAATTGCAACAAATAATAACGACGATTATATCAAAGATAGAAAAAAGATAGATTATTTCTGTTGCGTAATATTTTTCAACACCTCGTATAATTCTTTTCCAAGTACAAATTAAACACCCCATAAACTTAACTGCAACGATATAATTAATTTGTTTTTCTCTCTATTTATGCAGGGAGGTCATGGATTTATTTACTTTGTTTACATCATTTCTTTATTAGTCTGCATACCTTTTACTAAGCCTGTCTTATCTTGGATTGAGGGCCAGCAGTATAAACTGAGCCTTTTCCCGACCCCTGGGACACTAGACACTAGATCTACCGGCGCACATCATGTCGAAATTATTGTAAACGATTAGAAAGTAGAAACTTACCTGCTGACCGCACTACCTTAACCTTAAATATACATACATTAAATTCGCTTTATTCAAAACCCTTATTAAGAGCCTATTAAATCGATCGGTTTGTAAACAGTTTCCGTTTATAAACCAACGTTAATGGTAATCAATTAAACAATTAAGTAAATAATAGAAATTCTCTAAGGTTACCTTCCGAAGTGAACACACAGAGATTAAATCACTACAATTAGCAAGTTTCAGAAAAGTAAAAAAACAATAAAAAAGTAATTTTTACACAACATTAAATGAGAGTGTGTAGTTGAAGAATTTAAATGTGGGCATTATAAACAAAAATACTAAACGCAGCCATTACAACAACGACTTTGTTAATAAAGGAAATGCATTTCAAAGTTTCGAATTAAAAGGACTCGCCTTGAATTAAATATATTTAGTGGTCAATTACACGTTTTTTAAGTGTTTCCACATAAGTAGACGCTATAAACAATTTTTGCAAATCGTAAATACATTACGGAGAAGATGTGACTAATAAACGTCCTAATGCGACTTGATTGTTATATATCACGGACTATTAATTTTCACCTTAGAAGTTGTCATTATGTAATTTGGTTTTAAAAATTTAAATTTCTATCCGTTTAAATGAGGGCAATGACTCTCTAACCTCAAGTAATTAACGAGCAGTGGCCCTGTAGGTACAATTTGAGGCAGCAAATCGTGGGGATGATCACTACAAATTATTTATTGATGGGTATACATTATTAATAGTACAATTCGAAAACTTTACTTCTCGAATGTTTTATGTAGAACTACAAATAAGGCCGCAACGACGTCAGTATTCTACTACTAGAATACGTATTACAGAAAAATTTAAGTGTATAACACTGAAAGATACATTTCAGTCCTAAATGGGGATAGTTATACTAATTTATTTAATCGAGATTTACAGTTAATTTAAGGACCGACAAATTTATTTCTTGAAGGTTTTACGTAGAGCTACTAATCGGGACGCTACGGCGTCTGTAACCTAGTACTATACTACGTATTAGACACATTGAAGTGTGACACCAAAAGAATGTGTTTCAGACCTAAATGGAGGTGGTTATACGACATTATTTAGTCAATATTTACAGTTAATTTAAGGGACTACAAATTTGTTTCTTGAAGGTTTTACGTAGAACTTCGAATAGGGGCGCTACGGCGTCTGTAACCTAGTACTATACTACGTATTATAAACATTGAAGCGTGGCACTGAAAGAATGTGTTTCAGGCCTAAATGGGGGTGGTTATACGAGATTATTTAGTAAATATTTACAGTTACTTTAAAGGCCAACAAATTTGTTTCTTGAAGGTTTTACGTAGAACTACGAATAGGCGCGCTACAACGTCAGTAACCTAGTACTATACTACGTATTAGACACATTGAAGTGTGTCACTGAAAGAATGTGTTTCAGACCTAAATGGAGGTGGTTATACGACATTATTTAGTCAATATTTACAGATAATTTAAAGGACTACAAATTTGTTTCTTGAAGGTTTTACGCAGAACTTCGAATAGGGGCGCTACGGCGTCTGTAACCTAGTACTATACTACGTATTATAAACATTGAAGCGTGGCACTGAAAGAATGTGTTTCAGGCCTAAATGGGGGTGGTTATACGAGATTATTTAGTAAATATTTACAGTTACTTTAAAAGCCAACAAATTTGTTTCTTGAAAGTTTTACGTAGAACTACGAATAGGCGCGCTACAACGTCAGTAACCTAGTACTATACTACGTATTAGACACATTGAAGTGTGTCACTGAAAGAATGTGTTTCAGACCTAAATGGAGGTGGTTATACGACATTATTTAGTCAATATTTACAGATAATTTAAAGGACTACAAATTTGTTTCTTGAAGGTTTTACGCAGAACTTCGAATAGGGGCGCTACGGCGTCTGTAACCTAGTACTATACTACGTATTAGACACATTGAAGTGTGTCACTAAAAGAATGTGTTTCAGACCTAAATTGGGGGTGGTTATACGAGATTATTTAGTAAATATTTACAGTTACTTTAAAAGCCAACAAATTTGTTTCTTGAAGGTTTTACGTTGAACTACGAATAGGCGCGCTACAACGTCAGTAACCTAGTAGTATACTACGTATTAGACACATTGAAGTGTGTCACTAAAAGAATGTGCTTCAGACCTAAATTGGGGGTGGTTATACGAGATTATTTAGTAAATATTTACAGTTACTTTAAAGGCCAACAAATTTGTTTCTTGAAGGTTTTACGTTGAACTACGAATAGGCGCGCTACAACGTCAGTAACCTAGTAGTATACTACGTATTAGACACATTGAAGTGTGTCACTAAAAGAATGTGCTTCAGACCTAAATTGGGGGTGGTTATACGAGATTATTTAGTAAATATTTACAGTTACTTTAAAGGCCAACAAATTTGTTTCTTGAAGGTTTTACGTAGAACTACGAATAGGACCGCTACAACGTCAGTAACCTAGTAGTATACTACGTATTAGACACATTGAAGTGTGTCACTAAAAGAATGTGCTTCAGACCTAAATTGGGGGTGTTTATACGAGATTATTTAGTAAATATTTACAGTTACTTTAAAGGCCAACAAATTTGTTTCTTGAAGGTTTTACGTTGAACTACGAATAGGCGCGCTACAACGTCAGTAACCTAGTAGTATACTACGTATTAGACACATTGAAGTGTGTCACTACAAGAATGTGTTTCAGGCCTCAATGGGGGTGGTTATACGAGATTATTTAGTAAATAGTTACAGTTACTTTAAAGGCCAACAAATTTGTTTCTTGAAGGTTTTACGTAGAACTACGAATAGGACCGCTACAACGTCAGTAACCTAGTAGTATACTACGTATTAGACACATTGAAGTGTGTCACTACAAGAATGTGTTTCAGGCCTAAATGGGGGTGGTTATACGAGATTATTTAGTAAATATTTACAGTTAGTTTAAAGGCCAACAAATTTGTTTCTTGAAGGTTTTACGTAGAACTACGAATAGGCGCGCTACAACGTCAGTAACCTAGTACTATACTACGTATTAAACACATTGAAGTGTGTCACTACAAGAATGTGTTTCAGGCCTAAATGGGGGTGGTTATACGAGATTATTTAGTAAATATTTACAGTTACTTTAAAGGCCAACAAATTTGTTTCTTGAAGGTTTTACGTTGAACTAGGAATAGGCGCGCTACAACGTCAGTAACCTAGTACTATACTACGTATTAGACACATTGAAGTGTGTCACTACAAGAATGTGTTTCAGGCCTAAATGGGGGTGGTTATACGAGATTATTTAGTAAATATTTACAGTTACTTTAAAGGCCAACAAATTTGTTTCTTGAAGGTTTTACGTTGAACTACGAATAGGCGCGCTACAACGTCAGTAACCTAGTAGTATACTACGTATTAGACACATTGAAGTGTGTCACTAAAAGAATGTGCTTCAGACCTAAATTGGGGGTGGTTATACGAGATTATTTAGTAAATATTTACAGTTACTTTAAAGGCCAACAAATTTGTTTCTTGAAGGTTTTACGTTGAACTACGAATAGGCGCGCTACAACGTCAGTAACCTAGTACTATACTACGTATTAAACACATTGAAGTGTGTCACTAAAAGAATGTGCTTCAGACCTAAATTGGGGGTGGTTATACGAGATTATTTAGTAAATATTTACAGTTACTTTAAAGGCCAACAAATTTGTTTCTTGAAGGTTTTACGTTGAACTACGAATAGGCGCGCTACAACGTCAGTAACCTAGTACTATACTACGTATTAGACACATTGAAGTGTGTCACTACAAGAATGTGTTTCAGGCCTAAATGGGGGTGGTTATACGAGATTATTTAGTAAATATTTACAGTTACTTTAAAGGCCAACAAATTTGTTTCTTGAAGGTTTTACGTTGAACTACGAATAGGCGCGCTACAACGTCAGTAACCTAGTAGTATACTACGTATTAGACACATTGAAGTGTGTCACTAAAAGAATGTGCTTCAGACCTAAATTGGGGGTGGTTATACGAGATTATTTAGTAAATATTTACAGTTACTTTAAAGGCCAACAAATTTGTTTCTTGAAGGTTTTACGTAGAACTACGAATAGGCGCGCTACAACGTCAGTAACCTAGTACTATACTACGTATTAGACACATTGAAGTGTGTCACTAAAAGAATGTGCTTCAGACCTAAATTGGGGGTGGTTATACGAGATTATTTAGTAAATATTTACAGTTACTTTAAAGGCCAACAAATTTGTTTCTTGAAGGTTTTACGTAGAACTACGAATAGGCGCGCTACAACGTCAGTAACCTAGTAGTATACTACGTATTAGACACATTGAAGTGTGTCACTAAAAGAATGTGCTTCAGACCTAAATTGGGGGTGGTTATACGAGATTATTTAGTAAATATTTACAGTTACTTTAAAGGCCAACAAATTTGTTTCTTGAAGGTTTTACGTTGAACTACGAATAGGCGCGCTACAACGTCAGTAACCTAGTAGTATACTACGTATTAGACACATTGAAGTGTGTCACTAAAAGAATGTGCTTCAGACCTAAATTGGGGGTGGTTATACGAGATTATTTAGTAAATATTTACAGTTACTTTAAAGGCCAACAAATTTGTTTCTTGAAGGTTTTACGTTGAACTACGAATAGGCGCGCTACAACGTCAGTAACCTAGTACTATACTACGTATTAGACACATTGAAGTGTGTCACTACAAGAATGTGTTTCAGGCCTAAATGGGGGTGGTTATACGAGATTATTTAGTAAATATTTACAGTTACTTTAAAGGCCAACAAATTTGTTTCTTGAAGGTTTTACGTTGAACTACGAATAGGCGCGCTACAACGTCAGTAACCTAGTAGTATACTACGTATTAGACACATTGAAGTGTGTCACTAAAAGAATGTGTTTCAGACCTAAATTGGGGGTGGTTATACGAGATTATTTAGTAAATATTTACAGTTACTTTAAAGGCCAACAAATTTGTTTCTTGAAGGTTTTACGTTGAACTACGAATAGGCGCGCTACAACGTCAGTAACCTAGTAGTATACTACGTATTAGACACATTGAAGTGTGTCACTAAAAGAATGTGCTTCAGACCTAAATTGGGGGTGGTTATACGAGATTATTTAGTAAATATTTACAGTTACTTTAAAGGCCAACAAATTTGTTTCTTGAAGGTTTTACGTAGAACTACGAATAGGACCGCTACAACGTCAGTAACCTAGTAGTATACTACGTATTAGACACATTGAAGTGTGTCACTAAAAGAATGTGCTTCATACCTAAATTGGGGGTGTTTATACGAGATTATTTAGTAAATATTTACAGTTACTTTAAAGGCCAACAAATTTGTTTCTTGAAGGTTTTACGTTGAACTACGAATAGGCGCGCTACAACGTCAGTAACCTAGTAGTATACTACGTATTAGACACATTGAAGTGTGTCACTACAAGAATGTGTTTCAGGCCTCAATGGGGGTGGTTATACGAGATTATTTAGTAAATAGTTACAGTTACTTTAAAGGCCAACAAATTTGTTTCTTGAAGGTTTTACGTAGAACTACGAATAGGACCGCTACAACGTCAGTAACCTAGTAGTATACTACGTATTAGACACATTGAAGTGTGTCACTAAAAGAATGTGTTTCAGACCTAAATGGGGGTGGTTATACGAGATTATTTAGTAAATAGTTACAGTTACTTTAAAGGCCAACAAATTTGTTTCTTGAAGGTTTTACGTTGAACTACGAATAGGCGCGCTACAACGTCAGTAACCTAGTACTATACTACGTATTAGACACATTGAAGTGTGACACCAAAGGAATGTGTTTCAGACCTAAATGGGGGTGGTTATACGAGATTATTTAGTAAATAGTTACAGTTACTTTAAAGGCCAACAAATTTGTTTCTTGAAGGTTTTACGTAGAACTACGAATAGGACCGCTACAACGTCAGTAACCTAGTAGTATACTACGTATTAGACACATTGAAGTGCGTCACTAAAAGAATGTGTTTCAGACCTAAATTGGGGGTGGTTATACGAGATTATTTAGTAAGTATTTACAGTTACTTTAAAGGCCAACAAATTTGTTTCTGGAAGGTTTTACGTAGAACTACGAATAGGAACGCTACGGCGTCAATAACCGAGTACTATGCTACGCATTGGAAAGATTGAAGTGTGACACCGAAAGATTGTGTTTGCGATCTAAATGGGGGTGGTTATACGAGATTATTTAATCAATATTTACAGTTAATTTGAGGCCCACAAATTTGTTTCTTGAAGGTTTTACGTAGAACTACGAATAGGCGCGCTACGGCGTCAGTAGCTTAATTGGTACTACTACGGCTACGTATTGAATTAGCAATATTTGGAACATGAAAGTGCGATATTCATAGAATTTTGCGTAAATGTAGGAATTTTAGATAACGTAGTCCTTGAAGACAATACGATTGTTATCTAATTTCAAAATTCAGGGGCGCTTACCATCGTTTTAACTTTATTAAATGCCTAACAAAACGACTTGTTTATGTAAATTAATTTATAAACAAAAAGCAATAAAATTTCCTAACAGAATTAGTTAAAATTTACGTTTTTTTTAAATTTTTATTTTATTTGACCTAATAAAAGGTTAGTTAATACGATCTGAAAGGTAGACATGATCATGTAATTATTTAAAGATAAAACAAGTAGAAAAGTACTAAAACGTGTTAGAATGTGTGAAATGCCAAAAAAATCGAAAATTATGAAAGTGCATAATTAATACTCGAACAGGAGTCGATTGGTTACTGTGGTTCGTGTTTTTTCCTTCTTTAAACTGGACGTATCGTATAAACAACATTAATATTGTTTATTTACGAGTATATAGGTAAAGGGTAACACTAGAAGCTTTTAATTTACATACACGATCTATTGATTTATTTTGTTCAATTGTATTAAAATTGTTAATTTGAAGAATGGGTTTTGAAAAAAATGAAATATTTGGCAGCTTTGTGGGTGGATTTTTAAGTGCCTTAAAGGGTACTTTCGTGTTGCTAACGTTCCCATAGAGTAAATTAAAATTCATGGCTTTCAAGGTACTTTACGTACTGTTAATTGTCACTTATTTTTTAAAAATAATTTTCCAATCACTTTAAATAGTTTACAATTTTTTTAAGTGAAATTCCTTGAACGGCTGAACTCATGTTCTACTACTTGATTATTCGTAATGTTTTTCATAGAAAATTTATTAATTATTGCTTTGTTCTTTGTTATTTATGTAATTTTTTTGCTAATTTCCCTCGCTTAATTATTCATTTTGAGTCTATCAGTCGTGACTTTTCAATTTTTCGTCCTGTAATAAAATAGGCCGTTACGCCAACTTTCTAATTTTACCTTTCAATTTTTTTTGGAAATTTTCTAATTCGTCCAACAGTTTTTCCCTATTTACAACCCGCCCCTGTATCCTGTATTATTTATTTATTTAAATTCCTTGCGAATTCACGTGGTTAAGTGGGTGGAATTTAGCAACCCTTTCTAGTCTCTCTCTCATCGGCCTCTCGTTCTCTCAAACGCAATAATTTGCCAATCGTTTTCGATTTTTTTAGTTCCTCGTGGATTGTTTTAATTATTTTTTTTCTGTTTGACCTAATAAAATAAATTAATAATACCATTATTTAATTTCAAAGTTACCTTGAAATTTCCAACTGGCGCTCGAATTGTGAAATACGGAGCAAAGATGCGTGAGTTGTTCGAGTTTCTCGTGGGACGTATTACTAATTTTCTTTGTCATTGAAAAGGTTGCCATTTTAGGAAAACACGCGAGCTCGAGCAAGTTTTTCCACCACTAGCCTGGATATCGCCAAAAAATTTTTTGTTTAGAATGAGGCGTAGAACCACTGGGCTAATAAGGGCCCACATGTCGTAATGTTTGACATGAGAATAGTACCGGCACGCACGTGCACAATAATCATAAGAATTAGTGAAAGTTTCGAGCGAGTAGAGTTTCAATTTTAAAACCATCGAGTAGTGAAATTACAATTAATAAGTACGTGTCAACTCGAGACTTCTTTTCCTATCACGAGTTCGAAAATAAAGTCTCTCCAACGTTACGTTAACGAAAAATTCCCATTTAAAATAGAATAACAAATAAATAAAATTAAGATTTACAAACAAATTTCTCTTATTGCATTGATTAGGCTGAAAGTTGTACCCTGTAAATCACACACACACACACTCGAGCCTCATGCGAGGCGTGAAAGGAGATACACTTTCCCCGACATCGACTTGCACCGTCGTAAAAAATATAAAAATTACTAGCTAAGGCTCGTTTCGTTTTGAATTGCAATTGTGACAACGCAAAGTGGCAATTATTTGAATTGGAAAGCTCGTCGAATATTTTTTCGAAAATGCCTCGTATAAAACAAACTCTCGTCGATTAATCAAACGCTCCTATCTTCTCCTCACCGTTCCTTTAGGGAAACGTGTACTTAGCAAAATTAAAATTTTTTCCTATACTACATGGACCTTAAATGGAAACTTGAACTACTCGACTTTGTTTATTTAAAGCGATAATTGAGAAGTAAACCTACCTATACCGTGTACAACTCGATTACTCGACAAATTATGCAGGTAATGAATTAAAAACAGATATTATTTACCACTGACACAGTTATCTAATATGTAGACAATGTCATAATGTAGTATAACATCATAGAAAGTGTAATATTTAATGTAAAGTCATGCGATGAGCGCCAAACCGTGTAATTCGTTAATGGCCTTCTTTTCGCCCACCGCGTTGCAACAAATTCGCGCCTTAATTGATCGAACAATAACGAGCCTATCAATACTTGTCGAGCACTTTTTCGTTTTGTAGAAAACTGAAAGGCAACTCGCACGAGTATACGATAAAGTGTCCTTAATCTGAATTTAGCATGTATAATGTATAATACCTACATAATGTACGTAAAGTGGGCAATTGTTTACTCTTTGTATTGCCCAATGTTATAAAATATACGAAGTATGTTAGTATTCTACAAGACAACAAAATAACCTAATTGTAAGATGTCAAAGATTACAAGTGAGGTTGGTAATAAGCGAAGCTAAAGAGAGAAAATTGTTTATATTTATGCAGAAATCGTGGGTGTTTTGTGCATTAACATTTTAATACTTGAATTTAAATTTTATTAACCATTTGTTTCTCCTTCAGGTACCTAGTAGTTAATATTAGTATAAAATTGTAATTTTTGAGTAATTGTTTAACATTTATGGGTTGTGTACCTGGACGTTTAAAAAGAAAGTTGGGAGCTACTTCAGAAAAATCGAACTCTTCTCTTCAATGGCTCGAGTGACCACCTAAATAAAGTTTATTTTCCAAATTACCTAATTTTATCACATTTTAATAATTGCTAATTACTCTCTACAATTCTTAATTAGAAGATTATAAGGTTTTACTGCGAATCTGACAGTTTTTGGGACAAATCCACTTTTTCAGGAGGCGTGTATCTCAATTAAAAATTAGTAAATTATATACTTTCCTACATGAACTTTTGACTTTAGCAGAAAGTGTTTTATGAGAAATTTGTAGACACGCAATTCTCTAAAACATGCATAATCAGTTAAGAGAAGATTAGAATATTTCATTTTCTACCTTTTCTAACTCTTAATTTTATTAACTGAAATTAATCTTATCAAATATTAATTTTAGCGACAAGTGTCTTAATGAAACTTTATAGGCAATTTAATTATCTACAAAATTTTATTAAAAAGTTATTTCGCGTCTGGAACGGATTACCCGAAAATTGGAGATTACCACCAACCATACCCTAATTTATCGTTGCCTATAATTAAGGATCGTTTCTGAATGATATGTTATTTTTAGGTAAAAGTGTCTTAACGAAGATTTGTAGACCGTTTAATTTTCTACAAATGTTAATTATAAAGTTTTTTTGTAGCGTTAACTGATTACCCGAAATTTAGAGATTACCATCAACCATATCCTAATTCATCGTTGGCTATAATTAAGGGTCATTTTTGGATGATATGCTAATTTTAGGTAGAAGTGTCTCTAGGATAATTTGTAGACCGTTTAATTACCTACAAAATTTAATTATAAATTTTTTTTGTATCAATAACCGATTACACGAAAATAGGAGATTTCCATCAATCATACCCTAATTTATTATCAACTGTAATTAAGGATCGTTTCTAGATGAAATTTTAGTTTTAAGTATTGTAGTAATTTAAGTGTCTTTAGGATAATTTGTAGACCGTTTAATTATCTACAAAATTTAATTATTAAAATTTTTAGTATCGTTAACCGATTACCCGAAAATTAGAGATTTCCATCAAGCGTGCCCTAATTTATTGTTGGCTATAATTAAGGATCGTTTCTGAATGATACGTTAATTTTAGGTAGAAGTGTCTCTAGGATAAATTGTAGACCGTTTAATTAACTACGAAATTTAATTATAAAGTTTTTTTGTAGCGTTAACTGATTACCCGAAATTTAGAGATTACCATCAAACATATCCTAATTCATCGTTGGCTATAATTAAGGGTCGATTTTGGATGATATGCTAATTTTAGGTAGAAGTGTCTTAATGAAGACTTGTTTACCGTTTAATTACCTACAAAATTTAATTATGAATTTTTTTGTATCAATAACCGATTACCCGAAAATTGGAGATTGTCGTCAACCATGATACCCTAATTTACTATAAGCTGTGATTAATGATCGTTTCTGGATGAAATTTTAGTTTTAAGTATTGTAGTAATTTAAGTGTCTTTAGGATAATTTGTAGGCCGTTTAATTATCTACAAAATTTAATTATAAAAATTTTTAGTATCGTTAACCGATTACCCGAAAATTAGAGATTTCCATCAACCGTGCCCTAATTTATTGTTGGGTATAATTAAGGATCGTTTCTGAATGATATGTCAATTTTAGGTAGAAGTGTCTTTAGGATAATTTGTAGACCGTTTAATTATCTACGAACTTTAATTATAAAAATTTTTAGTATCGTTAACCGATTACCTGAAAATTAGAGATTACCATCAAAAATACCCTAATTTGTTATTAGCTGTAATTAATGATCGTTTCTGGAAGAAATTTTAATTTAAGCCGTAAGTGTCTTCAGGATAGTTTGTAGACCGTTTAATTATCTACGAAATTTAATTATAAATTGTTTTTGTATCGTTAACCGATTACTCAAAAATTACAGATTTCCATCCATCATACCCTAATTTGTTATCAACTGTAATTAATGATTGTTTCTGGATGAAATTTTAGTTTTAGCCATAAGTGTCTTTTGGGTAATTTGTAGACCGTTTAATTATCTACGAAATTGAATTATAAAAACTTTTAGTATCGTTAACCGATTACCTGAAAATTGGAGATTTTCATCAACCATACCCTAACTTATTATTAACTGTAATTAAGGATCGTTTCTTGAAGAAATTTTAATTTAAGCCATAAGTGTCTTTAGGATAATTTGTAGACCGTTTAAGTATCTACGAACTTCCATCCATCATACCCTAATTTGTTATCAACTGTAATTAATGATTGTTTCTGGATGAAATTTCAGTTTTAGCCAAAAGTGTCTTTTGGGTAATTTGTAGACCGTTTAATTATCTACGAAATTGAATTATAAAAATTTTTAGTATCGTTAACCGATTACCTGAAAATTGGAGATTTTCATCCACCATACCCTAACTTAATATTAACTGTAATTAAGGATCGTTCCTGGAAGAAATTTTAATTTAAGCCATAAGTGTCTTTAGGATAATTTGTAGACCGTTTAAGTATCTACGAAATTTAATTATAAAATGTTTTTGTATCGTTAACCGATTACCCGAAAATTACAGATTTCCATCCATCATACCCTAATTTATTATCACCTGTAATTAATGATTGTTTCTGGATGAAATTTTAGTTTTAGACATAAGTGTCTTTTGGGTAATTTGTAGACCGTTTAATTATCTACGAAATTTAATTATAAAGATTTTTTTAATCGTTAACTGATTACCCGAAAATTACAGATTTCCATCAATCATACCCTAATTTTTTATCAACTGTAATTAAGGATCGTTTCTGGATGACATGTTAATTTTAGCCACAAGTATCTTAATAAAGAGATGTATAGCGTTTAATTATCTACGAAATTTAATTAAAAAGTTTTTTTGTATCTCGAACCAATTACTGGAAAGTTTTCTACCCACCATACCCTAATTTATTTATTGTTATCATATTTTATTGTTCGCTGTAATTTAAGGAATACGCTTGAACTTTTACTCGAACCATCTCTGAAGAATTTGATTTCTGACCAGAAGAAATTATTACTTCTAGTAAATAAATAGCTAGTGAAAGCACTCTCAGTACCAGGAAGAAACACCAGATCATGACAATTTTATAGCGATTATAATATTTTTCTTTCGTCCAATTAATTATTGTTGTTTTAATTTTAATTTTTTTGGCATCTAATTGTTTTTCTACGTTAATTAAAATTAGTTGCACTTTCGAATTCTTTTCGATGCCCAATCAACGTTAAATACTTACTTATTAATATTGACAAAATTAAAATTTTTTTTTTAAATTTATTTTAATTACTGCGGGATTAATGATTTAAATTAAATTAAATAAAAAGTGAAAGCTTCCTTAACGCGATGCCACATTATTGATAATTTTTGTTAATTTTTCTTTTGAAGGTACAACCCATCAAGGGGCCTTTTAATATTATTTGGTGGTTATTTGATAAAATAATTAAAATTGCGCAAAAACTTTAAAATTTATCCTCGTAAAAACTAGTTGAGAATAATTGCATTAATAATTTGTTTATAACGTGGTCCTTGGCAGTAACATTGTAACAACCAACCAAATGTTGAGAACTCAACATTTCAATTTGTTGTGTTGAAATTTACGTACGAGGATTAGTCAGTCAACTAGAATTGTGAGTAGGCGGCTTAACATGATTTATAATTGAATTTTTTCTGGCCCCTGACTTGCGACACACTAATTCCAACATCGGTTCCAATCGTAAAATACAGTCCTGGAAAGCATTTTTCTTCATTATGTTCTCTCTCCATTATAAAGCTCCCGAGGCCCCTTAAATCGCTTCTCTGGAATCATACCTCTTTGAAGAAGTCATTGGGAGCTAAATTAGGGGTTATTATACTAATTACAAGTCGGCATTTGCCATATTTTTTGATCGCACCTCGTATAAGTCACATTATTGCAAATTTATCAATTTTAAGCCATGCCGGTTCATTTCCAAAAATATACAAAGCTATTGAACTTCAAACCGTAATAAAAAAGCATTACGAAAGGAATCCTGTAGATTTAAATCTAAAACGCCCATACTGTTGTTATTAGGTATTATAATTATTATTACGGCAATTTATTTTAAAAGCTAATTTCGAATGGCTAATTCTAATTAGCAAAAAATTAAATCTCCTTTGCGTGTTAGTTTTTACCATTTTGTTAGTATAAACAATGTCCTAAACGTTTTATTATTTTTTTAATGCCCAAGTCACGATTTCATCCTTAAAATATTTTTTTTGTAACCACCAAGCCACGATCGCTTTGGTGAGAAAAAATATTTTGCAAATATCAAAAATTCTAAAATTAATTGCTCTCGTTTTAAATGGCAAATTAAAGTAAAATTGAGCAAAAAT
Organism: Malthinus flaveolus; assembly: GCA_950108345.1. Taxonomy (NCBI): domain Eukaryota; kingdom Metazoa; phylum Arthropoda; class Insecta; order Coleoptera; family Cantharidae; genus Malthinus; species Malthinus flaveolus. The sequence continues at coordinate 9,887,842 of OX467288.1, read as the reverse complement.
AAATTTAATTTAAATTATTGACGTTAACTGCAGAAGGTTTTCCCTCGTAATTAGGGAGTTAATTACTTCGAGTAAAAACAGCTAATCTTTTGCGTATAATTATAACAAATTTTTGAAATTTCCACTATTGAGCAACGAGGAGGTGTTTAATAAGTAGGCGATTTTTACGTCGGGTACGGAAATAATTTTTAAGTTTACTCTAATTAGGCAATTTAAATTATATAAAGTCGTTTTACACTGTAATCTTCTGGTTGCGAACGAAATTAATTTTAGACGATTTTTGTGAGAATTAGAACACTTTTAATTCGACTTGAATAACTTAATTTTGATTAATTAATTCGTGTAACAAATTTACTTCTTTTTTTACATTGAAGCAACTCTAATTAATGACCAAAGTCAGAAAAAAGTCCCCTGCGATTGTTGAGGATCATTAAATGCAAAATAAGGTTTAAAAAACTCACACGTCATATGGATGGGACCCCAAAATATCTTCGATAGCTTAATCGAGTTTCTAGACCACTTTTTATAAATGGTTTCGTTATAGGTAGGTACCTATACGAACATATTTATGTTACGAACAACAAAAAGAGATTTTTTTCCTGATAATTGTGTTTTGATTTTAGATATTTTGTGGTGTAGGTACGACTTGAAGCAATGAGGTAATGAGATAGGAATTTTGTTGGTTGTAAATTTCCACCCAGAAAGATCCCTTCAAAATCCTGATATTGTTATTTGAGCGCGAATCGACTCTTAATATTATAGGAGACTCTGCTTAATTTATTACAATTTTTTATTAAAATTGCGACTTAATTTTGGGATATAGAAATCATAAAACTCTTCTAAAGGATGGAAATGCGTGCAGAGACTTAAATGCACGACTAGGCACGAAACTCAAACTCACCAACGTGGGCCCATTTCAGGTATTGAAACTTTCAAACTCTAATTTTAGGGGTCTTTACTTAATTAATTACGGTAATTTAATACAATTTTGACTCAATGTCCGCAAATAACAAAAGTAACACTCTTCTAAAGGATGAAAATGCTCACAGAGACTTAAGTGCACGATTAGGCAAAAAAACTCACAAACATGGGTCCATTTTAGGTATTAAAACTTCAATTTTAGGGGGTCTAATTATTTAATTACGATTATTTATTAACGTTGTTACTTAAATTCCGCAAATAACAATATTAAAAGTCTTCTATAGGATGGAAATGCCTGCAGAGACTTAAATGTGCGATTAGATACAAAACTTACAAACGTGGGCTCATTTTAGGTATTCAGCCTCTAATTTCAAGAGTCTCTACTTAATTAATTACGATTATTGATAAAAGTCGTGACCTAGTTTCTTCAAATAACAATATTAAAAGTCTTCTAATGGATGCAAATGCTCGCAAAGACTTAAATGCACGATTAGGCACGAAACTCACCAACGTAGGCTCACTTTAGGCTTTCAAACTCTAATTTTAAAGGGCTCTAATTAATTAATTACAATTATTTATTAAAGTCGTGACTCAGTTTCTTAAAATAACAAATTAAAAGCCCTCTAAAGAATGCAAATGCTCGCAGAAACTTAAGTGCACGGTTAGGCACGAAACTCACAAACATGGGCCCATTGTAAGCATTGAAACTTTAGTTTTAGGGGGCTGTAATTAATTAATTACAATTATTTATTAAAGCCGTGACTCAGTTTCCTCAAATAACAATATTAAAATTCCTCTAAAGGATGCAAATGCTCGCAGAGACTTAAGTGCACGATTAGATACAAAACTTACAAACGTGGGCTCAGTTTAGGCATTCAAACTCTAATTTTAAAGGGCTCTAATTACTTAATTACAGTTATTTATTCAAATTTTGACTCAATTTCTACATATGGAAACAGTAAAACTCTTTTAACGGATTTGAAATGCTCGCAAAGACTTAAGTGCATGATTAGGTACGAAACTCACTAACGTGGGCCTATTTTAAATATAGAAACTTTAGTTTTAGGGGGCTGTAATTAATTAATTACAATTATTTATTAAAGTCGTGACTTAATTTTATCAAATAACAATATTAAAAGTCCTCTAAAGGATGCAAATGCTCGTAGAGACTTAAGTGCACGATTAGATACAAAACTTACAAACGTGGGCTCATTTTAGGCATTCAAACTCTAATTTTAAAAGGCTCTAATTACTTAATTACAGTTATTTATTCAAATTTTGACTCAATTTCTACATATAGAAATAGTAAAACTCTTCTAATGGATTGGAAATGCTCGCAAAGACTTAAGTGCATGATTAGGTACGAAACTCACTAACGTGGGCTCATTTTAGGCATTCAAACTCTAATTTTAAAAGGCTCTAATTACTTAATTACAGTTATTTATTCAAATTTTGACTCAATTTCTACATATAGAAATAGTAAAACTCTTCTAATGGATTGGAAATGCTCGCAGAGACTTAAGCGCATGATTAAGCACAAAACTCACAAACGTGGGCCCATTGTAAGCATTGAAACTTTAATTTTAGGGGTCTGTAATTAATTAATCACAATTATTTATTAAAGTCGTGACTTAGCCATATTAAAAGTCCTCTCAAAGATGCAAATGCTCGCAGAGCATTTAGTGCACGATTAGGCACGAAACTCACAAATTAATGTCGGTCCATTTTAGCTATTTAAACTCTCATTTTAGGGGACTTTTTTCAATTAATTATGATTATTTATTTAATTTCCGTAAATAGTAATTATAAAACGCTTCTAAAAGATGTAAATGTTTGCAGAGAACTTATAAGGGTTGATGCCCACTCACCAAAGTGGGCATATTTTAGGTTTTTGGTATTAAAACTCTAATTTTAGGGCGCTTTACTTAATTAATTATAATTATTTTCTAAATTTTTGATCTAATTTCCGTAAATTTATCGAGTAGGTTAGGGTCTTCTTTTGAAAGCGTTTTCATTCACTTTTATGAAAAACTAATGGAGATGTGTTACTTAAGAACAATCCTTCTTAGTGCTTATAGGTACGTACTTCCTATTTCGCTTATAAATTATTGAGCAATTAAGGTAAATTACTCGAAGAGTTTTAAATACATAATGACATGGTAGAAAAATCAATGATCAACTCAGAATTGACACATTCTCACAAAGAACGCACTTGGGGTGACCTTAAGGTTACGTTACTCGTCAAACCTTCATGCACGCTTTTGTGGATATTTCTATTCGATTATTACAATCTTTGAACTTTTAGCGTATTTTAGTTTACAATAAAAAAAAATGGTTGTCTTTAATTCATAACTAGTGCTTTCGACCCTTTGCAAAGGGTAATATTTGCATAAAGAAAGATTCAGAATTGGCGCCCGAGCAAGGACTCATTGAACTCATTGGCTCCTCAGGGCTTTTTAAGTGCTGCCGAAATTCTAAAAAAGCCCGTTTAATCCAAAAAAGTAAATACGGAGTGTCTTATTGAAAAACCGAAGTGGGCTTTGTTTCCGGTGAAAAGAAAATTGAAACAAAAACTTTTCTATAGCGTATAAACTTTTATTAACTAATCGTTTTATTTTTAATGAAATTTTTTTCGAACAGATAATATTTTTATGGTCTTAAAGCGGCTCAATTAAAATACGTAAATTTAAAGTTCATCGCAGGAGAGCCTTCATCGACGCTCACTTAATTCTAAACCCTTCGGGTGAAACTTTTCGAATTAAGCAAATATCAACGTTTTCGACCAAATTAAAAAAAAAACGTCCTTCTGACTTTGTGCAATTGCAATTATTAATTTTAATTGAAAACGTTTTAGGTATATCTTTGGTATAATTATTTCGAATTCAATTCAATGGCTCTTTTGAAAAAAATTAATTGTGCAATTTTGAGCGATGCTACAAAAGTACAAGTACAAAAATTTTTATGCCATTTTTAGTATGGGCAATTCGGGATAATTAGACAATTAAGTAATTATTCAAATTAAATTGAGAAATTTCTTAATTGCAAGGTCTCGCGTCTCAAAATAAAATGTAAATTAGTTTGGTAGCAGCTACACGAGGAAGCTCGGATTACTTTTATTTAAAGTAACAAAAGGTTAAGTTGGCCTTTTTAGACGAAATTAACAAAATTTTAATTGATCCCTCCAACTTGCTGATTAAAAAAGATTATTCGGTCGAAAGAAAGCGAAATTTGAATAAGAACTTGTCGTGGCGACTTGAACGACGGGTTAAGGAAGAAACTCGTGTGGGTCAAACATTTTCGTAATTTTTTATTAGTGGGCAATTATTTTTAAATCTTCTAATTAACTACTCAAGATCTTTGAGTTTTACAACTTTGTCCCGATCTAACCTTGGTGTTGGAGGCGATCGAAAAATAGTTTAATTCGAGATGCCGACGGCGATTTAAAAAAATAAATTTTTCTCTTTAAAAACAACCAAATCTAATGTAATTAGGGTACTTAATTGCGAGTCTAATTAATAATTCAAATTAGGCAAGTTTATCGAAAACTTTCATTACTGCACTTAAAATGTGGGTCACTCGAACAAATTTTGGTTTCGATATCGTAGGTCACATAAAAAAGATTTTTTTGAACCAAAAATTACTTTTCGGTTAATTAAAATTAATTCGGCCTAATTGCGAGTGTTTTAGAAAAAAAAACTTACCTAAACAAGAGTTCCATTACACCGGTGAAAGAGAAACCAAAAAGTGACAGTAAAAGTAATATTTATATTTATAACACACCAACTAACATAATACTGAAAGTAACTCAAAAACCAAATTGGAAAGTTTTTGTGCGAAACGTTTTTTTTTTTTTATTTGAAAAACAATGTTTGGCCTTTTTTTAACAAAAGCCGTATACCCAAACGCGAAGAAGGGCAAATAACATTGAATTTTTAAAATTCAGCGTCCGACCCGTTCTTAACCGTTGCTAACACTCGTATGTTGTTTAATTTGCACGAAGAGGTTATTATTGGAGAAAGTACATTCTGGGAGATCCTGTTTCGTTTATTGTTGTCTTGTCGAGATCCTCTTTAATTCGTTTTTGAGAATTCGCGGAGTTAATTTTTTCATTGATCCATTCCGCATAGCTCGAGAGTTAACTTTACATGGGTAAAACGTCATTTTTCAACCGTGTGATTGATGATTATTGATAAGTACGCGATTCTAATAATAATTATAGCGCAATTATTATCTAATTTTTCTCTAAAAAATTATTTTAGGAAGTGATACTCGAAAACTAACAAAACCAACGATTTTAGGCTCATATTTAAGTCACGTTTGTTCCGTAAGTTTGAAGGAATCGACGTTTCTAACCAGAGGCACAAATGCCACATAAGGAAATACTTTAGTTAGTTGGTATCTAGTTATCCTTGAATTTGACTATAACTTAATTAAAACAACTCATCAAATTTTAGTGCACTTTTTTCAATAAAGTGTCGAACTTCTTCCCTAACGATTATTTCGGAGCCTTTCTTTAGTCCACCCTTCTCGAGACGCTATAATTTAACGCGCTCTAGTAAGCGACTGGTCGTTTGACGAAAAAATTTAAGAGATTTGTTTGAAATGGAATGTAGTTTATTTTTGTATAGGAACACTTTTCTCTAAAGTGCATAGTTTTAGAACTATAAGTGATAAACCAAAAAAGAAGTTTATTGGAAGATTTTGGAATTTTCGTCAAACTTTAACGCGCTCTAGCGACTAAACCGTTTACCTGGCGAAAAACAGCCCCTAACATAATATATAGAAAATTTGATGTTCTTTATTTTTGTGTAGAAACACTTTTTTCTAAAAGTGCGCAGTTTTTGAATTATAAGCGATAAACCAAAAAATCAGTTTTTAGCGTATTTTGAAATTTTCGTCAAACTTTAACGCACTCTAGCGCCAAAACCGTTTGTCTGGCAAGAAAGCTTTTAGATGTAATTTGTAGAAAATTTGATGTTCTTTATTTTTGTGTAGAAACACTTTTTTCTAAAAGTGCGCAGTTTTTGAATTATAAGCGATAAACCAAAAAATCAGTTTGTAGCGTATTTTGGAATTTTCGTCAAACTTTAACGCGCTCTAGCGCCAAAACCGTTTGTCTGGCGAAAAAGCTTTTCAGATGTAATTTGTAGAAAATTTTGTTCTTTATTTTTTTGTAGAAACATTTTTTCTAAAATGGGCAGTTTTTCAGTTATAAGTGATAAACCAAAAAATTAGTTTTTAGCGTATTTTGAAATTTTCGTCAAACTTTAACGCACTCTAGAGCCAAAACCGTTTGTCTGGCGAAAAAGCTTTTTAGATGTAATTTGTAGAAAAGTTTATGTTCTTTATTTTTATGTAGAAACACTTTTTTCTAAAAGTGTGCAGTTTTGGAATTATAAGTGATAAACCAAAAAATCAGTTTTTAACGTATTTTGAAATTTTCGTCAAACTTTAACGCACTCTAGCGCCAAAACTGTTTGTCTGGCAAGAAAGCTTTTAGATGTAATTTGTAGAAAATTTGATGTTTTTTATTTATGTGTAGATACATTTTTTTCTAAAACTGCGCAGTTTTGAATTATAAGCGATAAACCAAAAAATCAGTTTTTAGCCTACTTTAGAATTTTTGTCAAACTTTAACGCGCTCTAGCGCTGGAGCCTTGTGTCTGGTGAAAAAGCCCTTGGGATGTAAATTGTAGAAGTTTTGATGTTTTTTATTGTTGTGTAGAAACACTGCTCTTTAAAAGTGCGTATATTTCGAACTATAAGCAATGAACCAAAAAAATAACTTTTTGGCAGATTTTGAAATTTTCGTCAAACTTAAACGCACTCTAGAGCCAAAACCGTTTGTCTGGCAAAAAAGCTTTTTGGATGTAATTTGTAGAAAGTTTTATGTTCTTTATTTTTATGTAGAAACACTTTTTTCTAAAAGTGCGCAGTTTTGGAATTATAAGTGATAAACCAAAAAATTAGTTTTTAGCGTATTTTGAAATTTTCGTCAACCTTTAACGCACTCTAGCGCCAAAACCGTTTGTCTGGCAAGAAAGCTTTTAGATGTAATTTGTAGAAAATTTGATGTTCTTTATTTTTGTGTAGAAACACTTTTTTCTAAAAGTGCGCAGTTTTTGAATTATAAGCGATAAACCAAAAAATCAGTTTGTAGCGTATTTTGGAATTTTCGTCAAACTTTAACGCGCTCTAGCGCCAAAACCGTTTGTCTGGCGAAAAAGCTTTTCAGATGTAATTTGTAGAAAATTTTGTTCTTTATTTTTTTGTAGAAACATTTTTTCTAAAATGGGCAGTTTTTCAGTTATAAGTGATAAACCAAAAAATTAGTTTTTAGCGTATTTTGAAATTTTCGTCAAACTTTAACGCACTCTAGAGCCAAAACCGTTTGTCTGGCGAAAAAGCTTTTTAGATGTAATTTGTAGAAAAGTTTATGTTCTTTATTTTTATGTAGAAACACTTTTTTCTAAAAGTGTGCAGTTTTGGAATTATAAGTGATAAACCAAAAAATCAGTTTTTAACGTATTTTGAAATTTTCGTCAAACTTTAACGCACTCTAGCGCCAAAACTGTTTGTCTGGCAAGAAAGCTTTTAGATGTAATTTGTAGAAAATTTGATGTTTTTTATTTATGTGTAGATACATTTTTTTCTAAAACTGCGCAGTTTTGAATTATAAGCGATAAACCAAAAAATCAGTTTTTAGCCTACTTTAGAATTTTTGTCAAACTTTAACGCGCTCTAGCGCTGGAGCCTTGTGTCTGGTGAAAAAGCCCTTGGGATGTAAATTGTAGAAGTTTTGATGTTTTTTATTGTTGTGTAGAAACACTGCTCTTTAAAAGTGCGTATATTTCGAACTATAAGCAATGAACCAAAAAAATAACTTTTTGGCAGATTTTGGAATTTTTGTCAAACTTTAACGCGCTCTAGCGCCAAAACCGTTTGTCTGGCAAGAAAGGTTTTAGATGTAATTTGTAGAAAATTTGATGTTCTTTATTTTTGTGTAGAAACACTTTTTTCTAAAAGTGCGCAGTTTTTGAATTATAAGCGATAAACCAAAAAATCAGTTTGTAGCGTATTTTGGAATTTTTGTCAAACTTTAACGCACTCTAGCGCCAAAACCGTTCGTCTGGCAAGAAAGCTTTTAGATGTAATTTGTAGAAAATTTGATGTTCTTTATTTTTGTGTAGAAACACTCTTTTCTAAAATGGACATTTTTTGAATTATAAGTGATACACCAAAAAATTAGTTTTTAGCGTATTTTGAAATTTTCGTCAAACTTAAACGCACTCTAGAGCCAAAACCGTTTGTCTGGCAAAAAAGCTTTTTGGATGTAATTTGTAGAAAGTTTTATGTTCTTTATTTTTATGTAGAAACACTTTTTTCTAAAAGTGCGCAGTTTTGGAATTATAAGTGATAAACCAAAAAATTAGTTTTTAGCGTATTTTGAAATTTTCGTCAACCTTTAACGCACTCTAGCGCCAAAACCGTTTGTCTGGCAAGAAAGCTTTTAGATGTAATTTGTAGAAAATTTGATGTTCTTTATTTTTGTGTAGAAACACTTTTTTCTAAAAGTGCGCAGTTTTTGAATTATAAGCGATAAACCAAAAAATCAGTTTGTAGCGTATTTTGGAATTTTCGTCAAACTTTAACGCGCTCTAGCGCCAAAACCGTTTGTCTGGCGAAAAAGCTTTTCAGATGTAATTTGTAGAAAATTTTGTTCTTTATTTTTTTGTAGAAACATTTTTTCTAAAATGGGCAGTTTTTCAGTTATAAGTGATAAACCAAAAAATTAGTTTTTAGCGTATTTTGAAATTTTCGTCAAACTTTAACGCACTCTAGAGCCAAAACCGTTTGTCTGGCGAAAAAGCTTTTTAGATGTAATTTGTAGAAAAGTTTATGTTCTTTATTTTTATGTAGAAACACTTTTTTCTAAAAGTGTGCAGTTTTGGAATTATAAGTGATAAACCAAAAAATCAGTTTTTAACGTATTTTGAAATTTTCGTCAAACTTTAACGCACTCTAGCGCCAAAACTGTTTGTCTGGCAAGAAAGCTTTTAGATGTAATTTGTAGAAAATTTGATGTTTTTTATTTATGTGTAGATACATTTTTTTCTAAAACTGCGCAGTTTTGAATTATAAGCGATAAACCAAAAAATCAGTTTTTAGCCTACTTTAGAATTTTTGTCAAACTTTAACGCGCTCTAGCGCTGGAGCCTTGTGTCTGGTGAAAAAGCCCTTGGGATGTAAATTGTAGAAGTTTTGATGTTTTTTATTGTTGTGTAGAAACACTGCTCTTTAAAAGTGCGTATATTTCGAACTATAAGCAATGAACCAAAAAAATAACTTTTTGGCAGATTTTGGAATTTTCGTCAAACTTTAACGCGCTCTAGCGACTAAACCGTTTGTCTGACGAAAAAGCTTTTCAGATGTAATTTGTAGAAATTTTGATGTTCTTTATTTTTGTATTGCTTAACTTTTCTCAAAAGTGCGTAGTTTTCGAATTATAAGCAATATACCAACAATTCAGTTTTTGGCAGATTTTGTAATTTTTGTCAAACTTTAACGCGCTGTAGCTAGTAAGCCGTTGGTCTGAGGAAAAACACTTAGGAGATATTAGTTGTAGTAAATTTGGCGCACTTTATTTTTCTATAGAAACATTTTTCTCATAAAGTTCGTAGTTTTTGAGGTATGAGCGGAAAACTAAAAAATAAGAGAAATCTATTCTTCTCGAACCATCCCCAACTTAATGCTGCCACTTGAGAGTGACAGACGGTTGGGTTTGTTACTCATTTGCAATGTTATTTCAGTCCGAATTGTTTAAAGACTTGTACTTTGTCGTTTAGTAAAAGTGCACGCTGCCTCCCGGACTGTGCTAATACTTATAAACAATTTCACTCGTTGCGAAATTCCCATCCTTTGAACTCGCACGAAATACCAAATGCTACCGACATTATTATTACAAAATTCCATGTGAAACACGAATCTCGTGATACAAACTCGTCTCGAATTGCTACTTAATAAGATAACTTTAATTATAAACTTTGATACTCAATTTTTCATATATTTTAAGTCCCATCACGCACCACTTTCGCCTCTTAAAAAAAATATCGTCATCCTCCAAACCTCCAAAGTGGTAATTAGTTGATTTAAAGTGCCAACAAAAGAAAATTTACCAAAATATTTGAAGAAGCTATAACACTTTCACTTTTTACGAGATAATTTCTATTTTTTTTAATTGAACAAATTTTTATATTTTTTATAATTAACAGTTGAGTCATAATTTGAAGAAATAATTTTCAAATTTTACGAAACGCGTTCGTTGGAATGCATCGACGTCAAGTGACGCCATCGCGAGTCGTGTGTGATCAAGTTCACTTGCAAATTAGGTACCTAAGTTTGACGAATTCTTATCTCCGGGCAAGGTGAAAATTTGAAATTATAATTTGGTGGCGTCGAATTTGATCGTAAAACACACCTCCAACTTGCCATAGGCTATTCTAACTGTTCGAAGAATCCTTTGCAGTTGCAAGGGTACTTATGACTTATGGGACGAGAGACTTTTGCCTAATGGGGCACCTCTACAAACTGAGAATAGCAGACAGCTCCAGAAGTGTGGCACTGGTAAGCTCTAAGATCTACGAAAGGACCCATGTTGGGCTTCGCTCTTTTTGGCAGAATTTTGAACTTCATCCTACACGCAGAGTGGCTTAGAAACGGATGGGATGTTAGGAGACTGCTTGAAGGATGTACAAGCTAAAACTCGTGAGGAAATCTACGGAGCCGTCAATAAAAAAATTTGAGTTCTCAAGAGGTCGAATGAAAACTTGTTTTTGGTAAATAACCAAGTGGGCAGTTCTGCACCTTTGTTTTTTTGACTGACAGCGATTTTAATTACGTTATAATGTTTTAAAATGGATTTTTACACGCGCATAATTCTAATTTTGGCCATTTTAAATGAGGGTAAGTTTAATTGTCCATTTAGTCCCCAATCCTGAAACGCAATACCTTTTGAAGCTTTCGCATATTACGAAGAAACGTCAGAAAAGCAGAAAACGAACGTTATTCTCTTTTTGGCAGAGTCAGATCCAAATTCGCAGTGCGAAGCTAACGAGATACCTTTTTTAAATATCCCCCTCATTGGAAAAGTTAAGGTACGCTTGCTCAACTTTCTATAAGTTACACTCACATAATTTTTTCCCAGCCGTGTATTTCGGAAAATAACAATAATAATAATAGAGAAATGAAAAAGCGCTGTCATCGTCAGAGTTGTAACTGTAACAAGCGTCTCGAATCGAGCATCACTTGCCTTAATAATTTTGCTCGAAACACCTTAGGAATGGCCACAGGTAATCGCTAATCGGCCCTTTACATTTGAGCCGTTCCGAATTAAATTTAAACCAGCAATAGTATCGTTGACCAAAGAAGAAATCGTGGACCAAACCGAAGAGGGATTTAAATACTTCAACTACCGACTCGAAACAATCGACAGTGCGACTGCAAAAGAAGAACAAAACGATAGAACAAACACGGCAATTTGTATTGGAGGACATAATAAGAATAGCGGCAACGAAGCAAACCATAAATGTAATCGCCACTCGCTTTTCCCTAATGTTAACAATGGAAAGTTGGTCTTGGACAAGAATGGCGATACTCCAATTTTGAGTATGTTTCCGTCCAAATCTTTTGAATTCAACAACGTGGGCAAACACCAAAAGGATAGAGCGTCTAAAGAAGACGTAGAGGTAATTTTCAAGCCGGGGCAAAGGCAAGCGGTTGCAATGAGTTCTGAAGTGCGCGAAAATCCCGTCCAATTGCGCGACGCTTCTTCTCCCCAAAAAGTTTCACCGCGACAATCCCTTTGGGAGCAGCTCGGTTTAATGTCGGCCATGAGAAATTCATTTTTTGCAAACTTCATGACTCCCATGTTAGGTAACGTTTAAACTATTTACGAGAAGCGCGCTTTTAGACATATTTTCAGATCCTCAACAACGCATGGCGGACGAAGAGAGCGGCATGGATTATAATTCTATGGGGAAACAGCGCGATCTGCCTTTGTTTCAGTTGGTCAAAAACACTCTAGCTCGTATACAGAAACAATGTAAAAGGAGTGGATTTCTATTGATCGTTATTGGTGGTAATTTGACCGAAATAACGGACTGTTCGTCCGATTTGGTGCAGAGCATAAAGCACGTGAGCGAGTCGACCGATGGTAAACGAACTTTGATGATTGTGAGCGGCAATTGCCCGCCAAATAATAAGAAACACGATTGCAATAATTCGAATCGCGAAGGAGAAGAGGGCAGAAATGATATCCCACTGCCAGTTTTCGCTAAAGGTGAATGTTGTGCAAGACGGTCGAGCTCTTTGGTTTAATTCGAAAATTTTACAGGTCCTAACGCAAAAATGATTTCAAAAGTTTGTCAACTGTCCGACATTCCTAAACAAATTAAAAAAGTTTTACGGAAAGATGAAGAAAATCGTAACAAACGTAGTGGATTGAACTCGAATAAGAACGATTTAAAGTATTTTGACGTAATGGGAGAGGACGATGATAAATTTAAGGGGGTAAATGTAGTTAAAAGAGATGTGTCCAAAGATAATCGAGGAAATCCGATTAAAGCGCTTTTAAATAAATTTACAATTTATGTTTTGTTTATATTTTTAATATATTTATGTATGTTAGTCTTTCTAAGCCGGGCCTATCGGTCCCTAACAAAAAAATTCGCTTGCATCCACCAACATCACCCTATGGTTTAGTTTGGCCCCAAAAACCCACTTTTTCGAGGCACCATGCTTTCACGCCTTCTAGCACGTAAAGTGTTCGTTTGAAGAAAAATCTTTACAAGACATAATTTGTAGGAAATGGAATGTATTTTCTTTTTGTATAGAAGCACTTTTTTCACAAAGTGCGTAGTTTCCGAGTTATAAACGATGAAACAAAAAACAGTAATTAGAAGATGGTCGAATTTTTGTCAACTGTAACTTCAACTTTAACGCGTTCTAGCGCCTAAACCGCTTATCTGAGGAAAAAAACCTTTCACATATAATTTGTAGCAAATTTTGTTTACTTTATATTCATATCGACACACTTTGCTCTTAAAGTGCCTAGTTTTTGAGTTATAAGCGGTACAACAGTGTCTGGCTGATTTTGAAATCTTTGTCAAATTTTAACACGCTCTAGCGCCGAAACTACTCATTTAAGGAACAATACTTAAGAGAAATGATTTGTAGAAAATTTGATGTAGTTTATATTTGTATGGAATCCCTTTCCTCGTAAAGTGCGTAGTTTTTGAGTTATAAGCGATAAAACAGTTTCTTGACCGACTTTGGAATCTGTGTCGCCCTTTAATACGCTACAGCGCCGAAACTACTCATTTAAGGAACAAAATCTAAAAAAAAATGATATGTAGCAAATTTGATTAAGTTTATATTTGTATGGAATTGCTTTCCTCGTAAAGTGCGTAGTATTTGAGTTATAAGCGATAAAACAATTTCTTGACCGATTTTGGAATCTTTGTCGCACTTTATTACGCTATAGCGCCGAAACTACTCATTTAAAGAACAAAACTTAAGAGAAATGATTTGTAGGAAATTTGATGTAGTTTATATTCGTATGGAATCGCTTTCCTCGTAAAGTGCGTAGTTTTTGAGCTATAAGCGATAAAACAGTTTCTTGGCCGATTTTGGAATCTATGTGAAACTTTAACGCGCTTTAACGCCGAAACTACTCATTTGACGAACAGAATCTAAGAGAAATGATATGTAGCAAATTTGATTAAGTTTATATTTGTACGGAATTGCTTTCCTCGTAAAGTGCGTAGTGTTTGAGTTATAAGCGACAAAATAATTTCTTTACCGATTTTGGAATCTTTGTCGCACTTTAATACGCTATAGCGCCGAAACTACTCATTTAAGGAACAAAATCTAAGAAAAATGATTTGTAGGAAATTTGATGTAGTTTATATTCGTATGGAATTCCTTTCCTCGTATAGTGCGTATTTTTTGAGTTATGAGCGATGAAACAATTTCTTGACCGATTTTGGCATCTTTGTCGCACTTTAACACGCTCTAGCGCCGAAACTACTCATTTAAGGAACAAAACGTAAGAGAAATGATTTGTAGAAAATTTGATGTAGTTTATATTCGTATGGAATCCCTTTCCTCGTAAAGTGCGTAGTTTTTGAGTTATGAGCGATGAAACAATTTCTTGACCGATTTTGGAATCTTTGTCGCACTTTAACACGCTCTAGCGCCGAAACTACTCATTTAAGGAACAAAACTTAAGAGAAATGATTTGTAGAAAATTTGATGTAGTTTATATTCGTATGGAATCCCTTTCCTCGTAAAGTGCGTATTTTTTGAGTTATGAGCGATGAAACAATTTCTTGACCGATTTTGGAATCTTTGTCGCACTTTAACACGCTCTAGCGCCGAAACTACTCATTTAAGGAACAATACTTAAGAGAAATGATTTGTAGGAAATTTGATGTAGTTTATATTCGTATGGAATCGCTTTCCTCGTAAAGTGCGTATTTTTTGAGTTATGAGCGATGAAACAATTTCTTGACCGATTTTGGAATCTTTGTCGCACTTTAACACGCTCTAGCGCCGAAACTACTCATTTAAGGAACAAAACTTAAGAGAAATGATTTGTAGAAAATTTGATGTAGTTTATATTCGTATGGAATCCCTTTCCTCGTAAAGTGCGTATTTTTTGAGTTATGAGCGATGAAACAATTTCTTGACCGATTTTGGAATCTTTGTCGCACTTTAACACGCTCTAGCGCCGAAACTACTCATTTAAGGAACAATACTTAAGAGAAATGATTTGTAGGAAATTTGATGTAGTTTATATTCGTATGGAATCGCTTTCCTCGTAAAGTGCGTATTTTTTGAGTTATGAGCGATGAAACAATTTCTTGACCGATTTTGGAATCTTTGTCGCACTTTAACACGCTCTAGCGCCGAAACTACTCATTTAAGGAACAAAACTTAAGAGAAATGATTTGTAGAAAATTTGATGTAGTTTATATTCGTATGAAATCCCTTTCCTCGTAAAGTGCGTAGTTTTTGAGCTATAAGCGATAAAACAGTTTCTTGGCCGATTTTGGAATCTATGTGAAACTTTAACGCGCTTTAACGCCGAAACTACTCATTTGACGAACAGAATCTAAGAGAAATGATATGTAGCAAATTTGATTAAGTTTATATTTGTACGGAATTGCTTTCCTCGTAAAGTGCGTAGTTTTTGAGTTATAAGCGACAAAATAATTTCTTTACCGATTTTGGAATCTTTGTCGCACTTTAATACGCTATAGCGCCGAAACTACTCATTTAAGGAACAAAATCTAAGAAAAATGATTTGTAGGACATTTGATGTAGTTTATATTTGTATGGAATCGCTTTTCTCGTAAAGTGCGTAGTTTTTGAGTTATGAGCGATGAAACAATTTCTTGACCGATTTTGGAATCTTTGTCGCACTTTAACACGCTATAGCGCCGAAACTACTCATTTAAGGAACAATACTTAAGAGAAATGATTTGTAGGAAATTTGATGTAGTTTATATTCGTATGGAATCTCTTTCCTCGTAAAGTGCGTAGTTTTTGAGTTATAAGCGATAAAACAGTTTCTTGACCGAGTTTTGAATCTTTGTCAAACTTTAACGCTCTCTAGTGTGTGGCATATGGCATACGGTCGGTTTTATAACTCATTTACAATGCTCTTTCAGCCTGACATCGTTAAAAAATTTATACTTTTAAGTGCTCGCTGCCTCCCGGACCTTTTGACGTATTTTCAAGTTGGTGTGACGACAATTTGAAAATCAAGCACGTGCTACGTATGAACGGTATGCGGATGTTAACCATTTTTTGAATAACAGCAAACCAAAGTTCAACCTATTTTGGCGTGTTTACTTATTTTACATTTTACTGGAAACAATTTTATTAATCATAGTCAATAAAATTGTTTTTTCATTTTTTAAATACCAAGTTGTGAATTAAACATCAATTGATTTCGATTAAGTGGAGTTTATTTAATTGCCGTCTACATAAATGAAAACGATCAATTGTTGTATAGTAACAACTGTTAGTTGCTCATTTTTGAAATTAAAGTCAATTATGCGCAGTTGCAGTTATTTAGGTTCAGTTAAGGCGCGCGAGGTTAGTGATAAAGTGATTTTTGAAAAAAGTATTCAAATTACTTTGTGATTATAATCAGAAGAGTTATAAAATGAGGTAAAAACACATTTTTTTTACAAATTCACAACTTGCGCCCGTTTGAATTCCAATTGTGTAGCTTTTGTTTCCAACTTTTCATTCCCATGCATTGAAAAGACATAAATAGTGTGGTTAGTTCTTATCTATTCGAGTAAACACGTTTTTGGCGTAAACATAAATCGTAGGTAGTTATGCAACCCAACTATCACTTTCACTTAGTCGAGCATTTTGCCTTCTTTTAGTACGAGGACTACGACTATTACAAACAGGAACCCTGCACTTTGTTCAAGTTTGCTGTTGTTGCGTTAAATCGTGCACTACCTATACATTCCAATAAAACACCCTCACTCAAACATTTCCCCCTTACATTTTCAGAGAGAACATTTTTTTGACCCTCGGAAGTCCACTGGTCGATATCATCGCCAACGTAGACCAAAACTTTTTAAACAAATACGATTTAAAGCCAAACAACGCCGTAGCTGCTAAAGAAAGCAACAAGTCTTTATTTGTCGAAATCGAACAGTTCAAACCGAAATATGTAGCGGGAGGCTGCTCTCTAAACGCCGCACGAACTTTACAAATGAGCGTAAAGTTTCCAAAAACGACCGTAGTCGTCGGCGCGATTGGAAAAGACATCCACGGCTCGGTTTTAAAAGAGCAGCTTGAAAAGGAAAGCGTCAACTACATTTTTGAGGAGGTCGACGATTTTAATACTGGAAAGTGTGCCGTTCTGATAACGGACGATAACAGATCTTTATGTACCGATTTAGGAGCGTCGAGTTGCTTCAAATACGCCCACATCAAATCGGACAACTTTTGGACGGCGGTCGAAGAAGCACAATTTTACTACGTGCCCGTGAGTTGCCCGCTCTGTAAAAATCACAATTGAGTCACCCGTTCGAGTTTTTTTAGGGCTACTTTTTAAGAATTTCGCTCGATAGCATTTTGGCCATAGCGGAACATTCTCTTGTGCAGGGCAAGACGTTCACGTTCAATCTAAGCGCGCCGTTCTTGTTGCAAATGTACGAAACCGAAATGATTAAATTGATGCCGTTTGTCGACATACTTTTTGGAAACGAGTCCGTAAGTTTAACAACAGTTTAAATGGCCTTATATTTTCGTTTGTTTCTCTTTTAGGAGGCGAGGACTTTTGCAAAAGTGCACAAGTGCTCTAGCGAAAATTTGAATCAAATTTTGCTGTTTATTAATGATTTTTATAAATTAAATACGAATAGACCTAGGATAACTGTTATAACCAGAGGTCCCAATTCGGTTTATTTAGTTCGCCAAGGCGTAGTTAGTGATTTTCCGGTTAATAATATTCAAAATATTATCGATACTAGTTCGGCTGGAGATGCGTTTGTTGGTGGTTTTATGGCCGAATATATACAAGAAAGTTTATTGAGTGACTGCGTCTTGAATGGAATAAAGGTAGCCGAGGAAGTGATACAAAATATAGGCTGTAATTTTAAAGCTTGAATAAATTGTAGGAGTTTTTGTAAAAATGTGATTATAGTCAACCCTCTATGCCCCACTCTCCAGCCTAAGATTATTGTAATTTATTAGTTCATTACAATTACCTACCTGGAAAGAATGAAATTGTTATTTAGTTCACCTTTCACCCTTCTACAAATATCTCATTAACGGGTGTTTTAACGGAAATTATGCATCTACGATATTTTGTAGAACAGAAAATTTTCTATAAAAGTGTTAACTCATTTTAACCCTATAATGCACGAGTTTTACAAAAAATGGTAAAAGAAAGCTATGGACAGAATGAAATTGATACTTTAGGTGCATTTTTCACTATCTTTTAAATATCTCAATAATAGGCGGTCTAGCGGAAATTATGCATCTACGATATTTTGTAGAACAGAAAGTTTTCTATATAAAGTGTTAACTAATTTTAACCCTTAAATGCACAAGTGTTCCAAAAAAATGTAAAAAAGAAAGCAATGGGCAGAATGAAATTGCTACCTCGTTGCTACTTTAGTGCATTTTCACTATTTTCCTAATATCTCATAAATGGGCGGTCTAACGGAAATTATGCATCTACGATATTTTGTAGAACAGAAAATTTTCTATAAAAGTGTTAACTCATTTTAACCCTATAATGCACGAGTTTTACAAAAAATGGTAAAAGAAAGCTATGGACAGAATGAAATTGATACTTTAGGTGCATTTTTCACTATTTTTTAAATATCTCAATAATAGGCGGTCTAGCGGAAATTATGCTTCTACAATATTTTGTAGAGCAGAAAATATTCTATAAAAAGTGTTAACGTATTTTAGCCCTAAAATGCACGAGTTTTCCAAAAAAAAATGGTTTAAGAAATCAATGGAGAGAATGAAATTGCTACTTTAGGTCATTTTTCACTATTTTTCAAATTTCTCAATAATGGGCGGTCTAGCGGAAATTATGCATCGACAATATTTTGTAGAGCAGACAATATTCTATCAAAAGTGTTAATGTATTTTAGCCCTAAAATGCACAAGTTTTCCAAAAAATATGGTAAAACAAAGCAATGGAGAGAATGAATTTGCTACTTTAGGTAATTTTTCACTATTTTTCAAATATCTCAATAATGGGCGGTCTAGCGGAAATTATACGTCTACAATATTTTGTAGAGCAGAAAATATTCTCTAAAAAGTGTTAACGTATTTTAGCCCTAAAATGCACGAGTTTTCCAAAAAAAAATGGTTTAAGAAATCAATGGAGAGAATGAAATTGCCACTTGAGTGCATTTTTCACTAATATTCGAATCTCTCAATAATGGGCGGTCTAGCGGAAATTATGCATCTACAATATTTTGTAGAGCAGAAAATATTCTAACGTATTTTAGCCTTAAATGCACGAGTTTTCCAAAAAAATGGCAAAAGGGAGCAATGGACAGAATGAAATTGCTACCTCATTGGTCATTGGTACTTTAGTGCATTTTTCACTATTATTCAAATATCTCAATAATGGGCGGTCTAGCGGAAATTATGCATCTACAATATTTTGTAGAGCAGAAAATATTCTAACGTATTTTAGCCTTAAAATGCACAAGTTTTCCAAAAAATATGGTAAAACAAAGCAATGGAGAGAATGAAATTGCTACTTTAGGTCATTTTTCACTATTTTTCAAATATCTCAATAATGGGCGGTTTAGCGGAAATTATGCATCGACAATATTTTGTAGAGCAGACAATATTCTATCAAAAGTGTTAATGTATTTTAGCCCTAAAATGCACAAGTTTTCCAAAAAATATGGTAAAACAAAGCAATGGAGAGAATGAAATTGCTACTTTAGGTCATTTTTCGCTATTTTTCAAATATCTCAATAATGGGCGGTCTAGCGGAAATTATACATCTACAATATTTTGTAGAGCAGAAAATTTTCTATCAAAAGTGTTAATGTATTTTAGCCCTAAAATGCACGAGTTTTCCAAAAAAAATGGAAAAAGAAAGCAATGGAGAGAATGAAATTGCTACTTTAGCGCATTGTTTACTATTTTTCAAATATCTCAATAATGGGCGGTCTAGTGGAAATTATGCTTTTACAATATTTTGTAGAGCAGAAAATATTCTATCAAAAGTGTTAATGTATTTTAGCCCTAAAATGCACGAGTTTTCCAAAAAAAATGGAAAAAGAAAGCAATGGAGAGAATGAAATTGCTACTTTAGCGCATTTTTCACTATTTTTCAAATAACCCAATAATGGGCGGTTTAGCTGAAATTATGCATGTACAATATTTTGTAGAACAGAAAATTGTCTACAAAAAATTGTTACGGAATTTTAGCTCTAAATTACATGGGTGTTCCACAAATGGTGAAATAAGTCGAGGGAGGGAATGAAATTGCTACTTTAGTGCATTTTTCATCATTTCTCAAATATCTCGTAAACTAATGATCTAACAAAAATTATGCATAGGTATACGGTATTTTGTAGAACAGAAAATTGTCTACAAAAAGTTATTACGGTATTTTAGCTCTAAACTTCAGGAATTTTTCACAAATGGTAAAAGAAAGCAATGGAGATAATGAAATTGCTATACTTAAGTGAATTTTTCATAATTTTCTTAATATCTCGTAAACCGGGTATCTAACGGAAATTATGTATCTACGTCATTTTGTAGAGAAGAAAATTATCTCCAAAAAATGTTAATATAGTTTAGCTTTAAATTGCATAGGTGTTCCACAAATGGTAAAAGAAATCAAGGGAGAGAATGAAATTGTCACTTTGGTGCATCTTTCATCATTTTCTAAATATCTCGTAAATTGATGACCTAGCAAAAATAATGCATATACGGTATTTTGTAGAACAGAAAATTGTCTACAAACAGTTATTACGGTATTTTATCTCTAAACTTCAGGAATTTTGCACAAATGGTAAAAGAAAGCAATGGTGATAATGAAATTGCTATACTTGAATGCTTAATATCTCGTAAACCGACGATCTAAGGGAAATTATTCATATGAAATTTTTTGTAGAGAAGAGAATTAGCAACCAAAATGTATTAATACATGTTAGCATCTTCAATAGAAAAAAAACTAATACACATCATTCTTACCGATTTATTTCAATATATTTTTAGTTGAACAGCTTTACATAGGTAACATCAAATTATATCCATTGTTAGAAACATCGAAGTAAAATGTGATTAAAACCTAAAGCGATTTTCCCAATTTTACCATCTTTGTTCCTAAATACAGACTACACATAAATGTTTTAAATCTACTATTTTATTAATTTTTAGATTAATTTTTTTTCTTTTTAGTGACATGTTATACAATTATCCAACATATTTTAAACATTCAACAAAATATAAATTAATATTGTTGCATTTAACAGAGTAACAATAAATGTACGTTTTCTTCCTAACAGCTAACAACTTCATTATACGTACATCAAACATAACATTGTCGTTCGTTAAACCTAAACTTAAAGTTAACGATAATGAGAATGTTTAATTAACAAAATCACAGAATTTTTTATATTTTTAGATTAAGGAAAGAAAATAAGGAAGACGAGATATCGCTTATTAAATATTGTTGTTTTACCATTACACAATATAAAATTTGTCTTCGCAAACAAACACAAAATGAATGCTACGCTTTCCTTTAGTAAGTGTAAATAAACACATAAAACAGTTATTGTCTACAGCAATTAATATTTTTTACTTTTTTTAGAATTTATTTATAAATAACAAGCAACTACTTTTATTATTATTCATTAATGTACCTACAATTTGTTGGTTACAAAAATCCTGTTAGGTTTTAAGTTCACAGTGTCAATATCCGATGAGCAAAGTAAAATATTACCAACAACAGGCCTTGACAATTTTTCATTAGAAAATACTTAACGCCGCTATTAGAAATTCGAAGAGAAAATTTGTAGTGCCGCCTCCAAGTGTTAATATCTGATGAACGAATAACTTTACGCTACTTTTACAAGAGCAACAAAGTGATAAGCGTTCAATTTCCCACTACACGCTTGCACAAAAGAGCGCATTAACGTGTCGAAAATTACTTTTTATTAAAGCTCTTCCGTCTATAATATGCCGACTCCATATTTGAGCGTCAATATTTCGTGAACAAAAAAGATATGTAAATTTGACACGAATAAACAATTGAAGAGCGTTCAATTTTAAATGGAGTGGAGCGCATTAAATATTTATTTTGGGCAATAACAGCTTGTTAAAAATTTAAAGCCGCCTCGTTAGAATTCCACCGCGTTAATATCTCACGAACGAATATCTCGAGGATGGCGTGAAAATTTCACGATAATAAACAATTAAGAAACTTTTTTTCGTGAATAAATAGCCGAGAAGCCGAGAAGCTTTAGTTGCATGCTCAAAAAGGTAAAATTCGAAAAAGCATTTTTGCGCGTTAATATCCCATGAACTAAGAGATATTTATGCAAATTTACAAGAGTAAACAATTGAAAAGCGTTAATTTTTCAATCGCGTTCATGCATAGAAATATAAATTAGGGTAGCACCGAGTTGTGAAATGTTATTTTTTGACAGCTGCTCCAGGGCTGATATGGACGCTGTCTTGGAGCGTTAATATCACGTGAACGAAAATAGATATAGAAAATTGACAAGAGTAAGCGATTAAAAGGCTTTAAATTTCAAAGCAATTTCATGTATGAAGTGTGCGTTTAGAGCAGTGGTAGCCCGTACAATATCATTTTCGTGAGGATCAAACCTTAAATGTTACCAAAGTGCCAACATCTCACGAACGGAGAACATTGCGAAAAGCGACGAACAAATAAAATTTGATTTGCATTACATTTTTCTTATTTTTCGTTTGCAAAGCGTCCTTTTCTTTGTTTTGGGTCGCTGGGGTGTATTTAAGTGTCTGGAAAAAATTTGCTTTACACTTGTACCACTTCGTCTAACTTGGCCGCCATTTTAGTTTAATGGCGCTCTTGGGAATTTTGTATCCAACATTATAATGTATTCTCGATAGTTTGGTACTTTTTGACGCGTATACTTCAAAAAGTTTAGCTACAGATATACAAACATCAAAAAATAAAAAATATTCGCCACTTTTAGATAAATATTGTTGAAAAGTATAGCAAACATATTTCTGTAAAGTTACATTTTCTTTTGTTTTTTTAAACATAGCATTTTTCTTTTGTTTTTAACAAACTTAGATGTTTATTTTTAACCTAATAATTAACAGGTATGGTTTGAACACAATTGTTAAAAAGACTAGGTATAGGTTGGTATATAAATTTAGAAACATTTGTGTATTTTTCATAGAGGGGAGGAAGGGTGCAGTCTTCGTAAACTAGGTTTGAATACAATAATTTTCATTAGGGGCCCAAGCCTAGAAAAAGTTGGCCCTGTGCACCATTTTTGAAAAGGTTTAATTTTGGTTCAATACGCGCTTACAATCAAAATTGCCATCTCCCACAACCAACAATGACGTCATGTAGTGTTGGTTGCATATCCTCCAGGGGCAGCCCGCTTGTTTCTTTACAATGCTCGTCTTATACGACTACTAGTTGTACTCACGTAGTGTAAAAACTGTCTTGTTAGTTGCATAAGTCCCAGGGGCAGCTCATCCGTCTCTGTTTAATTGGAAACGCGTATTGTGGGAAACTAAAGTTCAAAATACTCTTCCTATGTTTGGTAAAGATATAAAATCTTGTAACGTTTCAAAAATTTTTTTCTCCTACGAAGCAATTAATTCTTTATCCTTCTATTTTTTTTAAATGACGTACCTTGTGATATTGTGCATTCACAGCAATCCACGACTTTATAATTTGAATAGCTAAATTATTTCTAAAGCTCTTTAAAACTGTTATTACACAAGAGAAGTGATTATATTTGTGTTACTAATATTCAAAGCTATTGCGAAATAACAAAATGCCGTTTAAAGGTGCCCGCACAAGAGCCACTCGAAAGTGGCGCTTTCTCGTGTATACGAACGCCCTCAAAACAAGCGCGACACTCGAATAAAAAACAAGCAACTGACGCCGATTGTCGTTTATTAAAATGCGCTATAGAAAACGTTTATTTCAAATCTAACTAAAGCCTTCCTTGACTAAGCTAAAAACTTCTATTAAGATCGAGTGTTCCCTAACAATTTTTTTTAAAGTTGCGTTTCGAGAAGAAACAAAATACACATAACCACTTACAGGACACGTTGGCCATTAAAAATGGCCTGCCCTGTACTTATGTAAAAAGCATTTGTTTGTGCTAATTTTTAAAACGTTCTAATCTATTTTTTTGGTAGGAAACAAATTTTTCACCTCTTCTACCACCCTGTTTCCATTATTATACATGAAAATTTGTGATTAAATTTAAAATCTAAATAGTATTAGTCGTTAAGCAGTGCATAAAAGTTGAATATTTAAAAGTGTAACGCAGTTGGGCAAGCTTCAAGCTTAGCTTTTGTTCGGTGGTAGATTGATCCGTTAAACTGACTAATTTCTAGCTGTCAAAATAGTCACAAACTCTAAAAGAGATAAAAATAGTTTCGTTTTGCATTTTTGTTAAAAAAACGAGCCCTTACCGTCGTAGTTGACCTGACCGTCTCCGTCCAAATCGGCCTCCTTGATCATATCTTCGACTTCCTCTTCCGACAATCTCTCTCCTAAGCTCGTCATCACGTGACGAAGTTCGCTGGACGATATTAAACCGTCGTTGTTTTTGTCGAAGACTCTGAAATGAAGATAAATTTCTTGTTGAAATTTATGCGTTTAATTAAGTGCCTTAAAAAATAAAGCTTTGGCTCGCCGAAATATTTACTGTCTATTTCTTGGCTCGTGTCTCTCTATTGTTTGACACAAGTTAAATAACACTCACTGAAGGATATTTATGGATTCAAATCCGAACATTGCGTTTGCTTAATATGGCCAAGTGGATAGAGTAAAGCAAAAGCTATTTATGAATTTTTTTCAAGGTCGAATCGAAGAAGAAATGTGGCGAGAGGAAATAGATTTGAGTTTGGGCAATACTTAGGCGAGTCGGTTCTTTTTCCATTCGGGTCCTGTCTCTTCAAAGAAAGCTGCTTAGATGGCCTTTTGTATATCCACTGACTCCAGATAAGTCTAGTCCAGGGTAGAAAGTGGAGAAGTAGATCTAAGGAGCCAGTCAGAGATGCCGAGATGAGAAGAAGACCTCTAGTAATAATTGGCTAGAAACGAGCGGGCCCTCTCTCCTGGCGCATCGTCATGGTAAACCCGGCCCGTTTCATGTCGTGATCCAGAAGCGATTTTGTGGTCGACTGGTGGTAGGGTGGCGGCTCTCCCGATCCCTAACCGTTACCAATCACGGTACAGTGAGTGAGCAAATTAACATGGTTTCGTGTAGTCCTTTTTGGTGGCGCGTGGGTAATGACCTAAAACATCCTCACTCTGACATTGGTACTGCGGTGGAAAGTTAACCTTCAGGTGAGGCTGTATACGCAGAGACTTAAGGCTTCTTTAGGGGGTGATTAACCCTATCAGCCTGCTTACTACACTCATCTGACACAATGGCGTCCACAAGAAGACTTCAGAAGTTGTGGGTTTACAATAGAGAAGTTATTAAAAATGAATGGCCAAACTGCAAGACCAAACACAAGTCCAAGAAGAGTGTGGGGAGATAAGGGGGGAGGGTCAATATTCAGCACGAATTATACTCACCTAAAAGCTTCCCTGAGCTCTTCCTCGCAGTCTGCCTCCTTGAGCTTCTTAGACATCATCTGCAAAAACTCATTAAACTCGATAGTTCCGTTCCCATCTTGGTCCACTTCGTTAACCATATCTCGTAGCTCTGTCTCTGTTACACACGATACACATTACGTTGAGTTGCATTTGTCTGTTAGAAAATACTAACTATTATAAAATGAGTCGTTAAGTTAATTTACTATTAGTCTGTGAAGTATTAAATTTGAAAATCGTCCTAACTGACATCTCGAGCCCTCCCTACCCTTCTCTTGGCATGTAAAACCGAACACGACAAAGCAATCTGACGAATAATACATTAAGGTCGTACCTACGCTCGGATTTATCGATTTGCGTTTTATTTGCAACAAAAGAGATAAATCCTATCATCTCAAGTGTTTACTATTGCCGTTACTCTGCGTTACTCCCTGTTGATTTCCAGAAAAAACAAATTAAGTTTTTCAATTTTGAGAGATTCGCGTTGTATTGTGTGTATCTTTGGATAAATAATAATAAGAGGGCATATAAAGTTGCCATACTAAATAAATGCTAAATGACTCGCTTTATTTCTAAAGATATTATTAACAAAATTGAATTAGAAATAAGATCAAATGAAGCTCACCAGTAGGCCTTTGTCCCAAAGATCTCATTACAACTCCGAGCTCGGCCATTGTAATTGTGCCGTCTTCATCTTTGTCAAACAACATAAAAGCTTCTTTGAATTCTGAAAAACGCAAGGGAAAATCAGATTGTGTATAGTTGTATGGGGAAAAATGAGTTTGTATTGAATTAAAGAAAAATGCTTTATTCTCTCATGAATACGTGGGAAAACTTCGACGTTCAAAGAAAGTGTTTATTATGCCGATGGTTAAATACAGGGAGGGCCTAAACTTTTTACCTGCAACTTGGTCTTCGGATAAACCATACTCGGTCTGAAACAAAAAGATCATTTGAATTATCATTTGGGAGGTTTTTCGTCACTTTGAAATGACTCTTTTCACCACTTTAACGCATTTGTTTTTTAATTATCGTATATCGGGTTGTTGAAGACTTTAATAGAGCTGTTCAATAACCGGGAATTGTAAATATAGCCATCCGACTATTAAAAAAGTGCTCTGTGAATTACATTTAAGTGATAACGTTATTATAATTTTATATTTATAGGCCGACAGCTGAAGCTATTTATTTTCAGACAAATTGTTATTTTTATGAATTTAGGAAGGACAATAAAAATAGAAGTAACTCGGTAAGTAGCATTTGAAAAATGTTAACAATTTTGTTTTTTCGTTCGTAAAATTTTTTTCAAGGCAAATTACATTTAGGAGAGGCAAAAAAATGTTTTGCTTTACAATTTACGGTAAAAATCCATAAGTTGAACTGTGATGGGTAATATTCGATTGACTCCCAAGATCGGGAATAACAATAATCTTTTAAAAGTTAATTAATAGCGAATAGTTCAGAGATTAACTGGGTAAGTTACACTGCATAGTGCTAACTTCGAAGGCCAATATCTGATGAACAGGGCTACGTACGTCATTTTTGGAAGAATAATTAATTAGAGATGATTGAATTTTCTACAACTTCAACTAAAAATATTTCCTTAAAACTTAGTTTCAATCTTCATAAATAGCGAAGAAGGCAATGGGATAAAGTACCCCGTTTGGGATAACTTTAATGGACAATATCTGATGAACAGGGTCACATACGACATTTTTGAAAAAATAAATAATTAGAGATTATTGAATTTTCTACAAGTTCAAGTTAAAATAATTTCCTAAAACTTAGTTCCAATCTTCATAAATGGCGAAGAAGACAATGGGATAAAGTACCCCGTTTGGGTTAACTTTAATAGACAATATCTGATGAACAGGGCTACGTACGACATTTTTGGAACAATAATTAATTAGAGATGATTGAATTTTCTACAACTTTAACTAAAAATATTTTCAGAAAACTTAGTTTCAATCTTCATAAATAGCGAAGAAGGCAATGGGATAAAGTACCCCGTTTGGGTTAACATTAATGAACAATATCTGATGGACAGGGCTAGGTACGACATTTTTGGAAAAATAAATAATTAAATATTATTGAATTTTCTACAACTTCAACTGAAAATATTTTCTGAAAACTTAGTTAAGATCTTCATAAATGGCCAAGAAGACAATGGGATAAAGTACCCCGTTTGGGTTAACTTTAATAGACAATATCTGATGAACAGGGCTACGTACGACATTTTTGGAAGAATAATTAATTAGAGATGATTGAATTTTCTACAACTTCAAATGAAAATATTTTCTGAAAACTTAGTTCCAATCTTCATAAATGGCGAAGAAGGCAATGGGATAAAGTACCCCGTTTGGGTTAACTTTAATGAACAATATCTGATGGACAGGGCTACGTACGACATTTTTGGAAAAATAAATAATTGAATATTATTGAATTTTCTACAACTTCAACTGAAAATATTTTCTGAAAACTTAGTTACGATCTTCATAAATAGCGAATAAGGCAATGGGATAAAGTACCCCGTTTGGGACAACTTTAATGGACAATATCTGATGAACAGGGTCACATACGACATTTTTGAAAGAATAAATAATTAGAGATTATTGAATTTTCTACAAGTTCAAGTTAAAATAATTTCCTAAAACTTAGTTCCAATCTTCATAAATGGCGAAGAAGACAATGGGATAAAGTACCCCGTTTGGGTTAACTTTAATAGACAATATCTGATGAACAGGGCTACGTACGACATTTTTGGAACAATAATTAATTAGAGATTATTGAATTTTCTACAACTTCAACTAAAAATATTTTCTGAAAACTTAGTTCCAATCTTCATAAATGGCGAAGAAGGCAATGGGATAAAGTACCCCGTTTGGGATAACTTTAATGGACACTATCTGATGAACAGAGTCACGTATAACATTTTTGGAAGAATAAATAATTAGAGACTATTGAATTTTCTACAACTTCAAGTGAAAATAGTTTCTGCAAACTTAGTTCCAATCTTCATAAATGGCGAAGAAGGCAATGGGATAAAGTACCCCGTTTGGGATAACTTTAATGGACACTATCTGATGAACAGAGTCACGTACAACATTTTTGGAAGAATAAATAATTAGAGACTATTGAATTTTCTACAACTTCAAGTTAAAATAGTTTCTGCAAACTTAGTTTCAATCTTCATAAATGGCGAAGAAGTCAATGGGATAAAGTACCCCATTTGGGTTAACTTTAATGGACAATATCTGATGAACAGGGCTACGTACGACATTTTTGCAAGAATGAATAATTAGATATTATTGAATTTTCTACAACTTCAAGTAAAAATATTTTCTCAAAACTTAGTCACACTGCTCAGAAATCGTAAAGAAGGCGTCGATAAGTTAACGGGATATACTACCATATTTAACCTAGCTTTAGTGGCCAATATCTGGTGAACGGGGCAAAATACGAATTTTTCCAAAGGGCAAGTACTAAAGGTTGTTAAATGGTCTACAATGGCTATTTCGTTACGTTCTTAAGTAGTCCTCAATTTAAAGAAAAACTATTATCCAAAGCGAGTTGGGTCTGCCGAACTCCAAGCAGTGTCCCTAGCGAACTTCTTACATTAAACTCTACAAAATACCCCCCTTACATCCCTTTAAATGTTAATTTATAATGTCAATTAAATGCATTATACCCACTGATGTTTTCACAATCTCGGTATCACTTTGTAGCCGTAACAGCCGTTTATATTCTCTCCCATAACGTTCAGTTTCACTTTCCATCATTTTCTACCACAATTTTTTATAAATTCAACTCGATATCATAAATTAGCAAATTTTGACAACATATTATTATCAATTGTAAACGAGACTAGTGAAGCGGAGTAATTTATAAACTTATTCATAGTTTTAAATATTTAACATTCACAACTGTTTACTTGGCACAAACCGGAACAACTATAGAGATCGGAGGTTCAGTTTATCTGCTCTTTATTTACGAAGTTGGCACAGTTAGAAGGTAAAATAGCAAATTACATGTGACACTTATTTAATAAAAATTTAACGTTTGTTGTAATTTTTACCCCCACAAAATAAAACGCTACGGGGAGATTTGCAACAGAGAGTTTCGCCCCTCGATGTAATAACTGGTCCAGTTTCTACTTTAACTAGAAGCGCACAAGGGAAAAATAGGTAAAAGTCGCGTATTTTTAAACGTTTAATTATTATTCAATAATCCGTTTTGAAATAATTTGCTTGTGCCAACAATTTTGATATAGTGTAGGTCAAAGTTTGTTGTTTTTTCGTTGGAATTTGGGAGCTGTCCCAACTCGAAATTGGCGGTGTTGGTTTTAAATGTTTTCGAGTACTTCCCTGTACGTTCGGCTCAAAAAGAGACACAAATCGGCTTTTCTGCAAAAATTCTTTGGAAAGAATGTTTTGTTCTCGAAACAGTCAATAGATGGCACCACGTGCGCGCTTAATAAAAATGGTTTTCAATGTAAACTAGAATTAATAACAAATTGTTGTTAAATTACATTTGATCTGTAATAGCCTGTGTAGATACTTACAGACTTACAGATACGATAAACTTTAAAAACACTAGTTTGTGAAAATGCCAATAGGTGGCGCCACGTGTTGGCATTAAAAATTTGTTTTTGAAAAAGAAAATTTATTTGTTTTTTTAATATAATAAGTTTTTCAAGATAACCATTAGGGTCTTTGTGGCGCGTGAAAATGTTTATTTTCGTTCTTTTCGTCCTTGTGAAAGCGGAAACGATTTCCAAGGCATTTAGTGATAATAAATAAAGCAGTAAAAATTTGAGAAGATTATTTCAAAGTTAACCTCGGCTTATTATAATTTTTGACAAAAAACTTAATTTTTTTAAATCCAAGGTAAAGCTATTACGTTTCGTAAAAAACCGATAGCGATTAATTATAATTTGTGGGTGTATTTTTGGATTGTGGAAGATTTTCTTTTTTTTGTGATATTTTTAAAGAACAGAGAAAAAAAATTAATTCCGACGAATTAAATTTTGCATCCTGTTTAAAGCCTTGAAATTAGTCTTCTAAAAATAAAGAATATCCGAAATTTTCAAAGCGTATAGAATATTAAAATATTTGCTTTGGACTATAAAGATGAATTCATCAAATGAAAAATTTTATTTGAATTGTTGCCAAAACGTTGAAATAATTATGTTTTAAAAGAAAATTCTTGTTTACAATTTTTGTATCATTAATAATTTTATCGACTTATCCACATTTGATGTGCTTCATTTATTTTCTTATTATAACAATCTTTTCATCAAATTTTTTGAAAAATTAGGCCAAGGGCGGCAAAATTTCACGACACTTAAAGACATCGCCGATATGTTCAATTTGCGACATTTTCGCATCAATTTTCTTTAAATGTTTTGGCTTTCTCCAAGATTTATTATGAAGCTTATGGTTGTGATAACAAATTTCTGATAATAATAGCACTTTATTTTCGTTAAAGTGAACTATCACAACTTTGGTCGTCGAGTGTCTAATCCGTCGGACTTCGTGGGTTCGACGCCGCGGCGCTAACTTTGGCATCGTGTCACCTTTAAACGATTCCAGTGGCACTAACGATCACAACCGTCTCGGCAATATGAACTTTTAAAATATAAATCAACGTAACCATGCCTAAGATCTACTGGGAGGCCTCCAAATGAGGGCACTGTACTCCAAACAGCTAACGATTCCCTAAACACGGTAAGTGTCCGGTAGCACCCTACATGAAACCTTTAGTCCTTTAGTGATACGAGTACGGGAAAAAACTTACCAAATTAATGGTGACGGCGAGATCGTGCTGATGATGCTTTCCTTTCTTCTTCTTCATCGACTTGTTGGCCGCTGTCGCGGCGACCTTAGCAGGGGCCTGCTTGATCGCCTGTCCCTTTTGAGCGGCCTGATGTGGACCGCCTTTAACCGATCCCTTACCGCCGGTACCTTTGGGCCCGTGCGTCGGCGTCCTCTGTCCCGCCTGTAACTTTTGAGTTCCATCGACGGGTTTGTTTCGAGCCTAAACACAAAATTGAAAATTAACAAAAATTAATTTGGTTTCGTTTATTAATAAATTAGTTGGTTGTCAATTTTGGCTAACTAAGTGCATTACTACTCATAAATTAAAAGTTGTTTTTATACCGGTAAACAAGCAACAAATTATAAATGTCACAACTAAATTAGTCACATTGCAAAGTTACAATTAAAATAATTTTTTTCGTCGCAACGGTTATGGCTCGATTAAAGCGCTTCTCTTTCCCGAGGCATTAAATACGATTTTCTCTTCAACATACTTGAAATGATAATGTAGTAATTATACAGCAACCATTCGAGCCTTTGTGGAAATTCAATATTATTCAAATTACGACTGAAAGCTCTTTTTAATTAGGGTAAAGCCTATTCGATCGTCGAAATAAAATGTAAGGGGAGGGGCAAAAAGTTTGTATTTCAAGTTTTTGTAGCTTTTACGAAAAATTCCTTATACAATTACATAAGATTGTTATTATACGGCTGTGCATTCAACTAAATAAGGCTATGATTAGGCCATTTTATGGAAAAATAAAACCATTCGTTAACGAGCTGAAGGTAAAAAACGCACCCCCAACTGCACTATCTCTAAGCAGCTCCATAAGATTGTGAATATACGCCAAACGGCCTTGTACTGAACTAAATGGGGATATGATTAGGCAATTTTAGAGAAAATTGAATTGTCTTTTATTTGTTTTCTTAACTTTACACCTCTAAAACCATTCAGTGACGAACTAAAGGGGAAAAACTAACCCCCAACTGCACTAACTGTAAACCGCTACATAAAATTGTGATTATACGCCAAACGGCCTTGTACTGAACTAAATAGGGATATGATTAAGCAATTTTAGAGAAAATTGAATTGTCTTTTATTTGTTTTCTTAACTTTACACCTCTAAAACCATTCAGTGACGAACTAAAGGGGAAAAACTAACCCCCAACTGCACTAACTGTAAACCGCTACATAAAATTGTGATTATACGCCAAACGGCCTTGTACTGAACTAAATAGGGATATGATTAAGCAATTTTAGAGAAAATTGAATTGTCTTTTATTTGTTTTCTTAACTTTACACCTCTAAAACCATTCAGTGACAAACTAAAGGGGAAAAACTAACCCCCAACTGCACTAACTGTAAACCGCTACATAAAATTGTGATTATACGCCAAACGGCCTTGTACTGAACTAAATGGGGATACGATTAGGCCATTTTAGAGAAAATTGAATTGTCTTTTATTTGTTTTCTTAACTTTACCTCTAAAACCATTCAGTGACGAACTAAAGGGGAAAAACTAACCCCCAACTGCACTAACTGTAAACCGCTACATAAAATTGGGATTATACGCCAAACGGCCTTGTACTGAACTAAATAGGGATATGATTAAGCAATTTTAGAGAAAATTGAATTGTCTTTTTTTTTCTTTTTGTAACTTTACACCTCTAAAACCATTCAGTGACGAACTAAAGGGGAAAAACTAACCCCCAACTGCACTAACTGTAAACCGCTACATAAAATTGGGATTATACGTCAAACAGCCTTGTACTGAACTAAATAGGGATATGATTAAGCAATTTTAGAGAAAATTGAATTGTCTTTTATTTGTTGTCTTAACTTTACACCTCTAAAACCACTCAGTGACGAACTAAAGGGGAAAAACTAACCCCCAACTGCACTAACTGTAAACCGCTACATAAAATTGGGATTATACGTCAAACAGCCTTGTACTGAACTAAATAGGGATATGATTAAGCAATTTTAGAGAAAATTGAATTGTCTTTTATTTGTTGTCTTAACTTTACACCTCTAAAACCACTCAGTGACGAACTAAAGGGGAAAAACTAACCCCCAACTGCACTAACTGTAAACCGCTACATAAAATTGTGATTATACGCCAAACGGCCTTGTACTGAACTAAATGGGGATATGATTAGGCCATTTTAGAGAAAATTAAATTGACTTTTATTTGTTTTCTTAACTTTACACCTCTAAAACCATTCAGTGACGAACTAAAGGGGAAAAACTAACCACCAACTGCACTAACTGTAAACCGCTACATAAAATTGTGATTATACGCCAAACGGCCTTGTACTGAACTAAATGGGGATATGATTAAGCAATTTTAGAGAAAATTGAATTGTCTTTTATTTGTTTTCTTAACTTTACACCTCTAAAACCATTCAGTGACGAACTAAAGGGGAAAAACTAACCCCCAACTGCACTAACTGTAAACCGCTACATAAAATTGTGAATATACGCCAAACGGCCTTGTACTGAACTAAATGGGGATATGATTAAGCAATTTTAGAGAAAATTGAATTGCCTTTTATTTGTTTTCTTAACTTTACACCTCTAAAACCATTCAGTGACGAACTAAAGGGGAAAAACTAACCCCCAACTGCACTAACTGTAAACCGCTACATAAAATGGTGATTATACGCCAAACGGCCTTGTACTGAACTAAATGGGGATATGATTAGGCCATTTTAAAGAAAATTGAATTGTCTTTTATTTGTTTTCTTAACTTTACCTCTAAAACCATTCAGTGACGAACTAAAGGGGAAAAACTAACCCCCAACTGCACTAACTGTAAACCGCTACATAAAATTGTGAATATACGCCAAACGGCCTTGTACTGAACTAAATGGGGATATGATTAGGCCATTTTAAAGAAAATTGAATTGTCTTTTATTTGTTTTCTTAACTTTACACCTCTAAAACCATTCAGTGACGAACTAAAGGGGAAAAACTAACCCCCAACTGCACTAACTGTAAACCGCTACATAAAATGGTGATTATACGCCAAACGGCCTTGTACTGAACTAAATGGGGATATGATTAGGCCATTTTAAAGAAAATTGAATTGTCTTTTATTTGTTTTCTTTACTTTACCTCTAAAACCATTCAGTGACGAACTAAAGGGGAAAAACTAACCCTCAACTACACTAACTCTAAGCCGCTACCTAAGATTCTGATTATACGCCAAACGGCCTTGTAGTGAACTAAATGGGGATATCATTAGGCCATTTTAAAGAAAAATGAATTGTCTTTTAGTTGTTTACCTAACTTTGCACCACTAAAACCATTTGTTAACGAGCTAAAGGAGAAAAACGCACCCCCAATTGCACTAACTCTAAGCCGCTACATAAGATTCTGATTATACGCCAAACGGCCTTGTACTGAACTAAATGGGGATATGATTAGGCCATTTTACAGAAAATTAAATTGTCTTCTATTTCTTTCCTCATCTTCATACCTCTTAAACCATTAGTTACCGAACTAAAGGTGAAAAACAGACCCCTGCAGCTAAATACGGCCGTGTACTGAGTTTGATATTAGAAGATAACTTTTGTCATTTTATCCAAATCTGAACTGCGCTTTATTTATTACTTTATCTTTTTAGCCTAATGAGGTACTAAGGGCAAAAATGACGCCTCTGTTATAGTTTATTCAACTTAAATAAACTGTGTTAATATGGTCCTAATTTGTTTGAGCGTTGGGAAATGATTCAATTGTAGCATTCTGCTGGTAAATTGTATTAGCTTTGTTTAATTAAGCGACCGTTATCCTAAAGAAACCATTTGTTATTGACCTAAGGGCCGAAAGCACACCTGATTGTAAATACTTAATAAGGGGCCCCGTTTTAAGCTTGTACAAATAAATAATTCGTAACGTACTGGTGGGTTAAGAAAGAATATCTCTAAATGTTTTTGTGGGAAATATAGAGCTCTTTAATTTTTAATAGTTTGAATTAACAATAAAGTTACAACGTGAGTATCTACTCTCCCACCAAAACGTATTTTTACTTTTTACCATTTTGTATTTAAATTGACGTATAAATTTAAGATGTTTCACTCTATTAATTTATTTCATATAATATTTAAAACTTTATGAAGCGTTACAGTTTACAAAAAATTGGCAACAAAATATTCTCTACGTTTCAAACTTAAATTATCGATTTTGAGCTTTACCCTATAACAAATGTTTTCCCGGGTACCCGATATCCTTCTTTTATTTTATTTTGAATAAAAATAAAGCATTTTTAAAGTCTCCATTCTCTTCTTATTGTTTTATTTATAAAAAAGTCCCACCAAGCAACAAACAACAAACTTCCGGAAAGAAACCTTCGCGACGACGGACGCATCCTTTAATAAATTTCCACTATAAGTGCCTAAAAGACGTTTCGAAAATTTATTTAATAGACTCTCGAATCTTCAACAATTATCGTTTGGAAGTCGTAATAGACTGTTAAGTTTCCAATTTAATATTTCCTCTACATTGAAACTTAAAAGTTGGAAGCCGTGTACTATTGGTGCAATTGAATCGTGAAAATGCTCGTAAAAGTTGTTATTAAGGCTCAAGTTTAAAACTGGGGAAAGAGTAGGAGTGGAGTTGGAAATGAAAAATTTTTGCGTTTTATTTTCAAATTCAAAGGAATCGATGGCAGATTTCAAAGCCGCTTAAAAGAAGAAAATAGCAATAAAATTTTCATTGCGCACTTCTCCAAGTGGGCTTTGAAATCTATTTTTTATTAGTCCCAGAGCGGCTCATTAAAGAGCGGTTTTCATGACAAAGTGATAAGGGGGCGACTTGAAGATTCTTACGTTTTCTATAGAAGTAGGCGATTATCGTTTAAAAGCTTGATTATGTTGGGTTTTGCGTTTATACGAGGTGTGGCAGTTAAGTAACGGTCATACCGCTAAAATGGTCTGATTTAAGGGCTTTGTTAGAAGGGGTTGAGAGATCCTGGACGAAATTTTTAGAAAAAAGTGCAAGGGGAAAGTAAAAGGTGCCCTGGGGCACCTTGGCAGGTTCACAACGGCGTTTCAGGTCGAAATACGCAAAGAAAACTTTCTACGAGATTAGAAGAACAGAGGGAGGCGTCCACATTTCTTCCACCAACCGTGCCGCATGGAAGTCCTGGAGTTTACTTGAATTGGCTCAAAATTGGGTAGAAGAAGTCACTTTGTAAAATTTCTGTAGCTACGTAGCCTCAGGGCATCAACGGCAACAATGAAACGAACACCTTGAAAGTCGATTGAGCTGGGGACCCCTGTACTTCCCCTAAGGAGGTCACAATGGCGATTTTGCCTTGAAATGCTCGCACAACAAACTATGGAGGGCCTACATCTGAAGTTACCGAGTGAGTGGTTTCGAAAGTTCAGTAAACCGCCAACTCGGATAGTGAGAGGCGCCCTCAAAAGTGGTAGGAACAGTCAAAGGGCCACTTTGTAAAATTTCTGTGGGTAGGTAGCCTCACGGCATCGATGCCAACGAATAAGCTAACACCTTGTCAGGAAATTGAGGTGGGGACCCCTGTACACCCCCTAAAGAGGCAAGAACGGCGATTTTGCCCTGGAATGCTCGCATCACGCAAGCAACTAACTATTGAGAGACCTAAACCTGAAGCTACCGAGTGAGGGCTTCTAAAGTTCAGTAAACCACAAACTCGGATAGTAAGAGGTGCCCTCACGGCCTCGATAGCAACGAAGAAGCGAGCACCTTGGCAGTGAATTGAGGTGGGGGGCCTTGTACTTCCTCTAAAGAGGCAACAACGGCCATTGACTTGGAATATTCACATCATGTAAGGAACAAGCTATGGATGGATCTACACCCAAAGCTAGCGAGTGAGTGCCATCTAAAGATCAGTAAACAACAAACTCGAATAGTGATAGATGTCCTCACGGCATCGATGGCAACGAAGAAGAGAGCACCTTGGCAGTAGATTGAGGTGGGGGGCCTTGTACTTCCTCTAAAGAGGCAACAACGGCCATTGACTTGGAATATTCACATCATGTAAGGAACAAGCTATGGATGGATCTACACCCAAAGCTAGCGAGTGAGTGCCATCTAAATATCAGTAAACAACAAACTCGAATAGTGAGAGATGTCTTCACGGCATCGATGGCAACGAAGAAGCAAGCACTTTGGCGGTAGATTGAGGTGGGGGCCTTGTACTTCCTCTAAAGAGGCAACAACGGCCATTGACTTGAAATACTCACATCATGTAAGCAACAAGCTATGGCTGGATCTACACCCAAAGCTACCGATTGAGTGGCTTCTAAAGATCAGTAAACCACAAACTCGGATAGTGAGGGTGTCTTCAAAACTGGTAGAATCAGTCAAAGACTCACTTTGTAAACTTTATGTGAGAAAGTAGCCCCGCGGCAGCGATGGTAATGAAGAAGCGAACTCCTTGGCAGTTGATTGAGGTGTTGGGACCCCTGTACTTCCCCTAAAGAGGTCAGAATGGCGATTTTGTCATGGAATGCTCGCCTCACGCAAGTAACAAATTATAGAGAGACCTACACCTTAAGCTAGCGAGTGAGTGGTTTCTAAAGTTCAGTAAACCACAAACTCGGATAGTGAGAGATGCCTTCAAAACTAGTAGGAGCAGTAAAGGCCCACTTTGTAAAATTTCTGTGGGTACGTAACCTCGCGGTATTGATGGCAACGAAGAAACGACCACCTTGGAAGTCGATTGAGATGGAGATCCCCGTACTTCCCTTAAAGAGGTCAGAATGGCGATTTTTGTCAAGTAACAAACTATCGAGGGAACCTATAGCTTAAGCTAGCAAGTGAGTGGTTTCTAAAGTTCGGTAAACCACTAACTCGGATAGTGAGAGATGCCCTCAAAAGTGATAGGAGCAGCCAAAGGCCCACTTTGTAAAATTTGTGTGACACGTAGCCTCGCGGCATCGATGGAAACAAAGAAACGGCCTTCTTGGCAGTCGATTGAGATGTGGGACCCCTGTACTTCCCCTAAAGAGGTTAGAATGGTGGTTTTGCTTTGGAATGCTTGCATCATGCGAGTAACAAACTATTGAGGAACCTACACCTGTAGCTACCGAGTAAGTGGTTTCTAAAGTTCGGTAAACCACAAACTCGGGTAGTGAGAGGTGCCCTCGAAGGGTCATGCCACTCAAATCTCAAACCACGCACGATATGTGTAGCCGAAACCACACACTGGCCTGTGCCGGTCGGCCTGTCAGTCGTGTTATGTAGTCTGTCTATTTGTCAATTGTCGGCCATTCTGTCTTTCTGTTAGTTGGCTGGTTAGTCCCCCTGGCTGTTTGTTACTAGTTAGCCTTTCTATTTTGTATCGTTATCCGAGCCTACCGTCATCCAGTCGGTCCTTGAAAAATTGGACACCCCTTCCCTACGCATTCAAAACTAAAATAGTACAAAAATCCTATTATTTGAAAAGATATTTTAAAATGAGAAAAATCCGCGTGTATTTATATCAACGCGATACTAAATAAAACCATCTGTAATGGGAAAATTTATGTCTTTCGAGTTCATAAAATTCGAAAAAAAAGAATATTCGACAATAAATAAATTTACGTAATTGAAGCTTTTCAATTTATTTTACTTTTTACAAAAATCGTCGATTCGCGCGCGCCCGCCTTATCCAATTTTTCTTTATTTTTTATTTTTTTAACGTTCGTTGCCACAAATGTAAACGCCACTCAAACTCTCGTATTTAATTATCGCTTATGAATGTTCAATTATTAGTAACACCTTGTAGAAACGCTCTTTTTTCGTTTTTCTCCAAGACGACTTGTCGTTGATAAATGTTTGAGCAGCAAGGTACAAACACGCAATTTTTAAAAATCAATCCAAAATTAATAAAATTTATCTTCAACGTCCCGAGTAATTTATTTTGTCTTCAAAAAGCATAATTTGGTGTTTAAATTAAAATTGTTTGAGTTAATTTTATATAACTTGATATATTTACTTCTATTAATAAAATATTACATTTAAAGTATGATACATTGCAATAATTAGACAAGCTACATAGTTTAAATTTTTTGGCAATCGCACTGACATGTCCCTATGGTCGAAATATATGCTTTTAATTTGACGCCAATATCAAATTAGTTGCTCTGCTTTCTACACTTTTAATTGCTTTCAAAAAAGACGCACCCACAAAAAGATTATAAATAAAAATAATTTTTCTCGGGACGAAAAACTAAACGCAGTTTAACGCTCTTTCGAACAAAAGAACAAATTTTTTCCATCGGGCAGCAATTTTAGCCGAAATCGTTGATCTCGCAAACATTCCCCCTAATAGAAAGAATGTTTTGTTTTTTAATTTTTTTTAAACGTCCTGTACGCCAAAAATGTCAAAGCTCATTTTTGTCCAAATACGTTTTAATACCCCCCTCCCCTACCCATCTAACCAAAACAAAAATCTATTTTTAACAGAAAAACGAAATTAACTTTTTACTCAAATTTGTTTTAAACATAGCACGTAGCTACTGCATACAGGGTGGCCCAGTGAAACACATTAGTCGGCTTGTGTGGCACCAGAAAATTTTAAGCAAAAGTTGTAGTGTCATAATTTGTACAGGGTGCTTTACGGCAAAAGAGCTAACCAAGAGTGTATTGCCTTACGAAACACCCTGTACATTACAGCGCTTTTACAAAAGTTTCGCCAGACTAATCTTAAAAGTACTGTAAGGCCCTAAGAATCAAAACAGAGAAAGCTACTTCAATTTCAAAGAAACAATTTGACAGAACCCAAGTTACCATTATCCTGTGAGAAACAAGAAAGTCAACATGCTCTAATTGCGAAAAGTGTACCACCCTGTATATTCGAAAACGTGAAAACTATATTTTACGCAAAATTAAATTTTATTTTCATCAATGAATCAATGTACGCATTTCCTATAATACCCAAAGCTCGTAAATTTTGATTTGTACCTCCGGTTAACGAGCATTGCCGAACAAGACGTCGCGATTAGTGGGAAGTGGGAAGGCTCTTCTTCTCCACCTTATCGGTTTTTTAAATAACAAAAATCGTCCTCACTATTTGGCAACAATCAATTAGTCAAAATCAATTTAAAATGGTTTAAATACAAATTACGTAAAGTACTACGGAATAACATTTCCATGACAAACGAGACAGTTCATTAATTTACTTAATTGATTCGGCTAAAAAATTTCTTTTCAAACAACAATTTATTAACTTCAAATTAACTAAATCGGAACTAGATCCACTCCTGGTGGTTGAAGTAATTAATGGGAGCGTTTGGTAGGGCGCTAACTTTTCTAGAAGCTTTCGGATTGGCGACGAAAAATACTAAACTGGCACTAAAGTGACACTGAATGCCTCACAAAAGTTTCTGATTATAGGGACTGTGGAAGATTATTTGTTTTTGCAAATAATAAAAAAATAGATTTTCGTGAGGCTTCGTGAGACTTCAGTGAGGCCAATATCATGTTTTCCTAGTTTCAGCCCAAAAATGGACCTAAAGCCTTGGGTCATACACAAGAAAATGATTATTGTCGAATTTAGACTTTCTAAAACTTTGGCGAACTGAGGATAATTAATAATTAAACCAGAGAAGTTGCAATTTGGCTAATTATGAGTAAATATAAAATTTTAAACCTCTGAATTAAAACTTTGTTTCCTTAATTAACCATACCGACGTAACTTAAAACTTTTTAACGATGGTATGAATTATTTAATAAGAACAATAAGGAAGCGGATTCGTAAGTTTAAATTGTGCTACACCATTAGTCCAGTCAAATAGTTCGTGGGGGGGGGGGTATAGAAGACTTTTTCTCTATCGCTTTTTATGTATCATTTTGGGGTGCTAAACCCGACTTTCAACGTTGCCACATCGGGATCCGTTCTGAGAAAATTGGGAAAAACTGCGAAAGAAATA
This sequence comes from Malthinus flaveolus, assembly GCA_950108345.1. Taxonomy (NCBI): domain Eukaryota; kingdom Metazoa; phylum Arthropoda; class Insecta; order Coleoptera; family Cantharidae; genus Malthinus; species Malthinus flaveolus. The sequence continues at coordinate 9,846,844 of OX467288.1, read as the reverse complement.
CTATTTTTTAAGTTTTTCGCTTATAATTTTAAAACTAGCCACTTTTTGAAAAAATCAGTTCTATACAAAAATAAACTACTTCAAATTTTTTACGAATTACATTTCTTAAGTTTTTTCTCTCAGACAGGCGGTTTAGGCGCTGGAGCGCGTTAAAGTTTGGCACAATTTCCAAATTTGCTAAAAAAACGTTTGTTATAGTTTCTTGCTTATATCTCAGAGACTACGCACTTTTTGAGAAAAGTACTTGTATATAAAAATAAGCCACTTAAAATTTTCTACAAATTACGGTTTTTAGGCTTTTTCTTTTAAACGAATGGTTTAGGCACTAGAACGGGTTAAAGTTTAGCGTGTTACGGACGTAGCAGCTAAGCCACGAACAACACTAATTTCTAATGGTGAGAGCTCTATTTTCTCAATATCCTTAATTAAAACAATTCAATTAGTTATTATTTAATTATTTTAATTACCTAAATATGTAATTAATTAATTACCGACACATTTAATTAATTTTTTAAGTTGACTTTGTTAATTTTTGGCTACCCTAATACAGAGAGTGCTCTCTTACTCTGTTGCTAGTCTCTACCCAATATCTCTAATTGACGAGAGTGACGCGAGAAAAGGGCTTGGAGGTCTTGGCAGACTTGGCATTAAAACATTTCGACATTTAGTCGTGGTAGGCTAATAGTTTTGGTGTCGACTCTTAAATTGCGTACGCTTGAGCTCTCCCAAAGCAGCGATCTCATTTTATTACGTCCAGCGATGAATTTGCGATTCGTTCAAGATTTTTCATGGATTTTTGAATCAATTCTCACACCTGAACTTGAGTTGTTTGCTCGTTTTGCTACGACACCTTTAAGCCTTACAATACACACACTACACACACCTTGTAGTACTTAACACCCGCTTACTTACCCTCAGGACTTAAACAATACACTCTTCCAAGGTACAAGGCGTATTGATTCCCTATTAAAGTACACTTTTCAAGTTTGATTTTTTCCCTGTTGTTTAACTCAACAGTTCAACGACTGAAACATGTCGTCGTTAATAAATTATAAATAAATGTGTTCCTCACAGTCCTTTCTCACTAATGGAAATTATATCGATTTTTAAGTGGAACTAAATATTTTAACTCTTTATTACGTGCAACTACATTTTTTTGGCTCACTTTACGTTTTTAAAGCTTCCCAAAAGTTAATGTGCCCCACAAAAGGGCGTTAGTCTCGTCGCCGCTTTGTTTTGTGTCGATTTGGCCAAACAATAATTGCTCGTTTTGATTCCGTCAAATATTGAGCTTTCGTACAGCTTTTATACTTTTTAACGAGGCGCGTTTTGACTTTTTAAAGTAGGGCGTTCGTTAATTTTTTCTCGCGTTTGTCGAGTACCTAAATCAAGTTTCGAATGTAATGCTTTCAATATTTAAATTACCGTGATGGGGGTGTCTTCTAACGATTTTTTCTAAGCTTTTCTATAAAGAAAGCTCGTAGCACTGAGAAACGTAGACTTTCGACCCTCTCCCCCTCTCACACCCTCCCAACTTCAATATATGGAATATGGATAGGTTGAACATTTGTGAATCACCCTGTGTAAAATTAGGAGGCGACTTAAATCTAAGTGAGGTGTCGAGCTTTATTTTGATTCACGTTTTGTTTTAAAAAATTGGCTAATTTATACTCAGAAGTTTACTGCATTCGTTGTCTTTCTAATAATTCATTTGTGAGTAATACAAAACGTATAATTCCACTAGCGTTTGTGATTTTATTCGTTGGGCATTTTTGAAATTCCTCAACAAGAATCCCTTTTAGCCAATACTTTATTTTACACCAGTTTCGCCGGAAAAGCGTACACTAATGACAAAAATTATCGCGAAATGAGTTTTATACGAGGCGCTTTCCTAATGTATTTTATTGGACGTGTGTAAAGTGGGTCTGAAGGGCCCGTGGGAGGTTTGTCATTTAATGGAACTTCTGGAAACTTGATTTGAGCTCAAAACGCCCTTATTCTTAGACCCGGGTTACGCGAATTGAGTTCTATACAAGGCGCATTCCAAAAGTCTTTTATTCGGCCCACTTTTGACCAGTTGCAAGTGTGTAAAACGAGCCCGAGGGGCCCGTGGGGGGTTTGTCATTTAACGGATCTTCTGGAAACTTGATTTGAGCTTAAAACGCCCTTATTCTTAGGCCCAGGCTACGCGAATTGAGTTCTATACGAGGCGAGATTCTAAAGACTTTTATTCGGCTTACTTTTGAACAGTTGCAAGTGTGTAAAACGGGCCCGAGGGGCCCGTGAGGGGTTTGTCATTTAATGGATTTTCTGGAGACTTGATTTGAGCTCAAAACGCTCCTGTTCTTATACCCGGGTTACGCGAATGGAGTTCTATACAAGGCGCATTCCAAAAGTCTTTTATTCGGCCCACTTTTGAACAGTTGCAAGTGTGTAAAACGGGCCCGAGGGGCCCGTGGGGGGTTTGTCATTTAACGGATCTTCTGGAAACTTGATTTGAGCTCAAAACGCCCTTATTCTTAGGCCCAGGCTACGCGAATTGAGTTCTATACGAGGCGCATTTCTAAAGTCTTTTATTCGACCCACTTTAGAACAGTTGCAAGTGAGTAAAACGGGCCCAAAGGGCCCGTGGGGGGTTTGTCATTAAATGATTTTCTAGAAACTTGATTTGAGCTCAAAACGCTCTTATTCTTAGGCCCGGGTTACGCGAATTGAGTTCTATACAAGGCGCATTCCAAAAGTCTTTTATTCGGCCACTTTTGACCAGTTGCAAGTGTGTAAAACGAGCCCGAGGGGCCCGTGGGGGGTTTGTCATTTAACGGATCCTCTGGAAACTTGATTTGAGCTTAAAACGCCCTTATTCTTAGGCCCAGGCTACGCGAATTGAGTTCTATACGAGGCGAGATTCTAAAGACTTTTATTCGGCTTACTTTTGAACAGTTGCAAGTGTGTAAAACGAGCCCGAGGGGCCCGTGAGGGGTTTGTCATTTAATGGATCTTCTGGAGACTTGATTTGAGCTCAAAACGCTCCTGTTCTTATACCCGGGTTACGCGAATGGAGTTCTATACAAGGCGCATTCCAAAAGTCTTTTATTCGGCCCACTTTTGAACAGTTGCAAGTGTGTAAAACGGGCCCGAGGGGCCCGTGGGGGGTTTGTCATTTAACGGATCCTCTGGAAACTTGATTTGAGCTTAAAACGCCCTTATTCTTAGGCCCAGGCTACGCGAATTGAGTTCTATACGAGGCGAGATTCTAAAGACTTTTATTCGGCTTACTTTTAAACAGTTGCAAGTGTGTAAAACGGGCCCGAGGGGCCCGTGAGGGGTTTGTCATTTAATGGATCTTCTGGAGACTTGATTTGAGCTCAAAACGCTCCTGTTCTTATACCCGGGTTACGCGAATGGAGTTCTATACAAGGCGCATTCCAAAAGTCTTTTATTCGGCCCACTTTTGAACAGTTGCAAGTGTGTAAAACGGGCCCGAGGGGCCCGTGGGGGGTTTGTCATTTAACGGATCTTCTGGAAACTTGATTTGAGCTCAAAACGCCCTTATTCTTAGGCTCAGGCTACGCGAATTGAGTTCTATACGAGGCGCATTTCTAAAGTCTTTTATTCGACCCACTTTAGAACAGTTGCAAGTGAGTAAAACGGGCCCAAAGGGCCCGTGGGGGGTTTGTCAATAAATGATTTTCTAGAAACTTGATTTGAGCTCAAAACGCTCTTATTCTTAGGCCCGGGTTACGCGAATTGAGTTCTATATGAGGCGCATTTATAAAGTTTTTTATTCGGCCCACTTTTGAACAGTTTTAAGCATATAAAGCGGGCCCAAAGGGCCCGTGGGGAGTTTGTAGCTCTGCTTACAACTTGATTTGAGCTCAAAACGCTCTTATTACCATCATTCGACTTCTTAGGCCCGCGTTACGCAAATTGAGTTCTATACGAGGCGCATTTCTAAAGTCTTTTATTCGGCCTACTTTTGAACAATTGCAAGTGAGTAAAACGGGCCCGAAGGGCCCGTGAGGGGTTTGTCATTTAATGGGTCTTCTAGAAACTTGATTTGAGCTCAAAACGCTCTTATTCTTAGGTCCGGGTTACGCGAATTGAGTTCTATACGAGGCGCATTTCTAAAGTCTTTTATTCGGCCTACTTTTGAACAATTGCAAGTGAGTAAAACGGGCCCGAAGGGCCCGTGAGGGGTTTGTCATTTAATGGGTCTTCTAGAAACTTGATTTGAGCTCAAAACGCTCTTATTCTTAGGCCCGGGTTACGCGAATTGAGTTCTATATGAGGCGCATTTATAAAGTTTTTTATTCGGCCCACTTTTGAACAGTTTTAAGCATATAAAGCGGGCCCAAAGCGCCCGTGGGGAGTTTGTAGCTCTGCTTACAACTTGATTTGAGCTCAAAACGCTCTTATTACCATCATTCGACTTCTTAGGCCCGCGTTACGCAAATTGAGTTCTATACGAGGCGCATTTCTAAAGTCTTTTATTCGGCCTACTTTTGAACAATTGCAAGTGAGTAAAACGGGCCCGAAGGGCCCGTGAGGGGTTTGTCATTTAATGGGTCTTCTAGAAACTTGATTTGAGCTCAAAACGCTCTTATTCTTAGGTCCGGGTTACGCGAATTGAGTTCTATACGAGGCGCATTTCTAAAGTCTTTTATTCGGCCTACTTTTGAACAATTGCAAGTGAGTAAAACGGGCCCGAAGGGCCCGTGAGGGGTTTGTCATTTAATGGGTCTTCTAGAAACTTGATTTGAGCTCAAAACGCTCTTATTCTTAGGCCCGGGTTACGCGAATTGAGTTCTATACGAGGCGCATTTCTAAAGTCTTTTATTCGGCCCACTTTTGAACAGTTTTAAGCATATAAAGCGGGCCCAAAGGGCCCGTGGGGAGTTTGTAGCTCTGCTCACAACTTGATTTGAGCTCAAAACGCTTTTATTACCATCATTCGACTTCTTAGGCCCGCGTTACGCGAATTGAGTTCTATACGAGGCGCATTTCTAAAGTCTTTTATTCGGCCTACTTTTGAACAATTGCAAGTGAGTAAAACGGGCCCGAAGGGCCCGTGAGGGGTTTGTCATTTAATGGGTCTTCTAGAAACTTGATTTGAGCTCAAAACGCTCTTATTCTTAGGCCCGGGTTACGCGAATTGAGTTCTATATGAGGCGCATTTATAAAGTTTTTTATTCGGCCCACTTTTGAACAGTTTTAAGCATATAAAGCGGGCCCAAAGCGCCCGTGGGGAGTTTGTAGCTCTGCTTACAACTTGATTTGAGCTCAAAACGCTCTTATTACCATCATTCGACTTCTTAGGCCCGCGTTACGCAAATTGAGTTCTATACGAGGCGCATTTCTAAAGTCTTTTATTCGGCCTACTTTTGAACAATTGCAAGTGAGTAAAACGGGCCCGAAGGGCCCGTGAGGGGTTTGTCATTTAATGGGTCTTCTAGAAACTTGATTTGAGCTCAAAACGCTCTTATTCTTAGGTCCGGGTTACGCGAATTGAGTTCTATACGAGGCGCATTTCTAAAGTCTTTTATTCGGCCTACTTTTGAACAATTGCAAGTGAGTAAAACGGGCCCGAAGGGCCCGTGAGGGGTTTGTCATTTAATGGGTCTTCTAGAAACTTGATTTGAGCTCAAAACGCTCTTATTCTTAGGCCCGGGTTACGCGAATTGAGTTCTATACGAGGCGCATTTCTAAAGTCTTTTATTCGGCCCACTTTTGAACAGTTTTAAGCATATAAAGCGGGCCCAAAGGGCCCGTGGGGAGTTTGTAGCTCTGCTCACAACTTGATTTGAGCTCAAAACGCTTTTATTACCATCATTCGACTTCTTAGGCCCGCGTTACGCGAATTGAGTTCTATACGAGGCGCATTTCTAAAGTCTTTTATTCGGCCTACTTTTGAACAATTGCAAGTGAGTAAAACGGGCCCGAAGGGCCCGTGAGGGGTTTGTCATTTAATGGGTCTTCTAGAAACTTGATTTGAGCTCAAAACGCTCTTATTCTTAGGTCCGGGTTACGCGAATTGAGTTCTATACGAGGCGCATTTCTAAAGTCTTTTATTCGGCCTACTTTTGAACAATTGCAAGTGAGTAAAACGGGCCCGAAGGGCCCGTGAGGGGTTTGTCATTTAATGGGTCTTCTAGAAACTTGATTTGAGCTCAAAACGCTCTTATTCTTAGGCCCGGGTTACGCGAATTGAGTTCTATATGAGGCGCATTTATAAAGTTTTTTATTCGGCCCACTTTTGAACAGTTTTAAGCTTATAAAGCGGGCCCAAAGGGCCCGTGGGGAGTTTGTAGCTCTGCTTACAACTTGATTTGAGCTCAAAACGCTCTTATTACCATTATTCGACTTCTTAGGCCCGCGTTACGCAAATTGAGTTCTATACGAGGCGCATTTCTAAAGTCTTTTATTCGGCCTACTTTTGAACAATTGCAAGTGAGTAAAACGGGCCCGAAGGGCCCGTGAGGGGTTTGTCATTTAATGGGTCTTCTAGAAACTTGATTTGAGCTCAAAACGCTCTTATTCTTAGGTCCGGGTTACGCGAATTGAGTTCTATACGAGGCGCATTTCTAAAGTCTTTTATTCGGCCTACTTTTGAACAATTGCAAGTGAGTAAAACGGGCCCGAAGGGCCCGTGAGGGGTTTGTCATTTAATGGGTCTTCTAGAAACTTGATTTGAGCTCAAAACGCTCTTATTCTTAGGCCCGGGTTACGCGAATTGAGTTCTATACGAGGCGCATTTCTAAAGTCTTTTATTCGGCCCACTTTTGAACAGTTTTAAGCATATAAAGCGGGCCCAAAGAGCCCGTGGGGAGTTTGTAGCTCTGCTCACAACTTGATTTGAGCTCAAAACGCTTTTATTACCATCATTCGACTTCTTAGGCCCGCGTTACGCGAATTGAGTTCTATACGAGTCGCATTCCTAAAGTCTTTTATTCGGCCCACTTTTAAACAGTTGTAAGCGTGTAAAACGGGCCCCAAGGGCCCGTCGGGTGTTGACATTTACTAGCTCTTCTTGCAACTCTATTTCACCTCAAAACGCTCTTATTACCATCTTTCGACTTCTTAGGCCCAGGTTACGCCAATTCGTTGCGCCTTTTTAAAGGGCGAAGGGCGAAAATTGTGTAATTTGAGTCATTTGTTTCAATTAGGGCGAAGAAATAATTAAAAATTGCTCCCGGGCGCTACTCGAATTTTTTTTAACTTTCTCGAACAATTCAACAAATTTCGTAACGGCGATATTAAATGGGTGGAGATTCCAATAATAAATTCAAAAAAATTGTTACAATTTAATATTGCAACGTACACCTAGAATATTTTGAAACGCATTCTACACGGCCGCTTCAAAATATCACCAATATATTCGAAATATCCTCGAGCTATAAAACCTGAGATCCTCTTTAAATTGCAGTCTTTTACTGAAATTCCTCGCAGCCGTCACTTTATGTAAAAATATAATTTAAAAAAAATGGTTAGTGAATGATAATTTTTGGTGAATTTAAAAAGTGTGTTGTTAACGTTTTTTGGAATGCAGTGCATTAATTTTTAATTTTATTTATTTTTTGTTTCACTCCCAGCGGGAATTTTCTTTTCGGAGTTAGCTTTTTCATTTTTTGCCATAAGAGAATTTCAGGCTCTTTTAAAAGCAAAATGCGGTTTGTTTGTTAAAACAAAAGAGTGACAACAATGTGCTCGAAATTTAAATAATTGAATATTAGGTATTTGGGTCTTTATTTTTTCTAATCGACTCGATTACTAAAGTTTATTCGGTATGAAGTAGTATCGTTGGTCGTTATTAGGCGAATATGCACTTTTGTTAATTAAATTTACTAATCAAAGAGGTCGTGGCGGTTTACGTAAAAGGACATTGAAGGATTTTTAAGAGACTAATCGTGAAAAAAAAAGTTGGCGTTCGTTTTAAATTTTTTTCGAAAAGTAGTTCAAAGCAATTGCGGTTATTAATTGGAATGAGCTTTTGGTTGTAATTAAATCTAATTTATAGTTTTGCGAATTAATTATTTATGTGTTACTACTGTTGTAGTACAAATTAATAACGACCGTTATCGAAATTAATGTCTAATGGCGAAATTTGTTCTTTTCAGGCTGCAAGCGCTAAAGCTAAAAATGAACAAACCTCAAGTAAGTAACCGATACGAATATTTTTATTTATTCCGAAATTTATAAAGGAACAATTTATTTTATTTATTACTAGTTACTAGATATTTTTAAAATATCATAATTTCATCGATGACAGAAAAATTACCTTGCATTCCTTAACTTTTACGATGTTTTTGTGATATTTCAGGTGGTAATTTTAGAAATCATAATATTCGTGTAAAATTTATGTACATTAATAATATATTTCTGTTAAATGCATTTGCGTCGCGGATTTCCAACAAACTAATTTATTCTGTTACAAAACAGGAAATGAATTTTCATAGGTGACTGTGACAAAAAAAATTTAATTACTTTTATCTTGGGCTGTAATACGTGAAAAATGTATACCGACGAACACTTTATCCCACTAGGTATATTTAAAAGAAATCTAGTGCTCCATAATTCAATTGTTTTTTAATACAAGACCATTTGTTTCAATTTAACCGAGTCGCCCATTTTTATTTCATAAATCCGCAAGATCCTAACCTCACATTTTGAGACGAAAAAGACCTTTCTGTAGATATGTATTGTATAGAGTGTTAAAAGAGGACAGTATAGGCCAAAATAGTGATGAAAAAATCAAATTACTTTTAAATGGGGGCGTACGCGATGAATATCAGCTACCAGTTGAGAATTGGATACAAATTAGTGCAAATTAGCGCTACTATCACCCCTTAAAACATCAACCTTTTGTTTTAAGCGAGACTTGTAGCTTGTTAGCCACCTCGTCGAGAAAGGTGTGGGCGTGGAATCTACCCCTACGTCACTTAGCGGACGTATTCTCATTCGAGGCACTGTTAGAAAGCTCTTGCATTTGGTGTTTAAAATAGCAATCCCGACAGGAAAGTAGTAGCGTCATCAGTTGTGCCGTCACAACGTGTCTAACGTCACTTCTCTCCTTTTCAATCGTAACGACGGGCGTCTTCTCTTTGTACAACGTGTTTATGAAGACGTGGGAGGCGGGAGTTCAAAATATTTATAGCGTCGAGGTAGACGGGCGCCACTTATGAAAAGCGTCGTCAACACTAACACGACCTTCAAGGAAGCCCATGTGACACTCGTAAACTTGCGATTTTTTAGCATTGAAGTGTCTTAGTGGCGCTTATGTTAGTATCACCTAAGGCGATTTCTGTGTTGAAGTCCAAACTACGACATTGTCACACTCGTTATATAAACAAACTGCTCTTGTGACGGTTGGGGAGAGGAGACGGGAAAGTGGCGCCAGCCACGTTGGGACGTCATGGAGATTACCAACTTATTATGAGGCCATAATTTACCGACCACGATAGTAATTTAAATAGTAGGCGCCTTTTCTAACACTTGAACGCTCATAGTCGAATAATTTAGAAAGACGCCATCGGGCATTTGACCCCAAGGTCATTGTCAGTACTTACTTCTCTCGGGATGTTCAAAAATATTACTGACGTCCTCAGCCGCGCCATCCCTTATAGGTTATCGTAAACTCTGTCGAACTATACCTATATTAGGTACACATTATCGTTAATTTCGAACTGTGGGCAAATTGCAATTTAATTATTTAGTCATTGTTTAATGTATCAAAATTATCGTTTTGAAGGGCGTGAAATTAATTTATAATTTGACGGGTTATGTACGGAAATGTGGAGGTTTAATCATTTTGAGCACCTCACCGAGTTAATTATCATTTAACTGTAAAAGGTTAGTAAATTTCCGCGCGTTTTCCTTTTTTCTTTTTTTTTTGGTAGGGGTGGTAAATAAGAAAAAAATTTAAAAAGTATAAAAGTATAGTGCGCGCATAAACATAAGAAACCGACTATAGCTATTTGTGATTGCTCGTTGGCTTATCTAAAAGTTAACCACCCACCATAAATTACAGCAGGGGTACGCTGTGCTATGTAAAAAGAAAGGTTTTACAATCAACCGACCCAGCGTGCCCCTGCTGTAATTTACGGTGGGGGATTAACTTTCGGGATAAGCCGAAGAGAAATTACCAATCTCTAAAGAGTCATTTTCTTGTATTTGTGCTCGCTGCACCTATTACCCATAACATAATGATAGCTTTAACTTAAACGTCAAACTATAAAAATTGCTCCAGTACAGCTAGTGACGAATTTCACGAACCGTGACCTTGAAAAAGCGTAAACCAAAGTCACTTACTACGCAGACTTCGCGCAGCTGATTGATAAGCAATTTAGCTTCAAACTTCTTTTTTACTAATACAAGCAGTTGAACGAGTTTTCAAGGTGAAGGCTCATGAATTTTGGCACCACTTATAAAATTGGGTCGAAGAGATTATACTGAACTCGTTAAAATAGATTTTGGGCAATATTTCGAAAAATAATGGCATTATCCAAAAATGTCATCAGACCTTACTTGAAGCCTATAAAGTATTGCTTTATTTGATTTACTTTATAATTCTATAAAATAAAAATTGGCCAAGATAGAATTTTTTAAAGGTAGGCCTTTCAGTTCTTTTATGTAGTTCATCGCTCCCCTTTCTTGATTTACTCAAAAATAAATGAGTTTTCCGTAAAAATGCTTCGTACGAAGTTTAAACCTTGTTAAATTTTCTTTAATTTAGTGTTATTTCCACCGCAGTACGATTAAAATCAATTAAGCTACGCCCCAAAACATTGGAGAATTTATGAACAAAAATTTTTATTTGAGGTTCTCTTGGGATTCTAGGAGACTTTTGTTTATAAAAAGGCCCCTACTATGGTTTTTGCATTTTTGGCTCCTAACGCACCTAAACGCGCTTTGTAAACAATAAAGATAATATATAGCACCAGAACTCACTAACAACGTTAAAAGGCCCTCTTCGATCTTAAAGTTAAATGAGCAATTTGGAGACGGTTGAAGGCGGTTTTAGGCCAATTTTTTGGCGGTTTGTCCTAAAAGAAAGTTAGAATGTTTGTTGGGGTTGCTAAATATTTGAGTAGTCGAGCCGTGGGCCCCCAACCTGCAAGGCTTGCCAATCTACCCTTCGCACGCGATGTCGCCGCGAAGCAGCACTAATACGTCCATACTACAGGGCGCGTACTTTAAGCCCATTTTAAGGGCAAATTTGCATGGGTTGCCCACCTATAATTTTAATTTTAATGAACTACAAAATGGAATAGACAAATAAACATCGTACAAGTTAAGATTTTGCCTAATCGAATGTTAATTACAGCTCTATTTTTGCAGTGTTAAAAAAGGCTTTCACAATGTTCGACCCGAACAACAAGGGCAGGATAGAAACAGAAAAAGTAAAAACAATATTAAGAACGCTCGGCGCAACGTACGACGAAAAAGATTTAGATGCCCAATTAAAAAATGAAGATCTAGAAGGTAAGCTGATTTTGATTCTTTACAAAATTAATTTGCGCTTTCAAAAGCCGCCTCTGGTTTAAGCTTTTATTTATTCCAAAGAAAGAGCGCTCTTTACCTACTTTTTTTTTAATTAAAAGAAATTAAACGCAGGAACGCGTATTACTAAAACTTTTGTGCTTGATTAAAAAGTTGCGGTTTAACAAAACAGCTTTTAACAAAGGCTTAATCCGAGCTTTGCTAACTTTTTAGTTAATGGCATAGTTTCGAAATTTAAACGTGTTGTAGCTCGGATCGACCCAATTACGCTCGCTCGCTTGCCTTTTTTCGTGAGAAATGTTTGTGTTTATTATTATTTTCGTAGATTTACAATTCGTGCCTACTCTCGTACTCAAGTTTTAAGCTCAAAATCCCTTTTACCTCTGTACGGAGATTTAAGAGCACGAGGTACGGCTTAATTACGACCGCGTCGTGATTCGCTGGTTATTTATACGGATCTACAATTGGAACTTTTACACTTTTTCCATTTATTTAACAATTCTAACTATCTCTGTTCATCTCTTCATCTCTCTGTCTGTCTGCATGCCAAAAGGACGCTTGGTGAGGCACGAAGAATGGCAGTTTGGTGCACTAGACATTAACAGGCCGTTTGCTTACACCCTTCGTCCGCCAATCCGCCTACTGTCTTTCGGCGTCTCCGCCTGCTCGGTCGTCTTTCAGTGAACTACCACGCTCGTCTGTACGCACTCGAATACCTAAACGTGCCAATAATCGACACAAAAATTACCATAATGTTTGAAGGTTATACGAATGGAAAACCTCCCTCTATAACACATCGCCCCCATTTTTTATTTAGAACTCTTTTAATGTAAAAAACAGTTAAAGCCATAATTTACGCGAGATAGACATCTTGATTAAATTTTTAGATTTCGTTGTGTACGCAATTCTTTCAGACTCGGTGTTAACTGTGTATTGATATTAAAATAAGGCGAATTCGAATCGCGTGACTTTATTCCGAGTCACGCCATCGTTCTTAACCATTAAAAATTATTAATAAAATTGTTTCAAATTGTATCACTCTCTTTCATCCGAGTCGTAATTAAACGAGAGGGCGAGCAGCGAGAGCGAGAGAGCTTTGCATCGGACGTTTTAATTGAATTTTTGCAAATTGAAACGAGAAGCTTTCAACTTTCGAATAAATAAGTAAACACGGCCCTCTCTAAAATATACCAGCCTCGATATAAAATAAGCTGGGAGCTTAAATTTGCCGAAAATTAATTGGAAGTCCTTTAAAAAGGATTTGCGCTAATGTACACACACCGCACATACCTATGCGATTTATTTTGTGCGTAAATTTATCCTCGATAATTCGCCCAAATGAAAATTATTTGGGAAAAGCAATTATGGATGCGTTCGTATAGCCCTATAATTTACATTTTTAACATTTTTTATTGTTGACGTGGGTGCGGAGAAGTAAAACAAACAAAAAGCTTCTTTCGCACGTCCGAGGGTCTATTTTAAACTTTTTTTTAATAAAATAAAAAATAAAATTTTCAAACAAATCGCGATTTATTTGATAGATTTTAGGGAGGAGTAACACTGCTGATGAGTTACAACTGAAAAGTTGTGTCTGCTTCTGATTTATCTCGTTACACCTCAGCAAAACGATACCGAAAGCTATTTCAAATTCGCATACCTTCTTCCAATAGTCACTTTTTATTTTTCATTCAGATTTAATTTGAGTCACAGCCAAAAAGTTGCGGCGATGCGCAAAAACGCGAATTTTGTTTTAGATTGGAACATCCGCTAACTTTCCAAGTTGTCGAATTAGGTATATAAAAGTTTAAAAGCTTTTCTTTTAGGGATCTTTCCTTCAACATGTTGTTTTTCCGACCTATCTCCTGCAAAACAACTCTTTTAGATCTGTATGGACCTTCTAATAAAAGTAGTCACAAAGACACCAAGTAATACAATGCAATAAAACTTAATTACTTACCTAAGTACTTACTTTTTTGAAAGCAATTTCTACTTTTATAATTTACTTTGATCTTACGGATAATTTTTTGAAATAAACCGCTTTCACGGCGTCTGTATTAGTAAAGCTGAAAAGCCCTTTCGAATAGGACGAATACACAAGAGTAGATATTTCAGGAAACTTCCACGTTTCATAGGGAGCTTAAATATTGTCTGTTACACTATTGTCTATTCCATATAATTAGTAAACGCTCTCAGAATTTCAGTGCAAAATGTCTACTTGTCTATTACAGTCTACATTAGTAGACAGTAGACATACTCGTATACCTCCCCCTCCGAGTTTCAATTGAACATTATTTCAATCAGTGCGACTTTTTTTATTCAATATCTTTCTATAAATGAGTTTTTTACGCCAATTAAATGGTAAATTCTATTAGCTATAATTGATATTCTTGTATTTTGAACATAAATTGCCGATTTTGGCAGTTACGGCTCAAAAGCTCTCCCGAAGCGCAATTAAGCAGTATTTGAGAGCAAATTCAACTGAGCAAAATTTGGTTAGGCCTGTTAAATGATAAATTGCATTCTAAAATTAGCCCATTTTATAGACACATTTATACTGTACACGTATTTTGATAGTTTAGCCACTTTACACAAGGAGCCTGGTTAACGGCTAGGAACTCGAAGTCCCGTAGAAGTCTGAATTCACGATCTTTGATAGAAAATTTCTCTGTAGTTTCTTTTTAAGAAATTATTGTTTAGCCTATTTTAAAGAGAATTTTATTCTCTTTGATTCGATAGTTTAGCCTTTTTTACACAACGGGCCTCTTTTAACGGTTAGGACCAAAAAGCTCAGGGGAGGTCTGGTTTCACAATCTTCGATAGAAAACCCGAAATTTCTCTGTAGTTTCTCTCTAAGAAATTATTGTATAGCCTATTTTACAGAGAATTTTATTCTCTTTGATTTGATAGTTTAGCCTTTATTACACAACGGGCCACATTTAACGGTTAGAACGAAAAAGCTCAGGGGAGGTCTGGTTTCACAATCTTCGATAGAAAACCCGAAATTTCTCTGTAGTTTCTCTCTAAGAAATTATTGTTTAGTCTATTTTACAGAAAATTTTATTCTCTATGATTCGATAGTTTAGCTATTTTTACACAATGGGCCTCATTTAACGGTTAGGACCAAAAAGCTCAGGGGAGGTCTAGTTTCACAATCTTCGATAGAAAACCCGAAATTTCTCTGTAGTTTCTCTCTAAGAAATTATTGTTTAGCCTATTTTACAGAGAATTTTATTTTCTATGATTCGATAGTTTAGCCTTTTTTACACAACGGGCCTCATTTAACGGTTAGGACCAAAAAGCTCAGAGGAGGTCTGGTTTCACAATCTTCGAGAGAAAACCCGAAATTTCTCTGTAGTTTCGCTCTAAGAAATTATTGTTTAGCCCATTTTACGGAGAATTTCATTCTCTATGATTCGATAGTTTAGCTATTTTTAAACAATGGGCCTCATTTAACGGTTAGGACCAAAAAGCTCAGGGGTGGTCTGGTTTCACTATCTTCGATAGAGAACCCGAAATTTCTCTGTAGTTTCTCTCTAAGAAATCATTTTTTAGCTTATTTTACAGAAAAGTTTACTCTCTACGATTCAATAGTTTAGACTTTTTTACACAATGGGCCTCATTTAACGGTTAGGCTCAAAAAGCTCAGGGGAGGTCTGGTTTCACAATCTTCAATAGAAAACCGGAAATTTCTCTATAGTTTCTCTTTAAGAAATTTTTGTTTAGCCTATTTTACAGAAAATTTTATTCTCTGTGATTCGTTAGTTTAGCCTTTTTTACGCGACGGGCCTTATTTAACGGTTAGGACCAAAAAGCTCAGGGGAGGTCTGGTTTCACAATCTTCGATAGAAAACCCGAAATTTCTCTGTAGTTTCTCTCTAAGAAATCATTGTTTAGCTTATTTTACAGAAAATTTTACTCTCTATGATTCAATAGTTTAGCCTTTTTTACACAATGGGCCTCATTTAACGGTTAGGACCAAAAAGCTCAGGGGAGGTCTGGTTTAACAATCTTCGATAGAAAACCCGAAATTTCTCTGTAGTTTCTCTCTAAGAAATCATTGTTTAGCTTATTTTACAGAAAATTTTACTCTCTATGATTCAATAGTTTAGCCTATTTTACATAATGGGCCTCATTTAATGGTTAGGCTCAAAAAGCTAAGGGGAGGTCTGGTTTCACAATCTTCAATAGAAAACCCGAAATTTCTCTATAGTTTATCTTTAAGAAATTTTTGTTTAGCCTATTTTACAGAGAATTTTATTCTCTGTGATTCGTTAGTTTAGCCTTTTTTACGCGACGGGCCTCTTTTAACGTTTAGGACCAAAAAGATCAGGGGAGGTCTGGTTTCACAATACTCGATAGAAAACCCGAAATTTCTCTATAGTTTCTCTTTAAGAAATTTTTGTTTAGCCTATTTCACAGAGTATTTTATTCTCTATGATTCGATAGTTAAGCCTTTTTTACACAATGGGCCTCATTTAACGATTAGGACCAAAAAGCTCAAGGGAGGTCTGGTTTCACAATCTTCAATAGAAAACCCGAAATTTCTCTATAGTTTCTCTTTAAGAAATTTTTGTTTAGCCTATTTTACAGAGAATTTTATTCTCTGTGATTCGTTAGTTTAGCCTTTTTTACGCGACGGGCCTTATTTAACGGTTAGGACCAAAAAGCTCAGGGGAGGTCTGGTTTCACAATCTTCGATAGAAAACCCGAAATTTCTCTGTAGTTTCTCTCTAAGAAATCATTGTTTAGCTTATTTTACAGAAAATTTTACTCTCTATGATTCAATAGTTTAGCCTTTTTTACACAATGGGCCTCATTTAACGGTTAGGACCAAAAAGCTCAGGGGAGGTCTGGTTTAACAATCTTCGATAGAAAACCCGAAATTTCTCTGTAGTTTCTCTCTAAGAAATCATTGTTTAGCTTATTTTACAGAAAATTTTACTCTCTATGATTCAATAGTTTAGCCTATTTTACATAATGGGCCTCATTTAATGGTTAGGCTCAAAAAGCTAAGGGGAGGTCTGGTTTCACAATCTTCAATAGAAAACCCGAAATTTCTCTATAGTTTATCTTTAAGAAATTTTTGTTTAGCCTATTTTACAGAGAATTTTATTCTCTGTGATTCGTTAGTTTAGCCTTTTTTACGCGACGGGCCTCTTTTAACGTTTAGGACCAAAAAGATCAGGGGAGGTCTGGTTTCACAATACTCGATAGAAAACCCGAAATTTCTCTATAGTTTCTCTTTAAGAAATTTTTGTTTAGCCTATTTCACAGAGTATTTTATTCTCTATGATTCGATAGTTAAGCCTTTTTTACACAATGGGCCTCATTTAACGATTAGGACCAAAAAGCTCAAGGGAGGTCTGGTTTCACAATCTTCAATAGAAAACCCGAAATTTCTCTATAGTTTCTCTTTAAGAAATTTTTGTTTAGCCTATTTTACAGAGAATTTTATTCTCTGTGATTCGTTAGTTTAGCCTTTTTTACGCGACGGGCCTCATTTAACGTTTAGGACCAAAAAAATTAAGGGAGGTCTTGTTTCACAATACTCGATAGAAAACCCTAAATTTTTTTGTAGTCTCTTTTTCTAAGAAATTAATGTTATAGCCTATTTTATAAATAATTTTATATTCTACAGTTCGATAGTTTAGCATTTTTTACATAAAGTGTCCTATTTAAGGGTTAAGACCCAAAAGCTTCGGAGAGGCGTGATTTCTACATCTTTGTTAGAAAAACCTTAAAATGTTCTGTAATTGTTGCCTAATAATTGAAGGTTTCAGCCTATTTTACAGGCAATTTTATTGACTATGATTCGATAGTTTAGCCTTTTTTACATGAAGTGTCCTATTTAAGGGTTAAGACCCGAAAGCTCCGGAGAGGCGTGATTTCTACATGTTTGTTAGAAAAACCTTAAAATGTTCTGTAATTTTTGCCTTATAATTGAAGGTTTTAGCCTATTTTACAGGCAATTTTATTGACTATGATTGGATAGTTTAGCCTTTTTTACATGAAGTGTTCTATTTAAGGGTTAAGACCCGAAAGCTCCAGAGAGGCGCGATTTCTACATCTTTGTTAGAAAAACCTTAAAATGTTCTGTAATTGTTGCCTAATAATTGAAGGTTTTAGCCTATTTTACAGGCACTTTTATTGACTATGATTCGATAGTTTAGCCTTTTTTACATAAAGTGTCCTATTTAAGGGTTAAGACCCGAAAGCTCCAGAGAGGCGCGATTTCTACATCTTTGTTAGAAAAGCCTTAAAATGTTCTGTAATTGTTGCCTAATAATTGAAGGTTTTAGCCTATTTTACAGGCAATTTTATTGTCTATGATTCGATAGTTTAGCCTTTTTAACATGAAGTGTCCTATTTAAGGGTTAAGACCCGAAAGCTCCAAAGAGGCGCGATTTCTACATCTTTGTTAGAAAAACCTTAAAATGTTCTGTAATTGTTGCCTAATAATTGAAGGTTTTAGCCTATTTTACAGGCAATTTTATTGACTATGATTCGATAGTTTAGCCTTTTTTACACAAAGTGCCCTATTTAAGGGTTAAGACCTGAAAGCTCCGGAGAGGCGCAATTTCTACATCTTTGTTAGAAAAACCTTAAAATGTTCTGTAATTTTTGCCTAATAATTGAAGGTTTCGGCCTTTTTTAACATAAAGTGCAGAATTTGATGGCTAATACTCAAAAACTCCGAAGAAGCGCAATTGCATAAAGTTCGTTCTCAAATTTTATATTTTTGTTTTATTCTTCTGTTTTGTAAAAAAAATAATTCGAGTTTCTATAATTCGATTGCGTGACAGAATGAAGTCCGAATTTATGCATTCAGAACCTTGTATTTTCTCAACATTTGTACACAGTTTAACACTAAAAAAAGGTTAACCAAACTGTTATCTTAACGTACGGGCAAACAATATGGAAACTTCATCAGTAATTCAACTTTTTCTGTTTTTTTAATCTAAAACACCGCATCCTGGCTGGCAAGTCTCGAAATTTATGTTTCCATTTCATAAAACATAAAACATTGTTCAGAGTTACGTTAGGAAAAAAATGAGTAAGTTGAAGAGAGTTCCTTATTTACCCACGACACCATAATAATAACTCCCAAATGTTCTGTGGTGACAACTTACAAGTTAACTCGAGTATGCGGGAAAATCGCTTGTCGGAAAATTTATTTTTTTGTCGAAAGTGCTAAAAAAAGGGCGAGGTCTTGTTTATTTAACGTAACGACGCCACGTCGAAAATCAAAAACGAAATCAACGTCAAAATTGAACTAAACAATGCTTTATAGTACAAAGTACAAAACGCTTGTGCTGCTGCTGCTGCCGATAATGAGTTTCGTTGTGCTATGCATCGATGCTTTTAAAGCGAATTGCCTGAATATTGCATAGATGGGAAAATATTCAAACCTGACAAATTGTTTCGTTCGTAATCTGCGCTATAAATTCGATCTGATATGTTGGCAACGTAATGAAAAATTGACTTTTGCCTGTCGCGGAAAATGCATTTTTGAAATGAATTGGTCGAATTGATTAATTTTTACGCTAATTGCGTATTTCATTTTTGGATTTAACTCCATTAGTGATGCTATGAAGCTTTATATGCAATTTGAAACTTAACAAAATGTATAACGGTTGTTAGAAAGCCACCCGTTTTTATTATTACGGAGAAGAGGGAGGTAATTGGAATAATGGTGGGTGGTGGCTTAGTCTTAAATTAATGGTTTTAAACCCACAAAAAAGTTTTAATAAAGTACAATTCGATTGTCGTTAAAAAGTTCCGTCAATTACTTCAACTGCGTAAATAATGACAATGTATGACAATAGTATGTACTACAACACATTTAGTGCCACAGAGGATAGCTGCTACCGTATTAGATAATTGCCACGTACGCGGTTGAATATAATATTCGAAATAGCAATTAAATTTAAGCTTGCATGACCAACATAGTTAGTACTAAAATAAAAAACCGAAAGCTTTCGATTTAAGGTTCATTTATATTATTTCCGATTTAGGTCCAGCTCACATCCAACGCTATGGTTTACTATTTATATGTCATACGCGCAAAATAGCGCACTTGTGCCCAGATTAGAAATTTGTAGACGAACCTTTGTACGATA
Source organism: Malthinus flaveolus (assembly GCA_950108345.1). Classification (NCBI taxonomy): domain Eukaryota; kingdom Metazoa; phylum Arthropoda; class Insecta; order Coleoptera; family Cantharidae; genus Malthinus; species Malthinus flaveolus. The sequence goes on along the minus strand of OX467288.1, from coordinate 9,827,228 downwards.
GTGAGAATTTCTTATCGAGTCGTAATTAATTGCTTGAAAAATTACTTTGCAGGGACGGGAAAATTAAATTTCGAATCCTTCTGCCGAGTGTGTCTACCTTACCTAGTTAATGAAGATGATGAACTACTTCAAAAAGAATTAAAAGAAGCTTTTAGGTTGTATGATAAAGGAGGTACGTATCGTAGTTATAAAAAAAGCTTAATTTGCATGTATATGGTTTGCTTTACATTTTAATGCGCTTCGCAATTAAGTTCCAGATATATTAATGCATTGAATTAATTCTTAATTTCAAAATTTCGAATCGAACGAGAAAAAATTGTAAAAATCTAATAACCGTCCACTTTTATTTTTATTTGAAGTACCTACTGACCTAATTGTCTATTTAATTAAATATTCGTATATGTATACCTGCTTTAATTAATTTAATGGAAAATTTAATTATTTTACGGTATTTATACAATTGGCAGAAAACTAAAGACAGATGCATAATATTAGATGCCATAACTTATTTTTTGGCGCAATTGGGTGGTAGGTAAATCATCAATTTTCGATAAATTATATGAAGTGTTGAGTAGGAAAATTAATTACCTCCATAATTAAAGCAAATTTTAGTAGGAACACAAGAAAGGACGCAATTATTAGTTATCGTAACTTCAACGAACCTAATTTGTAAAATAGTAATTTTTTCACCAATTAATTATCTTTAATTTGTTAAATTACATTAATTTAGCTAAACTGAGTAATTAAGGAGAAATTGACGTAAAACGAAAGGAAGAAGCGCGGATTTATTGTTAAGACTTTTGCAAGTCTAACTAAGCGTTAACTTCTAAATTTTCGAAAACTTACAAAAAGTTGTGGGTGTGAAAATTAATCCCCTTTAATTTACCAAGTTAGGTTAATTCAGCTAAACCCTATAATTAACGCGGAATTAACTAAAAACTCAATCGAGATGTACTTATTGGACGCCACAACTTTAATTAACCAGTTACGGGTCTAATGCCAAATTTATATAAAACTGACAAGATACAATTTTTTTGAAAAAAATAATTATCTTTAATTAGCTAAATTACTTTAATACGTTAAATTAGCTAAACCGAGTAATTAAGGAGAAATTGACGTAAAACGAAAGAAGGATGCGCTGATCTGTTGTTAAGACTTTTACAAGTCTAACAAGACGCTAACTTTTAATTTTTCGAAAAATTTCAAAAAGTAGTAGATGGTAAAATTAATCCCCTTTAATTTACTAAATTAGGTTAATTCAGCTAAACCCTATAATTAACGCGTAATTGACTAAAAACTCAATCGAGATGTACTTATTGGTCGCCACAACTTTAATTAACTAGTTACGGGCCTAATGCCAAATTTATCTAAAACTGACAAGATACAACTTTTTTGAAAAAAACAATTATCATTAATTAGCTAAATTACGTTAATTTAGCTAAACCGAGTAACTAAGGAGAAATTGACGCAAAACAAAAGAAAGATGCGTTGATTTGTTGTTAAGACTTTTACAAGTCTAACTAGACGCTAACTTTTAATTTATCGCAAAATTTCAAAAAGTAGTCAATGGGAAAATTAATCCCCTTTAATTTACTAAGTTAGGTTAATTCAGCTAAACTTTATAATTAACGCGTAATTTACTAAAAACTAAATCGAGATGTACTAATTGGTCACCACAACTTTAATTAACCAGTTACAGGCCTAATTGCAAATTTATCAAAAACTAACAAGATACCAATTTTTTGAAAAAATTAATTATCTTTAATTTGTTAAATTACATTAATTTATCTAACCTAAGTAATTACGGAGAAATTGACGTAAAACAAACGAAAGACGCGCGGGTTTGTTGTTAAGATTTTTACAAGTCTAACTAGACGCTAAATTTTAATTTTTCAAAAAATTTCAAAAAGTAGTAGATGGGAAAATTAATCCCCTTTAATTTACCAAGTTAGGTTAATTTAGCTAAACCCTATAATTAACGCGTAATTGCCTAAAAACGCAATCGAGACGCAGTTGTTGGTCGTCATAACTTAAACGAGCCAGTAACGGGCCTAATTATAAATTTATCATAAAACGGCAGGACACTAATTTTTTGAACAAGTTAATTATCTTTAATTTATTAAACAATATTAATTTAGCTAAACCAAATAATAAAGGAGAAATTCACGTACAATAAAAAGAAATGGGTGAATTTGTTGTCAAAACTCTGTACTTAAGTCTAACAAGGCGCTAACTTAAAGATGTTCAAAAAATTAAAAAAAGGTTTAGGTAGAAAAATTAATACCCTTTAATTTACCAAGTTAGGTTAATTCCGCTAAACCCTATAATTAACGCATAAATCATTAAAAATGCAAGCAAGACTCGATTATTTATTGGTCGTCACAACTTCAATGAACCAGTTACAATTACAAATTTATCGAAAATTGACAAGATTCTAATTTTTGAACAATTTAATTTGTTAATGTACGTTAATTTAGCTAAACTGAATAATAATGGAGAAATTTACCTACTTAGAACGATTAAAGATACGGGAATCCGCGTATTTGTTGTCACTGTTACGTCTTTGTCTGTCTGACTGAGTCGAAATTATAATTTTCAAAAAATTACAACTACTTTTTTGTAGGGAAATAACTTCCCTGTAATTTACCAAGTTAGGCTAATTTAGCTAAACCCTATAGTTAAGGCGTAATTAATTAAAAACTCAATCGAGGCGCAATTGTTGGTAGGACCCACTTGAATTAATCCAATTACTGGTCTAATTAGAAATTTATAAAAGAGCGGCAAGATACTAATTTTGTTACCAAATTTATTACCTACCTTTAAATTGCTAAATTACGTTAATGTAACTAAACGGAGGAAATTAACGTAGAACAAAAGGAAGATATGGCAATACGCGTATTTGTTGTCACCATCTTTGTAAAAGTCTGGCTGGCTCGAAATTATAATTTTCGAAAAATTACAACTACCGTTTTGTAGTAGAATTAATTCCCTGTAATTTACCAGATTAGGTTAGATTAGCTAAACCCTATAATTAGGACGTAATTAATTAAAAACTCAATCGAGACGCAATTTTTGGTCTCCACAACTTGAATTGAACCAATTACGTGCCTAATTATCTAATAAAATATTTTATAAAAAACGGCAAGATACTAATTTTATTAACAAATTAATTAGGTTCAATTTGCCAAATTACGTAAATTAACAAACCGAACAAATTGAAAGAAAGATGCGGGAATACGCGTATTTGTTGTCACCGTCTTTGTATAAGTCTGGGTGAGTCGAAATTGTAATTTTACAAAAATGACTAGTACCATGTTGTAGGAAAATTACTTTCCTATAATTTACCAAGTTAGGTTAATTAAGCTAAACCTTATAACTAAGGCGCAATTAATTAAAAACGCAATGGATCCACAGTGATCTGTCGTCATAACTTAAATGGGCCAGTTACGGGCCTAATTACAAATTTATCAAAAAACGGCAAGATACTAATTTTCTTCATTAATTAATTAATTACCTTTAATTTGCTAAATTACGTTAATGTAGCTAATCCGGAAAAATTGAATCACAACTTGAATTGAACCGAAAATTTAGCTAAATTTAGCTAATTATAATTTTTCGAACAATTAATTATAGGCTCTATTTTGTAGAAAAATTAATTCGCCTTAATTTACTATGTCATGACCTTGTAATTAACTCATAACTCGAGAACAGTTTTTGTTAAGATAAAAATGACCGTATATTTAGGTAGGTTTTTTGACCGAACTTCTACTTTTCTGTGGTGACCTTTACTGTAAGGTGATTAGGGGAGCCAATATTCGTAAAAATACTATTTAAGTTTACTTTTTTCAAAAATAAGGAAACTTTGCTTAATCTTGATATCGAATAAGATGAGTTTGAAAGCATTCAAAATATAAAAGATTAATTAACCCCCGGAGTGACTAAAATTGAGACTAAATTAATTAATTACGGTGCTATTAAAAACTTCCTTTGCAGCCAATTTCACGCTTTTTACTTCCGCGTCGAGTTTACAATTTACTTATAAATGAGCTTTAGTTTCCATCAAATGCAAGCTTAATTGGCTAGATTTAACATTTCGCTTCGAGCTTATACGTTACTCCTAATTACAAAACGATTGTTTTATCATTTCACGAATCCAGGACAAGGTTTTATTCCAATTTCTTGTTTACGTGAAATATTAGCAGCATTAGATGACCAACTCACAAACGACCAACTGGACGAAATGATTGCAGAAATCGATACGGACTCATCTGGCACGGTTGATTTCGAAGGTGAGCAAATTTTCATTCGAGCGCGCCCTTAGCTCAAAATTGTTTTCTCTCACATCACGTTTTAATCTTAAAGCCGTGGAAGAAAATACTATAAATCTTACAAAAACGTTGCTTAGACTATTCAATATAAAAGATAACAGGATTGAGTGTAATAAATAATGTTGTAAATCTGCAACTCTTTTGGGAAGTGACGTTTTTAGTTTAAACGGGCTAAGGGACGTTTTTGTTTGGGTTTAAAATAGTTAGGCGCCTTTGAGAGTCTAAAAAAGAGGAGAAAAGGTTTGAGTTTTAATTATTTTTGCAGAATTTATGGAAATGATGACAGGAGACTGAAGAAAATTCCCCAACCCCTCGCCCCCTCTAAGAATGTAATAAGATGAGTTCTCTGCATCAACTGCAGTTTTCATTTTAGTCTAAATAAATTTATAATAATTTGTAAAAAAATCAAAAAAACCATAATTTTAAGATAATTTTATAATTTGTAATAGAGATAAATAACTTTTGGCAAAGAATCGAAAACTATAAAAATAGTTCATGTTATTTTTTCAATAATAATAAAGTTATATATCCTAAAACAAATTTTCTTCTGCTAAACAGTGTTGGGTTTCACGAGATATATGACATAAATTCGAAATTTGGACGTCGGCGATAATTTATAGAAGATGCCAAAGTAACCTACATAGCAAAGTTGGATTTTTTTTCGCCAGTCTTATAAAAGAAAGGAAAGAAAATGATCGAACTTTTCGTATAATAAAAAAAAAGAATTTAAATTACCGAACCTTCGCTTGCCAAAAATATTTTTGACACAAAATACTTAAGATATGTTTTTTTAGTGGGTGGAACTTGAACTCAATATGTCAAATAAATAACAGGTATATTAAATTCAACTTAAATTCTTTACAAAAAGTGCGGATCTTATGCAGAAAAACATTTTCAAACGCCTAGAATATCTTTACTTTGAGAAACGCTATCTTAGTAGGCCAGTCAGTAGAGGGTTTCTATGACGCAAAAAATGGTGTAAAAGCTTTTATTTTTTCAAATTATTTATAAGGGTGTAAACATATATAAAACGAAAATGCTAACACGAGCGACTTCGGGAGACTTTTTGGCATCCAAAGAAACCCAAAATTTTAGGACTTGTTTTGTTTTTTCGTCTATAACTCCTAAACGGTGCATTTTAACGAAAAAGTTTTTCATAACAAATTAAAGAGCATTAAATTCTGCGTCGAATGAGTACCAACACTTAGTAATTCGGTCAAGCGGTATAGTCAACAACCGCGGTCAAAAAACGACAATTTTTTCAAACTTTTTCAAAAACTGACGTAGAATTATATATGAGGGTGCAGTTTATAAATTAGTACTCTAAGAGAAAAACCCATTAAATGAAAGTTGTAGAGCATCTAATTCTGCTTTCATGTGTACCAAAATTTTTTAATTCGGTCAAGGACACCTCTCCACATTGACAATATTCTGATGTCCGGCAGTTGGCATACGAAGGTATAGTAGGAAAATAGTCCAGTCGAATAAGGATTTTTGGTCAGAATAATAAAAATTTCTTATTGCACATCATATTTATAGAATAAGGGCGTGGTTAAAAATTTTTTAACAACAATTCTTGATAGTGCCTCTAAGTCGTGAATAAGAAGCTCTTGAAGTTGAATAGCGCGCCAAACTTTTTAAAAAAGTTTGAAAAACGGTCGTTTTTTGACCGCGGTTGTCGACCATATCGCTTGACCGAGTTATTAAGTGTTGGTACTCATTCGACGCAGAATTTAATGCTCTTTAATTTGTTATATAAAAACTTTTTCGTTAAAATGCATCGTTTAGAAGTTATAGGCAAAAAAACAAAACAAGTCCTAAAACTTAGAGGTTTTTTGGTTGCCAAAAAGTCTCCCGAGGTCGCCCCTGTTAGCATTTCTGTTCTTTATATGTTTACACCCATATAAACAATTGAAAAAAAATTAAAGCTTCTACACCAGGGACCGGCAACCTGGTGCCCGCGGGCACCTTGGTGCCCGCCAGACTTTTTGAAAGTGCCCGCCTGTAACCTGGTCAAATAAATGCAAAAACCCTTTTAAGTACACAATGTCCATTTTACAGAATTATAGTAACGGCGGTAATGAACAATACATTTTTTACCTCTTTTCCACCCGTATCACTAAGGGTTTTATAGAACTACGAACTAGGGTGGGGGTTTTGAAAAACATTTACAATTCAATAAGGTAGGATACAATGATTAAGACGATTTTAACAAAAATCATGAAATAAAGAGTGAAAAAATCTTAGATGTCGGGGAAATTTATAATTTTTTAAATTGCGATCTTGCATTTCGCCGAGTACAGTGAGTACCTAGATATTTAGTTGTGGTGAAACATCTTCTTTGGAGACACTATCAATCGCTTCTAAAATTTCTGAACTTCATTTTAAGTAGTTTGACCTTGAACAATCGATAATTTTCGCCAGCGGCGATAATTTTTCTCACATTTTTTGACCAGCCCCCCCCCCCTACATCCGAGGTGCCCGCCGCTATTTCAAAATTCTTAAATGTGCCCGCCAATACACCCGCCAGTGCCCCTGTTCTACACCATTTATTGTATCATAGAGAGGTTTTTTGGGTCTTCTACTGACTGGCCTATAGGCTTACCATTGCATTAAGAGATAAACTGGATAAACAGTTTGATATTTTGCAATTGCCTTCCGAGAGGCGGCACAGCATTATTTAAGAATACAGTTACTATTATACTCATATTTGCGTCCCAAGGATCGTAATCGAAGATTCCAGATGAGGAGCCGTCGCTCCAGCTCTTACGCCACGCCCACCGCTCTTTTGAGCGTTATAAATGGCTCATAAGCGGTCATTATTTTTTTAGTGGCCAATCGAATTACGAACTTACTTTAAAACAAAATTTATTTTAATGTAGGTACGTTTAGACGCGCATTGAAAATGTCCCAATTAAACTTCGTTTAAATTGAATCAAATAATTTTCTTTTACTCGAGTGGCTCGAGTACACTTTTACAGAAAAATTTTCTTTTAATTATATATGTTTGCGCTTAATTATGTATACCTTGCGTATATGGAAGGTTTGGCGCTATATTTTAATTAAAACTTTTGTCTACATTGTTAGTTGTAAGTGGCTCTTGTAAATTAAAATTTTTAATTATTATTGTTTTACTACGTGGAACGACACTGTTATGTTGTTCATAAGTTCTCGGAAGTTTTCAAAAGCGTTAAGAAAACGCATTTAATTTTATCTGCGCTTTTGAGCTTCAAAATTTTAAATGAATCGTTTTAAAATAGTCACACACATGTAAATTTGCTCCGCCATTTTTGTAGCACTCTGTATATTTTTATAGAAAACCTTGTCCAATGGGCATCTGTAGACTATCTAAGCATCAAATTTACACATGAACGATATCTAGACAACTCTTCATTGGTTCCAACTGAACCTTCTTTGGACGTCCAGTAAGACGCTCATACCGCAGACCCTCAATAAAACAGGATACAATAGATACCCTTGACATTTGAAATGCATGATATCCTTCGATTTGACTGTGCAAAATAATTGTTTATTATTTTTATTTGCGTTGTTGCTTTTTTGCTAAATATCGAGCGCAAAGCGCCATTGTCACAACTCACAAATTGAACCTATCCCTACTACTCTTTTGTGTCCACTGTTATGTAAAAGGAAAAGAGTAAAAATAATAGATAGATAAAGATAAGAAATGACAAATGAAGTTGTAGTAAATTTATATTATCTACTTTCATGCAGCGAATAAAATGGAAAGAACCAAATTAGTTAAGTTTTAATACAGAAAAGTTTTTTAAATGTTAGGTATGTAAGAAAATTGTTAAGATTGAGAGAGAGAAGGAAAAAGAAAAACTAAATTCGTAAGAAAGAAAATAAAACAAAATTTATGCAAAAGTTATGCAATGGAAAATAATTGAAAAGTGCATAAAACTTTCAGGCATTACAAGATAAAGCATGCAATAAAAAGTACCTAATATTTTTTTGTATTTACTATGTAAATCAGGCTTTTGAAATTAAGTTTTAATACGTATTAAGCTGTAAAACTAGAATGGTTGTTACATGGTGTTTGTCAAACTCCTTCTGTAAAGTTTTAAATGTTTTTACCAACACCATATAGTATGTATATGTGTATTTACAGCGTTGCTAATCAATGGCCACATCCTGTGGTTAACTTTGTTATTACACTAGCTTGAGAGCCGGCCCAATTAGCAATTTTGACAACTTAACAGTTCGAATAAAAATATTGTAAGCCCAAAAATGTTTTTGCAACAATTGCAGGAAGAAAAAATATATAAAATGGACACGCTACGGTGGCGCACAGAGTAAGATGCAAATATCGGCGCATGAAATTGTATTTTATTTTTACTATACAATACACAAATTTTTTTTAATGAAATGTATAATCGATTATGAACGTATAAGATAGGAAATTCTTTTTAGATTTCAAAAATATATAGTTTGCCCTATCTGTCTATTATAGTTTGTAAAGAATTTGCCAAAAACCTAAATTGAAGGCGCTTTAAAAAAACAGTTATTATTTGTTTTTTATTACTTTTACTAAAGTTTTAGTAGTTTTCTGATTAAATTAGGTTATAAAAATTCAACAATAACAATAAACAACAACTTTTGTTTTTTTAATTCGAGACACGCCCCTTTTGTACAAGTTTAGTTTTTTGTAAATAACTAATAAAGTGTATTAGATAGATATGACAAACTATATATTTTTCAAATCAGAAACAAAAGGCGCATCTAATAAGCTTGAAATCAACTATACTTTTCATTTGTAGAAAATTATTTGCAAATTGTACCATTGCAAAATAAACTGCACCTCGTTTTAAAAATGCGTTTTCGCACGTTTCGATTTCGAAAATTTGGCCAACTAGTCGACTCTCTAGTAATAACGAAGCTGCCAACAGGACGTGGTTAACGAATTAGGCACCCTATCGTATACAAAGCTAAGCTAAACTGAATGTACTAGTAGCGGCAATTTGTTGTTAACAGTAGTTACCTGACTCAGACTTCTATAGCTACTAGCGCTTCCACTGCGCGCCTGTAAAAACAAACGAAAGTTTGACGAAATTGTTAATTAAAAATCCATTTTCTCTACACTGCGATTTTTATCACAACCCAATCTGCGAAGGTTTTAATAATAAAAATCGCTTCAACTGTAAACTACCTACTAATCTACTAAAAATGTACGCTGAAGGTTATTTTGAGATCATCAGTTTAGCGTTGAAGGCGGAAAAATCGTGAAAGGGAGCGAAACGTCTTTGTTGTCAAATCACGTAACGTGCAAGCAAATTCTGCTTAATGATTTTATGCATCCGCCGTTGAGGAAAATCTCGACAAGGAAGTTCAACTTTACAATTCGACTTGCACACACTGCACGCTTAAACAATATTTGTAGAGATGGGCGTGGTAAAATACTAATAAGCACGGCCTGATTATTTTTCTTAAGAAGGCCATGTCTGTTCTTTAACTGGCGGGGACTACACTGTTGTTTTAGATTAGTTCGGTTAACTAGGGTCCAATTTAGTGTATTTTGACCAAATTCGTAAACGATGTATTATTATCATTATCAAAATTTGTGTCTAACAATTTTTCGTTTAGTTCACATCAAACACGAAACATATGAAGGTACCTACGCCTCTTAAGTTAACAGGAATCAATAGTAGAGTAATTGATGGCGTGTAGGAACGCACTCATACCGGGTGGCGACCTAATCCGAGAGCATAGGGAATTGACGTGTAAAAAGCCATTTTTGGAAATTGCTGCTCTCCAGTTTAACGTACGAGGTTGATACTGGTACCAATCGGAAGATAATTTTTAGCTTATGATCACGCCCAAAAATTGGCTCGTTAATGACTTTTAAAACCAGCCAACCGGTTTAAACGAGCTACTAGCTATTAATTATAGTAGTATACAAACAACAAACGATTACAATTTGTCTCATGACACGAAAGGAAATACGTTAGACATAATTACACTGCACGTTTGCAAAGAATAAAAGCTTGACCCAATACGAAGCCGTAAATTTGGGCGCGAATTCCGACGAGTTTTAAATTTTATAGAAAATCAATCTGAACTGAATGGGTACGGTAAACACGGAATAGACCGGACCGGAAGAGTTTCCATTATTAACCTTATACTTAAGTTGCGACTTTCCGAGAACTTTTAAAAGCTGATATGAGCTTTCATTGTTAAAAAATATAAGGGAGAACGATAGATGTATTATTAATGTAAATTGATTTCCCACACGTATTAATTTTAACTACATTATCGCATGATGGGTACGGAAAGGCTGTAATTTTGTTGGAAACTCGGCTTAGGAATTGTTTCTTTCTATAAGACACTCCCCTTGTCTTGTAGGTTTTAATATTCAAATGAAATAGAAACGACGTGTAGGTAGAGTGTAGACGTAATATACACGGTGATTAAATACACCCCTGTATGTGATTTAGTAGTGGGAGTTGAACAGTATTTTATTTAAAACGTGATCCGTCGCAGTGGGCTCTTTAAATAGATTTCGATTCCGAACCGAAATACAATAACTAAAAATTTTAATTTCGATACTAATTACTAATTAGTAATTACTAATTACCTTGCTACGGTTTCTTGTAGTAAATTCTTCCTTTGACGGTTTTCGCCTCTTATCCTTGAGGATCATTCTCGCAGCAGCGAACGCCATTTTCAGACAATTTGTTTACGAACTTCTTCTCTCTTCTTAATTAAATTTTTTTCTCTCTCTTCTTTCGATTAATTAATTAACAAACTACTAATACATATTTAACACGTAAATATAAATTATTTAAATTAAGGTCAAATTTTATTGCTTTTTGTTAAACTTTATTGCTTGTTTTAATCAATGTGTGTCGTTAGTGAACTGAAAAATAAAAATACGCCTCTAACTTTGTAACGAGTCGTGTTAAATTTTCGAAAAGTACAAAAATTATTTTTTGGGCTCGGACAGGCCCTGCATTTTTACTACTTAAGGAGTAGACGACCCCTCAAGTCTAATTTATTAGATGGGAATCGATTAAAAACCATTTATCGATTATACAAATTAATTACTTAAAGTTAACATCGGTTTTTTTAAGTTTTCCTTGTGTGGCTTTGAGCGTAATAATTTTCTACTTTATTCAGCGAAATTTTTTTTTCAACTCCCCTGAAAAGAAACGTTCGTTAAGGGTGGAATTTACGTTCTGTAATTGCCGAAATTAAATGACGTGCGCTATGATTAGTAATTTCGAACTGTTAAGCTGTAGAAATGCTCTAAGCTTCGAGCTTTTGCTTAATTTCCTCGTGAAGGCAAGCGCGCCATTTATTACTTATTACGAATGGGCTTTTCAACGAAACTTTTTTTTTAAATTAAAAATTGGGCAGCTTTTAATTTCGTAAATGGATTACGTACGTCGGCGATTTAAGTAGCGAAAAATAGGACGCCAAACGACGCACTTTTAACGTTTTTTTTTTTCTCCAAGCAACTCTTTAACAATTGCCTTAACTCTAATAATACCTAAAAGTAGTATCACTTGGGAGGGATGTTCAGGGTTCAAAATAATGAGGAGTGAGTACTGTAAGTTTATTATGACAAATAGAACAAACTAAAATTAATCGGTCCGCTCATAACTAATTTATTGAATAAATTATCACTTTATGTTTGCCGAAAAGTGTGTATCTACAAAATAAATCGAAAAGTTTGACCCAAAACTAAAGTTAATTGCAAATTTGAACCCAAACTAAAACGTTAAGCTTTTAATTATACAATCGTAACAGAAATAATAATTTTCTCTCTCGCCGAAATCGAGTCGGTTTTATTCGACCTTTACTGATTAATTAACTGATTAAGTCTTATTTACTGCACAAACGTTAACGTTAACTTTATACAATTTTCGCACCATGTCGTCGTTGCCGTTTGAAACAATTTCATAACATTTTACGATTAAATTACAGGGGTAGGTATACTCCGATATTTTATTTTTCAATTTTTTTTTACTTTTGAAGTCGTGGGCATTTTTAAATATATCAGGTATTCTACCGGGTGTTGTATTTATATGATACTTTAGGTCCAACGCCTCTATTTTAATATTATAGTAGTTGGGGGCCAGGGGGATGGGGGAATGATATAGACTTACTTTCATGAATCGTTCTTTAGGTATTTTGAGATACTGAATCCGAAGTTCTAGATAGGTTCTAGTGTCCAACCTAAACCATACATCTGACGTAAAAAAGTTTAGAGACATAATTTATAGTAAATTTAATGTACTTTATTTTTGTATAGGAACTCTTTTCTCTAAAAGTGCGTTATAAAGTAAGTTATAAGCGAAAAACTATAAAAAGACTTCTTTTTGGGTGATTTTGCAATTTTCGACAAACCTTAACGAACTCTAGTGTCTAAGCCGTTCGTCTGAAAGAAAAACCCTAAGAAACGTAATGTGTAGAAAATTAAATGTAGTACTTTATGTTGGTGTAGAGCCACTTTTCTTTAAATGCGTTATAAAATGAGTTAGAAGCAAAAAACTAAAAAGAACAGCTTTTTAGGTAAGTTTTTGGTCAAACTTTAACGGACTCTAGTGTCCAAATCGTTTGTCTAAAGGAAAAACCCTAAGAAACGTAATTTGTAGAAAATTGACTGTAATTTGTATTTTTAAAAAGACACTTTTCTCTAAAAGTGCGTTATAAAGTGAGTTAGAAGCAAAAAACTAAAAAGAACAGATTTTGGACGATTTTAGAATTTTCCTCAAGCTTTAAAGCACTCTAGTGCCTAAACCGTTCGTCTAAAAGAAAAACCCTAAGAAACGTAATGTGCAGGAAATTAAATGCACTTTATGTTAGTATAGGGGCACTTTTCTTTAAAAGAGAGTTATAAGCCAAAAACTAAAAAAAACAGCTTTTTTGGCGACTTTCAAATTTTCGACAAACTTTAACAAACTCTAGTGTCTAAGCCGTTTGTCTGAAACAAAAACTCTAAGAAACGCAATGTGTAGAAAATTAAATGTACTTTTTGCTGGTATAAAGCCACTTTTCTTTAAGTGCGTTATAAAATGAGTTAGAAGCAAAAAACTAAAAAAAACAGCTTTTTAGGTAAGTTTTTGTCAAACTTTAACGGACTGTAGTGTCCAAATCGTTCGTCTAAAAGAAAAACCCTAAGAAACGTAATGTGCAGGAAATTAAATGCACTTTATGTTAGTATAGGGGCACTTTTCTTTAAAAGAGAGTTATAAGCTAAAAACTAAAAAAAAACAGCTTTTTTGGCGACTTTCAAATTTTCGACAAACTTTAACGAACTCTAGTGTCTAAGCCGTTTGTCTGAAAGAAAAACCCTAAGAAACGCAATGTGTAGAAAATTAAATGTACTTTTTGCTGGTATAAAGCCACTTTTCTTTAAGTGCGTTATAAAATGAGTTAGAAGCAAAAAACTAAAAAAAAACAGCTTTTTAGGTAAGTTTTTGTCAAACTTTAACGAACTCTAGTGTCTAAGCCGTTTGCCTGAAAGAAAAACCCTAAGAAACGCAATGTGTAGAAAATTAAATGTACTTTTTGCTGGTATAAAGCCACTTTTCTTTAAGTGCGTTATAAAATGAGTTAGAAGCAAAAAACTAAAAAAAAACAGCTTTTTAGGTAAGTTTTTGTCAAACTTTAACGAACTCTAGTGTCTAAGCCGTTTGCCTGAAAGAAAAACCCTAAGAAACGCAATGTGTAGAAAATTAAATGTACTTTTTGCTGGTATAAAGCCACTTTTCTTTAAGTGCGTTATAAAATGAGTTAGAAGCAAAAAACTAAAAAAAACAGCTTTTTAGGTAAGTTTTTGTCAAACTTTAACGAACTCTAGTGTCTAAGCCGTTTGCCTGAAAGAAAAACCCTAAGAAACGCAATGTGTAGAAAATTAAATGTACTTTTTGTTGGTATAAAGCCACTTTTCTTTAAGTGCGTTATAAAATGAGTTAGAAGCAAAAAACTAAAAAAAAACAGCTTTTTAGGTAAGTTTTTGTCAAACTTTAACGAACTCTAGTGTCCAAATCGTTTGTCTAAAGGAAAAACCCTAAGAAACGTAATTTGTAGAAAATTGACTGTAATTTGTATTTTTAAAAAGACACTTTTCTCTAAAAGTGCGTTATAAAGTGAGTTAGAAGCAAAAAACTAAAAACAACAGATTTTGGACGATTTTAGAATTTTCCTCAAGCTTTAAAGCACTCTAGTGCCTAAACTGTTCGTCTAAAAGAAAAACCCTAAGAAACGTAATGTGCAGGAAATTAAATGCACTTTATATTGATATAAAAACACTTTTCTTTAAAAGTGCGTTTTAAAGTGAGTTATAAGCGAGAAACTAAAAATAACGTTTTGGGCGATTTTGAAATTTTCATCAAACTTTAACGCGCTCTAGTGCCTAAACGGTTTGTCTGGAGGAAAAAAATTGAAAAAGTAACTTGTACAAAATTTGATGTAGTTACTTTTATACTAAACACTTTTCTCCTAAAAGTGCACAGTTTCCGAGTTTGAAGTGAGAAACTAGAAAACAGCTTGTTGGTAGAATTTTGAAATCTTTGTCACACTTTAACTCCCTCTAGCGCCTAAACTGTTTTTTTAAGAAGAAAGCTTAAAAAATATAATTTGTAGAAAATTTGATGTAGTTTATGCACTTTTTCAAGAAAAGCGTAGTTTTCAAGTTATAAGCTACAAACTGAAAAAAGAGCATTTTTTCTAAGAATGTCTACAAGATGGCAAAGTTAAAATTCGGATTCAGGATTCCAAAATGGCCAAAATGGATAAAGAACGCTAAAGGAAAACTTCTATGTTTTTTCCAGGATTTTCCTCTTATTTTCCCTTACTGACAGCGCTATTTGAACCCCAGAAAAAATTTACTTCTTTTCAAAACTTTGGTCACGTGAGACCCAGTTTAAAAATTTTTAATTTCTAAAGCCTCACCGTCAAGTGGATGCAACTTGAACCAAGTGTACTCCAAACTTCAATTTGATCCTCTTAATTTTTTATACAGGGTGTTTCAAAAAGCCCTTGTGTAACAGCTAATGAGAAAAAGACACCCTGTATAAACCTCAACTCGTACATTTATATTTAAAAAAACTTTTGCGTGCGCAGAAATTAAATAAAAAAGATTTAGATACGTAGTAGAGGATTAGAGATTACCTCGGTTAAGGATTAGCGTTTTTTAACGAAACAAAAACTACTTTAATTAGCGTTTTAAATTTTATTAATAATGTAAATCTTTATACGAGGCTATACTCTGCTTGTAGAGATAAAACCTTGCGCTTGTGGCGATAGTTGAAAATTAAAATAGAAGCCTCGAGTCGTATTTCGGAGTTTATTTTGTGTCCTATTGGGGTTTCATCCTTGATCTACTTTTTTTTTGATATTGCAGTGGATGCTACAGAGCTATAGACGTTGGGCTTAAAGCTTATCTTACTACTTTTATCGTCGCCGACTTTTGCAAAAGTTGCTATATATCCAAAATATATAAATCTCATTTTATATAATGGTAGTGCGATGTTTCTGTGCGGATCAAGAAAAAGGATTGGAATAGGAACCCTCATACTTTTCTAAAAGGATAAAAGGCGTAAGAATGTTATAATTTAAAAAGTTGGTGTAGTAAGTGGAAATTTATAGAAATTTTTTTAATAAAAGAGTTTGTTATTACTTTTCTTCAATGGGCCCGTATATTAATTGTAATTAAGTTACTTTTAAAGAGACAATGTTGGCAAACGTTAAACTAGAACTTTTCGAACCGTCCCCGTATTGGAATAAAATCTCTCAGGTTTTAGGAAAACAAATCTGGATATGTTTATTCCGAGTCGACAACGTGAAAAGTAATTTGTCTTCAACTTCGAGCCAAATAAAAGGAAGAGGAAAAAAAAAGGAAAAAGGTCAAATTGGTATCTTTCCATTTTCTCAATATAACAGTTATTACTTCACCCTTAAACCAAAATTTAGCACTCGATTTAAATTTTGTCCGAATTTCCGCGTGCATTTCTCATTCCAATCGAGCTTAAAAAATCAATTTGCGAATAACTCGTAAAAAAACTATCGTCGTCTCGCTAAGCTCTCCGACGCTTTCTTGCATAACTAAAATTTAAAGTTCCGCTAAATCCTCTCTCGATACTCTTTCGAGTTATTAATCGCTCAAGTTTTAACGACGAGTAGGTAGGTACGTTAAATTACTAGAGAAAATCAGTAGTAAGAGAAGTCTCCGAAATAGATTAGGACGGAGAATTCGTCAGATGATATTGAGAATTGGGGCAGAGTAAGGTATTATCGATCTGGCCCGCCTTTCTCGCTCGAACAACACGTTAAGGGATAGTGAAAAGCTCGATCCTAATGCCGCCGTTCGCTTAATCTTAAAATTCTATCGTAAACATTATTTATTGACCGGATTAAGATGCATTAAATCCTCTCTAGCGACTCCAATCTGAGAGAGGTTAAAATGGATTCACTTACGTATGATTAATGGAGACAAGTGTAGTAAGGGGTCGCTCAGGATTGACACGAGTGGCTCCTTGCGGCATTAAAAAAATTGTTACAACTTACAACCCCAGGAGGGCACAGTGTTAAACTTTTGTATTTTTTGGGGATGTTTCCGAGTCGCTAGTGGAATATTCAAATAAAAATTCGTGGTGGTCGTAAAAATGGTGCTAGAGACTCCATTCTGATGTTGTTGTGATGGGAGAGAACCACACTATTGTGAAAAAAATTGGAAGACTTTTCGGCTCGCGCAAATCTTCCTTAAGTGGCCTTCTGTTAGAGAATATTTTCTAGTTTTCTCAAAAATGGCGAGTTGCGGTCGTTGCAATGCGATTTCGTTAAAAATTAAAAATTGAAAGTGCCAGTAAGTGCTTTCATATTGCGCCTTTTCTCTACTTGCTACAAAAGTATCACAATCTCAATATCTGTTTCTCACGCGAGCGTTTGGTCTAATCATGACAAATACGCACAAAAGAAACTCCTAACTCCCAAATACGCTAACATTATGGAGATACTTTACACTTTACATTATCTAAATTACGACTAAGTTTATCCCGTAATAAGCTACCAGAACCTCTTTTTAACAGAGAGAACGTATAAAATTACAAATTGGATAGAATTAAAGGATAAAAAAAGAATTTAAATCCACTACATTTTCGAAACTTGTTTACGAAGTTGAAAAGTTGCAAAATTTACAAAAGAAAAGAATCTCGACTCTTTTTATCAAAGAGAGCCCTCTGATTATTTATTCTTATCAAACGAGC
Organism: Malthinus flaveolus; assembly: GCA_950108345.1. NCBI lineage: Eukaryota > Metazoa > Arthropoda > Insecta > Coleoptera > Cantharidae > Malthinus > Malthinus flaveolus. Next base: position 9,809,671 of record OX467288.1, on the reverse strand, counting down.
TCCTTAAATTTTTATTTCTCGTTTATTTGCTCCCCAAACGTTATAAACTATCCGAAGGGTTAAATGTCGAAAAGGTCGACATCTAAAGACGACGTTCTCGCGTCAAGAACCAATTAAAGCTAATTTCTTGCCCTTAAACGGCAACTTAATAGGGATTAAACCTTGTGATTGCTACGTGTTTAAAATTACGACGTTGAAATAAAAAATGCAAATTGGGATACAAAATGAGAGAGTGCCCTATAAGTATCAAATTTTGTATCGCGAGAGACTAATAAAGTTAATTTTTACTCTCGCATTATACATTTTCTTTTCTCGGCGATACAGTTTTGCTTTTCGCTTTAAGTTTGATGGCTTTTTTAAATTCACGTCTCAAGGCACAAAACTGCTCTTATAAGCCGTATTTGTAAATTATTGATTGACTCTCAAAATGGTGTTTATATCAAATTCGAGACTCATTGTGGGAGCTTTTCAAGTTTTCCTATTACGAGCACTAATGTGTTTTATAAAGTAACGCAAGTCGAGAATATTGAGCTTTATTTAAGAACCAACTTGGAGCTTTTAAACAAAATATATACATTTTTCGTATACTTTATTTGAACACGGTAAAGCCTTTAAGTTCGAATAATAGCTCGTTGGAGGATTTTAAAAAATAATAATGGGCCACTCCAAGTATAGGGAGGAGTTTATAAGAAAATTTTGACGCGCCCTGTACGAAAAAAACAAAAACAAACCCAAATACATTTATTAATCACAACTTTATTGCGTAAAGGGCTGTTTAATTATTTGCGGCCTAAGCTCTAATCTACGCCACTAATTTATTCAAATTAAAAAATATACAGGGTCTGAGCGCAGGATACTTCGATGCTGTTATAGTTAAGGTTTAGTTCAGAAACTAGATTAAACTTAATTAGGGAAGCTATTTTACAATATATAAGGTGTTTACTCATTCTGCGATGGTTTCGCGTTATTTAAAGTGAAAAATAGCAACGTCGTTTAAGAACTTCCTTAAAAAATTTATTTTGGCTACCCTGTACGCTTTTAGGCAATGAAATTGTAATGTGGCCTAAGAGCCTCTGTTTATACTATAAAAGTACAAAAATATTTTCTTGAAAAGGACCTTTGAACATTGTACGATTTTTTAAACATTGGAGTTCAAAAACTGTGTTTTAATAATTTAAAAAGATTTTTAGTTGGAATTCAAATATTTCTGGAACTGCCTGCGTATTCCAGAATAACCTTACGGATGCGGTAGCGTCCCTATAGTTTAATTTTGTTCCTGAACAGAACTATAACTATATAATAATAGAAACCGAGACATCAAGCTCGAACGGACTGTGACCTGGCCCTGTATAATTTAAAATAGTTTTGCACAGTAAAAATTGAGTAAACGATATCGTTTGAATTACTTTGACAGGCTCTGGTGCCCTTATTTGTTAATTTACACGGCCAATTTATACAAACAAATTTACAGAAAATTTAATTTTCTACTAAAAGTCTCTATAACATATTTTCCTCAGCTCATTAATTTTTGAGAAAAACAGAATTTTCTTACTGCACAGTAAGACTTGAGTAAGCGATATCGTTTGAGTTACTTTGAGAGTCTCTGGTGCCCTTATTTGTTAAATTATACGGCAAATTTATAAAAACAAATTTACAGAAAATTTAATTTTCTACTAAAAGTCTTTATAATAATTTTTCCTCAGCCCATTAATTTTTAAGAAAAACAGAATTTTCCTAAATCACAGTAAAATTTTAGTAAACGATATCGTTTAAATTACTTTGACAGACTCTGGCGCCTTTATTTGTTAATTTATACGGCAAGTTTATATAAACAAATTTGCAGAAAATTTAATTTTATACTAAAAGTCTCTTTAACAATTTTTTCTCAGCCTATTAATTTTTGAGAAAAACAGAATTTTTCTATCACAGTAAAATTTTAGTAAACGATATCGTTTAAATAACTTTGACAGGCTCTGGCGCCCTTATTTTTTGTTAATTTACACGGCAAGTTTATATAAACAAGTTTACAGAAAATTTAATTTTCTACTAAAAGTCTCTATAACATATTTTCTTCAGCTCATTAATTTTTGAGAAAAACAGAACTTTCCTACATCACAGTAAAATTTTAGTAAACGATATCGTTTAAATTACTTTGACAGACTCTGGCGCCTTTATTTGTTAATTTATACGGCAAGTTTATATAAACAAATTTGCAGAAAATTTAATTTTCTACTAAAAGTCTCTTCAACAATTTTTCCTCAGCCCATTAATTTTTGAGAAAAACAGAATTTTCCTACATCACAGTAAAATTTTAGTAAACGATATCGTTTAAATAACTTTGACAGCCTCTGGCGCCCTTATTTGTTAATTTACACGTCAAGTTCATATAAACAAATTTACAGAAAATTTAATTTTATACTAAAAGTCTCTTTAACAATTTTTTCTCAGCCTATTAATTTTTGAGAAAAACAGAATTTTTCTATCACAGTAAAATTTTAGTAAACGATATCGTTTAAATAACTTTGACAGGCTCTGGCGCCCTTATTTTTTGTTAATTTACACGGCAAGTTTATATAAACAAGTTTACAGAAAATTTAATTTTCTACTAAAAGTCTCTATAACATATTTTCTTCAGCTCATTAATTTTTGAGAAAAACAGAACTTTCCTACATCACAGTAAAATTTTAGTAAACGATATCGTTTAAATTACTTTGACAGACTCTGGCGCCTTTATTTGTTAATTTATACGGCAAGTTTATATAAACAAATTTGCAGAAAATTTAATTTTATACTAAAAGTCTCTTTAACAATTTTTTCTCAGCCTATTAATTTTTGAGAAAAACAGAATTTTTCTATCACAGTAAAATTTTAGTAAACGATATCGTTTAAATAACTTTGACAGGCTCTGGCGCCCTTATTTTTTGTTAATTTACACGGCAAGTTTATATAAACAAGTTTACAGAAAATTTAATTTTCTACTAAAAGTCTCTTCAACAATTTTTCCTCAGCCCATTAATTTTTGAGAAAAACAGAATTTTCCTACATCACAGTAAAATTTTAGTAAACGATATCGTTTAAATAACTTTGACAGCCTCTGGCGCCCTTATTTGTTAATTTACACGTCAAGTTCATATAAACAAATTTACAGAAAATTTAATTTTATACTAAAAGTCTCTTTAACAATTTTTTCTCAGCCTATTAATTTTTGAGAAAAACAGAATTTTTCTATCACAGTAAAATTTTAGTAAACGATATCGTTTAAATAACTTTGACAGGCTCTGGCGCCCTTATTTTTTGTTAATTTACACGGCAAGTTTATATAAACAAGTTTACAGAAAATTTAATTTTCTACTAAAAGTCTCTATAACATATTTTCTTCAGCTCATTAATTTTTGAGAAAAACAGAACTTTCCTACATCACAGTAAAATTTTAGTAAACGATATCGTTTAAATTACTTTGACAGACTCTGGCGCCTTTATTTGTTAATTTATACGGCAAGTTTATATAAACAAATTTGCAGAAAATTTAATTTTATACTAAAAGTCTCTTTAACAATTTTTTCTCAGCCTATTAATTTTTGAGAAAAACAGAATTTTTCTATCACAGTAAAATTTTAGTAAACGATATCGTTTAAATAACTTTGACAGGCTCTGGCGCCCTTATTTTTTGTTAATTTACACGGCAAGTTTATATAAACAAGTTTACAGAAAATTTAATTTTCTACTAAAAGTCTCTTCAACAATTTTTCCTCAGCCCATTAATTTTTGAGAAAAACAGAATTTTCCTACATCACAGTAAAATTTTAGTAAACGATATCGTTTAAATTACTTTGACAGGCTCTGGCGCCTTTATTTGTTAATTTATACGGCAAGTTTATATAAACAAATTTGCAGAAAATTTAATTTTCTACTAAAAGTCTCTTCAACAATTTTTCCTCAGCCCATTAATTTTTGAGAAAAACAGAATTTTCCTACATCACAGTAAAATTTTAGTAAACGATATCGTTTAAATAACTTTGACAGCCTCTGGCGCCCTTATTTGTTAATTTACACGTCAAGTTCATATAAACAAATTTACAGAAAATTTAATTTTATACTAAAAGTCTCTTTAACAATTTTTTCTCAGCCTATTAATTTTTGAGAAAAACAGAATTTTTCTATCACAGTAAAATTTTAGTAAACGATATCGTTTAAATAACTTTGACAGGCTCTGGCGCCCTTATTTTTTGTTAATTTACACGGCAAGTTTATATAAACAAGTTTACAGAAAATTTAATTTTCTACTAAAAGTCTCTTCAACAATTTTTCCTCAGCCCATTAATTTTTGAGAAAAACAGAATTTTCCTACATCACAGTAAAATTTTAGTAAACGATATCGTTTAAATTACTTTGACAGACTCTGGCGCCTTTATTTGTTAATTTATACGGCAAGTTTATATAAACAAATTTGCAGAAAATTTAATTTTCTACTAAAAGTCTCTTCAACAATTTTTCCTCAGCCCATTAATTTTTGAGAAAAACAGAATTTTCCTACATCACAGTAAAATTTTAGTAAACGATATCGTTTAAATAACTTTGACAGCCTCTGGCGCCCTTATTTGTTAATTTACACGTCAAGTTCATATAAACAAATTTACAGAAAATTTAATTTTATACTAAAAGTCTCTTTAACAATTTTTTCTCAGCCTATTAATTTTTGAGAAAAACAGAATTTTTCTATCACAGTAAAATTTTAGTAAACGATATCGTTTAAATAACTTTGACAGGCTCTGGCGCCCTTATTTTTTGTTAATTTACACGGCAAGTTTATATAAACAAGTTTACAGAAAATTTAATTTTCTACTAAAAGTCTCTATAACATATTTTCTTCAGCTCATTAATTTTTGAGAAAAACAGAACTTTCCTAAATCACAGTAAAATTTTAGTAAACGATATCGTTTAAATTACTTTGACAGACTCTGGCGCCTTTATTTGTTAATTTATACGGCAAGTTTATATAAACAAATTTGCAGAAAATTTAATTTTATACTAAAAGTCTCTTTAACAATTTTTTCTCAGCCTATTAATTTTTGAGAAAAACAGAATTTTTCTATCACAGTAAAATTTTAGTAAACGATATCGTTTAAATAACTTTGACAGGCTCTGGCGCCCTTATTTTTTGTTAATTTACACGGCAAGTTTATATAAACAAGTTTACAGAAAATTTAATTTTCTACTAAAAGTCTCTATAACATATTTTCTTCAGCTCATTAATTTTTGAGAAAAACAGAACTTTCCTACATCACAGTAAAATTTTAGTAAACGATATCGTTTAAATTACTTTGACAGACTCTGGCGCCTTTATTTGTTAATTTATACGGCAAGTTTATATAAACAAATTTGCAGAAAATTTAATTTTCTACTAAAAGTCTCTTCAACAATTTTTCCTCAGCCCATTAATTTTTGAGAAAAACAGAATTTTCCTACATCACAGTAAAATTTTAGTAAACGATATCGTTTAAATAACTTTGACAGCCTCTGGCGCCCTTATTTGTTAATTTACACGTCAAGTTCATATAAACAAATTTACAGAAAATTTAATTTTATACTAAAAGTCTCTTTAACAATTTTTTCTCAGCCTATTAATTTTTGAGAAAAACAGAATTTTTCTATCACAGTAAAATTTTAGTAAACGATATCGTTTAAATAACTTTGACAGGCTCTGGCGCCCTTATTTTTTGTTAATTTACACGGCAAGTTTATATAAACAAGTTTACAGAAAATTTAATTTTCTACTAAAAGTCTCTATAACATATTTTCTTCAGCTCATTAATTTTTGAGAAAAACAGAACTTTCCTACATCACAGTAAAATTTTAGTAAACGATATCGTTTAAATTACTTTGACAGACTCTGGCGCCTTTATTTGTTAATTTATACGGCAAGTTTATATAAACAAATTTGCAGAAAATTTAATTTTCTACTAAAAGTCTCTTTAACAATTTTTTCTCAGCCTATTAATTTTTGAGAAAAACAGAATTTTTCTATCACAGTAAAATTTTAGTAAACGATATCGTTTAAATAACTTTGACAGGCTCTGGCGCCCTTATTTTTTGTTAATTTACACGGCAAGTTTATATAAACAAGTTTACAGAAAATTTAATTTTCTACTAAAAGTCTCTTCAACAATTTTTCCTCAGCCCATTAATTTTTGAGAAAAACAGAATTTTCCTACATCACAGTAAAATTTTAGTAAACGATATCGTTTAAATAACTTTGACAGCCTCTGGCGCCCTTATTTGTTAATTTACACGTCAAGTTCATATAAACAAATTTACAGAAAATTTAATTTTATACTAAAAGTCTCTTTAACAATTTTTTCTCAGCCTATTAATTTTTGAGAAAAACAGAATTTTTCTATCACAGTAAAATTTTAGTAAACGATATCGTTTAAATAACTTTGACAGGCTCTGGCGCCCTTATTTTTTGTTAATTTACACGGCAAGTTTATATAAACAAGTTTACAGAAAATTTAATTTTCTACTAAAAGTCTCTATAACATATTTTCTTCAGCTCATTAATTTTTGAGAAAAACAGAACTTTCCTACATCACAGTAAAATTTTAGTAAACGATATCGTTTAAATTACTTTGACAGACTCTGGCGCCTTTATTTGTTAATTTATACGGCAAGTTTATATAAACAAATTTGCAGAAAATTTAATTTTATACTAAAAGTCTCTTTAACAATTTTTTCTCAGCCTATTAATTTTTGAGAAAAACAGAATTTTTCTATCACAGTAAAATTTTAGTAAACGATATCGTTTAAATAACTTTGACAGGCTCTGGCGCCCTTATTTTTTGTTAATTTACACGGCAAGTTTATATAAACAAGTTTACAGAAAATTTAATTTTCTACTAAAAGTCTCTTCAACAATTTTTCCTCAGCCCATTAATTTTTGAGAAAAACAGAATTTTCCTACATCACAGTAAAATTTTAGTAAACGATATCGTTTAAATTACTTTGACAGGCTCTGGCGCCTTTATTTGTTAATTTATACGGCAAGTTTATATAAACAAATTTGCAGAAAATTTAATTTTCTACTAAAAGTCTCTTCAACAATTTTTCCTCAGCCCATTAATTTTTGAGAAAAACAGAATTTTCCTACATCACAGTAAAATTTTAGTAAACGATATCGTTTAAATAACTTTGACAGCCTCTGGCGCCCTTATTTGTTAATTTACACGTCAAGTTCATATAAACAAATTTACAGAAAATTTAATTTTATACTAAAAGTCTCTTTAACAATTTTTTCTCAGCCTATTAATTTTTGAGAAAAACAGAATTTTTCTATCACAGTAAAATTTTAGTAAACGATATCGTTTAAATAACTTTGACAGGCTCTGGCGCCCTTATTTTTTGTTAATTTACACGGCAAGTTTATATAAACAAGTTTACAGAAAATTTAATTTTCTACTAAAAGTCTCTTCAACAATTTTTCCTCAGCCCATTAATTTTTGAGAAAAACAGAATTTTCCTACATCACAGTAAAATTTTAGTAAACGATATCGTTTAAATTACTTTGACAGACTCTGGCGCCTTTATTTGTTAATTTATACGGCAAGTTTATATAAACAAATTTGCAGAAAATTTAATTTTCTACTAAAAGTCTCTTCAACAATTTTTCCTCAGCCCATTAATTTTTGAGAAAAACAGAATTTTCCTACATCACAGTAAAATTTTAGTAAACGATATCGTTTAAATAACTTTGACAGCCTCTGGCGCCCTTATTTGTTAATTTACACGTCAAGTTCATATAAACAAATTTACAGAAAATTTAATTTTATACTAAAAGTCTCTTTAACAATTTTTTCTCAGCCTATTAATTTTTGAGAAAAACAGAATTTTTCTATCACAGTAAAATTTTAGTAAACGATATCGTTTAAATAACTTTGACAGGCTCTGGCGCCCTTATTTTTTGTTAATTTACACGGCAAGTTTATATAAACAAGTTTACAGAAAATTTAATTTTCTACTAAAAGTCTCTATAACATATTTTCTTCAGCTCATTAATTTTTGAGAAAAACAGAATTTTCTTACGGCACAGTAAAACTTGAGTACTAAACGATATCGTTTAAATTAATTTAAATTAATTTGATAAAATTTGTTTTGACGAACAAATTTTTGTCATGATTCCGTTCTCTTTTGGGGTTAAATGATAGTTTAGACACCAACTGTTACAAAGTTTTAAAATGTCACATTTCCCCAGGAAATAGGTTGAAATTTTAACAGTATACTGGTGTTCCTCTGTCAACATGATTAAATACAATGTAATTGTTCCCCAGCGCTAACCAAATAGACCCCGTAAAATTGCTTTTACTTAAACTACTTTATAAGAGTAAAATTTGCAAATTTACACTTTAAATTTTAGTTGAAGTGCGGCAAAATTCAAACCCCCTTTTTTTAGGGGGGAGCGACACACTCCGAATATTGATTCGTTTCGTTGAGAAAAAGCTATTTGAGTTTGGACAAAAAAGTGAATACTTTTTTAATTTGTAATTGAGTGTCTCGTTTGGAAGAATTCTTCAAATCTCTTCGCGACGCAATTCGCGACTGAAAATTTAAATTGAGTTACGTAAGGGGGGATCTTTGTGTTCTGGAAAGAAAAAGTGTATAAAATAAAATGAGGATGCAAACGATTGGTGCTTTTGTAAATTGTGGTATGCCAATTTTTGTGGTTTCGGACAATGAAAACTCGGAGGAAACATTTTAATTTAAGATTTTACTTGCCAAGAAGTAATGTTCGAAATATATTAGGGTTGAAATGGTTTTAGGGTTGCAATATTGATCAGGCCAGTTTACGGGACGTTTTGTCTTGGCACAAAAATAACAAGAGGAATAATAATAAAAATAAAATGTAAGAAACTTTACAGTGTACACATACACATTTTAATGCTCGAATAAGTCTGAAAAGTTGACTTTTTTGGAGATAAATCGTTCCACTTTATACGAAAATGCGGAAAATTTTAAGAGCGTTTACAAAAGAATGTTTATATTGCGGTCAAAATGAGACAACGTCTTCCCTAATTAATTGTTTGTACTGGTAAAATTTTTTAAGTCTTATCCAGGGCGGTCCTTACAGATAGAATAGGGTGTGACTACACCAAGACAAGCAACTTAGTTGACGCTTTTCTCGAAAATGGTGGGTGTTGGCGACTTTTAACAAGTACACCTTTTGTCTTTAGAAATAATGTGCGTATCAAATTATTTCCATAAATTAACCGTACAGTTACAAATTAAAAAGTTATAGTACTATTTTGATAGTCGAACGTGGCGTAACTGGTAAATCTTCCGAAAACTGTTCTGTTGCAAAAATCTCGAGAACTGTCACACATATCAAAAATATCTTTTAACAAAAGTTGTTAACGCCTTAATTTTCAATAAATTCTGTATTTGCGTATTTTTATGTAAGTGCCACAATAAGGCCAAAAAAGCACCCCGAAGATACTTAAAAACAGCTAAAACAGTTGCTATACACGACTTTTAAAGTTAACCACTTTTGAATCCATTTTGTGGCCTTACCTTGGCACCCATTCAAAAATATCAAAGAAAGAAATTTATAGGGACTTAAGTGAGGAATAATTTTGGTTTTCAAAAAGTTATTTACAAGAGCCCCCTTTGTAGCAATTTGCAATAAAATCTCTGCTGCTGTTTTCGTGCGACCCTGAAAATGCTTTGCATATTTTAGAGTCGAATAAAAATAAATTGTATGCGCGTAAGTAGCAAAATTTTCATATTTCGTATATTTTATAGCAACACTTTTCGATTTACAAGAATGTAACAGACGTGTGTATACCCGTATATATAAACTAAGCTCTCGACACCATTTTATTGCCCTCGAGAGATTCAGATTCGCGAAATTTATAACATTCCAAAGTCGATTTCTTCGCCAATTTTGACGTTTAAATAAGAAAAATAAATTGTAACAAAAGTTGGAAATATTAAAGTACAAATAATATAAATTTTTAAAAAATCGCAAACGGAACTTTTTAAGTTGGAAGTTTAAAAGCTTTTGTTCTTGGAGAATTGCTCGTGTCACTAATTTTCTGTTTATTATAAATAAAAATGGTTTTATTGTCAAAAACTGGAGAAAAATTCCAATTTTGTATACTTTGTTTGATTTTATTTCATTTATTCCGCCTCCACACACTCAAATTAAATCATTCTAGTATAATTTGAGAATTTCAAGATGATCTACTCTAGTGCCTTAAATAGTCAAGTAATTAGGAGAGCTAATTTAGGCAAAATAAGCGTGTAAAAGGGCATTCTATGTCCGGTATAAAACCGCAACTTTCGAAAAAGTTCAAAGTTTCGTAATACATATCATACAAGGCGTCCATTAAAAAAGCTTGAAAAAACTTAATGACTACACACTTTGTCTAAAAGCAGAATGATGCTTTCTTCTGCGAACGCCTTGTAAATTTATCTAGGAGATTTTGTCTCAAAACTTGTTTCGTTACATGTAAACGACGCGTAGCTTAAAAATCCATCAAGGGGCTTATTGCGTTTTTGTTAAGATATTTCTATATGAAGGAAAGGAACCGAATGCATTTCTACGGAAGCTCTTAATGTTGTCAACAAAAATTTACTAACCTACGTTGATTTAGCTTTAATAACAACTTATTACAAAATTGTCAAGTAATAGTCCTAGAGGCTTTCGGAAAGCTATAGCTCGTTCCTGTCGTATCTAAAGTTTCGCTCTCTTGAGAATGGAACGTATTTTGTTACAGAGACTGGGGGGGGATGACAACTTAAAATGTTACTACAGTTTCTGATAGCGACCTTTGTGACCTATAATTCTGTTTAGAACAATTTTTTACTTAAACTGTCAAATAATGGCCTTAGAGTAGGTATCTCAAAGCAAGGTCCTTCCTGTCACCTGTAAAAATGCGTCCTTTGAGCATGAACCGTATTATAACAGAAATTGTGGGATGAAAATCTAAAATGTTATTACAGTTTATGATAGCTACCTTTGAGGCCTTCAATTTTGCTTAGAACAATTTATTACTTAAACAGTCAAATAATAGCCTTAGAGTATCTCAAAGCTAGGTGCTTCCTGTCACCTGAAAAAACTTGCGCCCTCTTGAGCATAGAACGTATTGTTACAGAAATTAGGGAACGAAACCCTAAAATACTATTACAGTTTTGGATAGCTTCCTTTGTGGCCTACAATTTTGGTTAGGATTATTTTTTACTTAAACTGTCAAATAATAGCCTTAGAGTCTCTCAAAGCTAGGCCCTTGCTGTCATCTGTTAAAAGTGTGCCCTCTTGAGCATGGAACGTATTATTACAGAAACTGGGGGATGAAACCCTAAAATACTATTACAGTTTTGGATAGCTTCCTTTGTGGCCTACAGTTTTGGTTAGGGCCATTTTTACTTAAACTGTCAAATAATAGCCTTAGAGTCTCTCAAAGCTAAGTCCTTTCTGTCATCTGTTAAAAGTGTGCCCTTTAGAGCATGGAACGTATAATTACAGAAACAGGGGGATGAAACCTAAAATATTATTACAGTTTTGGATAGCTTTCTTTGTGGCCTACAATTTTGGTTAGAGCCATTTTTTACCTAAACTGTCAAATAATAGCCTTAGAGTCTCTCAAAGCTAGGTTCTTCTTGTCACCTGTAAAAATTGCGCCCTCTTGAGCATGGATCGTATTATTACAGAGACTGGGAAATGAAAATTTAAAATGTTATTACAGTTTCTGATAGCTACCGTCGTGGCCTACAATTTTGATTAAGCCTATTTTTTACTCAAACTGTCAAATAATAGCCTTATAGTCTCTCAAAGCAAGAACCTTCCTGTCACCTGTAAACATTGCGCCCTTTTGAGCATGAACCGTATTATAACAGAAACTGGGGGATGAAAATCTAAAATGTTATTACAGTTTCTAATAGCTACCTTTGTGGCCTACAATTTTGGTTAGAACCATTTTTTACTTAAACTGTCAAATAATAGCCTTAGAGTCCCTCAAAGCTAGGTCCTTCCTGTCACCAGTAAAAATTGCGCTCTCTTGAGCATGGAACGTATTATTACAGAAACTAGGAGATGAAACCCTAAAATACTATTACAGTTTTGGATAGCTTCCTTTGTGGCCTATAATTTTGGTTAGGACCATTTTTTACTTAAACTGTCAAATAATAGCCTTAGAGTCTCTCAAAGCAAGAACCTTCCTGTCACCTGTAAACATTGCGCTCTTTTGAGCATGAACCGTATTATAACAGAAACTGGGGGATGAAAATCTAAAATGTTATTACAGTTTCTAATAGCTACCTTTGTGGCCTACAATTTTGGTTAGAACCATTTTTTACTTAAACTGTCAAATAATAGCCTTAGAGTCCCTCAAAGCTAGGTCCTTCCTGTCACCAGTAAAAATTGCGCTCTCTTGAGCATGGAACGTATTATTACAGAAACTAGGAGATGAAACCCTAAAATACTATTACAGTTTTGGATAGCTTCCTTTGTGGCCTATAATTTTGGTTAGGACCATTTTTTACTTAAACTGTCAAATAATAGCCTTAGAGTCTCTCAAATCAAGAACCTTCCTGTCACCTGTAAACATTGCGCTCTTTTGAGCATGAACCGTATTATAACAGAAACTGGGGGATGAAAATCTAAAATGTTATTACAGTTTCTAATAGCTACCTTTGTGGCCTACAATTTTGGTTAGAACCATTTTTTACTTAAACTGTCAAATAATAGCCTTAGAGTCCCTCAAAGCTAGGTCCTTCCTGTCACCAGTAAAAATTGCGCTCTCTTGAGCATGGAACGTATTATTACAGAAACTAGGAGATGAAACCCTAAAATACTATTACAGTTTTGGATAGCTTCCTTTGTGGCCTATAATTTTGGTTAGGACCATTTTTTACTTAAACTGTCAAATAATAGCCTTAGAGTCTCTCAAAGCAAGAACCTTCCTGTCACCTGTAAACATTGCGCTCTTTTGAGCATGGAACGTATTGTTATAAAAATTGGGGGATGAAATCCGAAAATCTTATTACAGTTTCGGATAGCATTCTTTGTGACCTACAATTTTGGTTCCTAACATTTTTTACTTTAACAGTCAAATAATAGCCTTAGGGTCTATCAAAGCTAGGTGCTTTCTGTCACCTGTAAAACTTGCGCCCTCTTGAGCTTAGAACGTATTATTACAGAAATTGGGGTATGAAAACCTAAAATGTTATTACAGTTTCTGATAGCTACCTTTGTGACCTACAATTTTGGTTAGAGCCATTTTTTATATAAACTGTCAAATAAGACCCTTAGAGTCTCTCAAAGCTGGGTGCTTCCTGTCACCTGTAAAACTTGCGTCTTCTTGAGCATGGAACGTATTGGTATAGAAATTGGGGGATGAAATCCGAAAATGTTATTACAGTTTCTGATAGCTACCTTGGCGGTCTACAATTTTTGTTAGGGTCATGTTTTACTTAAACTGTCAAATAATAGCCTTTAAGTCTCTCAAAACTACTCAATTGAATGATTTCAAGAAATTAATGATTGGTTTCTTAAACAAAGCTATCTGTACCAATAATAGAAACTTGTAAACTGCCAATATTTTTACTGCTTCTTAAGGGTAATTTAGTAATAAATAAAAGTGTTTATATAACATTTTAACGTATGTCTACAAATAAAGGCGCTAGAGTCTATCAAAGTTTGTTACCGTATGTGAAATAGTCAACTTTAACAAAAGTTCGATTTTTACAAATATTTTCTCGAGAACTCGGATATTTGATAGAAACAATATTTACGTTCGCCGTAACTTTTCTTAAGTGCCGAAAGCTCAGGTTTAACCCTCTCGAGTATAAAAAATTATATATTGCTTATCGCAGCGCTAACGCCTATAAAAAGGGGTTAAAGAAAAATTTTAACGCCGTAACATTCTTGAACGAAAACGTTTAGGAAAGAATTTCGTTATTTAATTATTATCTTTGAAAGGACGCGAAAAAGCACGAAATTTAAATTCTTCGCAAATAGGGTGTGAAACTTTTTAAGTTGTTGCGCGCTGTAAAATGCAGCAGGTAAAAAGGAAATGTATCGAGTCGAGCTGCTGAGAGTTTAAAAAAGTTGTTTTCAGGTGGAAAATTAGCGGCAGTTGAATTGCTATCGCTTGCCGTCTTTCTTTTTTTATATTCGCATCTCCGCTTTCGAGAGATTTCAAGTAGGAAATATTGAAAACTCCAGATTTTCTCTTTAGAAATGTTTTAGTTTTTCTCGTAGAATTCTCATTTACGCCATTTTTGCCATTTTCTTTCGAGTGCTCGTTTTTTTTTCGATTCGCAAATTTTTTCTGGGCGCGCTTAATGAGTTTTAAAAACGAAAATGGTTTTCTCAAGAAGTGGGCTGTTTATCGAGTGCTTTTTATCTCCTTAAAAAATTTTCCATTTTCCACCTCGTCAAGTGTTCGCTTGAATAATGGTGCAAAACTAAACTCTTCAGCGTCGCAAAAAGACAAATTCAAATTTTTATATTTTTATCTTCTTCTTTCCGTCGCCTTCGGTGTCTAAAATTGGAATTTTGTCTAGAATTTAAATTGCGCACCCTTTGTTCCAAGTTTAATACTGTTTGCGCCGACTAAGGTGGCGTAAAGCTGTAGGTTTGCGCTCTATACGCTGTGGTTTGATGTGGTAAAATTTATTTTTAGTTGCTGATTGGCATAATGTCACTAATTTATTTTTAAAACTATTTGTTAATATTCAATTGTTAAAATAACCTCATAGTTACTAGAAATTTCAAAGAGTGAGGTTATGTTGAAATAGCTGCTTTGTTTTTCATAGAAAGTATAACAAACTATATATTTTTGAAAAGTCCGAAGAAAGGTCTTTTTAATTGTAACAAAATTATGTATAGTTTTTATTAAAAATTGAAAGTTCCATTGCGACCTCTAATTTATTCGCTGAATTGATTTTTAATTAAATGAGCAAAATTTTCCCCTAGAGAGAAAATTAAGGAAAATTTTTCGGTTCATTTTATCGAAAAAATCTTTATACGATAAAGGTCGTGTACTTTAGAGCAAATTAAGCGGTTTGCGTGCCAAATAAAAACGCCACGCGTTGCTAATACCCAAATTTTTCGATAGAAAAACCAGTGGAGATTTTCCACGAAGAAATTTTCCAAAAAATTAATTTTTGTTCGTCGTACAAAGTACAAAGCGAATGAATACTAACTATTCTGCCTACACACGATTTTGCATCATAATAGAGCATTATTCTATGCATGCGTTGTGGAAACTCGTCTTGTGAAAATTAAAAAAGAAAACAGAAATAGAAAACTTTACAAAATAAAAATGAAGTTTTGAGTTGAACAAACTAACTCAAAGACGACGACAAGTAACCAATCAAAAAACTTAAAAGATTTTTCATTACTCGTTACCGGATAATTGAATTTACGAGTTTTCTCTCGTAAATTAATAATAAATTCGTAACTAAACCGTTTTTGTTTACAATAGGGGTAGTTACATAACAAGAGGCACTAATAACATTAACTTTAAATAATTAACGACCCAAATTGATTCAATTGAAAGTAACACGCCAGTTACAAAGTTAGAAGAGCGTCGTGCTTTTCACTTTTGACTTTCGGGAATTTCCACAAAAAGTTTTTTTTTTTTTTCAAAATTCCAAACCTTTCTTTATGTGAACTGTAAATTTAATAAAGTCTAGCGTTTGTTTGTGAGTTATAACGTGGTTCATTAATCGAAATTGAATTACGATAATTTTTTTTTTAATAATTCGATTCACAGCGCACCAAAATCACGTGACTAATTCGTAATAACAGTAGGCACTTTACGAATCGCGGTCAGATGGCGACTGAGTGGGCGCCTTTTAAGCTGCAACATTCGAAACTTGAGGGTAGGTACCAACCATATGCAACTTGCGCAAGCGAACTGTTAAACTGACCTACCTGTATACTGTACACTGTACATTTATTATATTTTTGATCAAATATTAATTTATACTAACAATTATTTACCTCAAATTAATTACCGTCTCGCTAAAGAGCTCTAGCTTGACGATAAGGGGGTGGTTCGCGAACGTGCCTCGACTGACAAATTTAGACTTGAGCTCAAGATTTGTTTACGAACTTTGCGATTTGTAAGAAAAACTTAAATTTACTCCAATTTTGACATGAGTCCGTGGAGGGAAGCCAATTGTGAGACTTGTAGTAGCAAATTTGTTTAGATAAATTTCCGTCATAAACAATAGAGACGCTCTAGGGCGTCCCAAAGCTAGTCAATCGTTACCAACAACACGCGCCAACTTGAAATTTTTCAAATTATTATAATTTGACATTAAATCGTTAAATTGTGGAGTTTAGAGAGAATTATTTATGGCGATTTGGAATTGATTAATAGCGTGTCGGATTAGCTACTTCGGATTTTCCACTTAAACAAATTAAGGGGCCAGGCCGGTCCTCAGAGCTACTCAACAGTTTTGGGACACGAAAAGTCTACTCAAAACTCAAAACTAATATTGTAGTTTGGCGAAAAGTCACAGGACTTAGAATTGGAAGTAGCCACCGAAGGGCAAGCTCAAGGCGTCCTAAATGAATTGTCCTTTTTTGAAATGGCCCTGGGGCCATTTTTAGGATCATTTTTTGACAAAAATGCGCTAATAGAGACTACGAGACTTCTCAACACCCTTTGACTATTAATGGGCCGTTTTTGTGAAACTTCTCAATAACAACGTTAAAGCTCTGCAGAGCGCTCTCAATGCTACTCAAGACTTGTAGCCAATTCCGTTGGTTTCATTTTATTAAAATAAACGCTAGTAGTTTGAGAGAAGCTTAGAGTTTACGCTCAATCCATTACAAGCTCAGTAGAGGTAAAAGGGGGACTTCAGAGAGGCATATTAATGAGGAGAACTTCAGAGAGGCATATTAATGAGGGGGACTTCAGAATGGCATACTAATGAGGGGGACTTCAGAGCGGCATATTAATCAGGGGGACTTCAGAGGAGCATACTAATGAGGTGGGTGGAGCTATGACGTCATTGTGCACCCATTGTGCTCCTCGTATATAATTTAGTCCCCTACAAAGTTTATAGTTTGAGCTTTTCATCCAGATATACCAGTAAGCGGTTCAGACTCTCTCAAAGTTCCTCCAGAGAGACTTGGTACGGAAAATACATAATTTTGTAAACAAATTAAACTTGATACAATACGAATTATTTATTTAAACAGTAATTCAACTGAAATTAAACGTTGTTTTAATGGAGACGTCCTACATAAATTTTAAGCTTGTGGTCTTTAAATTACTCCAAGATTAAGTACCTGCTTTTGAATGTTGGCCGTTTCATAAATTTACAACGAGCAAAATTGTATTGTTATGCCGCTTGAAGCATTATTTGCTAAAACTCGATTGTTTTATTTACAAAAATTTTCAAAGCTTTGTGGAGTTTATCAAAATTTAGCGCCTAATTGTTTTAAGGGTCGTTTCGCACGCAACCGGATACGGCAAGACTCGCGTGAACGCGTCTATACCACTCACCGGCTCGCTACTACCCGTTCGATTGTCGACAGATTTAAAACCTCTCCATCTTCGTACATTCCGTAGTTATGCCTTTCCACTAGCCACCCAGTAGCTTCACCGCCCAATATCCCATATCTATGGTAAGGTTAATAAGTTCGTTTCTAACTCACCGTTCTTTCAGGGTCAAGATCGAAGACGAGAAGTCCACCCCCAGACGTGTACTCGCAGGAGTGTCACAAGGAGCAACCCTTTCTCCCCATCAATTTGCCATTTTCACCAGCGACATGCCAAAGACTGAAGCCACTAGCCTCTTCATTTTCATCGACGAGACAGGCCAGCTGCAGCTGCAGCTGCAGGGACTCTCGACTCGTTCAAACTCGCCTGCAAAACGCCGCCGACAACCTGTAGCGTTGGTTCAAGAGATGGAGGATCGCAGTCAACGCGACCAAAAGCGCAGTCGTCTTCTTCACGAAGCGTCCCAGCCTCCAACGACCACCCAACATCGTGATCTTTGGCCAAGCCAAGACATATCTTGGAAGAACGACACACGATACTTGGGACTCACCATCGACAAAGGTCTCACATGGAAGCCCGACATCGAGGGAGCACTTGCCAGAGCGCGCGCCGCCTACTCCGCCCTTCTCAGGAACAACTCTGGACCTCAGGAACAAGTTGCTTCTGTATAAGACCGTCATCCGACCGACAATGACCTACGCCGCTCCCGCCTGAGGGTACGCCGCTCCGACTCACATCAAAAAGTTACAGACAATCCAGAACAAGATCCTACAAACCATAGTCGACGCACCATGGTTTGTGCAAAATCGGAACATCCACAAGAACCTCTAGATGATCAGCATCCAGGATTTCATCCGTGAAGCAGCCGTCAAATTCCACGACGCAACGCTGGACCTCGAAAACCCCACCATCCGAGGATTGTGGGCTACAACGTCTACGAAACCAGACTCTGTATGAGACCCAAGCAGAGTCTAGTTTTCGTCCACCATGACCGACAATAACCAATGTTCGCCTCTGGCAAACGAAGTAAGACGCGTATCGTCAGCGACTTTGGTCGCATTTTATAAGTCACGTACTCGTAATTTTATTTACCCATGTTTTTATCTTTTCAGATCCAACCGATGAAAGAAGAACGGAAGACCCAGTCTTCCAGAGCTCCATAGCCATTCAAGATCCACGATCCACGATCCCAGTAGCCTCCGGACAGAGTAAGACCCGGGGACTACCCGACTGTAATAGAGCGTGTGAACGCTCTCTATGTATTCGTCCTCACATATCGCAACTCATTAGTTTCCATTAAAATTTTTATGCGGTGGCTCTACTTGCCATTATTTGGATTATCCGAAAAAATTATAACTTTAACGCTACCACCCAAATAAGCTAAACGCGCTTAAAGACACAAATTTTAATGTTTCAACCTAAACGGTCGTTTCGGGTTTAAATAGAGAGCACGCGAGGCGTTACGAAATGTTTCACATGTATTCATTCATTTAATGCCACCATTGCTCTCTGAAGAGCTATTAAGGCGTAGTTAAGATAAAAATGTGAATCAAAGTCGAATTTACTACAAAAAAGCGTAAAAGATAAAATAGTGGAAGAATTTAGTTCGAATATTGCATTTTGAATACGTCGAGCTTTAAAAGAGCTATTATCCGAATAGAAAAAGCGTTTCAAAGGGCACTTTTCAAAGCTCGTCCAATTAATTTGTGGTTTAATTTTTAATTTACGGCTTAGTTCTGCTCTAGGCTCAATGTTTAACGAGTAGAAAGCCGTAAAGTGTCTGAAAGGTGGAGCGTTTAAAAGGTCGGCCGTTTAAACTAGTTGTGTTTGCACTAAAGGGCAATTAAAACAAATCTCCTACCCTTGAAACTGCAACTTAACGGAATTAAAGCCGCGATTGTTACATACTTGAAAGCTCAAAGGACGAAAATGCGAAAAATAAAAAGGGGTGGCACAAATGCATTTAGATTTAGATTGTTTCCAACCCAACTTTTAAAAGTTACCGATTATTTACACACCTTGGCCCATTTTTTTTCTCGAAGTAAAGTATTTGCGTAACAAAACTTTTTTGCAACGAGGTGCTTTAAAGCCAAGTTTCGTAGATGTTAATTTAATGTAAAAATAATTGAGATTGATCGGGGCGGAAATAAAATGTTCATTTTCGGCGCTTCCTTAATTGGATAAATTAAATTTTCCAAATTTTACGACGGTTGGACAAAAAGTTTACGCGTGCATCAACTAAGTTTTAATGTTAGTTTTAATTACTAATTAGTAATTAAATTGAATAGAAAACTGGCAGGCACTTTAAAGACGAAAAACAATATTTAAAAAAATATTGTTATTGGCAATTCATTGGCTAGCTTTAGGTATTATTTATTGCTCAAAAATACACCCAATTTAGTTGTCCGTTTCAAACAATTTTAATCATACTATTTAAAACTCGCTTGCTTGCTTATTTTTCTAGATTTACTCATTTTGCTCAAGATCTGGAGAGAAAGTGGATGGCATTAATTTTTACGGTAACATCTGACTTTTCTATTTTCATTTTTCGTAAGTATAGGTTTATTGGGTAGATCTACTACTTAAAAGTGAAAACAAGTTAAGTATCTCATGAAAACCTTTAAACCAAATTGTTTTAAACTCACTCGTTTAGCCTAAAATCAGATAACAAAAGTAATCTTTAAAATATTGCGTTTTATGTTTAAGTTGCCCCTATTTATGTAGTCATTGCTAGGTTCTTGAGACTTTATCCTACAGAGTCGGTTTGGTAATCGAATCATCTCCCAAAAAGTCTTAAACGATATTTTTCTAAACTCACTCGTTTAGCCTAAAATTAGATGCAAAAAGCAATTTCAAGATTGTGTTCTATGTTTAAGTTGCCCTTAGTTATGAAGTCATTACTAAGCTTTTGAGACTTTTCTCCTCGAGAGATTATTAGGTAATCGAATAATCTCTCAAAAAGCCTTGAACGATACTACAACTCACTCGTTTAGCCTAAAATTAGATGCGAAAAGCAATTTCAAGATTATTGTGTTCTATGTTTAAGTTGCCCTTATTTATGAGGTTCTTGCTAAGCTTTGGAGACTTTTCTCCTAAAGAGACAATTAGGTAATCAAATAATCTCTCGAAAAGCCTTGAACGATATTTCTATAAACTCACTCGTTTAGCCTAAAATCAGATAGGAAAAGCAATCTCTAAAATATTGCGGTTTATGTTAAAGTTGCATCTATTTATGTAGCCATTGCTAGGTTCTTGAGACTTTATCCTACAGAGTGGGTTTGGTAATCGAATCATCTCCCAAAAAGTCTTAAACGATATTTTTCTAAACTCACTCGTTTAGCCTAAAATTAGATGCAAAAAGCAATTTCAAGATTGTGTTCTATGTTTAAGTTGCCCTTAGTTATGAAGTCATTACTAAGCTCTTGAGACTTTTCTCCTCGAGAGATTATTAGGTAATCGAATAATCTCTCAAAAAGCCTTGAACGATACTACAACTCACTCGTTTAGCCTAAAATTAGATGCGAAAAGCAATTTCAAGATTATTGTGTTCTATGTTTAAGTTGCCCTTATTTATGAGGTTCTTGCTAAGCTTTGGAGACTTTTCTCCTAAAGAGACAATTAGGTAATCAAATAATCTCTCGAAAAGCCTTGAACGATATTTCTATAAACTCACTCGTTTAGCCTAAAATCAGATAGGAAAAGCAATCTCTAAAATATTGCGGTTTATGTTAAAGTTGCATCTATTTATGTAGCCATTGCTAGGTTCTTGAGACTTTATCCTACAGAGTCGGTTTGGTAATCGAATCATCTCCCAAAAAGTCTTAAACGATATTTTTCTAAACTCACTCGTTTAGCCTAAAATTAGATGCAAAAAGCAATTTCAAGATTGTGTTCTATGTTTAAGTTGCCCTTAGTTATGAAGTCATTACTAAGCTTTTGAGACTTTTCTCCTCGAGAGATTATTAGGTAATCGAATAATCTCTCAAAAAGCCTTGAACGATACTACAACTCACTCGTTTAGCCTAAAATTAGATGCGAAAAGCAATTTCAAGATTATTGTGTTCTATGTTTAAGTTGCCCTTATTTATGAGGTTCTTGCTAAGCTTTGGAGACTTTTCTCCTAAAGAGACAATTAGGTAATCAAATAATCTCTCGAAAAGCCTTGAACGATATTTCTATAAACTCACTCGTTTAGCCTAAAATCAGATAGGAAAAGCAATCTCTAAAATATTGCGGTTTATGTTAAAGTTGCATCTATTTATGTAGCCATTGCTAGGTTCTTGAGACTTTATCCTACAGAGTGGGTTTGGTAATCGAATCATCTCCCAAAAAGTCTTAAACGATATTTTTCTAAACTCACTCGTTTAGCCTAAAATTAGATGCAAAAAGCAATTTCAAGATTGTGTTCTATGTTTAAGTTGCCCTTAGTTATGAAGTCATTACTAAGCTCTTGAGACTTTTCTCCTCGAGAGATTATTAGGTAATCGAATAATCTCTCAAAAAGCCTTGAACGATACTACAACTCACTCGTTTAGCCTAAAATTAGATGCGAAAAGCAATTTCAAGATTATTGTGTTCTATGTTTAAGTTGCCCTTATTTATGAGGTTCTTGCTAAGCTTTGGAGACTTTTCTCCTAAAGAGACAATTAGGTAATCAAATAATCTCTCGAAAAGCCTTGAACGATATTTCTATAAACTCACTCGTTTAGCCTAAAATCAGATAGGAAAAGCAATCTCTAAAATATTGCGGTTTATGTTAAAGTTGCATCTATTTATGTAGCCATTGCTAGGTTCTTGAGACTTTATCCTACAGAGTCGGTTTGGTAATCGAATCATCTCCCAAAAAGTCTTAAATGATATTTTTCTAAACTCACTCGTTTAGCCTAAAATTAGATGCAAAAAGCAATTTCAAGATTGTGTTCTATGTTTAAGTTGCCCTTAGTTATGAAGTCATTACTAAGCTTTTGAGACTTTTCTCCTCGAGAGATTATTAGGTAATCGAATAATCTCTCAAAAAGCCTTGAACGATACTACAACTCACTCGTTTAGCCTAAAATTAGATGCGAAAAGCAATTTCAAGATTATTGTGTTCTATGTTTAAGTTGCCCTTATTTATGAGGTTCTTGCTAAGCTTTGGAGACTTTTCTCCTAAAGAGACAATTAGGTAATCAAATAATCTCTCGAAAAGCCTTGAACGATATTTCTATAAACTCACTCGTTTAGCCTAAAATCAGATAGGAAAAGCAATCTTTAAAATATTGCGTTTTATGTTAAAGTTGCCCCTATTTATGTAGTCATTGCTACGGTTTTTGAAACTTTTTGAGACTTTTCTCCTAAAGAAACGGTTAGGCAATCGAATCATCTCGCAAAAAGCCTTAAACCATATTTCTATAAACTCTCTCGTTTAGCCTAAAATCAGATAGGAAAAGCAATCTCTAAAATATTGCGTTTTATGTTGAAATTGTCCCTATTTTTGTAGTCATTGCTAGGTTTTTGAGACTTTATTCTAAAAAATCGGTTAGGTAATCAAATCATCTCCCAAAAAGCATTAAACTATATTTCTATAAGCTCACTCGTTTAGCCTAAAATTAGATAGGAAAAGCAATCTCTAAAATATTGCGTTTTATGTTAAATTTGCCCCTATTTTTGTTGTCATTGCTAGGTTCTTGAGACTTTATCCTAAAAAATCGGTTAGGTAATCGAATCATCTCCCAAAAACCATTAAACTATATTTCTATAAACTCACTCGTTTAGCCTAAAATCAGATAGGAAAAGCAATCTCTAAAATATTGCGTCCTATGTTTAAGTTGCCTCTATTTATGAGGTTATTGCTAAGCTTTTGAGACTTTTCTCCTAAAGAGACGGTTAGGTAATCGAATCATCTCTCGAAAAGCCTTAAACCATATTTCTATAAACTCTCTCGTTTAGCCTAAAATCAGATAGGAAAAGCAACCTCTAAAATATTGCGTTTTATGTTGAAATTGCCCCTATTTTTGTAGTCATTGCTAGGTTTTTGAAACTTTATCCTAAAAAATTGGTTAGGTAATCAAATCATCTCCTAAAAAGCATTAAAATATATTTCTATAAACTCACTCGTTTAGCCTAAAATTAGATAGGAAAAGCAATCTCTAAAATATTGCGTTTTTTGTTAAATTTGCTCCTATTTTTGTAGTCATTGCTAGGTTCTTGAGACTTTATCCTAAAAAATCGGTTAGGTAATCGAATCATCTCCCAAAAAGCAATAAACTATATTTCTATAAACTCATTCGTGTAGCCTAAAATCAGATAGGAAAAGCAATCTCTAAAATATTGCGGTTTATGTTAAAGTTGCATCTATATATGTAGCCATTGCTAGGTTTTTGAGACTTTCTCCTAAAGAGACGATTAGGTAATCGAGTCATCTGACGAAGAGCCTTAAACAATATTTTTATAAACTCACTGGTTTAGCCTAAAATCTGATAGGAAAAGCAATCTCTAAAATATTGCGTTTTATGTTGAAATTGCCCCTATTTTTGTAGTAATTTCTAGGTTTTTGAGACTTTATCCTAAAGAGTCGGTTAGGTAATCAAATCATTTCCCAAAAAGCATTAAAGTATATTTCTATAAACTCACTCGTTTAGCCTAAAATCAGATAGAAAAAGCAATCTCGAAAATATTGCGTTTTATGTTAAAGTTGCCCCTATTTATGTAGCCATTGTTAGGTTTTTGAAACTTTATCCTAAAGAGTTGGTTAGGTAATCGAATCATCTCCCAAAAAGCCGTAAACCATATTTCTATAAACTCACTCGTTTAGCCTAAAATCAGATAGGAAAAGCAATCTCTAAAATATTGCGGTTTATGTTAAAGTTGCATCTATTTATGTAGCCATTGCTAGGTTTTTGAGACTTTCTCCTAAAGAGACGATTAGGTAATCAAATCGTCTCACGAAAAGCCTTAAACAATATTTTTCTAAACTCACTCGTTTAGCCTAAAATCAGATAGGAAAAGCAATCTCTAAAATATTGCGTTTTATGTTGAAATTGCCCCTATTTTTGTAGTAATTTCTAGGTTTTTGAGACTTTATCCTAAAGAGTCGGTTAGGTAATCAAATCATCTCCCAAAAAGCATTAAAGTATATTTCTATAAACTCACTCGTTTAGCCTAAAATCAGATAGAAAAAGCAATCTCGAAAATATTGCGTTTTATGTTAAAGTTGCCCCTATTTATGTAGCCATTGTTAGGTTTTTGAAACTTTATCCTAAAGAGTCGGTTAGGTAATCGAATCATCTCCCAAAAAGCCGTAAACCATATTTCTATAAACTCACTCGTTTAGCCTAAAATCAGATAGGAAAAGCAATCTCTAAAATATTGCGGTTTATGTTAAAGTTGCATCTATTTATGTAGCCATTGCTAGGTTTTTGAGACTTTCTCCTAAAGAGTCGGTTAGGTAATCAAATTGTCTCACGAAAAGCCTTAGGTTAGGTAATCAAATCGTCTCCCAAAAAGCATTAAACTATATTTCTATAAACTCACTCGTTTAGCCTAAAATCAGATAGAAAAAGCAATCTCTAAAATATTGCGTTCTATGTTAAATTTGCCCCTATTTATGTAGTCATTGCTTGGTTTTTGAAACTTTCTCCTAAAGAGACGATTAGGTAATCGAGTCATCTGACGAAAAGCCTTAAACAATATTTTTATAAACTCACTGGTTTAGCCTAAAATCTGATAGGAAAAGCAATCTCTAAAATATTGCGTTTTATGTTGAAATTGCCCCTATTTTTGTAGTAATTTCTAGGTTTTTGAGACTTTATCCTAAAGAGTCGGTTAGGTAATCAAATCATCTCCCAAAAAGCATTAAACTATATTTCTATAAACTCACTCGTTTAGCCTAAAATCAGATAGAAAAAGCAATCTCGAAAATATTGCGTTTTATGTTAAAGTTGCCCCTATTTATGTAGCCATTGTTAGGTTTTTGAGGCTTTTTGAGACTTTTCTCCTAAAAAGACGGTTAGGTAATCGAATCATCTCCCAAAAAGCCTTGAAGAAAATTTTTCTAAACTCACTCCTTGAGCCTAAAATCAGTTAGACAAAGCAATCCCTTTATTTATTGCGTTTATGCCTAACTTGCAACTTCGTGGCTAGGTTTTTGAGATTATTCTTCAGTACAGGGTAGGTACTCAACTTATTTCACAAAAAGCCTTGAACAATATTTTTCTATACTCACTCGTTTAGCTAACAATTTAGATGGAAACCAGATTTTACCATTTATAGCTTTTATTGTAGTGTGGGCTCATGGTTTCAGTGGATCAATGGCTATTACGTGAATTTCATTTTTAAATTCGGCTAAGTAATGAAATTGTGTCCTCACAGAGGAATATCCATTCCCATTCCATTTTCCTTATAAAATTAGACTATATTCAGTCCAAATTTCCATTTGAAATATAATTTGCGAAATCATTCCGTTCAGACAGATATTTACACGAATTTGTTCCTTTTGTAAAGTAGAAACTGCAAATTTATAACTCGTACCTACTACTAATTTTATATAATCTCTTGACTAATTTTAATTGTAACGATTCCCCAAAGTAACTTACATTTCGAATTTAATTATTTATGGTCAGATTGTTCTGTTGGATTGTTAACAAAAGCTCCTTTCAACTTTCAAAAGTTCCTATCTATACGTTATCCGGCGAAATTCACATTAAACCTAAAACTGAACTCAACTACAACTAGAGCAACTCTATAAAGTCGAATTTAATAATACGAACGTTATTCCTCGAGTATAAGTTGACTAACGACGTGTGCTAGATCAAACGAATTTAAAAATAATGAGATCGTTCGAAATGGTCGCGCTTCGAATTGTTTTAATAAATTTTTCGACGAACGTGCGACGATGGCTAAAATTATTACACGCGTGTAGTTTGTCTCTGGTAAAAGAGAAGAAATTAATAATCAAACTAAGCTTAAAATCCGCCCTTGGGCGAACTCTACTTTCGAGTTTAATTACCACAAGGGTGGTAAATTTAAAACACCTTTATAAAGTGCTCGTTAAGTGCCCTTAAAATTTTTTTTGGCAATTTAACGCACACGTAGAGTAAAAAAGAAACGCTTCCATGTCTAAATTCGGTCGTTGAAATGTAATTTTTGCTCTTTATAAGTTTAACACTTTAATAGTGGCTCTGATCGATCAAATATTTGACACATTTTAAGACGAGACGTCGCAAACGGAATGACATAGTAAGAGGAAAACGTTTCAAATAATTTTTATGTACCTACTTGTGAGGGCACTGGTAAAAAAACGTGCGCCACCCCAAACCGTTATTTCTCAAAACTTACCTTGGGCCGCCCCTGGTAACATTTTCATCAAATTAATTGTATTTTCCTTAATATTCGCTCTTTTTTTTAGAAAAGCAACGTTATAGCGAGGTAATTTTTCTTTTTAAAGTCTACTCACTTCATTTTTAGTGACTGACATGGCAGGTTTCCACTTGAAAAGCTCGTCGATTCGTCTTGGAAATTTTGAAAGTTAATTAACAATCAATACAGGAAAGTATGTGAAGCTACAAATTTTAAAAGCAGCCGTTAGTCTTGAGTAAACCGAGCTTTTAGCGTAACTCTTATAGAAATCTTAACTCATTATAATTTTAATAGAGCTTTCGATACGATGAAACGGGTATTGAAATTAGATTTTCCGTATATTATTGATTTGTCATTTCCAATATCCACCCGAAAATATAAACGCATTACCTCGAATTATTGTGCGAGAACACAAAAATAATTAATTAATTTTTAACCGATTCTCTCAGCCGAGCCCTCTTCGACAATTAATATTTTAACGTTAAAAGCTTCTTTGGAAAAAAAATTAATAATTAAACAATCAATTACGTAAAGAAAATTAATATGATTGTTACAATTTCTTAAGTGGTATCGTTAACTTTGTTCGTATCTAGAAGAGAAAATTCATTTTACTTTTTAAAAAGAATTTCGCATTTTAAACTCGCGAGCTGATTAAAGGCGTTTGTTCCTGTTAATTCTAAATATAATTATAGCTAAATTTCAAAGCATAATTAAGGGCCATTAATTTTAATCTTATTTGATCTGCCGTTCCCTTTGATAACTATATTGTTTGAATATAATTCGACGACTGTTTGTACGGAAAACATTAATTTTCTCAATCGACAAGAGATTAATAACATACGAATTAATTTTTAAACAGAAAGAAAGTCTTTTAGTGGAAACTCAAAGCTTTCTTTTGAGAGTAATTTTTTAATTTATTTATTTATTTAGTTAGTTAGAATACGCCAATCGGCAATATACATGAATGAAGTTACATTAATTAGATTAGGTTAATTAGATCCCAAAAGGAGCTTCTTGGTCATGTTTATGAAGGATCCATAGGTACCACCGTAGAAACTTAGGTCGTGATGCAAGGCATTCACGAAGCAAGTTTTTGTTCTTTGGGCCGTTGATTACATAGTTCTTGTTGGACCTTGTGGTGCTTAGAAGTCTATTTCGCCTCAGGGTTCGATTAGCTGGTGCAAATTCAAAACAATTTTGGATGTCAGGTGCGTCTATAAGACCATTTACTGTCTTGTAGTAAAAAGCAAGATCGGTTATTTGACGGCGTGCTCGTAGATTAGATAAGATGCCTAAGAGGCAGTATTATCTTCTAAGTAGCTCGAGAAGAGTGGATGTTTGCTCTTTCCTCAGTTTTTAGCGTATAACTCAAAAACTACGCGCTTGATGATAAAAATGTTTCAATATGAAATTAAACAACATCAAATTTCCTACAAATTATATTTTTTAAGTTTTTTTA
Source organism: Malthinus flaveolus (assembly GCA_950108345.1). Classification (NCBI taxonomy): domain Eukaryota; kingdom Metazoa; phylum Arthropoda; class Insecta; order Coleoptera; family Cantharidae; genus Malthinus; species Malthinus flaveolus. The sequence continues at coordinate 9,781,363 of OX467288.1, read as the reverse complement.
TTAGACAGACGATTTAGGTGCTAGAGCGCATTCAAGTTTGTCAAAAATTCCAAAATCGGCTAAAATACTGTTTTATCGCTTATAACTCGAAAATTACGGGCTTTATAAAAAAGCAATTTAATACGAAAATAAAGAGCATCAAGCTTCCTACAAATTATGTTCGTTAGGTATTTTTATCAGACAAACGGTTTAGGCGATAGAGCGCGTTAAAGTTTGACAAAATTCCAAAATTGGCCACAATACTGTTTTCTCGCTTATAACTCGAAAATTATGGGCTTTATAAAAAAGCGATTTAATACGAAAATAAGGAGCATTAAGTTTTCTACAAATTATGTAAGTTAGGTGTTTTTTATCTGATGAGCGGTTTAGGCGCTAGAGCGCATTCAAGTTTGTGAAAAATTCCAAAATCGGCTAAAATACTGTTTTATCGCTTATAACTCGAAAATTACGGGCTTTATAAAAAAGCAATTTAATACGAAAATAAAGAGCATCAAGCTTCCTACAAATTATGTTCGTTAGGTATTTTTATCAGACAAACGGTTTAGGCGATAGAGCGCGTTAAAGTTTGACAAAATTCCAAAATTGGCCACAATACTGTTTTATCGCTTATAACTCGTAAATTACGGGCTTTATAAAAAAGCAATTTAATACGAAAATAAGGAGCATCAAGCTTCCTACAAATTATGTTAGTTATGTGCTTTTTATCTAATGAACGGTTTAGGCGCCAGAGCGCATTAAAGTTTGTCAATAATTCCAAAATTGGCCACAATACTGTTTTATCGCTTATAACTCGAAAATTATAGGCTTTATAAAAAAGCCATTTAATACGAAAATTAAGAGCATCAAGTTTCCTACAAATTATGTTAATTAAGTGTTTTTTATCCGACAAACGGTTTAGGCGCTAGAGCGCATTAAAGTTTGTCAAGAATTCCAAAATTAGCCACAATACTGTTTTATCGCTTATAACTCTAAAATACGCGCTTTATGAGAAAAGTAGTTCAATACAATAATAAACAACAGCAAATTTCCTACAAACTATATTAGTTAGGTTTGTTTTCAGGCACGTGGTTTGTGGTTTGGCGCTACAGCGCGTTTAAGTTGTAAAAAATTGTAAAATTGGTCAAAAAACTGTTTTATCGCTTATAACTCAAAAACTACACACTTTATGGGACAAGTGGTAAAATATAAAAATAAATACCATGAAATTTCCTACAAATTATGTTAGTTAAGTTTTTTTATCAGCCAAACGGCTTAGGCTCTGGAGCGCATTAAAATTTGCAAAATATTCCAAAACCGGTCAAAAAACTGTTTTAACGCCAATAACTCGAAACCTACGCGCTTTATGAGAAAAGTGCTTTAACATGAAAATAAACAACATCTAATATCCTACAAATTACGGGAGTAGGTTTTTTTTATCAAACAAACGGTTTAAGCGCTAGAGAGCATTAAATTTTGACAAAAATTCCAAAATCAGCCAAAAAATTGTTTTATCGTTTTAATTCGAAAACTACGCGCTTTATGAAAAAAGTGTTTTAATGTTAAAATATACACCATCGAATTTCCTACAAATTATATTAGTTAGGTATTTTTATCAGACAAACGGTTGAGGCGCTAGAGCGCGTTAAAGTTTGACAAAATTCCAAAATCGACCAAAATAATGTTTTATTGCTTATAACTCAAAAACTACACACTTTATGGGAAAAGTGGTAGAATATAAAAATAAATACCATAAAATTTCCTACAAATTATGTTTGTTAAGTTTTTTTATCAGCCAAACGGCTTAGGCTCTGGAGCGCATTAAAGATTGCAAAATATTCCAAAACCGGTCAAAAAACTGTTTTAACGCCAATAACTCGAAACCTACGCGCTTTATGAGAAAAGTGCTTTAACATGAAAATAAACAACATCTAATATCCTACAAATTAAGGGAGTGGGTTTTTTTTATCAAACAAACGGTTTAAGCGCTAGAGAGCATTAAATTTTGACAAAAATTCCAAAATCGGCCAAAAAATTGTTTTATCGCTTTAATTCGAAAACTACGCGCTTTATGAAAAAAGTGTTTTAATGTTTAAATATTCACCATCGAATTTCCTACAAATTATATTAGTTAGGTATTTTTATCAAACAAACGGTTGAAGCGCTAGAGCGCATTCAAGTTTGACAAAATTTCAAAATCGGCCAAAATAATGTTTTATTGCTTGAAACTCGAAAACTACGTGCTTTATGAAAAAAATATTTCAATGTTAAAATAAACACCATTGAGTTTCCTACAAACTATATTAGTTAGGTTTTTTATCAGACAAGCGGTTTAGGCGCTAGAGCGCGTTAAAGTTTGACTAATATTTCCAAATTTACCAAAAAACGTGTGTTTTAGTTTATCGCTTATAACTCGAAAAATATGCACTTTTAGAGAAAAGTGTATCTACATAAAAGAAAGTACATTCAATGTTCTACAAATTATGTTCCTTAGACTATTTTCATCAAACAACCAGTTTAGGTGCTATAGCGCTTTTAAGTGTATAAGGGTAGCAGATGGTGCATCCAACGTTTCTAATAAGCAACGTCTGAGACGAATATTGAGACAGGCGGCGAACAATATAATGTGGCCTAAAAATTCAAAGTGCTTCGCTAGAAAATTAAAGTGCCTTTTTGCCACCTGTCCTCCATAGTTATAGAAATTCGGAAACCTTTTTAAAACTTCTATTTAACTCTTACCTTAGTAGCATATCACTTGACTCAACTTCAAAACTTCCCATCAGATTGCTGATTTGCAATTTGTGCAAATTCGCGCCCTTATTAATTTAACTCTTTGCAAAAAATATTTTGCTTTAAATTAAGTATAATAGCATATCTCAATTATGAATACATAATTCAAATTCAAGACCTCGCGTCACACTTAAGCTCAGTTTCCTTATACACATCATCAATGCTTAATTCTAATAAGCTTGTTAGTGGCAGCATGTAAATTCATATTTATGCCCTCTTGAATACTAATTTATTACAAGTAACGTCTGCTTCTAATTAAATAGGACGAGTTTGTTGTGAAAATAAATATTTAATAAAGGTACAGTTTGGCGTCTCTGGAGAATTGAGGTGCGCGCGTACGAATTATAACTTTACGAGGGTGGTTGTTTCTGACGGACTGCCATTCAAAAAATTAAAGCTTGGTCAATTTTTGACGTAGAGGAATATGGACTAAGCCGAGTTTAAGAAAATTTTACGGGCTTTAAAAAAGGCCTGATGATATTTTTCAATAAACTCGCAATTTTTCGAATGGGAGACGCGCTTGCAGACATCGCTCCATAGAATTTATCCTTGCGTAACGCTTGAAGAAAACTGTTTGCACGGAAAAACAAAATAAAGTTTCAAGGTTAGTTTAGTTGGGTAAACGAGACATTGATTTAAATAAATCTACATTTTTTGTAACTTTTATAGTGGTGTAATAAGTAAATGCGTGACTAAAAATTAAGGCAACAGTTCAACTTGAATTGCGCCGCTAGAAACATTAAACTTTCAAACCTCGCACACGCTAAACGGGAATAATAATTTAATTTTCATTTTCTGAGCTTTCTTTATCAATTTTCATTTTCAGAAGACCAAGTGGTCCCTCTTTTGATGCTCTACGATGTCGTACAACTTGCAGGCAGTCTTAAGCGATCGAGTCGAAGCAGTTCGATACGTAGGCTCATATAGTATTAAGCTAATCCTTAGATTAGTTTAGTTCAATTATGTTACGTTAGGGGACGCCCTGTTGGTAAGTTCAACTTACAGACGAACGAAGTTAGGAAAAGTTCGTAAAATGTTGAAAATTCGAATGGAACTTTTCAGAATATTTCATTTTGTGGCGTGGCTCTGGCTGTCTGTCCTCCTCATGTATGTCCGCCTATGCTTCTGTGAATTTGTCCGTTTTCTGTCTGTCAGTCTGTTGGCCTGCCCGAACGTCCACCCACCTGTCTGCTCGCCTACCTGCCGACCTGCTTGGCTGTCGGTTTACCTGCCTGCCTGCCTCTCTGCCAGTCTGTCTGCCGACCAGTTCGCCAGTGCGCCCGTCTGTCTGTCTGTATGTCTGCTCGTTAGCATTATTCATATGCAAAAGTCACGTCGAATACTCTGAAAGATTTTTAAAAGATTTCCCATCGAAGTGTCGGTTTACTAAAATCAATAGCCAAGTCTTAGAAAGTTAAACTATTCTTTAAATTTTATTTCCACAAGTAAATTTTCGAAACAAATTAAATGCGAGTTACAAGAATTTAATGTAGTACGAAAGCGAAATAATACGTATTCTTTTGAATAGAAACTTGAAATGTATATTTTGCTGCGAGCACAGTTCGACCTAGATACTTATTGAAAATAAATCCGCTCATCTTGGGTCGGCTATTTTTCTTTTTTTTACCAATTCGATACCATCAAAACTTTATCAAATAAAATTTCCAGTTATACGGGGTGTCTCAAAACTGTATGCCTTGTCCCACCTGTAGAAACTCTTTCAGAGCTCCGTGGGGCGTCTATCGCCTATTAAAATGCATTTACAAGCAGCCACTCTTCTAGTGGGGACTTTTTGTGTTTCATTTTCACGTCTATTGATTACGTAAAGGTCAAAAGGATAGTTTGAAACACACCATGTACCAACTACGCAACTCTAATTTATTTTTTACGAACAATTTTGCGAAATTTAACAACCACCCTGGTGAGGTCGTCGAAAGAAAATTAAAACGTAGCTGGTTGTACATCTTGTAAATACGTTCCAAACGACTTGCAAAGAAACCACCTGAACAACAATAACAAAACTGTTCCATTTACATCAAACATAAAATCCTTGGCGCGCAACAAAGGATTTTCCAACTTGGAGTAGCAATTTAAGTTGAAGAAATTCAAATTTGAACTTCGTCCAAGTTTTTTGTTTCTTTTACGCCAACAAAACCTTATTCGAGTTAAATTTTTTCCCTAGGTGGTAGAAAATTTACATACGAGAGTATACTTAAACAAAATTATAATTAAATGGATAAACCCATAAATTTATAACTTTGATGTGAGTTGTTGAGAACTTATAATTAATTAAAATATAAGTCTTTGTGTATAAGGACGTCGAACGTCGACCTACTTTTGTAAAATTGGCAGAGGGAGGTTTTTCTCAATAGGGGAAAAACAACCAAACATGTAATGTGTTACGAGTTACGAACATCAAATAAATCGAGTTTTAATTGAAGAGTTTTTAAAAGTTACCAAAAATTCGTGGTGTGGAAAATTTTCGTAGTACTTTACGAGCGGTTTTTGGAAATTTCATTTATTTTTAAATGAGGTCTGGAGAAAATCCATACGATTCTTGTTACAATATTGGCACTATAATACAAGCAATTAGGAAAGCTATCGTCTCAAATATTTGTAGAAAGCTTTCTTTGTAACTCAATTACGCCGTTTTATTTCTTTAAAACTGAATTACACACACAACAGAAATTAATAGTTTCTGAGAAGTACATTCATTTGAAAAGCGTTCTTGTTTTAGTCGCTACGTTCGATATAGTGCACTAAAAACTTAAACGCGATCTAGCATCTACCACCTACCCTAAACTGTATGCCTACGTAAAACACATGAGAAACATAATTTGTAAGAAATTTAATGTGCTTTATTTTTCTATACTTTTCTCCAAAAGTGCGTAGTTCTAAGCGCAAATCCAAAAAATAGTTTTTTGGTCGATTTTGGAATTAAATTAAACTTTAACGAGCTCTAGAGCCTAAACCGTTTGGTTTTAAAAAAATCTTAAAACACATCATTTATAGGAAATTTTATTATGTTTAGTGTTTTATGAAAGTAATTTCCTCAAAAAGGCTTAATTTTCACATTATAAGCAAAAAACTAAAAAGAATAGCGTTTTGATCGATTTTGGAATATTTGTCAAACTTTAGCGCGCTCTAGCGTTCGTTTAAAGAAAAATTCTTAAAAATCATAATTTGTTGAAAATTTATGAACGTTTGGTTTTTTAATAGTCGTACTTTTCTCATAAAATGTTTATTTTCATAGCTATAAGCGAGAAGCTCAAAATAACGCTTTCTAGCCGAATTTAAAGTTTTTAGCAAACTTTAGCGCGCTCTAGAGCCTAAACCGTTTACCTGAACAAAAATGTTTAAAAACCGTCATTTATAGGAAATTTGAAGTTCTTTAGTTTTGTGTAGAAGTACTATTCTCAAAAAGTGCTCAGTTTTCACGTAATAAACAAAAAACTTAAAAAACAGCTTTTTGGTCGATTTTTGAATATTCGTCAAACTTTCACGCGCTCTATCTTCTCAACCGTTTGTGTGAGAAAAAATTATTAAGAATCATAATTTGTAGAAAACTTATGATAGTTTAGTTGCTTATAGGTATACTTTTCTCATAAAATGCTTATTTTCATAGTTATAAGCGAAAACCTCAAAGTAACGCTTTCCAGCCGATTTTGAAGTTTTTAGCAAACTTTAGCGCGCTCTAGAGCTTCAACCGTTTGCCTGAACGAAAAAGTTAAAAAACCGTAATTTATAGGAAATTTGAAGTTCTTTAGTTTTGTGTAGAAGTACTGTTCTCAAAAAGTGCTTAGTTTTCACGTAATAAACAAAAACCTTAAAAAACAGCTTTTTGATCAATTTTTGAATATTTGTAAAACTTGAGCGCGCTCTAGCGTCGAAACCGTTTGTGTAAGAAAAAATTATTAAAAGTTATAATTTGTAGAAAATTTATGGTAGTTTAGTTGTTTATAGACATATTTTTCTCATAAAATGCTTATTTTCTTAGTTATAGCTCAAAATAGCGCTTTTTAGCCGATTTTGAAGTTTTTAGCAAACTTTAGCGCGCTCTAGAGCCTAAACCGTTTACCTGAACAAAAATGTTTAAAAACCGTCATTTATAGGAAATTTGAAGTTCTTTAGTTTTGTGTAGAAGTACTATTCTCAAAAAGTGCTCAGTTTTCACGTAATACACAAAAAACTTAAAAAACAGCTTTTTGGTCGATGTTTGAATATTCGTCAAACTTTTACACGCTCTATCTTCTCAACCGTTCGTGTCAGAAAAAATTATTAAGAGTTATAATTTGTAGAAAATTTACGGTAGTTTAGTTGTTTATAGACATATTTTTCTCATAAAATGCTTATTTTCTTAGTTATAGGCAAAAAGCTCAAAATAGCGCTTTTTAGCCGATTTTTAAGTTTTTAGCAAACTTTAGCGCGCTCTAGAGCCTAAACCGTTTACCTGAACAAAAATGTTAACAAACCTTCATTTATAGGAAATTTGAAGTTTTTTAGTTTTGTGTAGAAATACTATTCTCAAAAAGTGCTTAGTTTTCACGTAATAAACAAAAAACTTAAAAAACAGCTTTTTGGTCGATGTTTAAATATTCGTCAAACTTTCACGCGCTCTATCTTCTCAACCGTTCGTGTCAGAAAAAATTATTAAGAATTATAATTTGTAGAAAATTTATGGTAGCTTAGTTGTTTATAGATATATTTTTCTCATAAAATGTTTACTTTTATAGTTATAGGGGAAAAGCTCAATATAACACTTTCTAGCCGATTTTGAAGTTTTTAGCAAACTTTAGCGCGCTATAGAGCCTAAACCGTTTGCCTGAACGAAAAAGTTTAAAAACTGTTATTTGTAGGAAATTTGAGGTTCTTTAGCTTTGTGTAGAGGTACTATTTTCAAAAAGTGCTTAGTTCGCACGTTATAAGTAGAAAACTAAAATAACAGCTTTTTGACCGATTTTGGAATTTTCGTCATACTTTAAAGCGCTCTAGCGCCTAAACCATTAGAAGACAAAATTTTAAAAAACATAATTTGTAGGAAATTTAAGGGAGCGTAATTTAATGTAGAAGTACTTTTTGCAAAAAATGAGTAGGTTTCAGGTTATAAGCAAAAAACTAAAAAAAAACATCTTTTTGGCTAATTTTAGAATTTTCTTTAAACTTTAATACGCTCTAGCGCCTCAACCGTTTATTTGAGAACAAAATCTTAAGAAACATAATTTGTAGAAAATTTGAGGTACTTTAGTTTTGTGTAAAAGTACTATTCTCAAAAAGTGCTTAGTTTTCACGTTATAAGCAGAAAACTAAAAAACAGCTTTTTGGCCGACTTTGGAATTTTCGTCAAACTTTAATGCGCTGTAGCCCCTAAACCTAGGTAATATTCCTAAGGAACACAATTTGTATAAAATGTAAGGTAGTTTAGGTTTTTATAAAAGTACTTTTCTCAAAAAAGGCGTAGTTTCAAAGTTATAAGCGAAAAACTAAAACAACCCTGATTGGTCGATTTTGGTTTGGAATTTTCCTCAAACTTTAACGCGCTCCAGCGCCTAAACCGCTTGTCCGAACAAAAAGTCTTAAGAAACCTAATTTGTAGAAAATATGTTGTAGGTTACTTTCGTAAGAAAATTCTTTGTTTAAAAAGTTCGTTGTTTTCAAGTTATAAGCGAAAAACTTAAAAAATACATTCCAAATAGCATTCCAAAATACATAAAGGTCCGTAGAGAAACAAAGTTCAATATTTTCTCCAGGATTTTCCCTTAATGGCTGGACTGAAAAAAACCTAATCCGGAGTACAAACCCTCCATTCAATTGACAACAATTGAACTTTAAGTTTGGGGGTTTCACATGGCCATTGAGTGAATGTTAAATTTTGAAATGTGCAAGGTGTGCTCGTCGAGTTCTATTATTATAGAAGTCGAAGTTTAGAGGTTTTGTTAATAATGACAGAATTGGGTTTTGCACACTCAGGTGTTAAATGGGCTAATTATTAACATTTCGTGCGTTATAAAATTTGAATGTATAGCGTAACATTCATCAAATACGAAAGAGAATTTATTTTATACTAATAAATTAACCGCAACTTTCAGGGGTTGCTAATCAATAGAGGCTGAAGGTTTCAGAATTTGTTATTTTCACCTGGGCGTAAATTAATTCGTTGGTCCGGTCCGATTTGAATTGGGTATTTTTCAAGTAATTTGTTTGTGTTTAATACTAAACCGGAAACTGCGAAGCGCAGGGTGGAGGGAAGATTTTCAAAAGCTTCTCTTCTATTCGAATAATTCCACTTTGCTCTATATTTATACGAGTTAATTTGTTCCTTTCGTGTGTAGATCACACAATAGATATTTGTAAGTTGACTATTAAATTATCAATAATTGGGGTAAATTTTCTAAACTTTTTAATACAATTTAGGAAAGTCTCGATTTTCTTTTGTGCATTACATAAATTGCTTTTTGTTTTGTTAATTAAATTAAACGTAAATTGTATAACAGCGACGGAAAACAACCGTCGGATGATGTCGATATCAAGCTTTATTCTTTATTTTCTTTTTATTATATGCCGTGATTACGGTGGAAATTGTAAGGATTTAAAATTTAATCTCCGAAATAGAGATAGAAAAACGAAAGGAAAATGTTTAATAAAAATAAAAAAATTTCCCGTCCTAATTTCGTTTATTTCGCGCAGTTCGGATAAAGCTGTATTTCCAACTTTCAGAGCGATCTGTTCTCGATTCTCAATTTAACCCGAATTTTTGTGTCGCTCGAAAAGAAAACTTGGCACTTAAAAGTTTGGTCTCAACTTGAGCAAAAGTTTGGAAGTAGCTCATCAATACGGCATCAAGTCGTGTTGTAGAGGAAGTTCGTGTACTATGGGAAGAACCGATAAGGTTGCCAAGCAAATTAACGGTGAAATAGGGTCATCAGGTCGGAATACTAATCTCTAATCTCCAACTCGGGGTTTAATCAACTTCAGAACTTAAACCTAAGAGCTTAGACTCGAGACGTGCAATTAAGAAAGAATTATTTTTTTAATTTTACTCAAATTTGAATTAGGTAGGTAGGTACTTACATTATTATTCATTTACCATCCATACATCCCTTTCGTTTACAGCAAAATTATACAAAAGTTCAAGGCTCTTTGGTCGGCTTGTTTGATGTGGGTTGACGTGACGGATCGGGGTTTTGTATTTTCCATTACAATTATCAAAATTAAACCTAACAAATATTTTTTTAATTCGAATTTAAACTCGATAGGATAGGATAAACGGAACAAAAGAGCGAATAAAGGCGCGTACACACTAAAACGCTCGATTCGCTCTCATTTAATAAAACTCTGCATTTAGTATACGTCCGCAGCTTTATTTCTTCACAAATTTTCGTATAAAAATTTAATTAAACTAAAATGAGTACATTTTATGCCTACGTAATCAATTTGGAGATTTGCATTTGTGTAAATTGCACGAATTTACATCGAAACTTTGAGATTTATTTAACAAATTAAAATTACAAAGTGTTTATTTATAATTTATTCGCTGTATCTGACTAGCAATTCTAAAGCAAACAAAAACAATTCCATTTACACAAATAAACTACTAGATATCTAATATCAAATATTCTCTACTAAGCAGTAAGTAAAGGGAATTAATTACCTAAGTATAGGTATAAATAGGTATAACACTAATCACTATTCTCAAAAAATAAGCCGAATATAGTCAATTTTGTTCAATTGAAAACGTTCAAGAGCTTTAATTCTTTAGTTAAAAAAGTTTAAGGGTTTTTCGCCCCGATGATTGCCTAAGTTCGGTTTGAGAAATGTTGGATTTTAATTAACAGTTGAGTTAACCTGCAGAAATTTTTACAGTTAAACAAATTACGCCGTCACTGATTGATGTGGCGTAAAATAACCTCAATTCGACCTGAGACGTTTCTTAAGGCGTCTCGAGACGGCAAATAGAATTTTTATTGTACTCTCCCATTACTCTTCAGCCTAAAATTAAGCGATCTAAGGTCGGGTTGTACCCTCACAGTTGATGTAACGATCAAATTCTTCCAAACGATAGAGTTCGGTGAATGAGACAATGAGACGGACAAATTGTATGGTTATATCAAATGAGACGGATCGTAAGCATTCTGCAACCCGCCCTAAGTCTTCTACATTTAAGCCGGGTTGCAGAAATGTGACAGAACGTCACATTTGATGTAGCGATTAAATTCTTCCAAAAGATAGAGTTCAGTCAATGAGACGGACGAATTCTATGGTTATATCAATTGAGAGAGATCGTAAGCTTTCTTCAACCTAACCTAAGTCTTCTAAATTTAAGCCGGGTTGCAGAAATGTGACGTTGCCGTCACATTTGATGTAACAATAAAATTCGTCCGAAGGAGAAAACGATAGAGTTCGGTCAATGCGCGGACGAATTCTATGGTACTATCAAATGAGAGAGATTGTACGCTTTCTGCAACCTGACCTAAGTCTTCTAAGTTTAAGCCGGGTTGCAGAAATGTGACGTTCCGTCACATTGGATGTAACAATAAAATTCGACCGAAGGAGAAAACGATAGAATTCGATCAATGACACGGTAGAATTCTATGGTTATATCAATTGAGAGAGATCGTAAGCTTTCTTCAACCTAACCTAAGTCTTTTAAATTTAAGCCGGGTTGCAGAAATGTGACGTTCCGTCACATTTGATGTAACAATAAAATTCGTCCGAAGGAGAAAACGATAGAATTCGATCAATGACACGGTGGAATTTTATGGTTATATGAAATGAGACGGATCGTAAGCTTTCTGCAACCCGACCTAAGTCTTCTAAATTTAAGCCGGGCTGCAGAAATGTGACGTTCCGTCACATTTGATGTAACAATAAAATTCGTCCGAAGGAGAAAACGATAGAATTCGATCAACGACACGGTGGAATTTTATGGTTATATGAAATGAGACGGATCGTAAGCTTTCTGCAACCCGACCTAAGTCTTCTAAATTTAAGCCGAGCTGCAGAAATGTGACGTTCCGTCACATTTGATGTAACAATAAAATTCGTCCGAAGGAGAAAACGATAGAATTCGATCAATGACACGGTGGAATTTTATGGTTATATCAAATGAGACGGATTGTAAGCTTTCTGCATCCCGACCTAAGTCTTCTAAATTTAAGCCGGGTTGCAGAAATGTGACGTTCCGTCGCATTTGATGTAACAATAAAATTCGTCCGAAGGAGAAAACGATAGAATTCGATCAATGACACGGTGGAATTTTATGGTTATATGAAATGAGACGGCTCGTAAGCTTTCTGCAACCCGACCTAAGTCTTCTAAGTTTAAGCCGGGCTGCAGAAATGCGACGTTCCGTCACATTTGATGTAACAATAAAATTCGTCCGAAGGAGAAAACGATAGAATTCGATCAATGACACGGTGGAATTTTATGGTTATATGAAATGAGACGGATCGTAAGCTTTCTGCAACCCGACCTAAGTCTTTTAAGTTTAAGCCGGGCTGCAGAAATGTGACGTTCCGTCACATTTGATGTAACAATAAAATTCGTCCGAAGGAGAAAACGATAGAATTCGATCAATGACACGGTGGAATTTTATGGTTATATGAAATGAGACGGATCATAAGCTTTCTGCAACCCGACCTAAGTCTTCTAAGTTTAAGCCGGGCTGCAGAAATGTGACGTTCCGTCACATTTGATGTAACAATAAAATTCGTCCGAAGGAGAAAACGATAGAATTCGATCAATGACACGGTGGAATTTTATGGTTATATCAAATGAGACGGATTGTAAGCTTTCTGCATCCCGACCTAAATCTTCTAAATTTAAGCCGGGTTGCAGAAATGTGACGTTCCGTCGCATTTGATGTAACAATAAAATTCGTCCGAAGGAGAAAACGATAGAATTCGATCAATGACACGGTGGAATTTTATGGTTATATGAAATGAGACGGATCGTAAGCTTTCTGCAACCCGACCTAAGTCTTCTAAGTTTAAGCCGGGCTGCAGAAATGTGACGTTCCGTCACATTTGATGTAACAATAAAATTCGTCCGAAGGAGAAAACGATAGAATTCGATCAATGACACGGTGGAATTTTATGGTTATATGAAATGAGACGGATCGTAAGCTTTTTGCAACCCGACCTAAGTCTTCTAAGTTTAAGCCGGGCTGCAGAAATGTGACGTTCCGTCACATTTGATGTAACAATAAAATTCGTCCGAAGGAGAAAACGATAGAATTCGATCAATGACACGGTGGAATTTTATGGTTATATGAAATGAGACGGATCGTAAGCTTTCTGCAACCCGACCTAAGTCTTCTAAGTTTAAGCCGGGCTGCAGAAATGTGACGTTCCGTCACATTTGATGTAACAATAAAGTTCGTCCGAAGGAGAAAACGATAGAATTCGATCAATGACACGGTGGAATTTTATGGTTATATCAAATGAGACGGATTGTAAGCTTTCTGCATTCCGACCTAAGTCTTCTAAATTTAAGCCGGGTTGCAGAAATGTGACGTTCCGTCGCATTTGATGTAACAATAAAATTCGTCCGAAGGAGAAAACGATAGAATTCGATCAATGACACGGTGGAATTTTATGGTTATATGAAATGAGACGGATCGTAAGCTTTTTGCAACCCGACCTAAGTCTTCTAAGTTTAAGCCGGGCTGCAGAAATGTGACGTTCCGTCACATTTGATGTAACAATAAAATTCGTCCGAAGGAGAAAACGATAGAATTCGATCAATGACACGGTGGAATTTTATGGTTATATCAAATGAGACGGATCGTAAGCTTTCTGCAACCCGACCTAAGTCTTCTAAGTTTAAGCCGGGCTGCAGAAATGTGACGTTCCGTCGCATTTGATGTAACAATAAAATTCGTCCGAAGGAGAAAACGATAGAATTCGATCAATGACACGGTGGAATTTTATGGTTATATGAAATGAGACGGATCGTAAGCTTTTTGCAACCCGACCTAAGTCTTCTAAGTTTAAGCCGGGCTGCAGAAATGTGACGTTCCGTCACATTTGATGTAACAATAAAATTCGTCCGAAGGAGAAAACGATAGAATTCGATCAATGACACGGTGGAATTTTATGGTTATATGAAATGAGACGGATCGTAAGCTTTCTGCAACCCGACCTAAGTCTTCTAAGTTTAAGCCGGGCTGCAGAAATGTGACGTTCCGTCACATTTGATGTAACAATAAAGTTCGTCCGAAGGAGAAAACGATAGAATTCGATCAATGACACGGTGGAATTTTATGGTTATATGAAATGAGACGGATTGTAAGCTTTCTGCATCCCGACCTAAATCTTCTAAATTTAAGCCGGGTTGCAGAAATGTGACGTTCCGTCGCATTTGATGTAACAATAAAATTCGTCCGAAGGAGAAAACGATAGAATTCGATCAATGACACGGTGGAATTTTATGGTTATATGAAATGAGACGGATCGTAAGCTTTCTGCAACCCGACCTAAGTCTTCTAAGTTTAAGCCGGGCTGCAGAAATGTGACGTTCCGTCACATTTGATGTAACAATAAAATTCGTCCGAAGGAGAAAACGATAGAATTCGATCAATGACACGGTGGAATTTTATGGTTATATGAAATGAGACGGATAGTAAGCTTTCTTCAACCCGACCTAAGTCTTCTAAGTTTAAGCCGGGCTGCAGAAATGTGACGTTCCGTCACATTTGATGTAACAATAAAATTCGTCCGAAGGAGAAAACGATAGAATTCGATCAATGACACGGTGGAATTTTATGGTTATATGAAATGAGACGGATCGTAAGCTTTCTGCAACCCGACCTAAGTCTTCTAAGTTTAAGCCGGGCTGCAGAAATGTGACGTTCCGTCACATTTGATGTAACAATAAAGTTCGTCCGAAGGAGAAAACGATAGAATTCGATCAATGACACGGTGGAATTTTATGGTTATATCAAATGAGACGGATTGTAAGCTTTCTGCATTCCGACCTAAGTCTTCTAAATTTAAGCCGGGTTGCAGAAATGTGACGTTCCGTCGCATTTGATGTAACAATAAAATTCGTCCGAAGGAGAAAACGATAGAATTCGATCAATGACACGGTGGAATTTTATGGTTATATGAAATGAGACGGATCGTAAGCTTTTTGCAACCCGACCTAAGTCTTCTAAGTTTAAGCCGGGCTGCAGAAATGTGACGTTCCGTCACATTTGATGTAACAATAAAATTCGTCCGAAGGAGAAAACGATAGAATTCGATCAATGACACGGTGGAATTTTATGGTTATATCAAATGAGACGGATCGTAAGCTTTCTGCAACCCGACCTAAGTCTTCTAAGTTTAAGCCGGGCTGCAGAAATGTGACGTTCCGTCACATTTGATGTAACAATAAAATTCGTCCGAAGGAGAAAACGATAGAATTCGATCAATGACACGGTGGAATTTTATGGTTATATGAAATGAGACGGATCGTAAGCTTTTTGCAACCCGACCTAAGTCTTCTAAGTTTAAGCCGGGCTGCAGAAATGTGACGTTCCGTCACATTTGATGTAACAATAAAATTCGTCCGAAGGAGAAAACGATAGAATTCGATCAATGACACGGTGGAATTTTATGGTTATATGAAATGAGACGGATCGTAAGCTTTCTGCAACCCGACCTAAGTCTTCTAAGTTTAAGCCGGGCTGCAGAAATGTGACGTTCCGTCACATTTGATGTAACAATAAAATTCGTCCGAAGGAGAAAACGATAGAATTCGATCAATGACACGGTGGAATTTTATGGTTATATCAAATGAGACGGATTGTAAGCTTTCTGCATTCCGACCTAAGTCTTCTAAATTTAAGCCGGGTTGCAGAAATGTGACG
This sequence comes from Malthinus flaveolus, assembly GCA_950108345.1. Classification (NCBI taxonomy): domain Eukaryota; kingdom Metazoa; phylum Arthropoda; class Insecta; order Coleoptera; family Cantharidae; genus Malthinus; species Malthinus flaveolus. The sequence goes on along the minus strand of OX467288.1, from coordinate 9,765,747 downwards.
TTCCGTCGCATTTGATGTAACAATAAAATTCGTCCGAAGGAGAAAACGATAGAATTCGATCAATGACACGGTGGAATTTTATGGTTATATGAAATGAGACGGATCGTAAGCTTTTTGCAACCCGACCTAAGTCTTCTAAGTTTAAGCCGGGCTGCAGAAATGTGACGTTCCGTCACATTTGATGTAACAATAAAATTCGTCCGAAGGAGAAAACGATAGAATTCGATCAATGACACGGTGGAATTTTATGGTTATATGAAATGAGACGGATCGTAAGCTTTCTGCAACCCGACCTAAGTCTTCTAAGTTTAAGCCGGGCTGCAGAAATGTGACGTTCCGTCACATTTGATGTAACAATAAAATTCGTCCGAAGGAGAAAACGATAGAATTCGATCAATGACACGGTGGAATTTTATGGTTATATCAAATGAGACGGATTGTAAGCTTTCTGCATTCCGACCTAAGTCTTCTAAATTTAAGCCGGGTTGCAGAAATGTGACGTTCCGTCGCATTTGATGTAACAATAAAATTCGTCCGAAGGAGAAAACGATAGAATTCGATCAATGACACGGTGGAATTTTATGGTTATATGAAATGAAACGGATCGTAAGCTTTTTGCAACCCGACCTAAGTCTTCTAAGTTTAAGCCGGGTTGCAGAAATGTGACGTTCCGTCACAAGGAGAAAACGATAGAATTCGATCAATGAGACGGTCGAATTCTATCGTTACATCAAGTTTGACAGATGGTAAGCTTTCTGCAACCCGAATTAGGTCTTCTAAGCGTCACTGAACGCCACAAGCCACGCTTCCTTGAAAAGCACCTAACGACCTAACGTAACTATTCACGTTTCATTTAGAAATTTTTAAGAGCTAAATGTGTGCATTTTTGTTATCTAAAATAGCTACTTTGTGTGGCATCATACGTCTAAGTGTCTTTCGGGCTCAACTTAAAACTGAAGGTTGCTTGCGCTGTCGCCTTTGGCTTAAACGAAACGTCTCGCGCAGAGGAGACCAATATTATCTCGACACGGAATCAAAATTTCCAATTAAACTTTAATGGAGTAATTTGCCCTACACGAAATCGCAGGTTAACCCATTTCACATCACTCCGTCCATTTCGTCACGTTACAAAAAGTTACATCAAAATGTCAGTCAAAAGTTGATTGGGTTGATTTCCGGGCTCTTGTATTTCGAGCTGATTGCCCTTCAGTTCGATAGTTTTCAGAATTGGCGCATTTTCGAAAGCTTTCGGTTCCAAATGCGTCAAATTGTTGTTTTCCAAACTCAAATAAGTCAAATTATCGAGTGAACTAGTAGATAGGCTGATGACGCTACTTAAGTTATTATTATCCAGATGAAGGTATTGCAAAGATTTTAATCCTGACATGCTTCCGTTTAGTTGGTCCAAATTATTATAGCCCAAGTCTAACCATTTTAGTTGGTGTAAATTCTTAAAGGGCCAATTTTCCAAGTCGTTTATCTGGTTAGATCGTAGAGAGAGATTTTTGAGGGTAACGAGGTCGTTTAGAAAGCCGGAATTTAAATCGCTTATGTCGTTTTCGCTCAAATCCAACAAGTTCAGTTGATTTAAGTGTTTAAAGCTCTCGTTTTTGAGGTAATTGATTCTGTTTGACGATAAGTTCAATTTTAAAAGGTGCGTTAAGTCCTGAAAAATGTTCGGATTGATTAGCGTCAAAGAGTTATTCGATAACGTTAAGGTTGTCAACGTTTTCAAACCGTTAAACGACGACGGTTTTATGTCGTAAATTTGGCTGTTTTCTAAACGCAACTCGATCAGTTTGTCTAGGCCGTTAAACACGTCCGTCTCGAGCACTTTTAAGGGGTTGCCGCTCAAATAGAGGAAGCCAACGTACGACTTATTGTGTAAGGCTGAAAATGTATTTTTTTCGAGTCTAGACAGCCCGTTGTTTTCCAAATGGAGGTGTCCACAATCGAAATTGGAGAAATAGTCTCCTGAAATTTTTTTGATTTTGTTGTCGTTCAGATTTAACGTATCGATTGCTCGGAGGCCTTCGAAGGTCGAACGATCGATGCTCTTAATTAAATTGCCGGATAAGTCAATTTTCGAAAGTTGGTGTAAATTTCGGAATAAATTTGACGGTATGGCAACCAGTTTGTTATCTCCCAAATTTACGATTTTCAAATCTTTCAACCCTAGGAAAGAGTCGCATTGCAATTCCTCTATTTCGTTCCGTTCCAGATACAATTCCGACAGTTGTAGCATGTTCCAAGAAAACAGCCCTTCCGGAATATTTCTTAAAGCATTGCCAGCCAAATTCAAAACTCGCAATTCCACCATCTGGACAAAAATCCCACTGTCCAAGCTTCTAAGCTTATTATTCTCCAACGAAAGTCGCATCAACGACTTACAATTTTTAAAAATACCCAAAGGTAGCCCTTCGATTAAGTTGTTGGCCAAATTTAAACTTTTCAAATTTTCGAAATTAGTGAAAGTCTTACTCTTCAAGCCCTTAATTTTGTTATTACTAAAACTCAAGTCTTCCAACCTAGCCAACGACTGAAACATCTTCTGGCGCAACTCGGTAATTTCGTTAAACGAAACCGACAAATTCTTCAGACTAATTAACGACGAAAAGGCCATATCGTCCACATACTTAATTCGATTTGAATCGAGTTTGAGCGTAGTTATTCCAGTTAAATAGTAAAACATTCCTCCCGTTAAGTTGGTAAGATTTGTATGTTCGAATTCGATCGTATCCAAATTACGGAATTCGATGAATAGGGCATTGGTGACATATTTCGTTATGTTCGACTTGCTCACTTTAAAAGTGGATATATTTAACTTGGCGTGAATGTTTTCTTCAAAAAAACCCACGTTGCTATTGGTTACTTCGAGTTGTTGGAGTTCTCTTACCGATAGTTCTGCAGACATCGCCGATCGATTCGCTCGATCTATAAGATCTTCCAACGACTTGACGCCGGAACATGCGACCTTCTTGTGAATTGGATATCCGCACGATTCGGCATCGGAATTTGCCCCTACTGTTTGAAGAGAGATTTGGAGTAGTAGCAATATTGTCCAATGGAGAAGGTTTTGACGCATTTTTGGTTCTGAAATAAGTAATTTTTAATTTCTTTTCAACAACTATTAGTCATTAGTGTCGAAAAAATCATTCGATAACTCTTAACTGGTGGCCCAAAACCAGACAGATCACTGCTGAAAGTTTGCTAGACAAAGAACGGATGTTCTTTTGTGTCATGGTCGTAGAAGCAATGAGAACCCCACTCTCAGCAGCCGATGCCCTCCCTCAGTGGATTTATATGTGAAGAAAGAGGCAACAAAAGCAGCCCTTCGACTGCGGGGTTGGGGTTTATGGTCTATCAAAGCCATCACTTTTCATACGAAACGTCCAACTCAAAAAGTTGCATCTGAGGGTAGTCTGTCGACCCATGGATCCAATCCAGATCCAGGTGGGCCATACTTTACTGTCGTAAACGTTGGAAGGGTCGAGCAGAAATTAAGGAAAGAACATGTATCTCCAACATAAATATGCCTTAACATAACCGGGTCATATGAAACATCTATGAGGGAACTCTGGTGGCCGATGGATTGTCTTTCGAGGGTTCTTCAGAAACGAAAAAGTTTTAGATAAGGAAAACGGTGGCGCATAGTTAGTTATTGGAGCCAATGCTGAGCACCTGCCTGAAGTGTGTTAGAGGAATCGTTTTCTACCGCACGGCCTCTACACGTTGGGCCCTCCTGGGTTCCTTTATAGTATGATGAAGCAGCTAAGCATTCTTGGAATAATTGTTGGCGTGTATTTAGAACCCGCAAGTCAAGTGAGTACTACTTAGACCCAGCCCACTTTACTAATTTCCTCTCAGAGTGAGTCATCAAGTCGAAACTATTTAAAATGCGGAATTTTAAAAAACCCATTTCGGAAAAGCGACACTTAAGTCGTTGGGGGTACTTGAGAATCTTTCCGCTTCATTAAGTTTGTTTACAAATTTGCCAAATAATTGGCAAAATCCTGAGAAATAAATCGGCGTGAATCGTTAAAAGTTTAGTTTCCTGGAAAACACGGTTTCATCCCAACGGATTCACTTTAATAAACCAATTGATCGCGTTTTAATTCGAATTTTGGGAGCTGACCGGAAACGCCGCCTAAAGTTCCGAATGTGCAATTTTTCATCGATAACTAGCGAATACGTCTTCCCGAATTTTTTTCTAGTAAAAAGTTAGTTGGGTAGCAATTATTAAAGCATTCATACACGACGAGATTATTAATCTTGTTTTTTTTTTAATATTTATAGGACGACAACTGCTGGAAGTTTTGTAAACGTCTCAATGATAAACGACACGAAGTGTGTTTTTAGGCAAAATACTGCCGCAAAAAATGTTTAGGAGGCGAAAAAACAAAATTCAAGATCGATAAATTGAAGGTACTTACCTACGAGAGAAACTAATCAACAAAAAGGTACTTCTTCGTTAGAAGAAATGGGTTGCTGCACTAAAGAAATTTCTAATCTCGTTACCTCCTTAAAGATAAACGACTTGGTGATTCACGTCGCGACCAATTTCTTAATTTTCGTAAATGTACACAAAATGGCATACTTTGTCGCGTAAACGCTATTAATCACGTCATTGCGAGCATATCAAGTAGAACTTCAATTAGATGACGTTAAATCTCCGGTACAAACAATTCAAATGGTCATGAAAGTTCACCAATTAATTTAATTATAATTACAACAATATGTAGTTGAGAGCGAACAAAGCCCCACTTCGACATAATTCTTTAAGTATTTTTGAGCACCGTGATGCACATACGCAAAGTGCACTTTTAATGAGGATGTTTCGCAATGAGTGGACGCTTGACATTTTGTAGCCACAAGAAATGGGTCGTTTTTAGCAAAATTTGTTTTTTTGCCAAAGCTCCAGATGGTCAACTAATTAATTAATAGGCACACGTTTAATTTCATTAGGTGTCGATTAATTGAACAAAGGCTAAACAAAGCTGTAATCTAAGGTGTCTCTTTCGTTACCCATCATCAATTAATTCCGTAATTAACTGCCTTAATTAACATTTATTTTTTTATTATATTTCGGAATTTAGAAAATTATTCCATGGACCAAAAAAGTATTTTGTTGAATTACCGAATTGGTAATTAATAAGTACAAAAAAATTAGTAATTAGTTTCCGACTTCGAGTTACTGACTTGAGGTCTCTTCAATAATCTACTAATGAACTAGCAATTTACTGATTCGATAGTTCTTCAACTAAATTTAAATTTCCTACAAATTATATACTTTGCATTTTTTTTATAGAACAAGCAGTTTAAGTGCTAGAGCGCATTAAAGTTTGACAAAAATTCAAAAATTAGCAAAAAAAATTTTTATAATTTATCGCTTATAACTCGAAAAGTACGCACTTTGAGAAAAAATTGTTTCTACTAAAAAATAAAGAGCATTTAATTTCTTACAAATTATGTCTCTTCGAATTTTTGTTCTTGACAAGCAGTTTAGGTGCTAGAGCGCGTTAAAGGTTAACAAAAACTCCAAAATCCGTTCAAAAACGATTCTATTTAATTTATCGCTTATAACTCGAAAAGTACGCAATTTGAGAAAAAATTGCTTCTTCACAAAAATAAAGTGCATTCAATTTTCTACAAATTATATCGCTTCGATATTTTTTGTAGAACAAACAGTTTAGGTGCTAGAGCGCGTTACAGTTTGACAAAAATCTGCCGAGAAACCTTTTTAATAAATTTATCGCTTATAACTCGAAAAGTACGCACTTTTAGAGAAAATTGCTTCTTCACAAAAATAAAGTGCATTCAATTTACTACAAATTATATTGCTTTGGTACTTTTTTTAGAACAAACAGTTTAGGTGCTAGAGCGCGTTAAAGTTTGACAAAAATTCTAAAATCTGCCAAGAAGCCTTTTTAATTAATTTATCGCTTATAACTCGAAAAGTGCGCACTTTTAAAGAAAATTATTTCTACGAAAAAATAAAGTGCATTTCAATTCCTACAAATTATATCGCTTCGATATTTTTCGTAGAACAAACAGTTTAGGTGTTAGAGCGCCCTCAAATTTGACAAAAATCCTAAAATCTGTCAAGAAACTTTTTTTATTAATTTATCGCTTATAACTCAAAAAGTACGCACTTTTAGAGAAAATTGTTCCTTTACCAAAATAAAGTGCATTCAATTTCCTACAAATTATATCCCTTCGATATTTTTTGTAGAACAAACAGTTTAGGTGCTAGAGCGCCTTAAAGTTTGACAAAAATTCTAAAATCTGCCAAGAAACTTTTTTAATTAATTTATCGCTTATAACTCGAAAAGTACGCACTTTTAGAGAAAATTGCTTCTTCACAAAAATAAAGTGCATTCAATTTCCTACAAATTATATCCCTTTAATATTTTTTGTAGAACAAATAGTTTAGGTGCTAGAGCGCCTTAAAGTTTGACAAAAATTCTAAAATCTGCCAAGAAACTTTTTAAATTAATTTATCGCTAATAACTCGAAAAGTACGCACTTTTAGAGAAAATTGCTTCTTCACAAAAATAAAGTGCATTCAATTTCCTACAAATTATATCGCCTCAATATTTTTTGTAGAACAAATAGTTTAGGTGCTAGAGCGCCTTAAAGTTTGACAAAAATTCTAAAATCTGCCAAGAAACTTTTTAAATTAATTTATCGCTAATAACTCGAAAAGTACACACTTTTAGAGAAAATTGCTCCTTCACAAAAATTAAGTGCATTCAATTTCCTACAAATTATATTGCTTTGATATTTTTTGTAGAACAAACAGTTTAGGCGTTAGAGCGCGTTAAAGTTTGACAAAAATTCCAAAATCTCCCAAGAAACTTTTTTAATTAATTTATCGCTAATAACTCGAAAAGTACACACTTTTAGAAAAAATTGCTTCTTCACAAACATTAAGTGCATTCAATTTCCTACAAATTATATCCCTTCAATATTTTTTGTAGAACAAACAGTTTAGGCGCTAGAGCGCGTTAAAGTTTGACAAAAATTCCAAAATCTGCCAAGAAACTTTTTAAATTAATTTATCGCTAATAAATCGAAAAGTACACACTTTTAGAGAAAATTGCTCCTTCACAAAAATAAAGTGCATTCAATTTCTTACAAATTATATTGCTTTAATATTTTTTGTAGAACAAACAGTTTAGGCGCTAGAGCGCGTTAAAGTTTGACAAAAATTCCAAAATCTGCCAAGAAACTTTTTTAATTAATTTATCGCTAATAACTCGAAAAGTACACACTTTTAGAGAAAATTGCTCCTTCACAAAAATTAAGTGCATTCAATTTCCTACAAATTATATCCCTTCGATATTTTTTGTAGAACAAACAGTTTAGGCGCTAGAGCGCGTTAAAGTTTGACAAAAATTCCAAAATCTGCCAAGAAACTTTTTAAATTAATTTATCGCTAATAACTCGAAAAGTACACACTTTTAGAGAAAATTGCTCCTTCACAAAAATAAAGTGCATTCAATTTCTTACAAATTATATTGCTTTGATATTTTTTGTAGAACAAACAGTTTAGGCGCTAGAGCGCGTTAAAGTTTATATATATAATAGTTTCTATACAAAAGTAAAGTTCATTCAATTTTATGCAAATTACGTCTCTTAGGTATTTTTGTAAAACGAACAGTTTTGTGGGTTTTTGAGGAGTCAAACTAAACCAAATATTTATGGCACACGAAAAACTGCATGTTTTATGTAAATTTTAAATATATTGGGGCAAACGGCTTTAAGTGGCTTTCGTGGTGGCACACGCCTTTTAGAAGTCGAAGAGAATCCTTTCAATCAATAGATTCTTGGATTAATTACTAAATTAATCGATTATTCCTGTCCGTACGAGCTCCTATTAAGAACGTTCCTGCCGGTTTCATTAGAGCAGAGAGCACTGAATAAATAATCGCGTTCCTACCTCTAATCAACATTTAAAATCGTTATTAGCACACAATTTCCATAACGGCGAAAAAACGTAATTTATTAATCAAATGTTTGTGTTAATTTTTTACAAGTTACTTATAATTTATTATTCATATTTTTTTACAATATCGAGTTAACATGCAACCTACTACACGCGTCATTAGGCCAAGTTTAAATGGCTTTATACGGAATCCGCGCGGCACAATTTACATTTCAAGAGCCATCGTAAATAATCCAAAAATATGCATTGTGAACATACAAAAAGTTTTTGGAAAGTTCAAAAGTCGATACTTTTAAAGACGTGGAGCGTCGAGAACTAACTCGTTTTAGAGGTTTCCTAGCGCGTCAAAAAAATCAAAATGGGATAATTGCGTTTTTCCTTTCAGTATTATAGTGTGGGTATAATAACGTGTGAGTAATCAAGAAGGAAAGGCTTGGAAAATTCCCATGCAAACTTACGATCAATTAGTTATCGTGAAAGACACGAAAAGTTTGTTGATTAAAAATTGCTTTTTTGGGCACCGAAAACTTAATTTCGGTCAACTTTAGGAAATCGTTTGTAAATAGGTCACTTCTCGTGCTTTTCGAAAGTTTCACGACACTTATCAAAAGTTAAAATTGTGAATATACCTATTCGTTAATTAATGCGAGCTTTTGAAAAACGAAACACGCTTTGGGACTTTTGTTCAAGCATATCAATTTGGAGAGAAAAGCCTGTCTGTAAGTACGTTTTCAGCCAACGCTTCAACACCCGAATAATTAGAAAACAATATTTGAATTTAAAATCTAGTTGATGATTTGATTTCTATAAGAACCCCGTACATGAAAGCGTAGAATGGTAGAATTATGCACAACCTGTTGCAAGTTGAGTCTCATTTTGTAGCTGTGGCTCAATTTTCGTTAATTTTTGTCTTAGAGAGGTCATACGTCATGCGAGAAACTATTAAAAACGCCAATTAATAGAAGGGTTGGTAAGTTTTTTAAATTTGGGTTACCTAAAACAAGCTTAAAGGAAGGATTTTAAAAAGATGTAAATATATAGATCGTCCAATCATTTAAACTTTCTTAAATCACGCTCATCTGTATTCGTAAATAACCCAATTTTAACAATTTTCCTCGCATGTTTAAATTATAAATTCTTAATTAATTATGGTATAAGTTCACGTTAAGGAAGACGAATGGAAACAATAAATATCTTATACTAGAGTAATTTGATGAAAGACTACCTGCAAACTTGTAGAAAATGTAATTCCTGACTACTACTTTCCTCATTAATCATTCTACGTCGACGCTAGTTTTAAGTAAGCTGTTTTGAAAATAAGTCCTAGTTGTCAAAAAGCAAAAGAGTCAACAGTTTAGGATAATTCTCTAACTTTGACAACAGTTATACCAACTCCAATGTAAGCAATTTAATTCTCTACAAAAACTGCTGTGCAAATTTCAATGCACCACTAATTTCAATTTTACGGGTAAACGAGTCTAGTTAGCGAAGTAACTTGTCCCAACTTAATTGTAGACAATTTAGTTCTCTACAAAAACTAGCTTTACAGTTTTAATGAAAATTTCTATATTTTGCCCAAAAATGGCGATGTAAGCAGTGAGTGCGATAGCAAATTTCAACCCTCCACTAATTTCAATTTAACGAGTGAACGAGTCTAGTTAGCGAAGTAACTTATCCTACCTTAATTGTAGACGATTTAGTTCTCTACAAAAGCTAGCTCTACAATTATAATAAAAATTGATTTATTTCCCCAAAAATTTCGATATAGAAAATTAGTGCAATCTCAAATTTCAACCCTCCACTAATTTCAATTTTACGAATAAACGAGTCTAGTTAGCGAAGTAACTTAGCCAACTTAATTGTAGCCAATTTAATTCTCTACAAAAGTTGGCTCTACAGTTTTAATGAAAATTTTTATATTTTTCCCGAAAATGGCGATGAAAGCAATGAATGCGAGATCAAATTTCAACCCTCCACTAATTTCAATTTTATGAGTAAACGAGTCTAGTTAGCGAAGTAACTTAGCCAACTTAATTGTAGCCAATTTAATTCTCTACAAAAGTTATCTCTACAGTTTTAATGAAAATGTTTATGTTTTTTCCGAAAATGGCGATGTAAGCAATGAATGTGATATCAAATTTCAACCTTCCACTAATTTCAATTTTTCGAGTTAACGAGTCTAGTTAGCGAATTAACTTATACCAACTTAATTTTAGACAACTTAATTCTCTACAAAAGTTAGCTCTACAATTTTAATGAAAATTATATATTTTTCCCCAAAATTGCGATGTAAGCAACGAGTGCTATATCGTATTTCTACGCTCCACTAATTTCAATTTTCCGCGTAAACGAGTCTAGTTAGCGAAGTAACTTAAGCCAACTTAATTGTAGCTAATTCAATTCTCTACAAAAGTTAGCTCTACAGTTTTAATGAAAATTTTTATATTTTTCCTGAAAATGACGATGTAAGCAATGAACGCGATATTAAATTTCAGCCCTCCACTTATTTCAATTTTAAGAGTTAACGAGTCTAGTTAGCGAAGTAACTTATACCAACTTAATTTTAGACAACTTAATTCTCTACAAAAGTAAGCTCTACAATTTTAATAAAAATTATATATTTTTCCCCAAAATTGCGATGTAAGCAACGAGTGCGATATCGTATTTCTACGCTCCACTAATTTCAATTTTCCGCGTAAACGAGTCTAGTTAGCGAAGTAACTTAGCCAACTTAATTGTAGCCAATTTAATTCTCTACAAAAGTTAGCTCTACAGTTTTAATGAAAATTTTTATATTTTTCCCGAAAATGGCGATGTAAGCAATGAATGCGATATCAAATTTCAGCCCTCCACTAATTTCAATTTTACGAGTAAACGAGTCTAGTTAGCGAAGTAACTTACCCAACTTAATTGTAGACGATTTAGTTCTCTACAAAAGCTAGCTCTACAGTTTTAATAAAAATTGTTATATTTTTTCTGAAAATGACGACGTAAGCAATGAATGCGATATCAAATTTCAGCCCTCCACTAATTTCAATTTTACGAGTAAACGAGTCTAGTTAGCGAAGTAACTTACCCAACTTAATTGTAGACGATTTAGTTCTCTACAAAAGCTAGCTCTACAGTTTTAATAAAAATTTTTATATTTTTTCTGAAAATGACGACGTAAGCAATGAATGCGATATCAAATTTCAGTCCTCCACTTATTTCAATTTTACGAGTTAACGAGTCTAGTTAGCAAAGTAAGTTATACCAACTTAATTTTAGACAACTTAATTCTTTACCAAAATTCGCTCTACAATTTCAATGAGAATTTCTAAAAAATTTATGATTATTTCCTCACGTTTTTAATAAAATTAATTACGAAAGCACCAGATAACAATAAATTCGCAAATTTTCTTTACTAAACCAGAGCGTGTTCGTAATTAATTATGTAACAAAATACTATCTTTAAGGGTAGTTTTAAACGAGCTAATAAACAAACATGTAGATTGTAGAATGTAGAGTTACGTGTTTTTTTATAGTATGCGGGAGGATGTAATCATATTGTTTTAGCCTTATATATAAACAAAAAAGTGTTTTTAAATTTAAATATTTGATTAATATGTACTCGAAACGTGTCTATTTATAAACAGCAGTTGCAACTAAATCAAAAATGATGATACTATTGTATAGAGAGGGTAAACGAACTGCAAGTCAACAGAGTTTCATTATTTTGCGATCAATAGTTCTTTGAAAGTTCATGAAAAAAAAATTAAAAATCGCCAATGACTCAAAGTATCGCCCAAAGTTTCTTTATAGTACGTAGATACTGTATATATTTTTTAATAATTTTCAGACGACGCTTATAATTTTTTTTTCAATTTTTAATTGAGCCAACTCTGGCCGCCAAGTAGCGCGAAGTTCAAACATTTTGGTGCCGGCTCTCACGCCTAAACTATTAACATTATATTATTATTGTCTTCAACTTTTTTGTAGAAAATTTTGCGTTCTTTAAAAATGTCCTTTTATAATTTTGTCGTAACTGCCTTACTTTTTGTTACGCGAGCGGTTTAAGGTCGAAAAACGCGAATTTCATAAATTTCTTTAAATTGTTTCAACAACTCCTATATCTGGTAAATTTTCTTTCGTGCAAATATCCAATCAGGTCGTCTGAATCAATTACAACTACTACCCTATTTCTTCTTCTTCTTCAAAATTAATGTTAGATACCTCGAGATATCTACGTTTATTTACTGGACTAACTAGATATATTACTGCCCGCTCGTATACGTAACGTAATTATCGTGCAATCAATAAAAAGCCACTCATTTGAAATCCTAAAACGATTTTCGTAATTTCGGATAAAAAATAGAAGCTTTTAGAAAATCGAAAAGCTAAATGGATTTTCGACAAGGCACAAATTACATTAATGGACTGACATAGACATTCATTCATATTTCAAATTAAGTACCTACACGGGGATTGTTGGTCGGTTGGTCCGATAACGCTAATTGTAATGACGAAGTAATTTGTTTATTAATTGTTAGTTTTCTATTGTTACGCGTTACGTAACACTCAAAAAATAAATAAGAGGCTCGCGTGTCGCCATCTATGTAGTTTTCCGCCTACTTCTCTCCAAGATATTGAACACGGAAATTCGAATTATGTAAAAGTCGGTATTTGTTTGAGATAAAAAGGTAGAATTCTCCGCCAAATCATTAATTTTAGCGATTGCACGAGAGAAAGGTAATTGAAGATCCGATTAATTAAAATTAGGCAATTGAAACAATTTATCTTGAAGAAAAGCCACCGCAAAGCTGACCCAAACGATAATATTGCAAACCACTTTTTTTGTCTACAAGAGCTCGCTGAAATATTTAATCGGTATAAACTACATTTTTGAAAGATTAAAAAATTTTTTGGGCGTAATTAAGTGTTTAGTCTTCATCGAGTCTCTTGAAAGAAGTTTGATTTAGTCGTTCGTCGCGGAATAAAATTTTATTTTAATGGGAATCCGACGACCTTTCTAAATGATCGATGTAGGGCCTCCGGCTGAATAATTTTCTCGGAAAAACATCATATCTAGCGATCTCGACACCCTACCAGAAATAAGTATTTGACGCTAAAGCAATCCTACTTTTGATTACCTCAACTTTCTTTTTAAAATGTCCTCGTTCGCCATGAGCCACGATCTCTGTCTGCACGATTTTGGCCCGTTCTTCTCTTATCACCTCGTCCACTCTTGTTTATTGTGTTTATTTAATTACAAGTCTTGTCGCCTCCTTTAATTCTTTTTCAATTATTGTTCAATTAATTTGAAGCGAAACTTTCAAAAGATTTCTTAAGTCGTTTTCAGAACTTGAAAGAAGTTAATTAATTTCTCTCTGCTCCGTGGACTAAAAATTAAAAAATAATAATTACAAACTTTGAAAACAAATTAAATTTTTCTTTAATTACACACACTTCAGACTTTAGAAAATCGACTCGAAAAGAAAAATTACAAAACGAATTGAATTATACGATTTAGTTAGGAAGAAAATATTATTTTTTTGGTTGGCAATTTTAATGAGTTTTTGACTCGAGGAGCAATTAAAAAAAATTTTTTTCTTTGGATGTTGAGTTATTTGCTAAACCATTCAAAAAATAATTTGTTAGTGTTAAAATAAGCAACTCTAAAGGTTTATCAAAAAATTCCAATGAATAATACGTTTTGAATGGATCTCAAATTTCAACCCTCCACGAATTTTAATATTACGAGTTAACGAGTCTAGTTAGCGAAGTAACTTATACCAACTTAATTGAAGACAATTTAATTCTCTACAAAAATTAGATCTACAATTTTCATGAAAATTTATATCCTTGGCCGAAAAGTTGTGATATAAGCAATAAGTGGAATCTGAAAATGCTAGGCTCCACTAATTTCAATTTTATAAGTTAACGAGTCGAATTAGCGGAGTAACTTATATTAACTTAATTGTAGTCAATTTAATTCTCTACAAAAGTTAGCTCCACAATTTTTATGAAGATTTTATATCCTTGGCCCAAAAATGGTGCCCATGTCCAATGAGTGTAATCTGAAAGTTCTAGGATCCACTAATTTCAAGTTTACGAGTTAACGAGTCTAGTTCGCGAAGTAACTTATACCAACTTAATTGAAGACAATTTAATTCTCTACAAAAATTAGATCTACAATTTTCATGAAAATTTATATCCTTGGCCGAAAGTTGTGATATAAGCAATAAGTGGAATCTGAAAATGCTAGGCTCCACTAATTTCAATTTTATAAGTTAACGAGTCGAATTAGCGGAGTAACTTATATTAACTTAATTGTAGCCAATTTAATTCTCTACAAAAGTTAGCTCCACAATTTTTATGAAGATTTTATATCCTTGGCCCAAAAATGGTGCCCATGTTCAATGAGTGTAATCTGAAAGTTCTAGGATCCACTAATTTCAAGTTTACGAGTTAACGAGGCTAGTTAGCGAAGTAACTTATACCTACTTAATTGTAGACAATTTAATTCTCTACAAAAATTAGATCTACAATTTTCATGAAAATTTATATCCTTGGCCGAAAAGTTGTAATATAAGCAATAAGTGGAATCTGAAAATGCTACCCTCCACTAATTTCAATTTTATAAGTTAACGAGTCGAATTAGCGGAGTAACTTATATTAACTTAATTGTAGCCAATTTAATTCTCTACAAAAGTTAGCTCTACAATTTTCATGAAGATTTTATATCCTTGGCCCAAAAATGGTGCCCATGTCCAATGAGTGTAATCTGAAAGTTCTAGGATCCACTAATTTCAAGTTTACGAGTTAACGAGGCTAGTTAGCGAAGTAACTTATACCTACTTAATTGTAGACAATTTAATTTTCTACAAAAGTTAGGTCTACATTTTTCATGAAGATTTTATATCCTTGGCTCAAAAATTGTGACATAAGCAATGAGTGAAATCTGAAAGTTCTAGGACCCACTAATTTCAAGTTTACGAGTTAACGAGGCTAGTTAGCGAAGTAACTTATACCTACTTAATTGTAGACAATTTAATTTTCTACAAAAGTTAGGTCTACATTTTTCATGAAGATTTTATATCCTTGGCTCAAAAATTGTGACATAAGCAATGAGTGAAATCTGAAAGTTCTAGGACCCACTAATTTCAATTTTACGAGTCAACGAGTCGAATTAGCGAAGTAACTTATACTAACTTAATTGTAGCCAATTTAATTATCTACAAAAGTGAGCTCTACAATTTTCATGAAAATTTTATATCCTTGACCCAAAAATTGTGACAAAAGCAATTAGTGTAATCTGAAAGTTCTAGGCTCCACTAATTTTAATTTTACGAGTTAACGAGTCGAATTAGCAAAGTAACTTATACAAACTTAATTGTAGTCAATTTAATAGTCTACAAAAGTTAGCTCTACAATTTTCATGAAAATTTTATATCCTTGGCCCAAAAATTGTGACATACGCAATGAGTGTAATCTGAAAGTTCTAGGCTCCATTAATTTCAATTTTACGAGTTAACGAGTCGAATTAGCGAAGTAACTTATACTAACTTAATTGTAGCCAATTTAATTATCTACAAAAGTGAGCTCTACAATTTTCATGAAAATTTTATATCCTTGACCCAAAAATTGTGACAAAAGCAATTAGTGTAATCTGAAAGTTCTAGGCTCCACTAATTTCAATTTTATAAGTTAACTAGTCGAATTAGCAAAGTAACTTATACTAACTTAATTGTAGCCAATTTAATTCTCTACAAAAGTTGGCTCTACAATTTTTATGAAACTTTTATATCCTTGGCCCAAAAATTGTGACAAAAGCAATTAGTGTAATCTGAAAGTTCTAGGATCCACTAATTTCAACTTTACGAGTTAACGAGTAGAATTTGCGAAGTAACTTATACCAACTTAATTGTAGCCAATTTAATTCTCTACAAAAGTTAGCTGTACAATTTTCATGCAAATTTATATCCTTTGCCGATATCCTTGTGATATAAGCAATAAGTGTAATCTGAAAGTTCTAGGCTTAAATAATTTCCATTTTACGAGTTAACGAGTCGAATTAGCAAAGTACCTTATACCAACTTAATTGTAGCCAATTTAATACGCTACGAAAGTTAGCTCTACCATTTTCATGAAAATTTATATATTTTTCTCAAAAATTGCGATATAAGCAATAAGTGCGATTTTAAATTTCAACGTTCCACTAATTTCAATTTTATGAGTTAACGAGGCTAGTTAGCGAAGTAACTTATACCAACTTAATTGTAGCCAATTTAATTCTCTACAAAAGTTGGCTCTACAATTTTTATGAAACTTTTATATCCTTGGCCCAAAAATTGTGACAAAAGCAATTAGTGTAATCTGAAAGTTCTAGGATCCACTAATTTCAACTTTACGAGTTAACGAGTAGAATTTGCGAAGTAACTTATACCAACTTAATTGTAGCCAATTTAATTCTCTACAAAAGTTAGCTGTACAATTTTCATGCAAATTTATATCCTTTGCCGATATCCTTGTGATATAAGCAATAAGTGTAATCTGAAAGTTCTAGGCTTAAATAATTTCCATTTTACGAGTTAACGAGTCGAATTAGCAAAGTACCTTATACCAACTTAATTGTAGCCAATTTAATACGCTACGAAAGTTAGCTCTACCATTTTCATGAAAATTTATATATTTTTCTCAAAAATTGCGATATAAGCAATAAGTGCGATTTTAAATTTCAACGTTCCACTAATTTCAATTTTATGAGTTAACGAGGCTAGTTAGCGAAGTAACTTATACCAACTTAATTGAAGACAATTTAATTGTCTACAAAATTAACCCTAAATTTTTTTTGAAAATTAATGTATTTTGTCTAAAAATGGCGATGAGTGCGATATCAAATTGCAACATTTCACTAATTTTCGAAGTTGGGAAGTCAACTTATCAAACTTTGTTTCGTTACCTTACGCACAAATTAAGTGAATAAATCTTATTCTAATTAAATTTGAGAAGAAAATTCGGTTTTCTCATTAAAGTTTAAGTTAGTAATTTATAGTTTATGTAACAGTAAACAGGCCACAATTGCCATAATGAGGATAGGAAAATTAATTAATTCTCCTGAATTATTGGTCTCAAGTTTTAATAATTCGCGAAACTATTTAAATTAATAACCTGTCAATTAAATTTAAAGTTTGTAATTTATATTGTTCGGTTACTTAGTTAGTTACCGCCGTAGTTTCTCCAATAAAATATTAGGTTTCAACGTTGTAGGTGAAATTATTAAAGGTAACTCTTAGAAGTGGCGGTTACCATGGCTACCGTCTTAGAAACTAACTTTCCGCAGAATAATCTTGTTATGAAAATAGTATATTTGAGGTTTTCTTCACTAAGGGTAGATACGTTAGTAATCCTCGAGGCAACTGCAGATTTTTTTGTTCCCGTTCAAATTTCATTTCTTAAGAAAACTTTAAAAAGCTCTTTATTGAAATAAGGAACTTTTCTTTTGTTGTTTTTAAAGTTTTACGAATTTCCTTTCGTTCGGAATAAGGTCTTTTGGGTTTTCAAATAAATATTTTATTAACAAAAACTCAAATAAAATTTTTGCACCTGTATTTTGATGTATAGTACTTCCTTCCATATTTTCCAGCTCGTAATGTACAAATGAAATTAACATATAGATTGAATTATCTGCCAAAAAAGTTTATATAGAAACATAAATGAATACAAATAAGACGATACTGCTGCATAAAATGAGCCTCAAAACCATAACGTAAGAAAATCGAGCACAAAAAGAGGAATTTAATATTAAGGAAGAGTCTACATCAATTGACTACACGATAATTTTAATTGCAATTTAATAGTTCAAACAAAGTTTTAAATGTCTGACTGGGTGACTGGTGCAAAACCAGCACGTCGACTCGAACAAGAATTTAATGAAGTAATTAGCAATCGTTTCAAGTTTTCGTTTTGTACTTCCACTTAATGAGGAAACTTGGAAGTTGACTTAACCTTTTTCGCCAATACATGCACTCGTGTGAGGAAAAACAAGGAGCTCGATAAAATACAGGGTGATACGCGCCAAATTTCCTGGTCTCAACAACTAATTGCTAAACCGTTTATAAGTGATAAAATTGGTGATAATTGCTTAGGAGACGTACAGGGTGTTGATAATTGCCTTCGAGTAGTTAAGCCGCTTGAAGCTTGAAAATGTAACCTAACTTTTAAATTAAACCTAAAATAATTAATTTTAATTAAAAATTCTGCGCTAAATTTAATGCGAGCATTAAAATGAAATATTAGCAATTTAAAAAAAACGTTAAAAGCGTCTGCTCTATTTTGAGCACGAAATGAGGATTTTGCAACAAATCTCCCAAAAGCTTCTGGTTTTGATTATACCATTCCGGAATAACAATATTTTATGTTTTGACCCTTTCACTGATGCAAATTTTATGAAATTCTAATTTAATAAGCTTAACGTAACCTAATTTTCCATATTTGAATATATACAGGGCGCTTTTGTGCTAATAACCTCATTGTACTACTTCTGTACGCCCTTCTAACTTGATACCCAACCCGAGTTTTTAACTTTTCCAATTTTGCCGTCCACATTGTAGTTTTCAGAAATGTAATTTTTACGTTCTGACGGAAAATCTATAAAGTAGCGTAGTACCTATTAAAGTTTCCGCGTTTCAATCAAAAAAAAGTTCGCTCTTTGATGGATTGAAAATTTTTGACACATTTTTTGTCAGCTTTCGTCTACAAAGGCTATTTAACTGACCTTTGTTAAGCGTTAAACGGCACCGTCATTTGCCATTGTATTGTATTCGGTTACAGAATGCAGTTCTGTAAATGATTTCCCTTTGTATTCGTGTCACATCAACTGCGAACTAGAGTACGTCGAAAGTTCGCTTCTGTATTCGACTTTACTTACGTATGCACATGAATGGATATAAAGTGCCAAATAAAGAACTCTCTTTTGGACCCTTCGGTCTACTTCAATTGAGAATTATGTGAACACCACCTGATGTGCAATAAGTAATAAACATCATGTGCGTAAATTGTTGCTACTTCGCGCGAAAAAATTACATTGACACTAAAATAAACGTTTGGTACTTCAACAAATAATAGATAGGTCGATAAATTAATTTAATTGAAAGAGTAATAATTGGATGACGTACGAGGGTTGTAAATAAAGTGTTGTAGGTATAAAATTGAACCTTTTTTGGTGTGTTTACCCCTCGTCAAAATAAATTTGGAAATCTTCCAGGATAAGTAGGTCAGTAGGTGATAATTTGCACCCCTCTTCAAGTTTTAGAACAAATTGGAAAAACGCACTTAGAGCCTCGTCCACGTTTACCCCAAGAGCTACGTTACCGCTCGAAAGGGGCTAACCTACCTTGCAGAAGTGCTTATTAACGTTTACCGACAGTGTTGCCAACACATCAACACAATATTTATAATCCTCGTATTTTATTATAAACAGCACTTTAGAAAATTAAAGAAATAATTGACGACGATTCTCTAGCGAGAATTACTTGTTGAAGCAACGTGTAATTTTCTTTTTCCCAAGAGAAATTTAAATATTATTGCAACTTTTCTAAAGTGACTACTTAGCGCTTTAGTCGAGATGTAAGAATTTGTAATTGACACAACGTAATGGGAAAAATGAAAGAAAGTATCTCGCTATAATAGAGTTTTGAGTACAGGGTGTTTTTAACGGCTATTAGATCAAAGGCTCTTCTTTTCTTATACAAACACATAATTGGGTTTCAACACGATGTAAAATTGTAGTCCGGTCAATTTAGACATTCGAAGGTTCATAAAGTCCCAACAAGCTAAAAATCAGTAAAATTGTTCAAAACATAATTATAAATAAAATCTAAAAGTTCCCCATCATGGAAAAAATTTTATTTGAGGTTAAAAATAAAAATAACGAGTTTTTCGCGATTTTCAGCAAAACGGTAAGTTTTATCATAAAAGTACTTCAGACAAAAATTGTAGATCATAAAATTATCTATAAAAAATGTATCAATACTTTTTTTCCTACGAGCCACCGTTTCTGAGATATAACGATTCAAAAAGTTGTAAAAGTTGCACTAAGTACACTACCTCATAGGTGGCGTGGAAACGTGTGCATATTATGTAATAACTTTTAAAGGGCTCATACGAATTAGTTCAAATTTTAGTACAAGGAGAAGTGGTCCTTTATCTTTGTAACCGTGTTTTTAAAATTATAATTAGTCCGGTCAATCTAGACCAAAAAATGAGAGTGAAGGTGCATAAAGTCCCAACAAGCTGAAAATCTGCGGCTTCAAAAACGTCGCTTACACAAATTGCACTAAAACGATTATAATTTTAAAAACACGGTTACAAAGATAAAGGACCACTTCTCCTTGTACTGAAATTTGGACTAATTCGTATGACCCCTTTAAAAGTTATTACATAATATGCACACGTTTCCACGCCACCTATGAGGTAGTGTACTTAGTGCAACTTTTACAACTTTTTGAATCGTTATATCTCAGAAACGGTGGCTCGTAGAAAAAAGGTAATGAAACATTTTGATAATTTTATGATCTAAAATTTTTGTCTGAGGTACTTTTATGATATAACTTACCGTTTGCTGAAAATCGCGAAAAATTCTTTTTTTTTTACCTTTAACCTCAAATCAAATTTTTTCCATACACGGGAATGATGAAGAACTTTTAAATTTTATTTATAATTATGTTTTGAACAATTTTACTCATTTTCAGCTTGTTAGGACTTTATGCACTTTCACTCTCATTTTTTGGTCTAGATTGACCGGCTTATTGGGCGTTTAAACAATTTTATAAACAGAACACCCTGTATAATTTAGCGTATTTGAACTATTTATGAAATTTTGGTCTTAAATGGTTAGAGGTTGCTAAGGCCTAACTCGAATCGTTCGTTAGATATTGTCGCTTCAGTTTCATCATTTGATTTTATCCCTATCCACGTAGAAACTGCGAGGTTTACCCAATTTTTTTAATAAAACACCCTGTATAATTTAGCGTATTTGAACTATTTATTAAATTTTGGTCTTAAATGGCTGAAGGTTGCTAAGGCCTAACTCGAATCGTTCTCTAGATATTGTCGCTTCAGTTTCATCATTTGATTTTATCCCTATTCACATAGAAACTGCGAGGTTTACCCAATTTTTTTAATCAAACACCCTGTATAATTTAGCGTATTTGAACTATTTATTAAATTTTGGTCTAAAATGGTTAGAGGTTGCTAAGGCCTAACTCGAATCGTTCTCTAGATATTGTCGCTTCAGTTTCATGATTTGATTTTATCCCTATCCACAAAAAAACTGCGAGGTTTACTCAATTTTTTTGATAAAACACCCTGTATAATTTAGCGCATTTGAACTATTTATTAAATTTTGGTCTTAAATGGTTGAAGGTTGCTAAGGCCTAACTCGAATCGTTCTTTAGATATTGTCGCTTTAGTTTCATCATTTGATTTTATCCCTGTCCACGTAGAAACTGCGAGGTTTACCCAATTTTTTTAATAAAACACCCTGTATAATTTAGCGTATTTGAACTATTTATTAAATTTTGGTCTTCAATGATTAGAGGTTGCTAAGGCCTAACTCGAATCGTTCTCTAGATATTGTCGCTTCAGTTTCATCATTTGATTTTATCCATATCCACAAAGAGACTGCGAGGTTTACTCAATTTTTTTGATAAAACACCCTGTATAATTTAGCGTATTTGAATTCTTTATTAAATTTTGGTCTTAAATGGTTGAAGGTTGCTAAGGCCTAACTCGAATCGTTCTTTAGATATTGTCGCTTCAGTTTCATCATTTGATTTTATCCCTATCCACAAAGAAACTGCGAGGTTTACTCAATTTTTTTGATAAAACACCCTGTATAATTTAGCGTATTTGAACTATTTATTAAATTTTGGTCTAAAATGGTTAGAGGTTGCTAAGGCCTAACTCGAATCGTTCTCTAGATATTGTCGTCTCAGTTTCATCATTTGATTTTATCCCTACCCACATAGAAACTGCGAGGTTTACTCAATTTTTTTCACAAACACCCTGTATAATTTAGCGTATTTAAACTATTTATTAAATTTTGGTCTAAAATGGTTAGAAGTTGCTAAGGCCTAACTCGAATCGCTCTCTAGATATAGTCGCTTCACTTTCATCATTTGATTTTATCCCTATCCACGTAGAAACTGCGAGGTTTACCCAATTTTTTTATTAAAACACCCTGTATAATTTAGCGTATTTGAACTATTTATTAAATTTTGGTCTTAAATGGTTAGAGGTTGCTAAGGCCTAACTCGAATCGTTCTCTAGATATTGTCGCTTCAGTTTCATCATTTGATTTTATCCCTACCCACATAGAAACTGCGAGGTTTACTCAATTTTTTTAACAAACACCCTGTATAATTTAGCGTATTTGAACTATTTATTAAATTTTGGTCTTAAATGGTTAGAGGTTGCTAAGGCCTAACTCGAATCGTTCTCTAGATATTGTCGCTTCAGTTGTTCCATTTGTTTTATTTGTCCCTACAGGTACGACGCTTTACCTTTTGGTGCGCTCCATACCGACATTTTTATTACCTGAAACGCTTGTAAAATTGATAACGTCGTAATTATAAATAGCAATGAGTTTAAGCGGAACAGCGCACTAAATAATGTCGCCCTGCCAAAATTAACGGCGCGGATTGCAACTTTGAATAAAATTGTTACAATTTTAACGAGGTAAATGTTTAACTTTGTGGCGCGGAATTTAATATCGCGGAGTATAAAGAAGGCACGCTTTTTACGTAATTATGAAATTCCTAGTTTGGGCTACAGTATTAGTTAATAATAAAAAATCTTTGCGGAATTTAATCGTGGCATTCTTCAAGAGGATGTAAGGTTGTTTATTATTTAATTTTACACGACACGCCTCGCTCTAAACCTAGTATTAGACAACATTACTTTGTACATTATGCTTATATTAATGGAGCTTAAATTTTATCTCAATACTAATGTGTACAATGGGCGCAACATAAATTTTCTTTGTGTCTCTAACATGTAGCCAAATTAATATTATGCGAGCAAAATTTGTTGCGTTATTGTTACTACTTGTATACAATAATATCGCTCATAACCTGGGGGTTGAAACTAGTCCCACATACAAAATAGTTTCGTATAACGTACGACCTACTTGAGAAAAATAGAGATGGAGAGATCAATATGAAGTTGCTCGAGTAGCACTCGGATAGATCGCTTTCGGATTAGAACTTATTAAAATATGAATTTCAATTTCGAACTACCGCTCCTGAAATACTAATTTTGTTCACTTCCCAAAGTAATTTTCGACGAGCTGCCAGCTTATTAACTCCTAACCCATCTCTACTCCCATTTAAATGCGAAAAGTTTCTGACCTGTATCTAAAACACTTGAGCTCAATTCGGAAATGTGCATAGCACATCGATTAAAATTTCAAATAATCGGTAGTCGAGCAATTAGAATTCACTCCCAGCAAAAGCAGGTATTTTAGACATTTTCATTACACGCGCAGCTTCCCTTCCGATACAAAAAATAAACCTTTGTTTAACCAAACCTGAAGTTTCAATACGGTTTACTTAGATAAAGTGTTCATGTTCAATAATCCTTTTAACGTTGCCTGGCACTTGTGGCAAGGAAGTTTGTTAATGGCGGATGAATGTTTGGGCACTGAATAAGTAATGTCGCCCTAGTGATTGTTCCACTCGGGATTAGTTTTAAACGCTACTGCACGTTTCAACTATTTCATTTTAATCCAGGATTTCAAACTAAATGTACTTTTCAAGTTTTATTTAGAAAACAATTGCGATAGTTGCATTTACCAACTCTTTTTAAGTGTAGAGGTACGTTGGTGTACTAAAAGCTTCAACGTTACGCAGCTAAACATTACCTATTTTCGACTTATTCGTTGATTTCCATTAAAAAAAGTTAACGAGAGATTAAAACACCAAATTTCAAGTTAAGCCTCTGATGGTTTCAACGATATGTATGTGCGTGGGGACGTTTTAAACTACGACGAGTGTGCCCTCAAAAAGCCCCAAACTTTTTTTTCAAACGGCGCGTTTCGTCGGTAATCCAGAAAGAGATTTAGTTCAACTTTTCATCGTCCGAAGTCACTCTTTAATGGGGTAATGTAATAACTCAACTCGCGTGAATTTTATAGCAAGATGAAAGATGAGGGCGTAGGCCGTTCGTAACGTAAGTAACAGAAAAGCCCACAAATCAAGTTCTTTGTCTAATTTCCTTATGGAACTGGGATGATGTTACGGACGTGAGAGGTATTTTAAGAGGACTCACGCACTTCCAAATGCCCTAAGATGAACGATTTTAAACAAATTTATTTTATACTGTACGGGTGGTATTGCTACTTTCCGTCATTAATTTGAGTTCGGGAAATGGCACATTACATCACTAGACCGAGAAGTGTTGCGAAGTAACACTTCCCGGACTGTTTGGCAAAATTTTTGAAAAAAATTTTTTTTTAATTTTTGCTTGACAAAAGCTTGCCGGCAGCGGGGATCGACCCTATGAACCTTTGGGTGAAATGCAATAGTGTTATCCAATACACTATTATAAGTTATAAAGTAGTTATTTGTTGCTAAGTAACAAATATAAAGTGGATGATGTGATTTATAAACAGCGGATATTTAATTTGAGATTTCTAAAATGACGTTTTTATACAAAGAAATTTTTTAAATAAAAAACTGTATGAAATAAAATTTTATACGATCTACGTCCGTAAAGTGATTACTAAAGCATTCGTTTCGAAATTCCGGACTCAGCTTCGCTTCGTCCGTAAACATCTTACTCATGCATTTCTTACTCATTGAATTAATAGGTCACTTCCCGGACTAATGACGTAAATAACTATTCCCACACGGACGACTTGAAAACTTTTCTAAGAGACTAAGAGGGCATTTTATCGCATATTTTTTCTTCTGGCCACTACTTTTTAATTTTATATGAAGTCTAGGAGCCTTTAAGAAATCTCAAGCACGCACTCGAAGACCTTCTAACAATGCCTTGAAAATAACGCATACCTACTGCAAATTAGAAGAATTTAACATTATATTAATGTAAAAAATGCAACCCAGGCTTGTGATAAAAAGGCTTAAATTTTAATTTCCTAACTTTAAAGAAGATCTGCCTATATCCACCTTTGTGTCTTTGGGTTGTTATTATACGCCAAGCTACCGTTCCCTATTTTTATTTTACCATCGCAGAAAAACCCATTTAAACGCAAAGGGTGAGTAGATAGTCAACGCGGGTCCTTGCTCAATTTGCATATTCCATGGAATAAATAAATGAACATAAACTTGCTTGTTGCAATAATTTAACCGCGCCTTTTAAACCGCGACGAACCGCAGTAAACCGCAAAAAAACCGTAGTAAACCGCGCCTTAATAATATGATTCCGCTGAAAAACAAATTAAGCCAGAACCCGTATAGACTACCTATTACGGAGACACCCTGTAAATAAATTGGCGCACACGATTAACTGTTAAAATAAACCAGAGAGTGCCGATATTGCGACTGACACCAAAGTTTATTAATTGAAAAAAGTTTCGCATCAATTTTTCGTTTTAATAAACACAAATGAGGGGTTGCTCGGCGGCGTATTAAAAAGTCTCAATTTTTGTGTCAACAAAAGAGCATTAAAAGTATCGATTGGAATATTCGAATTGAAAGGTGTTCACCTGTTCACTACGCCGGACGATTTCAAAAAAAAATGTTTTTCCTCGAGCAAATTGTAAAGTGTCCGCATCGATGTGAAATCATTAATTTGAATGATGTTGATGGAGTTCTTTAATCGCAGTTATTAATAACGCCAGAATATTTGTTATCGATCAACATTTTGATATGTCAACTGCGCGCACTTTACATAATTACGAAAGTTTGGGGAAAATTTGTCAAAAGAATAATATTTAGAGCTCGAGTGGAAACCTGTCGAAAAATTTAATAACCTTGTCGTGTACCGTTTAGAGTTTAGATGTTGTGTTGTTTTATTTATTTATAAAATGTCGAGGAAGCGTGAAGTTTCTATACAATGAAAAACGTTGGGATTTTTACTTTTCATGTAGATGTCTCACACTCGCGCACCAAAAATAAAAGGTACAAAAAATCGTAACTGACATGTCCTTTTTCGTTAAATATTAAAGCCTGGTCCCCCTGTCTGTCGTGGGGCGTTTTGTTTGTATCAGTCTAGTTGTTGAGCTTGAGAGTGTTAAGAGTACGTTTTAAAATGTAAGCCTCGGCCCTTCTATTCGCTCGGTCGTTCAGTAATTTTCACGTTTTTCTACAATTACCAGTTAGTAAGTATAGGTCTTTCTAGAACTCGTTTATTCATAAGTCGGTTTCTGTCGGGCAGTCTGCCGGTTTCTAGAAATTGGGGGGCACATAACTGACGTTTTCTGATAAAGCCCACCACTGTTAAGTTCAGTACGTCTTTATATCAATCAAAAATCCATCTCTCAGTCTGTCACTAGATCTGCCATGTTCTGTTTAAAGGTTCAGCAGTGAACTCATGAATGTTAATTTCGGCAACAAAAGATATCAGTCGGACTTATAGGCCTCTGCACTGACCGATTTGTCCGTTGATCTCTTTAAATTTCTTCTGTAGTTTCTCAGTAGCACACTCCGCCCGTTGATCGGCCACTAGACCTTCTGTGTTACGTTTAAACGGCCAGATCCGAACTCAGAAAGACTATTTTAGGCAACAAAAGGTATCAGTAGATCTATAGGCCTCTGCACTGATCGATTTGTCCATTGATCTCTTTAAATTTCTTCTGTAGTTTCTCAGTAGCACACTCCGCCCGTTGATCGGTCACTAGACCTGCTTTGTTACGTTTAAACGTCCAGATCCGAACTCATAAAGGTCAATTTTCGGCAACAAAAGGTACAAGTAGGCCTATAGGCCTCTGCACTGATCGATTTGTCCCTTGATCTCTTTAAATTTCTTCTGTAGTTTCTTAGTTAGCACACTCCGCTCGATGATCTGTCACTAGACCTGCTTTGTTACGTTTAAACGTCCAGATCTGAACTCATAAAGGCCAATTTTGGCGACACAAAGTATCAGTAAGCCTATAGGCCTCCGTACAGATTAATTTGTCCATTGATCTCTTTAAATTTCTTCTGTAGTTTCTCAGTAGCACACTCCGCCCGTTGATTGGTCACTAGACCTGCTTTGTTACGTTTAAACGTCCAAATTCGAACTTCATTTTCGGCAACAAAAGGTACAAGTAAGCCTATAGGCCTCTGCACTGATCCATTTGTCCGTTGATCTCTTTAAATTTCTTCTGTAGTTTCTCAGTAGCACACTCCGCCCGCTGATCTGTCACTAGACCTGCTTTGTTGCGTTTAAACGTCCAAATCCGAACTCATAAAGGCCATTTTCGGCAACAAGAGGTACAAGTGGGCTTATAGGCCTCTGCACTGATCGATTTGTCCCTTGATCTGTTTCTGTAGTTTCTCCGTAGCACACTCCGCCCGCTGATCTGTCACTAGACCTGCTCTTTTACGTTTAAACGTCCAGATCCGTACTCATAAAGGCCACCAAAAGGTATCAGTAGGCCTAT
The DNA here is from genome assembly GCA_950108345.1 of Malthinus flaveolus. Lineage (NCBI taxonomy): Eukaryota > Metazoa > Arthropoda > Insecta > Coleoptera > Cantharidae > Malthinus > Malthinus flaveolus. The sequence continues at coordinate 9,738,214 of OX467288.1, read as the reverse complement.
AGGTCTCTGCACTAATCGATTTGTCCGTTGATCTTGGAAAATTTCTTCTGTAAATTCTCAGTAGCACACTCCGCTCGTCGATCTGTCACTAGACCTGCTTTGCTACGTTTAAACGTCCAAATTCGAACTCCATTTTCGGCAACAAAAGGTACAAGTAGGCCTATAGGCCTCTGCACTGATCCATTTGTCCTTTGATCTCTTTAAATTTCTTCTGTAGTTTTTCGGTAGCACACTTCGCCTGTTCATCAGTCACTAGACCTGCTTTGTTACGTTTAAACGTCCAAATCCGAACTCATAAAGGCCAATTTTGGCTACAAAAAGAATCAGTATGCCTATAGGCTTCTGTACTGATTGATTTGTCCATTGATCTCTTTAAATTTCTTCTGTAGTTTCTCAGTAGCACACTCCGCCCGTTGATCGGTCACTAGACCTTCTTTGTTACGTTCAAACGTCAAAATCCTAACTCATAAAAATCATTTTCGGCAACAAGAGGCATCAGTGGGCTTATAGGCCTCTGCGCTGATCGATTTGTCCGTTGATCTCTTTAAATTTCTTCTGTAGTTTCTCAGTAGCACACTCCACCCGTTGATCTGTCACTAGATCTGCTTTGTTACGTTACGTCCAAAGCCAAACTCGTAAAGACCAACTTTGGCAACAACAAGTATCAGTAAGCCTATAGGCCTCTGTACAGATTGATTTGTCCATTGATCTCTTTAAATTCTTTCTGTAGTTTCTCAGTAGCACACTCCGCCCGTTGATTGGTCACTAGACCTGCTTTGTTACGTTTAAACGTCCAGATCCGAACTCATAAAGGCCATTTTCGGCAACAAAAGGTACAAGTAGGCCTATAGGCCCCTGCACTGATCGATTTGTCTGTTTAATTTCTTCTGTAGTTTCTCAGTAGCACACTCCGCCCGCTGATCTGTCACTAGACCTGCTTTGTTACGTTAAACGTCCAGATCCAAACTCATAAAGGCTCATTTCGGCAACACAAAAGTATCGGTATGCCTATAATAATAGGCCTGTGTACTGACCCAACTTGCCCGCTGTTGTTTTTTTATTTCTCCCGTAGTTTTTCAGTAGCAACTGCACCTTTCGACCTATCCGACTTTACTCTTCTTTAGCTTTTGAGTGCAGGTTTATGAAACTTGAAACGCGACCACCTACTCTTTCCTCCCCTCTTTCATATTTTCTAGTTTGAGTCCGGTCCTTCGTCAAATTTTCAAATTAAAAGTTTGAATAATGGCGTAATTCGTAATGAAGACCCCAGTGATAAACTAACGCAAATATGGTGCGATAAAGTTTGCAAAACAAGCTTTATATAGGCGACTGTGGGTGCTTGTGGTTTTAGTCATTAACAAACTCAACTGCGAACAATTTACAAACTGAAACATCCTCAAAACAATGATATTCTAGTTTAATATTAATTAATACATAGGCCGAGAGCTGCGAAATATTTATTTACTAAAAGAATATTGCACTTACGAGAGATGGGAACAACAATTAAATAAAACAGTCGTTTACAATTAGCCCCCCATTTTAAATGTTAATCGACAGTTCGACTCATTTTTTTTTAAACAAAAGCAATAAAATAAATTGAGTCGATATTGCTTATTGGGCAACAAATTGAAAATTACTTCCTTTGAAATTTTTTGCTTCTAAACGGATTTTCATTGAGTAAATTTGATTTTTAAAGCATGTGGGGGAAAAATCACCTATCACATACACACACATCATAAAAAAAAATTTAAGTTTTCGCTCCAGCGATCAAATCGATTTTGATGAATTCCGCGATGTGGAAAGAAACAAGCAAAAAGCATTGAGGTGTGTTACACATCAACTCGAAAAAAATAGATATAAAGGGCTACAAAATGTCGCCATCGGTGCTTCCCCGACGACGATTCTGCTTCTAAAGTGCGGCGTTTTGTTGTTTGTTTTCGCGACAGCGAACACACCGACAGGAAAGCAGATGGGCAGGCAGCCTAAACAATTTCAGCCGTAGCCACAAGTTATACAAGTTTTCGACATCGTTTCAAAGCTTAGCCTCCCTTCCTCCGATGTCGGATGGGTAAAAACATTAATTAAATTAGAAAATTAATTGTCGACAACCTGTTGCGTACTTTTTAATGCCTTCCTTGAAAATTGTTGTTTTACTTGTTTTTAGAAGAAGGGGGCGTGGTTCTCATCTCTCGCAGCAAAGATCCCGAAGAAGGATACGAATGAAAAATAAATTTACATTGTGTGTACGAGTATAAGTAACCATTAAACTGATGCGTGCTCTGAAATATTGAGTTTTCTCGCAAAATTTGCTTTTCTTCTTTTGATGATTTTTTATGTAGTAAAAAATTATTTACATTCACAGGAGAGTGATGAATAATAATGTAACAGGCTTAAATTATTCCAAAAGATACTCGATCTAATCTATTTTTACATTATTTAAAGGGCGGCGAATACGCACTTAAATAGTCTCAAGTGGAAACCCCACAAATTATTTTTAATCCAGGCGGCTTCGGCAATTTTTGAGGTTTGTTCTTATTATATTATTGCAGTTTTAGTCAAAACTGCTTGTATGTCAAAAAATGTGGCTCTAAAAATAACGATTTTTGTACATTTACTCTTAGAGTAGTGAAAGCTAAAGGAAATTTACAATAAAACTGTTCTCATCAGCAGTATAGTTCTATACTATTTTTAAATATTTCATTTATTGATTGTAGTTTCTCTAATCAATTTGCATATTTGCGGAATCATTTTATCCGAAAAAATTGCAGAATATACAAATTGAGACAAGATCCACATAGTCTCATCACTAACAACTAAACAAATTTTTAATGTTAACCTTAAAAAATGTCTGATGTGGCCATAACGGGACTTTTACGTACGCGTTAAAAATATTAAAAAAATATATAAAAAAAAACTTTTTAAAAACTTGTCTTATTTTAAAATGCACTAAAAAGTAGAAAATAATTTTTAGATTAAAATTTACAAAGAGAAGAGACATTTAATTCCAAATTTATATAGCTGTTAAAGTTCAAAGTTAGGGAAGACATGAATAATTTGTATGTCAAATTGATCATCATGTAGATCATCATGATTAGAAGACAAGGGTGCAAATCTATTCATAACGTTTAACATCAATTTGATAAGCTCAAACTGAGCACCCTTGTCTTCTAATCATGATGATCAACATGATGATCAATTCGATCATCTACTTAAAATATACAGAGTGTTGTATTTAAAATAAAAAAGCTAACCTCATTTCCGGTTAAACCGGAAGTGAAAATTTAACATGTTTAGTATCATTGAACAGCTTATTTTACGATACTTTAAAAAAATCATAAAATATACAGGGTGTTTAAAAAAACTCCTTTTGTTTGGCAAATTTCCGGTTAAACCGGAAGTCAAAATGTCAGCATGTTTGGTATCATTAGACAGCTTATCTAACGATACTTTCAAATATTATAAAATATACAGGGTGTTATAAAAAACTCCTTTTGTTTGGCTAATTCCCGGTTAAACCGGAAGTCAAAATTTAACATGTTTGGTATCATTGGACAGCTTATCTTACGATACTTTAAAAAATCATAAAATATACAGGGTGTTTTGAAAAACTCCTTTTGTTTGGCTAATTTCCGATTTAACCGGAAGTGTTTTTAAAACCAAAATAGTAACAAATAATATAAATGTATAAAGTTAATTAATATACCAAGTTGCAATAACAAATTTTAATTAAAAAAGCAATTATTAATTTTTGAAATTTTGACCTAAAAAAATCATAGCTCCGGATCTGCCTTTAGCAAATGAACCAAAATAACGGTGTTTAATTAAAAACTTTAAAATCTTCAATATATCAAAATATAGACAAAATGGTTAGAGAGGTTTTGAGAAACTCCTTTTCAAATTTTAGTCAACTTTGACCTTTCAAAAGTAGTCAATTTTGAAATTATTTTAAAAATCGACTATAACAAAAGTAAAACCCCATATTTTGTCAATATATTCCTGTTTTTAGATTTTGATAATAATAATAATCTCGAAAGCTATAATAAAAAAACTAGAAATTGGGCCAATCGGTATACCGGCCGCCATTTTGAATTTAAAAATTGTAAAATCTATTTTTTTAATTACGGCCTATGTGTACTAACGTATAGCTAAGTATAAATACTGCAAGACAAGATTTTCCAAAATGCGACCAAAATAACCCTCTTATTTTGGACCACCCTGTATCGATTTCATTTAAAAACTTATTTTATCCATGAAATTTGGTTAAAGTGGCCGAAACCAAATTTCAACAGAATCGCTTTAGTAGTTTTTGATTGACAGCATTACATACACACACATCCACCACGACAGACATTGTTTAAGAGAGGGAAGCCCGAAACGTGGAAATGTTAAATTAAAAAAAAGATAAAGATACAGAAAAAGTAAAATACTAAATAAATCCAAAGTAATCAAAATGTATTTCGATTACTTTTCGGTTTGATTTAATCTCGAGTAATACAGTTACGAACAACTTTTTTTTATAAAAATTGTGCTTGGAAAGAAGACTAGAATACAAAAAAAAACTTATTGGTAAAAAGAAAACTTAATAAATTGTTGAGGAAAATATAATTTGAAAAGAAACATAATAAAGAAAAATAAAAATAAAAAAGTATTTAATAATAATACCTAATGTCAAATTGAATAAAATATCTATACCAAGCTTTATTAGTGGTATCAGGTATTACTTTTTTATGTGCCATAAAAGGCAGTTAATGTTTATTTGAGCCCATAAAGTGATAAAATTTCAGAACAAGTCTGTCGGCCAGTGTGTCTCTTTACGTCTACGATAACCGTAAACTTTCTTGACCTATTATTGCCTTAAACTAATTGTGTATTGGCTAACTCGCTAACTGTGGTCAGTGATCACGTGATCACTCTAATCACCCACTAGAGAGCGCCCTATTAGTATTAGTGAGACTACTCTGCTTTGTATTGTACAGGGCCGTCTATTAAAGTGATGTTGACATAATATTATTGCATCTCTATCAACCGAGCGACAAGTAAACACTTTCGACTAATCAAAATCATGCAAATGAGAGAAAGTTAGGTTAGTGCGCAAAATTTGAATTTTTAAATTACAAATTGGCGAAAGAATTAAACAAAAGGCCGCTTTAATTAAAACGCAGTACAAGAATAAAACAAAAAAAGAGTCATTAATTATTTTTAAGTAGCCGACTTGATTAAAATACGGCGTTTTAACTTTATTAATTTAGTTCCGCTGTGCCTGTTTGGCGTAATAATAAAATGTAATAAAAAAAAATCGCAAATTTGGGTCAACATTTTTTTTAGCGAAAAAAAAACATTTTCCTTTGAACTCTTCCACTTTCAAGCATAAAATTTTTTTAGTCGAACAATTTAGGGAAAACTTGAAATTTTCTTTTGCGATTTTCCGTATAGTTATGTCGTCTTATAAATTTATTATTTGCTCCAATTTTTTCCCCTTTTCAAGCGGTACATTTTATGTATTGCGTCTACAGGGTGTTTCTCATAAGTGCGTCATAACTTCAGGGGCTATTACAAGAACTCAAAAGAAGTCTTTTGACCCCGATTTTGTTATACCTAAAGTTCCCCCATTCAGAGTTACAGGGTGTTTTAGCTGAAATTTTCAAATTTTTAAAAATTTCGTGTGGCAAAACGAAAGCAGTTGAGAAAATAATTTTTGTGGAGATGCCTTATGTATTTTTAAGTCTATGAGATAGATGTGGTACTTTTGTTTTTCAACTGCCAATATGGCGGATTCAAGATGGCGCTCATCGAAATATTAATGGGATCGCAATAAAATTTTGGATACATGGGTTTCTTGAAAATTCGTCGACAAATCTGATAGTATTAGAATTTCAAAATTTTAAAAAAAATGACAAACGCGTAACCTGAGCGATAAAATTCTTACTGATAAAATTTGTACTGATATAAGTATGATAAAATAGCTGTATTTTTATTTCTAGATGAAATTTTGAAAATCTGACTCGATAGTTTGAAAGCCAATATTCGAAAGTACCTAATTTATTTAAATAAAATTGAAAAAAAAAAATTTTTTGCTTAGGTTACGCGTTTGTCATTTTTTTTTAAATTTTGAAATTCTAATATCAGATTTGTCGACGAATTTTTAAGAAACTCATGTATCTAAAATTTTATTGCAATCCCATTAATATTTCGATGAGCGCCATCTTGAATCCGCCATATTGGCAGTTGAAAAACAAAAGTACCACATCTATCTCATAGACTTAAAAATACATAAGGGATCTCCACAAAAATTATTTTCTCAACTGCTTTCGTTTCGCCACAAAAAATTTTTAAAAATTTGAAAATTTCAGCTAAAACACCCTGTAACTCTGAATAGAGAAATTTTCGGTATAAGAAAATTGAGACCAAACGACTTCTTTTAAGTTCTTGTAACAGCCCCTAAAGATATGACGCACTTATGGGAAACACCCTGTATATCACCGGTCGGGGACACTTTCTAAAACTTCATCTTTTACTAATTTATCGAGTAAAATTGCGAAAAATTAATTTTTTTCTCGCTTCCTGTTTTTCTTTGAAAGCCGTTTTATCAACAATTAATTTGATTAGAAACGCAATCTTGTCAGGGGGTAAGCCCCCGAGCTGTTTAAATTTTAATTTTCTCTTTAAATTTTAACCTCGGTCCCAATTCCAATTTCAACTTCAATTTCTATTCATTTTCATTTTCATTGGTTCGGAGCCACTTTATATTATTTAAAAACAATATTTTTACAAGTTTTTGAATTTCTAATAGCGCCTAATATAATTATGGTCCTATTGGCTGGTTAGAAAGTTCTGCGACGTTTGGACTAGAAGGAACAAGATCGCAGGATGTAATAATAAATATTAAAATGGAGCTGGAACTTCATCTTCATTTTCAGTCCCAATTTCAGCTTCAATTTCAGTTCCAATTTCATTTTGAATTCAAGTTCTATTTAATTTTCATTTTCAATTTTCTCTAATATAATTTTTAGTTTCATTTTCAATTTCATTTTTAGTTTCATTTTCAATTTCATTTTCATTTTTATTTCAATAAGAAATTTCAATTTCATGGAGTTTCTTACAAAATCTGTGGTTACACTAAAATGCCAGATTCGAATGTTCTGCGACATTTGGACTAGAAGAAACAAGATCACCTGATATAATACATGAGAACATCAGTGTGAAAAAAACTTGAAAATGGAAGTAGAACTGGAAGTGAATTCCAATTTCATTGCCAATTTCAATTTCTATTTTAGCTTCAATTTCAATTTCAATTTCATTTTCATTTTTTATTTCAATAACAAATTTCAATTCCAAGCAGCTTTTTATGAAACATGTGAAAACACTAATAAACAAATATTTTTTCAAGTTTTTAAATTCTCTACAACGTTTGAACTATCCACATAGAAAAAACAGAAAAAACAAAATAAACTTGAAAATGGAAGAAAAACTAGAAGTGAAATTTCAATTTCATTTTCAATTTCAATTTTGGTTTTGGTTTTAATTTTCATTTATTTTTAGTTTTCGTTGGACTCACCAATATTCAGCCCCAATTAAAATAGTACATATATTTTCAATTTTTTGAATTCGAAATGGCACCCAGTTTAACAATTCTCCCATCGGCTGCTTCGAAAGTTCTGCGACGTTGGGACAACAATATCACGTGATGTAATACGTGTGTGCTAATAAACTCACCATCCTGTAGTTACACATTTTTTTGTTTCGACGTCTATAATAATAATCTCCACGTTGGGCCACCCTATACATTCTTCGCCATTATCGAGTTTCATGAAAGACACTAATAATATATTGAGGTTGGTCTTACTATTGATTAAAGACAGGACGGAAATTCATTCTTAAATTCAATTACCAAAGGAAACGTATTTTTCTATAGTTCTCTCATGTGGGCGGGCGTATTGATGGTTTCAGACTTGAAATAATTGTAAAGCCAACTGCGTTTTTAGGCAAAAATTTCCGAAAAGAGCTAGCACTCTTTTATCACTCGACTCGAAATTTTGAAAAAACGTAATTTGTGCCCTTCAGGCTTCGGTTCGTATTTAAATAGGCCGAGCCCAGAGGAACGGGTCGTTTTATTATTATTAAGGCTTGGGCTGCTAATCTCAGAAGCAGCTTTGCTCCTTAATGCGATTAGAAATGATTATAAAAAATATTATACATTTTTTCCACTTTCCCTTTGAAGCGAAATTAGTCTAAAATCTGTTGCTTGTTTAATAAAAAAAATTTAATTAACGCTTCGGAATTACACATTTTTAAATTAATTAATAAATAAGCGTTTTAATGAAAAATGTTGCTCGCAACAAAGCGGTCAAAAGCGCTCTTTTATTCGACGATCTTTTTTCTTCATCTCGCGTTAAACATCAAAGTACAACATCCAACAGGTAGCTTACCCGTCGCATTACACGTAGCGAAAACGAAGACGTCTTCATGTTGAGAATTTTTCTTGTCAATTTTTTTCCAAAAATTCAACCCAAGAAAAATTTTCAAAAAATATCCTGACAAAAATTCAAAAAAAATATATTTTTGCCAAAATTGCTTGCGTAACGGAGCGCGTGTCGAGTAGTTTTCTAGAAAAAAAATGTTTCTACTACTACAGGAAAATTACTCTACTAATTAAGGAAATAGTGAAAATAGGACTACGGATGATGAGAGTTGTGTTCGGGGTGATGCCACGCCGTTTACTGAAGCTTGAAGCTTTTCAGCTGAGTGAAATTCGCTCGTCGCAATGGAAACTCACCTACCAACGAGTTAAAAATTGTAGAGGTCCGGTTTTCTTCGTAAAAAAAAGAAAACACTCCCACCGCTACCAAACGTGTCGAAAATGTTTGTTAAGACGTGCTAAAATCTATCTATTCTTAATTTTCCAATTTTACAAATATTTTAAGTTTTAAGGAAGATGAATAATTCATAATATAAGAAAGGGGCTCTTTTTCTTGTTTGTAAATTTTTAACAAAACATAGACGGTGTGCCTGCGTCTCTTTTCCTTTTTCCAATCGTTCCCTGGCAACAGGATCACGCCCGAAGCGAGATATATTCCAAGTCGGGAAGTCTATTAAGGCTGTCTAACGCTCAACTAAAGTTGTATTTATTTTCGTTTTTTGTTATTTACAGTTTTATACGGTTGGAATTGCATGGAAAAGTTTCCTAAGTGGAGTAATAAATCGAACATATGATGGGATCTTAAAAATTAAAAGACGACGCATCTGATGGAAGACGTCGGTACAGATTTTCTACGTACGACGTGCTATTTATTTATTTAGATGCATAGCACAAGCAGAGGCTAATTGGATGTTTCTCTTATTTACAATTCAAATCGGAGCAACGATAAACAAAAATAAGTACATCCATTAATCCCAGCCTCGACAAACCAAAACGAACACGTCTCAATGACCTCATATTAATTCACCCGAATGTGTTCGCATTTGTTTGTAGATACATCGAGATTAGCGCCTATTTGAAATGTGTCGAGAGCATATAGAATACATCAAGAGGCCAGGTTACATAAACGGCAATCGTTTCATCATTTTTCAAATATACAGGGTGTTACATTTGAAAAAAGGGGAAGCATCCATCAGTACTGTTAGTAGAGACAACTCGTCCATCGGCCTCTGCATGGCCAGTTCGGAACTTTTAAAAATTCAAAATTTGCATAAAATACTAAAAATGCGTAGTTTTCAATTTAAGCGTATAAGGCACCTTTAAAAAATGTTCAAAAAAGTATTATTCTCGAAATTTATTAAAATATTCGAAACTCGAAAGAGTGGATTTTCGAAAAATTCAAAAATCCTATGGAATAAATATTTAAAAAACGCGATTTTTCGATAAAAGCGTATAGGGCACAGTCCAATGTATCCGAAAATAGAAAAAAGTAGGTAGAAAAAATATTTTCTAATAATACCACCAGCCCTCCAAGTTTCACGAAATCACGGTTTGGCACACTATCGTCAAAATTGAGGAAATAACTTTCTACAAAATAATTTTTTGCGCCCGTCCTGTATAATTTTTGTGATGTTTAAAATTAGATACGGATTGCGAAAAGTTGGGGCCATCTACCCACGTCGAAAAAAGTTCAACTTTTTCCCTACGTATTTTACGACACTCGGTCAAAAAAAAAATTTGAGTTTTCACCTTTCTCGGTACCTTTCTCCCAAAACGGTACGTTTGTGAAATAATGGCCCCCGAGGAAAAAATTAGCCCACTCTGTGCCAACAAAGATAACCCCGCCAGTTTTTGAATCGGGGCCTAAAATTTTCCGGGGGCAAAAGCTGTCTTAACAGCTGTTAGTGAAAATTGAGAACTTTTTTCTTTAGCTTTTGTTTTATCGATTACCCCGACAATGAAAAGTAAACCACTCTGTATTTCACGTCATTTATTAATTATAATTTCCGTAAATTTTAATTTGACTTTTTATGAAGTTTCAATTTCAGTGTACATTTTGAGAGATAGCACTCGCTAACCGCGTCAATTTACCAATTTATTTTTATTTTTTCTTCAATATAACGCGTTTTACGATTGAAATCAAAAATAACGTCAATTTTAATATATTTTTATTTCATTAATATAATTAGGTACAACATTAATGAGGTATCTTTCTAGCAACGAATAAAAATAAAAAGTCCAAATTTAAGATTCTGAAAAGATGAGATACACAAGTCAAACATTTGACCCACATTTTCGTATGATTTACGACATTAAAACAATGCATTGCCCTTTTTAAAAAAATTAAAACAAAACCAAATCACTTATTCATATTTCCTACAACTAGACACAATCAATCAATCGGTTACTTTTATGTACATTTTTGTTGGAATATATTTTTGTTTAAATAGATACGCAAATTTTATTATAAAACACGGTTCGTCGTCAAAAACTCGCAATTAAATAATTTTTTTAAATGTCTTAAATTTAGTAATACAAAGTAATTTTAACTAAAAGGCCACAGTAAGTGTCCCCACCTACACGCTTGCAATTTTAACATTATTCGTAATGGAGTATAAAGGTGCGTTCACGCTTATCCACGTCCCATCCGTCCGGTATCAGAATTTCTTAGCACGGGCAATACCGATTATGCTATTACAAATGTATTTACCCACAACGGTACTGACGGATGCGGCAAATAAGACGCGCGCGTTCACCCTCATTTAATTAACCTAATCAAACCACTAAAATAAACTTCAGTTCCATAAAAAATTTTGTATAGATATGTAAAATGTAAAAGCTTTAAATATTGCCAAACTACAATTAATCAAAGCAGATTAAATTATGTATAAATTGCCTAATTTCACGTTTATAAATAAACAATAAAAATAAAGTTTATTTTGTATAAATTAAATACTCAATTTAAGGTCGGTTGTGTAGATTACACCCCGCTCCTTGAGGAGATGTAAGCGGGTCTCGACCGCTTCTTTATCTGCAAAACGAACAAAAAAATGCACAAATTAAGGGTCGATTTATTGGATACTAATTAATTAAAAGTTTAAATTAATTCAATTTATAATTTTCAATTAAAAAACGCAAAATTAAAAAGGGTTGCGTGAATAATTTGAATGCGTGTAAACTATAAGGGTAATATAAACCACTACAGTTTGTTACAAAAGGTTTTTGAACAAAGTTGGATATGAATGAAGTTTTTTGCAGTTTGGATGCGTGGAATTTCTGTAAAGGTCGAAATCAGTTTATTATTCTGAATTTTTGGGTAATTCAACCGCAATTTGTGTGGAAAATTCAAGGACCGACTCCAAAGTTTACTTCCGATAAACGAACGGGCACGTTTAGGTAGTGTAAGTTGGGCTACGACAACATTCTCTTCAGAATGATCTCAGTTTTCTGCGCAAATTGGGTCGTATAGGCCCGTGTTTGTTGTTCTGATTCTTTTGGTAAGTTTACCATTATTAGTTCGGAAAATTCGAGGGCCGTTTCCAAAGTTCGCTCTCGATAATTGAATGGTTAAGTTTAGGTGGGTGTAAGTCGGACTACGACCAAATTATCCGCAATTTCTTGAGAATATTAGGTCGTTTAGGTCATTTTTTGTTATTCTTAATTTTTTGGTAATTTTACCATTATTAGTTCGGAAAATTCGAGGACCGTTTCCAGAGTTCGCTTTTGATAAGTGAATGGTTAAGTTTAGGTGGGTGTAAGTCGGACTACGACCAAATTATCCGCAATTTCTTGAGAATATTAGGTCGTTTAGGTCATTTTTTGTTATTCTGAATTTTTTGGTAATTTTACCATTATTAGTTCGGAAAATTCGAGGACCGTTTCCAGAGTTCGCTTTTGATAAGTGAATGGTTAAGTTTAGGTGGGTGTAAGTCGGACTATGAGAAAGTTTTCCACAGTTTCGTAAGAAAATTAGGTCGTTTAGGTCATTTTTTGTTATTCTGAATTTTTTGGTAATTTTACCATTATTAGTTCGGAAAATTCGAGGACCGTTTCCAGAGTTCGCTTTTGATAAGTGAATGGTTAAGTTTAGGTGGGTGTAAGTCGGACTATGAGAAAGTTTTCCACAGTTTCGTAAGAAAATTAGGTCGTTTAGGTCATTTTTTGTTATTCTTAATTTTTTGGTAATTTTACCATTATTAGTTCGGAAAATTCGAGGGCCGTTTCCAAAGTTCGCTCTCGATAATTGAATGGTTAAGTTTAGGTGGGTGTAAGTCGGACTACGACCAAATTATCCGCAATTTCTTGAGAATATTAGGTCGTTTAGGTCATTTTTTGTTATTCTGAATTTTTTGGTAATTTTACCATTATTAGTTCGAAAAATTCGAGAGCCGTCTCCAAAGTTCGCTCTCGATAATTGAATGGTTAAGTTTAGGTGAGTGTAAATCGGACTACGACAAAATTTTCCGCAATTTCTTGAGAATATTAGGTCGTTTAGGCTATTTTTGGTTATTCTGAATTTTTTGGTAATTTTACCATTATTAGTTCGGAAAATTCAAGGGCCTTTTCCAAAGTTCGCTCTCGATAATTGAATGGTAAAGTTTAGGTGGGTGTAAATCGGACTACGAAAAAATTTTCCGCAATTCCTTGAGAATATTAGGTCGTTTAGGCCATTTTTTGTTATTCTGAATTTTTTGGTAATTTTACCATTATTAGTTCGGAAAATTCGAGGACCGTTTCCAGAGTTCGCTTTTGATAAGTGAATGGTTAAGTTTAGGTGGGTGTAAGTCGGACTACGACCAAATTATCCGCAATTTCTTGAGAATATTAGGTCGTTTAGGTCATTTTTTGTTATTCTGAATTTTTTGGTAATTTTACCATTATTAGTTCGGAAAATTCGAGGACCGTTTCCAGAGTTCGCTTTTGATAAGTGAATGGTTAAGTTTAGGTGGGTGTAAGTCGGACTATGAGAAAGTTTTCCACAGTTTCGTAAGAAAATTAGGTCGTTTAGGTCATTTTTTGTTATTCTTAATTTTTTGGTAATTTTACCATTATTAGTTCGGAAAATTCGAGGACCGTTTCCAGAGTTCGCTTTTGATAAGTGAATGGTTAAGTTTAGGTGGGTGTAAGTCGGACTACGACCAAATTATCCGCAATTTCTTGAGAATATTAGGTCGTTTAGGTCATTTCTTGTTATTCTTAATTTTTTGGTAATTTTACCATTATTAGTTCGGAAAATTCGAGGGCCGTTTCCAAAGTTCGCTCTCGATAATTGAATGGTTAAGTTTAGGTGGGTGTAAGTCGGACTACGACCAAATTATCCGCAATTTCTTGAGAATATTAGGTCGTTTAGGTCATTTTTTGTTATTCTTAATATTTTGGTAATTTTACCATTATTAGTTCGGAAAATTCGAGGGCCGTTTCCAGAGTTCGCTTTTGATAAGTGAATGGTTAAGTTTAGGTGGGTGTAAGTCGGACTACGACCAAATTATCCGCACTTTCTTGAGAATATTAGGTCGTTTAGGTCATTTTTTGTTATTCTGAATTTTTTGGTAATTTAACCATTATTAGTTCGGAAAATTCGAGGACCGTTTCCAGAGTTCGCTTTTGATAAGTGAATGGTTAAGTTTAGGTGGGTGTAAGTCGGACTACGACCAAATTATCCGCAATTTCTTGAGAATATTAGGTTATTCTGAATTTTTTGGTAATTTTACCATTATTAGTTCGGAAAATTCGAGGACCGTTTCCAGAGTTCGCTTTTGATAAGTGAATGGTTAAGTTTAGGTGGGTGTAAGTCGGACTATGAGAAAGTTTTCCACAGTTTCGTAAGAAAATCATGTCGTTTAGGTCATTTTTTGTTATTCTTAATTTTTTGGTAATTTTACCATTATTAGTTCGGAAAATTCGAGGACCGTTTCCAGAGTTCGCTTTTGATAAGTGAATGGTTAAGTTTAGGTGGGTGTAAGTCGGACTACGACCAAATTATCCGCAATTTCTTGAGAATATTAGGTCGTTTAGGTCATTTCTTGTTATTCTTAATTTTTTGGTAATTTTACCATTATTAGTTCGGAAAATTCGAGGGCCGTTTCCAAAGTTCGCTCTCGATAATTGAATGGTTAAGTTTAGGTGGGTGTAAGTCGGACTACGACCAAATTATCCGCAATTTCTTGAGAATATTAGGTCGTTTAGGTCATTTTTTGTTATTCTGAATTTTTTGGTAATTTTACCATTATTAGTTCGGAAAATTCGAGGGCCGTTTCCAAAGTTCGCTCTCGATAATTGAATGGTTAAGTTTAGGTGGGTGTAAATCGGACTACGACAAAATTTTCGGCAATTCCTTGAGAATATAAAGTCGCTTAGGCCATTTTTTGTTATTCTGAATTTTTTGGTAATTTTACCTTTATTAGTTCGGAAAATTCGAGGGCCTTTTCCAGAGTTCGCTCTCGATAATTGAATGGTTAAGTTTAGGAGGGTCTAAATCGGACTACGACCAAATTTTCCGCAATCTCTTGAGAATATTAGGTCGTTTAGGCCATTTTTTGTTATTCTGAATTTTTTGGTAATTTTACCATTATTAGTTCGGAAAATTCGAGGACCGTTTCCAGAGTTCGCTTTTGATAAGTGAATGGTTAAGTTTAGGAGAGTGTAAGTCGAACTATGAGAAAGTTTTCCACAGTTTCGTAAGAAAATCATGTCGTTTAGGTCATTTTTTGTTATTCTGAATTTTTTGGTAATTTTACCTTTATTAGTTCGGAAAATTCGAGGGCCTTTTCCAGAGTTCGCTCTCGATAATTGAATGGTTAAGTTTAGGAGGGTCTAAATCGGACTACGACCAAATTTTCCGCAATCTCTTGAGAATATTAGGTCGTTTAGGCCATTTTTTGTTATTCTGAATTTTTTGGTAATTTTACCATTATTAGTTCGGAAAATTCGAGGACCGTTTCCAGAGTTCGCTTTTGATAAGTGAATGGTTAAGTTTAGGAGAGTGTAAGTCGAACTATGAGAAAGTTTTCCACAGTTTCGTAAGAAAATCATGTCGTTTAGGTCATTTTTTGTTATTCTGAATTTTTTGGTAATTTTACCATTATTAGTTCGGAAAATTCGAGGACCGTTTCCAAAGTTCGCGTCCGATAAATGAACGGTTAAGTTTAGGTAGGTTTAAATCCGATTTTCTCCAGTTCTCGGGCAAAAATGGGGTGGTACGAAATTTTTTGCATTTCTCTTTGAAAGGTTATGCACTCCACGTTTAGAATATCTACTGATTCGCAAAAAATAAGTTCAAAATTTAACTTACATTTGGTTAGTAGCGCTTTGTCTTCTTGATCCTGTATGTGTTGGGCTAAACTGTGAAACAAAATGTGCGCAATTTCGTATCTCTGAAAGCAATTTTCCGGATATCCATATAACTCTTCGACGGAAGCACTTTCGCACTGTTAATTTGAAATTAATAAACAGCCTCATTGGACGCAAATCCACTACTTACCATATTCACAGCGTAAGTGTACAAAATTTTATCGGCTAACACATTCTTTGGTCCAACCATTGCGGCTATTCCAGCATTGCACAACTGTTTGAATTCGGCAAAAGTAGAACGATATCTTCCATGTAACGCCGTTATAACTAAAATTAAATTAAATTAATTAATTTACAAAACTGCAACATTAAATCAAACCTTGTACAACAGTATTGCTACGTCTTAAACTTCCGGCTCTCAACTGTTGTTCCGCTAACGCTAGACCACATCTCAAAAATTCCAACGCTCTATATAAGAGAACAAATTTCTCAACCTTACGTTCGGTATCAGTCTTTGGTTGGGATTTTAAAGCAACCTCGTTTGTTAGTAAGGAAGTCGAATTTCTGGTCGCCGCCAAATCCAGAACACAACAACTAACGGACAGTATAAAATTAATTTTTGCTAAAATCTCGTTGTGCTTGCTCTAAAAAAATTAAGCAACGTCAATTAGTTAATTCAATACGCGTATTTGAATAGATTTACATCTAAAAGAGTTTCTTCAGGTAACTCGGGTGCTAAAAAGGTAACTGGAGTATCCATAACGTGGCAATTATCGCTAAAGAGGGAATAATTGCCGATTTCTGATATTTCTGGCAAAGTTCTAGCTCTCGTTCCAAACGGTAATACTGGCGACTTTTGTAAATTGTTGTTATCTAACAAATTCGGACTACTTATGATTGGTATTCGTGCCAATGGGCCGCTTAAGACGGGTGGCGAAACGTCTATAAAAGTAAAATTATCTTTTACGGCTCGCTTCTGAGACAAGCTCCGAATAAAAACTTACTGGACATGGGCGAAACTTGCCAAATTGTGGGCGGAGGAGATTCGCACAGGCTGTTGGTGATCGATCTTCGTCGCCCTCCTCCTGGTGGAGTGCCGATCACAAACTGAACCTACAAGAAACCAAAAAATGTTGCAAAAGGTGTCGGGCGCGTTAAAGGTCCATCTTACCGAAGGTGGCGATAGAGAGGCAATGTCGATGCCATTTTGGATGTTTTTGTTTTCTGAATTCTTCACGTTGATCGGTTGAGACCTAGGAATCGAACCTTTACTCTGCAAGTGAAGAAATAGAAATTACACGGCATAATAACTCATAATGGATTCTCATTATTTAATACGTAATTGTTTAGGTCTGCTCGCGTAATAAAAATATTAGAAATGGAATTGGGAAATTAAAAGGTTATCCACAATGATAACTCCGTGGTATATTAAATGAGCAATTAACTTCAACCGTCTATTTTAATTAATCGCGATCCAGTTGTTCGACAATTTCGTTAGCGCTACAACGAAAATGAAGGTATTTACCCCATTGATATTTGCTTTTGTTCTGATTGGAGTTTTCGTCCACGGACGCGTTATCGAAGAAGAGAAAGAACACAAATTAATCGAGCGCTTTTTAAAAAAGAGGTGTAGCAAAAATGGAGACCAGGAAGACCTCGATAGAGCTTTGGTATGTAATTAAAATAAAACAATTAATTTCGTCTTAAACTGACTTGCAATAGGAAAAATTTGACGCCACCAAACATGCCATTAAGAGTCTTCTTCCAAAACACACAGAAGACGACGAAGAAAAATTGGAAGAAAGGTGCATGGAAAATAGAAAAGCGGCAGTGGATTGTTTCGACGAATTCATAGATGCGATCAAACCTTGCGTTGATCCCAAAGAAAATTACATAATAGACTTCTTGAAGGAAGCCATCGCCGCTTACACGGAATACTTCTGCGAACACTCCAAAATTTTAACACGTAAGTAGAACTTTTAGGGGCGTACTCTTCTATACATTTTTAAAACAGTTACAGAACTATTGGAAACGAACACCGCAAAGTGTATCAATAGACTTACGAGAAATAAAGAAATAAATCCACAAGTTGTTTGTTATCGCTCGGCCAAAATTGCAAAACATGAGGAAGACAGTCCTATTACCAAAACAGAATTGTGCAGGCAAGTTGACGGAGCGTCGATGAGACTTAAGTTTATGTGTAACGCATTTTTATAGGGATTTGGACGTAGTTTACGAGTGTTACGAGCGAACATTTAAGGAGCACTGCGAGGATGCCCCCAAAGCTTGGGAGTTCGAGAGCGGCTTGCTCAATGCCACGAAGTCTCCTTGTTCAAATTAAATGAGCGTCTTGTTCTGCAAATTATTTACATAAAGAGATTACATAAAAGTGTTTTTCTTTTCACTTAATTCCACTTCCTTGTGAGAGGGTCTCATATTAGGGGTCCTTCTAGACAGGGGTGCCCACTAGTAGCGAGCTTTTGTTTAATATGAGCAAGAAGCAACTGAGAGTGGCAACAGTCTGCCCATGATCGTCTGAATAATTGGATGGATAGAGTCTAAAAACAGTGGAAAACTTCTGGGATTCCCCGAAAGAAATTCTTTGTCTCCCCCAAGAATTTTCTTTCTCCGAAACCAAATTCGCCAAACGGTTCGTTAACTGCAATTAAACTAATTATTAATTAAACGGTGCTTTACATAACTTTTGTAGGATTAAATGCGCGCATTAGTTTAAACAAATTAATTTAACCTCATCAAAATATTGCGCAGAACAAAAAAAACATTCAACTTGGGTTCATGGGTAAATTGAATAATTCCTTTTATTGAATAATTGAATCCATTTTAATGATAAAATTGTTGTGACATTTTCTTAAAATTAATTTTCATTATGAATAATAATAGGATGTAAAATATGTGCCTTACAGCCTCACGGTTACCATTATAGGTTAAGTACTTAAGTACCGACAGCATGAAAGAACAACGCACATTCCCATACTGGGGTCTGGAAGGCACACAGTAGGTTCGCGGTGATTAACGTCAGGCAACAATCATCACACTTGGTGTGAGCAGCACTCCTATTAGTTATCAACCGTAAGTAGAACTTACGGTCTTTTTTTGGAGTCTCGTGAGCCTTCTTCGTCTGCTGACGGACCTATAACACGACCGGGATATAAAAATGACGACCGGCCTACTAAGTGTAAGGGTCCTGTCTAAGGAACTTCCGGAGAAAATTGAAACCAACAATGCATCATCGTGTCTGTACGATGTCGACTTCATTACCGACGTGCTCCCCTAAAAACGCTGCATAGAACTCGATTAGAGTCCTCTCTAAACTTTCTTTGTTTTACTCTTCTCATTTCTTGGAAACCACCGACTCCCTCATTATCTTAAATTATTCCACACAAACTCAACAAATTTTTAAGTTGTTTTTAACAACTCGGACAATTTACTCAATTTAATAACGAGGTCTTATAAGAGCCACTTTAACAATAAGCGAACATAACAATTTTATTATCGCCGTCATTTTTATAAAGCCATACAATGTTGCGTATAATAAGTTTGTCATTGCTGTTGGGTGAGAAAAATAAATGATTTTTTTTACAAATTAAAACAAAAAAACAATTTCAATTAGGTTATAGTTATCAAGCGAGTCTCGGTCCCAAAACGGAGCACGTAACATACTTCAGCGAGCGATTGGAAAAAGTGATACAAAACAAATGTCTAAATAATGCCAACGATACAATTTCTGCCAATGCAATAGTAAGAATTAACAATTTATTCGTTTTCAGTTACTTCCATTGCGTAATTTACGAACTATTTTCTTGCTTATTTCATGAAAGTACATAAACATGTAGGTTATTTCAAGTAATAGGTACTTATAATATTTAAATTAGGACGGTTTACACCGTTTTCAAAAAAGTTGGTATTTAATTCTACCGGAACCCAAATTAAAAGGACGAGAGTTTTACAAATATTGCATGTCCAACACGACCATCTTTGTGGAATGTTTGAAAAATTTAGTGCAACAACTCGAGCCGTGTTTGGAACCTCAAGAAAGTTACCTCACAGATTTTATTTTGGAAACTTACGGAAACTACAACCACTATCTGTGCGAAGTTTACGCAGGTAAATCGCTCGACTCGTTGTCAAATAAAACTTCCCCATCCTCTTATTTTTTTTTTCACAAATAGCCGAAGGCAACGAGAAAGTTAACACCGACAAGTGCGTGGATAAATACCACGAACATCCTTTGACCGATCCACTAACCGCCTGCTATGCCAACTCGACAATTTTTGGCCATAACGACCACCTCGGATTAATTACGCAAGATAAACTCTGCTCGTGAGTATTAATTGTAGAGCTCGAAACTTAGCAACGTTAATTTTTGTCTCTCTCTTTAGCGATTTAAGCGACATTCGGGCGTGCTACGAAAAAATGTTCACAGCCCATTGTCACGACGCGCCCGAATTCAAAGAGTTGCGCATGTACTTCTTGAATAAAGGATTGGAAAAATGCAACGCAACTGCATCGGAACAATAACACCACCTTGTACTTTAACCTTTAACTATAGTTCAGCAGAAAATTAAAAACTATATATATTTTTACGTTTACAGTCTCTCCCATCTCCCTCCTAATGACGAGCAAGACCAAGAGAAAACGTAGCTAAGTCTTGCTTTAGTTAGTCTTTAATTAACTTCAAACAACTTTTGCATCGACGCCGCAGTATCTCGGAAACGAAAGCCCATATTGAAAAATACTATTCTTAATAAAAGCTTAATTAGTCTTTTGCGCTTCCAATAGTGTCCGAATTATAATTTTACGATGTGTAACAAATGAATTAGGAGACTAAATGTAATCTGATGCAATCTTTAAGTTTTCCACGTGAGGTCCACGGCTTGCGTCTCCACTACACTTTGTTTACCATAGCTCCATTGCGCTCATACTACAAGAACTTATAAGTAGACTATAAGTACGTAATTTCGTGCAAGGACTCAAGGAGAAGTACTGTCCTTGCTCTCGATCATGCAAGAAGAAAAACAAGTCTAGCTCTTCATCGTCCAAGCTCGAAACTTCTTGCAACCTTGCTCATCGCTAGTCCCTTTTTAAGAGGCTTTATTTAGGGTTAAACAAAGATACCTGTATAGCAACTCAGCAACTGCAAGACATTACTTCGTACAATTTCAGTTCGCCTAAATTACTTCAAGGGCCCAAAAGGTTCCGGTGGTTCCGGTTTCGGAGAGAGTGTGGGTAAAATTAAAAAACTTCAATTCTTCCAATTAACCAAACGTATTGAAGCATCGCGTTTCAGCTCTCCCACACAGTTACGCCTAAATAATTTCACCCATACCTTAGATCCTGACAAATCTTGCGTAGACAACATTTGACCTCTCTTGAGCATTTGTTCGTAAGCATCCTTCTGCGAAGGTACAGGTACAGGTACTGGTTCCGAAATGGGAAGGTAACTAGGCCTCGAAGGACTTTCAATTTGCTCTACATTTTGAACGGCCTTAATACTAGCCTTAGCAAACCTACAAACAAATTTGTTTAAAAACCACTCTCAATGTACTCTAGCGCAAATCTTACCTATCTTCAATAGAATGTTCTAGAGAAAAGTGAGAAGAAACCAAAACAAAGTCATCTTCGGGGCTCGAGCTGAGAGGAAGAGGAGAAGCGCGTTGCGTCGATTCTAAAATTAACAAAATATCAATATTAGTCATTCGTGTAAGCTGCAAAACGGCCACCTCTTATAAACCTCGGCGACGACGTCGGAGTCGGCGAACGACTACAAAGTCGAGACGTAATCGAAGGCGATCCCATTAGAACTCGAGAGCGCCCGGGTGGCGAATCGCACATTCCAGGCAAAGATGGCAAGAGATCTACTCCAAAAAAAAAAAGTTGTTGAAACATTAAAATTTAATGCGCACTTTAAGGCTTACCATCGCTCAAATTTAACGGCTCGGGCGGTTGCAAAAATTTGTGATGGAAGAAATCGACGAAACTGATTCGTTCCTTTGCGTCGCGCTTCAATAATTGTAGTATCAAGTCGCACAAGGCAGGACTAGTTCCCGTAGGTATGCTATAAATTCAAAATTTAATCATCGGAGAAAACTTTTTTGCGGTGATGCGAACTTACGGTGCAACTAAATTTGATTTGTCTTCGTAAATTTGTTTTAAAACCGCAGGGGTTGCCGCTATAAAAGGCGCGTGATTGGTTAAGCATTGAAAAATTATCGTGCCGAGACTCCATAAGTCGGCTTTTGCGTCGTATTCGAGAGACATTATTACTTCGGGAGCCTAAAATTTGGACAAAAATGGGGTAGAAGCGGCGTGAAGAAACAAGAGAGGTCTTACCATGTACATTGGACTTCCGCACAAAGTGGCGGCCATCTTGCCATCTTGAAGAAAACGAGCGAAACCAAAGTCGGCTAAAAATAATTTTGAGTGGTAAAGTTTGTTCGTTTTAAATTTTGGGGCAAATACTCACCAATTTTGAGAACAATATCGGCTGGTTGTGGATTCGGCTTGGAGTAAGAGAGTAGGATATTTTGTGGTTTTAAATCGCGGTGTACGATGCCCTTTTGGTAGAAGGCCTTCATGGCTTCGGCTAAGAAAAGAATGAGAAAATAAATAAAAGAGGTGACATTTCGTGCAAACTGTTGTTTTACCTAGTTGGACTACGAATATTCTGATTGTGTCTTCGCTCAAAGTTTGTTTCTTTTGTAAGTAGCCGGACAAATCGCCTCCGTTGCAGTACTAAACAAAAAAAATTACGATAATTTATTGCTATTACTCTGTTCACTACAAAATATAGATAACGCGTCATAAACAATTTTCTGCTAAAATTGACAATTTTCCTTCAATACTGAAGGAGCTATCGAGTCTAACGCGCTTATTGGGACACCCTGTATATTAGTAACAACTAATAACAAGCCTAGTTATCTATTTTGCGGAAATTTACTTTATTTTTGTAGAAGAACACTTCAGAGTTATAAGCAAAAAACATTATTTTGGTCGATTTTGTAATTTTTGTCAAACTTTAACGCGCTCTAGCGCCTAAATCCTCGGTCTGAAAAAAAATTCTTAAGAAACATAATTTGTAGAAAATTTTATGCAGTTTATTTTTGTATAGACGTACTTTTCTTTAGAAGTGCATAGTTTTCAAGTTATAAGCGAAAAAACAACAGCTTTTTGGTCTATTTTAGAATTTTCCTCAAACTGTAACGCGCTCGAGCGCCCAAACCGGACGCCCGAGGAAAAACTCTTAAGAAACATAATTTGTAGAAATTTTGATGTAAGTAGCTAATTTTTTTATAGAAGAAATAGCGTATTTTTCAAGTTATAAGCGAAAAACCAAGAAACAGCTTTTTGGTCGATTTCGGAATTTTCATCAAACTTTAACGCGCTCTGGCGCCCAAACTGGACGCCTGAGGGTAAAATCTTAGGATACATAATTTGTAGAAATTTTGATGTAGCTAATTTTTTTATAGAAGAAATTTTCTCAAAAAATGCGTAGTTTTCAAGTTATAAGCAAATAAACAAAAAAACAGCTTTTTGGTCAATTTTGGAATTTTCCTTAAACTTTAACGCGCTCGAGCGCCCAAACAGGAGGCCCAAGGAAAAAATCTTAAGAAACATAATTTGTAGAAATTTGAATGTAGCTAATTTTTGTATAAAAGAACTTTTCTCAAAAAGGGTGTAGTTTTCAAGTTACAAGCAAAAAACCAAACAAACCGCATTTTGGCCGATTTTGGTATTTTCGTCAAACTTTAAAGCGCTCTAGCGCCTAAACCGTTTGTCTGAAGAAAAAATCTTAAGAAAAATAATTTGTAGAAACTTTGATGCAGTTTATTTTTGTATAGAACTACTTTTCTCTAGAACTACTTTTCTCTAGTTTCAGAATTATAAGCAAAAAACCAAAAAACTGCTATTTAGCCAATTTTAGAATTTTCGTCAAACTTTAACGCGCTCTAGCGCCTAAACTATTCATCTGAAGAAGAAATCTTAAATACCAAAATTTGTAGGAAATTTGATGTAGTTAAGTTTTCTACAGAAGTAATTTTCTCCAAAGACGAGTAGTTTTCAAGTTATAAGCGAAAAACTGAAAAATGTCATTTTTTCCCAATTGTCCCAGAACGCGCCACTTTTACGAGGTGGCAAAATTGAATTTCGGATTCAGCATCCCAAAATCGATAGGTTAAGAACAATAGAGAAGTCCCCTAGTGACTAGACTAACTTCCAATTCCGCAACTTGTTGAATTACCTGTGCTCAATTAGTCGATGGGGGATAATCCGTACTTTTGTCTCTGTAATGATTCATGGGTCCACAATACAACAATCAATTGCGTAAATTTACGTTCAATGATTCTCGAAAGCCCAAGGTGATTTCACTCGTTAAAGGGTGCGGTTTTAGATAATTTCGAAAAATGACTTATCTTTATTAATCGGCGCCATAATTACGTACTTGAAAATTATAATTTTAATAACATAAATTTATATAAACACTCAAAAGAAAACTTTTAAGACAAAAATTGAAAATTTCAAAAAATTTATTTTTAATACTCATAAATCATAATATTTATTTTTCTGGCATTAATTTGCATTTTTATAAAAACTTTGTACTTTATTATTTCACCTTATTATAATAACAAGTTTAGACTTCCACACTATGGGGAAGGTGTATGTGTGTGTAAATACGTTAATTTACAAATATGACGATTTCGAATCCTTTTTGAGATGAAACTGAAATAATTAGTATTTTCCCAAATGATGTCAGGTAAACTTATTTGTGTTCCAATAGATAAGATAAAAAAGTTATCTTTATCAAACACGCCAGTTCTAGCTTATTAGGCATTTCATATGTTGGCTTTTTACTAGAAATTGCAAATAAAACGGTTCGAGTACGATTTCGAAAATAAATAATGCTAAAATTAGCGACTATTGTATTGGCGATTGTTACATTTTGGTAAGTCGGATTATTTTTAAAGTGTGCCCATTAACAAAAAAACACGCCGCGCTCACTTACGCCGATTCAGATTAATTAAAACCGCTCCCACAACAAATATTTGTTTAAACAAATTTTTTAGCTCCGCTCAAGATGCGTCGGAAGGGTTGGAAACCACCGTAAGTCCACTTGGAGAAAATGAAACCGTCACATTAGACTTGTCCAATCAAAATATAACGTCGTTAAAAGATTATGTGAGTAGGAAAATAATCGAAATGTTAAAAAGACATCGTTGTTCGTCTATTTTAACTTTTAATTATCACATACATTACAAACGTTCGTTTATTTTGAGGCCACGAAATGATCTGTTCTAGAACTTCACCAACTACGCTCAATTAGAGCACTTGGACTTATCTAACAACGACATAAAGTTCGTTCACGAAGAGACGTTCGACAAAAATAAAAAATTGAAGACGCTCAACTTGTCCGGAAACAAAAATTTGGTTTTGCCCAAATTTTCGTTGTTTATAAACGCCGAATTGGAGACCCTAAATGTGTCCAACTGTAATCTTCAGACGATCGCGCAAAATAGCTTCGATGGGCTTTTAAATCTGCGCACTTTAGATATAAGTAACAACCCAATTGCGGCCAATGTGAGTAGTTACAACTAACGGAGGGACAAAGTGAACTGTTTTTTGTTTTTGTAGGGAATTAACGTGTTCGCCCTAAGTACGACGACGAATTTGCGAAGACTAATAGCACCTCATCTGGACAACTCGACCCTAATGGAAATATGTACAGAAGTCGACATAACTATCGAAATGAGGTACGCCGACACAAACAATTCTGTAACATGCGAAGAGGTACGTGCAGGCACCTGGGTGGAACCGCTAAAAGAAGCAGAGTCTCCACAAGTGGAAGAAACGACCGAAGAGAACAACCAAACAGAAACGCCATCGTTAGACTCAACAACCGTGATGGTGGTGCGCATCTTAAATTTTAGCTCGGACGCAATCGACCCCAGAGACGAAAAAAACAATTCGTCCGTTAAAGAGATCGAAACGGTCGTTGTTGCGAACGAAACCGCAACTGTCAAACCTCAAACGGAAGAAGAAAAACAAACCAACGCAACTGGCGAAAGAGTCGTCGAAAAAAATCCAATGCACCGAAATATCGATATTTCCACCATCAACGACTCGTCGCTAAACGCCTCGGCTAAATCGAGCAACGAGCTAGGTAAATATTTTCGTGGAAACCACCATCACTACCCTCGAGGTATGTTAATTGGTTTTATGAACAAAACGGTTAAGAGATGAAAGGAAGGCGGGGAGGTAACTTTTCCTTTCGCCTCTTGGTCTGTTCTTAAAATCAAGGTGGTGGTATTTGCTTGGAAGTTTTAAAATCGCGCGTTTCGAAAATCAATAACGGCAATTATTGGACGTAAAAAAATGGCTGTTTGAACAAATAAAAGATAAATACGCTTTGTTTACGCAACGCAATGGAAATGGTTATTATCTAACGAGAGAACGAACAACAATAATTTTATCTGCACTTTAAATTAACCAACTACTGGTATGGTTTGTCTCACGAGTCCCTGGACCAATCTATAGCTACAAAACCTATCAGACAGTCAATGACGGTTTGTTCACGTACTGAGCGCTTACCGTTATTTTGGTTTATTTTCTACTGCTGTAACACTTTTTTTTTTCAAAAAAATTTTTTTTCTTTTTTGTTTCTGCCTCCCAAACTTTTTATTTTAAAGAAAAATGTCAAGAGAGATAAATTACAGTTGAGAAAATTGCCTACAATTCAGTGTGCCTTTCCGGTGTCTACGATAAGTGGAAACGGAAGTAGGCACTTTCAAAAAGTTGCTAAAATAGGAATACCTCATCCTTAATGTATACAAAATCCTTCAACGTCGATAAAATGAACTTCTGGGGATTTTGAAAAAAATAAGCTACGCCATCTTTAAGCCTGGAAGATTTACTCCAAAAATATGGACTCAATTATTTTTTGAATCATATTTGTTCCAAATATTGGAAAGAAACCAACGCATCTCCAGAACGAATATCGTAAATGAGCAACTTATGACATTTTTGGGCCGTAACTCAACCGATTTTTATCTAACAATGATGGGGTAAAAACTAAATTAAAGACAATTCAACAACAAATTCATCTTTATACTTGTCATTTTTACGTAAAACCATCTATTTTCAAGTAAATTGAGAAAATAGAGCGTAGAACTAAGAAGGGGTGAAAAAACCAGAACTTTCAAAAAATCCTATCTCGGCCAATTTTTATCGTAGGGCAATAACAAATGAAGCAAATTAAAGGCAATTTTATAAGCTTCAAAAAGTGTAAGGTGATATTTTTCGAAAAAACTATTATTTTTCAAAAGAGCTCTAGGGACATAAACCAGCGAGACGTATTATACTTTAATGCTTGAAACGCTCTCAAATTCAAACTCAACGGTTAACGAATAAAAATTTTATTTTTAGTAAAGGCGAGTCAATCGACTAAAGGAGGCGACACCGGTACAAACGTCTTAATATTCCTCGTTGTGGCCGTCGTCGTGTGCGGAATCGGCGCATTCATTTATAAATACTACAAGAGCAAGCAGTTACAAGAAGCAGAACCGATCGAAAAAGAATTACAAGAAATAACCATCAACACACACATAAAACCAGACGACACGATAGAAGAAGAGCCACTAATGAACCAACGCAAAAATAGCGTCGAGATAAGAGAAATCGACGAGACGCCAATCCAACAAAACGGAAAGGAAGCGAGTCCGAAAAATACGCCGTACGTGCCAATAACTTCCGTCGAGAGGACCAACTGAGTGTTTTCGCATACTTAACTTATTATAAGCTGTTTTAGTTTAGAACTTACGTTAATTTTATATTATACGAACAAAAATAAAACGACTTACTTCCATAATGAGACACACGTCATCGTTGTATTGTTTAAAATCGTGTAAGGCGACAACATTCTTATGATTCAGCTTAGTTAGTTCCTAAAAATTAAGTGATTAGTACACCGTGGTGACGGTTAAAATAGGCCTTACTTGAAGAATTTTAATTTCTTTATCGAGCAAATTTTGCGACTTGACCAACATTTTCTTCTCGATCACTTTTACGGCTATTAATCTCGAGTGGTCCTAGGAGAAGAACAAAATTTTTATTAGTATAAAGAGGGTCGAATTAAAACCCGACTAACCTTTCGCATGCGGCCCTTGTACACTCGAGCAAAGGATCCGGTGCCGATGGAATCTCTAGTGCTGTATTCGTAATTATCTAACACGATCATGATTAGCGCGTTTTTGGGCACAAGTTAAGAAGACTATGTATTTAATAACGCAATATCGTCAGAAATTTTGTCAAGTTGAAGCAATCAATAACACGCATTTGGGGAACGTTCCGACCACACTTTTGATTTACATGTTGGCGAGAGTACAAACTTTGGGTTAAAATTAGTCGATTTACGCCACAAAGGGGTATTTCTTCTACTTTATAAACGACAATTTAGTAATTTTCACAATGGAAAATGTCGAATTGATGTCAAATTTTATCTATATAAATATTGTGTTTTTGCTTTCTTTCTAACTTGCGGATGGTGGGTATGGTTGTTTCTTTTTATCTTAATGAACGCCAAGTGTAATGCGCAACGGGTGGTTGTTAGAAAGGCCACTAGATGGCGCTGCTTTGTTAACCTAATTTAAAAATTCGCGGTTTGCGATTTGAAAAATCTGATGAACAATCTCAAACACAGGATCGTAATTGGAAATTCTTTAAATTTCCAAAAGTACATTTTATATAAATTATTGTGCTAATACCTAAACTCGCATCAGCTACTAAACTAATTATGGAATAGAGAAGAGATCAATTTATCAAACTAAATTTATTCCTTTAGAAGAAGTAATCAATTATTGTCCATTAATACTAGGTTAAATAGCCGTTTGCTCTTTTGAACGGTATATAAAGATGAAATTTCTAGTATAAAACCGTATCAGTGATTTTACTCGCATTTTAAATAAAGTTTGTGTCACGCCAAATACCTATTGGGTATTAAAACTATGACGGTTTTCCTTTTGGTACCTTTATTGGTAAGTTTTGTTTAAATGAGTTGACGACGACGCAGGTGAGTATTAATGAAGTAGGTGCTAAAGTAATTTATTAAATTTAGATGGTCATCAAACTTGTGCTATCATTATTCGGTGAAAAAGCTCCAAATGCTCAAATTCAGAATATAGGAGCTACCACTACCGGTCATTCTGATTCTAGAGGTGAGAAAGTTATAAATGCACGTGAGTGTACCCATCAGTGCCTTTCAGCGAGAATGCAAGGCCCGGGCTAACTACTATTTTAGGAGCCTTTCACAATGTAAAATGAAAATGTGGGCAAACAGGTCCAGATTTACTTTTGATGGGGATTTTGGCTAAAAACATTATAGGGGCCTTTTCTATGAGTTAGTAATAAAAGGCAGTAGCGCCGCAGGCGCCCATTTTCGACTGTTCAAGGTCAAACGGCTTAAAATGACGTTCAGATACTTTACTAGCGATTGATAGTGTCTCTCAAAAAGATGTTTTACAAAATTATAGTAGAAAAACTAGGAAGTAGACTGCGATATTGTTTCAGATAGACAAAAAATATTATTGGTAAATTAGGGGGCCCCTGAATTTTTTCTATTGGCCCTAATTTGTGTATTAGTCTTCTCCTTTCTTTTTCTCTATCAAATTGAATTGCCAAGTTGGGGCCCTTAATGTTGCAAGGCTCGGGGGCAACGGCTCCTCTCCCCCCCCTCCTTCCCCGATAGAACCGACAGCTACTTTTAGCTACTTTAAGACTAATTGCTGCTTTGGTCATAAATAATTCAAATCCAATTTTAAAAACGGATCTTATTTTTTTGTAGAAGTAACTATTAGGTTAAGTAACTGTTTCTCTTACATTTTATTGCCCTTTTGAACTTGCTACGGTAAAACGTCGAAATAATGATAAATTTTCTAGTTGGGCTTTCACCGTATAAATGACGCCTCCGCATTATGTAAATTTCCCCAAAAAACGGTATAAAAACATTATTTTTAAATTTCACTCGCATTTCAAATAAGTCTGTACGTGAAAACAAATAAGAATCGAAATTATGAAGGTCTTAATTATTTTTTTGTTCGTGGTGAGTTTTGTTTAACCAGACGTGAACGTTAATTAACTTCAACAATTTCTGAATTCGATTTAGGTGCACGTGAAAATTGCCGTTTTTCTTTTCGTTGAAGGTAGTACCAATTCGAGTCAAGTACAAAATTTAACTGCTAATCAAAGCCCTCCAGGTGAGAAATGTGGGAATGCACGAGTGTAGATGTTAGATCTGGTGGAAAAGTCGCGATTTTTTGGCGGCGGTGGAATTATTTGCGCGTTATCCGCAGTTACCTATCCCCGTAATTATTTTGAACACACTGTATAGTAGTGAAATTGAAACAGCCATATCTAATCGAGAACAATTTTTAGCTTTAATTTCAGATGGGGCATTGCTAAAGCTCTCAGAACTGGACGAAAATCCAAATGTAAGCCAAAACATTTCTGAAAACGTCTCTGAAAGCGTCTCCGAACAGCCCGAAAATATCGGCGAGAAAGGAATCCACAAATATCCCGTCCTGAGCGCTCTTCAAGGAATCGTTCCTAATAAAGTCTTGAAGCCCATCGCTCATACATTTCACCACCTAACTCACCATAACAAGCCACTATTTGGATTATTCAGAAACGCGTCGGATGAAAATGGAGGTGCCGTCACAAACGCCACAACGCAACCCGACGAAAATCGACAACCAGTGGAAACTGCGAGGGTTGTATAATTGAAGAAATAAATTATTTATAACAAAAATGCCAACTTTCTTAAACTGTCTCCTGCTGCGGTCTAAAAATAGCCCTTTCTAGTTTTTTATGCGGCCGAAGAAAAGCCAAACAAAAACTCGTAAAAATGCAAAAAAATGAAAAAGTTCAACAACACCTCAAGGTCTCGCGCACGTAAGATACCACAAAAATTTGTTCTTAAAGATCAAAATCCGTCAGTTACAACTTGTTTAAACAAGAATTACTTGTAATTTAAAAACTCGTCTTAAGAAGGTGTCGTCTTATAGTAATTTTTAACAATATGGGGTGTCCTAAAAGTTACGAACTGCCAAAAATGATCACGCCTAAGGTGCATTTCCGCGGTTCAGTTTGATGCGACGAGTCTTTTGGGCTCGGAATAAATTTAGATAAATGATAAGAAGCGTTTGAATTTGAAATATTCAGGTTAAACGGTATTTTTAGTACATTTGGAACAGCCTGTATTTGTAGGTGTCGAGATCCACTTTACTTACCTTCGTTGGTATTCAGCATAATGTTCTGTATTTGTTTACCGTCGTCAGACTATGACAAGTAGATCTCAATTTGTAAGTCATTAACATTTTACTATTTTTTTTTTGGAAGTGACAACAATTAGGACCAAATATGTGGAAAAGATCTGTGATTATAATGGTGCTTACATCAATTCGTTACGTGAGTAATTTATTTAATTCGTTAACTTTCAATACGTGTCCGTTATTCGGTCTACAGAAGGGAGGGCCTTAAATTGAAATTAAATTTGCGAAATTTTCGAAAAAAAATTATTGTTTAAGCCCCCCCAAAACTTACC
The DNA here is from genome assembly GCA_950108345.1 of Malthinus flaveolus. Lineage (NCBI taxonomy): Eukaryota > Metazoa > Arthropoda > Insecta > Coleoptera > Cantharidae > Malthinus > Malthinus flaveolus. The sequence goes on along the minus strand of OX467288.1, from coordinate 9,706,898 downwards.
AGAAAATGCCAAAAAACATTTTAATCAGAAATTAGGGTAGGTGCCCACTGGAGCAAATTTTTTTCTTACGGGGTCCCATCGCCTTTTTTTCAAAAACTAAAAACAAAACTATTTTTAGGCTTTGGGCGGCGAAGAAGCTTCTCCGAAAGGTCTTCCGGCAGTCGAGAAGGCCCCCCTCTTGTTAAATTCGTTTATACCGGCCAGCATGCAAGTAATAGCCCACTTGACCGAATTAATGAAATACGACGTGCGTCAAGTCGACGACACGAAAACAACGACGACAATACGTCCAACTCCACCTCACAATCCGGCGATTTACGCGCCGAAAAACCCATTAGGAGCCGAAGCCTACTTCGCCAAAACTAACCCATTCGACGAGTACTTGGAACGGTTGAAGAAGACACCCGGTAGCTATTTTGATAGATACTTTTATCCTTTAGTTGAAAATAGGGACGAATTCGATTTGAATGAGAGACAGTTGGCGAGCGAAAGAACAAATAGGGCCCTCTCGGACGACTTGAGCTTATTAGGGCCCAAATTGAGTACTTTCATAAAACAAATAAATCAACTAGGCGATTACGATTTTGACGACGAAGAAGATAGAGCGTTGAAATTTTCCTCCAATTACGACGACACATATTTTAGGGGCTATTTGATCGGAAACAAAAAAGTACCCCCTACTCAAGCCTACGTCACAATGTTACAAATTTACGATAACATCAACAAGGAGGCCAAAGCGTTGCAGCTTAGCAAATACGGGGTGAGTAGTTAACAAAGTTTTAAACAACATCCCTTTCTAATTTATTTTTTAAGGGCTACTCTGAAGACGTCCTGCAAGTATTGATCGAAACGTCGAAAGGAACTTCCGCGGAGCAATTGAAGATAGTTTTGGGCAAAGTTATAGACCATCATAGTTTGAAAGAGCAAAAAAATATAAAAAAAGTTAAGATAATCTTAGATGATTTAGATAAATCCAATAGTTATTTAAATGAAGCTATTAAAAACATACCCCCCTTGCAATTTTCGCCTTAATTTGTACGATCGTGTCAAGATACTATTTTTGTAACAAAAACAATATGTAAATTAGTAAAGAAGTTTAGAATAACAAAAATATTTTTCTTTTATTAATTTGATAGGTGTGCCACTACCACACATCCCCATTATATATACGCTTCTAAAAACAATTGGTGTTGAACCTACTAATCTACAGTCAACTCCTGGATGGAAGAACTGAAAGCTCCATGGACAATCCGATGAATGCTTTTCAGGTCTCCTCTTCCATCTTAGCACTACAGAGAAGAGGGTTTTAATGGGTTGACGTCTATGATAGATTTTTTCCTAAAATGAGCGTTTTAGGCCCTGGAGGGCGTTAAACTTAAGCAAATATTCCAAAATGGATCAAAAAGGTTGTTTTTTTGTTTTAGGCTCATAACTCTGAAACTATGCACTTTTATACGACATATTTATATACAAAAATAAGCTACGTTAAATTCTCTACAAATTATATTTCTTAAGATTTTTTCTTCAGAATAAGAGTTTAGGCGCTAGAGCGCGCTAAAGTTTGACTAAAATTTCAAAATTGGCAAAAAAATTGTTTTTTGTTTTTTAGTCATAACTCTGAAACTATACACTTTTTGAGAACAGTAGAACTATACAAAAATAAGCTGTGTTTCATTTTCTACAAATTAACTTTTTTAATATTTTTTTTTCAAACAAACGGTTTAAGCGCTGGAGAGCATTAAAGTTTGAGGAAAGTTTCAAAATTGGCGAAAAAGCTGTTTTTTGGTTTGTTACTCAGAATTCTAAAAGTATACACTTTTAAAGAAAAGTACTACTATATAAAAATAAGCTGTGTCAAATTTTCTACAAATTATGTTTCTTAAGATTTTTTCCTCAGAGTAAGGGTTTAGGCGCTAAAGCGCGTTAAAGTTTGACTAAGATGCTAAAACCCTGCCAAAACGCTGTTTTTTGTGTTTTACTCGTAACTCTGAAACTATACACTTTCAGAAGAAAATACTTCTATACAAAAATAAGCTGAGCTAAATTTTCTACAAATTTTGTTGTTAAGATTTTTCCTCAAAACAAACGGTTTAAGCGCTAGAGAGCGTTAAAGTTTGACCAAGATTTAAAAATCTGCCAAAACGCTGTTTTTTGTTTTTTACTCATACCTCTGAAAGATGCGCTTTTAGAGAAAAATACTACTATACAAAAATAAGCTGCGTTAAATTTTCTACAAATTATGTTTCTTAAGATTTTTTCCTCAGAGTAAGGGTTTAGGCGCTAAAGCGCGTTAAAGTTTGACTAAGATGCTAAAACCCTGCCAAAACGCTGTTTTTTGTGTTTTACTCGTAACTCTGAAACTATACACTTTCAGAAGAAAATACTTCTATACAAAAATAAGCTGAGCTAAATTTTCTACAAATTTTGTTGTTAAGATTTTTCCTCAAAACAAACGGTTTAAGCGCTAGAGAGCGTTAAAGTTTGACCAAGATTTAAAAATCTGCCAAAACGCTGTTTTTTGTTTTTTACTCATACCTCTGAAAGATGCGCTTTTAGAGAAAAATACTACTATACAAAAATAAGCTGCGTTAAATTTTCTACAAATTATGTTTCTTAAGATTTTTTCCTCAGAGTAAGGGTTTAGGCGCTAAAGCGCGTTAAAGTTTGACTAAGATGCTAAAACCCTGCCAAAACGCTGTTTTTTGTGTTTTACTCGTAACCCTGAAACTATACACATTCAGAAGAAAATACTTCTATACAAAAATAAGCTGAGCTAAATTTTCTACAAATTTTGTTGTTAAGATTTTTCCTCAAAACAAACGGTTTAAGCGCTAGAGAGCGTTAAAGTTTGACCAAGATTTAAAAATCTGCCAAAACGCTGTTTTTTGTTTTTTACTCATACCTCTGAAAGATGCGCTTTTAGAGAAAAATACTACTATACAAAAATAAGCTGCGTTAAATTTTCTACAAATTATGTTTCTTAAGATTTTTTCCTCAGAGTAAGGGTTTAGGCGCTAAAGCGCGTTAAAGTTTGACTAAGAAGCTAAAACCCTGCCCAAACGCTGTTTTTTGTGTTTTACTCGTAACTCTGAAACTATACACTTTCAGAAGAAAATACTTCTATACAAAAATAAGCTGAGCTAAATTTTCTACAAATTTTGTTGTTAAGATTTTTCCTCAAAACAAACGGTTTAAGCGCTAGAGAGCGTTAAAGTTTGACCAAGATTTAAAAATCTGCCAAAACGCTGTTTTTTGTTTTTTACTCATACCTCTGAAAGATGCGCTTTTAGAGAAAAATACTACTATACAAAAATAAGCTGTGTTAAATTTTCTACAAATTATGTTTTTTAAGATTTTTCCATAAGATATACGATTTAGGCGCTAGAGCGTGTCAAAGTTTGACTATGATTACAAAATCTGCCAGAACGCTGTTTTTTGGATTATTACTCAAAACTCAGAAAGTATACACTTTTAAAGAAAAGTACTACTATATAAAAATAAGCTGTGTCAAATTTTCTACAAATTATGTTTCTTAAGATTTTTTCCTCAGAGTAAGGGTTTAGGCGCTAAAGCACGTTAAAGTTTGACTAAGATGCTAAAAATCTGCCAAAGCGCTGTTTTTTGTTTTTTACTCGTAACTCTGAAGCTATACACTTTTAGAGGAAAATACTTCTATACAAAAATAAGCTGAGCTAAATTTTCACCAAAGTGTGTTTTTAAGATTTTTCCATAAAACAAACGGTTTAAGCGCTAGAGAGCGTTAAAGTTTAACCAAGATTTAAAAATCTGCCAAAACGCTGTTTTTTGTGTTTTTACTCATACCTCTGAAAGTATGCGCTTTTAGAGAAAAGTACTACTATACAAAAATAAGCTGCGTTAAATTTTCTACAAATTATGTTTCTTAAGATTTTTTCGTAAGATAGACGATTTAGGCGCCAGAGCGTGTTAAAATTTGATTAAGATTCTAAAATCTGTCAGAACGCTGTTTTTTTGGTTTATTACTCAAAACTCTGAAAGTATACACTTTTAAAGAAAAGTACTACTATACAAAAATAAACTACGTTAAATTTTCTACAAATTATATTTCTTAAGATTTTTTCTTTAAACAAACGGTTTAGGCGCTAGAGAGCATTAAAGTTTGACCAAAATACCAAAATTCACCAAAAAGCTGCTGTTTTGGTTTTTTGCTCATAACTCTAAAACTATGCACTTTTAGGAAAAGATACTTCTATATAAAAATAAGCTGCGTCAACTTTCCGACAAATATATTTCTTAAGATTTTTCCTTCAGACGAACAGTTTAGGTACTAGAACGCGTTAAAGTTTAGAGAAAATTTCAAAATCGGTCTAAAAGCTGTTTTTTGAAGACTAGCGCTTAATCTAAACGGTACAGCTGACGTAACAAAGCCTAAAGAAGTAATTTGTAGAAAATTTAAGGTAAGTAATTTATTTTTGTATAAAAGTACTTTTCTCAAAAAAAGCGTAGATTTTGAGTTCTAAGCGAAAAACTGAGAAAGAGCATTTTTCGCAGTTTGTCGTAATTTGCTCAGACGCACTACTTTTGTGAGATTACAAAGTTGAAATGCAGATTCAGCAAGACAACCAAGAACCATAGAGAAAAACACTTTTATAATTTTTTTCTGAATATTTTTCTTTTATTTATTTGATGGGTGTGCCACTACCACTCATCCCCATTATGGACGCTTCTGAAAACCATTAGTCTTGAACCTACTAATCTACAATCAACTTCTGGATGGAACAACTGAAAGCTCCATGGAGGGTCAAATTAATGCTTTTCGGGTCTTCTATTCTATCTTGGCACTAATACAGAGGAGAGGGTTTTAATGGGTTGACGTCTTGACGTCTATGGTGGCATTTCAGTCCCATAAGACAGTTGAATGATTTTTATTAAAGACAATAAATAAATGTTTTTATTTTATTTTAATCTTAAGAATAATAAAATAGCCATGGCCAACTGATAAAAAAATTCGTAAACTAATTATTTGTACTATTTGGGGGGTGTGTAGCTGTAAATATCCTATAAGCCAAACTGACGACAGGAGTCACAATTTGCGACAAAATCGAAGGCTGCTCCGGCACCTTATCCACTATTTGTATATTTTCCGACTTACTTTGTATTTTCTCCAATTTTGTCCCATTTTCCACTTCGCTCCTCTCAACAACAGTTTTATTTCCCTCAAAATCGAGCTCGTGCTCCCTATTGCTCAACGTTGCCAAGTATTGCAGTTTAGTTAAAATTTTTTCGAGTTTCTTCTCGAAAAATCCCGGCGTCGCTTCATTAGACGCCGTCTCGTTCGAAATATCTAATTCGTCCAAGTTTATGGGCTGCTCATACTCTGGTATTTTGATAAGCTTCGACGGTCGCAATTGGCCCCCATTTGATTTGTGTACAAATGGTAGAGCTTGCACGCGAACGAAGAACAACTAAGAGAAAGCAAAATGTACGTCGGATTATATTTTACAAAAAAATTACTTACAAAAATTAGGGCCCCCGTTACTACGATGGATAATTTGTTGAAGTTTGTAGTTAAATTGACCATTTTTGTTTACATTTGAATTTTTAGTGCTACACTAAACCTTAAATTAAATTTTATGCATTTTTAAAGGTCCCCACTTTTAAATTTAATTAAATTCAGAGAGCCTTGCAAACGTCTTCAATTGAAAAATTGTAATTCAAGTCTTTAGAGTGCGGGTAAAATTACTCATTTGTGATTCGATAGAGTATTTAATTAAAATTCAAGTTTGAATTTCGTGAATTTCTTTAAAAAGATGACCGCGAACTCCTGCATGTAGTTACTTTTGACTAAAAAGCGGCATTAGTCTCCAAAATTTTCCATTCTTTGATTCCTATTAGTTGACATTCGTTGTAAAATAGCAAAGACAAAATTTATAAACTAAATAGAACAAGGTCTTCACGTCTAAATAAATAAATGAATAATTGATTGCAAAATATGTTTACATACATTCGGAATATTAATTATTTTTACTAATAATCAAGATGGCTATCATACAATATTAAGAATTCTGTCACGGAAGGGTCTACAATTTCACTTTATTGTACGCTGGCCCCCCTTCGTACTAAACTACTTCGTACTATTTGGTGGGAAATAGAAGTTTTTCTTTAGGCACCGTTCTGTAAGAATTTTGGGATGATGAATTCAAATTTCAGCTTTGCCACTACGTAAAAATGGTGTGTTCTGCTCTTTTTTCAGTTTCTCGCGTATTGAAAACGACGCATTTTTTAAGAAAACTACTTCTATCTATCTAGAAATAAACTGGCTCAGATTCCTACAAATTTTGTTATGTAAAATTTTTTTTAGAAGAACGGTTTAGACGCTAGAGCGCATTAAAGTTTGACAAAAATTTAGTAATCCACTAAACAGTTGTTTTTTCGGTTTTCAGCGTATAATTCTGAAACTATGCACTTATAGAAAAAAGTACTCCTATATAAAACTAATCTGCGTCAAATCTTCTACCAACTACCTGGTTATGATTTTTTATAACAAACGGTTTAGACGCTAGAGCGCGCTAAAGTTTGATAAAAATTTTAAAGTTGACCGAAAAGTTGTTTTTTTGGTTTTATCGATTATCAATCTGAAACCATGCACTTTTAGAGAACAGTACTTCTATACAAAGAGAATCTGTGTGAAATTTCCTACAAATTATGTTATGTAAGAATTTTTTTTCAGAAGAACGGTTTAGACGCTAGAACGCGTTAAAGTTTGACAAAAATTCCGTAATCCACTAAAAAGCTGATTTTTTGGTTTTCTGCGTATAACTCTGAAACTATGCACTTCTAGAGAAAAGTACTTCTATATAAAACTAATATGCGTCAAATTTTCTACCAACTGGCTGGTTATGATTTGCTTATGACAAACGGTTTAGATGCTAGAGCGCGCTAAAGTTTGACAAAAATTCTAAAGTTGACCGAAAAGTTGTTTTTTCGGTTTTCTCGCTTATCAATCTGAAACTATGCACTTTTAGAGAACCGTACTTCTATACAAAGAGAAGATGTGTCAAATTTCTTACAAATTATGTTATGAAGGAATTTTTCTTCGGAAGAACGGTTTAGACGCTAGAGCGCGTTAAAGTTTGACAAAAATTTCCTAGTCCACTAAAAAGCTGTTTCTTCGGTTTTCGGCGTATAATTCTGAAAATATGCACTTCTAGAGAAAAGTACTTCTGTATAAAACCAAAAACTAATCTGCGTCAAATTTTCTATCAACTGACTGGTTATGATTTCCTTATGATAAACGGATTAGGCGCTAGAGCGCCCTAAAGTTTGACTAAAATTGGCTAAGATTGGCCAAGAAGTCGTTCTTTTACTTATAACTCGGAAAATATACACTTTTAGAGAAAAGTACAGCAATATAAAACTAAGCAGCGTTAAATTTTCTACAAGTTATCTTTCTTAATATTTTTTAAAAATAAACGGTTTAGCCGCTGGCGAGCATTAAAGTTTGAGAAAATTTCTAAAATTTCCGAAAAAGCTGTTTTTTGGTTTTTTACTCACATAACTCATAACTCTGAAAGTATAGACTTTTAGAGAAAACTACTACTATATAAAAATAAGCTGCGTAAAATTTGCTACAAATTATGTTTCTTAAGATTTTTACCTCAGAGTAAGGGTTTTAGCGCTAGAGCGCGTTACAGTTTGACCAAGAATCTAAAATCTGCCAAAACGCTGTTTTTTGTTTTTTTACTCATACTCCTGAAAGTATACACTATCAGAGGAAAGTACTATTATTCAGAAATGAGCTGAGGTAAATTTTCTACAAATTATGTTTTTTAAGTTTTTTTCTTAAGACTGGCGGTTTAGGCGCTAGAACGCGTTAAAGTTTGACCAAGATTCCAAAATCTGCCAAACGCTGTTTTTTGTTTTTTACTCAAAACTCTGAGGTAGGTACTCAAAGTACCTATTATACACTTTTAGAAAAAAGTACTGCTACACAAAAATATGCTGCGTCAAATTTTCTACAAATTTTTCTTAAGGTTGTTTTTTTAAACCAAGGCTGGAGGGCGTTGAAGTTTGACAAATCTTCCAAAATGTGTCAAAAAGCTGTCTTTATTTTATTTTTTGCTCATAACTCTGAAACTATGCACTTCTATAGAAAAATACTGCTATACTGAACTAAGCTGTGTTAAATTTTCTACAAATTAAGTGTTTTAATATTTTTTCTTCGGACTAACGGCTTAGGCGCTAGAGCGCATTAAAGTTTGATAAAAATTCTTAAATTGGCCAAAAAGCGTTTCTTAAAGCGCTTAATCTAAACGGTACATTTGACGTAAAAAACCTTAGATACTTAATTTGTAGGAAATTACTTTTAAATTTATCCTAGAATTGCGTAATTTTGGAGTTATAAGCGATAAATTAAAAAAAAATAGTTTAGTCAGATTTTGGATTTTTTGTAAAATTTTAATGCGCCCCAGCGCGGAAACCGTGCGTCAAATAAAAAAATCTTAAGAGAGACAATTTGTAGAAAATTTGATTTTACGTATTTTATATAAAAGTACTTTTCTCCAATAGTGCATAGTTTTCAAGTTCTAAACGAAAAACTGCAAAATAGCTTCTTTTTCGTAGTTTGCACCACTTTTGTGAGGTGGCAAAGTTGAAATTGGGATTCAGGATCTCTAAATACGTAAAGAACGACAGACAAAAAACTTTTACATTTTTTTCCTGGATTTCCCTCTTATTTTTCCCTAGTGACCGAACTAAGAAGTTTCATAAAAAACGAGATCGAACTAGAGACAACGTGGCATTTGAAGAATGTACTTCCGTACCGAAACAGAGACAAAACTATTAGGAAGGATTGTCTCACCACTCACCACTCACCAGAGAGTGCTACCACCTTTACCATAGGGCTTTCATTAAATGTAAATCGAGGGGTTGTAAAGTAGTAGGTGGTGATAGTGTGTTGTAGCACCGAGGTGTTACCTTGGTTGCGCGGCAACACTATAAATAAATTCAGAAATGTGTCATACATTCTCTACCTGTTATGTACATACAAACTAATTTTTAAATTGACGCTAAAAACAGGGCGATTCTTTTATAAAGAAAATGTCAAAAAGTGCGATGCCCAAGGGGTAGGTAAGTTCTCCAATTTTTAACTTGATCGTGTACGTTCTGAATTAAAATTTTAAGAAAAGAACAGACGGGAAGAGCTCAAGAAAATTGGGAAACACGTAACGATTCTTCGAAAGTTGCATCTTTATTGCATCGAGAAGAAATGGGTAGAGAAAGGGGAAGTCAAACTGAGGAGAGTTCTATAGAAATTGAAAAGAATCCAAAACTGCTTCTTGTATCAGATCATCGTTACCAATCTGACGCCTTTCCAATTTACCGATGTAAAAGTTGTTATTGCACAGAAACGCCAATTTTTCCAAAACACTTCAAAAGTCTCGACGATCAAATGCGTTACGATGTAAGGACACCCGAAGCTAAACAAATGCACAAAATGCACAAACAAAAAGGATACGTTTATAATGATTTTTGCGAAATGTATTATCCCAAACGTTGCTCACAAAAATTTTTCAAATTTAACGAGCCTTCGTCGCCTTGCAAATGTTGCGAGTGTTGTCCAGTAAAGTACACGATCCCTCGTCAAGTTTACGAAGACTACAAAGCTCCCACGACATTCGAAGAAGAATATAGGCAAATTTTAGAATCGTGCAACAAAGAAGTTCAAACGGATCCTCGTGAAAACCCCAATAGTGCAACCCCAACAACTCTTCCTTACAAATCTCAAGAGTCGGAGCCAAAAACTAGAGACCAAGGCACTTCTGCGTACGCATTCGAAAACTCCCAAATAACATTTTTAAATTCCAACGCCGAAACGGACATATGCCTCAGTAAGCTCAACACTTTTCGGAAAGAAAACTATTTCGATTGCCATTGTATCGACCAGACGAAAAACGACGACATACCGGAACACAAGTGCGTCCATAAATACACAATCAACGAACGCCTAATTCCAAAGCCGGTCAATCCGGACCCTTTCGGATTGAGTTGTTGCTGCATATGCAACAAAGTGCTTAATAGCGACGATTCCGCAACGACGATCAAGTTGATGCAGCTGAAAGAGGGCACGGTCGCTGTTGAACAAAAGGCGACAAAATCGGCAGCTACTAACACCAACTCGAGATCGAACCAAAAGAACGAGGTGACTCAGACTGCGAGTCGAGTGAGCGCTAAAAAGAATAAAATCGATATAAAGATACCGCTATTAAGTACGAATCAGGATGGTAAGGAGATGGTAAGAAATGTTAAATTGAAGCCGGTCGTTCCAACGAATAGTTTTGCTTTGAGACACCAGAAGGGGGTTGCAAAAAAATAAATTAATCTTTTTATTGTATTTTATTCTAAGAATAAATGACTTTTTTGCAAAATGGCCTTTTGACTCTAAAACTATGCACTTTTAGAGAAAAGTACATCTATACAAAAATAACCTGCGTGAAATTTTCTACAAATTATGTTTCTTAAGATTTTTTCTTACGACGGACGGTTTAGGCGCTAAAGGGCATTAAAATTTGACAAAAATTCCTATTTAGGCTAAAAAGCTGATTTTTGGTTTTCCGCTCATAACTCTGAAACTGTGCACTTTTATAGAAAATTATTTCTATATAAAAATAAGCTCCGTCAAATTTTCTATTAATTATATTTCTTAAGATTTTTCGTCAGAGAAAGGGTTTAAGCACTAGAGCGCGTTAAAGTGTGACCAAGATTCCAAAATCTGCCAAAAACATGATATTTGGTTTTTTGCTCATAACTCTGAAACTGTGCACTTTTATACAACAATACTTCTTTATAAAAATAAGCTGCGTCAAATTTTCTACAAATTATGTTTCTTAAGATTTTTTTTTACGACGGACGGTTTAGGCGCTAGAGGGCATTAAAATTTGACGAAAACTCCAATTTCGGCTAAAAAGCTGTTTTTTGGTTTTCCGCTCATAACTCTGAAACTGTGCACTTTTATTGAAAATTATTTCTATAAGTATAAAAATAAGCTCCGTCAAATTTTCTACTAATTATATTTCTTAAGATTTTTCGTCAGAGAAAGCACTAGAGCGCGTTAAAGTGTGACTAAGATTCCAAAATCTGCCAAAAACCTGCTATTTGGTTTTTTGCTCATAACTCTGAAACTGTGCACTTTTATACAACAATACTTCTTTATAAAAATAAGCTGCGTCAAATTATCTACAAATTATGTTTCTTAAGATTTTTTCTTACGACGGACGGTTTAGGCCCTAGAGGGCAATAAAATTTGACGAAAACTCCAATTTTGGCTAAAAAGCTGTTTTTTGGTTTTCCGCTCATAACTCTGAAACTGTGCACTTTTATAGACAAGTACTTCTATACAAAAATAAACTGCGTCAAATTCCCTACAAATGATGATTCTTAAGATCTTCCTTAAGACGAACGAGTTAGGCTCTAGAGAGCGTTAAAGTTTGACAAAAATTCCAAAATAGCCAAAAAGCTGTTTTTTGGTTTCTCGCTCATAACTCTGAAACTGTGCACATTTATAGAAAATTATTTCTATAGAAAAATAAGCTGTGTCAAATTTTAAACAAATTAAGTTTCTCAAGATTTTTCTTTTAAACAGACGATTTAGGCTCTAGATAGCGTTAAAGTTTGACAAAAATTCCAAAATAGCCAAAAAGCAGTTTTTTGTTTTTCGCTCATAACTCTGAAACTATGCACTTTTATACAACAGTATTTCTGTACAAAAATAAGCTGCGTCAAATTTCCTACAAATTATATTTCTTACGATTTTTCTTCAGAGTAAAGGTTTAAGCGCTAGAGCGCGTTAAAGTTTGACCAAAGTTCTAAAATTGGCCAAAAAGCTGTTTTTTTGTCATTTGACTTATAACTCTGAAACTTTACACTTTTAGAAAAAGGAATTCTATACAAAAATATGCTGCGTCAAATTTCCTACACTTTTATTTATCTATCACTTATCCCTTCTTACAAAAGAAGAGAAAATATCCAGTGGTAGAGGAAAAATAATTGTGGAATTTTTCTCTGCTGCTATGTTACTGAGAGTTTGTAAATATCGCAACTAAAACAAATAAAAATTTAGAAAGAATTTCGTCCAATACTATTAAAAGCATCAACCTGCAATGCAGCAGGACTCTGAGCAATAACTTCGGCAGCTTGTTTCAAAGCCGTTGATGCTTTCAGTTCGCCTTCGGCGGCAACAACTTTAGCTCTCGCTTCTCTCGTAGCTTCCGCTTCGGCTGCCATTGCTCTTTGCAAGTTTTGCGGTAAACTGACGTCTTTTCTAAAAAAATTTAAATCGAGTAAAATAAATTGTGATTAAACTAATCCACATTGGCTACATTTCGACCCTTTCCACTTTTACGCCCCATGGATCAGTGGCAATATCTAGAACTTCTTGTAACGAATGCGAAATTGATTCACGATCATGTAAAAGTTCGGAAAGACTATGTGTGCCTATGGTGTTTCTCAGAGTGGTCATTGCTAATAATTGAGTGGAGCAGCTAAAATTGATTTTTATTAATTGAACTTTTTGCGCGTTTGAGTAAACAATTGGCACCTAAAATCGACAACTTTAAGAACTGCGGCCAATGGAAATTCGATTCGACAGTAAATCACCGCATCTACCGTAACAGTTACAGAATCGCGCGTGAGAGCCTGAAAAATTTAAAAGCGATTAATGAAGCCCCATGGGAGCTTCCCCATAAACTAAAGAAAGAAGATAAACTTGGAGTCGCCTCTGCGACTTTTTTTTAATAGCTCACCTCTTGTGATGGAACATCAAAAGACATCGTCCTCAAATCCATTACACGATACTCGTCGATACAGGGTAAAATAAAAAACATTCCAGGACCCTGAGCGTCGCCTTTTTTGATACGGCCCAATCTAAAGATCACGGCTCGTTCATATTCTTGCACGATCTGCAAAAAACAATTAAAGTCACCATTACAATGTGCAGCGGTGTCCATTCTAACGACCACACTGCTGACTCATCTTATGACTTCGAGGTTGCCACTTTAGCGAGTCTTTCGATGCTTGTACCTTATAGTCGATACATGTTTGTGTTATGTGCTGACGCTGTAAAGTACTCTAACCACTAAGCCACTTCGAATTCTTATAAAATTAAACGCGCACCACGTCAGTATCGAGTCGCCACAAACCTGTATACCACCGCATAAAGATGACACTATATTAATTGGAGAGCCGCGGGGTAATAGTACTCTACCGTACTATATGGGGGACTATGGAGAAATAATTAGTGCAATTCTTCTTATAATAACAAAGTAAGTCATATTAGTACGGTAGATTATATCCACCCTGTATATTATTGTTGTTATAAATACCTTAAAACAGAAAAGTAAAGAGAATGGAAAGGTTATAACGACAAGAAGTACAGATCCAAAAATGGTTAGGGATTCTGCCAAACCCGATGCATTTTGTTCGTTTTCAGCTGAAAATAATAAAAAGAGCTTTTAGGTAATTTCATATTTCATACTTACTTATTTTCATCAAAGTAGTACTCGAAAGAATTAATTTTCTTCGGCGAAAGCGAAAAGCGGCGCAATTTTTATCAAGTTCAAGAAACCCTAGAAGAAATGCAGCGGCGCAGCAAGGCTAGCATGGGCCATGATGCAAGCTGCAATTATGGGCCCCATACAAGACCGTTGTAGTAAAAAAAAACTGGTGAGGAGGAGGGTGCAAACAGTCGGACAAAGAACAAACCTACTTTAAAGCAGTGGTAAAATGTCACGAGTTAGAAATAAAATGATTGTTCAAGATCAAATGGCTTAAAATGAAGTTTTATTACTCCTACAAATTATGCTATTTAAAATTTTTTCTTCAGAAGAACGGTTTAGGCGCTAGAGCGCGTTAAAGTTTGAGGGAAATTACTAAATCAACCAAAAAGTTGTTTTTTCTTCATTTGCTCACAGCTCTGAAACTATACACTTTTAGAGAAAAGTACTTCTTTACAAAAATAAGCTGGGTCAAATTTTCTACAAGTTATATTTCCTAACATTTTGCCTCAAGACGGACGAGTATGGCGCTAGAGCGCGTTAAAGTTTGACAAAAATTCCAAAATTGACTAAATAGCTGTTTTTTTGGTTTTTGGCTCGTAACTCTGAATCTATACATTTTTAGAGAAAAATAATTCTATCCAAAAATAAGCTGCGTTAAATTTCCGACAAATTATGTTTCTTATAATCTTTCTTTCAGAAAAGCGGTTTAGGCGCTAGAGCGCGTTAAAGTTTGACAAAAATTCCAAAATTGACTAAATAGCTGTTTTTTTGGTTTTTGGCTCGTAACTCTGAATCTATACATTTTTAGAGAAAAATAATTCTATCCAAAAATAAGCTACGTTAAATTTCCGACAAATTATGTTTCTTATAATCTTTTTTTCAGAAAAGCGGTTTAGGCGCTAGAGCGCGTTAAAGTTTGACAAAAATTCCAAAATTGACTAAATAGCTGTTTTTTTGGTTTTTGGCTCGTAACTCTGAATCTATACATTTTTAGAGAAAAATAATTCTATCCAAAAATAAGCTGCGTTAAATTTCCGACAAATTATGTTTCTTATAATCTTTCTTTCAGAAAAGCGGTTTAGGCGCTAGAGCGCGTTAAAGTTTGACAAAAATTCCAAAATTGACTTAATAGCTGTTTTTTTGGTTTTTGGCTCGTAACTCTAAATCTATACATTTTTAGAGAAAAATAATTCTATCTAAAAATAAGCTGCGTTAAGTTTCCGACAAATTATGTTTCTTATAATCTTTTTCTCAGGAAAGCGGTTTAGGCGCTAGAGCGCGTTAAAGTTTGATGAAAATTCCAAAATCGGTCAAAAAGCTGTTTTTTTAGTTCTAGCGCTTAATCTAAGCGGTACGTCTGACGTAAAAACCTAAAAGACCTAATTTGTACTTCTTTTTTTGAAAAAATACTTTCTTCTAATATTACATAGTTTGTGAGTTATAAGCGCCTAAACCGTGCAGAGATGCAGAGAAGTAGGGAGGGGCAAACCCTGTTGATTCTCTTTCTGGCTACGACTTAAAAATGTTCAGGGTAATTTATGGGCACCTTTCGGTGATGGGCCCGGACGCTGTGCTTTCGTGGCATTCCTGCTAGTTACGCGCCTGAAGAAATGTTTTGTAAAGTTGCGCCATCGCCTTTGCCCGACTTCACAGGTACTACGCAGTGTTATTATATACTCAATGGTACTACTGATGAAACTGAAATCAGCCTCTTACAGTTATTTTTGAGAGTTGAGCTCTTACAGAGAAGCGCTCGGTCGTGAGCTTTACGAGAGCAATTTTAACAAGAGATGGGCAACTATTTTTTTCTTTTGATAGTGGTGAAGCTTCCTCGCCCTAATTGTTTACAATTGTGTAGATTTAGAAAAAATTTGTGTGCAATTTCGCACTAAAATTTATTCTTTCTTGCAATTAGGATGCGAGGGCGAGGCACTAACCGAGCCGAATAATCCCTTTAGTGCTTTGATACATAAATAACTATTTTAATACAAATTTTAGCCACTTACGCATTTGGAATCAATTTCTTGTTTAATTGCCGCCAATTAACAAATAATTTTTTTGGAATAAACTGTCACGTCAATGTTTCTAATATTACTTAAATCAAAAATTAATTTCAAGTATTACCTGCAATTTGAAAAGTCATTTACGACTCAGTAGCTATTTTTATTCTACACAAATATGATTAGTAGAATGGTAGTCTACATCTTAATTACTTGTCATAATAATATCAGATATTCAGCGGTCTTGGCGTGTGCAGCATTATGCTGAATTCACATGATGCGGAAAACCGCATGCCAAATCCGGATTTTCACATGGTAGACGTCTTTCAAAACCTCACCGACCCTAGATGCGCAAAAGGGGAAGTGAGAAAGCGGTGTGTGTGTGTTTAGCTTTAGCTTGACACTGACACTTACAGGCTTACAGCACTACTTTTTCAGTCAAAAGGTATTCAACAAGGACTTAAAATGGAAAGTTCTGGTATAATTAATTTCAGTGGTTTACTTTATGTTTTGTTGGGGTGCTGAACACAGAACACGAATCTGAAGTTGTCCAACAGAATTGTTACAGCAAATATGAGAAATCAACAAAACATCCAAAATTATGAATTTTTTGGATTTTGGCTTATTCCTTGAAAAGTAAGCTTTAAAAGCAAAAGGTGAATCTATATAAAAATAAAGAATAGAAAATTATCTACAATTCATGTTCTTATCATTTTTTTGTACAACGTATAGTTTCCACACAAAGAGACGTATATACAATGTGTCTCCAGTAAGTATGCAACAAATGAGATATTGTAATTGTAATATTAGTGAGCGCTCTATTGAACTTCAGAAGCTTCTTATTCACAACTTGAGAAGCGATAAAGATTTTATACATGAAAAATAAATAAATAATAATAGTAGGTAAGATAATCTTTCGAATGTGGGTAAGAATGTGTGCATTAGTTTCAAATACAGGTGCTACAAGTATAAAATTTTAAGCCACAACCCACTCTTCCGGATTCGGCGGAGTCTTTGCCCGAATTAGAACAATAAATAATATGTGAAATCTAATTGCCTTTTTTGTATTCGTATAAACGATTGCTTTCTTACTTGTATTTAAAGTTTATTTTAAGAGGCACAACACAAGTAATAAATTTGTGTACTACAATAAATTGGAATTCTTAAATGAAATTGCAAATTTACTCCAAGTACTTACAAAACTTTATTGTAAGGAGAAAGTTCATTTATTTTAAGTCTAAATTTACATAGTAATACGATAACCTACGAGATATTCAGTTGTCTTGATCACAAACATATAAAATACGAACCTAAACAAACTAAACTTATAACTTATGGCACTTGAATTTATTGCAGCCTATGTGTATCATTAACTGTAACAAAAAGTCTTCAAAATTGCACATAAAAAAAATTATCATTAAAAAAAAATAATAAAAAACGGCAAGAAATTGTGGGTACTTTAAATAAAACTAAACTAGCTCGAAATTATTTCGGGTGGCATATGACCAGAATCGCCTAGAGCCCTTAAAACGACCCTTCCACTAGGCATAATCGATATCCACGTAATACTTCCATGATTTAAAGAAAATCTAAGCCAGGCTTCCGGTGGAAATTGCAAGGCTCTGAAACAAATTTTAGTTGCACAATCAAGGTCGATTAACGATACACTCCCAGTTCACAAGAAACAATGAAGGTATTCACACTAGCGCTCTCGCTTCGATCTCGATAAAATAACGCTTCGATACCGATACATACAAATCAATATTTGTATAATTTTATTTATGTGGATAGAGAGCGGCACGATTGTGTGAATATTAGTATCGGACCGAGAGTGTAATCAACCTTAACTACTTAATAACAATTCAAGCTCTCACCTGCAAACAAAATACCGGATTACATTTGCGTGACAAACTAAAAGAGTATAAGAGTCTTTTTCTTGAGAAATATCGGCTCGATGGAAGTATTCTCGAAAAGCTGCTTCTATTCGAGCACCATCCTGGTAAAACTGCTAAACATTTATATAAATTATCCGTTTGAACTGGGCTATTTCATGGCCGTCAACTTACGTGCACTTCAGGTTTCCAATGGCCTATTGGCGGTTCGGGTGGAACGGGAGCGCCTTCGCGTAATAAATGACAATCTTTCACAACGACCTACAATAAACCAATAGACTTGCACTACATTAACAGTGTGTGCGTGCTACTTACATTTGGTATCGACGAGTTAATAATTTTTCCAGTTTCTTGCGCACGCGTCATAGTCGATTTGACCATAGTCGTATAGGGCAAACCTAATTCTTTCAAACGATTTCCAGTCGATTGCGCTTGTACCTTACCCAACTCAGTAAGGATGCTCTCTTGATCGTTTCGAGCGCTCATTTTATACTGACCATGTCGAATTAAGATTAAATGCCTAACAGTCGTCGGTGTAACATTTTCAACAGAGTCTTTATGTTTATTATTAGTAGTTGTACTACTAATTAATTTATTCCCCTTTGGATTTACTAAATATTGCGGGGATCGACTAAAAGTATAGCGTTAAAAGTGTTAAATGATGCTACACGGAGAAATAGTACTGATCCCAATTGTCGTCCCATTTAGAATATGCCGAAGGAGTGTAATTAGTAGTCCACGATGCATAAACTGTGTTTTTACCTTGTTTGGCCGAATATAAGTACCATATTGTGCCTCCTAAAGCGCTGATTCCCAACGAAAGCTTTTTAATTGTTGAAAAATTCGGCATCTGCAACATTTAAATTAAGTGCGTGCCGAAGTTTGGTTAAATTTTCTAGCCAATTACAAAATTAATTAAAATTTAATCGCAATTGTGTATTTTACACTGCTAATTAATTATTATACGGCTCATTTGATTAATTAAATACAATTTAACGATTTATACACACCTTACACAGTAGATGATGCACATAAATAAGTTCTAACCTCACTTTTTGAGTTGTCAATTTGACGTTAGCCGGAAACTTTTATACAAGGCGACTCATCAGTATGTGTACGAATACATAAAAGGTAAAAGGAGTAAATAGTATAATATTATAAGTTGTTTCTTTTGTGTATTGAACTTTAATTAGGTATATTATGAATCATAAGGTAAAACTTGAAAAACATAGGAAAGCGAAAATTTTATAAATTTAATTCCAATGATCACAGTTTTTGAGTACGCAATACTCAACACATAATAGAGCTTTACTATAAATACTATTTATTATTCTTTGGCATAAAAGCAGATATAATATCCATAGGTAGAGGAAAAACAATTGTCGAATTTTTCTCCGCCGATATAGTACTGAGAGTTTGTAAATACCTCAACTAAAAACAAAAATAATTTTTTTACGGAATTCGTCTACATTGAGAAAATATTAACCTGTAAGGCGGCAGGATTCTCATTAATAACTTCGGCGGCTTCTCTCAACGCCCTAGATGCTTTCATTTCGCCTTCGGCAGCGATAACTTTAGCTCTTGCTTCCCTAGAAGCTTCAGCTTCGGCCGCCATCGCTCTTTGCATCTGTTGGGGAAGACTCACGTCTTTTCTAAAAAATATTACAGTTGAGCAAAATGAACGAGTTTAAAGGAGTTGAAGGGTTACATTTCGACCCTTTCCACTTTTACGCCCCATGGATCGGTGGCCACATCTAAAGTTGTTTGCATGGCGTGTGAAATTGCTTCACGATCAGATAAGACTTCGGCTAGATTACGAGTTCCTAGAATGTTTCTCAATGTTGTCATTGCTAGTAATCGAGTTGAATTGCTGGAATTTATTTTTATTAGGCTCGTTTTTGTGTATGTGTGAGGATTAGTTTCACCTATAATTGGTAACTTTAACAACCGCATTCAATGGGTCGGCGATTCGGTAGTAAACCACCGCATCTACTGTAACAGTTACCGAATCTTTCGTCAGGGCCTGCAAAATTGAAATTCAATTTTTTTTACTAAACAGCCCCGATTTAACTGATGACATCCCCATACTGGCTGGAGAATGGAGACAGTGAACTTCTGCCCTTTTAGCACCTTCTCTATGACTCACCTCTTGCGGTGGAACATCGAAAGAAACCGTCCTCAAATCGACTTTACAGTAACTATCGATACAGGGCAAAATAAAAAATATGCCCGGACCGCGAGCACCGCCCTGCCTTAAACGACCCAATCTGAAGATCACAGCTCGTTCATATTCTTGCACGACCTGCAAACAAGTCAAAACAGTAGTGTATAGACGTACAGACTTACATATTTTAGTAAATACCTTAAAACACCAAAATAAAGAGAATGGGAAGGTTATAATGACGAGAATTAACGAACCAATCGTTGCTGTGATTTCTACACAAGTCATTGTGCTTGGTCGATCTGAAAGTTTAAGAAAACAATTTAGCAAACATTGTGATTCATTAACTTATCTATAAACAAAAACACTATTAGATAAGATTATTTCAACCATTGCTTTAAAAACGAATAGAATGATAGAAAAAGTAGCAAAAACTTTTTAGGTAACGCCTCCTCGAGTTTTGTCCATCAAACGTTAAACTTTCCAAAAATCCCTCGTAGATTTATAATTCGTTTGTACCATTCATGTGTAAATTATCGATTTTACTTAATTACGCCCCTCTTGTTATACTAATCAGGGTGCTTTCATCTGTTTAATTATAAGTCTTTCAATCTATAATTAACGAACTTCTCTACTCTCAAATTTTCTTTTTTAATCCCAACTGAAATTTGGCCCACTTTATGTATGGCACTCGTATAAAATATTTTAAAATTACAAAAACTCAACTCAAAACTAATGGTTTTGGGAGTAAACTTGCATTAACACCCTCACTATGAGACATGATTGTGGTAACTAAAGTTATGTAGAGCTATTTTTAGTTGTGGGGTGTTAATAAGTGGGTATAAGCACCACCCCTTATCAGCCTACGAGTAAAATTAAATATTAAAAGACGAAATTGTAAACAAAAGTTACACAGCGAAACATTGTAAGTAACTCTTAAATCGCACTTAAACGCATCATAGAATAATCCAAGTGCATCGAATAACGCACTAGCACTTGGCGTGCGTTGAAGTGAAAAATTCTTCGATAACTTTGAAACGGTCAATTTTCACTATAGGGATCATTATACTCGGATGAAAGGCAATTAAATTCTACACACGATGGTCATGTAAAAATAGGCATGTGCCATCTGACAATGTGGACTTATCGACCATTAAAGAGAAAAATGATGTAGCGTAATGTAGTAATATATCCAGAGTAAGAAATCATTTCCATATAAAGTACGTTGTAAAGAATTAAAACAAATAATAAAAAGACGGGTTGTAGGTAAAGAAAAACAGTGAAGAAAAATTAGTAAATTTCCAAAAAAACTTGTAAGAAAAAGTAATTAGAAAGTTGGAAATAACAGTAGGTACTATTAATAAAAACAGCCACTTCCATCTTTTTAAATTACTTTTTTGTTTCTTTCTCAGTTTATTGAAGAGCAATACTTTATACTGTCATCGAGTGTTTCTAATGTTACTTTAATAGAACAAGATAATAAATACCTACTTTAAATTATTATCAACGATTTCGTAAGAAATCAAATTACGATTCATTAAACGCTTTTCTTTTCTCGCAAATGAATAATTGGAAGCACAAATCCGAACTGTATATCGTAAATATATTTATTAGGTTTATTGGGTATGGGCGTATCTATTCTATAGATTATAAAGATAGATAGTAATAAATAAATAAATTGCACTTACTAATTACTAATTTTCACAAAATCACACTTCAGTTCCAGATACGTATGTTTGTAGTACTAGGAATAATTGTCGTCGTTTCAAACCGATATTTTTAGCTTGTTATCATTATACATTTTCATTGTATATTTTCTTTAAAATATACGTGCTATGGAGGCGCTATAACAGTACAACTTCCGTTGTATTTTGGGATTTACATTTTACGTATCTGACCCAAATGATAAATATTTTAAACGTGTAAAATATAGCATTTCGGTTATCATTTATCAGTTTATCACCAGCCATAAAACAAAAATGACAAGATTGTAAAATTAATTAAAATGTGTTTACTATAAAGAATCGTTTATAGTTTGTTTATAGCTTTAAAAAGTAGGTACTCACTCGAAAATTTATTGCTTTTTAATTTTTATCGCACCCCAACGAAATAGACGAAAGAATAATGTAATGAAAGTTTCCAAGAAGCAAGTTGTGCTACGACCACCATTTTGGAAAATATCACTCGTATCTCAAAAACTATCAATTTTATCAAAAAAGTCTTCAAACAAAAAATGTTAAGCATGAAATTTTCTACAACTTTCGTTCTTTGCGTTTTTTTGATATAAATAATATTTAAGCCAGAAAATGGAGTTCTCTTAGACTAAATTAAGAAAAATTGAGAAGAAAAAAGAGAAGCAAGAAACTTACTAGAAATACAGTATATTGTCAGTCATTAGATCAAGATTCTGAAAGTTTCAAAAAATAAAGATGTACTACGGCCGCCATTTTGAAAAATGAGGACTAAATATTCATTTTTCACCTATATCTCAGAAACTACTCGTTTTAGGAAAAAATTCTTTAGACAAAAAATGTTTAACATGTAATTTTCTACAACATTTGTTCTTGACGTTTTTTGGATATAAATAATATTTAAGCCAGCAAATGGAGTTCTTTTAGACTAATTTACAAAAACTTGAGAAGAAAAAAGAGAAGCAAGAAACTTACTAGAAGTAGAGTATCTTGTCATTAGACCAGCATTCTGAAAGTTTAAGAAAATAAAGATGTGCTACGGCCGCCATTTTGAAAAATGGGGACCGAAGATTCATTTTTCACTTGTATCTCAGAAACTACTAATTTTAGCAAAAAATTCTTTAGCCAAAAAATGTTAAACACGCAATTTTCTACAACTTTTGTTCTTCGTGTTTTTTGGATATGAATTTTCTTTAAGCCAGAAAATGGAGTTTTCTAGATCTAGAGGACAAATTTAAGTACAATTGAGAAGAAAAAACTATGACAGGCAAGAAACCTACTAGAAGTACAATATCTCGTTATTAAACCAACATCCTGAAAGTTTAAAAAAATAAAAATGTGCTACGGCCGCCATTTTGAAAAATGAGGACTGAATATCCATTTTTCACCCGTATCTCAGAAACTACTCATTTTATCCAAAAAATGTTTCAAACAAAAAATGTTAAGCATGAAACTACCTACAACTTTTGTTCTCGTTGTATTTTGGATATAACTCATCGTTAAACCAGAAAATTAAATTTCCCCACAACTAATTAATTATCAAGTGCTGTATTCAAAAGTTCAACCTCTTATTATACAAACATCCTTCTACAACCTCCCACTTGTGACGGTCATAATTTTTAACTTGTATACAGAAGACACAAAATTACATACCATACGTTAAAAAACACTCAAACCCGCCAGATTCTGTTCTTTTCCCAGCGAGGTTCATTAAAAGTTTGTCCTAATCTCACTTTCAAATCTCAAAAAATACTAATTTAATAATGATTAGCTAACCAGCACAGAAGTTATGTGTTTAGATCATTAAAATTTTACTGTCGAGTTTTGTTTAAAAATTTGATGTAAATTTAACCTCTGTTTATCATAATTCTTCTTTCGATTACACATTAAGTTAATTGGACAGTCTAATGAATCATTTATTTTATATGCAGCTTTTTGATCACATTCCAATTATCTCGCAAAATATAAGGCCTCACAAATGATTCTTGTTAGTAGCTCCTTAATGAAGCTTTTATCATTATCTAAGAATATAATAGACACGATTCAATAATTAAATGTACGAAGTAACTTTTGCATGTGAACTCTTTTCAACTTTTCTGTGTGTACCGTTAATTATGATAAATTTTCAAAATTATCTTGCATGTGACCGGTATCACCTAGTGGCTTTGTGTTTCTGAGCTTAATTAATATTCATGCGGAACTTGTAAAGTTTTGAAACAAGTTTGTTAATTAATAACTAGTAAATAGACTTACAACACTAGACTACATTTTCGTACGAGCGCTTTTTGCTTGCAAAGCATCAGTCTGAGTCTGATGATATTTTCAAGCAGGAGCATCTTTTCGAGGGTTCAAGCTTCTTGAAAAACAGCGAACTTAGTGGTTCTTAAAGTAAAAGAGCATCGTCAGGCAATAAGTGATGTGTTCTTCCAAGTAGCCTGCAATGAAACCACTCAAAAACTACAAATAAGGCTTTCTTTGCTACTCACGTGTACCAAACATAGTGAATTAGGGTTAGAAAATTGCGTAACAGTTGTCGGTGTAATGTTTTCGAATAAATCTCCAAACTCATTATTAGGTTAGTAACTCTCAACTTGCTTATGACTCGACGGATTGCCGACTTTGTTTTTGTGGCTAAAAATCAATTTCTTCGCAGAATGATCAGTAATTTGTTAAACTAATTACATCACCCCCGCAAGTTTTCTTCGTCAACTTTCCAACGCTAAAGTCTGGTGTCCAATCAACCTTTTTACGGCATTTCCTTTCAAGAAAGCAACGAATTCAAACTTCTTGCTACCCATAGCGAATGAGTTTGGTTAAGAGTCAAATTTCTTCGAATCTAAAATTTTGGTTAGATATTATTATAAATTATTTAAAAAATACAAACAATTACCAATTGTTTACAATAATTTTTGAGCAAATTCATGCAATTTAACGGCCTATACACAAATTTTGATGTTAACAAATATAAATAAGTTCTAACTTCTAACCTCACTTTTCTAGCTGTCAAATTTAAAATTTGACGTTTGCTGGAAATTTTTTATACAGGGTTGCTTAAAATTAAAAGTATGGGCCTGTTAAGTTTAACAAATCGATTTTTAATACTGCATTTGAAGCGACGATGGCTCTATGTAAACTTTAAAGCACTTTAGTATTAGTAAGTCGACTGAATTACCGCCAAGGCAAAAGAACAAAACGATTGTTGGGTGTCATTACACTAGTGTGACGAAAGTAACTTCTAAAATCACCATTGTGAGCTAATTGTGAGGCTTCACGTTACAAAGTTACCTAAAAAGAACAGGTGGGGTGCTTAAAACTTAACTGCTGCCAGACACGGCTTAGAGAAGTTTGAATTTTTGGCAGCATATCGGTGTCGAGTGAAAAAATTCTTAAATCAACTTTGTGTTACAGTTTATAGTGCACAACTTGCAGACTTAAATATTTATTACGCTTAATTAAATATTTTACATCACATTTTTAGACACTATAGTGTTTTATATAAAGTATTGAGATTTAAAAAAAAATTCGTGGGACTATGTTTTAAATACAAACAAAAATCTATATGAGCATTTATCACAATTTTCATTTTAAATGTTTATACTAAAGTATAAACAAACGATTAAGACGAAAGTAACTCTAAACGTACACCCTTTAGATTCTACTTGTCTTCCTACTCTCGAAGTAAACCACTGATGTAGATTAGATAGTTCACTATATCCGTATTGACTTTTAGTTTGTATTAAACACTCGTACACCGAATCTGGTACTAAGCCAGTTAGTTTGTATTGTTGTAAACGTTCAGTACTTTCGGAATTAAAACTTATTTCTCTAGGTCTCACGATCATATCGTGCCATTGGTCGTGATGGTGGTAAGTCGTGTTAATCTGCAATTAAACATTATTAAAAGTATCCATGTACATCTTGTCAACTGTTTAAACCTAGTCCGAGAGACTTAATTAAACACACGGAACTCTCCGATCATCTAATTACTACTACCGAACTGATTAAACGTAATGCGCTACTCACCAATAGTCTTCTAAATAAAATTTTTACTTCTAAAATTGGAAACACCGATTGTACGGTCCAAGTTAACTTGTAATCGTTTGGATTCGAATAACTCGGACTTACTATATCGGCCGTTCCAGGCTTCCCCGAAACTTCGATGTACTTCTTTTCCTTTCCTATCGAATTGATAACGATACAACTGTAATTGCCAAAATCTGAAAATTGTACGTTTTTTATAGTTAACGTATAAACTGTTCCAGTCGACGAGATTAAACGTCTGTCCGTCGGTTGTAGTGGAAATGAGTTTTGGTACCAGAGGACCTTTTTAAAACAAAATGAAGTTAGGCGTGATGCAAAGGGTTGTTTTGGTGAAAAACTTACGTCAGCCGGTGGATCGGCATTAACTAAACAGTTCAATCGGGCTTCTAAGTGCGCTCCGGTATTGGTCCAGGAACGAACCACGTGCACTTCTGGAGGATCTGAAATGGACAGACTTGTTATAAAAATAAATAGCGACCGTGTCCACCACAATTGATAAGGATGTAGGTAAATAAGTTGACTTGAGCTTTTTATTGTTACGCCCTAATCTACTTGAGTTAAGTTTTCGTCCATTTGTGTCCTTTTTGCAAGTTTGGTCTCAGCTGTGACGGCTGTGACCATGTGAGTGCGACGACTGGCCTAATAACTACTAATAACAGACGAGTGCGTACAAAACGAAAAGAATGACGTTACCCCATTGAAAAATGGTTTGAAACCGAACGAGTATAATTTGCGAACGATTTAATTGACAATTAAACGGGTCTTTGGGGAAAAACTGGCAGAAAAAAATCGACGATTTATATTGGCGAATTTGTAAATGAAAAATTTTTGTTTGAATATTAACAATGGTTCGTTAAGTACTCCGTATAAAATCAATTAATTAAATTTACGTCAAAGTTTGTAAAAGGATTTATTCGCAATTTAATCTTAACCAGCCAACGATTTCATAGTATGGCTGGTAAACAAGGGCTTTTTCATGTTTATTTTATCAATTTAGATTTATTTTTAAAAAGGCGAAAATGGGGGTAATATGCACGTTGTGGACGAAGAAATAAAGTATTCCGTTTTAGTACAAAATTCTAAATCTAAATTAAGTTGCAGAATTTTAATTAATTCGAAAACGCAATTCTGATGAATATGAATTGTTTATTGTTTAATCCGAGCTTATAATACACCAGCACCGTCATCCAGAGAAGCTCTGGGGTATTTAAAATGTTTAAAAAACTCGTTAAATTGTGTCCATTAAAAATGTAGGAGATTTAATCCAATTTTTGCTTTTTTAAAAAAAAAATACTCACAAAGCACTTGCAGCTTAACTTCGGCTATTGCAGGTTGTCCAATACCATTGGAAGCCGTACACTGATAAACACCAGCGTGTTGCTTTTGAATATCGACAAGGGCCAAAGAAGAACCAGACTCGACTTGTAGTCCAGATGGCAAAATTCCGTCCTGTAAAAAGCAAATATTTTATTAGGTACATAAAAATCAAAACTTTACAAAACAAAAAAAAGTTTCAGTTTCAATGACAATCAAATATTTAACTCGAACAAACCGTTTGCAAACCACACATACGAGCTGAACGAAGACGGCTCAGAAATAATTAATTCTAAATCCCTTTGTGCTACTAAATTGAAACTATAACTGCACAAACAATTGGTTCCAGCTTCAGTTTTCCATTTAGATAAAACTTTCCACATAAAAACTTTTTCATACACACACCACACACCACCAGATATATTTCTGTGTTTTTATCCACAACTTTTCTTTTTATCTAACTTTTGTGAATTATGTAGTGGGGGCCTTGTTAACGAACAAAACACAATTTTCTGGAGTCAATAAAAGATTTTTATCTGCGCCAAATAGGCTATGCATCGTAATTTGCAAAAACAAGTTTTTTCTAAATTTATTTTCGGGTTTCAACTGTTTTAGTTATCCGTTGTTATACATACATACGACCTACTCGGGCGTGCCACGGGGTTCTCGCAAAGGATCGGTGTTATTTCTGGTGTTATAATTCGCCAGAGGTCGCAAAATATTTCGCAAAAAAATTTACTTGTTCGTTAACTTCGCCTACTTTATCTGAAAGCTCTATCTCTATCTCGCTTATCTGAAAAGCTGAACCATATACAGGGTGATTCATTAAGGATGGACCAAACGAAGCAGGGTGATAGAGGACCTCGATACGCATCGATTTGACCCCCATGTGTATAATCCGAAACTTGATGGTTCGGGAATTATCATGATTTAAGTGTATTTTCAGAAGAACCTAATTTTTCCATATATATTTTGTCATGCTGACTAAACCGTTCGTTCTGGCTTGATGAAATTTTCCAGAGGTGTAGTCTAATAATGAGCCTATCACACCTTATGTTAGCATACTCAATGTAACTTGACAATAATTGGAAAAAAAGATCTCTCTAAAATTTCATTACAGCAGAAGCACTCTCCCTTATTTTACAACGCTCTTGCAGAAAATTTTGACATGGAAATTTTTTTTGGAACGTGTTTTAAAAACTTCTCTGTTATATTGGCAATGTACCCTACAAATTTCATTCACCTAGTCCTATAGCTTCTCATCAAAAAAATTTTATTCGCATTTTCTTTTTTTGACCATAACCTTTTTAATTGTCAATAAATCAACTAATCGAAATGGTATAACTACGGATTCGAAAGGAGGTTGAAAAGTGGAAAAGAAAATGTTTGTACAGAATTTAAAAAGATTGGCAATTAAAAAAGTTGTGGCTAAAAAGAAAATGATCATTTTCGGCTTCTTTTAGTTTTCGTGAAAATGAGTAAATTTATTTGAAATTTTTTTTTAGATTTTATTTGTGAGCGCTGAATTTAGCAACTTTGTCCTATTTAAATCTATGATCTAGCTCTTCAGATAAGCGAGGTCCCTATGTTGCACAACGAATTTTAATCACCCTGTATAAGATTTAAAAAAATTTATTTTAATTTATTTTCTAAACGTTTCGAGTCCCCCTGAATCAAAAACACTAACAAAATAAAATTAAATACGCTTTTAAACGAAATCGATACAGGGTGGCCAAAAATAAGAAGGCTATTAGTCACATTTTGGAAATTTTGACCCACGGTATTTATACTCGGCTATAAGTTAGTACACATCAGCCCCATTTTAAAAAACACTTTTTCAAATTTTTAAATTCAAAATGGCGGCCAGTATAACGATTGGCCCATTTTATAGTTTTTTTACTATAGCTTTACAGATAATTATTATTATAATCATTTAAAAACAGGAATATATAGACAAAATATAGGGCTTTCGTTTTGCTATAGTGAATTTCAAAAATAATTTCAAAATTGACTACTTTTGAAGGGTCAAAGTTGACTAAAATTTGAAAACGGATTTTCTCAAAATCGGCTTTAGTTGCTTTGTCTATATTTGGATAAGTAGTAAATATCGAAGTTCTTAAGTAGATACTGTTGTTTGGTTCATTTACTATGAGCAGATCCGGACCTATGATTTTTTGAAGGTCAAAATATCAAAAATTTATAATTTCTTTTCTAGTGAAAGTTGGTAATTGCAAGTTGGTATATTCATTTATTCCATAAATTTCTATTGATTGATTATTTTTTAAAATATCGTAAGAGTAGCTGTCCAATGATACCAAACAAGTCAAATTTTAACTTCCGGTTTAACCGGAAATGGGGTTAACTTTTCTATTTTAAGCATAACACCCTGTGTATTTTAAGTGGTTTGGAATATTGTAAAATTAGCTATCTAGTAATAGCAAACATTTAATAATTTGACTTCCGGTTCAACCGGAAATGAGATTACCCTCCTATTTCAAATAGAAACTCCTAGTATAATTTTTGTTTTTTCAAATCAGGGATCAGGGAGAGCTTCTGAGCATACTATGTTAGGTTAGGTCCGGTTAGGTTAGGCTAGGTTAGGTAATATTTCTGATGTCTTTTTAAATATTTTTACTTTTCAGAAATGGGTTTATCTTGCCCAATTAATTTAAAATAAATATTCGCTGCACAAAAGAACGATACTCCTGCGCTCAAATAGGAATTAAAACGGGAAAATTTGGTTGTAAAGTGTGCTTGGGTTGCGGTTTAATAACTACTTAACGAAGTTTCCTTTTAGTTTCCTCTCTCGTACGAGTATATACCAACTAACACTTTAAAATAATCAAATTTGCATTTTATTCGTGAGGCAATTAATGTTGAAGTTGTTGTAGTAGGTGGGTCCTAAAGTAATATTTTGCTTTTATTACACGAGAATTACAATAACAAAATTAGAAACTACACCCTCTTGAATTGCATTAATGAACAAAAATTTTTTTAAAAGAAAAATTCGAGAAAAGATAAAGGAAATTTAAATTGTCCCCAGTTGAAAAAGGCGCAAAAAATCTCATTTACTAATTTTAGGGTTGAATACTTCAAAATTTATTTCAGCGACGCGTTTTTAATCCAATTTTTGCACTTTTAATGACGTTTCTAGATTGGAGGCCTTCAATTAGAAGAACAAATTATTATTGCGGCCAAATTGCAACTGGTAACTGCATAACGGTGATGCTAAAACAAATTGCGAATTTAAAAAAAGTTTTATTTACCTTTTTGGACCATTGAACTATCGGCGTGGGATTACCATTCGCTTGACATTCGAATAAAACGCTACCACTCTGCTTGGCTGTAACCTGACTTTCGGATGGCGATAATTGCAAGCTCGGAGGTACTGAAAATTAAGAGAAGAAAAAATTTATTTAAAACAATTTCTAAACTTTCTCATCCGACTCGTTTGATAACATCTAAAGTGGGCGAAATTTTAAAAGGAGAGAAGGCACTTCCTCGTAATCCTTAAAATAACGTCTTCTCTCTTTTGTGTGCATTCCTTAAATTGGCTTTTAAATGTCGTTCATAACTCTCGCGACAGCTTTAAATTGTTGTTGATGACCTCAATTTCCTCGGTAATGCGAAACTTTAATTCGTCAATACTGTGTAAACGCTATTTTCGAAATACTCCTCTCTTAAGTGGTCCCTTAAGAAAAATTACAAACTTTTTTAAAGAGAAGAATCGCATTATCAATAAATGATGGAACCTTTTGGGCTTTTTTTTATCAAAAAATCGACAAAGTTTGGCAATTTATCGCATGTAAATAGCGCGCAATTTAAGAGGGGCGTGAGCTTCTTTAGATAACCCACAAATTCTACATTTACGAGTTACGAGGGTGTAAATTGGTAAAAAGTATTTCGCAAACTGTTAACGTCGATTATTACGGACACAGTAGGCCATTTTCGATGGTCCTGATTGAAACTTTTATTATTGAAATTGAAATATTAGAGAAACCCAAAACTCTGCGCAACCATCAATCCTCACTTCTTCGAGCTATTTTGACGTCAAGTGGCTTACTTGACTAGACTAGATGCAACTATTGCGGTAGAAATAATCTACACTTCGCGTAATTTACTCAACAAAACGTAATTTCCATTTGTAATTAAAAAATGCCACAATAACCACATATCTTCTACAAAAAAACAACATTTTTAATGTCAAAATTATTCCGGTTACCTACTTGCACAAAAAGTAATGTATAAATTATGCAACTCGTGCAGTAATCTTTAATCTACAAACCGCACAACTTATAAATATGATAACTCGTGTCGTAACTTATTCAACAATGCCAAATGGGCCCCTGTTCTCCACGCGCAACTATCGACTTTCGGAACGGCCCCCGTAAACCGTTTTAGCGCAGATATCATTTTACGTGGGTTGCAGGAAGGAAATACAAATTGAAAACCAAAAATTGTAGGTAATTAGCGACCAATAAAAAAAATTAACCCTCACCCTTTCAAATTGCCGCACATTCGGCCGCCAAATAGAGAAATCGCTTAAATTAACTTCATCCCTCGATGCATCTCGCACAACGTTCCGAGACACATTTTTAAAATATCTAAATTTGCAATCTTTCGCCATTATTAGACGTGAGGGACTTGAATAAATGTTTAAAAAAAAACTGAAAGTAGACTTTATACGGGGGTAGTAGGAAAAGTAATTGTCCGCTTTTGTTGCCAACTTTACGAACCAATTCGAATACAACCATAATAAACACGATTACGTTTATGATACGTAAAAAATACGTCTACGTGGTATAATATACGTGTTTTTTTCACGTATATAATTGGTATATTTTAAACGTGACCATTTATACGGTAACTGTATGTAAGTTTTACGACAACGTATATTAAATTAAGGAAATATACGTATATTAACGTCTATAATATACGTTTAAAATACCGCCAAAACAACCCAATCGTAGTTTTGGAAACGTAAAATAAACGTATGTATATTCGTCTATTTTAGGTATTTTTATACCGGATACGCTATAAAGAGCAATATCAGCCCCGTTTTTAAGCAAATAGCTTCTTTTATTTGTCGTATTTTTATACAGAATAAAAACCAAAAAAATGGGTCTAAAACTACGTTATTAAGAGCGATATCAGCTTCGTTTATTTTTCGTCTTTTTATACCGAATAAAAACCAAAAACTAACGGTCTAAAACAACGTTATAAAGAGCGATATCAGCTTCGTTTATTTTTCGTCTTTTTATACCGAATAAAAACCGAAAAATACCGGTCTAAAACTACGTTATAAAAAACGTCATAAGCTCCTTTTTTCAACCGAAATTAAATGTACTAATTAGGAACGTTAATTATCTGAAAATTTCATACGTATAATATACGTAACTGTGTTTACTGAGACCTATTTCGAGGAGCTCCCAACAAGAGCTCTTTGTTTATCTAAAACGGTTGGTCGCCCCTGCGCAACATTTAGCCAAGCCCCAAAGATGCCAAATCGCCTTGCGCTACGTTAAAACATTATTCTCTTCTCCAATCGCCCCGCGAGCTTTACGATTTTGATCCAAGATCGACCCCCCAAATTAGAGTTTCTAATCTGAACTATCTCTCCAAAAGAGGCCTCTTGATAAAAGACGCCAAATCACGCTTACGAGACCCTAGATAACAATTTTGGCATGGCTGATAGTGTGTCGCGCCACCTACATTAGTTACAACCCTCGTATACATTTGAGCATTTCTACATTTCCATCGGAAACGTTTCGTCCGCATAAATCATTATATTTGTCTAACACAAAAATAGAGTCCTCTCCGACCGTTTCGGATAAAAACTAAAAACAAACCGATCCTTAATTAAAATTTTTAATTAGAAACAAAAATTTTCGTATTCTTTCGGCGCGTCTGAAAAAAATAATTAAAAAATTTTTTACGCCAATAAAATACATAAATTTATTTTCTTATTAAAAATGCAGTCGAAGGACGAGAAAATTAAAGAAAATTTCATTGTTTTTTAATTTAAATACGAAAATTGATGAACTTTTGTAATTACTAACCGATTTCTGATTGGCAGATCGATTAATAGACGTATTCCTTGGGCAATTCTCAAATAATCACATCACGATTTGTTTTTGTCGTTTTCACAGAACAAATTAAAAACCGGTCTCCTCTTAGAACTCGCCATATAAGATTGATATCGGGTTCAATCCGAAAATATCACGGAACGTCAACAACGTACTTTTAACTTTCGGGCTCTACTATCGAGGTTGTACCTACAATCGTGTCAGATGTTTTAGCTTTCTAGCTCTTCACTTTAAACTTTGAAGGGTCAGCTTATGAGTAGATTGGAACCGGAGTTCCACCTACTCACCAACCCGTACCCAGCGTTTGCCTTACCGGAGGAGAAACCGGTGTATCGGAGAGCATAGGGCCCATCTCGAGAGAGGGGGAGAGGAGGGAAGAAGGAGCAAGGTAGCGAAAAAGAAACAGAGAAGGGTCAAGAGAATGAATAAGCAAGGAGGGACAAGAGAGAGAGGGGGGGAGTAAGGGAGAGAGAAATAGCGAAAGGGCGATAGAGGATGGGAGAGGGCGAGAGAGAGAAGAGTATAATATTAGTCCTTAGACTCTAGATAGAAAACCTTAAGCCACTAAATACAACCTCACCAGATGGTATAATACCATCTATCCGCAGTAACGATGTCAGAGAGTGAGCCAGGATAAGACACATCCCTATCCACTGGATCTTTCAAGCTCACTCTACCTAGATTAGTAACGGCCGGTAATGGCCAACAACAACAACAATGTTATTGGTCTGGTTCAGATTAGCATCAACGACACCTGGAGGAGGGGACTCTCATAAAGCTACCAGGAGCGAGTCCCTCGCCCTACCACCAATCTCAACTAAACCGCTTTCAGCATAGACGGTGGACAGCCTACACAAGTCAACACATCTTGGAGGCCCTATGTGTTTAACAATTTAGGGTATAGCTACCCTACATTTATGGTGCTAAACACGGCGACCCGTCGACCCCCAGCAGAAAATAGCTAACCCAATAAGCGCGTTGAAGCCCCCACAGGTTTTTGAAAGAGAGGAGTGCCTCTGTCGCTGCAGATCCTTAGATATTCGTAGACCCGAAGAAAATCCACCCGGAGACCCGGCCACTCCGAACCAAGAGATCGCCTCGGGGGACGACATATTTGCAAAGCACGTGATCCGGAGAGTCAATAGGCACCCAATCGCAAGCACATCGGTCGTCATCCCCCAAGCCGAACCTCCTCAGATAGCTTACAAAGCCACCATACCCGGAGATGACCTGAATAGACCCTTGACACAACTCAGAAACCTGCGCTAATGCATCTCCGGCAATTATTCGTAAGCAGGGCTTTCCTTATCGGTCCAATCCTACCTCTGAACCTCAGCTCGAAGTCGACTCTTGATAACTCTCCTATCGGAAAGGGAATACCCTTCCTCGACATAAGCTTCCATTCTCACTACTCCACCCTGCCTCATAATTAGATTTTGTGCCCGTATTTGGGCAGTGAGTCTAACGGGCATAATGCCTGCGAGGTCCCGTAGGGTCTCCGAGCAGGTTGCCCTATTATAGGCCCTCGTTATCCTCGATAGAGCCTTTCTTTGCTCCGACTCCAGGGCTCTCCATCCATGTAACGTTCACCCGATTCAGCAAGATAATCCCAAACACAGCTTTATAAATTAGAGAAAGGGTCCCAAGCGCAGTTCCCAGTCCTTCATAGCCACTCTGCTTAGTGCCTTCACACCCTGATTCGAGAGGTGCGAGTTAAGCGAACACCTCTCGCTAGTTGGCACACCCAGGTATGACTGCACAGTTGCGTTTTTAAAGCGATTGTCACAATACTGTCATATGGGGTGTCAACATCCCTACCAGCCTCGGGGCTTCCCATTTCCGCTGTACCAAGTGCGATATTGGGTATAGAGCTATCGTTGTTTTCCTGGATAAGACCGCATAAGCCAGACTTGCGGTTTTTGGTAACAAAATTAATCC
Source organism: Malthinus flaveolus (assembly GCA_950108345.1). NCBI lineage: Eukaryota > Metazoa > Arthropoda > Insecta > Coleoptera > Cantharidae > Malthinus > Malthinus flaveolus. Next base: position 9,672,243 of record OX467288.1, on the reverse strand, counting down.
TTGCGTAATGGCTTATTCAAAACCATCGCCAACTAAATTCGACTAATAAATAACTAATAAGTTTGATTTTCGCGCTGCGCGAATTTCTAATTAGACACCCAATGGTGGTTTTCTCGCGACGTGAGGTTTCAACATCTTAAGTGCCTTATTTGTATCCTCGCCCAACAAAGTCGACGCAGTCCTTTTTGTTCCTTCTAACAAATTTAATTACGTCTCAATTCCTATAAAAGCTCCTCGTAGTGCCGCGATAATGCGAAATAATTTAATTAATTTCGTAACTGAATAAAAATATTTTGCGAAAGTCAAAGCGACTAACGTCGAGTTAAATTAGCGTAATTAATAAATTCGTGACAAAATTAATATTTATTTGTGACTAGACCAAAAACCACAATTATTCTCGTCGCTCGCGAATATACCGAGAGGGATGAATTCAAATGGAGCGGTTGGGAAAACGTCGTTTGTTGGGTTATTATTATGAATGGAAAGTATCCACATCATTGATAATGCGCATAAGAAGTTTAATTTTTTAATTAACAATTTACGAAGTAAATGGAGATGGGTTGGGTGCGCCATGCTAAGTGCATAAAATTAAAAAGGTGCTCCTAGTTTTTTCAGCATAAATTAAAGCTCTCTCTAAGCTTCTTTGGCTTTACCTAGAGCGTATATATAAATTAAGTGCACGCTAAAGCAAGTACCACTTGAATATTACGAGCGTTCATAGTAATTTTGTATTTATAAACGATATAAATGTATATCTACTCCACGCAGTAAAAATTTCAAACGTCGAAATTGGCTCGCTCCTCGCTCGCCCACTCCTCTTTTCCTCAAAGATCCGTTCTTTCGTTTCAAAATAAAAATAATTACCCCATTCAAAAAAAGTTATTAATAAACGCACAGTCGAATAATTTGAATGCAATACAAATTTGAGCGCCACTTTGACCGATCGGCCGAAAAAAAAATTTTTTTCTTCAGACCCACAAACTAAAAACTCAAAGAGAGAGGTTCACGAAAATTTAGAAATTTAAATTGAAAACTATATTCTCATTTCCATTTTAAATTTAATTCTGCCGCAAAATGTGTCAGAACAAAGCACTCAAACGGGACCACTTGCTTTGAAAACTCACTTTGATCACGAGGGAAATAAAACTTTGTAGAAGTTCGTATATTATTTGCATTTAATGTCAAAATTTACTTCACTTTTCATAAAAATAATCAAGAATATTGTTTTGTCGTTACATAATGCCTCGCAGAGCATGAACGCCACTTTTGCTTACTTTTTGTTATATTTATTTGAACTCCGCACATAAATTTCTAAACACATTATTCGTTAACAAACAAAAAATGAATAATTAAACGTCTCTTTTTTGAGAATAAAATGGAGATGAAAAGCTCTTGGGGGCACTTTTTTAAAATGGCGTTTGAATAAATTTGTTTTTGTTCTTAAATAACGTCATAAACACTAAAGTTTCTATTGTGCACAAAAGCAATATAACCATACACATAATAATTCGATCACACGGACTATTCTTCGTTCCAACGCGATAGGCAGGCACGTCGTAAAGCTCGAAACCTCGACGGACGAGTAAAGCAAATTCAGAAAAAATTTACAAAAAACTTTTTTCTCTCTCGTTCTTTACGCATTTTTGGATGTTGAATCCGAATTTCAACTTTCCTACCTCGTATAAGTTGTGCGCTTTGAGAAAATTATGAACAGATAAACGGTTTCGGCGATAGAGCGCGTTAAAGTGTGATGAAAATTTCAAAATTGACCAAAACGCTGTTTCTTAGTATTTTGCTTATAACTCGGAAACTACGCATTTTTAGAGAAAAGTACTACAAAACAAAAATAAAGCCAATTAAATTTCTTACAAATTATGTCTCATAAAATTCTTTCGTCAGACTAACGACTTAGACGCTAGAGGGCGTTGAAGTTTGATAAAAATTTCATAATCAACCAAACCGCTGTTTTTTAGTATTTCGCTTATAACTCCGAAACTACGCACTTTTACAGAAAAACATTTCTATACAAAAATAAAGCTAATTAAATTTCATAAAAGTATGTTTAGTGAGATTCCTTCTCAGACTAACGGCTTAGGCGCTAGAGAGCGCTAAAGTTGTAGGAAATTTTTAAAATCAACCAATACGCTGTTTTTTAGTATTTTACTTATAATTCGGAAACTACGCACTTTATAAAATAAGTATTTTTAATCAAAAATAAACTCAATTAAATTTACTAAAAATTACTTTACGTAAGATTCTTTCGTCAGACTAACGGCTTAGGCGCTAGAGGGCGTTAAAGTTGTATAAAATTTCAAAATCAACCAAAACGCTGTTTTTTAGTATTTCGCTTATAACTCGAAAAATATTTTTACACAGAAATAAAGTCAAGTAAATTTCGTACAAATTATGTATCTTAAGATTTTTTCGTCAAACTAACGCCTTAGGCGCTAGAGGGCAATAAAGTTTGATAAAAATTTTAAAATCAACCAAAACGCTGTTTTTTAGTATTTCGCTTATAACTCGGAAAATACACACTTTTAGAGAAAAGTATTTCTACATAAAAATAAAGTCAATTAAATTTCCTACAACTTATGTCTCGAAAGATTCTTTCATCAGATTAACGACTTAGACGCTAGAGGGCGTTAAAGTTTGAATAAAACTTTAAACTCGATCAAAATGCTGTTTTTTAGTATTTCGCTTATAGCTCTGAAACTACGCACTTTAAGAAATAAGTGCTCTTATACAAAAATAAACTATATCAAATTTTCAATTTTATATTGCAAGTTTTTTTCTCAAATCCACGGCTTAGGCGCTAGAACGCGTTAAAATTTGAGAAGAATTACAAAAGCAGCCAGAAAGCTTATTTCTCGGATTTACCCTAATAACTAGGAAAATACGCACTTTTTAGAAAAATGTCTTCTATTAAAAAACTAACTGCATCAAATTTCTACACACTACGTTTCTTAAAATTTTTTCATCAAGCAAACGGTTTAGGCGCTAGAGCGCGTTGAAATTTCAAGGAAGTTCCGAAAATACCCAGGAAGCTGTTTTTTGTTTTTCGCTTATAAAGCCTCATTGACACGGTGATAGTATTTTATGAGAGTAAATATCATGAGAGTAAATCACGATAGTTACTGTCGTGAGAGCAACTTTAATTTCAATATACACGGTGATAGTATTTCTAGCGATAGCAGAGAGAGAGAGAGAAAGAGTCTAATTTACACGATGTTGTTTAAGCGAGATAGTCGGTAACTATCGTGAGAATTACTCGCAACTATCTAGCTTGACTTGATAGTTGAGAGTAACTATCATAATAGTGATAGTGCGATAGTAGTCTATTTACACGATGATAATTTTGGTGAGATTTGCTATCATGATAGTAACTCTCACAAACTATCGCGAAAACTATCACCGTGTCAATGAGGCTTAACTCTGAAACTACGCACTTTTGAGAAAATCAGTTTTATTATAAAACTAAACTATAAAATTTTCTGCAAATTATGTTTCTTAAGATTTTTTTTCAAGCAAACAGTTTAGGCGCTAGAGCGCGTTCAAGTTGGAAGAAAATTTCAAACTTGACTAAAAAGCTGTTTTTTGGTGTTTTACTTATAACTCTGAAACTTCAATTTTTTTGAGAAAAGTACATCTACTACAAGACTAACTGCATCAAATTTCCAACAAATTATGTTACTTAAGATGATTTCATCAGGCAAACGGTTTAGGCGCTAGAGCGCATTAGAGTTTGACAGAAATTTCAAACTTTACTAAAAATCTGATTTTTTAGTTTTTCGCCTATAACTCGGAAACTACGCACTTTGAGAGAAAGGTGTTTCTATACAAAAATAAAGTACATTAAATTTCCTACAAACTGTCAGCCAGGTTTTACCGTCAGACGTATGATTTGGGTTAGGCGCTAAAACACGTTGAAGATTAGTGCTGACCGAGCATAGCTGCTAAGCCAAGATAAATACTGATTTCTCATTGTGAGCTCTATTTTTACAATATTCTTATTTAAAACAATTCAATTAGTTAATATGTAATTATTTTAATTACTTACCTACATTCATGTAATACGCATATTTTTTCTGATTCGTAGTAATTTCCGAGTTACAAACGAAAAACTAAAAAAACAGTTTTTTGGCCGATTTGGGAATTTTTATCAAACTTTAACGCGCTCTTGCGACTAAACTCTTTGTCTTAGGACAAAAATTAAGAAACATAATTTGGAGGAAATGTAATGTAGTTTATTTTTGTATAGAAGTCGTTTTCCCAAAACTTGCGTAGCTTTTAAGTTATAAGCCAAAAACTGATAACATTGTGTTTTTCGCAGTTTCTCTTACGAGCTGGCAAAGATGAAATTCGGATTCAGAACCCCAAAAAAATATTTGCCCCCTTCCCCCCTGGTAGTGGCTTTATGCCAAAATTTACCCTAATGGAAGATCTCAAATCAAGGCTAATTTTGCGACAATCCATCGATGAATCGGAAAAAGTGAGCTTTTTCCACGTGTTTATGGAAAAACTACCCATGCTCCTAAGTCACGGCTTTAGAAATTTTTTTAAAACTTCGGCAATCCATGGATGACGCAACAATGTAAGGTGCGCACCTGCCGAGGTGCATCCATATTCCTCGGTAGAAGTTTCTACGTCAGTATAAGTCACGGCTTCTATTTTTGGAGAGTAATAAGTAATAACCCAGTAACTCCACCATGAGCTATGCGCTATGCGACTCGTTTATTTTCGAAAAACAAATAAAAACTCAGAAAATACACTTTAGTGTCTTAACTTTACCAAAAACGTTTCTACTTACTCAAAATTTCCACAGTGTGTATCAAATCGCCCATCGAGCCGTCACCAATTTGGCACGTGTAGTCTCCCTGATCCGATATTTTGACATTTCTCAATTGGAGATTGTAAGATTGAAGGAAAAAACGTTTATCGCTGGTAATTAGGTGATATCCTGCACTTATAAGATTAGATCCTTTCCTCCAAACCAAAACCGACGAGCCTGCAAAAAAATACACATTATGAATATTTAAACTAAGAACTTTGGAAGATTACGAAATAATTTAAAGTTAAAAGCTTTATAAATTTCGTTATAAAATTTAAATAAGGGCCGCTGAAAAAAAAATCAATTTCGCGTTGCGTTATTTATGAGCCAAAACATAAGAAGGAACGGGAAACAAATTTGTGCAAAGAAAAACATAAACGAGTTTGGCTTTTAAAAATATTATTAGTATGGAGTAGAAAGGGAAATAAAAATAAAGACATGTTCGTCCCTAAAAAGGGATAATGGACGCAGATAATGATGGTGATAGGGAAAAGTCGTAAAAGTTGGATAGCTTAAAGCACTTGCCTTTTGTAATTAAAAATTTGTAATATAATTTTAGGCATTAAATTTTTTTATGCTCGTGCCCCTAAAAGTGTGTTTTGTGCGTCGTGGTTGCCACGATTTAAATCTTTTTAAAAATAACAAAAAGTGGTAGTTTCCCTGTCGTGTTTCGAAAAAATCGAAAAAATGCATTTTTTCAAGAAAAACAGTTTTTCGTCCTTTTTGCACCCCTTCCAAGGGGTTGGTTGTAAACTTGAGTCTCAAAAAGGATATGTACGCACTAAAAAAAGTTTGACGTTTTTTTTCCAAAGATAGTTTTCCGTTCATCGTACGGGAAAGCGACCTTCTTGCCATGAAAAGTTAAGATCAAACGAAATTCCGGTAAATTTCGTTCTTAATTTACAAGAGGTAAGTCCAAGCTCAAATAAGAGAGGTCTCTTTTTATTTTCTCCATTACACCATTTGTTGAACAAGTCAATTAAAGTGAAAATAAAAAAAAATAAAAGTATTCAACCGAAAGTAATTGCAACCTGTCGTTACAATTACAAAATACAATTCGAAAAAGTGAGAGTACTTTTTTCACGAAGGGAGAAAAATTTTTTTCGACCCGAAATTAAATATGAAAAATGACGTAGAGTAGGGCAATTTTAGAATATCTAAAATTTTCCCATTACCCTTACTATTATTGTGGCGAAGAAGTATCCAATTTATTACGTCCACAACAAAGTTAGAGTAGTATAGTAAACTGTTATTCACCCTCAAAATACATTTGGTCCTTATTTTCCTTAACAACGCAATAAATTATAATCATACCCTACTGGGAGACAAATTTCCTCCTATTGCTACAACTTCTCGTTGTAATAATAATAATAACACGACGACGACGACGGGCATTGCCCTACCCTTTGCTACGTAATCATTTTAGAGACCTCAAAATTAATGCACTACTAATGCACTCGAATTAATACGCCGGGAATTGTTCCCACTATTTTAAATTTAACAAACTACACAGGGCGGTTCATGTGGCGGAATAATCGCGTACCAACGCAGTTACTTTCAAACTTTCCTTAGCAAGCGCTACCTGATCGTGGACGGTAGACGTACGAGATGCGCTGATTATCCAAGAGAAAAACTTGGACGAGGATCGAGAATTGAACCCGAGACTCCACTGTGTCGGTCCGGGTGCTTTGACTACCAAGCTGCCCAAATAAGGGGGTTATTTTGGAAAATGTTGACCCACCCAGGCTATAAGTTAGTACCTACACATCGGCCCTAAGTGCCTTTTCAAATTTTTAAATTCAAAATGGCGGCCCATTTTCTAATTTTTTAGTTATAACTTTGGAAATTATTATTATTATAAAAATATAAAAACAGTAATACATAGACAAAATATCGGGTTTTAGTTTTGTTAGAATCGATTTTTAAAATAATTTAAAAAATGACTACATTTGAAGGGTCAAAGTTGACTAAAATTTGAAAACAGAGTTTCTCAAAATTCGCTCCGACCATTTTGTCTATCTTTTGATATATTGTAGATATCGAAGTTTTGAATTAAACACCGTTATTCTGGTTCATTTGCGATGAGCAGATCCGGAGCTACGATTTTTTAAAGGTCAAAATTTTTAAAATTAATAATTTCTTTTGTTATTAAAATTAGTAATTGCAAGTTAGTATATTAATTTATACCATACATTTCTATTATTTTTTACACTTTTGGTTTAAAAAACACTTCCGGTTAAACCGAAAATTAGCCAAGCAAACGATGTTTTAAAAACACCCAGTATATTTTATACTATTTCGAAATATTGTAAGATTAGCTGTCCAATGATACTAAACATGTTAAATTTTAACTTCCGGTTTAACCGGAAATTGTGTTAGCTTTCCTATTGTAAACACAACACCCTGTATATTTTAAGTGGTTTGGAATGGCTGTAAAATTAGCGATCTAATGATACCAAACATTTAATATTTTGACTTCTGGTTCAGCCTGAAATGATATCAACTATTTCAAGTAGAACCACCCCTTATAATTTTAGATTTTGAAATCACGGAGAGTTTGTGAGCGTACTATTGTTAGGTACTATTTCTGGTATCTTTTTTAATATTTTCAACGCCCACCAAAAGAGTCCTATTATGGCCACATTGGTCGTTTTTAGACTTACTCTCAAACTGCCAGTGTACAGCGAAAATATATTTGAGTACTACATACTGAAGGACCAAAGTATTACGCTAGGGCTAATTTAGCCCAACACAGTCACTTCTTAGACGTATTGCGCCTCTTATGAATTTTAATAGTAGCCCCATCATAGTCCTCATATAATGCGGCAATTCCATGCAAGTCAACGTTTCTCTTCCTCTGGGAGTTCCTTTTGGGCGGACGCACACGCCTGTCCGGCCTCGTTTTAAAAATGACCACACTGTATATGTACGGAAACCTCCGAGTAAATTACTATCTAACAACTTTAATTTACAAAAAAGTTTTTAGGGCTTTGGGGGCATTCTTACTTTGAAGCTTAGAGGTTTTAGCTAAACAATAAGGAAACTTAAGTCCACAACTTGGTAATTTTCCCGAGTGATATTTGCATACTTGACTTGATTAGAAAGTGCTTTAAGGGTAGTAAAAGACCCTTCTTATATTATAAGACCGTCGCAAGTTACCCCTATTTAGGCCAGAACAAAATATATGTTAGTAGTGGTAAGTAAGCAAGAGGTGTCGGTTTTCTTTACCCATTCCAAACACGCCACGCAAAATGTTTTGGTACAGTATGGACCAAGCTCGTTGGTTCTGTAAAGAAGAGACTCGAGAGGCGTTTTAATTCCACTTTTTTTATAAGGCCGAATTGTCCCTAAAATGAGTGACAAGGAAATGCTTTATTAGTTTTTTTCTACGTCACGTAAGTGAGATGTCCTATAAATGCCCAACGAATTTAGTCCGCACTGTAATTGTAATACCACCTTTCGCACACACTTTTGATTTGAAGAGTTTAAATTTAATTAAAATTTCTCGTTAAATCAACATTTAATTATTTCGTTAATATTTTGATAAGTATAACATTAATTAAATTTAATGTGATTTTAAGTGCTCGACATTAATTAATTAATGTCTCTTATATACGATTCTTTCGAGCTTTTCACAAAAACATTTTGTATTTTTGTAATAGTTTGTGTATTTCTTTCACGTTTGGACTTGAACAAAAATGTTATTTTAGCACAAAAAGGAGACTACGATTGGAATAAAATATTGCCTTTCGATATTACTGCCGTTGGAAAAATTATTGGCGTAAGCCACACAAAAAAGAGATGCCTCCCTAGGCCGCAAAAACAAAATATCACGGCACGTGGTCCCGATGAGCCACGAGCCTGAATTTTAAGTAACTGATGGTTGTTAAAGAACCGTTCCAAATTTCAGTTCTCTACTTGCTACTGCTACTGTGTCCACAGAGGGGAACTAGATTGGTAAGTATGTAAATACCTGATGATCGGCCCCCTCTAAATCCGAAACAGTAAAAAAATAAAAACGTAGTAAAAGTCTGTGTGACAGTCAGTATGTAAAGTAAAATTGGACCGAGATTGCCTGGGCGGAGCCAATGCAATGCGATGCGCTACAACGAAAATGTGAACTATCTGGCACTCTCCCTCCACATATACTACGCAAGGGGATAGGCCCCGCCCAGGCAATCTCATTCCAATTTTACTTTAACGCCGTCAAACAAAAACTACTAAAACGATTTTGTTGAAATTTGGTTTCGGCCACTTTAACAGAGTTTCATAGACAAAATAAGCTTTTAAACGAAATCGATACAGGGTGGCCCAAAATAAGAAGGTTATTGTGGTCGTATTTTGGAAAATTTTGACCTACAGTATTGATACTTAGCTATAAGTTGATACACATTGGCCCTAATTAAAATAGTACCTTTGCAAATTTTGAAATTCAAAATGGCGGCTAGTATAACGATTGGCCCATTTTCTAGTTTTTTTATTGTAACTTTTGTGATAATAATTATTATAAAAATCTAAAAACAGAAATATGTAGGAAAAATATAGAGCTTTAGTTTTGTTAGAGTCAATTTTTTAAATAATTTCAAAATTGACTACTTTTGAAGGGTCAAAGTTGACTAAAATTTTAAAACGGATTTTCTCAAAATCGGCTACGGCCGTTTTGTTTATATTTGGATATGTAGTAGATATCGAATTTTTTAATTAAACACTGTTGTTTGGTTCATTTGCTATGAGCAGATCCGGAGCTATGATTTTTTGAAGGTCAAAATTTCAAAAATTAATAATTTCTTTACTAATTAAAATTTGTGATTGTAACTTGGTACATTAATTAAGTCTATCAATTTCTATTATTTGTTACCATTTTGGTAATAAAAACACTTCCTGTTGAACCGGAAATTATCCAAACACAAGAAGTTTTTAAAAATACCCTGTATATTTTATGATTTTTTAAAATATCGTAAAAATAGCTATTAAATGATATCAATCATGTTAAATTTTAACTTCCGGTTCAACCGGAAATGAGGTTAGTTTTTTTATTTAAAACACAACACCCTGTGTATTTCAAGTGGTTTAAGAGGATTGTACAATAAGCTATCTAGCAATACCAAACATTTAATATTTTGACTTCCGGTTCAACCAGAAATGGTCTTAGCTTCTTATTTCAAAACTAGAAACGCCCCGTATAATTTCAGTTTTTTGAAATCAGGGAGAGCTTCTGAGCATACTATTGTTAGGTACCATTTCTGATATCTTTTAAAATATTTTCAACGCGTACGAAAAAGTTCTGTTACTGTTATTTTTAACTGTACGCAAATTTATTAATTCTCATCCCTTCCTTAGACAATCCATCAGTAAGAGAAGAGATTGTGTAGAAAAAAACAGAATTTAGATGCACCAGGATTGGATTTTAGAAGTGTTAAGAGAGCTATCGGAGTTTAAAGAACGGTTTATCGTGGATGTAAGTTATCTGGACTTGCAAAAAGTCCCCACCAAGACATTCGTGTAAAGACGCCGATAAATAAAAGCTGTGCAATGTGGCACTTTGCGTGTTTACACCCATTTTCCGCCGCCAAATTCCCAATTAAAATTAGAGCAAGTTTAATTTTTTTTAGTGGTAAAAATGGCATTTTTACGATCAAAATCTAAAGAGAAGCTCGGTTAAATAAATTAGAATTAAATCATAAAATTTAAAGTACTGCTACGTAATAATTAACTTTTGGCTCGAGCGTTTAAGGATTATTTAAAATGACTTTTTGGTGCTTATACTATAACTTTGAGGGTTGTACGGAGAGAAAAAGCACCACTTAAATGTTTACAATTTAACGAACAACTCACTACAAGACGTTTTAAATAATAATTTAAAAATTTACCCTGAAGTGCTTAATTGCACGTAAAAGAGCTCGCCTTTTTAAGCCTTAAATTGTAATTTTTGGAACTTCAACCGAAAGTTATCCGGCGCTTAAAATTGTGAATTTTCCGCTTCGTTCTTAAATATTTTTAAACGCTTTCTTGACGCGATACGGCGTTGGAGAGCTCATATAGAGCAGTGGTATTCAATTTACTTGTTTCACGGCACCTTTTGGGCACAGATAAGAATTTTTTCAAGACACCAAAAATTGATTATAGGCAGACTTTCTATTCGCCCGTAAGAACATTCGTAATGCGGAGAAGAAGGTCAGAACTCTAGCATTTTCCTGTCCTAAGAGCGTATGTAAGTGCACGAAGAATAGAAGAGGTGGTTAGGCTTTCTCCGCCGGCACATTAGTTGAGAGATTTCTGGGCTAAATAAACTCTCACCTAGATCTCATACTAAGGTCTCTCACCAAGATGTCTCACCAAGATCACTCACCATGATCTCTGTCAAATTCCCGCGCGAAGATCTCTCATTAAGATTTAGGTCAAGGTCACTCGCCAAAATCTCTCGCCAAGATCTAACGAATATCTCTCGTAAAGATTTCCCGCCAAGATCTCTCGCGAAGATCTCTTGCCTAGATCTCTTGTCATTATCTCTCGTTATGATCTAGAACCAACATCTCTCACAAAGTTTCTCGCCAAGATCTTACGAATATCTCTAGCCAAGATCTCTCGTCTAGATTTACAACCAAGATCTCTCAAAGTCTCTTGCTAAAATCTCTCACCAAGGTCTCTCGCCAAAATCTCTAGCCAAGATTTCTTGCTAAGATCTCTCGTCTAGATCTACAACCAATATCTCTCACCAAGATCTCACTAATATCTCTCCTAAAGCTTTCTGACCAAATCTCTACCCAAGGTCTCTTACCAAGGTCCCTCGCCAAGAGCTCTCACCAAGGTCTCTCGCCAAAGTCTCTCACCAAGGACCTTCGCCAAGATCTCACGAATATTTCTTGTAAAGATTTCTCACCAAGATCTCTCGCCAAGGTCTCTAGCAAAAATCTTTCCCCAAGATCTCTTGCCTAGATCTCCTGTCGAGATCTCTGTTAAAGATCTATAACCGACATATCTCACAAGATTTCTCGTCAAGATCTAACGAATTTCTTTTGCCACGATCTCTCTACTAGATCTACGACCAAGATCTCTCATCAAAGTTTCTTGCCAAGACCTCTCAGCAAGGTCTCTCGCCAAAATCTCTCGTCTAAATCTACAACCAATATCTCTCGTCAAGATTTCTCACCAAAATCTCTCGCCAAGGTCTCTCGCAAAGATCTCTCACTAAAGTCTCTCGCCAAGATCTGGCGCATTTCTCTCGTCAAAATCTCTCGCCAAGATTTTCGCCAAAATCTCTCACCAAAGTCTCTTGCCAAGATCTCTCACCAAAGTCTCTCGCCAAGATTGACAACCAAGATCTTTCACCAAGACCTCTCGTCAAGATTTCTCACCAAGAACATTCCGACACGAACTGTTCGCCTAGAAACCTCTCCTATTAATACAGAAGGTAACACGCGAGACGATCTAACAGACAATTGAAGCGATTCTTGGTGATCTGGGTGTTTGAAATAGACGACCAGGCACGCAAACTTATCTAATTGAATGAAAATAAAACTACGGCAAAACAATTGATAGTATGATGATGATGAATACGTCGTAATTTGATCACATCATTCGAAGAGGTACATTGGAGAAATTGGCAGTTCAAGCAAGGCTAGGTTGAAGGTGGTCGGAAACTGAGAAGGCCACCGATATGCCGATAAATTAGTTATAGAAAAAAGACGAGTTTTCGTAAACTAAGGTCTGGTGCGGACGGGCGTGTTCCACGCCGCACGTAGTACACGATCACACGGTTTCGCTTACTTTTTTTAAATGTGCCTAAAGCTAAGATGTGATTTTTAATTATGTCCATTCGGGATTATCGTAGGTACCTATTCTAAATACGTATGTCCTTTGCAGAACAAAGCCCCCAGCAGTCATTTAAGAAGATAATAGGATGAAGTAGTATATGAGAAGCAAATTTACTTTAATTAATGACCAAAGTTAAATTAAAATTTTTTTTAAAGTGAAGCTTACCGAAACTCATACAAAAAAACGCTTCAAAGAATAAAGAACCTAAATTTTGAGAGCTTCCCATTAAGTTTGATATTATTAGATATTTAAGGGTTAATTATAATTAATTTGTGTGTCAAAAAGAGATGGGAACGTACAAAAAAGAGCTCACTTGCCTATATTACCATATAAATTAACGAGAGCTTTAATAAAAAATTGCTTTACATTTTTTCTAATTATAAGTAACACGACTTGTAAAATGTAACTTTTTTTAACAAAAAAACGCACAAAAAGATCAATTTTTCTACTTCATCAAATTTAATAATTTTTTTGCACTAGAATAAAGATTCAGGGTTTAGTTGAAAAAAGCTCACTCCTTAATGATACCACTTTAGATTAAATTTGCGCCAAAAAATTGATTGAATATTACTCATACAATTAAGGCGACGTAAAAACTAATTAAAGGGCACGAGCGTCTCCAAAAACAGGTCAAAAAAGATTCAGTAATTGTCTTTATCTCAAAATAACGTAAATCTTTCCGAGATCTGAGCAATTAATACACGCATTCACTTTTACAAGTCGTATATGTTTCGAAATGTAAAAAAATACTTATTTTCTACCCACGCCCATTAATTCGGCAGTTGTAATAATTTTATTCAATAAAAAATTATTTACAAAAGCGCGAAATTATTGAAATTTTGCAAACGTTAAATATTCAATCCTTGGGCTACGCTTTAAACAATGTGGGTAAAAAAGCCTATAGGAGGGGCTTGTTATTAAAACAAAGGGGCTGATTTTAGATTTTACACACACGATTACCCCTTCAATTTTTAGGACCCTCAAAGCCTGGATGAACCTATTAAATATCGCGTTTTAATTTTTTTTCTTACGAAGACCCTGCGAAGTTCAAAGACGTTTTGGGTGATAAAATGAGAAGCTTTGAAGTTATTTCAAATTTTCGCACGCCATTGAGGGGCCCATTTCAAGACGCTTCGATTGATATGTAACATCCCAAAAAAAAATTTTGAGTAAAAATTAAATCAAAATAAAAAAAGGGCCCTTAAAATTGGGGTAAGCTTTCTCGATTCCCAATCCGAGAGATGAACGTGCGTAAATAAAAATTAATTCAATCGCATAAAATAATCGTACAAATGGGGCATCTACCATCACTAGCATTTACAGCATTAATAATCGGAGGGGAGGGGGGCAATAAAAAGTTTTAGTTTAATAAGAAGTACAGAAGTATACTGGTAGTACTAACAATTTAATATGCTCAAATTTAAGGATTCAGTAAAATACTAATTAAAGATAATACCTTGCGGTTCCGTTATCGTATCGTGAAGAAGAAGTTCAAGGGATGATTTCTTTGGATACTTTATGAATATTTATATCTTTGATGATTTTTTGAAAATTATGAAAGTAGCTTTAGTGCAGTTATAGACGTAGCTGTGTGACTAGGCTCAAAATAGTTTACAGGGCACGCTTTAATAAAAACATCGATGGCCGTATTAGGCTTAGACTGAATTCTCGACGAACCCGTACAACTTAGTCGGGCGCTTTAACTGCTACTGTTTAAAATTTTTCTGAAATGCCCAATAAATGAATTTTTTAATGGAACACCTCCAATTCGCGTTACAAAAATCTGAGAACTTTCTTTTAATTTTTGCATTTTCATACCAGAATTTAGAAGTTTCTCGCACAAATTAAGATATCCAAGAAAGTTGGAAAATTTTTAGATCGAAAGAGCAATATTATTTCCATTGTTTCGGCAGAAATTAATAACAATTTCGACACGACAAGTAGTGAAAATCTAAATCACGGCATTAAAATGTCAAATTTCCATAGACGTCTAGTTTTGTACAAAGTTTTAACATTTAATACTTGTATTTCCCCAAAAATATGCAAATTAACAACGATAAGAGTTAGGCGCAGTAAACGTAACGTGTGGGTTTATTCCAGGGTTTAATAACAAATTCAAAACTCAAATAATATGCACATAATATACAGGACGTCTCTGTTTGGGTAAAAAATATAGAAACTTGGCAACAATGCAAAATTTATCGTAAAGTTCAACTAAGCACACTGTACACATATAAAGTTAAATAATTCAGTAAACTTTTTTCAAATCCCAGTAGTTTTAATTTCACGTAGTCTTTAGTAGGAGAGGGCAAGAAAAAGAGTCCCGCGCCAAAAGCAAAAAAAATTTCTTTAAAATTCGAACTAATAATTTTCGAACTCGAAAATTTTTTGCATTAAAAACAAAAATAATTTTCGTTCGCGTACACAAAAGTCGTAATTTGCATAAAAAAATAAATTTTAAAGCCGCACAAAAAAAGCTTAAGGGCGAAAAGCTCAGTTCTGTATAACTTTTTGAATCCTTAACATTAAATCCAACTTTTAATTAATTTTCGTGTACAGAATATTTTTTTCATTAATTAAAACAAAATATTTTTTTACTAATGAAGCTTTATGTTTCGTCTCTTTTTAAAAACAATTAATGAATAAAACAATTGTGTTGTATAATTGCCCCCACCCCCACGAGAAGTCAAAATTTTTCTTTTACTAGTTGGCTCGTTAAGCTCTTTGTTCGTTTCGTATATCGACGTTTGAGCCCTTAATGGCTCAGTTGATCTGCCCCTCACCTTGACCAATGGGTCTGCTCTACTAAACCTTATGCGTTTGAGTTGGCAATCTCACTTTCCCGTTCTTCAGACACTCTGTATATCTCATATATTTCTGTTCTACATGGTTCTACAGGTACAGGGTCTACATGACTGTGTAGCCTACCAGGCTGCCTAAATGCCTAAGTCTCTCCTCCTGACATTCGCCAAAGCTACTGGCTGTCTACTACTATTTTTTGCGTATTTTCTTACGGATTACACGAAATTACGTGTATGTGTGTGTATACGTGTATACGTCCTTCAGACACTCGGTATATCCGTGGCTTTCCATATAGTCGTTCGTCTCTCATCCTGTTCTGTGCCGACGTGTGTGCCCTTAATCGCCCAGTTGATCTGCTCCTCACCTTACCCAATGGCCTGCTCTACTAAACCTTGCGCTTGAGCTATCAATCTCACTTTCTCGTCCTTCAGACACTCGGTATATCCGTTGCTCTCCATATAGTCGTTCGTCTCTCATCCTGTTCTGTGCCGACGTGTGTGCCCTTAATCGCTTAGTTGATGTACCCCTCACCTTGGCCAATAGTCTGCTCTACTAAACCTTGCGCTTGAGCTATCAATCTCACTTTCTCGTCCTTCGGTATATCCGTTGCTTTCCATATAGTCGTTCGTCTCTCATCCATTTCTGTTCATAGGAGCGTTCAGTTTGATATTTTACTTTTCGCCCTTTGACTTTTTCAGTGGCTACCTACCTTACTCTGTTTCGTCTACCGACGTATGTGCCCTTAATCGCTTAGTTGATGTACCCCTCACCTTGGCCAATAGTCTGCTCTACTAAACCTTGCGCTTGAGCTATCAATCTCACTTTCTCGTCCTTCGGTATATCCGTTGCTTTCCATATAGTCGTTCGTCTCTCATCCATTTCTGTTCATAGGAGCGTTCAGTTTGATATTTTACTTTTCGCCCTTTGACTTTTTCAGTGGCTACCTACCTTACTCTGTTTCGTCTACCGACGTATGTGCCCTTAATCGCTTAGTTGATGTACCCCTCACCTTGGCCAATAGTCTGCTCTACTAAACCTTGCGCTTGAGCTATCAATCTCACTTTCTCGTCCTTCGGTATATCCGTTGCTTTCCATATAGTCGTTCGTCTCTCATCCATTTCTGTTCATAGGAGCGTTCAGTTTGATATTTTACTTTTCGCCCTTTGACTTTTTCAGTGGCTACCTACCTTACTCTGTTTCGTCTACCGACGTATGTGCCCTTAATCGCTTAGTTGATGTACCCCTCACCTTGGCCAATAGTCTGCTCTACTAAACCTTGCGCTTGAGCTATCAATCTCACTTTCTCGTCCTTCGGTATATCCGTTGCTTTCCATATAGTCGTTCGTCTCTCATCCATTTCTGTTCATAGGAGCGTTCAGTTTGATATTTTACTTTTCGCCCTTTGACTTTTTCAGTGGCTACCTACCTTACTCTGTTTCGTCTACCGACGTATGTGCCCTTAATCGCTTAGTTGATGTACCCCTCACCTTGGCCAATAGTCTGCTCTACTAAACCTTGCGCTTGAGCTATCAATCTCACTTTCTCGTCCTTCGGTATATCCGTTGCTTTCCATATAGTCGTTCGTCTCTCATCCATTTCTGTTCATAGGAGCGTTCAGTTTGATATTTTACTTTTCGCCCTTTGACTTTTTCAGTGGCTACCTACCTTACTCTGTTTCGTCTACCGACGTATGTGCCCTTAATCGCTTAGTTGATGTACCCCTCACCTTGGCCAATAGTCTGCTCTACTAAACCTTGCGCTTGAGCTATCAATCTCACTTTCTCGTCCTTCGGTATATCCGTTGCTTTCCATATAGTCGTTCGTCTCTCATCCATTTCTGTTCATAGAAGCGTTCAGTTTGATATTTTACTTTTCGCCCTTTGACTTTTTCAGTGGCTACCTACCTTACTCTGTTTCGTCTACCGACGTATGTGCCCTTAATCGCTTAGTTGATGTACCCCTCACCTTGCCCAATAGTCTGCTCTACTAAACCTTGCGCTTGAGCTATCGGTCTCACCTTCTCGTCCTTCAAACACTCGGTATATCCGTCGCTTTCGATATAGTCGTTCGTCTCTCATCCATTTCTGTTCATAAGGGCGTTCAGTTTGATATTTTACTTTTCGCCCTGTGACTCTACCTACCTTACTCTCTTTCGTCTACCGACGTATGTGCTCTTAATCGCTCAGTTATCTGCCCCTTCAGGTCTGCTCTACTAAGCCTTGCGCCCTTGAAACACTCGGTATATCTCATCTATTTCTGTTCATAAAAGTCTACTAACTCTGTGTAGCCTACCAGGCTGCCTAAGTGCCTAAGTCTCTCCTCCTGACATTCTCCATAGCGTAGCTTTGGCTGTCTACTACTATTTTTTGCGTATTTTCTTACGGCTTACACGAGATTACAAAATTTGTTTGTAGTAAAGAGAAAAACTTTTTTACAAGTTGAATACCCATTAATTAATTCTTGCAATCTTTCGCGCCCGCTTTGATTAATCCCCTAAGAATTAAAATACACCAAGAAAATTTGTAATTTAAGCAAAATTTTTGCATTACTTCATCTTCTCAATTTGAACTTTTGTGCGAGGCAGTGAATTATTATGACGGCCAAAAACGTGTGCTTCCAACCCCTTTTGTTGAACTTTTTTATATTATTCACGTCGTTAACAAGTGAATTAAATCGTAGTACCATTTTTTTTCGTCGTACGCCATACTATAAAATGCACTTTCTTTATTTTCAACTCATAATAACCGAGTGCAGATCATTTAAAAACCATTATGCAAGTTTTTCTCGGGCTCGCAATTAGGGCTCTTTTTTACTTCACATTTCTAATTGTCAAAGAAAATCAATTCGCGAGTACATGCTAAAAGGGTTCTTATGTATATGAATAAAGTTTCGCCGCGAATACCTTTTTTTTGTTTTTTCCAATTTTTTAAAGGAAAAAACAACGTTCGCGACAAATATACTCGGAATATAATGAGAAATTGCAAAGTATAAAGTATCCCAGTGGTTTCGCTATTGATTTGTAATAAATCCTGGATGGCAATCGACAAATACATGAATTTCATTATATAGTCGAGTTGGTATGATCATTTGTGGGGTTTTAAAATCATTTAAAATTTGCTCTCGTTAGCTAAGTGGAGGGTTTGAGAGATTCTAACAGGGTGGGGTCCCGGCTGCGGTTGGTTGTAACATTGATCCGGAACGAATGACGGTAACCAAGCAATTAGTGGAATGGTAATTACAAGGGCTGTGTGTTTCTGCCGAGTATGAATTTTCAATAGCGAGGTTTTGTGTCACCGCATTCAGTAGATATATCAAATATTATATACTTCGCTCGATGACAGTTACATTCTTTTTATTGCCTAACCTTATAATTTTTAAATTAAATTAGGTTTGTATGTGGCTATACTACGCACTATTTTCTGTTTCATTCGAGGTATTTGTTCGAATATGCCTCAAAGGCCCAACCTAGGGCAAAACTGTGGCACTGTGGTTTGCGGTAGGTATTTGTTTATGCGTCGTCATAACAAAATGATTGGACGCCAGAATCGCCGCTTACAACCAAGCTAACAGGATGGGATTGGGAAATTTGAACACAAAATTTAGAGACCCAAACGCTACTCGGATAGATACCTAGGTACAAAGAAAAATACATCAGAAACGATCAAAAAGATGCATCATAAGCACAAGACCAGCTTCTTCAGAAAATGGTCAAAAATCTTCGAAAAACTCAGAAAGGCTAGTACAATAGGCGACTCTCTACAGTGTTTTGACTGTACAAACTTGCACAAACTCGTTCGGATTTAGAAACTACTGACGATGACCGGACTGAAAATGAGTTTACGCAACTTTTTTCAAAGTAACACCTTGTATATTTTTACAAATTGCAATTTCCTATACTATTTAGAACTAAAATGATGAGAGAGAGCATAGGTCTAAGAGACACCGTTCACGAGATACTGTCTCTTTAGTTCAGATTTAGATACTACTGGATATGACCGCACTGAAAATGAGTTTACGCAACTTTTTTCAAAGTAACACCCTGTATATTTTTACAAATTACAATTTCCTATACTATTTAGAACAAAAATGATGAGAGAGAGCATAGGTCTAAGTAACACCGTTCACGAGATACTGTCGCTTTAGGTCAGATTTAGATACAACTGGATATGACCGCACTGAAAATGAGTTTACGCAACTTTTTTCACAGTAACACCCTGTATATTTTTACAAATTGCAATTTCCTATACCATTTAAAACTAAAATGATGAGACAGAGCATATGTCTAAGTGACATCGTTCACGAGATACTGTCTCTTTAGTTCAGATTTAGATACTACTGGAGATGACCGCACTGAAAATGAGTTTACGCAACTTTTTTCAAAGTAACACCTTGTATATTTTTACAAATTGCAATTTCCTATACTATTTAGAACTAAAATGATGAGAGAGAGCATAGGTCTAAGTGACACCGTTCACGAGATACTGTCTCTTTAGTTCAGATTTAGATACTACTGGATATGACCGCACTGAAAATGAGTTTACGCAACTTTTTTCAAAGTAACACCCTGTATATTTTTACAAATTGCAATTTCCTATACTATTTAGAACTAAAATGATGAGAAAGAGCATAGGTCTAAGTGACACCGTTCACGAGATACTGTCTCTTTAGTTCAGATTTAGATACTACTGGATATGACCGCACTGAAAATGAGTTTACGCAACTTTTTTCAAAGTAACACCCTGTATATTTTTACAAATTGCAATTTCCTATACTATTTAGAACTAAAATGATGAGAAAGAGCATAGGTCTAAGTGACACCGTTCACGAGATACTGTCTCTTTAGTTCAGATTTAGATACTACTGGATATGACCGCACTGAAAATGAGTTTACGCAACTTTTTTCAAAGTAACACCCTGTATATTTTTACAAATTGCAATTTCCTATACTATTTAGAACTAAAATGATGAGAAAGAGCATAGGTCTAAGTGACACCGTTCACGAGATACTGTCTCTTTAGTTCAGATTTAGATACTACTGGATATGACCGCACTGAAAATGAGTTTACGCAACTTTTTTCAAAGTAACACCCTGTATATTTTTAGAAATTGCAATTTCCTATACTATTTAGAACTAAAATGATGAGAAAGAGCATAGGTCTAAGTGACACCGTTCACGAGATACTGTCTCTTTAGTTCAGATTTAGATAATACTGGATATGACCGCACTGAAAATGAGTTTACGCAACTTTTTTCACAGTAACACCCTGTATATTTTTACAAATTACAATTTAATATACTATTTAGAACAAAAATGGTGAGAAAGAGCTTAGGTCTAAGTGACACCGTTCACGAGATACTGTCGCTTTAGTTCAAATTTAGATACTACTGGATATGACCGCACTGAAAATGAGTTTACGCAACTTTTTTCAAAGTAACACCCTGTATATTTTTACAAATTGCAATTTCCTATACTATTTAGAACTAAAATGATGAGAGAGAGCATAGGTCTAAGTGACACCGTTCACGAGATACTGTCTCTTTAGTTCAGATTTAGATAATACTGGATATGACCGCACTGAAAATGAGTTTACGCAACTTTTTTCACAGTAACACCCTGTATATTTTTACAAATTGCAATTTCCTATACCATTTAAAACTAAAATGATGAGAGAGAGCATATGTCTAAGTGACACCGTTCACGAGATACTGTCGCTTTAGTTCAAATTTAGATACTACTGGATATGACCGCACTGAAAATGAGTTTACGCAACTTTTTTCAAAGTAACACCCTGTATATTTTTACAAATTGCAATTTCCTATACTATTTAGAACTAAAATGATGAGAGAGAGCATAGGTCTAAGTGACACCGTTCACGAGATACTGTCTCTTTAGTTCAGATTTAGATAATACTGGATATGACCGCACTGAAAATGAGTTTACGCAACTTTTTTCACAGTAACACCCTGTATATTTTTACAAATTGCAATTTCCTATACCTTTTAAAACTAAAATGATGAGAGAGAGCATATGTCTAAGTGACACCGTTCACGAGATACTATCGCTTTAGTTCAAATTTAGATACTACTGGATATGACCGCACTGAAAATGAGTTTACGCAACTTTTTTCAAAGTAACACCCTGTATATTTTTACAAATTGCAATTTCCTATACTATTTAGAACTAAAATGATGAGAGAGAGCATAGGTCTAAGTGACACCGTTCACGAGATACTGTCTCTTTAGTTCAGATTTAGATAATACTGGATATGACCGCACTGAAAATGAGTTTACGCAACTTTTTTCACAGTAACACCCTGTATATTTTTACAAATTACACTTTCCTATACTATTTAGAACAAAAATAATGAGAAAGAGCATAGGTATAAGTGACACCGTTCACGAGATACTGTCGCTTTAGTTCAAATTTAGATACTACTGGATATGACCGCACTGAAAATGAGTTTACGCAACTTTTTTCAAAGTAACACCCTGTATATTTTTACAAATTGCAATTTCCTATACCATTTAAAACTAAAATGATGAGAGAGAGCATATGTCTAAGTGACACCGTTCACGAGATACTGTCGCTTTAGTTCAAATTTAGATACTACTGGATATGACCGCACTGAAAATGAGTTTACGCAACTTTTTTCAAAGTAACACCCTGTATATTTTTACAAATTACAATTTCCAATACTATTTAGAACTAAAATGATGAGAGAGAGCATATGTCTAAGTGACATCGTTCACGAGATACTGTCTCTTTAGTTCAGATTTAGATACTACTGGAGATGACCGCACTGAAAATGAGTTTACGCAACTTTTTTTAAAGTAACGCCCTGGATATTTTTACAAATTACAATTTCCTATACTATTTAGAACTAAAATGATGAGAGAGAGCATATGTCTAAATGACACCGTTCACGAGATACTGTCGCTTTAGGTCAGATTTAGATACAACTGGATATGACCGCACTGAAAATGAGTTCACGCAACTTTTTTCACAGTAACACCCTGTATATTTTTACAAATTACAATTTAATATACTATTTAGAACAAAAATGGTGAGAAAGAGCTTAGGTCTAAGTGACTTCGTTCACGAGATACTGTCCCTACAGTGTTTTGAGCTAAAACAAAAATATACAGGGTGTCCACTCGTAAAAATATTATGTAAACTATTACAACACGTTACGCAGAGAATTAGAATAACTTTTAAAAATAATTTGGACCAATTACCCCCCCCCCTTCCATATAAGGAGTCTATAGTATAACCACTTTAAGTATAGACAATGTAACAGTAAGTGATTCTTATAATTGAATGGAAAACGATTTAGTAACAATGTGGGACATTGATTAATAAGCAATTCCATTCCGATGTTAATATCGGAACATACATGGTTCCTATCGATTATATAGCAATAACTAGGCGAAACGTAATTAGTTGTATTAATTTGTAATCATGCAAACGATTAATTAATGTTGAATTTCGCCTTTTGAAACGGTTGTCAATTGCAATATAGAGTCGAAACAAAACGTAAATTTTGACACAAATTTACGTAACTCGCGAGTTTCTTTTAATTAACAAAAATTCAAAATACTCAAAAATGCACAAGGAGCTTAAAGGCACTACCTGATTCTAATTAAATACTGGTGCTTTGCGTGTCACAGTCAAACGGACATCGAAAACAAAAAATAATTTTTCAGCCCGTTCCCTCGACCATCAGAGCGCGCTCCCTTTGAAAATTAAAGTTGGGGATTACGAAAAAATACACTCGCGGGTTAGTTGCCTCACCTCAATAGAAGTTTTGATCCACAAAAAAAAACTTTGATTTAATTAAGAAGTTTTGGAGCGTATACAAGAAAATACGATTAACTTTTTGGATAAAATTAACCGCACCGCGCAACTTTTCGTTATTTGTTTTTATTTTTAGAAAATAATTAACGAAACATTTTTGGCTCCGCGAAACTCAAGTTTCGTAAAGGAGAGATTCGATTTAATTAGAAATATATGTTGCTTCAGCCTCCCCCAAGTTTGCCAGGTCTAAAGTAAGTCAATAGGTTAAGGGCTGCGAGGGAATGAAGTTAAATCCTCTCACAACAACTCACAAACGTTAATTCACCAACCCAAATATTTTCTTCGTCTTTTGTTATTTTAAAATTCCAAATTTAAATTTTTAAGCGCGAGACTAACAACTCGCAACATTTTGACGCGCGTACAAATTTGCGAAAATTTCCTGTAGCGCGCTCAGAAAGTCGGGTGTTACGGTGTTACACTTTAGAAAGCTTTCTCCAAATTTATTTGGTGGGTTAACCGCCGCTTGTTATTTATTGATGGTTAACTTATACAGGGATGTAATTAGATCCCTTTTAAATTTTGAGCGACGCACCAAATTAAAATAAAATTTACGCCCGTCTCGTAATTATAATTTGAGAATTAAACGTTCATCGTTAAAATCAATTTAATGCGAGCACATCGCAAACAACACGTGAACACACTGCGTGAGATAAAGTTTAATGCTTCGCTTTAAAAGGGGTTGTTTGTATAAGTTATGGATTGCAAACAGGTTGGTAAAATTTTAGCTATACTATGCAGGTTTGTTTTGAGCCATCCTGTAATGTGTTCTTAAAGTTAGCGGCGTATAAACAAGGGCAAATTCCCTTGTTACAGTATCAAAATGAGTTTTAGTAAGTTTGTGTGGGGTGTCACAATACGCTCTTACACGTTCGTGTTCGCAGTGAAACGATTTTCACACTCGCATTTATACAGAGGGGTGAGTTACAACCTGGCGGATTTTGAGCAACTTATTTAAGTTAATTTGCGGGACGAATTAATTTGTATTACTTAGCCCACGGAGCTATGCTTACCGAGGCATCGTTCTTCTTTCAATAGATGGCGTTACTTTTTTGTTTCATTTCTTTCAGTAAAAAGTTCACGCTTGTCTCTCATCCCCCCATATACGCCAATACGTTAAACTTCGAATCTACTGTTTCAGTAAACCGAATAATTGAAATGCTCGCTGGGGATAAGCTCAAGCTCAATACACAGTTGTTCAAAACTACTTTAAACTATTTATTCCCTTTATATTTTACAATCAAACGCAAGCACGAGAAGGAGAAGTAATAAATGACCTTCATCAATTACGATAAAATTCAATTAGAAATCGATAATGAATAAAGTATGCGATTTTGGGGTTGAGAATAATAAGGATTTTGAACGACGATAACAATGTGTGTAAACAAGACGTCAATGCGCTCAACTGCTACGTTACCGGAGATAAATACGCCACTAATACACTCCATAATCAATCAATTTCATAATTACGAATAAATCTAAGAGGAAATTATTGCTTAATTAACCCAACTTTGAAATTAAGTTTGAATATTTTGGGGTCGAAATGTTTAAAATAAAAGCTAAACGGATAAAATTAATTAAATTTGTGAAAAATTACGCTTTATTTTTAGGCGCACTCGAAAAGTTTCAGCGTTCGGAGGATTATCAAGTGGCCATTTATATTAGAGGAATATTTTATTGTAATCCACTTTTCGAACAAACGAATAATTTCGGCGTGTTTACGCCAAGTTGGTGTGTTTCGGATGGGCGTACAAAGGAAAGGTTAATACAGAATTGATGGGGGGGGGGAGCAATAAAAGGAAGGAAGGCCGTCTGCGTGACGTACGAGGGTTGTTAAAATTTTGTCGGAAATGTTTTGTTACGTTCAACATTATGATGTAAAAGAGGACAATTACAACTGCCCCAAAGTGTCGTTTTTTTTTTACTTTTTTTAGATAAATTTCCAGCGTACGCGAACGAAAGTTTCGGCCCTTAAATCGCCGGCGAGCTCGTAAAAGTGACAAATAATAAAAAAAACAACCTCCTCCTATCGCTGAATATTTATCCTCCTCTGGTGTTCCAAAAAGAGGTGTCTAAACGACCCAATGCTCTCGATTAGTTCCACCCTTTCGAAAGTGGCACGAATTTTTCACGAAGAAACTATCCAAAAGTGCTCTCAATCACCCTGTATAGGGCCCCTTTAATGCGTCACGTTTAACGGGTAACTTTGTTATTATAACATCTCCGGAATCGGTTAAATTTGCAAAATTGATTCAAATTAGACGACTTAGAGCGTGTTACGAAACTTCAAGATTGTGTCGCTCAACTTTCAACACATACCGGAGCCGTCCCAATAACTTTTGTGTTTTTAATTTTTAAGTGGTTTCAAACGACTTCCCGAAGCGTTTTTTAAGGGCGATCTCGATTTGGGCTTTGGACTCGACGATAGCGGTGGAAAAACCACCTCCCCTAGCCTCTAGTAACAATAATTTGCATCGCCGAAAGTAGTGGCGCTAGAGAGGGAGATCGATCAAAAAAGTAATTAATTAATTTTGCGAATCTAAAGGTGAAAGGAGGAAAAATAATTTTCTTGGGAGACGACGACGACGAAAGCAAGAAATTTGTAACGCACACTTGATAATAAGCATTCACCACCACATGGCGCATTCTACTAAATTCTTTATTACTTTAATAAATGAAACTCTTGCCGTAGCCGTTTTTGTAACAATATGTTGTAACAAAATGTAATTTTAGAGCATTATTATAAAATTACATTACATTGTTTAAGTTGCAACTTGACTCTTTACTATTATTATTATTAGGAAAAGTTGGTAGGTGACATTCTCATTACACCCCCCATTAAATAACAACCGCAAGATTGCAATTTAATTAAAAGTTGAATAACATTATCCAGAGAAAAGCTCGTTGAAGCCTTCGGTAAAAAAATTTTCCATTATTTATTCACCAAATAAAAAAAAATGTTGCCAACTATTTTTCCGAGTCACAATTTGAATGAAAAACTTTAATAATTAAAAGTTTATCATTTTTACTTGGAGCACACAATCTTTGCCCACCACCGTCCTCATTTTTCAATGTGTGTGGGC
Source organism: Malthinus flaveolus (assembly GCA_950108345.1). Taxonomy (NCBI): domain Eukaryota; kingdom Metazoa; phylum Arthropoda; class Insecta; order Coleoptera; family Cantharidae; genus Malthinus; species Malthinus flaveolus. Next base: position 9,645,863 of record OX467288.1, on the reverse strand, counting down.
GTGTGTTGCACACGTTGCGAGTCCAATTAAATACGTAAATCAATTACTTTTACCGGCAAAACTTCTTAATTAAACACGAAAATCTATATTTTCACATAAAAAAGCCAACTTTTCCCCCTTTTATTTTAAGTAAAAGCTCAGTATAGGGTTTTGATGGACAAGTCATTAAACTACAACATGATATATAAGTTAGTTCGAATTTGAGGAACAAAAGAGTAATCGTTTTGTACCTTCACTTAAAATGGTACACACGAAATGCCTGGTATTTACATAAATTTAACATTTGTATTAAGTCGTGTAACTTTGTTTATTGTACCTTACACCACCGCGTAGTCGATTTAAAGTTATACGTCTAATGCAAATGAAATTTAAGCTTAATTTATTTTTAAATCAAAAACAATTTCTTTTTATGTGCATTTTATTTTTACGCCTTATCTCCCCCCCTCATTGTTTTCGGAATTAACTTTTAAGCCTTCCTCTTGTGTTCTTTGTTCTTTAATGGTATCGGGAAGTAAGAAATCCGTAACAACGCTGAAAGCGAAATGTTAGCGAAGACTTACAACTTACAAGACGAAAACTAATTTTGTAACTAAAGGAGCATATACATTCTTGCTATTCACTTGTTTGGCGCAGAGGAAAATGTACAGAGCACGGTTCAAAAAGTGCTCTTAGGTCTAAGTGGCGCTGTTCACGAGATATTGTCGCTTTAGGTCAGATTTAAATACTACTGGATATGACCGCACTGAAAATGAGTTTACGCAACTTTTTTTAAGTAACACCCTGTATATTTTTACAAATCACAATTTCCTATACTATTTAAACCAAAAATGATGAGAGAGAGCATAGGTCTAAGTGACACCGTTCACGAGATATTGTCGCTTTAGGTCAGATTTAAATACTACTGGAGATGACCGCACTGAAAATGAGTTTACGCAACTTTTTTTAAGTAACACCCTGTATATTTTTACAAATCACAATTTCCTATACTATTTAAAACAAAAATAATGAGAGAGAGCATAGGTCTAAGTGACACCGTTCACGAGATATTGTCGCTTTAGGTCAGATTTAAATACTACTGGAGATGACCGCACTGAAAATGAGTTTACGCTTATTTTTTCAAAGTAACACCCTGTATATTTTTACAAATTACAATTTCCTATACAATTTAGAACTAAAATGATGAGAAAGAGCTTAGCTCTAAGTGACAACGTTCACGAGATACTGTCGCTTTAGTTCAGATTTAGATACTACTGGAGATGACCGCACTGAAAATTAGTTTACGCAACTTTTTTTAAGTAACACCTTGTATATTTTTACAAATCACAATTTCCTATACTATTTAAAACAAAAATGATGAGAGAGAGCATAGGTCTAAGTGACACCGTTCACGAGATATTGTCGCTTTAGGTCAGATTTAAATACTACTGGAGATGACCGCACTGAAAATGAGTTTACGCAACTTTTTTTAAGTAACACCCTGTATATTTTTACAAATCACAATTTCCTATACTATTTAAAACAAAAATAATGAGAAAGAGCATAGGTCTAAGTGACACCGTTCACGAGATATTGTCGCTTTAGGTCAGATTTAAATACTACTGGAGATGACCGCACTGAAAATGAGTTTACGCAACTTTTTTCACAGTAACACCCTGTATATTTTTACAAATTGCAATTTCCTATACCATTTGGAACTAACATGATGAGAGAGAGCATATGTCTAAGTGACACCGTTCACGAGATATTGTCGCTTTAGGTCAGATTTAAATACTACTGGATATGACCGCACTGAAAATTAGTTTACGCAACTTTTTTTAAGTAACACCCTGTATATTTTTATAAATCACAATTTCCTATACTATTTAAAACAAAAATAATGAGAGAGAGCATAGGTCTAAGTGACACCGTTCACGAGATATTGTCGCTTTAGGTCAGATTTAAATACTACTGGAGATGACCGCACTGAAAATGAGTTTACGCTTATTTTTTCAAAGTAACACCCTGTATATTTTTACAAATTACAATTTCCTATACTATTTAGAACTAAAATGATGAGAAAGAGCTTAGCTCTAAGTGACAACGTTCACGAGATACTGTCGCTTTAGTTCAGATTTAGATACAACTGGATATGACCGCACTGAAAATGAGTTTACGCAACTTTTTTCAAAGTAACACCCTGTATATTTTTACAAATTACAATTTCCTATACTATTTAGAACAAAAATGATGAGAAAGAGCATAGGTCTAAGTGACACCGTTCACGAGATACTGTCGCTTTAGGTCAGATTTAGATACAACTGGATATAACCGCACTGAAAATGAGTTTACGCAACTTTTTTCACAGTAACACCCTGTATATTTTTACAAATTACACTTTCCTATACTATTTAGAACAAAAATGATGAGAAAGAGCTTAGCTCTAAGTGACAACGTTCACGAGATACTGTCGCTTTAGTTCAGATTTAGATACAACTGGATATGACCGCACTGAAAATGAGTTTACGCAACTTTTTTCAAAGTAACACCCTGTATATTTTTACAAATTACAATTTCCTATACTATTTAGAACAAAAATGATGAGAAAGAGCATAGGTCTAAGTGACACCGTTCACGAGATACTGTCGCTTTAGGTCAGATTTAGATACAACTGGATATGACCGCACTGAAAATGAGTTTACGCAACTTTTTTCACAGTAACACCCTGTAAATTTTTACAAATTACACTTTCCTATACTATTTAGAACAAAAATGATGAGAAAGAGCATAGGTCTAAGTGACACCGTTCACGAGATGCTGTCTCTTTAGTTCAGATTTAGATAATACTGGATATGACCGCACTGAAAATGAGTTTACGCAACTTTTTTCACAGTAACACCCTGTATATTTTTACAAATTGCAATTTCCTATACCATTTAAAACTAAAATGATGAGAGAGAGCATAGGTCTAAGTGACACCGTTCACGAGATACTGTCGCTTTAGGTCAGATTTAGATACAACTGGATATGACCGCACTGAAAATGAGTTTACGTAACTTTTTTCAAAGTAACACCCCGTGTATTTTTAGAAATTACGATTTCCGATACTTTTTAGACCTAAAATGATGAGAGAGAGCATAAGTCTAAGTGAAACCGTTCACGAGATAATGTCGCTTTAGGTCAGATTTAGGTACAATTGGATATGACCGCACTGAAAATGAGTTTACGCAACTTTTTTCAAAGTAACACCCTGTATATTTTTACAAATTACAATTTCCTATACTATTTAGAACAAACATGATGAGAGAGAGCATAGGTCTAAGTGACACCGTTCACGAGATACTGTCGCTTTAGGTCAGATTTAAATACTACTGGAGATGACCGCACTGAAAATGAGTTTACGCTTATTTTTTCAAAGTAACACCCTGTATATTTTTACAAATTACAATTTCCTATACTATTTAGAACTAAAATGATGAGAAAGAGCTTAGCTCTAAGTGACAACGTTCACGAGATACTGTCGCTTTAGTTCAGATTTAGATACAACTGGATATGACCGCACTGAAAATGAGTTTACGCAACTTTTTTCAAAGTAACACCCTGTATATTTTTACAAATTACAATTTCCTATACTATTTAGAACAAAAATGATGAGAAAGAGCATAGGTCTAAGTGACACCGTTCACGAGATACTGTCGCTTTAGGTCAGATTTAGATACAACTGGATATGACCGCACTGAAAATGAGTTTACGCAACTTTTTTCAAAGTAACACCCAGTAAATTTTTACAAATGACAGATTATTGTAATATTGATAATTAGTATTTTGAAAGCAACCTTCAGAAGTTCTCCGCCCCTCATGAAGCATTTAAAAACTTTAGGCTTGCATTTATGTAAAAGTCTTCTTGTGCATTTTTGAGTACAGTTTGCTGCATGTTAAGCAAGTAGGATTTTGTGTCTTTCACAATGACAGTTTGTTTTTAGTTTTGAAGCTCAAGTTTAAGTTTTAGCTGATAAAGTGATAAGAGACGTTACGAATCCACCTTAAAAGTTTCCCTAAAGTATAACGTAAAGTTTAAACGGAGCAAAGTATAGACTGTTCGTTCTGAATCATGATAATCTTTAATGTTTTAATTGGATAGAGGGTCGTAGAATGTATGTCAAGTCGGGAAAAATTTTTTTACTTTCCCGTTCGCAAAGCCGAAGTATAGTAATTTACTTTGAAAGCGGCAAATTAGAATTATAAATATTTTAATAAGTAATCAAACTTTTAAATTTTCCACTTTCAAGTTTTTCTTTGGCAACACAGCCAAAGTTGATATAGATGTTCTTAATCAAACATTTGAATACCAAATAAGTTAGAGAGACGCTTTTAGTACAAAAGCAAACTTTAACTTAAGTGGTTTTCAACTAAATCGTACAAAGAAAAAATATCACCAAGTTAACTTATTTTGAATATGAAATACTCTCTTTTTTGTGTGCGATGGAAGAAAAAAATAAAAGGGGGAAAATTTAAATTTCGCTATTTACTTTTAGTTTGAATCGAAAAATTTTTCGTCATTTGCATGAACAACCACTTTATTGCAAAAGTTATTTTCTCTTAGTAAAGGCAAATATCGATTTTTGGGAGCTTTACAAAGACGCTCTCTTCTCCGCACAAGAGCTCCGCAAAAAACTTTTGTTTAAAAGTTACGAGACGGACGTAAAATCAAAATTTATATCAAATTACAAAAAAACGAAAGAAACTAATAAGTGCACTCGAACAAAATCAATTTTCTTCGCCAATTTATTGCATCCTAAAAGGTTAATAGAAAATAAAGTTAGTTTAACTAAGTTCATAAGGGAGAAATGAGCAAAAAGAAGTTACATGCAATCATTGCACTTAACTTTGTGAATTGTGGTTTTCATTAAATTTATTTTCTCTTTTGTGGATTTAGTGAAGTAGGAAAATTTGAAGCAATTTACAAGTGGGATATTAAGATAAGTAACCCTCATATATTGCGGTTTAAGCTTCCAATATATGTATTAACTTCAAAAGATACGTGACGATAATCGGTTTAATATACGAAGAGAGGAGTTATAAGGAAAATTACACGACGTAGAAAACACGACCTGCGAATCGTTACACACAATTTTGATTCGAATGGGTGGTCTCGATTTTTCTCTCATTCAAATCGCTAACTCTTCATTTTTCCCACCCTCTCCCCTTGTCTTAGAAATTTCCCTTCTTTGTTGTTTAAGCTCAAACGATTACGTAGAAAATAAGACTTCAGGTCTCCTCAACTATACCTGCTACGATGCCGTGTCGTCAGGACACCACACGCCTAGTTGCGACCCCGTATCTGCCTTGCCATTTCAAATGGTGGATTTGGGAGAATGATCACGGTAGCACGAACATTTGAGCGAACAGCCTCACTCAAACGGAATTGGCTGCCCGCATAGCCTAAGTAAGTTCGCTGATAACAAACTGAGTGGATGGTATTCGCATTAGAGACCGTCCCCAACAAGGTGGTCTAATACCAACAATTGTTGGTTGAAGACGGTTGGGTTGGGACTAAATGCCTAAAAGTCGTGCACTATCATTTTCAGTTAGTAATCTTTTCACGTTTACAATCAATTTTTAAGACCCTCCTCTATATCAACGTTCACAAAATAGATTTGCGTTCGTCGTTTTGAAATTGTATCATTTTCGGCTCACACACCGCGAAATACATTTCTGCTCCTGCTCGCGTTAAATATCTTTCCGCAGTGTCTTTTTTTTGTTTTAAAATATAAAAAAAGCCTCTTACTTACACAATATTTATGTTCTTGAATTTTTTAATGAGTATTTTCAAGTATTTCGCCTTTCACTTTTCGAGCACAAGATTCGCAACTTTACGACTCCCCCGTCCGCTTGCATAAAACGACTAGAAAAGATGAAGAGGGTATAAAATGCTCACGACCATATCAATTTTAATTAATTTAAAAAAAGGGCGCTTGTTTTAAAAAAACGAAATGGCGAAAACAAATTTAATTATACAGGGTGAGTTACCCACAAGTGCATTTTTTCTTTAACCGCCCGTAGCTTCGGCGAATCGCCCTGTATATTATTAATTTCGGCGGCTGTTAAATAGTAGTATATTGAGAATGTTGTTACACAAACCAAACATCATGGACAGAATAGTTCTCGTAATAAATTTATATTTTAACGCAATTTCCACTACGCAAGTCTATGAGGTCGATTGTTCAGTTAATTGTAGAGAAGTAATGAGCCGTTGTCGTTTTAATGAAAAGCTCCCCAATTTCCTAGGCTGTGGATCTGTCACTCATTCTAAATTACTATAGATGCGAAACAGTTTTATGTTAAAACGATCGACATTATTATTGACATAAATTTAGACGAGAAAATATTTGTTTAAATTCCCCACTTTAAATTAATTAAAGCTCGGTTTTGTTTCGTCTGATGAATCAAAGTTTGCGTGTGTGTCTCATTAAAGCGACGCGGTTTAATCTAGGTCCCCCACAAAAACCAAAAAAAAAATGGTTAAATTTTAAGGGTTTACTGACTCGCGCCAAGAGATTTTCCTTTGTTAAATATTAAAAAGTGAACAATTCGTATGCCAAATGTACGTTTTAAATTAAACAGGAAAAATATGCAGAATCAGAGAGAGCTTGGAGCGTGCAACGAAATAAGTACCGCTTCATTGCTCCTTATAATGAAAAAGTGTCTTGTCTACAGGGGTCGTAAAAAAGTTGTGGGATTTAAATGTTTTTACATAAAAAAAACACTTTAAAATGCTCATTCGAAACATTTTTTTAAATAGAAATTGAGAGCAATCGATAGGAAAAAGAGTTTTTCTGCACGATGCTCTAATTGCATCAGAGCAAAATGCTGCTACTGTAAATCGCCGAGAGGCACAGTCATCCCCTAAACGTAGTCATGTGGTAGTAAATCCATTCACATTACAAATAGAACAAAAAAGTGGAACGTATACGCGATTTTTCTATTAAAAAAAGCGCAAAACAAAATATTCCGCTCGAATAGAGCAACAATGTAAGATTTTTACGTAATTACGATTATAAACTAAAGCTCTCTCTAGAACAAGATTCTATTAAAATTACAATTTATGGTACGTGTCGCGACACAATAAAAAAACCTTAAGGGTGTGCAAGCGGCATAAAATTATTCAAATTTCGAGAGATGATGTTGAATTTAAATACAGATAAATATTTGAAATAGGTCAGTGCTTGTGTCTGCAATTTTTTTAAAACTCGAATAAAATTTAAGCCTTCGCGAACATTCTAGTGGTGTTAACGATGCAAAATTTTAAAGCACAAAAGGCCATTTTAACGTCGATTATGAAGGGACGTTTGTTTTGTTAACAAAAAAATTAAAAACGCACTAGCAAATTTGCCAAGGTAAGAATTAGAAAGGTGAAATCTCATCTCATTACAATAATTAGTGCACAATACGAGATACAAGCACCAGAGTAGTGCCCAAAAAGACAATTAATAACATCGGTGTAGAGAGGATTGTCGCATAAGTTTCCCTATTAATTAACTCAAAGAAGCTGAAAGTAAAATGTAATGATAATAAAAAATTAATTAAACAACAACCCTAAGTGCCTACACGTATGTATTTTAATTAAAACTTAATTACTCCACTTCCTTATTAATTCATAAAATACAACAAACAAATTTAACTCAATTTCGTTAATTTAAATTTTAAGTTTTAGAAAGCCACAAAATTTTCTTCCCATAAACTTATACTACCCCAAGTAGTTAATTTGTACGACATAATAAAAATATATCCCCTGTAATAAAAGACCATCGAGATTTTTTTCCTTCTAAACCGAACCGAACGACTCTTCTCGTCTTTTTTTTTTAGTCTCTCATCCATCTAAGGCTCTTCTAAAATCATTGTAGGAGCTTTTCGGTGAAGTGAATCGAACCATTCAACAACATCTTTTAGTAATAGCGAGTTTGCTCAAGTTATAGCGTGAGGGTCTTCTCCGATTACCTACATTTTGAAGTAGACAGGAGATTACACTTTATTATCCAACCAATATGATAATAAGAAAATACACGATTGGTATATAATACGGCGAAAGTTATTATGTACGAAATGAGTTTTTTAAAATAATATGCTCTCGATAAGAGAAAAGTCAAATTAATTTACCTACTCGATTTCCACTTTTCACGTCTGAATTTCTACAAAAGGTTAAAGTACCCACTTTAGATTTGAAATCGCTTTGTGTACAAATAATGTAAAGATGTAGTTCATCGCAAGAGTAAATATTGAGAAAAAAAGTTTAATATTGGAATATGAAGCAACAGCTTAACTAAAGACGTAAGGCTGTTGGGTAGGGTCAAGGCTTAAAAAGGCCAATTTAACCAAAAATAGTTAAAAAAATAAATTTAACGACAAGGTCCGAGGGCTAACATCGAGAGTTAGAGCCACTAAAACTAAACAATAAGCTGAGAAGTAAAATTTAAGGCATAAAGTTAACGCTAAAACAAGGGTCGAAGTTAAAACAAGATTAATGCTTGAAGGTGAGGTAAAATAAGGGCCTCTATTTAGTTTAAAATTCAACAACAATGACGATAATTGCATGAAAAATGACAGGTTGGGATTCAAATTTACATTGTAAAAGAGAGGCGTAACAAATCCATACTGTTGGGTTTATTAAGTTCAGACTCATTGACTCAAAAAATTAAGCTTTAAGATCTAGATACGTTTACATGAAGACACTGACGACTGTTTTCAAAAGAAAAAACAGAAAACTACAGCTTAGATTATAGCTTAAAGTCGGTCTCAACCTCAAATTGAAAAGATAACTCTAAAAATGAAGCTTTGAGCTCAAGAACTAAAGTGCGAGAGATGAAAGCTTTACGTTAAGTTTAAATGAAAAATGAGTAACAAAAGAAAAGAGGACAATTACAGCTTAGATTGCTGTTTAATGTTGGGCTCAAGCTAAAACTGGAAAACTAACTCTAAAACTTAAGCTTTAATATCTAGAGCGAAAGTTACTGATTAATAAAGAAAGCTTTACTATTAGTTCAATAAAAATGTAGAGCTCTTACGACTGTTTTATGAAGTGAAAAAAGAAATTTACAGCTCAGCTTACTGCTTAACGTTTGGTTCAAGCTCAAACTGAAAAATGAACTCTAAGAATTAAGCTTTGAGCTCACGAGCTAAAGTTGCGGAGTAGAAAAGAACACTATACGTTAAGTAGAAATGTAGAATTCGTACGACTGTTTTCAAAAGAAAAAAGACACTAACAGCATAGTTATTGCTTAATGTGGGGTTCAAGCTCAAACTGAAAAACTAAGCTTTGAGCCCATGAGCTAAAGTTACGAAGTGGAATGAAAGCTTTTCGATAAGTTCAAATGTAGAACTGGTACGACTGTTTTCAAAAGAAAAAAAGACACTTACAGCTTAGATTATTGCTTAATGTTGAGTTTAAGCTCAAACTTATAAACTAAGCTGTGAGCTCAAGAGCTAAAGTTACGGAGTAGAAATGAAAACTTCACGATAAGTTCAAATGTAGAACTCGTACGAATATTTTCGAAACGGATAAAAAGACACTTACAGCTTAGATTATTGCTTAATGTTGGGTTCAAGCTCAACCTAAAAAATTAAGCTTTGAGCACAGAAGCTAAAGTTACGGAGTAGAATGAAAGCTTTACGATAAGTTCAAATGTAGAACTCGTACGAATATTTTCGAAACGGATAAAAAGACACTTACAGCTTAGATTATTGCTTAATGTTGGGTTCAAGCTCAACCTAAAAAATTAAGCTTTGAGCACAGAAGCTAAAGTTACGGAGTAGAATGAAAGCTTTACGATAAGTTCAAATGTAGAACTCGTACGAATATTTTCGAAAGGGATAAAAAGACACTTACAGCTTAGATTATTGCTTAATGTTGAGTTTAGGCTCAATCTGAAAAATTAAGCTTTGAGCACAGAAGCTAAAGTTACGGAGTAGAATGAAAGCTTTACGATAAGTTCAAATGGAGAACTCGTACGAATATTTTTGAAAGGGATAAAAAGACACTCACAGCTTAGATTATTGCTTAATGTTGGGTTCGAGTTCAATCTGAAAAACTAAGCTTTGAGCCCCGAAGCTAAAGTTACGGGGAAGTGATGAAAGCTATACGATAAGTTCAAGTGTTTCAAATATTTCGGTATAATCTTAATCCTAACAATAAGCTTTAAGGTGAAGAGTTGGGGAGAACTGACAGTTAGAATTTTCGAGTTTGAGTTAGAAAATTAGAATTTTAAAGAGTTTTTAGAACTGGAGCTACTATTAAAGCTACCATATTGAAGGTTAAATCTTAACAATAAGGGTTCGAGATTACTAGGGTCTTACTAAAATTTTGGACAGAATTCCGTTCTATTAACGCTCAAAAGTCTACTCTACACGCAATATATCTTTCAGAATACTCCCGACAAGCTCTAATAGTCAACTAATGCAAATAGGGTAGTAATGGACAAACAAAATGACGATCAGAAAATCAAGGCATTAACCAAACATAACTCAACTTTTTTTAAGACATAACGTCCATATTACGTCATATTATGTTGCAAGTTGTAAGGGTTTCTTTCCCATTCCCATTATCGTATACTTCAAACTTTTGAACATCCCTGGTCATGAATACTTAATGGGAAAATTTTTAACTTAAAAATCTTACGTTGAGCTTTTTAGTGGTACTTCTCACTTCAACTCTTCAACATAACATCTCCATCCCCATTCAAATATACGAGGAAAAATTTAAAACTCAAATGCTCTTTAGCATTTCACCACTCCATCTCCCTCTCTTTACTGATTACTTCTTTATATCGAATAAAAAAACATTTTCTCAAACAAAGATTATTAATTCACGAATTCTTTCGTACATTAAAACTTCGTCGTTTGTTTACGCCGTCCTAAACAATTAATCTTCCTATTTCGAATCCTCGTATACATCGCGATATTTAAATTAATTTTAATATTCCGACCTCTTCATCTTCATTTTGTTTTTTAAAAAACTTATAGAGAGCAATGTACTAATAAAGGGGGGTTACTTAAACCCGTTTTGGGTGAGGTAAAAGCACTAGTGATGTAACCCCAATCTGCATTTTAATTTGTATGCAAATTTTCCCCTTTCAATAATGGCAAAGCAAATTTATGCGGTTCAAAACTCTAGGGATTTCCATTAACATTTTATATAAAATGTGTAGAGAATAATTTATTTTAAATAACAAAAATACTAAAACATCTCTTAAGTTACATTCGGAATTTGGGGAAGTTGTTTTTTCGGTTAAAATATCGTCGCAGGGTACGTGTTTAATAAAGCTTTTCGCGAGCTCGTCCAATCAACCACTGTACACTGTACAGTGTACACTACCCCAATGTGACGAGATAATCAACATCACACGGCGACATTTCGCATTTATTTAAAATTTTTAACATTTAATTAAAAACAAACAAGCCGGGGTCATTAATAATAATGATTGGAAAGTGGAAAGTAGAAAAAATTTTCAAAATTTGCATTTTTCGCACAAAGAAGTTTTCAATTAGTAGCACGTAAAAATTATTTCTTATTAGAAGAAGGAAAAATAAAAATAAAATAGCAATTTACCTAAATTACTAACTTCACAAGGGAGAACCAAGTTTTCGCCACTGACAACTTTGAAAGTTTTAGCAATTGAAATGAATCTTGGAACTGCGTCCACATTTCCATCAAAAATTACTCCTGAAAAGAAAGAAAACATCATTAATTTATTTTATTCAAACATTTTATACAGAATAAGTAAATGCACATACATAAAAAATATTATTTTCGTTTTTTACAGTCAGGCTACACTTCAAACGGCTATCAATAGCTCAACAATAATAAAGCACAACTAACGCTCAAGTGACGATATCTCAAGAAGGGTTAGTTTTAAATGTATAAAACCTTGTATACTTTTTATTGTAAATTCAATGAGAAATCTAAATATGCAAAAAAAACGGTGTGTTTCGTGAGAAAAAACTAAGAAAATCCCCATTTACTGCTTTGTTACATTTTAGATCACAATGCAATACTCAAGTGACGATATCTTAAGAACAGTTAGTTTTAAATGCATCAAACCTCGTATAGTTTTTATTTAAAATTTAATGAGAGATTCAAATATGAACAAAATATACGGAGTGTTTCATGAGAAAAAATTAAGAGAACCCCCATTTACTACTTTGTTACATTTTAGATCACAATGCAATACTCAAGTGACGATATCTTAAGAACAGTTAGTTTTAAATGCATCAGACCTCGTATACTTTTTATTTAAAACTTAATAAAAAATCCAAATATGCAAAAATATACAGGGTATTTCATGAGAAAAAATTAAGAAAACCCCCATTTACTGCTTTGCTACATTTTAGATCACAAGATCACTCAAGTGACGATATCTTAAGAACAGTTAGTTTTAAATGCATCAAACCTCGTATAGTTTTTATTTGAAAATTAATAAAAAATTCGAATATGCAAAAATATACAGGGTGTTTCATGAGAAAAAACTAAGAAAACCCCCATTTACTGCTTTGTTACATTTTAGATCACAATGCAATACTCAAGTGACAATATCTTAAGAACAGTTAGTTTTAAATGCATCAAACCTCGTATACTTTTTATTTAAAACTTAATAAAAAATCCAAATATGCAAAAATATACAGGGTGTTTCATGAGAAAAAACTAAGAAAACCCCCATTTACTGCTTTGTTACATTTTAGATCACAATGCAATACTCAAGTGACGATATCTTAAGAACAGTTAGTTTTAAATGCATCAGACCTCGTAAAGTTTTTATTTAAAATTTAATAAAAAATCCAAATATGCAAAAATATACAGAGTGTTTCATGAGAAAAACTAAGAAAACCCCCATTTACTGCTTTGTTACATTTTAGATCACAATGCAATACTCAAGTGACGATATCTTAAGAACAGATAGTTTTAATGCATCAAACCTCGTATAGTTCTTATTTGAAATTTAATAAAAAGTTCAAATATGCAAAAATATACAGGGTGTTTCATGAAAAAAAACTAAGAAAACCCCCATTTACTGCTTTGTTACATTTTAGATCACAATGCAATACTCAAGTGACGATATCTTAAGAACAGTTAGTTTTAAATGCATCAAACCTCGTATAGTTTTTATTTAAAATTTAATGAGAGATTCAAATATGCAAAAATATACGGAGTGTTTCATTAGAAAAAATTAAGAGAACCCCCATTTACTGCTTTGTTACATTTTAGATCACAATGCAATACTCAAGTGACGATATCTTAATAACGGTTGGTTTTAAAAGTAATAAACAATCTTCAATAAGCAAAATTATACAGGGTGTTTCCAACGCCAAAATAAGAGAAACAACATTTTCTGCTTCGTGTAGTAATTTTGAACTTATTTTAAGATGTAACGACCCCAAATTTTAGTTACTTAGTTTGAATAAGGAAACGTAGTAATAAAACACCGGCGCCAGTAAGACGGAATAAGAGAGTTCTCGAAATAATATATTTTAAATAAACAAGCCAAAGGTCCGGGAATTAATAATAAAAAACGATCTCTCAGCGGTAAATGTCAGCATATCCGTTAGAGTTTCGGAGAAACAATAATTACCAAAAGTGCAGACGCACATGAAATTAAGATCTCCGAGAAAACAAACGCATAAATTATCCGGTAGCGCCGCTAAGTCGCAAACAGGACGGGCGTTGATTGGGCAAAGGCCGATTGCGCGCGCCGAGGGGAGGAAAATTAAGTAATCTCGGTCGCGTTAAGTAAGAAAATAGTTAAGTCTTCGTACGCCTCCCAAAGGGAGAAGAAGTCTTCGTGAGACTCCCAAAGGGAGAAGTTAAGTTTCCATAAGCCTCTCAAAGAGTAAAGAAAAGTTAAGTAATCCCAGACCATTCAACGGAAGTTGGTCGCAAAAAAGATTAAAGAAGTAAAGTTTAAACGAGTAGTGCGGAAAGATTTTCCAAGAGTAGATTAGTGATTCAAGGGATGCTCGAAAAGGAGAATCTAAATTAAGTACGGTGTAAGAGAGACCAGTAAAAGTGAAGTCCTGGAAAAAGGTCTCAAGTAAAAAGTCAAGAATAAGTAAAGTGAGTAAGTCGTTTTCGGGCAAAGCGCGAACCGATCGAAATTATAATAAGTTCGTACGCATCGAATTAAAACAAAGTTAAAGTGCTGGCTCGGAAAGCCACAATTAGTAATTGGATTGTTCGCGGAGGTGGTCTTGATAAAAGTGTCAAACCAAAATAAGACAATATAGTAATCGAAACGGGTTAAAGTTAACTAGTATTAATCATCTCGCATTGGTCAAGTAAAGAGGGTGAACCCCTCAGTTCAGCGGAGTACAAGCTGTCGTTTTCGGGAGGTCAAACTGCTGCGTGGATGGTCAACGGCGAAGGTGTAGACCATCAGGAGGAGGTTGTTGCTTAGAGTAGATACGGCCGTAAGGGAGCCGTAGGAAGGATAGTTAAGAGTAAGATCTGTTAAGTTTTTGTACTGATCATTTCCAGAAACCCGCCAGTATTTACCTGAGTTGGGAATCTGGGAATTGCTCATTTTTGTGTTTTTGCGGGAGACGTGAATACGTTGCTAGACTAAGAAGGGTAGTAGATTAAATGTGCAACGGATTCGCGGCTTCCCGTAACTGATTTTTTTGTATGTTCGTGTATTTGATGTATTTTGGTATTTCGTATCTTTTTGGCGGATTTTGATTTATTTAATTTATGTATGTGTTGTGGACGAGTTAGTCCATTTTATTTGATCATTATATCCGACTTATAATTTGAACTGTGTTTTTTCTGCTTCTTCAACGGCCAGAGAGAGAGAGTTGACGGCGATACCGACGTGAGCTAGTTTGTGTATTCAACTACAAAATACACTGGCGCCCTAAACATTTTCAAAGTGTAATAATCAATTTTATTTAGTAGTCAAATACATATTTTATCAACAAATAAGGCGTTACGTTACAATTGACGTACAACGTAAGAGTTTTTATTAAGACGACAAAGGCGAACCATTACAATTGTCGCATCAACGTGGAGCTCTGAAAGAAAGGCACAGGTTCGGATTATGGGTCGGAAAGTTAGTTTTTTTCTTAGCGGTAAAATTTGATTTGTGTAAAAAAGGTTAAAGATTTTGTAAACGAGCAGTTTGACAAAGGGAACGACAGTTTTTAGGAAGAAGTGTAAGCAAGTCAAATTAAGAAATTTTTTTTGGTAAATGCGAGTAAAAGTAAATTTTGAAAATAACCCATTTCAAGTAAAGTTTAAAAAATCTATTTGTCGAGAAGCGTCGGATATAAGTAGCGTAAAGTTTTGATTTTTGTTGTTATTCGGAAGTTAGCGGTAAATAAACGCGGAAAATAATTACAATTCACGAATCCGTCGGTCCAAAATAGGCGCGAAATTAACACGGTTTATGGAGTTACGTACCGGTAAAATTTTAAATATTGCAAAAATGACGGATAAAGACGCAAATGAACGCCGAAAGGAAATGACGATTTTGAATTTGAATTGACCTAATTTTGGAAAGTAAACAAATTAACATGGATTTAATAATTCAATGCAATATTTTTTTAAAGATTTTTTAAATAATTTTTAAATTTTTGGGGGAGTAAGAGACAAATTAAACTTTTAAAAATGGAAGGTAACGTAGAGGAGGATTATTTTGTAAGAATTCATAGGATAGAGTCTGACAGGCAGTCGTTAAAAGAATTGGAGTTTAAAAGTAGAAGTAAAGAGGAAAATCCGGCAAGGTTTATAAAAATGTTGACAAAATTTTTAGAGGGGGGTGAAATAAAAGAGGAAGATAAAGTAAAAGTAGCAATGTCATGTTTAAAGGGTATCGCACATAGAATGTTAAGTAGAGATAGGGATGAAATAGAAAATTTTGATGATTTTAAGAGAAGTTTTTTAAATTATTTTTGGAATGAGGATATACAAAGAGACGCAATAATGCAATTATGGACAGATAAGAGTCAATTTAGGAACATGAAGGAATTTTACTGGTATATAATCACAGAATGGAATAACATTAAATATGTAGAAGTAGATCCAATATCAAAGGAAAGTTTTATAGAATTAATGATTGAGCGTTGTCCGATTGAGATACATAAATTTTACCTTCGGAAAAGTGAGTATAAGTGTTTGATAAAATTTGGAAAAGAAGTATCTAGATTAAGTAAGTGTGTATATAGTGAGGATGAAAGTGACGAAGATAGTTACTCAAATAATTATTATGAAACAGATCAAAATTTTAATAATGACGATTATGATGATTGTTATTACGAATACGACGAAGATAGGGATTTTTACAATTCAGATGAAGAAGGTTATTGTCAAAACGATTATGAACGGGACCGTAATCGAGATTTTTTTGATTTTTTTGGACATGAATATTATGAACAAGATAGTTATGAGTTTAGAAGTGATGAACAGCTAGAAGCAATAAACTTAGTAAAATTGCATTTTGATAAAATAAGGCAGGAAAATATTAGGAGAACAAAAGAATTTTTTGAATCCTTTAAAGTAAAGGAGTTTCAAGCAGAAAGTTGTGAAGTCATTAACAGTAATGCAATTAAAATTAACATTCAAGAAGAAGCACAGAGTAGGGTTCAGGAAAATTTTGTTAAGTTGGTAGAACCCAATGAAATTTTAGCAGTGCATCAGGATCAAGTAAAGGAAATTAAGAATGAATTTTTAGAATCATGTAAAGTAGAGGAAGTTAAGGCAGAAATTTGCAAAGTAGTTAGCAGAAATAAAGTTAAAATTAATATTCAGGAGGAAGCACAGAGCAGTATTCAGGAAAATTTGGTTAAAGTAGTAGAGACAAGCGAGGTTTTAATAGTAAACCAGGCGCAAATAAATGAAATTAGTAAAGAGTTTTTAGGATTAGAAGAGGTAGAGGGATTTAAAGAGGAAGTTTGTGAGATTGTTGCTCACACTGAAGTTAAAGTTAGCTTGGAGACAGACTTAGTAGAAGTAAAACAGATTCAAGCAGATGTAGGAGAGAAATTGTTAATAGTTAAGCAGGAAGGTATTAAGGAAATTGATGATAACGGTTTAGATGAGGTAGAAAGTTTAGTAGCAAACAATTTTGAAGTTCATGAAGCTACGATTAGTTATAATGAGGAACCGATTTTAGAAGTAGTAGAGGAAGTTTTGATCATTGAAGAGAAGCGTACCAAGGTAGTAAAAGATAACGTTTTTAATTTTGAAGAAGTAACTGCAATAGAAGTAGCAGTAGAGGAAGTAATTGAAATTAATGAAGTAAATAATGAGATTAGTAAGGTCTCGAACGATGAAGTAAATAATGAGATTAGTAAGGTCTCAAATAATGAAATAAATAAGGAGATTAGTGAGGTCTCGAACAATGAAGTAAATAAGGAGATTAGTAAGGTCTCAAATAAGGAAGTAAATAAGGAGATTAGTAAGGTCTCAAATAATGAAATAAATAAGGAGATTAGTAAGGTCTCAAATAAGGAGGTTAGTAGGGTCTCAAGTAAAGAGATCAAATATGAGGAGCGTCCAGTAGAGGACGTAAGATTAATGAAAATTTTAGAAACGTTTAATGCAGAGTTGAAAATGGTACGAAGTAAAGATGAAGTAAACTTAATAAAGGAGGTTCAGATAGTAACGAATGAAGTTAATGAGGACGATTTAAATACTAAACAGGTCCGGCTTCAAAATAATTTTCAAACAAGGGCGCACAATGAGTTATGCGTTAAGGCTAGTGATAATAATTACCGTTATCAATTGATTTTATTGGTGCTTATAAATGTAGTAATTAAACAGAGGATGTTGTTAAAGGCTGCTGAATATAAGGTGATTGACAATTTCAAGATTAATAAGATACAGGACCGGTTTAAGGAACAAGATAAGTTTAGGAGAACCGAGAGATTGTGGGTCGTAAATACGAAATATAAACGCATGCCTGTAGAGTCGTTTGTAAAAATAATGATGACCATGCTATTATTGTTGATGAATTTTATTATAAAAGTTTTGAGCTTTGGTAAACAAATAAACCAAGGATGTAAATTTAAAGAAAGGTTAGGGGGAGTAGGAGATTTTACGAAGAACGGATTTACGAATAGGAAAAATAAATTTGGATTTGACGAAAAGAAAGAGTTATGGATTATCAATACACGAAATAAAGTGTTAAGTAGTAACTCGATCCTGGTGTCAATAAAGATTTGGATATTGTTAATCAAAAGGAACGTGACATGTCGGAAAATAACCGATAGAAATGTATTGAACACGCGGTTCAAAAAGGTTATGTCAATAATGACATTTTTAAGCTGCTAATTATATTAGCAGGAACAATTATTTAAGTTTTAAGTTTAGGTTTTAGTACCCCATGCCTACGGTAGTCCGGCAATGGAGTTTTTCTAATTTTTGTAAGATAAGTTAGGGCAAGAGTACCCATTTTCAGTTATGAGTTTGAGATAGTTAAGATAGGTTAGGAATTTTTTTATATAGATTAGTAAGAGTAGGTAGTAAGGAATGTAAATATGTTAGCAAGTTCAAAATTTGTGAACGACTTTGGCAATTTTCGGGTACATTGTACCAATCTAACCGAAAATTGGGGGGAGTAACTGTAACGACCCCAAATTTTAGTTACTTAGTTTGAATAAGGAAACGTAGTAATAAAACACCGGCGCCAGTAAGACGGAATAAGAGAGTTCTCGAAATAATATATTTTAAATAAACAAGCCAAAGGTCCGGGAATTAATAATAAAAAACGATCTCTCAGCGGTAAATGTCAGCATATCCGTTAGAGTTTCGGAGAAACAATAATTACCAAAAGTGCAGACGCACATGAAATTAAGATCTCCGAGAAAACAAACGCATAAATTATCCGGTAGCGCCGCTAAGTCGCAAACAGGACGGGCGTTGATTGGGCAAAGGCCGATTGCGCGCGCCGAGGGGAGGAAAATTAAGTAATCTCGGTCGCGTTAAGTAAGAAAATAGTTAAGTCTTCGTACGCCTCCCAAAGGGAGAAGAAGTCTTCGTGAGACTCCCAAAGGGAGAAGTTAAGTTTCCATAAGCCTCTCAAAGAGTAAAGAAAAGTTAAGTAATCCCAGACCATTCAACGGAAGTTGGTCGCAAAAAAGATTAAAGAAGTAAAGTTTAAACGAGTAGTGCGGAAAGATTTTCCAAGAGTAGATTAGTGATTCAAGGGATGCTCGAAAAGGAGAATCTAAATTAAGTACGGTGTAAGAGAGACCAGTAAAAGTGAAGTCCTGGAAAAAGGTCTCAAGTAAAAAGTCAAGAATAAGTAAAGTGAGTAAGTCGTTTTCGGGCAAAGCGCGAACCGATCGAAATTATAATAAGTTCGTACGCATCGAATTAAAACAAAGTTAAAGTGCTGGCTCGGAAAGCCACAATTAGTAATTGGATTGTTCGCGGAGGTGGTCTTGATAAAAGTGTCAAACCAAAATAAGACAATATAGTAATCGAAACGGGTTAAAGTTAACTAGTATTAATCATCTCGCATTGGTCAAGTAAAGAGGGTGAACCCCTCAGTTCAGCGGAGTACAAGCTGTCGTTTTCGGGAGGTCAAACTGCTGCGTGGATGGTCAACGGCGAAGGTGTAGACCATCAGGAGGAGGTTGTTGCTTAGAGTAGATACGGCCGTAAGGGAGCCGTAGGAAGGATAGTTAAGAGTAAGATCTGTTAAGTTTTTGTACTGATCATTTCCAGAAACCCGCCAGTATTTACCTGAGTTGGGAATCTGGGAATTGCTCATTTTTGTGTTTTTGCGGGAGACGTGAATACGTTGCTAGACTAAGAAGGGTAGTAGATTAAATGTGCAACGGATTCGCGGCTTCCCGTAACTGATTTTTTTGTATGTTCGTGTATTTGATGTATTTTGGTATTTCGTATCTTTTTGGCGGATTTTGATTTATTTAATTTATGTATGTGTTGTGGACGAGTTAGTCCATTTTATTTGATCATTATATCCGACTTATAATTTGAACTGTGTTTTTTCTGCTTCTTCAACGGCCAGAGAGAGAGAGTTGACGGCGATACCGACGTGAGCTAGTTTGTGTATTCAACTACAAAATACACTGGCGCCCTAAACATTTTCAAAGTGTAATAATCAATTTTATTTAGTAGTCAAATACATATTTTATCAACAAATAAGGCGTTACGTTACAATTGACGTACAACGTAAGAGTTTTTATTAAGACGACAAAGGCGAA
The DNA here is from genome assembly GCA_950108345.1 of Malthinus flaveolus. Lineage (NCBI taxonomy): Eukaryota > Metazoa > Arthropoda > Insecta > Coleoptera > Cantharidae > Malthinus > Malthinus flaveolus. The sequence continues at coordinate 9,625,673 of OX467288.1, read as the reverse complement.
CCATTACAAAGACCGCCCAACGCACATCGATCATTAACGTGGTAACTGTATGAATGTTAGTCGATTATTTAATAATTTAGTCTAAAAGAGCATTGCAACATCCTGTAAGCTCTAAACGCGCGCTGTTTTACCGTAGAAAATAAAAGCTCTTAGTAATTTACAATCTCTTCTAAAAATTTTAAATAAATTGTTATTCAAATTAACTTTTTGTAAAAAAAATTAAATTATGGTAATTTTATTTTTTATATTATGTATAAGTACAGGAGGAGAAATAGATAGAGAGCACATAAGAGGCTCTCTCTTTTACTCTTTTACTCTTAAAATTAAATACGTTGTCATGATTTTAAAGAAGATCCCAAAATTCTTAACGTTCAAAATAAATGTTAGTAATTCCCCCGATGTTTCAGCAACTTCAGATTCTCAATCTCCAATTAAAACTTAATAAGTTTCTGAAGTTAATTATATAGTAATTAGAAATTAATGCGAATTAAGAGCAATTTAAAGTCAAGTTCGTGTACGTCGAATATAAATTTTAAAACTTACGGATAGTTTTACACCAGTTGATGAAGAAGATAGAAAAGCAATTAAGTTGTGGATGAGCAAAATGGATAACGATGTTTTACGCAAAACGAACAGATTATTATGTAATTAGTGAAAATTCCTTTCGAATAGATGACGAGAAGACGATTAATTTCAAACACCCAAGTCACAATCGCGTGTTTATGCATTATTATGATCGTTATTTTCGTCGCAGGTCGTAGGTAAAGTGACAATATCGTACGAACAATTTAATTTAAAAGCTTTCAAAGCTTATGGGATTTTTGAAATAAACACGTCCAATTGTGAAGTATAAAAATAGAAATTCTACAGAGGATTCTGATTTTTCCCACCCTAATGTTACTAGTTTAGGTGTGACAGTTGTCCAAATGCGCGCACTATAATGATTGATATTCGTCGTCTTCATTTGTTTACAAAAAATGAAGATCTAATTAAGCACTAGCTTCAATTGGAACCAAATTTCGATAATTTCCCCTTGGTGGCGACTCTTCAAATTTTTTTCGTAAAATGTAACACGTAACGTGCGCTTAACGGATGATCTCTTGTTTTAATTAAATTAAGCTCGTATTACGCATTGTTTAAAATTAAAATTAATTATTTAATTAATTACAGAATTCGTCGATATGTGAATAAAATAATTAATTATGCATACAACGTAACCCTGTACACTGCACAACATTCGCATGGTATATGATTTGTATCTACGCTGGTACTACACTGCTCGTATTATAATTAATTCGCTCACATTATTATTTGACAAGATACAAGTTGTAATTTAAACGCCAAAATACAATTAATTTAATTAATAACAACATTTCTTTCGTAAATTGGGCTTTAATCAGTTCTTAAATTCCACATCGCTTCTTATACAGTGCACTTCGAAACATTAAATAAGAAAAGCTTAAATTGTCTGAGAACAGATTTTCCGGGCTGTAACATTTTCTACATTTGTTAAGTCTTTTGCGTCAAACGAAACTAATGGCGAAACATTTAATAAAATGCCAACTTGAAGCTTAAACGCGCGCCGTTTTAAATTAAATGTCTCGAATTTATAATTATAAAGTTTTTCATCGACGATTTTAGAGGGAGATTTGGACCGAATAGTCATCCTACCATAAATACCTACACCAAAAGCGTTAATTTTAATTTTTGTTTTCTAGAAAAAAATTTTTCTAAATTGATTTTGGGGGAAATGGCGGTTTTTCTAACAATATCATAAACACTAACTCACGAACGGTTTGAGCAAAATATTTGAAATCGTGTAAGTAAATAAATATGTGCATCTTTACGGCACGCGAACGGAACCGCAAATGCCCATCTAACAAAAGCGTCTTAGTACGCACAAGACGAGAATACCGCCTTACTCAATAATAATAAAAATGGTGCAAAGCACAACTAACGCTCAAGTGACGATGTTTCAAGAACGGTTAGTTTTAAATGTATCAATCCTTGTAAACATTTTATTTTAAATTTAATGAGAGATTCAAATATGCAAAAATATACGGGGTGTTCCATGGGAAAAAATTGAGAAAATCTCCATTTATTAACTGATTTGTTACATTTTAGGATTTTAGATCACAATGAAATACTCAAGTGACGATATCTTACGATCCGTTAGTTTTAAATGTATCAAACCTTGTAAGCTTTTTATTTTAAATTTAATGAGAGATTCAGATATGAAAAAATATACGGGGTGTTTCATGAGAAAAAGATGAGAAAATCTCCATTTACTGATTTGATACATTTTAGATCATAATGCCATACTCGAGTGACGATATCTTACGAACCGTTAGTTTTAAATGTATCAAACCTTGTAAACTTTTTATTTTAAATTTAATAAAAGATTCAAATACGCAAAAATATACGGGGTGTTCCATGGTAAAAAATTGAAAAATCTCCATTAACTAATTTGTAACATTTTAGATCACAATGCAATACTCAAGTGACGATATCTTACGACCCGTTAATTTTAAATGTATCAAACCTTGTAAACTATTTATTTTAAATTTAATGAGAGATTCAAATTAGCAAAAATATACGAGGTGTTTCATGGGAAAAAATTGAGAAAATCTCCAATTACTGATTTGATACATTTTAGATCACAACGCCATACTCGAGTGGCGATATCTTACAATCCATTAGTTTAAAATATAAACCTCGTATAGTTTTTATTTAAAATTTAATAAAAAATCCAAATATGCAAAAATATACAGGGCGTTCCATTGGAAAAACTAAGAAAACCCCCATTTACTGCTTTGTTACATTTTAGATCACAATGCAATACTCAAGTGACGATATCTTACGATCCGTTAGTTTTAAATGTATCAAACCTTGTAAACTTTTTATTCTAAATTTAATGAGAGATTCAAATAAGCAAAAATATACGGAGTGTTCCATGGAAAAAAATTGAGAAAATCCTCATTAACTGATTTGTTACATTTTAGATCACAATGCAATACTCAAGTGACGATATCTTACGATCCGTTAGTTTTAAATGTATCAAACCTTGTAAACTTTTTATTCTAAATTTAATGAGAGATTCAAATATGCAAAAATATACGGAGTGTTCCATGGAAAAAAATTGAGAAAATCCCCATTAACTGATTTGTTACGTTTTAGATCACGAGACAATATTATAGTGACGATATCTTAAGGACGATTAGTTTTAATTGATTCAAACCAAATTTAATGAGAGATTCAAATGTGCAAAAATTTGAATTTATGATTCTAAATTTTTTCATCGAAGATTTAGAGAAAGATTTGAGCCGAATATTCCTCCTAACTCGCGAACGATTTGAGCAAAATATTTGAAATCGAGTAAATAAATAAATATGTGCATCTTTACGACACGCGAACGGAACCGCAAGTGCCCATCTAACAAAAGCGTCTTTGTACGCATAAGACGAAAATACCGTCTTTCAAATCGACTTTCGTGGAGATTTATTTTTTTATGTGCCCGGTGAGCGATTCTGTTACTAATAAAGAAAACTCGCAACCCTTCCTCTAATCCCAACACATTTAAATTGTATTTAGTTACCATCAAAGTAGGGTACGGTTTAAGGCTTTAAAGTGTACGTTTTAATGTAGATACTATGCAAATAAACTATGAATACGTTGCATTTTGAGATACAATAGAAATTAGATCTGTATCGCGGTCTTTTCAACTTTTAGCAGCTGGAAAGTAATCTCACCCTATGATGATAAACTGGGCATTATAAAAGTTGAAAAGCGGTTGAGGTTTTTAAAGAGAGGGGCATGAATTGTGGTCATTTATGTCAACATGTTACCACGGTTCAATATGGATTAAGCTCGGAAACATTTAAAATGAAAATTTTCAAACATTTTACACGTCTCTTTTACACACACGCGCGCACACCAAAAAAACAAATAATTTAAATCGTAAAAATTTAATTAAAATGGCGCACAAACGCAAAATTCGCCATTTTTTTAAACAAAAACATTCTTTGTAAACGCCAACAATTCAAAAATCAGTTAAGAAAGTTAAGTTAAAGTAAATATTTTAAATTTTCCTTTCCATCAGTTTTAATACTAATTCATGCATACCGCGTAAATATTTCAAGGGGTTGCAACCTTTAAATCCTTTTCAATTCCCAATTTGTACTTGTTTGATTGTGCGTGTCAAATTTATTATCTTCGAGAGATTTTGGGATTTGCAGAATGATACACAAGCCGAAGCGAACAAATTTCAGAGTGGCACAAAGTTTGCCGAGAGTGTCACTGCGGGGATTTCCTTTTTATTTAATTAAATTAATCGAGTCGTTTCGCCGATTTATTGCTATAATTGATATTTTAATTCTAATTCCGTCCCGGACTATACACGTGTACGCTAATCGATGTTTTTAGGACTGCAAAGGACGAGTTATGGCCGGCTATTAAGACAGCGACTTGATCTACTTGAAATGCCCAGAAACAATCAATGAAAATGCACAGTTAATATACAAATTAGTTATACTCGGTACAGTAATACATATCAAATAAAATATCCGCATTTTATTTAACCGCCTGAGAGCTCCAAACTTATTATCAAGACTTCTTATATAATTTAATTGGCCTGTAGCGGCTCAGGAGTAACGTGAGCACTTGAGATGTACAAGAGAATTGCAAGAACAGAGGTAGCTTAGTGGTAGAGGACCCGGCGCGACACCGGCAGAACTCGGGTTTGATCCCCCATCGCGGTCCAAGCTTTTCCATTGGTGCAGCACGGACGTCTAACGTCCACAACTATCTAATCGGTGCTAAAATGGTAACCTCAATATGATGAGTCACCTGTGCTCCTGAATCCAACTACCGGACTCGCGGGTAGTTGACGGAGGGGAGGCCACGCCAGGACACACTCGAATATCGAGGCGAAAGATGTATCTGGAAAGGAGAGTTGTAGCAACTGTATTGCAAGGACCGAGGTAGCTTAGCGGTAGAGCGCTCGGCGCGACACCGGTGGGACTCGAGTACGATCCCCGATCGCGGTCCAAGTGTTTCCCTTAGATAATTAGTGCAGCACAAACGTCTACCGTCCACGATAACGTAACGCGTGCCAAAGCTTCTTATTTTCCCCTAGTGACTACACTAAAATACGGCAGCAAAGTACAATAGGATAGCACGCACACGACCAAGCCGACGCTTTTTGGCAGTCCAAGTTGTTCCCTTGGATAAACAGTGCAGCACCTTTTCATGAACGCCTACGTGATTAGCTGATTAGTCATAAGTTTCCCCAAATCTAACAACCGCACGCACAGGTTTGACGCTGTAGCTTGGGGGGAGGGAGGGGGCAACGGTTGTAAAAACGGAAGCACTAACGGTATCTAGACGGAAGGCGTCTCTAGAAACTGGAAAAGAGAATACTGTAGGGACTCCAGACTAACGTGAGCACGCGAGAAATACAAGGGAATTGCAAGGATCGATGTAGCTTAGTGATAGAGCATCCGGCGCGACACGGGCGAAACTCGGGTTTTATCCCCGATCGCCCCAAGTTTTTCCTTTAAATAATCAATGCAGCACGTACGTCTACCGTCCACGACTACCTTACTCTTGACCTCTGATGAGTCACTAGTGCTCAAGAGTCTGAGTACCGCACTCGCGGCTTTGCCACCTTTCGACACCTTAGATGGAGGAGGGCGGAAGACACAGCCCGAACACAATCGTAGGATCAAGGAAGAAGAAGTTTCTGAGCAGGAGAATACTGCATCGACTGTATTGCAAAAACGAGGTTCACGACCACTTAACGAGTGCTATAGACCTTTACGTGCCTTAACTTTCAAAAAAATGAGATTGAGTGCCAAATTCAAGCTTACACTCAACTCATGTTTGACTTTGTGTGCTATCACCGCCCACTTTCACAACTCACCGCTCTAGAATATTCGGTATTGGTGAAAGTAGGTGGAGTTAACAAAAAGTTAAGTAAAATATGAGTTGAGTTTTATTCTTGAATTTGGCCCTGAATAATAAGAATACGATCAATTGAGTAGGTAGATATCGTAAGCATTAGTTTGGGAGAATTCGATTATTAAAATGCTCACACGGACACCCTGTATAATACTTCATTATTTATCTTTGTCTCTTGTTAAAAAAAGTAAGGCTTAAAGTTGGGCCTTAAGCAGTGCATTAAATTTCTAAGTTTTTCCTCCAATTTAGCAATCATTAGCTAAAACACGAATTAGGACGAAAGTTGTACTTTGTTTTTTTCTCTCCATCTCTTTCTCTCTCTCCGTAATGGCATTTCATTTAAAAAGGAACTTCGTAGTATTGACACAATTTAGTTCCTATTCTGAAACACATTGAATTTCAAGAGTTTCAATTAGGTTTGATTCATTATAGTAAATAATAAAGAGGGAATCTCGAAACCTGTATAAGCGCGCCTTCATCAAAATTGCTTCCCCAAGTTTTCTTATACACAGATAGTAGATAAAACGTGCAAAAGTATAAAAGAGTGCCCTTTCAACAAAAGAATTTAAAACATTTTTATCAATTAATTAAATTTTAGCGAAGCCCAAAACTTTTTTTTTATCGAGTTTTTAGTTACATAAGCCCACGTGTATATAAAATGTATAAAAAACGTAATTTATGGATCCCCCACAAATCTAATCTACAGTCTATTCATTATATACGTGAATGGACGTTGATGGACATAAAAGCAAAACAGGAGTTTATTTTCGCATTTTCCGCATTTTTAGCATACCGAAATAAATTTTTAGTCACACGTCGTGACAGCATAAGCATATAGGTGGGTACAGTCCAAAGTGGTACAGTCGAAGAAATAAACCATTTGGGTAAAAATTTAATAAAAAAAAAAAAGTTGGCATTAATAGACCAAGAACAAAACGACTAATAGAAATTGTGACTTCGGATTCGAAAGTAGGATCCAAACTGTAGATAACAAAAATATTTTTAAACAAATAAAAAGGTAAAAAATCCAATATGGCGCTCCTAAGAAAAATAAACTTGACATTAATAGACCCACAACAAATCGACTAATAGAAATTGGGACTTCGGATCCGAAAGCAGGATCAAAACTGTAGATAACTAAAATGTGTTTTAAAAAATAAAAAAAGTATAAAATCCAATATGGCGAGCGCTCTTAAGACAAAAAAAAACTTGACATTAATAGACCAAGAACAAATCGACTAATCTGAATTGTTACTTCGGATTCGAAAGCAGGATCTAAACTGTAGATAACGAAAATGTGTTTTAAAAAATAAAAAGGTAAAAAACCCAATATGGCGCTCTTATGAAAAAATAAACTTGGCATTAATAGACCAAGAACAAATCGCCTAATCTGAATTGTGACTTCGGGTTCGAAAGCAGGATCTAAACTGTAGATAACGAAAATGTGTTTTAAAAAATAAAAAAGTAAAAAACCCAATATGGCGCTCTTAAGAAAAAATACACTTGGCATTAATAGACCAAGAACAAATCGCCTAATCTGAATTGTGACTTCGGATTCGAAAGCAAAACAGATCATAAGTGTAATGAAAACGTTTTTACAAAATAAAATAAAATAACAATTTTCGTTTTTTCCAGTTTTCTCGAGAACGAGTAAATTTATTCGAAAAAACTTCTCAGATTATTATTATTATTATAGAGGTTGGAGTACCGGCTTTTCACTTTAATAGTGGGCCGCTTCAAAACCCAACGTCACCTCTCGGAAACCAATGGCAAACTTGTGTCGGAAAGCTTCCCTTCCCAATTGAGTGGTTTAGACTGTACGCATTTTACAGTTGGGGTATTATACGTGTTGTCTTGTTAAACTGTTGTATAAAAAGATTTTCATACACAAAGGCTCAACAGAAGTTTTCATACGTACACTACCGCGTATGCGAGGCAGTAGCAGGGTGGCAGCCATAGTCTATAGTTAAAACAATAAATTACGATAAGATAAACGCAGAAGCCCCCTTTTCTTATCATTAAACAAAATCACATACATATCGCATCGAAAACAATTGAAAACATACCACTATAAATTAACACAGAAAAAAGAACGTAAAGGGTGTACAAAGAGCCAAAGAGGAGATTTCTAGGGTAAACATATTTAATCGATTAAAGCTCGGTTTTAATTATTTCAAAAATATGTTAAAATCGCAAACATTTAATTAAACGAAATTTCAAACAGCATATATTTGAAATATTCAAAATGCTCGTCTGAGCCATTAAGAGTCTATTTAATAAAAATCCAAATATAAAAAAAGTCCATTACTAACTCGTTCGTAAAGTAAAAATCATCATTCCGAAATTAATTATAAAAGAGAATGGAGTATACGACGATAGTAGTACGGCGTATTTGTTATTTGTATTCAAACTTACTATTTATAAAGACCACAAATGTAAATATTTGATAAGAACAAAGCTGTTTTAAAACAAAACTTTACGTATAATGTATAATTTTGTAAATTAAGACCAAACTTGCGCTTTGATAACGAGAGAGAATGTCCGTAAACTGGTGAATATCAAACGTGTGGCGCGCCTATCTTGCATATTAAAAGTTTATTTGTCGACTTTTCGAAATACAATTAAAAAGTTTGAGAACAACAACAACAACAACAACTTTAGTGCGAATTAATAAATAATTTGTATTAGTTAAAAAATTAAGTAATTGTTGTGACATTACACTTCGAGTTTAATACGCCAAATTAACAAAGAATTAAACAGAGCGGTTAAAGTGATAACAATTTCGTGTTTGCCACAAGTATTATTCAGGTTTACTAATTATTAAAACCGCAGGTTTTAATCCCATCGAAATATAGTTCAAAGCTCTTGTTAAAAGGAATATTATGTAAAGTTAAATGGGCAGATATCTTGGAATCTAAGGAATGAATTATTTTTGAGCCTAAAATTAAGCGGGACTTTCCTTTTGTCTCGTGAAAGAGGAAAAAGTTATAACAGACGGCATTGAAATTTTGCAAATTGACATTTTTGAGCGTAAGAAGCCTTAAAACGGACATTTCTAAAAAATTTTAATCTTTTTTTGAAAAAGTTTTTTCATATTTTGGAAAAAAATTTTCAATTTTTATTTTTTGCTGACTTAAAACGTAGGTAGAATGATTTAGAACAGATTACATCGATAATTGCAAAATGACATTTTTGGGCGTAAAAAGGTTTAAAACGGATATTTTTCTCTAAAAACAACGTTTCAATATTTTACGAAAAAAATTTTGAATTTTGAAAACAAATTTTTAATATTCTTTATTTTTTCGATGACTGAAAAAGTAATATGATAGGAAAAATTTTTTTTAAATTTAGTTTCTCGACGTTTCTGGTCGCCCCGAATCCAAAAATGTAGAAAAACTATGCTAGATTAGGTTTCAATAGATTCAATATTTATTACTTTTTCGCAAACTTTAAAAAGTAATATGACCAAAAAAACATTATTTTTTTAAATTTAATTGCTTTCAGGGTGCTCTAAATCCAAAAATGTAAAAAAATAAATAGCTTAGGTTTAGGTTCAGTAAGTTTTTTGAATATTTTTTCTTTTACGCCGACTGAAAAAGTAATTAATCAATAAAAAAATGTTTTTAAAAATAATTTTAACGTTTCTGGTCGCCCTGAATCCAAAAAAGTAAAATAAAAATGTTAGGTTTTAATAGGTTTTTTTTACTTTTTCGCTGACTTTAAAAAAGTGAATATTGTTTTCATTAAATTATATTTTTCGACATTTCTGGTTGCCCTAAATCAAAAAATGTAAAAAAATGTTAGGTTAGGTTAGGTTAGCTTTCGATAGGTTTTCTCAATATTTTTTACTTTTTCTCTAACTTTGAAAAAGTGATATGATCGAAAAGATTAGTTTTTTAAATTTTATTTCTCGACGTTTCTGGTCGCTCTGAATCCAAAAATGTAAAAAAATGTTAGGTTAGGTTAGGTTAGCTTACGATAGGTTTTCTCAATATTTTATCATTTTTCTCAAACTTTGAAAAAGTGATATGATCGAAAAGATTAGTGTTTTAATGTTTATTTCTCGACGTTTCTGGTCGCTCTAAATCTAAAAATGTAGTAAAATAAATAGGTTGGGTTTTAAGTTTTTTCAATATTTTCTACTTTTTCGCAGACTTAGAAATGTAGTCCAGTCAATGGTGAAAAAACAAGGCTTTTGACCTACAAAAAGTGGTGTAGTTCTGGTTTTTGAATATGTTATTGGGTTAGGGCCCCTGATAAAAAATCCAGGTTTACAACCTGCGGGTGGGGGTCCGCGCGATACCCCATCTTGGATTAAAGGTACGAAAAATTGGTTTTTCCGATTTAACTTCTTAACGGTTGATCCTACGACAAAACTGTCGAATCCAACTTTAGAGAGAACAAAATGCCCTAAAATATTTGTTCTATTCATTTTCTTCCAATCTGTTACGGTTTCTGAGATATAAGCTGGAGAAAATCGATATTTTTAGAAAAATGAATTTTTTTGGTAAACTTTTTTTTTTTTTTTTTTTGAGAGAAAATTCTTTCAAACAGAAGTTGTAGGATTTTAAATTACCTTAAAATTGAGTGTATCATTAGTATTTTAGCTCAAGCAGATCCAAAGTTAGAGCAGTTTTATGATAACCTATAAATGTTGAAAAATGAGTCATGAGTTTTCGCAGCTCGAAGTTTTGATTACAATCCCCCCCCTCCCTCCATATCAACCCATAACAATTTCTCTCACATTTTAACATTTATTCAATTTAAAATGGTTAGGGGGGGGGGTAAAAATGTTGAGCGAATTTTCTCGTTTATATTGCCAACAACCTGTCTCATATGTCAACAATTATTCATTCTAACGTTTTAAAGGGTAGTGCTTGAGAAGAGAAGATGGGGGGAGGGGAGTCGACCTCATATAACATTAAAATCGGTTCAGGATTCAAAGATTGCGGTAAGTTGCACTTCTCCATGGAACCAGGTTTGTCGGTACTCTTTTGGCCATAAGGTCGAAAACTTGGATTTTTCATCAGGGCTCCTAACCCAATAACATATTCAAAAATCAGAACTACACCACCTTTTGTAGGGCACCCCCCCCCCTCATTAACTGGACTAATGGTAATATGAACCAAAAAATTTAGTGTTTTTAAATTTCGTTTCTCAAAGTTTCTAATAATTTTATTCTCTTTACAGATGTGCAATTGTTTTTATCCCTCCAAAACCTTTTTTTGTAAGGGAAAGTTTAAAAAATTGTCCCTACGGAATGTTACTTGAAATCCTATACGCCATATTTGCTTCATTCATCTGTTGATAAGTGCTTCTAATTTGTTTCATAATGTCTGCACCCGTTGTTTGACATTCCGCAAAGACAATTTCCCGACAATTTTCTAAACTTTTACCCTCAAAAATAAAAGCAATTGCACATCTGTAAAAAGAATAAAATTCTCTATCGATTGACATAATTATTTAGATATATGCTATCATTTAAAAAAATTATACTAAGCGTTGTCGGTGTTTTTTTATAATAAAAAGAAGATATTATTATGTATTGTATGTTTCGGAAGACACCTTCATAAACAAATTATATTCAAAATTTTTTTTCTAGCTCTTTTAGTTTTCATTTTAAACCGGGGTTAATGAGTGGTTGGCCACCCTGTATGTTAGGTTAGGTTAGGTTTCAATAGATTTTTTGCTCTGACTTTGAAAATGTGATAAACTGATAAACATATTCTAAAATAAAATTTTAGAATACTTTTTAAATTTTGAAATTTTTAAAAAATTATTTTGAAATTTTTGAAAAAAAATTTTGAAATTTTTGAAAAAAATTTAAAAAAAAATGTTCGCTGACTAAAAAAGTAATAATGATCGTAAAAAAATTATTAAAAAAATTTTTTACCACATTTCTGGTTGCCCTGAATCCAATACCTTTACATCATTTCAAACTTTTACCTATTAATGAAAATGGTAGTATAAAACCTACGCCCAGTGTGTGTGTGGTTTAGTGTCGAGTACAAAAACATTAATATAAAAATGAAAAATGCCTTCTTTCTAGTAAGTACGTTTCACAAAATTCTTCTCAACTCCAGTTTAAAACCTTAAACCTGAGGGTTTTATGTTAAAAACTGAGTGGGCATTAGTTTCAATTTACAGTGTTGGGCGAATTAAATAAAATCGTATTTGAGAATATTCCTCAATATTTATTTGTGCGGACTTAAAATCTACATAGTCTAAAAGCTTCATGATAAAACCTTTTCTGTACAATATAAGCTACAGCATTACACAATTCAATTTGTAACTTTAAATTGCTAATATAAAATTAATTTGTTTTATATTCCGTTTTCACCTGTTACCGATTGAATAAATAGCATTTTTGCCATTCCTTTACTTTAAATATTTTAATTAACTTTCGTTTTTTTAATTTTTAGCTTAAAAAGAGTTTGTTTTAATTAGAAATCTAATACTCGCCGTTAATTTGAAAAAAAATGCAAAATTGGTGGCACTATATCACTACATTTAATTACCAAAATACTGCAATTATGTTCGAGTGATTTATTTCGGCCCTTTTTCCCCATCAATAAAAGCGGAGTTACTCCAAGGAAATAAATTTTTAATTCGATTTAAGTTTGTCGTAATTAAAAGCGTGGGAGGATAGAAAAGAATGAAACATTTGTTACACTTGGGGATTTTTTAACTCTTTTTTTTGTGTTTCTACAAATATTTGCATATAGAGAGTCGGTGTAAATTTAAATTTGATAAACGAGAAATAAATGACTGAAAGAAAGTTTATAATTAAACGTCACGCATATTTGCGATAGATTGATGGTTTTCTCTCCTAACTTTTATATGAAACGTACAAGTTTTTCTCGTTTAGTCGTAAAGAAATAGCGCGCAAAGACAAAAAAACACAAATAATTAGGGCGTTTAGGCAAGACGAGATAAAATAAATGGGAAGATTTTTATAATTAGCCAACATTTGCCATTATATTCGAAATACGCTTTCGAAATCAAGAAAGGGGTGGCTTCGAGCCGACTTGCGGTTTTGTGCTAAAACTCGCTAAGTTTAAAACAATGGGTAGGAGCTTTAAATTCTGGTCGGAGAGTATTAACGAGGCCGATATTAAATTTTTATAATAAGTGTCGATGAGTTTAAGTCATTCTTATAGTTTAATTTGCTGCTTTAAGCTCTCGAAATGAGTTGGGAACACGTAATGTAAGCTTAATAATCTCCCAAACGTAATTTGCAGCATTTTTGCCATGTTAGTTGTAGCGCCGATGAGGGTAGAGAAAACAAAAGGTACTCATCCTCTCGCTCAAGATATCAAATTTTAATTGCTGAACTTATTTTTTCAAACAGTACACTAAGGACATTTTAACAACTCGTTTCCTCAACAGCTTCGAGTTTTTTAAATTACACCTCGTATACAGGGTGAGTCGCTATACTTATTTTTACTAAAACAATTTTTTTATTATTTATAATTCATCAAAAATATTCTTATGACTAGCCTGTATGCTGTATATAGAGTAAAAAACAATAATTTGAAAAAAAAATCTAATATGGCGCGAATTAAAAAAAGTTAACATTAAAAAACCAACAACATATTAACTAATCGAAATGGTGATTGCGGATTCGAAAGAAGATCAAAAGTGGCAATGAAAATGTTTTTACAGAATTAAAAAAGATTAACAAATAAAAAAGTTGTAGCTAAAAGAAGAAAACGAAACTTTTCGCTTTTTTCAGTTTTCGCGAAAACGCGTAAATTTATTCCAAGTTTTTTTCCGGATTATTTGTCAGCATCGAATTTAGCAACTTATCCAAATTTAAACCTATGATAAGCGCATTACAATCACCCTGTATACGGTATACCTACTTCCAATATTCGAAGTCCTAATCAAATTTTCTTTACTTTGACTACGTCAAAGTATTCAACTATTCAAAATTATCCAAAGAAGTGATTACGAAAGAAAATGAATCCGTTAAGCTCTTATTAAGCTCCCGTTTCGTAAGATTCCAATACTTACTATACAAATATATATATATATGAGACACTCTCAAGTGGCCTACTACAGGTAAATTATTTGCTTATGGTGTCTCAGATAAGTACGTCTAATATGGTCTCGTGCTCGTGATACTGTATAAGGAAGCCTCAATATGGAATAATCTACAATATACAGACTTTTTTAAGTGAGAGGTATACCCTGTCCCTCGTGGTTCTGACGTGGCCTTATTAGTTTAGCAATTTCGTAGAAGATTTGAAAATTACTTGAAGTACAAAATTTTTTTTCTCAACACTTCGGCAACTTAATGAACTTGATCTAATTTAATAATGCGAAAAAATCAAAAAATTGACAACCTCCAAAACCAATTAACGCCTTAGATGTATTTTAGCATCGGTGCGATTTCAAGTTCAAACACAGCGCGTTGTACAATACATCCGCCTAAGTCTTTGTTTCTCCCCTAAATCTGAATTAAGAAATTCTCATTACAGTAGTAAAAAAGGAACAAATAAGACCTATCTAAACTACTTTTGTGGTGTCGTTGGCCACGCCCCTTTACCCTTAACTCTTTTTATGCTCTTATAGTTTATGGGGCTTTAACAGCGAAGGGGGTATTTAAAGTATTAAATATTTGGCCCAAACAAATGTAAAACTACAAAATTGACTAAAATTACACAAATTGCCCCCTCTTCCCTCCGGGGGGGGGGGGGGGTATTAAAGTCTACAACTATCAGAAAATGTTTGAGACAAAAGTTATGGATTGCGAGCGTTATGACGTCTCAAACAGTAGTGGGTCTAAGGGTCGATTGTAGACATCTTGCCAAATCTCAGTGACTTTAGATGCGCCAAAGAGCAAGGGAGAAAGCGGTAGAAAAAGACGTTCAATCCGTGTTTTCAGGTTTGTGTGTTACGACGTAGTGCGAAGCTTGGGTTTCTGCACAGGTCGCAAGATTTGGCAAAACGTACGTTACTCGCTCAAAGTGAGCTCAACGGTAAGCCTGCCTTTGAGCGAATAAGGTACAGCCACATAAAAATTTATTGGGCACTAGTGAGTGGCAACTTTCTTCTTTTCATACACGTTTTAGCAAAGCATGACAGTCAAAGCGAGAGTGCTGCAACTATAAAATATTCCATTTGCTCAGTGCAGAAATTGCGAACTTTGGCAAACAACCAATAACTGGCCAATAATTATTTCTTCGACTGTACAACCGGCCCTAAGCATCCCATTGCCCATTAGTTATTACCTACACTACGTATTGTATTGAAATTTTCAAGAACTAAAAAATACGGCTGTAAGGACTGTCCGGCTTTTCGTTGGTTATGTTTAACTTTTCTCCTAACCCCTCAAATAAGGGTCGTTTTACTAACGAACAAAAAATGAAAATTACGATTTTCTCTAAAACTGCTTTAACAACTTTGAATCAATTGCGGTCTTCTTCTTTAATTCAAAGACCGTTGGTTAAGTTTTTACCAATAGCCAATAGGTAATTATAAAATTTTCGCCAAATTTTATTTCTTGAAACTTTTAATTAGGCATCAAAAAAAGAAAAATTACAGAACTCCAAAACAATTGTTTAGTCGTACAAAGTTTCAAAAATAAAATTATAAATTTGACGTGTAAAGTTGGGAAAAGTTACTTTTTGAATTTTTCATCAAGTGGGTTATGGAAACGATCCGACTACCCCACTTTTCTATATCGTTTATATAAATTATTTACAAATTCGAATATTTTTGCGTTACTATCACGCCGTTAGAACAATTTGTACGTTAAAATGCATTAATTCGACAATCCAACACCGAGTGTTATCCTTTATCGAATCTAAAGCTTAACTCCCCACCTCCCCCAACATATACAGCGAATTTCGTTTAACTGGCAACAGGGGCTTTTCATTAGCTTAGATGGGGAAATAAGTTTCTACGCAAAAGAAAAATTGCTACGCAATCGATACCCCCAAGCACCCATAAAAATGATTTAACGCAAAACTTGATATTGTAGGTGTAACTCTACACAAAATTTCAATAATTATTTCTTTTTATTTGCGCCGGATCGTCGTAAGAGCGTGTCGATCACGAAGGGACGTTTCGTCAAGGTGTCCTCTTACTAGAGCAGTGCCAAGGTACAGAAAAGCTTCATCGTGTTGCCGAAAAAGGAGCAAGCAGTACTGGAACAACCTGTCGAAAGGCGTCAACCATTTGACTCCAAACTTTGGGTGGTTCTGATGAAAGCACAACCATGTGTTACACTAACTTAGTATATTTGACACTTGGGGCATAGAGTAGAATTCTACCAAGGTGGAGGGGACTGGTGAGGAGAACTTTGTAATTTCTCAAGCCTTGGAATGGAACTAAACTAGTGCAAACTATTGGAAGATGCGGTGAGACTGCAGGGGATATAGGGTGAGTGAAGAGAGGGAAACTGGAGAGGAAGAAAATGAGGGGGGAACAAGAAAGGCCGATTCCCCGGACCTTGCAGTATTATGGGCCTCAATTTGGTAACTCAATATGTTAGACAAAAATAAAAGGGAAGGCAAAGACAGAACTTAGGCCGAATGGCAAAAATTTAATGGTTGCACAACCGTGTGCTGCACTAACTCAGTATATTTGACACTTGAGACAAGAAGAGTAGGATGCCATCGCAATGGAGAAAACTGGTGAGTAGAACCTTAAAGTTTCTCAAGCGTTGGAATGGAACTAAACTAGTGCGAACTGTTGGAAAATGAGGGCAGGCTGCAGGGGATATAGAGTGGATGACAATAGCGGAGAAGTGAGGGGTCGAGAGGGGGAAGAGGAAAGGGAGGGCAAAAAGGACTGCTTCCCCAGGCCTTGCAATATAGTGGGTATCAACTTAACAACTTGATACTCTACACAAAGTTCAATAATCATGTCTTTTTATTTGCGCCGGATCTCCGTAAGAGCGTGTCGATCACGAAGAGACGTTTCGCCAAGGTGTTCTCTTACTTAACCAGTGCCAAGGTTCGAAGAAGCTTCATCGTGTTGGTGAATTAAGAGCCATCAGTACTGGGACAACCTGTCGAAAGGCGTCTACCAGTTGACTCCAAACTCGTAACGATTCTGATGAAACCGGTTGTCAGTTGTCCGCACAATATGTGCTGCACTAACTCAGTATATTTGACACTTGAGGCAAAAAGAACAAGATGCCACGATGCCACCAAGGTTGAGAAGACTGGTGAGTAGAAACTTCAGTTTCTCAAGCCTTTAAAAGGAACTAAACTAGTGCAAACCGTTGGAAAATGCGGAGAGACTTCAGGGGATATGGGGTGGGAGTAAAAATGGGAAGGGGGAGAGAAGGTGACTAGAGGGAATGCTTTTCCGACCCTTGCAATATTATAGGCTTCAACTTGGTAACTCAATATGTTAGACAAACATAAAAGGGAAGACAAAGAGAGTACTTAGGTCAATAATGGAGAGGACTGGTGAGTATAACCTTGAAGTTTCTCAAGCCTTGGAATGGAACTAAACTAGTGAGAACTGTTGGAAAATGCGGAGAGACTGCAGCAGATATGGAGTGGGTGAAGTGAGGAGAGGGGGGGGCCTTGATATATTACAGGTCTCAACTTGGTATCTCAATATGTTAGAAAAAAATAATGGGGAAGGCAAAGACAGTACTTAGGCCGAGTAGCACAAATTTAATAGTCGCACAACCATGTGCTGTACAAACTCAGTATATTTGACACTCGAGGCAAGAAAAGTAGGTTGCCACCAAGGTCGAAGGGTCTGATAAGTAGAACCTTGAAGTTTCTCAAGCCTTGGAATGGAACTAAACTAGTGTGAGCTGTTGGAAACTGCGAAGAGACTGCAGGAGGTATGGGGTGAGAAAATAGAGGGGAATGGAGGCAGGAGGGAAAGCAGGGGGGAGCAGGGGGGAGCAGGGGGGAGGGGAAACAAGATTCCCCGGACATTGCAATATTATGAACCTCAACTTGGCAACTGATGTTGTTATGTTAAATAAAAATAAAGGGGAAGGCAAAGACAGAACTTAAGCCGAATCAAAAACAATTGAATAGTGAAATCCAGGGGCCCCGTAATTTTCTAACAATATTTTTGGTTTATCTGAAATACTTTAGCAATGTAATTCCTAATTTTTCGACTTTTGTTCTTCTAAAGCATCTCCTTTGGAGGCACTATCAATCCCTACTAAAATTCCTGAACTTCTTTTTAAGCCGTTAGACCCTAAATAACCAAAAATTTTCGGCCTAAGACCTCAAAAATAAATCCGAGCCTCTTTGCCCTTGTGGGTTATTTTAAATTTTTAACGGCCCCTAAAAAATTAGTTGACTTCGAATTTTCTCTGAAAATGTTCTCCGGGAGAACACAATAAATCCAAAAGGTCGGTTCATGGGAAGACCATCGCTCTTGGTCTCTTGGTAATAATAAATTGTAATTCGTAAGCTAAACTTACTCTGCTGTGTTAAACATTTTTGACATAAAAGAAAAATCGCATTTATGAAACTAATTAATGTCGTGGTATCAATCTAAGGTAACTACGAAATATCATAGTTCCCAGAGTGGCGAAAAACCTGCGTCGAATTAATAAAATCCTAAAAGCAAAATTACGTTCCCTTAAAAAAATACATTTAAAAGTAGGTAGGTACATCTTTTTTAATTAAATTAAATTAATTCAAATTACGCGAGCTTCGAATTAATTTTTATTTTCGCGGCACACTGACACGCGACATAAAATTCGAAAAAGTTCAAGTTGAAGTAAAAGAAAGACGTGTGAAAATTTATAATCGCGCGTCATTTTTGAACTTTGGCGAGAAAAGTTTGCAAGTTTAAAAGAAAGTTTCTTTTACGTAAACAAGGGCTATTTTATTAGGGGTAAAAAAAAAGGAAAATACTTCTATTTAATTAAAAATCCTTACCTTCGCCAAAAGTTGCGTGTCCCTTATACGTTAATTGAAATAAAATAATTACAAAAATCACTTTTTTAATTAAAATTTGCATTGTTTTCGTGTTATTTTTTTTAAATATTTAATTATTTTATAATTGATCAATAAACTTTTTGGTCATGTTTTTGTGCTTTTGGTGGGAAATACTCTTTACATAACTTTTTTTTTATATTTTCAAAATTTTATAAATTCGAAAAAGTTTCTAATAAGCAAGTAACATTTTGATAAGAAAGTTCGTAATTTAGTAAATTATTTAAATTAAACTTATACATCGCGTTGATCGTTTGTGGTATTGCAATCTGTACGGTAGTCAACGAAGTACTGGCGCTGTAAAAGCTCACTAGCGTTCTGTAACTGCTCATTTAGTGCTAATGCTGAAAAATTTGGTGGCTTATCCTTTGTACGCAAAGCTTCTCTCCAAATGTTTTATTGTCGAAAGACTAAAATCTGATTTTTTAACAAATGCGCGTTGTTACTTGCGCTCGCTCCTACCCCCCATACAGGCGACTTTAAACAAAAATATTTACGCAAAAAATTCGCGAATTTCCCTCACCTTGAGAAGCGTAAAGAAAAGTTTCTACCTTTTCGCATCGAATAAAAGCAAAAAAAAATTTTTTTTCTTATTTTTCCGCGCTCTAATTACTCGCCAAATTACACATTCGCATGATATTACGATATCATAAGTGCTGCGATTCATTTCGTATTTTTTTTCTGCTTTTTACAGCTCAATTAGCTGAGCTCGGCGGTATAAAAGGAAAAATTAAATATTTGCAGAGTTCAAAATCGTTTAAAAATCGTATTTTTCATTAATTAATAAAAAATTTAAAAAGGGCTTTGAAAAAAAATCGACGCTTGTTATTTACTACTCATTAAATGCGAATTTTTTAAAAACTTCTCCTTATTTGTTTCGAATTGCACTTAAAATTTATTGAAAATTTATAATAACACGCGTAAAACGAAAATTTGTTATTAAAATGTATTTTACGGAATGCGCGGGATGGAATAGCAATTGAATTTTAAAATTAAACCTCGGATAACACAAAAACACAGCCTACTCAAGTATTCAAAAATTGTTTTTCAAAAAATTACAAATTTACCGGTACGTAGGGTACGGCTACTTATCATAAATTTCGGTGTGAACTCGCACTCGATTAAAAGAGCGCACCCTCAATTATTTGAAACTGTTCCCCCTCGAATATCGTGAACCCCTTTTGTAAACAACGAAACGCATTAACCTGCCTTAGTTTTTTTATAAAGTGGCAAAAAAGGGCTGTACCCTGTACCCTGTACCTACCATTTAATTTGTTACCGGTGCTTTACATACATAATGTATACAGGGCGATTCCACCATTGGGTGCGCTTCTCATAGTACTAAAATTACTCGAGAATTCATCCGGCTATTTGTGCATGATGAAGAACTGTATTGCCAAAGTTTGCCCAAGACAACAGACTCTCCAAATAAAATAAGACTATTTAGCATAACAACATCGAAACTTAGACTGTTTATCTATGGAAGATCGTGCAGTTTGCGCTTTTCACCAAAAAGTAAGCCAACATTAATACGCCACGCCGGGGCTAAGCCTCTAGCTAGGCTAGCCTAGGTACATCTTCTAGTGCGCGAAGCAGCGTGCAATTTTACTAACTAAACGCTAAATGACAAAATTTTTAACAGTTCACATAGAAAAAACATTGAAAATTAGTAACAAAACCGACTGTCAAAATTAACTTGGGAGTGGCTCGAAGATGATTTTCTGCTCATTTTCAGGTTTTTCGCTTTTAACTCGAAAACTAAGCACTTTTAGAGAAAAGTGTTTCTGTACTAAAACCGATTCCATGCAATTTCCTACAAATTGTATTGATTAGATTTTTGGCTTATAATAAACGGTTTAGGCGTTAGAGAGCGTTAAAGTTTGAAGAAAATTCCAAAATCGGCCAGAAAACTATTTTATCGGTTTTAACTTAGAGACTACGCACTTTTAAAGAAAAGTGTATCTATATGAAAATAAATTCTATTCAATTTCCTACAAATTATATTATTTCAATTTTTTTCGTAAAATGAGCGGCTTAGGCACTAGAGTGCGCTAAAGTTTGCCAAAAATTCCAAAATGAGCCAAAAACTGTTTTATCTATTATAATTCAAAAACTACGTACTTTTAGAGAAAAGTTTTCCTATACGAAAACAAAGTCCATTAAATTTCCTATAAATAATATTTGTTAGATTTTTTCCCCAAAATAAACGGTTTAGGTGCTACAGCGCGTTAAAGTTTGGCAAAAATTCCCAAATCAGTCAAAAAACTGTTTTATCCGCTATAACTCAAAAGCTACGTACTTTTAGAGAAAAGTGTTCCTATACGAAAACAAATTCCATTCAATTTTCTTCACATTGTATTAATTGGATTTTTTCCGCTAAATAAACGATTTAGGTGCTAGAGCGCGTTAAAGTTTGACAAAAATTCCAAAATCGGTCAGATTTCTATCATCTATCAGTTCAATCGGCTATAATTCAAAAACTAGACACTTTTAGAGAAAAATATACTTATACGGAAACAAAGTTCATACCATTTTCAATAAATTAGATCCGCAAGATTTTTTTGTGAAATAAACGGTTTATGCGCTAAAGCGCGTTAAAATTTGACAAAATTCCAAAATCGGTCAGAAAACTGTTCTATCGGCTATAACTCAAAAACTACGCACTTTGAGGAAAAATTATTTCTACAAGAAAACAAAACCCATTCAATTCCCTACAAATTATATTTCTTAGATTTTTTTGTAAAATAAACGGTTTAGACACTAGAGTACGTAAAATTTTGAAGAGAATTCTAAAATTGGCCAAAAACTGTTTTAGCAGTTATAACTCAAAAACTAGACACTTTTAGAGAAAAATGTTCTTATCCGGAAACAAAGTCCATACCATTTTCTATAAATTAGATCCGCAATATTTTTCCGTAAAATAAACGGTTTATGCGCTAGAGCGCGTTAAAGTTTGACGAAAATTCCAAAATGGGCCCAAAACTGTTTTATCGATTATAACTCAAAAACTACACACTTTTACGAAAACAAACGCCATTCAATTTTCTACAAATTGTATTTGTTAGATTTTGGCCGTAATTGGGCGGTTTAGACGCTAGAGCGCATTAAGGTTTGTAAAAATTCCAAAATCGGCAAAAAACTGTTTTATCCCTTATAACTCGAAAACTAGACACTTTTAAGAAAAGTGTCCTTATACGGAAAGAAATTTCATACCATTTCCTATAAATTAGATTTGAAAGAGCTTTTTGTGAAATAAACGGTTTATGCGCAAGAGCGCGTTAAAGTTTGAAGTAAATTCCAAAATCGGCCAGAAAACTGTTTTATCGGTTATAACTCAAAAACTACGCCTTTTAGAGAAAAGTGTTACTATGCAAAAACAAAGTCCATTCAATTTCCTACAAATTAGATTTGAAATAGTTTTTCGTGAAATGAGCGGTTTAGACGCTAGAACGCGTTAAGGTTTGTCGAAAATTCCAAAATCGGCAAAAAACTGTTTTATCCGTTATAACTCAAAAACTAGACACTTTTAGAGAAAAGTGTCCTTATACGGAAACAAAGCCCATATCATTTCCTATAAATTAGATTTGAAAGAGCTTTTCGTGAAATGAACGGTTTATGCGCTAGAGCGCGTTAAAGTTTGACGTAAATTCCAAAATCGGCCAGAAAACTGTTTTATCGGTTATAACTCAAAAACTACGCCTTTTAGAGAAAAGTGTTACTATGCAAAAACAAAGTCCATTCAATTTCCTACAAATTAGATTTGAAGTAGTTTTTCATGAAATGAACGGTTTAGGTGCTAGAGCGCGTTAAAGTTTTGCAAAAATTCCAAAACCGTTCAGAAAACTGTTTTATCGGCTATAACTCGAAACCTACGCACTTTGAGGAAAAATTATTTCTATATGAAAACAAACCCATTCAATTCCCTACAAATTATATCTCTTAGATTTTTCTCGTTAAAGTTTGACAAAAATTGCCCAAAAACACCCAAATTAATCCTGCCACGTAGAAGTGGCAGACAGTCGGTTTCATTACTAATCTACAATGTTCATTGAGCCTGAATCGTTAAATTAGTACTTTATCGCTTAGTAAAAGTGAACTCTGCCTCACAAACCATAGAAAAACCTATCAACAGCCTGATGTCTCACAAAGGAAGCACTTGTTAAGATCATATAAACAGACAGGTGGGCCAACTAATGAGAGACAAAAATTTGAAAAATTTTATCTAAACTCCCACTTTGTTTGCTTTCTAAATAAGCAAAAGTAAAAATTTGAATAGTGTACAAAAAGCTTCCCTTATCTATTAGCACAAGGGCGTAAGCGAAGTAAAATTCTCTAATTTACAAACATAAATTAAAAACCGGGGCATCCTCTTAATTTTATTAGATATTAATGTATTCCTTCCTAAGGAAAAACTAATTTTCAACCCTTATTATATACTCCCTATGCAACATGAGGGCCCGAAAACATTTGGTATCTACTTATTC
Source organism: Malthinus flaveolus (assembly GCA_950108345.1). Taxonomy (NCBI): domain Eukaryota; kingdom Metazoa; phylum Arthropoda; class Insecta; order Coleoptera; family Cantharidae; genus Malthinus; species Malthinus flaveolus. The sequence goes on along the minus strand of OX467288.1, from coordinate 9,602,299 downwards.
GAATATCAAAAGCGAATTTAAGTGCATTTCAAATGCATCTAGCTCGTGAAGCAATTAATTTTGAATTATATGATACACTAGCGTACATTTTTAAGTAAAGAGTCACGGTGTATTAAACGAAATTTCTTCCCTTTATTTATAAGGGTAATGGGTGAATTTATTAAGTGTTCTTTTGTTAACAGACGTTAGTTTACGTACAAACTCGTAACTCGTTTGTTACGTAATTTGATTAATAATCAATAATAACGTTTATGGTTGTTAATGCGAATACTTCCTTACTCTTTTCCCATTTAATTTAGTATACCGGGTGTCCCATATGTACGAAACGCTTAAATGTCTTCAAAACTGAAATAAATGCAAATAGAGAGAAATATTTTAGATAAAAGTTGTAGGGGATCATTCTACCCTTCGTTTAAGTCTACTCACTGTTATACAGGGTGTCTCATATTTGTGCGATGCATCGAAGTGACGATTTTTATAATGAAGCACCACGTACCTACCTATATTTAAATTTTTTAAATCATTGGACACTTTTACATTGATAAGTTTATGCCATTTTTTAAATTATTTATTTATTTTAAAAATACCAATTTGTTAAGAGCCCGCGGAATGTCGTAATGAATGCGTTTTAGGTCAATTATGAATGTGGTAATTTTGAAATTAATTTTTAATTTTTTGTTGGAAAAGAATTAAAGGAATAATGCATTAGCAACAACACCACCACCGGCAGTACTTCCAAATACGGTCAATCAAATTAGGAATTATTATGTCAATATCATTTATGCCGGCATTCATTAATTACGGATTATACGGATGCTACTAAAATATAAAATAAAATGAAGAATAAAAGTACCATACAATCTTAAAAATAATGGCACTTTGAAATGGAAGCACTTCAAAAGGCTCACGTAAGATTTGTTTCGTTGGGGAGAAATTAAAGTAGAGAAAAAAATCCACAAAAGATAGACCGAAAGACCCAATTTAAAACTTTATTAATAAAACTTTTATGAAAAGGAGAGTTTGCGTAATTTTTACTAATAAAATCCATCAAAGAGAAAAAACTCCTTTTTCAATACTCCCTTTTTTTGTATTTTTGTTTAGTCCCGTTGTTTACGCCAATCTGACGAATAACAAACAGCAAGGGATGAGATTAGTTAAATGTTATATTGCGTAATCAAACTTTCGAAATAAAAAAAAAAGAAGAAAAGTAGGTATATTGTGGCATAATAAAAAGAATTTTCACTCCCTAATATAAGTAAGTATAGCCGTATAGCAATAAGTAGAAGAAAAACAAAAAACTTCAGTTTGCAAAACTTTCCTCATTTTCTTCAAAACGTAAAAAAATCGCCCGACTTATTAAATCAGATCGTAAGAAGGCACAAATCAAACTAAAATTTTCCAAAAAAACCGCTATTGTTACTAAAATTTTTTTAATTAAAAACCTCGTTCGCGCAATTTAAATTTTTCACCCCAAACAACTTGAGATGAAGTTTTCCAATTTTTAGGTCTCAAGATAAATCGAGATACTTTTTGCATTATTACTTACCATTTTTTTAAAACGATTTTACCTTAAGTTGAATTGCATGAGCCGTTTTATCTAAATGAATCCATTTTTCTTTATAAAATAATTTTCTAAAGTATAAGAACGCCCCACAGAGTCTCGGAGAGGGAATGGGAGCGAAAACAAAAAGCGAATCGCTCAAAGTATACAGGATGCTTACCGCTATATTCAACTCTCATGATCTAATTCAATTTTAAATTGCTACTGTACTCCTTTATTCTTTGCAAGTTTAATTATTTTGAGTTTCGCAAGGTTTAGGGTGTGGTTTTCCACCCTTCTTCTAGTTCCAAAGTAAGTTTTTAGTCAGTTTTATTTTTGACCAGCTCTTATAAACGTTTAACCATGAGCGTCATGCCAAAGTTGCTTTTGTAAAATATAATTTTTAAACTTTTCTTATAATCAAATAAGTAGGCAGTTTTATGATTTTTTCTGATCGAACCTTAACGGCAATTTCTCGTAAAAACTGCTCGTTCTACGTAAAAATTGAACATAACACTTCTTGTTGCAAATTTTATTACGAACATTTTTGTATACTACAATATTTGTCGAAAAATTAATAGTTAAGCAGATAAACGAGCTAAACCGCATTGATACAATTTCAAAAACATAATCGATACTTTTCATAATAACCACACACGCAAGCGGTGGCAGCACCGTGCAGACATCATTTGTCAAACTCAAAAAGTTAAGACATAACCTCACTTTGTAGAAGCAAAATAGTGAAATTTAACATAAATTTGTAAACATATTAAAGATGCGTTTATTCTACGCCCTTTTTAGACGAAAACACATGCCGAACGGTCACATACACCGCGGTAAAGATAAAATAATAAAAGCTGTCACCATAGAAGATTACTGCAAGTTGAAGCAAGATTTCGAAACCGAAGAACAAAACATGTTTTATTTACGCCACGCTTATTTAACACCTGTGAGTTTTTTTAAAAGTTCAAACAATAAATGATAGTTTGTAATTTTAGGAACAATCTAAAGGACACACGAAAGTTTTGGGAAGACGGCAAGAAAATTACAAGGCATTGCTCGGCAAGAAGAGGGAATTTTTTGATAACGTTACTGTCGAGGAACGCTTAGGGCATTTGAGGTATACAGAAGCTTGGGAATAAGAATTGTTGTGTATTAGAATAGTGAATTGAGTTTAATTTAAATAAATAAGAAGAAAATCGTATCGTGAGATTTAATTTTAATTAGTTGTTTATTGCTAAACTATGCAAAATTGGTTTTAAATTTTGCAGAACGGTACTATAAAAACCCACATTTAACCAAATTTGGATAGATGAATAAATTATACCCATTTGAAGTATCTTTGAACTATTGAAGTTGCATCTCCGTGAAATTTTAAAAATTGTAACGATGGTTATTTAGAACCAATTTCAAGAGCCGATTAAAGACAGCTTTAGAGCTATTTCTAACAATTCATGAAGCTTGACAAGGTTAAGTTAAAAAAATTATTTAAGTATGATTAAATAGGTACACAATTCATAAAGACCGTTCTTATGAACTCATTTCATCTCATTTTCATGTGTAGGTTGTGTGGTAAAGAAAAAGAGCCAACTGCCCACATACTACTCGAATGGGAAGCTCAAAGAAGAGTCCCTTTCTTTAAACTGCCAGTGAGTCCAATTAGCAAGCTTCTGGAGCTAATAAAGGAAATTATTAATAAGAATTGCAAGGTCAATGTAGGACTTTCATCTCACTTTAGCGCATAAGTGGTAATTTGATAGAGCGAGACGGCTGCAGCGCATGAGTTGGTTGGGAGGCAGCTTGGAAATATACTAAAACAATTAGTACAAACTTCTTGACGATGCAGGCTAAAAGAACATTGCAAATTCGTGATTAAACCGACCTCTGCCACTCCTCACTTAGGGGAGGCTCGAGAAGGGTGGGTTTTTGCTCGTTTTTCAGTTTTTTGCTTATAACCTGAAAAATACGCTCTTTTTGAGAAAAGTCTTGCTATATCAAAGTAAAATACATCAAATTTCCTACAAGTTATATCTCTTTAGGTTTTTTCATTAGAAACACGGTTTAAGCACTAGAGCGCGTTAAAGTTTCACAAAAATTCACAATCACTGATTTTCTTAGTTTATCGTTTATAACTCGAAAAATACGTATTTTTAGAGAAAAGTGTATTTATACAAAAATAACCTAGATTAAATTTCCTACAAATTCTATCTCTTAGCATTTTTCCATTAGACGAACGGTTTATACACTAGAGCGCGTTAAAATTTCACAAAAATTTCAAAATTACTTAAAAGCTAATTTTCTTAGTTTATCGTTTATAACTCGAAAAATACGCACTTTTAGAGAAAAGTGCATCTATACAAAAATAACCTATATTAAATTTCCTACAAATTATATCCTTCAGATTTTTCTGTCAAGCGTGCGGTTTAGGGTGGCTCGAAAAATTGGGCTTTTGGGGTCAAACTAAACCATAAGGTAGGTACACGATAAATTTAGAAACCAAAAAATTGCATTTTTTGTGTAGATTTTGAATATACTATAGCATACGGTCTTAAGTGCAGTATTCATGGTGGCAGAAGCCTTTAAAGCTGAAGAAAACTCGTACCGGGCGGTCCTCTACACTCGACACTAAACTTCAACGCGCTCTAGCGTCTAACCTAAACCGTTGGTCTGATGTAAAAAACTTCAGAGACCTCATTTGTGGGAAATTTAATGTACTTTAATTTTGTGTAGAAAACTATTTCCTAAAAGAGCTTAGTTTTCGAGTTATAATCGATAAACTAAAAAAAACAGTTTTTTAATCCAATTTTGGAATTTCCCTCAAACTTGAACGCGCTCTAGCGCCTAAACCGCTCATCTGAAGAAAACACCTAAGAAATATAATTTGTAAAAAATTTGATGTAGTTTACTTTTATATTTAATTCAATATAAAAAATTGACTACATTTTCAGCTGACACCAATCAGAGGCAAATTTTGCGATTTGAAATCGTGTCTTCGTTTGGATCCCCCTACACCTTTACAAATAAGGTAATATCAAAGAAGGTAAAGCATCATCATGCGTAACTGTAAAATATGTAGCGGACCACACATCTTGAATTACATAAAAATGCTTCCACCAACCACAATAGCCCGCTGACTCACTGTAACGCTTGTTCTAGGAGAAACTCTTTGTTTTCATAAAAAATTAGAAATTAATCGCACAACAAAGTTCACAGAGTTAACTTTAAGTGCCTTTTTTTTCAAACAGTCTCCTTCCACTTCAATTGTTATTAAAATTATTTATTTTAGAAGAAAAAAGTTGATAAAGTAAATGGAAAGGTGAACTGGAACTTAAGTAGGTGTGAAATTAAAAAGAGTGGTAACCTTGATGACAAAACTAGCCAAAAACTTGAAAAAGTTGTACACTTATCTGTGATTTACAAAGACTTCTCCGTTAAGGTGAGTGATTAAATTTCTATAATTTAACAAATTATATAACAGGTAATGCATAATTCATCCTAATCGATTAAAAAGTAAAAGTTCAACCATAAAACGCATAAATTACTACCTTAATAGTTTAATATTATTTTTAGTTAAAAATGAGGACTTTACTAGTGACGTGTGTTTTCGCCTTTGTGCTTTTGGAAGTTTTGTGTAAAAAGGACATGATGCGAAAGAGTATAGTTTACGACAAAAACACACCAGATGTTTTCTACTGTCCCATTCACAAGCCGACAGGCTTCGATGAAATGATCGTTAAGTAAGTATCGAAACGTATTGACTAAAGAAGGGTGCCAATTTCTTCTTCGTAGGGCAAGACCGTTGAAGAAATTATGCGAGTACGAAGGACAAGAATTGCCTGAAGACTACAAAAGTGACTGCTATAAAGATGTGGACGAGTCTGATTATGCTTGTAAAGAAAAGTATCGAATTATGGTAAGTTTTTGATGGTGTTAAATTGAAAAGCTTCTGCTGAGCAGTTTGTGGGCCAGAAGCAATAGCAATAGCAACACGGGAGTGTTGGCTTGAGGATTATTTTAAACGTATTTAAACACTTTTTAGTTTGTATCATACAAACCATATGTGTCCAAATAATTCAAGTGCCCCTAAAATGGCCCTTTTAATAGCATCAAACTACAATATTTGCTTGAAATATACGATAAAATGTTATTAATGAGTATTAACGAAGTTTTTATTTTTCAGACGCGTAATAAAAAGCTTCAGCAGGTGGATGTTAATCAGGATGTGGATTACTAAAGCTATAAACGAATAATAAATTACCAATTTTATAAATATTTATGCTTAATTTATTATAACATTAGGTGGTAGTTTTTAAATTTATTTTTTTATAATTAACAAAATATTGAGGTGCTTAACAAGGTGTTATTGTGTAATTCTACCTAGTTCGATAGTTTTAGACTTAGTAAGCACGTTCGAAACTTTACTTCTTACTTTGACAAACTTTTCGAGACTACTTCAATACCTAAATTTTCCCCCATTTTCTAAATTCTTTTATAAAATTGCAAATTTACCGACTGACTCTCCGATGACGATTAACGGTATGTACACAATCACGAGTTTATCGACGCCAACGGCGTTTTAATGTACTTTTGTGCTTTTCAGATGCGACTAAGTCCACCCGGTTCTGATGAGCCTTACGATGGTGCACGTTTGAAACGCTTTTTGGGTGTCGATAAGGAATATATTGTTAGGCGAAACGACAAAAAGACGATTTACTTGGAAGATCGATTGGGATAAATTTGGTTGTTGAAGGTTCATTATAACTTGTTACTAGTTCGCTTTGTTAATATTTTGATGTTTAGTTTATTGTACCGTTTTTAAAAAGACTAAAATAAATGGACTCACCCTGTTGCCTAAGAATTTGATTTGGACACACATTGCACGTTCAATCGCGTTTACAAAAATGCAAAACTGAAAACAAAAGTTTTGAATTTTTTCAGCGCTAACTTCACACTAGTTGCTAACGTCTAACGTCACGTACATAACAAAAACATAACCTCACATTTTCCTTTAAAATGAATTCGTTTGAAATTTAAAATAATATGAAAGATGAGTAGCACTCTCAATCTTGAAGAAGAAATAGAAAGTTTACAACACGAGGATTTATGCGAAATAACCCAAAGTACGCTACGACGTCTAATAGCGTCTGACCCACTATTACTCGACTTACCCGGAGACGTAACTAACGAAGAAGTTGTAGCTCAAGTAGCAGTTTTACATGGGCAAAGTATTACGGTGACTATCGTACGTAACTCTGAGACCCCTTTATCGGTTGTCGTAAGTTTGTGACTTTATTTAAACTATTTGTGCTCAATTTCAAAATTGTAGATACCGCAACAAGGTACGACGGTTCGTGATTTAAAACGCGCTATACAACGTAATTTTGACCTCAGACAACAACGTTTGAGGAGCAAAACAAAAATTTCTTGGAAGTACATTTGGAAAACTTACAATTTACAACATGGGCCCCACATTATGATGCTCGACGAAGAATTAGTAGAAAGTTATGGTGTTAGAAACAAATCCGAGTTGCATTTTGTTAAGCGCTTGAGGAAAGATGGTCGTTTGTAATTTTTAAGTATGTTTTCTGTGGTCAATTTCGTCCTTGCTCTGTCGTACGTAAACTGTGACTACCCTTGGCTGGAACAAATTGCAAGGCGTGAAGTATTGAGTAACGGTTGCTTGAACTTAGGTGTACCGAGAGATGTCGTAACGTCAAATCAGCTAGATCACATTTTAGTCGATCATGAGCATAAATTTTTGTACTGTTACGTTCCTAAAGTTGCCTGCACTAACTGGAAGCGCGTTTTAATGGTTTTAACTCACCGTACCAATGCAACAGACTTGATGAATATTCCAGCAAGTATTGCTCATGAAAACTCGTCCATAACACGTTTATCAGAATTTAATAATGAGCAAGCTCAGTTGTATTTGGATACGTATACAAGTTTCATCATGGTGAGGCAGCCATTCGAACGTTTGTTGTCAGCGTATAGGAATAAACTCGAAGATAACATGCCAAGTGCTAAATATTTTCAAGCAAGAGTAGGAAGATATATTATTAAAAACTACCGGCCGAATGCTACTGAGGTCGACTTAAGAAATGGCGATAATGTGTCCTTTTATGAATTCGTGCGGTATTTAATTAAGGAAGGGATGAAAAGTGAAGCTGCCAACGAACATTGGAAGCCTATCAGTGAGTTATGTTACCCTTGTTCGGTTAATTACACCTTTATTGGTAAATATGAGAAGTTCGAGGAAGATTCTAGTATAGTTTTGAGTATGGTTAATGCCACGAATGTCACGGTACCTCGTACGAGAGGCAGCCAAACGAGTAAGAAGTTGAGGCAGTATTTACGTCAGTTATCGATTACTGACATCGAAAAATTGTATAAAATGTACGAATATGATTTTAAGTTATTTGGGTATAATTTAGAAAATGTTTTGGGTTTTGATTTGGGATAGGAGTTTAATAAACAAAGTATATATTTTTCCTTATCATAAATCATTTCTACAAAAAATATTGAGCTAGTCTCATATTTCCATATTTGAGTATTAAGGCTTTCACGGCACGCGTCATTAGTGTGAATGGTTTCTGGGCTAATGGGACGTGGTCGAGAAATAAACCTCTCAACCACTACCCAGAAACCATTAAAACCACGAATTTCGAAAAAAGTACTCACTTTTATGGACGAGCTCGAAGTTTTCAAGTACGTAGTTCAAATGCACATTTGTAGTCCATACGTCGACTCGACAGTGCACTCTATGTTTGGCGTTTGAACTACTACACTATCAACACAAAAAATTCATCAAGTTAGAAGCAGACAACAGCCATGTTCGTGTAAGATCATTTTAATAAATTTAAACGTTGTTTTACATTAAAATAGAAGCGATGGAGTCGTTAATCGGATATGGAAGTGATGATGAATGTGACGAAGTTATTCACTCAAAAAGACACGTGAGTTAATTTTCTTATATTTATCACAATTAGGAATTGAATTAAAGAAGGTTGGACGATTAAATCATTTATATTGACATTTACTCGTTCAAAACATGGTGTTATACAACTAACTTTGACGTTAGAGAAATCGATTTTGTAGTAATTGAAGTATTTATAACGTTATAGTCGACATCTCAAGCCGACGTAAACTACGAGGAGGTGCAGATGGATCTTAGTGAGGTAATGTTTAGTATTGTTTATTTTAGTTGTATTCAATGTTCGATATCGGTAGCAGTTTTAATTGATCATAAAGACACTATTTTAAGTATTTAAATTTTTCTTTCATTAAGTTGACGATAAACTAAAGGTTAATTTGACAAAAAATATAGTGACCTTATGATTTTTAATGAAATCATCTGAGTGTTACTGTTATAAAAGACTATACTTCCTTGTTTTTGACGTATGATATTAACTCAATCTCTTGATATATTATTGGTAAAGATAGTGGTTTCGAGAATGACCGCATCATCCAATGTTCTGATTCTGAACAACTGCAGCAACATTTGGTGAGTACAGATTGCAATGTGAGCGCAGGTAACAACAGATAAATTATTATGTTTTTTTAAACTGATTATTAATTTTTTCTTTTTCTAAACGATCATTTTGAACTTTTCGAATCAATAACTGAAGCTTAAAAGGCCTCACGGAGTAAAATAAAATTAGGAAGTCTTTCAAAAACGTGGGTTTTTGAAATTAGTTTAGTTCATACGATAAGTTAAGCTCGAAAAACATAACGATTGTAATTCTGTATAGGTAAGACGACATTTTTCAACAGGAATCGAATGACTCGTCCAAATTGGATGGTCATCGCCAAACGGACCATCATCGTAAACGGAGGTATTCGAAGGACCGATCGAACTCCAAGGAGAGGGACCAGAATCAGGTAGATAAAGATAAGTATAGAAGATCGCCCGACGATCGATATAAAGGACGTAAAAATGAAGACGATAAGTACAAGAGTAAAGACGATAGAAGCAGAGATTATAGGAAAGATAGGAACAGGGAGGATAAAAACCGGTATAGGGATCGTAAATCGAGAAGTGACGAGTCAAAGGAGAAAAGGGACGATTATCGCGATGATAGGCGTTCACATAGAAATTCGAGTCGAGAAAGACATAGAAGTCGTTCGCCTAAAAGGACAGAATATAGAAATAGAAGGTCAAACAGCAGAGATCGTGGTCGCTCCAATTATTCTAAACGATACGATAAAACTTCGAGTAAAATGGATCGTTTGGAAAAATTAGGTGAGTGTCACGATTTGCCTATAATTATACAATTTAAAGAGGTAATTTTACAGGTATAGAATTGAACACGTCGAGCGCATATTCTGGCGCATCTTGCCCATCTCATGCAGATGATAAAGATCAAGATAAAAACAGATTTTTTATGCCGGGCATTACTGGACGTTTTACCGAGCAAATTCAAAGACGAAAAATGTTGTGGCAGAAAAAATCTGGTGATGAGCCTTTGACGGTTGCAAAACCAACTGCTGCTGTTGCTCCTGCAACACCAATGCCGACAACGAAAATTTGGCAAAACACGACTTTTGCACAAGACACCGATGGTGAGAACCGGAGCAAATTTAAGATTTAATTAATAAATGAAATTATTTCATTATTTGCAGGTAAAGTTGCCAATAAATTTAAGCGCCTCATGGGTATTAAAGGAAGCGAAACTGAAGTTGCAAAATCGGGGCCCGATACTTTGAAAAAGCAAGAAGAAATGTTTAATTCCATGGAAGCCCAGTATGAAGTTGCACGTACTGCTACTCATACGATGAGAGGCGTCGGTTTAGGATTTGGCAGTTTTCAACGATAAGCAATTATCTGAAAGAAAACCTTATATTGTTGCATGTAGATAAGTGTGAATTTTATGTAGATATAAATATAATACCCTATGTTATTAGTAGAGTGCTCAGAGGGTAAAAATGTCAAAATGCCCGCCCACATTGTGAACATTTTATGCTGTTGAGCATCCTACTAATAACTGAAACAACCAAAGTGTGTAGATGTAGAAGTGTACAACTTGTCAAGAATTGAGCCCTGAAAATGTTTACCGGCTGTCTACAAGGAAGAACTACAATTGAACTAATTACAATAATTGCGCATCGAAATTTTCACGGTCGTTCCTATTCTTGCCAAGGTGCACGTTTACTAACATAATTTTAATAACGTATTTAAAAAATTCAATTTGTCATCTTTTTTTAATTAATAAGATAATAGTATCTTTTAAGTAAGAGCATTAATTTAGTGTAATTTCGTTTTATTCTAATTGAAAATAAAAATATTTATCATTCGTAACAAGAATTTACATAGGATAAGAAGTATTCGACCTTTTTTAAAGCTAATTTCACATTTTTTCTCGTTATCTGACATTTTGGGGGCAAAAACAAGTTTTCTGTGTTTGTTTTTACCAACAATTGTTTGCTTATTAGTTCTAATAAATCTGATAAAATAGATAATACGTAAAACTTCTGATCGGTTTGTTGAGGCCCCCTTAAAATCATCTCTGTATCTTCCTTCATTAAATTGATATTTTCAGCATCGATTGTAATCCAATTGCTCTACAAAAGTAATTATAATTTAAAGTACAAATAAGTCTCTTCTTACCTTGAGACATTCCTGATGCACAGACTCGACTGCCGACCTTACACTATCAAAGTTGGCAGACTCTTTTAAACATATCGAAAGCAAAATAATGGACTTTACGGCTTCATCCAAGAATTCGCCATGACAGCCGTTGAAATAACGCGAGATGAAGGCATAAGAGGCAACGATGTTGGCTAAATTGAACTTAATCGACTTATCGGGCGCTCGCTTCTACAAAAAGAGTTATAATTTGCGAATTTAATACAACTCCAGTTCTTACTGTAATTTTTTCGAAAGGCGTAATTTCTGCTTTAATTTTTGGACAACTTTCTTTATGTTGTGTAATCGTATCGACATCTTCGACTTTACCATCGAACCGTTTCGACCACCAAGGCTCCCATCTCGGTACAAATTCCGTTATATCTTCAGATCTACAAAACTCCCCATCAGTTAAGCAAATTATTGAGACAGGAAAAACTACCTTAAAAAAGCTTCGAATTCTTGTCGCTCATCTGCAGTTAATTTTTCCCAAACTTTATTACAGTCGTCTAAATCTACATTAGCTAGACGTTCGCTCAAGTCTACACACTCGTCATCGTCGTCTGAATCTAAATCGGACTCGTTATCGTCACCTTGTGATTCTTTCATCCTGTTGAAAATTTCGAGCATCTTTTGTTTGGCTTCATCGTTGCTGTCTACGCAAGATGATAAATTTTCCATAACACAAGATTTGTAAAACGTTTCGGCGCATTCTATATGTTTGGTAGATCGATAACACGTTACCGAACAATAGTTAACGTTGCAACGAGGGCAAGTGTACTTTCCTTGCTCGGTTAAGCACCTAAAAATTAAAAATTGGCTAACGACACTTAATGTTTAAGTATTTTTACTTACAAATTACACGTTTTAGGGCTGACTTCGGCGATATTCATATTTACAACTACAGAAATAGTTAAAAATATTATTTTTCAAACAACCTAACCTCAAAACAGAAAATTTTTGACATTCACGTCTGTAAGTTCGTAAGTTGTGGTTGGTATTAACTGGTAGTGTCGTAACAAAAGTTGGTAGAACTGGCAGTTGAGCTGTCAAATTCGGGTTCAAAGCGTTAGTTTCGTTATCTTTGATTTGTTTTGGATTCCGAGTCCGTAATGTGATGAAAGACGCTAAATTTTGATTATTGTTTTAGGTTAATGTAATGTTTTTAATTCTGTTATAGTATTTGTTATAACAGAGAGTAGCAATGGTGAGAGGTAAAGTAAAATTTAACGCAGCATCTTAATTGTTTTACTAATTGGCGTGTGCTAAAGGGCGTCGTTTGAAGACAACAGTTGCAAATTCAATGGAGATAAATTGTTATTCTCCTAAAGGAAAGAACGAGCCGTTGAAGAAATGTAAGCGGAAATTGATTACCCAAAACGATCATTGCATTACGGACTATTTCAAGGTAAACTTTTTAACGTCCCCTCACTCCTTGGTGTTGTGTAACTAGAGTAATTTCAGATTAAATCGGAAGAAAAAGACATCAAGCTTCCTCTACCAATTGATTGTTCCGACGTAATTAACTCGAATTATGCTATTGGATTAAATATTGAAGGTTAGCTCTTATTTTTATTTGATGTTACAATATCAATTCGTTTGTGAGGATTCGTCAGAAGGTGCATTGGGGTCTTCGTTTTCTACTTGTATTTTATCGAAATCGGCGCTAGTTTTCTTGTTCATTATTTGGTCGAGGTCATTCACTTCATTACAAACTGTTATCGCTAGTTTTTTCGTTGAAGTCAACAGTTGAGCGTACTCGCTTTCAGCTTTTGATATTGTTCTATCGTAACTTGCCTTAGTTTCAATTCGTTTACATAAACTTCTGTTTAACTAAAATATCATTTGACTACACAAATTTAAAACTAAAATTATAAGGTTACCACTGCAAGTTTGTACGTAATTCGTTCAATTTCGGTTTGTAATTTTACTTTTTCTTCTGTTTGTTTTTGGATTAGTAAATTTAAATCCTCGCTTTGAGATTTTAACTTTGAAATACATTGAACAATCTCATCATTTTGTTGTCTTAGTTCAGATCCTGTGAATGACATTCTTTCATTACGACCTGGTATTTCAAAGAAATCAGATAATTTTGGGATAACATTTTTAAAATTTTACGCGAAACTTGAAATTTTGATTGATTTGTCAGTCTGACAGTGTTGTTAAATGAAAGCCCACTTACATGTGTCACTGGCGCTTTCAGTCTAAAAATGGCTTCTGTGAGAGTTTTGCCGTCGAAAGGTAAAGTCTACAAAATATGAGACCTTAGTTTCAAAATCTCGAGGTCTGCAGAGATCGTTTCAATAATATTTTCTTTCAGATGTAACAACATTTAAAAATGAACACAACAACGTATTAGTTTCTAGTCCACATCGCATCGAACTACATCCTCAAATATTAAAACTAGAAAACAACAAGTCTGACTTAAAGTAAGTTTTAAATTTAGAGCAATCTTAAAAAAACTAATTTGTTAATTTAGACAAGGTAAGACAATAAAAAAAACTAACAAACCTGCCACTTTAACCGAATATTTTCCTGTGAGAAGATCTGTACGTAAAACGAAACAAACTGTTTTGGAAGAAAAACAAAAATTCTTGGAAGATGTACTGAGAAAAGGTATAGAAGATGGAATGTCTGTAAGTTACGAAATTTTCAATTAATTTAAGAACTTTTGTACACGGAGCAATTTCAGGTTCATCATTTCGATGATAAAGGTCGAGGTATAGTTGCAACAAAGGCATTCTTTAGAGGCGATTTTGTAGTCGAATATAGTGGAGAGTTACTCGACATGACACAGGCTAAAAAGAGGGAAATTAGATATGCTCAAGACTTAAATACGGGCTGTTATATGTATTATTTTAAACACCAGAATCAACAGTATTGGTAAGTTTGTTCACGTAACGAGCGTCGCCAAACTAACGCCTTCTTTTAGTGTTGATGCAACGGCCGAAACTGGAAGATTGGGAAGGTTAGTGAATCATTCTAGAAATGGAAACTTAATTACACGTACAGTTGTCGTCGATGGTTTACCAAGGTTAGTGCTTATTGCCAAAGACGATATAAAAATTGGCGAAGAGCTTACGTACGATTATGGAGATCGTTCGAAGGAATCTCTAAAGAATCATCCTTGGCTGGCTTTTTAATTAAAGTTGTGTTTGAGTTTTCACACATGACACATTGTACACATTTTTAGTATTTATGTTTAGTTTGTTATTATAGTATATTTTAACGGCGCTGATGTTTACAAAAAATTCGTATTTTCAAAGACCAAAAATTTACCAAATTAGTTCATTGGATCGTTTCAAAACAGTCGTAACTAGAAACTTTTTGGTTAGGCTCAGTTGGAGGAGGAGGATTTGAACTGTTTTGAATTGATTTATTTTAAGCTTTTTTTTAGATATTTTAGTTACAATTTTAATGAGAGATTTGTTTAAAATTCGAGCCCTCTGGCGGTTATGATTTTTTTCAACTGCCTAAGGGCTTGATTTTTTTTGTCTCAATTGTTAATTTTGAGCAATTTTTAATAATATGTAATGCACTTAAGAGATTACAAATAAAAACAATGAATTTAGGGCTAATGTGTTGTTTAAGGCTTATGAGCTATAAGGTACAGGCCAACAAACAAGAAGATTCCCTAGAAATGCGCAGAACGGGAACGGAGACGGCGTTCGGAGAAAGAGAGGTTGATAGTTAGTAATGTAAAGTTGACATGGGTACAATCCACACTTTGCCTACTGCGCACTGAAGGTTTTAGTGAATCTTCTCATTTGCTGACCTGTACTCCAAAGACATTTCCAAAACCATTTCTCCAAACCTCATATGACAAGCTGCAAGCTTTTGACGTATATGTACGCCACAGGCTTCAAATAATATGCCGAAACGTTATACTTTCTCTCCACAATGTACGTTTCCACTCTCTAATCTGTTTAGGCCTAGGAAGAACGTCTAGTCTTCATTTTTCACTTTTCTAACCTTTAACGGTGCTTTTGATTTCGCCAAAATTGGTATTATTGGGTGCAATGAATAGAATAGCAAGGGTGATTCAAGTTTCTGTTCAAGATAGTATTTGATAGGCTACAACTGGACTCGCATCCTCGCATAGCGTCAGTGTAACTTGTAAGATCAAGAAGTGAACAACTGAGCGCAATTTCTACTTTAGGCTAGGCATCGAGTATTGCGGCTTTAGGCCATTTGTGTAAACTTGAAGCCCCCCCCTTAGGCTTCAAATTTTCTTTACAGTGTTTACGAGTTCACTTCTGGTTCATCCTACTCACTTCCTCCTTTTTAAGCTTCCCCGAAGCTTAAACTCTTCACCTAAAACTTCCGACACCTTTTTCACAAGTTTCGCGTTTTTATCCAAACTTTACGCCCGCACTAGAACCTTTTAAGGCCTTTCTGAAGCTTCAAATCTCTTTTTGCGTTAATCGATGGCTTCTCCTGGCTTAAGGTCGTTTGTTTGAACTTTAAACTGCTCCCACAGGTTTCATCTGCGGAATTTAAGCACCTACCACTTCAGAGTTCTTCGCTACTCACTTCTAGTTTCTATTAGAGGGCCTAGACGCCCACAGGCTACTTCTTCAGAACTGCCGTCTCAAGTTATTTCAACTCTTCTCTAGAGCTTCTTTAAGCCTTCACTTCTGGCTTTGAACTCACTGTGAGTTACAATTGTACGAAATAAACATAGAAAAACGATTAATCGTAAAATGTTATTGACTCAAGGGCAATTTTTATTTTGTGGGGGCAAAATTGTTCAACGATTAATACCTATCAATTTTTTGAAGAGGTGTCATATTATCAAATGGCTTATCGCGTAAGTATTTATTTATTTATATTTGGGAGCAAATTAAGTAATTATTACTTATACGAAGCGTTAACCCAAAAAAGTTTAAACCTTGACATCGATTTTTATTGAACGCAATCCGCGTAATCGCATATTTTATCATAAAATACTACAAATCTTCGAATTAGCATAAATAATATTTTATGTTAAATTTTATTCATCTTATAAATAATTCGACTTGATGAAAAGGCGAGTGAACGCGTAGTATTTGTTGCGAATTAGTAAGAAAAACACCTTCGATTGAGAACTACTTGAGACTATTTCATATCGCTCGTTTGAAAATTTGGTATCTTTAAAGAGGTATTTTATCAAATTTAAGAACAAAATAATCGCCAATAGTTTAACTTCGTTATTATAAACAAATAAATATCTAAAATATATTTATTTGAGGGAAAAACTACAAAATTTCTACTACGGTATAAAAATGAAAGTGTTCGAATGGAGCGTTTTAATGATTTTTTTCAAGTTCACTTTCTCCAAACAACCCAATGTACTTTTAATAATTGCAGACGATATGGTAAGTCGTAACTTTCTAGTTAATTTTGCAAACTTCTCTAAACCTGCTCAAGGGATGGAATGATGCAAGCTATCACGGTTCGAATCAAATTCCAACTCCAAACATCGACGCTTTGGCTTTTAACGGAATTATGCTGAATCGCTTTTACACCCTTCCTTCATGTTCCCCTTCAAGATCGGCCTTATTGACAGGACAATATCCAATTAGACTCGGTAAGTTAACTCCCTCCATTAGAGGAGTACCTCAGGGGTCCATATTGGGCCCGTTATTTTGTTTAATTTCTCGAATATTACATTAAAAATTGTTTAGGCTTTCAAGGAATGCCCTTAACGGCTGGCCAAAACCGCCATTTACCATGGTCCACGGTTACCCTACCACAGAAACTTAAAGAGTTGGGATACACAAACTACCTAATAGGAAAGTGGCACTTGGGGTCAGCTTTTAAAAACGTGACACCAACAGCTTTGGGATTCGACTACCACTTTGGTTATTGGAACGGTTATATTGGCTACTTTAATCACCATGCCGAAGGATACGTGAGTATTAAATTAATTTAAACGGATGTTACTGAAATTATTGTAGAACTCTTCGATACCAGGTTCCTATTTGTCCGGTTTGGACATGCACGAAAATTTCAAGCCAATACGCGCAAACGAGGGTCAATACGCCACAGATTTATTTACGAGTCAAACAGAGAAAGTTATAAACAAACACGACGGTAGCAAACCGTTCTTTTTAACCTTAGCCCATTTGGCACCACATACGGGTTTTCAAGAGGCTTTAGAAGTTCCCAACGTGAAAGAGAATGCTAAGAAGTTTTCTTATATTGCTAATCCAGCAAGACAGTTATACGCAGGTTGAAATTGATTCTTTTTAAAGAAATAGTCTGCAATTCTTTTTAAGGGATGGTTAGCGAATTAGACAAGTCTGTTGGGCGAGTGATGAAAGCTTTAGCAGATAAAGGAGCTTTAGATAACACGCTGGTGATTTTTATGTCGGATAATGGGGCACAAACTGTTGGTATACATGAAAATTTTGGTTCCAACTGGCCTCTACGTGGGGTGAGTCGCAAAATAAATTTTTTACCAGTTTGAAAAGATCGGAAAGTACTTGGAATTTATCAGAATATTTAACTTTTAAGTTTACGCTCGATGACGTCACTTGTTTGGTGTAGGCATCGTCTCGTCTTAAGTTTTCGAGCCAAACAAGTGACGTCATCAAGAGCTTCACTAAATTTGTTGCAGCTCAAATTTACCATTCACGACGGAGGTGTAAGGAACTTGGCCATAATGTACGGTCCCGGACTACAAAATAGAGGCGTCAATAACGATTTAATGCACATATCGGATTTATTGCCTACAATTTATGCCGCCGCAGGTAAGTTAAATGACCTACACCTTAATAGATCTTATACAGACCGATTTAGGGGGCGATCCGAGCACTTTAGACAAAATCGACGGCATTAATCAGTGGGACACGTTGATTAATAATGCCAAATCAAATCGCCACGACGCTCTACTAAACATCGACGAAGTTAATCATTGTTCTGGATTCATTGGCGAAAGTGGGCGTTACAAATTAATCAACGGTAAGCGCGCATCTTTAGTGTAAAACCTAACCGAGCCATTTTACAAATTTGCAGGTTCGTCGGTGTTTAAGGGTTACGATTTATACTTTGGTGCGAGCGGAAGGGCACCTAGGAATCCAGCTTACGATCCATCGGCAGTAATTAAAAGTGACGCCAATAGGGCAATTGGTGGAGATTTAACAATAAGTAAAATTAAACAATTGCGAAGAACGGCAACTACGCCCAATTGTAGAAATCCCCTCTTAATTCCGCATACGTGTGCGCCCAATCAATTTTGTCTATTTGACTTATTCACGGATCCCTGCGAGACCACCAATATAGCCAAGCAAAAGCCGGATATTGTGCATGATTTGAAGCAACGGCTTGTCGATTATTGGAACCAATTAGTACCACAACCTCATGTCCTTATTGACAGTCGGGCTAATCCAGCTCTTTGCAACGACAATTGGTTTACGTGGTTGGATAGTGATAATTCTGTAGAAGATTGCCCGGTGGTATTATAAAGATAAAAGTATTAAGTGGCTGTTCTACACAAGAAGGAATCGTCCGTAGTCTACCCGAGTCTGATGAGGCGATATACAGGGCGGTACTGTGGCACAAAAGTACGCTAAAATCGATCTTTTGATATACAGTGTGCCAATTGAGATCTGCGACATAGGGTTTTACCATGTTAAATTAAACAGTTGGAATTATTGGCTCATCTAAGTATTTTAAGAGAAAAACTTCACATAACATTCTCTTTAGTTTTTCCCTAAAAATAATTAGGGGGGCCAATAATTCTAACTATTTAATTCAACATGGTAGAACCGCATGTCTCAAATCTCAAGGACGTTGTAGGTCTGTAATTAGATGATACAAAAAATAATAGTTTGAACTTTACAACTTATACAAGGTGCTTTAAGAAAACGATGAAATGTTGGGGTAAATTTTGTTTGATGTATCACCCTATAAATTTTGAGATAATCGAGTTCGACAGAAACTTTGAAAGAATTAGAAAACGTATGAAGATTTGCTCGTCTTAAAAAAATCCCTTCCCCCTTCCTTTATCGCCCCTGTGGACAATTTACAACAGTAGACTCATTAGTTTCACTTGAAAACCTAATTTTATTGTTCTCAAGTTTTTAATGTTAAGCAGTGTTGCCAGATTATTCGTAAAATTGTAAATATTTTGAATAAACCAGGTTTAATTACAAAATGTGTTTATAAAGGCACATAAGAAGTTTGTTCAACAATTTAGGAATATTGCGGTATTTAGGTATGTCTTTTGTGGTTAATAATGGCCTGCCGAATTAAAACAAATTTGATTCTAATCGTTCCGGAAGGTTTTAATACATAATTAAATAGATTTGAACACCATGAACAATATTATTTAATTAAAAAAAAGGAGAATAACAAAAAGAAGATGTCATTTAATAGTAAAGTAATCACAATTTGGTTCTTAATTTTCGTAAAATATACTTTCAAGAAAGTAGAAACAGTAAAACGTATGTCTTATATAGTAACAAATTTATAAAAAGTTTCAGAAAATAGATCCCTTCAGCTTTTCAACAATAAAATCTCAGTGTAAAGAATTAAAAAACTTAAATCTTACGACGTATTAATTTTTTTTTTTACTTTTGTTGATCCAAAAATGCTTTACAGCATCTCAAACACTGTTGAAAACAGGTCTCAAACCCTTCAGCACCATTATCCTATAAACGTTCTGCTATTTTAACAACAAACCTTTTAGTAAATTAGCGACTTACGAAATACGGATCTCGAATAATTTTAGCACCTTCGGGATCGTAGTCACCCAAGCGCATAATCTTAGCCCTGCTACTGGATCCTTTCATCTTATTTAACGCCGTAATGTTATCGTCGTCCATGCCGAAAATATAATCGAAAGTGTCAAAATCGATCTTCTCCAACTGGAAAGTTACAAGTGTCAACAACCTCAAAATAGTCACGAGTTGAAAATTTTCAAAATTTTACCTGCCGAGCCTTGCCGTGATAGTCGAGCTTGTGTCTCGAAAGCGTGTCTCTTGCTCTACGATCCGGAGGGTTGCCCTCGTGCCAACCACCAATAGCTGCACTATCGGTTTCCCACAGATCTTCGATTCCTTCTGTTTTAATCAGGTGCTGAAAAACGGCCTCTGCTATTGGCGAACGACAAATGTTTCCTAGAAACAATTAAGTTACAGGCAACTGGAACCAAATCTTAAAACTCAATAATTACCCAAGCAAACAAATAACACTTTTTGTACATCAGGCATTTTGTTATTGTTCAAAATTGTTGTTAAAATGGTTTATTTATTAGTTTATTGTTACGAAATATTTAAAAATTGTTTAATTGTGTACGTGTACATGAGATTAGCAACTTTTCGAATTATTTAGTCGAAAAATGGCTACTGTCATAAAACTCATAAAACAACGAGGCGCTTACAATTTTCAAGGTCGATAATACAGGGTTCTTGAACTTGTATTCCAGGTGCGAACTCGCACTTTTAGTACAACTTCTCATAAAATTTACGATTTATTTGTTATTTTGGTATTAGGCGAATTGGAAAAAATGTGTCGAGAGTCATTTTCCACCTAACTTCTCAAAAATCCCACCCCACGCTCCCTCTTTTTAATTTTTTGGGAGGTTCGATCTGTTAAAAATTATTTTGTTTCCAAAAGTTCGTAAAACTATCACATACGAAAAAATGTTTCAAACAAAAATTGTTTGCCACTTAATTCTCTACAAATTTGGTTGCTCAGTGGTCACATTTTGGAGTTGGGTGCAAAGGTGAGAGGTCCAGAAAACGCCCATCTCAAAAATTCAGTGTAATCGTTTCAAGATTTTATTTATTTGTGAGAGCCTGGCTACGCCAATATTGATTGCAGGTAGTAGGTCCCAATAGAGACACATTTTAGTAGTCATGTTTAAAATAATAAATTTTTATCTGTGATAGTCGATAATGCTTTTAGAGTGCTCTAAAAATGATTTTTTTTCTAAAATTTAGTAAGTATTAGTTTTACCTTTTTCATCATTGTACCTTTAGACGACTACAGTTAGAGCCTTAATAAACTCACTACAATTTGAAATCCACGTTTTAATAAATACACAATTAAGATTTTAGGTAGTCATTCACAAATTTTTATCACTAATAAATAATTTTGAGTTTTCAAAAATCTAATAATTTCACATTTTTTAATCTTTAGGGGCTGTAGCAGGGTGTTATAAACTCACTATCGCTACAGCTTTTATTAGGTACAAGTTTCACTAAATATACATTTAAGGCACAATCGTATGACTAAAATTACAAGTTTATACCTCTATCTTTACTAGATAAGATAAGGAATTTGAAACCGCCAAAAGTTGTATTTCCGAAAAAGTCTCAAAAACTGTGCTATATGCGAAAAAAAGTATTCAATAAAATTTGTTTGTTACTTAATTCTCAAGAGATTTGGTTCTTACACATTTTGGTGTAAGTGCAAAGATTAAGGTACAAAAAGCCCCAAAATGCAAATAAGCTGAAACTGCTATAAGTTACATCATTTTCAACAAATTGCTCGATTTGCGGGTTTATTTTCAACCCTTACCTTTGGACTCAAATAATTCTACAAACTCTTAAAATATTTAAAAAGATATCAGAAGTAGCACCAAACAATAGTGTGTTCAGAAGCTCTCACTAATTTTAAAAATCTAAAATTATACGGAGTGTTTCCATTTGAAATGCTGATCTCATTTACGGTTGAACCTGAAGCCAAAATGTAAAATGTTTGGTATCACTAGATAGATAATTATTTTACAATTATTCAAAACCACTTAAAATATACAGGGTGTTGTATTTAAAATAGAAAATCTAACCCCATTTCCGGTTAAACCGAAAGTTTAAATTTAACATGTTTGGTATCATTTGATAGCTAATTTTACAATATTTAAAATCTTCGATTCTCTGTTTGTTTTATTTTTATTTATAACTGCGCAGACCTGAGCGCCATCTGGTATTAGCTAACTTTTCCTCACACTTCGAAGCTCGAGTACAATACCAATACAAATGGTTTTGTGCAACACCTCTTGTGTCGTGTCTCGCAAGCTCGCAAGTACAATAGTAATCAAGTTGCTTCTTTATTTAGTAAATATACACTTTAAACTAGTGAAATGAAAAACAACGTCTATCTAAAATTATCGTATCTTTTTACAAGTTTTCTTAAGCATCCAATTTAAATTAATTCGTTCGAAAGTGTTTATTATTTTTGCGAAATAACAGATTAGTAGGTCAAAAACTAAAGTAGTAAATAAATCGCAATCGATTGTTTTGTGTCATTGAGATAAGAACAAACAAGGGATACGAAAGTGTCAGATTTTCAATAGTTTGTAATTAAATTTTGGTGATTTGTTAACAAAAATGAAGTTTCAATATAAAGAAGAACATGCATTCGAAAAGAGAAAAGCCGAAGGCGAAAAAATCAGACGAAAATATCCAGATCGAGTTCCCGTAAGTAGAACGAATGACAGGGCGATTTTCTAAAATTTACACATATTTTGGACATCAGTTTTGTAAAAGTTTCCCAATTGGGCATCTAGGTGCATTTTCTATTTTTAATTTCACCGATCTATTTTTTGCGCAGTTACGTCGTAATGTTGTGATGGTTGTCGATGTGACGTTCCAAGGTCATATCTTTGTTTTTATTTATTAAAAATAAACAAAGCCAAATTGCAAAAGTAGGATAAAAATTAATATTTCGTTCTTAGGTTATAGTCGAGAAGGCCCCCAAAGCTCGCATCGGCGACTTGGACAAAAAGAAATATTTGGTGCCATCCGACCTTACCGTAGGACAATTCTACTTTTTAATCCGTAAAAGAATCCATTTAAGACCAGAGGACGCCCTATTTTTCTTTGTTAATAATGTGATTCCACCGACATCGGCCACAATGGGATCTCTTTATCAGGTAATATGATGCAATGTTGTGCTTTGCTTATCGGTAAATTATTTTATTCGAATAGGAGCATCACGAGGAGGACTCATTTCTGTATATTGCTTACTCTGACGAAAATGTATATGGAGGGTCTAATCACTAATTTCTCGCTAGGAACTTTCTTAAAAATTATCATGTAACACCGAATGCAAATTATATAAAAGTTATTAATGTTTAGTTTTATTTGTGAACGACTCTTATAGCTCTAGCTGATTAGTTTGGTGTCGCTAATTATTTATTAATTTTAAGTCGCTCGACGTGAATAAAGAATTATGACTAATTAAACGTTAAATTTTAATTTAATTATTTAAATCTAGGTTTGTTATGGGCTTCACGAATATAATCTTTTTTTTTCATTTTAAAAACATTTAATAACGTTAGTGTTTGCATTTTGTCGTCTCTTAGTTTTATATAGTTTCTAAGAATGTGTATGGATTAAGTGTAAAAGTAAAAAAAAAAGTATTATAAGTTAGTTGAGAGTAATAAAAAAAAAAAAAAGTAGTTGCTCTTTGCTTTTCATCAGACTTTTCATAATCACCCAGCCAAATTAGACACAAAATAGATGGTGTTTAAGGAGAAAAAATCCAAGAGTTTCGAAAATTGCCATATTTGTTCGTTGGAACCTGCAGTATAGCATACTAAAAGTCCCGGATGGTGAGGGGGAACTGTTTAAATGCGACTTTCTCGTTTTTTGCAAATAACTCGCCTCCTATAGACCGTACGTTGATGAAGGTTATTATGAAAGTTGTAGAAAACATTATTAGCTACAAAATTGATTATATGCATTTTTCCATAAATTTAACCCATTTTCAGATAGAGCGCGGAGAAGAAGTTACAGTGAATTTTTAAAGATGCATAAGTTTCATGAAAGCAATTAGTCATCGAACTTATCCACTCATGGATAATCCGGCACCACACCGGCACTGCATTAGATAGACTAAAGATGTAATTAAAATTTTTGTTCTACTGCTGTTTTTATCTGTAAAGTCATGTGCTGGCGTTTGCATAAAAAATATGCGAGGCGAGCACCTTGTATAAATATTTGAATCGATCATGATGGTCTGGAGCTTTACCTGTTCACACAGATGGATTTTTGGTTCAAATTATTAGAAAATGAAACGCAGCGTAATAAAATGATAAATATATTTGTTAAATAATAAAAACATCACAAAATTTGACTACAAAAATTGATATAAAGCTGTAGGTACGACTGTATCTTAAGTATAATACTAACAAATTTGAGGAAACATTGGTAAAATATTTTAAGGGCTAGAGAGGTTTTTTCCTGAAGCTGTTTTCAAAAATCTAGGGCAATAGATATAAATTTCAAGTGAGCAATGCTAGTTTTGATACTGCTTTAGTAGAAGTCCTACGCATATTATAGAGTATTTCTTTGGTTTAGGGTTTATTTCGTTAGTTTAGCTAACTAACTATTTGGATGATGTATAAAAACTATTTTAAAAAGTATTTCTGTGCGAGAGTCTACTTTTTCTTCTCTTGAATAAATAAGCCTCGAGACTCCAGTCTTCTCACTTGGCTAAAATTCCTAACTTAATTTTAATACTCGAATTATCCGGTAAAGTAAAAACCCATTTACGAAGTGCAGTTAACAAGACCGAAGCCATGACTAAAATAGCGCCCCCGACGGAGTAACGATTTGGGACTTCGTCGAAAAACCAAACTTGCCATATAAATGCAAAAACAATATCGCTACTACGAGCTATAGCCACAGGACCGGCCTGCTCCATTTGTAAAGCTAAAGTTAACAATATTTGTCCACCAAAACTAAATAAAGCTAAGGCTACGATTAAGTAACGATCGGTACCACACGGAGGTAGACACAAACCTCCGATAATCCAAGTGATTAAAAGACACTGAATCAACGCGAACGATCCGAAATTTGTCATAATCACAGAGAAGTGAATACCTTTTAACGCCCGCAACAAAACGTACGCGTTAGCACCAAATAATGTCGCCGAAAAGGCGGCGACGGCCCCCCAAATTTCGGGCTTTTCAGAAGAATTACCCAACGCATCCACCGTATCACTAAACAAAATTGGCGGCCTCGTTATTAACACGACACCGATCAACGTTAAAATAACAGAAAAAACGCTAAACAATCCGCAAGGCTCTTTCAAGAACATACGAGCAAAAACAGCCGTAAATACTGGTACAGAAAAGACGATAACCGACGCATCGGCCAAAGGCATGTGACGAAATGCGTAAAAACTTAATACTAAAGCCGCCGTTCCGGTTAGAGATCGCAAAAGTAACATTATACGTTTGCCTTTAGGAAACACCGGTTGTTGTTTGTATACTACAATAGGAATGGCCGGTAGAAGTACCCCGATGTACCGATACGCTGCCAAAGCGACCGGATCCACGTCGGTCATCCATTTTACAATCACAGAACATAAAGAAAAAAATAACGAACTTAAAGTAGCTAGAATTAATCCTAAGTAAGGGCAATTACATAAAGCCTTTGGTTGTTGTATTTTTGGTTCGTCTTCCAACTCATCGTCGACCAACTGTTGAAGTTCCACGTTTTCGGGCATCGCGCCTCGAACCCCTCGAACTAAAATTGTTTAAATATTAAATTGTACTAAATGGGCTCCAATTTATGACTTACACTTTCAACAGTCACCACTTTTGATTAATTTCATTCTAGGTCTTCTTATTTTGAGTAGTTGTCAAATTAACATTGCAAATTGTTTTAGACATAAAAAAATGTTTAATTTGTCATAAAAAAATATATCAAAATTTGTAGTAATAGTTAAATTACTGTATTTTTTTAATAAAATGTAAATTTTTTGACAGTTCAAATCGATGATCAAAATAATCAAAATGCGTCACGCGCAAGCGCCAAATAAGATTTTCCTATAGAAAATGAAAAATGGGGGTCCTGAAAACAATTTTTAATACATTTTATATAACTTCGAGAAACGTAACTACTCAAGCTAGAAATTATACAAGGTAATTTACAATTAATAGTAAATAAGAAACTAAATTTAATTTTTATCCAAATTTGAGGTTATGTTTTGTTTTGAATTCCTGTCAAAGCCACTAAAACATTCCTCTTTTTAAAATTCAAACGCAATTAACCCCTGGAATTCTGCCAATTTTAAACCATTTCTCTTTTTTATTAGTTTACAAAGTTTTAAAAAATTAATGTTTATACTATTTGCAGGCTAGCAGAAGTAGGTAAACTCGAACAACCGAAACTAACGGGCAAGTACGAAACTGGCCAACTAATCTTGCATCGCGTGTTTGGTTATCGCGGCGTCGTTTTATTTCCGTGGCTAGCTCGTGTTTACGATCGCGATCTGCCACACCATCGAACTGGCGACGAAGAACCCGCCCCCGGCGTAGGTAAAGAAGTCCGAGGGCGTACACATACTTTTTATCAAGTTTTAATCGATCAAAGAGACTGCTCGTCTATCGTAAGCTTTATAAACGACGTAGATTTGTTGCTTAACTTTTCTTTTTAGAGAGCTCAAACAGATGCCGTAACATTTTTAGGTAACCAAGAATCGTCTCGTAGTTTGTACGCTATACGGGGCTTAGATTATGTTGCGCACGAAGATATTATACCTTATACAAGTACAGAAAAGGCTCCTTTACAACACGAGCTATTTGACAAATTTTTATCTTATACACCAGATAAAGGTTAGTAACTTTCCAATTTGGCGTACTGTTTTATTAATTGCATCTTTTGCAGATCCACCCTTTTTAGCGCAGGATACGTTACGAGCGTGCCAAAATAAGCACCATCCGTGGCTTGAGCTATCCGACGTTCATAAGGAGACAACAGAAAATATTAGAGTTACAGTTATACCTTTTTATATGGGTTGTTGGGAATCGCAGACCAACTCTGTTTATTGGGTAATTTGGGGTGACTTAATGAAAAGAAGTGTTACATTAATTTTTTTTAGTGGCGCTATTGCATACGTTTAGAAAATTTAGGATCTCTCTCGGTACAGCTAAGAGAAAGACACTGGAGAATATTTTCTCTTTCGGGGACATTAGAGACGGTTAGAGGACGTGGTGTTGTAGGCGAAGAGCCTTCATTGACTCGAGCTTTACCGGCTTTTCAGTATAGCAGTTATGTTAGTTTACAAGCCCCTAGTGGTCACATGTGGTAAGTTTAGTTAAATAGTTAAATTAAGTTGAATTACAATTCGTTTTTTTCAAGGGGTACTTTTCGTATGGAAAGGGAAGATGGTTATAATTTCGACTGTAGGATACCACCATTTTCTTTAGAAAGTAAACCTGATAGTGGTTCTGCAACGACTCCAGAAACTGTATAGTTTAAATTAGATTAAAGGACTATTTTATGTATATAACTTAAATATTGTTGAATGTGAATTTATTTTTTTCTGTATAAATATACAAATCGTTTATTCGTTTCCAAACTTTCAAAATTCTAAAATCTGTAAAGCTGTTTTTCCGGCATTTTTGACTTTATACTATAAAGCCGGGTCCAGATTATCAAACCGGACCTTGACGCGAACCTCGAACTGAGCCCCGTTGCTGACATTTTTGCAGCGAGCCGAACCTCGTGCATCTCGAACCTCCCAACGATCCACAATCAGTTTATTTCGAATCGAAAATTCACGCAATGAACAGCGAAAAACTAGCTGCATCATGCCTTTTTTATTTATTAAAATGTTGTGGTTGTTTGGCATTTCAAAGAATATCCTTAGTTTGGTATGCACCTATTAATTCGAGACATTTTTCTTTCGTCCACTTCATAACTCCATAAATGCAAAAGCAAAAGCAATTTTTTAAAACACCTGTATGGTTTGAATGTCGGCTCTCGGCGCCGTCCAACGAGTTTCGAGCCGAACCTTGTAACATCCCTTTGAAGTTTTGTCGAAATACCGACTCGGGATGGTTCGGTGTGAGCTTGTACGCGGTTACGCGACGAAGCTCAGCTCGCGGTTCAGTTCGATAATTAAGACGTGGTTTGATACGTGTTTATGCTCGCAACGAGGTTCGGCTCGAAGCTCGGTTCGATAATCTGGACCCGGCTTAAGAAGTCTGACGTCCAATTTTTGAAAAAAATTTTGTGTCTATTTTTACAATTTCACTTTTAGATGGCGCCACAAGTATACAATTAATTAACAAACTTCAAACTTTGACTCACAGATGTCGCTAGAAGAATTTTTTTATAATTTGGCCCCAAAAAGATTCTTTTTTGGAAATAATTTTAAATTTTTAAACAAAGTTTATTTATTTAAAAATTGTTCGAACAATTTTGTTTTTGTAAATGTTCTATTTATTTCGCTTTAATTAACTACTAGCTTTCAAATTATAAAGTTTTCTGCCGAGTTAATTTAATAATTTATAGATT
Source organism: Malthinus flaveolus (assembly GCA_950108345.1). Taxonomy (NCBI): domain Eukaryota; kingdom Metazoa; phylum Arthropoda; class Insecta; order Coleoptera; family Cantharidae; genus Malthinus; species Malthinus flaveolus. Next base: position 9,573,891 of record OX467288.1, on the reverse strand, counting down.
AAAGGAGAAATTTAATAACAAAGCAGAGCACTTAATTCTTACACTAAAGCTTTAGTAAATTGCATTTGCCTGTTGCACTTACAACTTAAAGGATTTTTAATTAATTGCGCTCTTATACATTTTCTTTGGCCGATGCTTTATAGAAAGTTTCAAAAGGATGTAATTAGAAGAAGAAAAAAAACTCAAAGTGTTGGGTAATTTTCATTTTAAAAGAGTGAGATAATTAATTGACGTTACTTAACTCGAATAAATAATGAAAAAAAAAAGATCAAATTTGTCTATTTTTGAAAGGACCAAGAGGAAAGTAAACATTGATCTTGAGATGCGGCGTGTTGATTGGGTAGCTCAACACCTGGGTGTTGCTAAGCAACCCCTCAGGCTTTTTCCGTTGCTAGGTGACCAAATCCTCAATAATTCTTCCTTACAATTTATCTCCAATAGAAATGAAGACTTTTTTTGCGACTTTTGTCTAAAAATTGTGTAAAATTAAAAAAAAAGGCAGTTAAAATTCAATATTTTCGGTTGTCGATACTGCCGTAGGATCATTTATACCGACTATGGAAGAACCACTCTAATATCTTTTGAAAGCTTTGTGTTTTGGGAACAATACTAAAGATAGTACTTGTTCGTAATATTATGGGAATTCAATTCAAAAATCTTTTATGCGACTACTTTTGAATGAGTTGCATTGAAAACGGTATTCATATTCTTTTTTATCTTCAAATTGCTTTTGTGTAATCGACAATTCTTGTAAAGCTTCCTTTTGTTTCCATTTAGAATGTATCGCCATCGGACAAAAAAAATTTGAAGTGTCGAAAATGTGCGTTTCAGTTCCCCCAGTATACCCGATGTGTAATTAGCAATTAGAACACCCTGTAGACTGTAGATTATTATAACTTCACTTCAACATTTTGGCAATTAATTAAATTCGGTTTAAACAAAATTTCAAGAGAGCCGTGCGATGGAAGGACGATTAAAACCGAGGTGTTAATTAAAAGGCGTAGTATATTTTTCTCTTTGCCCTTTGGGCTTTGATATTTATTACGTAAGCTAAAAACTGGGTATTAGGGTATTAGGTACTTTTTTTTATTTTTATTTGAAGATAAAAAGAATTCTAGTAAAATTGTTAGGGATATTAAAAGCTCTCCCTTGTATAGTACATAAGCGGTTTTCCGGACCGTGTAGTTTAACTCCCTGGCGTGTCTGATTACGTAATATTTCTACATTCCCCGGAGGCACTTAATTTTCTTCAATCCTTCATTTTCCTTCCTTCGGTGTCATAGCACACTTACAGCCGCCTGGTTGCACACCGTCTCTACCGACATCGCTAGTATACAGTCAACTGACTTAAAAATCTTTTTAAAAACAACGGAAATAATTCCAATTGCGAAACTTATTTTCGGAGTCAAATTGAAAAATTATTACGACTTTGAATTTAAATTAACGCGACTCGATAAAGTTGTCTGAGCGTATATATCGTATATTAAATTCGTATCGCCAAATATGGCATTTCAATTCGGATGAAGGAGCATTTCATCAAATGTCAGTTGACTTCAAAGGATTTTAGATGAAGTGGTGTATCAATACTCAACAAAGAGACCAGAGCGATGGCGTCCAAAATGGCTGCTATACTGGACATCTAGGGCGTCATCAAAGCGTTAGATTTCACACCAGTGGCGTACTTTTGTTTTGTTTCAATATATTTTAATTTATTTACAAAAACAGGTATTATATTGATAGTTAACGAAGCGTTATTACGACTTTAACTTTTTGTCTAGAGAAAAAATTATTTTATTCTTATTTTAATTACTTTCCTAACAGAGAAAGAATAGCGCGCATAGTTGGAGAAAACTGCCATAAAACTTAAACCTTAAGAAGCGGCATTTAATGCATATTTTGAGTAATTCCTGAAAGTTACAGTACATATAAAGTGTACCTACCTACTTATACCTACTGGGTGATTCAAACTGATGGGAATGTTCATTATTACGATTTTCATTTATTTTTCGGAGACTAACCTAATAAGAAAAGTTGTAAATGCCCAGCATATAATACCCACTAGGTAGGTTTAAGTGTTTCGTTATAGCAGACCTAGTCAAGCCAAGTAGATACGCGAAAAACTCCTGATTTAATTGACTTTTCTCAAAATGTTTTCCAAAACAGCTCCAAAGCCAATGAAAACTGTTTAACCGCTCATTTGCTAACTCCTGTAATTGTAGGACGATAAGAGCTATTAATGTTCTAACTAATACGTGAAGCCTACTTTGCGTTATGGGAAAACTTCTTGAAAATGCTGGAGCTCCCATCTTCAACAATAAACAAACTACTTATGACGATCAAAAGGCCCTCCAGCTTAATCTGTAGCACAAGTGCCATCTAATAAATAACTATGGGTCCGCTGATTTTCTAGAAACTGCCAAAGTGTTTGGCATGGGCTACCGCGTAGAATCTTATATACAAACCTTTCTCATCATTTCTACCATATTTTTAAATCTTCTACAGGTTAGGTTAGGTTAGGTTAGGTTAGGTTAGGTTAGGTTAGGTTAGGTTAGGTTAGGTTAGGTTAGGTTAGGTTAGGTTAGGTTAGGTTAGGTTAGGTTAGGTTAGGTTAGGTTAGGTTAGGTTAGGTTAGGTTAGGTTAGGTTAGGTTAGGTTAGGTTAGGTTAGGTTAGGTTAGGTTAGGTTAGGTTAGGTTAGGTTAGGTTAGGTTAGGTTAGGTTAGGTTAGGTTAGATTCAGTTATGTTAGATTCCTGGGCTGGTTTGGTACTTCCCGGGACCAGCCCATAAAACGGCAGCTGCTTAGCTCTGTCCCGTGCACGATTGGGTGCGGGGAAGGGGAAAAGTACTGACGTAACAAACTGGAAGTAGAGTGTCGACACGTATGCGGTATATGGTCAATTTAACTATACCCGCTATACCGGTACAGTGAAGCGCTCGCCGGAGCCATAAGGGATCCTTGGATCAAATTGGCTGCTGCAGTCTCTGCACCAGAGGAGCTGTGGACTAGTCTATCTGCAGTTGTACTTTAAGTAGTAACGGGAAGACGCGAGGTCTGGTAGGAAGTTCTCGTACTTCCGTAGAATGCATGCTCTAAATGTTAGGCACGTGGGCACCACCAGTGCGTGTCTAGGCTCTCCGCAATCTACCTAATCCCTATTGCGGACCCCTGTTGGGGGGTGCAAGGTGATCCACGAGTGCGCCATATGGTAGCATGGCCCCGCTGTTGGCGTGCGATAGAGGGACACCGAGTGCTCTCCCATCATGGTAACTGGTCTGCAATAGGTCGTAACGGATGATCCGGAGGCGATTAAGTGGCTGCTGGTGGAAGGGGAGTAGCTACCCCCGAAACTGGTACTGCGGGCAGACGTCTAAAGACTTCTGATGAGGTTGGATTCGCAGGGGCTAATGGCTTCCAGGTAAGTGAGAGATACCAATCAGCCCGCTCTCTATAACTCCTGATATAGCTAAGGCTGGGTGCAGGGGGGAGAGCGGGTGGATCCTGGATCCATATCAAACCATAAACGATGTTAGATTCGGTTTTTCTGGTTCAGAAATTTATCATGGACATTCTGGACCCATCTTGGAAGATTGCCCAGATACCTACCAACTATACCCATTCTTCTCTCGAAGTTTAACCTCCCCTGAGCCGTTTCTACATGCCAGGAGAGGGGGTCCATATTGCGATTTTACTGAATGTATGGAGTCTGTCTATGTCTTCGACTTTAAGTAAGTCTTCTAGTGTGTCGGCGTCTTCTATAGCTGCGCCGACCCTTGAGGGTCTCCGTGCAACGTGAACGTGGTCGGCTCCTTTGCTAACTGGTTCAGGATTAACAGGCTCATACAGAATACAGACAAAACCGAAGTAACGTTTTTTACCAAGAAGCGAGTTATTGATGGGGATTATTTTGTGTGCTCTGTTAACAAAAAGTTGACAAGCTGTGTAAGATTCTTGGGCACATACATCGACAATGGCTTGTGTTGAAGTCAACAAATAAATTGTGTGGCGTCTAAATTAAATAAATCGATTTATGCTCTACGGCAGCTGAGACAGAGTGTAACTCAAAAGACCTTAATCAATGCGTACTATGGCTTAGACCTTAGTCTACTCCCATCTGTGCTACAGTATAATTGTGTGGGGTTGTGCGGCTGACTTTTAGAGAATATTTGTGATTCAGAAGCGAGCCTGTCAAACTATCTTTAATCTGAATACCAGAACGTCATGTAGACCTTACTTTATTTATTAATTCCACCACGTGCTGCCTGATGTCATGTCGATAAGACAAGTCCAGGTAGTTCCAACCTTTGGTGAGAAGAGGACAGGGTTTAGTTAGTAGCCGGTAGGGACATCTTTCCTACTGAATCCTACAACAACGATTAGGGGATGTATTTCGAAGATTCCTAAACCTCTAAAAAAAGTTAGGTTAGGTTAAGTTAGGTTTGGTTAGGTTAGGTTCTTTCGGGGGAGGCATACGTGCACTTAGGATCAATTGGCTGCTGCAGTCTCTGCACCAGAGGAGCTGTGGACTAGTATTATATCTGTGGTTGTACTTTAAATAGTAAAGGGAAGACGAGAGGTATGGTAGGAAGTACTTTGGTGCTTTCGCAGTAGTCATTTTCTAAATGATTAGGGACGTGGACACCACTAGTGCGTGTCTAGCCGTTCCGCACTCTACCTAATCCCTGTTGCAGGTTACAGGCGCAGGCGGCAGGCCCCGCTGTTGGCTTGTGTTTGGATGAAGGCTGGAGGCAAGCGCGCCCTCTCTTCCAGCACACCACCATGGAAAACCTGGTTTGCTATAGGTCGTAACGGATGATCTGGAGCGATTACGTGGTGGCTGGGAGCTGGCGGGTTTACTGATCCCAAACCGTTACCAACATGGTTCGCCCTGCCTGTTTAGGGTGGCCCTAAACAATCCACTCTGATTTTGGTACTGCTGGCAGAAGCTTGCTTCTGACGAGGTTGGATTCGTAGTAGCTTACGGCTTAATTAGAGAATGGTGCCCCCTACAGCCTGCTCTTCTTAACTTTACTATACTGAATGTAGGTACAAAGAGGGGAGCAGGAGGGTCCTAGACCCACATCAAATGAGATTAGGTTAGGTTAGGTACTCGCACTTAGCACTCACTGTTCAGCTGTGTCCGATGGGAACAAAAAAGAGTCGCGGCAGCCCTCAAAGTGGTAGAATCTCTGAGCGTCAATAACATCGTTCAGATAATGTCCGGACAGAAAGTCCGGAAAGCGGCAATGAAGAGGAGAGTCCAACTCTGGCGAGGTGAATTGGAAGAAATGCTTACGCGGATTCCCAATCACCTCGCAGGACAGAACCCCCACAGATAGTGGGGGCTCGGGTGTGGTTTTAGTGAGTCGGACAATACCATCCTGTTCATCCTCACACTACCTCCACGAAAAGTAGAGGTGTCTATCTGAAGATTTCCACATCCATAAAAAAACAGGTTAGGTTTGGTTAGGTTAGGTTAGATTAGGTTAGGTTAGCTTTATTTTCTATTTATTTCTAGTTAAAAACCTTATCACGACTTCGGTCGCTGTTACCAATGTTGTTATGTCACAACATGTAACGTGCGTAGTTCGAACAATTTTGTCCCTGATGCTGCACTGTTTGTCACGTTATCACGTTATTACTGGTGACTGTGGAACGGAAGCTACCTTACCAAATGACGTAAAATGTGTGCATGAACGACTGGATTGTTATTACTCATTTCAGAATTCGGTGGAGTAATAAATCAAATATCAAATAGTAGGTGTAACCATGTTGTCGTTTGCCGCACTAAGCTGCAGTTTAGCAATGAAGAACCGGTAAAAGAGCAGGTATATAATAGTTATTTATGTGTCTAGAGCGTAAAATGAGAGTTTTTGATGTGAGGTCTAATTTTTAGCAGCGAAGCGGAGCTGAGCTGCTAAATGACGACCGAACATCAAAAACGCATTTTGCTCGAGATACATACAAAATTTTTCGTACGACGGCAATATAAAATTAGTAACTTTTGTATTTTGTAAGGTTATGTTTTACGTAAATTACGTTTCTAAAAATTGTTCCAGCAAATAACTGTTTTAAGTTTTGATCTTTCGTATTATAATTATAAGTACAACTAATACTTTCACAATTTTGCATTTTGCTAAATAAGTAATTAATTTACGACTTCAATTGTCTAAATAATTATTCAAAGTTTAAATTTTGTCAAATGAGCGTGCGCCATCTAGTGGAATAAAATTGAAATTTGACAGAATCAAACAAAAAGTATATAACCGTGAAGTACCTTATTGGTTATATACCTGTCCATGTATAATTTTTACGATCATATACTTGTATGTAAAACAAACTCGATCAAAATGTCCGACTTTAGGCGTTACTTCACGAAGCGTAAAGAATGTTTTTAGAGTCGGTCGTACGAAAAAGAAATTTAAACAAATTGGATTGATTTATTACTCCACCGACTTCTGAAATGAAGAATAGATGTAAAGTATGGACTCTACATACCGTCTACAATACCTCAATAAAATATTTACCATTAGAACCAGTGCTGGAATCAAACGATTGTTTACTGTTACTGTCGAAATAATTTGTTAACTCACCAATTCAGAAAGCAACGGTCTTCTGTCTTCTGTCTTCCAAATCTGCCACATTGTGTTCCTATAAGTGCGTCATAACTTCAGGGATGTTACAATAACTCAAAAGAAGTTGCTGAAAAAAGCTGAAATTTACAAATTTTCAAAAATTTATTGTGGTGAAACGAAAGCAGTTGGGATAATAATTTTTGTGGGGATGCCTTATCTATTTTTAAGTCTATGACATAAATGTGGTACTTTTGTTTTTCAACTGCCAATATGGCGGATCCAAGATGGCGCGCATCGAAATATTAATGGGATTGCAATAAAATTTCAGATAGGTACTTGGGTTTCTTGCAATTCGTCGGCAAATCTGATATTCGAATTTCAATATTAAAAAAAAAATGACAAACGCATAACCTGAGCGAAGTTATGACACACTTATAGGAAACACCCTGTATACAAGCAAGTTTAGCGAATAACATCAATTGAAGTTTAATTTTAGTTTACCTATCGATTGTTGGCAAACTTCGCATTTCGCAAACACTGTTTGTTGCGAGGCGTTAACAAATTAGGCACCTTTAATTAATGCCATTTAACTCTGGTTTATTATTAAAGACGAACTACTTTCAAAAACGGAAATGCTCCTCACCCAATAAAACGTTTCTTATATCCAAAACAATATGCTAAAAATATGATGTTTAACAGTTGGGTTAGGCGTCTAAAAATAAAATAACGTTGAAGTGTGTTTAACATCACCTACGCTCCCAAAGCGCATTTATTTTCAAATTTTCGAAGTATGGACGCCTTGCTGATGTTCGATTGTCTTCTCTACTTAAATGCATATTATCATTTTATGTTTACGCTCGCGAATATGGGCATATGGGTGGCTAAAAATTTAAGTGACGTTTACGACACGCCGAATATATGGAGGGACGCTTACGTCGCTGCAACTTTGTGCATTTCCGAATTTCTTAAATTAGCGGTATTTCGCAAGTATAGAGAAAAACACGAAGGTAAATACAATTTTTTTTCATATTATGCACTTCGCAATTATATTTAGCTCTTCTTTTGTAGTTTTTTCCGTTTTTATGACTGTCGTTTTTACGATAATTTCGATACTGTGCATACTTTACGTGTTTCTAATCCAATGTCCTATTTTGAGGCTAGAATTGTGTTTAGATATCATGTTATTTGCTCTTTTGATGGCAGAATTGTTTTATGGAATATTATGTTCGATTGTATCGTTGTGTAAAAAGAAGGAATTTTAACCGCTACGAGAAGGTAACTCGATAATTAAATATTTTTAACCATTAGAGAATGTTTGGTAGTTTGGTATTAACTAATTCAGGCGTGTGCAACTTTAAAATTAGACCTATTAAGATTTTGGACGTTGATTGCTTGTCATAAACTAGTATGTACCTACAGGGTGATCCATTTAGCATGGTGTTTGGAGGTTACGCCTAAATATGGAAGAAATGGAGAATTACCCAATAAACAAAGTTACGTATATTATACTTATAAAATGTTTAGACAGTGGCTAACGTTCCTTATTACTTATTGGTATATTTAATTTAGGTTAAAAAACGAAGCTGATGTCGCGCTTCAATATAGCCATTATAATATCACTCGTCTTTCGGTTATATTGGCAGCGTTACAGTAGGGCACGCACTCAATTTTCCAAAAGCTGTCATAAAATTACATAAATTTATTCCAAATGAAATGATAAATAAAGCTAAATAATGAATTTTTCTGTCACAACAAAATTTAGGCATACGGGTTTGCAGCGGGCAGCGCGTGCGTTGGTTGGGAGGCGGCGTGCAAGTATACTAAAACGGTTAGTACAAAATTTTTGACAATGCAGGCTGAAAGAACATTGCAAGTGAATAATAAAATCAACCGCCTACCACTCCTAAGTGACAGCATTAGTTTAGAGAGGCTTGAGAAGGGTGGGTCTTACTATTTTTTAAGTTTCTCGCTTGTACCTTAAAAACTACGCACTTTATGAGAAAAATAAATCTATAAAAAAATTAACTTCATCAAATTTCCTACAAATTATATCTGGTAGGTTTTTTTCTAAAGGCAAACGGTTTAGGCGCTAGAGCGCGTTAAAGTTTGACCAAAATTTAAAAATTAGCCTAAAACTGATTTTTTGTAGTGTATGGCTCATACCTCAAAAACAACGCACTTTTAGAGAAAAGTGTTTATGTTAAAAAATAAAGCACACTAAATTTACTACAAATTATGCCTTTTAGGTTTTTTTTGCCAGACAAGCGGTTTTCTCTTTTTTCTAATAATTATAATCTCTTCCTGGAATAAATTAGGTAATTTTACATTTTTTGGAAATGTAAGTGCATGCCCTAATAACAATAATCCAGTGCATTTACGAATTGACCTAAACGATTTAGGCACTGTGATTTTTTTTATTTTATTCGATAGTGGATTGGTCGGAGACACGGAGACCTTAACTCTGATTTTGCGTATACGCCAAATTACCCCCTTCGCCGCCATCTAGGAAAATGCGTTCTGGCGTATATCTCGCGTTATATCTATTGGAACTCGATGGTTTTGAGATCGTTGGACTCCTTAGTATTTTTCCTTCAAACGCATTTATGTTACAATAAGCGCTCCGATGACGAGAAAAAAAGTTATTTGTGTTCAATGTTGAAATTTTTTTTGAAAAGTTTCTCTTTGGGAGGTTTTATACGAGTCGTTGGCTTATGGTGCTTCGGAGCTGTTGATGAGTATAATGCTTTTTAAAGAAGACTCAATTATGCGTAATTTAATATGAAAATTAATCCGATTGGTCGATTGGTCGCCAACCAATCCAAGGTCAAAGTTACGCTGGCGATGTCGCACGCCACTTTTCACCACTAATCGGGCTCGGCGGAGCGAGCGCGAGCTTGCAGTTTTCTTCTCCCCAACAATACCTATTTGTCAATATTGTCTTAACCTAGTATACAGAGTGATCAATTTAATATTAGAAAATTGCGAGTTCTTTAAGCTCGAATAAAATCAAAACTTAAATAATGTCCACAGAATCAAGGTAATTCTATAATCCGCAACTTACCTTTCAAATATTTTATTTTTTAATGTAGCTGTTGAAGGGGGGGGGGTAAAATTAAGCAATTCCTGAATACTTTTTAATCTTTCTCTTTAAGTCATTACGATATTTGAATACCGTTCAAACTGTGAGCGCAGATCCAAACAATTTTAAAGACGCCAGAGCTAAATAAGAGTTGCTGGGAAAAACTTCCAACGCGCTTTTTTAACTTTTCGCTCCGGTTGAGACAAACTGTATTTACCTAATTATAGCAAAAGTAGAAATTAATTGCCATTAATTGAGATAATTGCCAAAAGTCGTGCAACTTGCACTTGATTTAACTTTTTAAGCAAATTACGCTCAATTAAAGACCAGCGTTGCTATTTGCCAAGACTCCGAGTAAGACTGAAGATATCTTTTAAAAAATAATTACACTTACACATTATAATTTTGGTTATTTAAACCTTTTTCCCAATAATTTTTAAGCGCACACCTTAAAATTTTACGACGCACGCTAACGAGACTGTTTATCGAAGAACGCGACTGGTGCAAAAATAAAATTAGCACGGATTGTACCTTAGAATTTAGACTGTGTTCAGGGGCGTACTAAGAGAAACTTGTATTCGGAGTACCACTTGCGACCATTTTTGTTTTTTCAAGCGACACATAGGCCCGTTTTCGGGCCTTACCCATAACCATTAACCTTAGTTAACATTAGGGGAATACCCGTGTAGGGTTGTAACATTTTTACGTCTTATCTCTCGCCCTTGTATGCGGTTCCTCCTATTAGCCTAATCGTAACCTTACGGACAGGTTGATCGATGTGACTTGGCAAACATCCACCAGAAACGTTGGTTCTTCTCCAGTTTTTGGACGTCGGACACTCTTTCATAAATTAACATTTTTGTAATTTCCCATAGCAGGAACGAAGTATTCGTATTTTTCGTTTCAAAACGTTCTTCGAGTTGCGTTATAAGGCGAAGAAGCTCGGTCGACTTTAATTAAAAAGAAAATATTAAAAGCGACGACATAAGCGCGCACAAAAGGTGTAAACCGATCCTGTCCCGCGATTGAACGTATAGTTGTCAAATGTAATGTGTAAGGTTAGTTCGTCTAAAAATAAATAAAGAACAAGTCTATCTATAATTAGTTGTTAAATTTTAATATATACTCACACGCACACACCATCACCAAACAGTAGTGGATATCAAGATCAGCGTAGTTAATTAGAATGGACGCATTTTTAGTCTTCGAAGTCTTGATGTACTTAAATATGTATTATTATCCAATGTTTGCAATAACTAACATCGGTATGGTTATAGCAAAGTTCGATAGCGCAATTTATGATACGCCGTCTATTGGGCAAGATGCAGTCATACAGGTTGGATTAAATCTGTCCGAATTGGCTAAGCTGCTTTTGTTTAATAAGTTTAAACACGAGCGTACAGGTATGGTGTGGGTGTGTGTGTGTGTGATGTTTTCTTTTGGAATTTGAATTACTTTGGATGGTTTTGAGTGTCACATACTAACAAATACGCTCGAAAGGTTTTGGGCTCGTTGTTCCACTTTGAACTGCCCCACAACTCCACATCCCTATATTTTAACGTAGAAGCGCACCAGAATTCGAGTTACAGAAGGGGGTCTCTTACAGTGCTCTAGCAAAAGGTTTTTAAGATGAAAAGACTGTGAACTGCCAGAATGTAAATTTGAACAAGAAATAACGTTTTAAGCCACCCCCTCCCCCAACAACCGTAGCATTTAACTAAACACACTTCTCCGAGTATTTTCAACGTCAGTGATTGACATTTTACAACCTTTAAAGCCAATTAGCTTGAGTTTTTCTAATAAAACACCCGGTATTAATTGTGCCTACCTTGTTAGCAATCTTTGAAAACGAACCCCTGTAAAATTGTATTTAAGTCACTATAACAAATAAAGTGTAGTAATCGTCGTTTTTGCAAACTGCACAATGAGAAGACAGAAGAGGGAGATTGCTAATGAAGAAAGGGGGTTCACTGTGGAGTATGTAAAAGTAATAATGTACTTATCTGTATAAATCACAATTTGAAATTAGAAATTTTTTTATGCTACGGTATAGGGTGCCACAGGGTGGTTGTTGTGGCAGTCAATTTTTACTCTTCGCTTCGCCCATCTCTGTGTGTTTATAGTGACCACAATTCCATATTTATGCAAATTGATTTTTAGTTACAGCGTAGGTATATTCCCTCCCCCTATTATGTTATCTTTTATAAAATGCCGTTAAGGCCTGAATAAAAATTGAAAAATATTTTGAAAGAGAAGCCGAGGATTAAAAATGAAGTATTAGGGAAGGGTACTATATACGGGCATTGAAATTGAGACATTGAGAATGCTGTTAAAAAAATTTAAAATAAACCTTTTGTTTTTATGTTGCGGCGGTTCCAAGACCGGCCTGCTACATGATACGATTACTTAGAGAGTCGGTCTAGTTACTTAATCCGAATTTTGACTTTACCACATTGAAAAGTGATGCGTTCTGAGAAAACTGCAAAAAAGTGGTGAAAATTCCAAAATCGACCAAAAAACTGTTTTTTAGTGTTTTGCTTATAACTCGGATATTACGTATTTTCAGAGAAAATTGTTACTACATTAAAATGAACTACATTAAATTTTCTGTAAATTATCTTCCGTAGGAGTTTGACTTCAGATGCTCGATTTAAGCGCTAGAGCGCGTTAAAGTTTGATAAAAATTCCAAAATCGACCAAAAAGCTGTTTTTAGTGTTTTGCTTATAACTCGGATATTACGTGTTTTCAGAGTAAATTGTTTCTATATTAAAATGAACTACATCAAATTTTCTACAAATTATATTCCTTAGGTGTTTTATTTCAGGTGACCGACTTAGGCGCTAGAGCGTGTTAAAGTTTAAGGAAAATTCCAAAATCGACCAAAAAGCTGTTTTTTAGTGTTTTGCTTATAACTCGGATATTACGTATTTTCAGAGAAAATTGTTTCTATATTAAAATGAACTACTTAAAATTTTCTATAAAGTATCTTCCGTAGGAGTTTTACTTCAGATGCCCGATTTAGGCGCTTGAGAGTGTCAAAGTTTGAAGAAAAATTCCAAAATCGACCAAAAAGCTGTTTTTTAGTGTTTTGCTTACAACTTGGATATTACGTATTTTTAGAGAAAATTGTTTTTATATTAAAATAAACCACATCAAATTTTCTACAAATTATATTCCGTAGGAGTTTTACTTCAGATGCCCGATTTAGGCGCTTGAGCGTGTCAAAGTTTGAAGAAAAATTCCAAAATCGACCAAAAAGCTGTTTTTTAGTGTTTTGCTTATAACTTGGATATTACGTATTTTTAGAGAAAATTGTTTTTATATTAAAATGAACCACATCAAATTTTCTACAAATTATATTCCTTAGGTGTTTTACTTCAGGTGACCGATTTAGGCGCTAGAGCGTGTCAAAGTTTAAGGAAAATTCCAAAATCGACCAAAAAGCTGTGTTTTAGTGTTTTGCTTATAACCCGGATATTACTTATTTTCAGAGAAAATTGTTTTTATATTAAAATGAACCACATTAAATTTTCTACAAATTATATTCCTTAGGTGTTTTACTTCAGGTGACCGATTTAGGCGCTAGAGCGTGTCAAAGTTTAAGGAAAATTCCAAAATCGACCAAAAAGCTGTGTTTTAGTGTTTTGCTTATAACCCGGATATTACTTATTTTCAGAGAAAATTGTTTTTATATTAAAATGAACCACATTAAATTTTCTATAAATTATCTGCCGTAGGAGTTTGACTTCGGACGCCCGATTTAAGCGCTAGAGCGCGTTAAAGTTTGATAAAAATTCCAAAATCGACCAAAAAGCTGTTTTTTAGTGTTTTGCTTATAACTCGGATATTACGTATTTTCAGAGAAAATTGTTTCTATATTAAAATGAACTACTTAAAATTTTCTATAAAGTATCTTCCGTAGGAGTTTTACTTCAGATGCCCGATTTAGGCGCTTGAGCGTGTCAAAGTTTGAAGAAAAATTCCAAAATCGACCAAAAAGCTGTTTTTTAGTGTTTTGCTTACAACTTGGATATTACGTATTTTTAGAGAAAATTGTTTTTATATTAAAATGAACCACATCAAATTTTCTACAAATTATATTCCTTAGGTGTTTTACTTCAGGTGACCGATTTAGGCGCTACAGCGTGTCAAAGTTTAAGGAAAATTCCAAAATCGACCAAAACGCTGTTTTTTAGTTATTTGCTTATAACTTGGATAATTCGTATTTTTAGAGAAAATTGTTTCTATATTAAAATGAACCACAGCAAATTTTCTACAAATTATATTCCTTGGGTGTTTTACTTTAGGTGACCGATTTAGGCGCTAGAGCGTGTCAAAGTTTAAGGAAAATTCCAAAATCGACCAAAAAGCTGTGTTTTAGTGTTTTGCTTATAACCCGGATATTACTTATTTTCAGAGAAAATTGTTTTTATATTAAAATGAACCACATTAAATTTTCTATAAATTATCTGCCGTAGGAGTTTGACTTCAGACGCCCGATTTAAGCGCTAGAGCGCGTTAAAGTTTGATAAAAATTCCAAAATCGACCAAAAAGCTGTTTTTAGTGTTTTGCTTATAACTCAGATATTACGTGTTTTCAGAGTAAATTGTTTCTATATTAAAATGAACTACATCAAATTTTCTACAAATTATATTCCTTAGGTGTTTTACTTCAGGTGACCGACTTAGGCGCTAGAGCGTGTTAAAGTTTAAGGAAAATTCCAAAATCGACCAAAAAGCTGTTATTTAGTGTTTTGCTTATAACTCGGATATTACGTAATTTCAGAGAAAATTGTTTCTATATTAAAATGAACTACTTAAAATTTTCTATAAAGTATCTTCCGTAGGAGTTTTACTTCAGATGCCCGATTTAAGCGCTAGAGCGCGTTACAGTTTGATGAAAATTTCAAAATCAACTAAAAAGCTGTGTTTTTAATGTTTCGCTTATAACTCAAATACTACGCATTTTTATAGAAAATTGTTTCTATATGAAAATAAACTAAAAAAATTTTTCTACAAATTATGTTTCTTATGTCGTTTACTTCAGACGACCAAGTTAGGCGCTAGAGCGCATTAAAGTTTGACAAAACTCGGACTTCTAGAAAAAAAATTTTTTTAAAAAAATAAAATACGTTTAATTTTCTACAAATTATGTCTTATAGGTTTTTTGCGTCAGATGTACGGTTTAGGTTAGGAGTTAGAATGCGTTGAAGTTTAGCGTTTAATATCGGACGTAGCAGCTAAGCCAAGGATAACACTTTATGTTTACAATATTATCCTTATTTAAAACAATTCAATTAGTTAATATTTAATTATTTTAATTACCTACATACGTAATTAATTAATTAGCTACCCCTACATTTTATTATTATTGTAGCTAATCGGCTTTTTGACTGATTTTAGAATTTTCTCCAACCTTGAGCGCGCTTTAGCGCCTAAGCCGGACGTCTAAAGGAAAAAGCTTAAGAGACACAATTTGTAGAAAATTTAATGTAGTTTATTTATAGTAGTATATACTTATAAATGTATTTCTCAAAAAATGCGTAGTTTTCAAGTTGTAAGCGAGAAACTTTTAAAAGAGCACTTCTTTCACAGCCTGTCGCAATTTCTCAGAAAGCGGCGATAGCGCATCACTTTTACGAGGTGGCAAAATTTAAATGCAAATTCAGCATCTCAAAATGTTTAAAGAACGTTATAGGTAGCACAAAAACTTCTATATTTTTTCCCCGCCAAACTACTACTTGACCGGACTAACGCCTGTATGAGAATAGTCGAAAAGTGATATTTCTCTATTCTCTCACATTATTGACTAACATAGGCTAGCACGGCCGACCAGTGCTGCACGTTGAAACGCGCTACTCTTGCGTCAAACGCTACGCGCTACACAACCCACTTTTTAATGAAATTTTAAGCATTTTTTTTTAATTCCTGGACCTATGCCTATACCTATGCTTACTAATGCTCGCCAGTTTTCTTAAACTTTTACTTATTGATAATAACAATATTTTGGCTTTAAACAATTTACTAACAATAGATAATAATTATTAACAAGTTGATAGTAGCAATTGGGTTGGGATTTATTCGACCACCTGCCAAAAGAATGCACTTGCGACTTGTGCTTTTCGGAAGCTCAAAATTAAGTACCCAATCAGTTTGGCTGCACGGAAGCGTTAATTCTTCCGCATGGAGTGTTTTAATTAACATTTTATTCGATTTAAATTTATTAATCTCAGACTTTTTTTAGAATTATCCATATTTGTCGGATTATTATTCAGCATAATATCGGTGATAGCAATTTTGTACGTTTTGGCAATTCAGTGTCCTGTTCTCAAAATGGAATATAGCTTAGATTCGATGATGTTGGTTCTACTATTGGCCGAATTAACTTACGGCTTTATGTCTATATTTCCGTGTTGTACAAAACAAGAAACTGAAAAATAAACAATCGCAAAATAAAAGTTATTTCATTTCCTTCCCCATTTTGCGAATTAATCCCGAAAAGTTTGTTCTACGCCGCTGGCTGTGTTCATTACCTACACATTCTTGTTCAGGAAATGGACATTTTCCAAATCTGTTCGAATCACGCTCAGCTTCAATTTAATTCAGGATCCATTCTCCTTCATCGCGTTACGTAGAGCCATCACAGTTGGTTCTTTATTTCTTTTTCTCTTCCCAAACCAAACTTCGCTATATCAAAACAAAATAAGCGCACGATACGCCCTTAAGTATATCAACCTCTTAAATTAATATGGAGCAAGAGCCAAAATCGAGGGTAAGAAATTTAGGGTGAAAATCGTTTTGTTATTTTATCTAAAATATAGATAGAAGTCTAAATTACAATCAAAACCGCTGGGAAAGATGAAAGTAAGCTAAGGTTTTAATATCCATTAGTAATAAAGCTACAGTGATGTAAGTGGAAAGTACATAGGACTTCAATATAAGGGGTGCGAATATTTCGAAACCGTTACCATGACGACGCACACCACCCGGAGCAAGGATCGAAGCCGACCGTGTCAGACTTCCCACCACGCCGTGTACATACGCCAGCTAGTACACTCCCAACTCCTATTAACTGCAAAATTAACAAGCACAGTACAATCTGGAAAAGCTATTATTTACAATTTTACCCTAATATCGAGCTTTTGATATAGGATTAACTTGGAGCTAAATTTTGTCGAGTTAATTAAATAAAATTTTATTAACCGTACCATACCTAATACGAATTTATTTGATTATTAATTGATATCCAGCATTTTTATTCTACAAAAAGAGCTTTGATTAAATTGGAGGTATCTACAACGAGAGTTGGAAACTAAAATGGCGGTCATGCTGGAAAAATCGACCCAAAGTTTTTCCCCAAAAGTTCACGACTAATAACGTAATTGATTGCTGCAACCTGCTTATGTGAAAACTTCAACAGCTCAATTGGAGGTTTTGTTTTGGACTTTATTTTAATTAGCCGTCTCGTCTCGCGATGATCATTTAATGGTTGATTGGGTGGTTATTTGGCAATTAATTACGAAAAGCTCTTTTGCTCTTTTCAAAGAACGTTCGTAGTAAATTGAGCTTTTGTTTACCGACAAATGGGTAAGAATTAAGAATCAGCGTCAACTTGATGTAAGAGCATCCTTCGAAGTCGAGCGTTTGTTTTAGGAAAGTTTTTAGAAACTTGCGTCTGATGAGTGGATGTGACAGAGAAACAATGGCTGATTTGGCAGGAGTCTAATAGTCTAATACGGAGATAAATTTAGAAAATTCTGAACCCTTATCTTTTCTATAAAACTCAGGTTCGACTTTCTTTTGCTATAGCATTTAGCATGCAGAGGCCAGTCCAAAGGACTTTAACATTTCTTTCTGAAACAGAAGCTTAAGGTAGGTAGGTAGGTACTTCTTATTACAAGAAAGAATCAACGGTACAGCGTTAACGCTAAACATGCTGCTATAGAATTTTAATGAACTAAACGAGCTGAAGAGGCGCCTTAGAGAAAGCGGCCATTAGGGTAGTTTGAATTGCCTATACCCAACGCTGAGACATTACTATAAAATCTTTGGTGTTAACGCTAGACATGTCGGAACAAAATTTTCGTGTAGCATCAATTAAATGGAGATAAAGAAAGCCCTTAAGTTTATCAGTAGTAGGTAATCATTACGTTTATTGTTTTCAGATTTTCTTCTAAATGCTCTTCTGCCAGAGCGGCTTATAAGACCCTTTTGGTTAAAAAAATTTTGGTGGATATTAAGACCTTCGAAGTTTATATTTTATATTTCAGTAAAGAAAATGATAATGTTGCGGGGTAGGAGCGGCAGCAATGGGTAAAGTAACCACTCTCTTGTCTCTTGTGGTTTCTTCTCCTAATGGAAATTTTACTTTTACACTCTTAGTCTGTTTGGATTAAAAAATTTATTTAGTGTGAAACTAAACTACATCAAATTTCCTACAAATTATACTTCTTAGACTTTTTTCTTCAGACCAACGGTTTAGGTACTAGGGCGCGTTAAAGTTTGACAAGAATTTCAAAATCGGCCAAAAAAAATAAATATTTTTAATTTATCGCTTATAACTCAAAAACTACCCGCTTCATAAGACACATGTTCATATACAAAAATAATGTGCATTAAATTTCCTACAAGTTATATCTCGTAGGTTTTTTCTACAGGCAAATACTTGAGGCGCTAGAGCGCGTTAAAATGTGAGAAAACTTCAAAATCGGCCCAAAACTGACTTTTTCAGGTTATCGCTTATAACTCAAAAATTAAGAACTTCATAAGAAGAATGTTTCTATACAAAAATAACTAACATTAAATTTCCTACAAGTTACATCTCGTAGGTTTTTTCTACACACCCAACGGTTTAGGCTCTAGGCCTTTGTCAAAAGTTTCAAAATCAAAATCGGCCAGAATATTGATTTTTTTTAGTTAATCGCTTATAACTCAAAAACTACTAACTTTATAAGAAAAATGTTCATATACAAAAATGGAGTAAATTAAATTTTCTACAAATTATGTCTTTTAGGTTTTTTTGTCAGATAAACGGTTTAGGGCGGCTAGTAAAAAGTTTTTGTGGGGTCAAACTAAACCTTTATGGTACTACATACACGAAAAGGGTATAATATGCTTAAAAAGTGCATTTTTTGTATATATTTTGAATATATTATGGCAGACAATGTTTAGTGCAGCATTCATAGCGGTAGATACCTTTGAAACTGAAGAAAACTCGTATTATACCCGATAACCCCGATGGTTACATTATACTTCTAAGCGTTGAAACACGCGCGCGCTCTAGCACCTAATCTAAACCCTAAACTGTTTGTCTAATGTAAAAAACTCAAGAGATGTAATTTGTAGGAAATTTAATGTACTTAATTTTTGCATAGAAGCATTTTTCTCATAAAGTTTCTAGTTTTCGAGTTATAGCGATAAACTAAAAAAATCAGTTTTTTGACCAAATTTTTAAATTTTAGTCAAACTTTAACGCGCGTTAGCGCCTAAATTGTTTGTCTGCGAAGAAACACTTAAGACATATAATTTGTAGAAAATTTAATGTAGCTTATTTTTATATCAACGCACTTTTTTCAAAAAGCGCTTAGTTTTCAAGTTATTAGCAAAAACCTGAAAACAGAGCAAAACCCACCCTTCTCAAGCCTCTTGTAAGTTAATACTGCCACTTAGGAATGGAAGGAGACCGATTTTATTACTCATCCGGACTGCTCTTTCATTCTGCATTGTCAAAAACTTTTAAACGTCCGCCCAATTTACAATTTTACACTTTTTATTATATTTTAAAATTGGCGAATTACTAAAATAAGCACAAAAAAATTACTCCCGTATTCATATCGTACATTTCCTCCCATACGTTCAATAGGTAATTTTTCAAATTGTTTACATTGTTTTCCATTAAATGAAGTATCAAACACGCTATTTGCTTTTTTATCCATCCACAATCCTACAAAATAAATATCAACAAATACACGTTCGCATGAAGAATAACGAAGCTTATTAATCAAAAAAGTGTTTGCCTAATAATTAATACAAATTCGTCCTCCCCTGCGCTTTCCTCGCACCCACACAAGTACACACTTCTACCCTCAATTTATCGAGATTTGAGAGCAGTTAATCGTGGCTAATTTAAAACTAAAACACTTTATTAGAGCGTGGGTACGATTTTAGAAAAAAAAAAGGAATTGAATCGAATTACACCGGAAATGTAACAAAGATGGCGGTGTACTTTAAAAGCGGCCATTTACAGGCCGTAGCGGTAATAATCAAATAGCGGCATAGTATTTGAAATTCATACTACTGGTTTCTTTTGTTAAGGCTGTGGATAACAAGCAAATAAGCAATTCACCAACTTCCTCCAATTAATTATTTCTATTCAAAACCATTTTTGTTTTTATATATAGCCCTTTGTGTTTATTTTGGCTTTTTTTATTTTTATTTCCCTTTATGAGATTCTTGAATGGGGGTACTAATGAGTTTTTTTTTGCTAAAAAGGTTCGAAAAGGCTTCTTCACTTTCCTTTTTTTTTGAGGCGGTGAGTAAAAGTAATTTCGCAAATATTTTTTTCATCCCTTCAAAGGCTTCCTCGAGCCCTCTTTCGTAAATTAACTACGTTATTAAACTCAAAATAAAAACTTTTCCGGTAGTTTAATTTGAAAGTTTGAACTAAAAGTGTTTTTGTTCCTTTGTGTAAAGCTCTGGAAGAAAACTTTTCACTAAGATCTATTCACGTAGAGACAAAATCTTGTGCAAGTTTATAGTTTTGTTATTGTACTACTTACAGTAGTACTCTCGAGATGACTTACATTGTGTACCCTAATCAGATTAGCAAAATCTTACGTTAACAATAACACAAACGTTTCTTTTGTCAAAGGGAATAGAATATCAAGTTCCAATTCTTACCTGAAGGGTATAGCTCATATAGCGTATAGCGAAAGGGTTTTAGTTATTGTTGTTTTGTTGTTAAATTCGAGATTTTATTGTAAATCGGCTTTTGAAGCTTTTTCGAAATTAAAACTTAGTGTCGAATTTATTTTTACTGTCCCATTCCACGACGACACAATGGTGAGTTTTGTAATTTCTAATCGAATTATAAGTTCGTATGAACTATTTTGCACTTCGAAACCCACCAACGCCGGTATAGCGCCTAAAGGGCAGTTTTAAATTTTAAATAAATAAAGTAAACTAAATTGTCTACAAATTATATTTTTTAGGTTTTTCCTACAGACCAATGGCTTAGCCACTAGAGTTTGACAAGAATTTCAAAATCGGTCAAGAAAACTAATTATTTTTAGTTTATCGTTAATAACTCAAAAACTACCCACTTCATAAGATAAATGCTTACATACAAAAATAATGTGAGCTAAATTTTCTAAAAGTTATATCTCGTAGCTTTCTTCTACAGGCAAACACTTGAGGCGATAGAGCGCGTTAAAGGTTGACAAAAATTTTAAAATTGGCCTACAACTGATTTTTTTGAGGTTATCGCTTAAAACTCAAAAATTACGCTCTCCATACGAAAAATGTTTCTATACAAAAATGAAGTAAATTAAATTGTCTACAAATTATATTTTTTAGGTTTTTTCTACAGATCTATGGTTTAGCCACTAGAGTTCATTAAAGCTTGACAAGAATTTCAAAAATAGTCAAAAAAACTAATTATTTTTAGTTTATCGTTAATAACTCAAAAACTACCCACTTCATAAGACAAATGTGCAGATACAAAATAATGTGCGTTAAATTTCCTACAATAAGTTATATTTAGTAGTTTTTTTCCACATGCAAACACTTGAGGCGCTAGAGCGCGTTAAAGGTTGACAAAAATTTTAAAATTGGACTAAAACTGATTTTTTTAAGGTTAACGCTTAAAACTCAAAAATTACGCCCTCCATACGAAAAATGTTTCTATACAAAAATGAAGTAATTTAAATTGTCTACAAATTATATTTTTTAGGTTTTTTCTACAGATCTATGGTTTAGCCACTAGAGTTCATTAAAGTTAGAAAAGAATTTCAAAATCGGTCAACAAAACTAATTGTTTTTAGTTTATCGTTAATAACTCAAAAACTACCCACTTCATAAGACAAATGTGCAGATACAAAATAATGTGCGTTAAATTTCCTACAATAAGTTATATTTAGTAGTTTTTTTCCACATGCAAACACTTGAGGCGCTAGAGCGCGTTAAAGGTTGACAAAAATTTTAAAATTAGACTAAAACTGATTTTTTTAAGGTTAACGTTTGAAACTCAAAAATTACGCCCTCCATACGAAAAATGTTTCTATACAAAAATGAAGTAATTTAAATTGTCTACAAATTATATTTTTTAGGTTTTTTCTACAGATCTATGGTTTAGCCACTAGAGTTCATTAAAGTTAGAAAAGAATTTCAAAATCGGTCAACAAAACTAATTGTTTTTAGTTTATCGTTAATAACTCAAAAACTACCCACTTCATAAGACAAATGTGCAGATACAAAATAATGTGCGTTAAATTTCCTACAATAAGTTATATTTAGTAGTTTTTTTCCACATGCAAACACTTGAGGCGCTAGAGCGCGTTAAAGGTTGACAAAAATTTTAAAATTAGACTAAAACTGATTTTTTTAAGGTTAACGTTTGAAACTCAAAAATTACGCCCTCCATACGAAAAATGTTTCTATACAAAAATGAAGTAATTTAAATTGTCTACAAATTATATTTTTTAGGTTTTTTCTACAGATCTATGGTTTAGCCACTAGAGTTCATTAAAGTTAGAAAAGAATTTCAAAATCGGTCAACAAAACTAATTGTTTTTAGTTTATCGTTAATAACTCAAAAACTACCCACTTCATAAGACAAATGTGCAGATACAAAATAATGTGCGTTAAATTTCCTACAATAAGTTATATTTAGTAGTTTTTTTCCACATGCAAACACTTGAGGCGCTAGAGCGCGTTAAAGGTTGACAAAAATTTTAAAATTGGACTAAAACTGATTTTTTTAAGGTTAACGCTTAAAACTCAAAAATTACGCCCTCCATACGAAAAATGTTTCTATACAAAAATGAAGTAATTTAAATTGTCTACAAATTATATTTTTTAGGTTTTTTCTACAGATCTATGGTTTAGCCACTAGAGTTCATTAAAGTTAGACAAGAATTTCAAAATCGGTCAAGAAAACTAATTGTTTTTAGTTTATCGTTAATAACTCAAAAACTACCCACTTCATAAGACAAATGTGCATATACAAAATAATATGCGTTAAATTTCCTACAAGTTATATTTATAGTTTTTTTCTACAGGCAAACACTTGAGGCGCTAGAGCGCGTTAAAGTTGACAAAAATTTTAAAATTAGACTAAAACTGATTTTTTTAAGGTTAACGCTTAAAACTCAAAAATTACGCTCTTCATACGAAAAATGTTCCTATACAAAAATGAAGTAAATTAAATTGTCTACAAATTATATTTTTTAGGTTTTTTCTACAGACCTATGGTTTAGCCACTAGAGTTCATTAAAGCTTGACAAGAATTTCCAAAACGGTCAAAAAACTAATTTATTTTTAGTTTATCGTTACTAACTCAAAAACTGCCCACTTAATAAGACAAATGATTATATACCAAGATAATGTGCGTTAAATTTCCTACAAGTTATATCTCGTAGTTTTTTTCTACAGGCACACACTTGAGGCGCTAGAGCGCGTTAAAGGTTGACAACAAAACTATTTTGCACTTCCATACCGACCAACGCCGGTATAGCGCGTAAAAGGCAGTTTTAAATTTAAATTGTACCCAAACTCAAGTCATCACTACTTGAGAATCCTAAAAATGAAGTTTTTCATTCGAGAACTTACTGTTCTGTAAAGAAATAATTACAAAATACTTGAAGTGTACCAAAGATACGCTCGTGACGTCACTTGTTCGGCGCAGGCATGCTATCAATCTCACGAACCTAAACAGTTTACTGTTTATGGGCCCTTCAATGTTATTTTTTGATACTCCTGTTTTTGTTAAGAGCCGAGTCACTGCTATTTCTGTTCACTTCTGGCAAATAAGATCAAAATTGCGTTTTGCTGCCATTTTGTGCCTCAACTCGTAATAAAAGCAAAAGTCTAAGCGACATCCAGATACTACGATAATACAAAGTTATAACATGCCTGAACCAAACAAGTGACGTCATCGAGCGTAAACTTCAACTTATACCACATCTGCGTAGCTGTAAAAGCTTGTAAAAAGACGATAGTCTGGCGGAGCCAGATCTAAGCCAATGTAGGGGGAATGCTCAAATGATAGAACACGAAGCCCTTCTGGCAATGTTTTGGTTGCGCACAAGAGCATAATCCAAATAATGTGGAATATTGCCGTCCAGGTGTCCAGTTACTGTTGTATGTACTCCATCGCAATTATCCAGCTGATTGAGTATCGAAAACTGAAAGGGAAGATTCTAAATTGCATTCTGAATCTTACCTCTGGTAGGTACAAGATGATGGAACATCTCGTAAACCGTGACCTTGAAAACGTTTAAAAACGACATTATGCAAAAATTTATTTTTCATGATTTCCTTTCAATGAGTTGCGTGGATTCTGTGGAAGAACAGCTCCTGACTTAAGTTCAAACTTTATTAAAGTTTCCCACTACCTATAAATGTCATTCTTTTCAGCACACTTGATTGAGGATTGAGAAGTAGGTAATCGCCTCATAAACACTCGAAGTTGCGGTGGCAAATATAAACATTTTGCTTCTTATAAAAATGGCAATTGCGGCCAAACTAATCATCTGTCTGAAAAAGTTCTTACACACAACTTGTTGTGCCTAAAATTTTCTACAAAAAAGATTAAATTTGTTTTTGTTCTTGGAGCAACCCTTAAAAAGTAAAACGCCTCGAAAGTGTAGTTTTGCAAACTTCCCGATGATGTTGTCGTAATTCTCCTGCATCTTCTAACAAACTAGGGTTGCTATGAGATACTAAAAGTGATATTCTACACTGGGTCTAAGGTGCATCGCTTACTTATGATCGTGCATTTGAGCGAAAGACTTGGAGGTAACAACCAGATTGGCCTGAGAATGTGAGAACTAGAACGGACAGAACGGATATCCGAAGCTGAAAATTAAAATGTGCTACATAATGGCGCATTGGATTCCCAAATTTAAACAAAATATGAGAGTATAGTTCGTTTCGCCGGGAATGGCCACTACGCCCAGTGCAGCGTTTGGGTCTAAGCGCGGTAGGCGCGCTTCTAGGGCCTCAAAGCAGCTCATTAGATAATAATCATGTCCAATTAAAGTTTCTTTCTACCTATTTTGTTGTTTTAATTATTGGCAAATGCGTAAAATGCTTTTCACCTGGGATACCTAATAAGAAAACGGGGCTCAAAAGCCTGGATTTACCATTAGGCTAACTAGGGTAAAGCTTAGGAATCTTGGTCAACAGGGCCTCGGAGCAAGATTTGGCAGCGCCCGGGAACTATAAACGTGCGTCTATCTGCGCCATTAAACTCGAAGTTTCTATAATATAGAGTTCCCTGGCCCCTGGCTCCTAGTCCCTGGCCGCCGTCTGTAATAGGGTAAACGAGAGCATGATGAGAACTTTAAAGGTCGTAACTCACCTATCAGCACAGCACCCGACAAGCATCGTCACAGCACCGCCGAGTGGTCAACTCGACGGTCGTGCGTGCGTTCATCTAACGCCTCAGCACGGGATCAGCACCACCGCAGTACCGGCACACTCACATCTTTATTGCAGTTGTATTTTGTTTGTAGAAGTAGGTATAGATTCGTGTGCATAGAATATGTTCCGGTTTTCAAATTTAGAACTAGCTATGATTGCTCTATCATTAGACGAAGAAGGGAATGATAAACGCCAAAAAAGAAGATATTGGATAATTAAGAATTACAATGCTATAATATTAGTATATATAAAAAAATAAAGTTATTCTCGGCCTATTCTACTCAAAAAGTAGTAAAGAGAAATTATAATTTTCCGTACTTTATTTATCGCTAGGAGTAACGTTTTATATTCTAAAATTTTTATAGCAAATTTAAATTTTTTCTAATCAAAATTTATATGTATGTTGATGATGCTTTCAAGTTACAGTATAAACAAATAAACGTGCATTCATTGAAAAACTTGGGCCCTGGAAAGCTTTTAATAAAAACAATCGTTTCCGACAATCTAATAAGTTTATAATTAAACAGAAATGATAGGCAGCATTATAATGATAAGTTAATGTACTATACGCAATTACAATTAAAAATTTCAATAATTCAACGAATTATGAGAAAAACAAGATTTAAAAACTAGCTTTTCTTTAATAAACTTTACAATTAACTTCTTTTGTTTTAATAATTATGATCGGAAGTTAGAGGACAGTGATACGAATCGAATGATGTATCACACGTTATTTTTTGCTTAAAAATAAAGTTTTAAATAGAAAAAAACGATTTGATGTGCCTATCGACACCCCTTAAATTTTAAATGTGTATTTGCAATTCCCAAAATTTGCGCCACAAGCCCGGCTCCTGCATATACTCCACTGATTGTAAGTTGCAACTAAGCGAAATGTGCTGATAAGTGAGTGTACGACATCGGTACGGTATCAGCACATCACAAGCACCCCACCCGCAAAATATTCTTTGGGAGAAATGTCCGGTGGTTGAGGCGTTGAGGTGCCTTGTCGGTGCTGTGTCGATGCTGTTAGGTGGGCGCGCTTACATTTAAATACAGGTAAAGAAATAAAATTTGCCGGTAACGATCAGTCGGCGTTCCTATGCTGTGCTGATAGGTGAGTTACGACCTTAAAGCGATTGCACCGCTCCAAATGAAAATTACTACATCGAGCGTCTATGAAAACACAACTGCAACTAGATCAGTATGGCGAGCGACGAGCGTCTCGGAGCTCATTCTATATAGAGTCGCTTTCTATTGTTTAGATGTTTAGGGTTAGTGCCACTTGCGCCATACGTAATCGCAGCTCATGTCATCTTTCGGAAAGCACAACATCGAGAGCAACTGCAATGCGGTCGCTATGGTGAGCCTCCTTGGACTGTCGTTCCTCTCGACCACATCTCTGATTGTCGCCATTGCTCTAAGTCACCAGGTCACCAATGATATGCAATATACGCTGTTTAGTCGTTCGGAAATATTTTATACCCACACAGAGACGTATTTATAGAACAGTTTATTTCTCTAATCGAAGCCGAATCGTCCATAAGTGCGCAGAAGTATTGTTGGGCTCACAAGTTAGTGACCAGCAACACGGTATTCTTCGATTTCGATAGCGATGTTAGCGGGCGATGGTCCTTTAGGAATGGGGTATGTATAGTAAGCAGATGAAATCGGCCAAAATGGCACTATTTTGCCCAATGTGGGAAAATGTTGCTCGTTAAAACCTAGAGAGAACTACAAAACGTGCCATACGCATCAATGAGCCTCAAAATTTTTATTTTGAGACTGAAACAAGTTCTTCTACGGATCTACGGTTGCAATAACTTTTACAATTAACGCCACTAGGCACTTTTACTACCTATTTATTCATTATTTGAACTTTTATTGTTTTTCAAAGTCTCTGTACCGAACGCCGAACGTTTCTTACTTCACGCGCGCCTTTCTGAAGCCCTGATGGCCTTAAAGATTTTCTCCGTGCGATTTCGCGTCTCGGTGTTTCTGCGGCGCCTCCTCCTCTCCGAAATGAAACCTACGTCAGTTGTAATAACAAAAGAGGTTTTCATCGAAATATATAACTTCACCAAAAGTATTCAAAAATAACACTCGAGGCTAACTCTTCAGGATTTTGAGCACGCTACGCCGTTCTTACGACGAGGCCGTGGTTGGTTAGTTGCGCGCGTTGTATTTTTGTAATTTATACACTTTGAAAGGTTTTTTTTTCAAATGTTTATTATTATTACAGAGGGATAAAACGAAGGCGCAGTTGTGGCAAGCTGTTTAGAGTAAGTCGACGAAGCGTTGCTTCTTTGTAGCAATTTCTGCGTTAATTTTATTGAATAATGGAGCCAATCAAGTAACCGTGGGGTCGTGGGCACTCGATCGAACTTATTTTAAAGCAATAAATAAACAAAGAGCTAATCTGACGGATTTTTGACAGTTTTTCGAGTTTGAATTTTATCGATACGGCTACCTTTTGAATAGTTTATTTTCTAGTACGCCGGATACGTCAGTTAATGTTACATCATATTTTTAAGATTCAAAAGCATTTTAATCTTTTGTTCGACATTCTCTTTTATCGATATATATTTTCGAATACAAAAATAATAAATAAAATCCTTTGTGAATACCCAAAGAAGCCAAATTTAAAAAAAATGATACGTCAATTACTTCTTTGTTTCAAAATTACGAGGGTCGCGGTTGTTGTTTCTCTTATAAGTACATGAAGTAGCTCGTAATTAAAAATTTTTGTATGAGAAAACATAAACATTGTTAACACCGGAAAGGAAATCTTAAAAAAAAGAGTAGATTATACTTATACAAATTGGATAGGAAGGAACTGAAAATCTAAACAAACACTGCATACGATTTGTAAACGTACTCGACAAGGCAAATTGTAATGAGACATTCAATTAGCATTACAAATGCCGTCTCCTGAGGGGCTAAAAGAAATTTTATAAATGGCGGATCGGCACCCTTTTCATTTCTCCCCCTAATATTTTATATTCAACCCTCCGGAGATTGAAAATATCCACTATAGTACATATCCATATCTGAACAAATCGCGCCTTTAGCCGCCGTGCTCCATACAAATTCGTCATGTAATGAATTCATCAAGGGTGAGTAGTGTGTCGTTAGGGAGATGTGGGGTAGATTACAACGCACCCTCTAGGGTACGCTCATTGCATTAGTCGCCATCTTTGCTGACGTACCACTTGCGTCACTTTCGGGCATTTCCATTGGTCTACGTACAACTGTCAAGTGTTTATATGCGGATGATTCAAAGGATGCACGAATGACAATTTTTTTGAGTACACATCTACTACTTACTTAAAATAAAACGCGAAAAAAGGGGTTGTATTTTTATATACGATATAATGAAAGCTCGCGGAGAATTTGTATAATGTACTTGTCCATTAATTCGAGATATACAATTGGCTTTTTAATTAAAAATTTTGAAACCTCTCGACGATTAAATTTTATTTTATTTCGTGTATACTCTAGTGCTAGTGCTTAATGCACGCGTATTCAATTTGCACTACTTTTGTTTCCTTTTGTTTAGACAAAAAGTTTCGCATTTTAAGCTCTTCGAGTCGCAAATTGCGAGGGCTTCTGCGTTTCTTTATTTCTTTCATTTGCAATTCGTATGTAACGAATCTGAGCCAATTTTGCACTTGTCGATTCTTAACGAACATCCATTAATTAGAAAATAAATAAAAAATAGTTTCTCTCTGAGTATGTGATCAATAGTAGCAGTTTTGTAGCAAAATATCGTTCGCATTAGGCGATGGTCGTGAAAACAACTTTTTTGTCTCTTTAACGATTTTTCAGCAGCTACAATTTTGTCTTAATAAAAAAAGCCGATTTTTAAAAATACGTCGTGGATGTAACGATAAAACAGCAACGAGTGGCCATTCGGGCGAACGATTTTCTCGCGAGAAAATGATGCTCTCTTGGGTCAAGAAGCTTTCTAGCGGCGATAGTACGCGCATTGTTTATTTTGTGTTGGATTACCACAAGAACTTTCGCTTATAGCTTGAAAACTACGCACTTTTTGAGAAAAGTGGTTCAACAAAATTAAACTACATCAAATTTCCTACAAATTAAATGTTAGGTTTTTTTTCAGATAAAGGTTTAGGCGCTACAGTGCGCTCAATTTGGCAAAAATTCCAAAATGAACCAGAAAAACTGATTTTCTTTAGCGTATCGCTAATAACTCGAAAACTAAGCACTTTATAAGAAAAGTGTTTCTATATAAAATGAAACTACATCAAATTTCTTACAAATTATACCTGTTAGGTTTTTTCCTCCGACAAACGGTTTAGGCGCTAGAGCGCGTTCAACTTGGCAGGAATTTCAAAAACGGCCAGAAAAACGAGTTTTCTTTAGTTCATCGCTTATAACTCAAAAACTAAGCACTTTATGAGAAAAGTGTTTCTATATAAAGTAAAACTTCATCAAATTTCGTACAAATTATGCCTGTTAGGTTTTTTTTCTCTGACAAACGGTTTAGGCGCTAGAGCGCGTTCAACTTGGCAGGAATTTCAAAAACGGCCAGAAAAACGAGTTTTTTTTAGTTCATCGCTTATAACTCAAAAACTAAGCACTTTATAAGAAAAGTGTTTCTATATAAAGTGAAACTACATCAAATTTCATACAAATTATGCCTGTTAGGTTTTTTCCTCCGACAAACGGTTTAGGCGCAAGAGCGCGTTCAATTTGGCAAGAATTTTAAAAACGACCCAAAAAACGAGTTTTTTTTAGTTCATCGCTTATAACTCAAAAACTAAGCACTTTATGAGAAAACTGTTCATATATAAAGTGAAACTACATCAAATTTCTTACAAATTATACCTCTTAGGTTTTTTCTTCAGACAAACGGTTAAGCGCTAGGACGCGTTCAACTTTGCAAGAATTCCGAAATCGGCCAGAAAAACGAAGTTTGTTTAGTTCATCGCTTATTACTCGAAAATTAAACACTTTATAAAAAAATTGTTTCTATATAAAATGAAACTACATCAAATTTGTTACAAATTTTACCTGTTAGGTTATTTGTTCAGACAAACGGTTAAGGCGCTAGAGCGAGTTCAACTTGGCAAGAATTCCAAAATCGGCTCGAAAAGCGAGTTTTCTTTAGTTCATCGCTTCTAACTCGAAAACTAAGCACTTTATGAGAAAAGTGTTCCTATATAAAGTGAAACTACATCAAATTTCCTAAAAATTATAGTTGTTAGTTGTTTTTTTCAGACAAACGGTTTAGGCGCTTGAGCGCGTTCAATTTGACAAGAATTCCAAAATTAGACAGAAAAACGAACTTTGTTTAGTTCATCGCTTATAACTCGAAAACTACGCACTTTATGAGAAAAGTGTTCCTATTTAAAAATAAAGTACAACAAATTTCCAACAAATGATATCTGTTAGGTTATTTCTTCAAACAAAGCTAGAGCGCGTTCAATTGGGCAAGAATTCCAAAATCAGCCAGAAAAACGAATTTTTTTTAGTTCGTCGTCTCTAACTCGAAAACTAAGCACTTTATGAGAAAAGTGTTTTTATATAAAATGAAACTGCATCAAATTTTCTACAAATTATACCTGTTAGGTTTTTTCTTCAGACAAACGGTTAAGGCGCTAGAGCGCGTTCAATTTGGCAAGAATTCCAAAATCAGCCAGAAAACGGAATTTTCTTTAGTTCATCGTCTGTAACTCGAAAACTAAGCACTTTATGAGAAAAGTGTTTTTATATAAAATGAAACTGCATCAAATTTTCTACAAATTATACCTGTTAGGTTTTTTCTTCAGACAAACGGTTTAGGCGCTAGAGCGCGTTCAATTTGGCAAGAATTCCAAAATCGGACAAAAAACGAATTTTGTTTAGTTTATCACTTACAACTCAAAAACTAAGCACTTTATGAGAAAAGTGCTCTTATTAAAAAATAAAGTATAAAGTTCAATAAATTCCCACAAGCTGTGTTGATTGTGACAGACGAAAGGTTTAGGTTGGCGCTAAGAGGCTAGAGCGCGTTGAAGACTAAGATGTAGAGAAACTTCCGGCACGTGTTTTCTTCGGATTTGGGGTCTCCTCTAATTTGGAGGTCCAAATACAGTTATTAAAATTTAAAAAGTGTTTCCAAAATTTAGTAAAAGTGGGCGTGGCCTATTTTATAACATAATTACAGCAAGTAGTAAAAAAAAGGTTGCTTAAACACCCCCTGCCACTTTGTTATTCGTGTCGTCATGTAGGCTACTTTTCTTTAGTAAATTTGGGGTCTCGTCTAATTTTGGAGGTCCAAATACAGTTTTTGAAATGAAAGAGTCTTGAAAATTTTCTTAAAGCTAGCATGATCACAAAAACTGCGTCTCTTTTCTTTAATATCATCAATTGAAGAACAGTCTTTTGAGTCAAATATTACATTTTTTTAAATAGATTATACTAAAGGCTTCTTAATCTTTACCACCCTGTTGCAGAAGTCATTTAGCTATTGGGAAGTACTTTGTGTTCACAATTAAGTGTAGTTACAAGACTAATTTGCGCAATTAATTGTAAGTGGCGAAAAGCTTTTTAAAAACCGTTTATTGAATTACTATTGAATTTGTAATGATCCTCTGGAATAATGTGTCATCATGTCATTATAGCTCCTGCTCTAAAAGGTTTAACCGTAAAATAAGGCAGTGAAGCAAAGAAAAGACGATTATTTACAGGGTGTTCCACTCAAGCCGTTCATTGCGCGTTCTTTGGAGCTTCGAATGGTACCAATCGACTCAGAAATTTAAATTCGTGAATAGTGGCTACCGATCTCTTTCGTGAAATATTTTCGAACCACTTTCAAACAAATTAATTTCTGTAGTTTTCATGAGCAACAGCTGCTCAATTCATAAAAAGCCTTTTTTTGAACGCAAGAGTTTAATATACAGAGTGTTCTATAGGTATTGCAAACAATCAGTTTTTAAGATTTCGCTACTAACTACTAGCACCTAGTACCTTGTTAATTATTAAGGAGACATTATCTTCCCAAGAACTTTGAGATTTTTGAATTAGTGGAGAGGGGATATGTTTTTACAGATAAGGGGGTTAGTAAAAAGTTTTAATTTGTCGAGAAGTCTTATAAGTTAGTGCAAATTTTATCGATTTCATATAACGATTACGTTGAAGGGTAATTTGTAATTTGAGACCCTTTATCTAAACTACTATTTTCATCGATGTTTTGTGGTTTTGTTCTCGTATCGCCAGGAATACATGGTGGTGATGGTTCAATTGTTTTCGAGAAGACAAGACAAGCTTCTAATCTGTTATAAGTATTAGTTTTTCCAACTATTAGAGTTGCATGCGAGACTCACTGTATATTATTTGATTGCACTTTGAATTGCCTATCAAATAATGTTGTGAAGTGAAATTTATGTTGCATTTGCTATACTTACTGATTAAACTTTATTGCTCCTTAATTTGTCAACTTTGAAGGAGTATGTGTTAAATTAAACTTTGCTCAAAACTATTAGGCGTCTAAGGCGGAATCTTGCCACTTTAACAGTAATCAACAATTCATTTTGGTGGTCTAGAAGCGGTTTAGTTAAAATTATCGTCAATTTCAACAAAAACAGTTCCAATCCACCTCAAATAATTGATTTAAAGTCGAAAATTCTGAAACAAATGAAAATCGACTTACAAAGGTTTTTTTTGCAAATTTCTCAAGCAGTAAAAGGACCCAAATATAGAGGCACTTTGCACTTTGTTTCTAGTCATTTTGTTCGAGTCGAAATAATTTAAATTTGGCGGGCAAATAAATCAAAGTGCGGTATGAAACAAGTTGGACAGCACTAGGACTTGACAGCTGATTGTATCAGCGTTATTACCAAAACTGTTTTAAACATATTTATTGCAAAAAAGTAAGGTTATATTCAATGCTTCGTTTTTGAGATTTAAGATGTTAAACTTTAAATATAGTGGATATAGCGAAGGCCTTTCAATAAGCGACTTTTCACTGTCAATCCGCTCCACTATATTGAAAGTTCCACGTCCTATATCTCAAAAACGAAGCATTGAATTTAACCTTACTTTTTGGAAAAAATATGTTTAAAACTAATAGAGTTTTGGTAATAACGCTGATACAATCAGCTGTAAAGTCCTAGTGCTCTCAACTGGTTTGATTTTTTGACCAGCCAAATTTCAATTGCTTCGACTATACTCGACTTTCCGAACTCCATATAGGCAAGCCAGGTATCCTCTTACTCTTACGACAGAACGACAGACTCTCCACGTTGGCCGTTTTTAGCATTTTTGAGACAATCCGTGTAGGTACTATACAAGTATACATATCTAAACCGAACGCTTATTGAAAATTATCGCTTAAAATTTCTTCCAATTTTTGTTCTATGGATATTTTCTCAAAAATCCGAAATGCAGTATTAATACAAATGATATAACAAATGGAAATAGATTATTAATGTTCAAATAAAGAAGAACCGAGTTGCTTTTGTAAACATTTCTCGAATTTTTACTTAAAGTTTTAAAACTCTCGCGAAGCTTTTCATTTACTAAAATAAATTGACTCTATTTTCAAGAGAACTTCAAACTTTGAATAAGAATTCGGAAAATAAAGACCCAATTTAACATAAAAATTTTAATTTGTTTATCCATATAGGTGTTAAACGACCTGCATATTACCCAATCTTTTTTAATATAAGAGCAAAAGTATAAATAATTTATTAAGGCCCAGCACAGACAGAATCTTTCTCTTTGAGCGGCTGTTAGCTTATCTCTGTCGCTTGAACACTTTGAAACACTGAACGAAAAGCCGAGTAATCGTATTTTTTAACTCTTCTAAATTAAAGGAGACCAATATGTGCTAAATGCGCTTGTGCCGTTCATACTATTGAAGTGAGTTCGACCAACTAGCTGTCGATATGTGAGAGCAGCAATTCGTGGATAAAATGGCGAAATACTATCTGAAACTATTCTTCATACACTAATTGGGGCAGGCAACCCTACATACAGATCTAAATATCCATATTGGACGACTTTTGGTCTTGGGGCTTAAGATGGCAACAATTTAACGACACTCGACCTGCAGAATCGTGCAAGGAATGGCTGGAGCGCTGCACAAAAGTGACAGAATATAGTCTTATACTTTGAGAGAATGCCTCAAAAAGGCTCCTTCCAAAAAGCTGGCAAAATACTGTCTACAGTTGTCCCGAACAATTGCAGGGACACTCACGGGACCCTGTCGACTACACAAACATCTTCATACTCTGGGCTTGGTAGATAAACCCATATGTCGTGGATGCGAACTAGAAGACGAAACCGCTGAACATGTGCTCTGTCACTGTCCAGCTCTAACGTCGATAAGAAGATCCGTGTTGGGGGACTTCTGACTCGACAAGGCCAGAATAAGCACCATCCCTCCCGCCAGAATTCTGGAGTTCATCCTACATGCGGGATGGCTCGAGATCTGATGGGCACGGGGAGGCCGTTTGGAGGTAGTACAATGAGCCCGATTAAGTTGCCTAAGTGCAGGGAGCTTGCTCCCCCTACTTAATAATCCAGATCCAGGACAAAAGTTCTCTCAAAGTCTTATGAAAAGTACAATTATAAAGGGTGGGCAATAAGAGTTTTATCATGAGAGTGGCTGGTGGATAAAATCTGAACGTAAAAAAATTGTTTCATATTGACACCTGCCATCTAGTCATGAACAATTTTAGCCATGGATAGATACGCGGGTGGCGACGCCTATGTACTCGTATATCGCGCATTACGCTATTACGCAATTTTTTGGTTGCCGCATTTGGGCCTATGAAAACCCTAGAGAGATTGTTTAGAAACCGTTGCATCCTCAAAGAGTCACTGTTTGGTGTTTTTTTGGCTTGAGGAATTATTGGACAGTGGTTTCGTGGTTTGTTTTTTTTTTCTTGGAAACGGTGCCGGAAATGCTGTTAATATGAGGCGAGCGCTATCGAAGCACGATAATGGACTTTTGATGGCCTGAATTGGATGATGTGGAAGTGGTTTCAACAAGACGGTGCCCACAACTACAACTACGGCTTCATTGCACGACAAGTTCCCAGGACGCATTATCTAACAAAACAGCGATGTCAATTGGGCACCGGGATCGTACGATTTGGCACCCTTGGACTTCTTTCTTGAGGATTTACCTCAAATGAAGGGTTTATGCCCAAAAATCTGGCAACAAGGCAAGAGCTAAAGAACGAGATAATAAGGCATATTGGATGGTGGAATAGAGAAGAAGTTATGCCAGGGTGTCGTCCTAAATTTCAACAAACGGATTGGATGTGAATAAGTCGGCAACGTCGCACTTAAACTAAACCTTTTTTTTTTCATTTAGAGAAATGTCGTTTTACGGAGAGTTCAGAAATATAAAAAGATGCAGGG
The DNA here is from genome assembly GCA_950108345.1 of Malthinus flaveolus. Taxonomy (NCBI): domain Eukaryota; kingdom Metazoa; phylum Arthropoda; class Insecta; order Coleoptera; family Cantharidae; genus Malthinus; species Malthinus flaveolus. The sequence goes on along the minus strand of OX467288.1, from coordinate 9,538,221 downwards.
CTTTCCATTAAAAAAAGGCAGCCTTACTGGTGCCACGTGTTCTTGAAACACTCTGTATAATATATGTATACGAAATTAGTTTTTAAGATACGGACTTCTTTGTATCAAATATAATTTTAACTCGCTTTTGTAATAAAAAACTATGGAGCTTTGCCACACTATTTGTCCATCCTGTATATATCTAGATATCTATAATACGTTCTACGCCAACTACGAGGAGTAGTAGGCGTAGTAGTAGGCTACTAGGTACTAATAAGAGAACAATAATTTATTATACAAGTCGAACTTCAAAGCTCGCCATTATTATAAATAACTCCTCATGTTTGATATTTCTTTCAATAGAAAGTCCCAATAATTATTACGAATCAAGTTTTTTTTATACTCATTCAGAATTTCTCCAATTAGGGCAAGTAAAAAAAAAGTTGATTCCATTGTTGTATCCACCTAATTCTCGAATATTCCGACAAATGAACATTTTTCTACCTTTTTCCAAGACTAAAAATATAAATTTACATATACAGGGCGTCTCATCTGCAATTCTCTTACACCACCACGCATACCGAGTGCTCAGGTAGGTACATAATATGGCTTCATTGTTTTGTTGCTTCATATTAGAAAATTTAAAGTAGGCCATGCTCAACGAGTTTTCGACAGAGATAGTAGACAAAAGGCAAGCTTTGTCTTGATGTTTTTGACTGAATGTTAGTTGATCTGAGGCAAAACTAAACAAAATTGCATTTCTGACAAAAACGAGCGAGTATACACGGCGAGTCGCTAAAAGTATCTCGGTCAATATCACGTCAATGTCTCTTCTCTCTTCATTCTTCATGATAAGTGGTTCAAAATACCAGGTGGGCAAAATTCGATGGTTCTAATGGAGAAAAGTCGATAAGTAGAAGAGATATGGAAAAATCGATGGTGCATCCTCGTTCTCTTTTTTTTAGAAGAGCCCAATGGCAAAAACCGGAACGCGCGATCTTCTTTTGTTTTGTAGCTATGAGCAAAAGTTAGATTTTTCAAGTTTTCGCTAAATGTCGATATCTCGGTTGTTGTAAAGTTACAGAAAAAAATATAAGCGTGTTCTTTAGGGACTTTTTTAAGGACAATAAAATAAGCCGTCGGGATTTTTAATATCTTGGTTAGTTTTCCGTTTATAACACAAAGTTGTATTTTTTTAAATAAAAACTATAGTTGGATATATTTGAATAGCGTTTTTTATCTTCTTTTTAATGATATTTAATATGTGGGGTCCATTACTTAAGTTTTATCTCACTTTATTAAAAATGTTAAATAAAAGAGGTAGCCCGCAAAATTAAAAATATAAATATAATATGTTAATATGTAGAGTTCATCATCTCAGTTTCATTCCATTTTATTAAAAATTTATCAAAAATGAAAAAATAAATATAAAAAATTAAAAATTATAAATAAAAAAGTACAATACAATAAAAAATAAGAAAATAAAAAATAAAAAATTATATACTATTATATATCATTGAAAAGAGGATGAAAAACGCTATTCAAATATATCATATTCAACCATGGTTGATATTTAAAAAAACATAACTTTGTCATATAAACCGGAAACTAACGAAGATATTTAAAATATTTTTGGCTCATTTTATTGTCTTTAAAAAAGTGCCCGAAGAACGTGCTACTATTTTTTTCTGTAAATTTACAACAACCGAGATATCGACATTTAAAGAAAAATCAAACTTTTGCCTATAGCTTCAAAACAAAAGAAGATCGCAAGTATCTTTTTTCGCTATTGATTTCCTCTCAAAAAAAGAGAACGAGAGAACGAGAATGCGCCATCCATTTTCGCATATCTCTTCTAGTTATCGATTTCTCCATAAGAACCATCGTAATTTGCTCACCCTGTACAACTGTACATTTTGCACCACATCATTGTTTCATAGCAAGCACTACCCGTTGTTTTTGTTAACTGGACAATTGAATGCCTCAACGACAACCCAAAACTTTGATAAGGCAATTTAAGACAAACGGCTCTATTTACGGACACGAACTAAGGGCGCCTCTTATTTGTGCACTTTTTAATTTGGAGAATAACCTAAAATTTAGAAATTTTTTCTAAATAACACACTTATAAAAAAGCTAGGTTAGGTCCCTTTAACAGTCAAGCCTATTAGTGTACGAATCGAAAGAGTGACCCACCACTTTCGAACCACCTTGTACAAATAATTCTCGCTAACGTAAGAATTTAAACTTTTTTTTTTGCAACTCTCGATGAAAACGCGAGTAATGAAAAAATTTTGCGACTTACATTTTTGTGCCACTGTAATTTAATATCCTCACTGGAATTTCTCTAATATATTAGGCGTATTATTTGAAATTTTCTCTCTCGATAAGTTGTTAAAATGCTAAAGTAAGGCATAATTCGCGAACTGATTGAAACTAAACTAAAAAAGAATTACATTTCTTTATAATATACAAGGTACAACACATACCCCACTTACTATTACATAATACATAATATACGCGGTCTTTTCATAAAGAAAAGCAGATGGTTAGCCCGAAGATATGGTATTGTATTGTTGTAGAAACAAGACATAGATATCGATGTTCAGCTGGGCTTAGTTTATTATTACCTTTGTTAGTTTAAACATACACATTTCGAGATTCTATTATTCTATTTGTTGGATTTGAAATGGATATTTTTAAAAAAGTATCGGCACCACTAACTAATATTACAACTAACTAGTACCTATACGTATATACCTAATACGTGAATGCTCAAGTGGGTTGTTTTATATCGAAGAAAAAAATCGACGAGCTCTCACCGTTAGACTAATAATAGTTGAATTTGGTCGAATCCGCTAGTTGTAATTCCGATTCGTTTTTAAACGGATTCCGCGCCTTTTTAAATCCTTCGCAGTAATAGAAGTTGAAAGTTTTTGATGAGATTGTAATTTTGCTCTTTGATAATTGTATAACCTGGGGATAATTGAAATTTGCACAGTCGTATACTTGAGCTAAATTTCCTGTTTGTTTCTCTCTTTCGGAGAGATTAACAAACTGTCTTAGAAATACATAAATAACAAAAGACTCTCGTAAATAATACTCTTTTTATTTGTGAAAATAGGGCAGTTAATCTAAATTTGATGAGGTCAGGGGTTGAACTGCCAATTAGGGGCTGTTCTCGAACTTCTCGTCTGTCGTCAACTTATTGAAATTCCGATGATAATTAAAGATCTTGGGTTATATAGAAACTTTGCTCTTGTAATAAGTTACAAATTTTTCTTTTGGTTCTACGAGGGTCGTTTGTAAAGTACAGACCTTTCCTTTAGATCGCTCAGCAAATATGGAGCAATAAAAGTCTCAAACTTTTACCAAATTGCATTAATAATTCTTCTAATTGTTAAACACCCAGTAGCTATTACGAGGCTCGAGCTAGTTTTCACTTCTTAAGAATTTTCCACGCAATGAACCTTTCAGGAAGACCTGACAAATTTTTTTACTGCAAAGTTCTTAAGCATACTCTTCATATTAGAGGCCCGACCTAGTTTTTAGTGCTTTTCACTTTTAATAAAGCACGAAGACCTCGAAAAATCTTTTACTGGGAAGTTCTGAAGCATCTAAGTCATATTTCAGTATCAGCCAAGTTTTCAGTGTTTTCATTTCTATTATAATGCACTTTTTGATAACTAACTTTTCAGGTAGACCTAAGTGCCACTTCACAACCTTTCTTATTCAGAAATTTATATAAACATCCATTTCACATTACAGTCTTGGTCTAATTTTCAGTGCTTTTCACTTCTATTGAAGAAATTTTTATTAAAGACTCACTCTCATCAGCCACACTTGTGGCTTTTCAGGTTCACTCAGTAATTTTTTACAGGAAAATTCTTAAGCATCATCCACTTCATATTATTGCAGTCTCGGTCTAGTTTTGAGCGTTTTTCACTTCTTGATGACTTACTCTTCAGGAAGACCTAAAGCACACTATCATTTATCATACTGGACAGTTCTTAAGAATGTAGGTACTTTATATTTCAGTATCGGCCTACAAGAAAACATAAGTGCCACTTCACAATTTAAAAAAAAGTTTCTATACGCACCCACTTCATATTTTAGTCTCGGCCTAGTTTTCAGTGTTTACGTTTCACTTCTACTAATACATTTTCAGATGACTAACCTTTTAAGAAGACATAAGTGCCACTTCACAATTTAAGAAAAAAAGTTTCTATAAGCACCCACTTCATATTTCAGTTTTGGCCTAGTTTTCAGTGTTTACGTTTCACTTCTTCTAATTCATTTTCTGATGACCAACTTTTTAGGAAGACATAAGTGCCACTTCACAATTTTTTTAAAAAGGTTTCTTTAAGCACCCACTTTATATTTCAGTCTCGGCCTAGTTTTCAGTGTTTACGTTTCACTTCTACTAATACATTTTGAGATGACTAACTTTTTAAGAAGACATAAGTGCCACTTCACAATTTAAGAAAAAAAGTTTCTATAAGCACCCACTTCATATTTCAGTTTTGGCCTAGTTTTCAGTGTTTACGTTTCACTTCTACTAATACATTTTCTGATGGCTAACTTTCAGGAAGACATAAGTGCCACTTCACAATTAAAAATAACGTTTCTATAAGCACCCACTTCATATTTCAGTTTTGGCCTAGTTTTCAGTGTTTACGTTTCACTTCTTCTAATTCATTTTTTGATGACCAACTTTTTAGGAAGACATAAGTGCCACTTCACAATTTAAGAAAAAAAGTTTCTATAAGCACCCACTTCATATTTCAGTCTCGGCCTAGTTTTCAGTGTTTACGTTTCACTTCTACTAATACATTTTGAGATGACTAACTTTTTAAGAAGACATAAGTGCCACTTCACAATTTAAGAAAAATAGTTTCTATAAGCACCCACTTCATATTTCAGTTTTGGCCTAGTTTTCAGTGTTTACGTTTCACTTCTATTAATACATTTTCTGATGGCTAACTTTCAGGAAGACATAAGTGCCACTTCACAATTTAAAAAAAAGTTTCTATAAGCACCCACTTCATATTTCAGTTTTGGCCTAGTTTTCAGTGTTTACGTTTCACTTCTTCTAATTCATTTTCTGATGACTAACTTTTTAGGAAGACATAAGTGCCACTTCACAATTTTTTTAAAAAGGTTTCTATAAGCACCCACTTCATATTTCAGTCTCGGCCTAGTTTTCAGTGTTTACGTTTCACTTTTACTAATACATTTTCTGATGACTAACTTTTCAGGAAGACATAAGTGCCACTTCACAATAAAAAAAAAGTTTCTATAAGCACCCACTTCATATTTCAGTTTTGGCCTAGTTTTCAGTGTTTACGTTTCACTTCTTCTAATTCATTTTTTGATGACCAACTTTTTAGGAAGACATAAGTGCCACTTCACAATTTAAGAAAAAAAGTTTCTATAAGCACCCACTTCATATTTCAGTCTCGGCCTAGTTTTCAGTGTTTACGTTTCACTTCTACTAATACATTTTGAGATGACTAACTTTTTAAGAAGACATAAGTGCCACTTCACAATTTAAGAAAAATAGTTTCTATAAGCACCCACTTCATATTTCAGTTTTGGCCTAGTTTTCAGTGTTTACGTTTCACTTCTATTAATACATTTTCTGATGGCTAACTTTCAGGAAGACATAAGTGCCACTTCACAATTTAAAAAAAAGTTTCTATAAGCACCCACTTCATATTTCAGTTTTGGCCTAGTTTTCAGTGTTTACGTTTCACTTCTTCTAATTCATTTTCTGATGACTAACTTTTTAGGAAGACATAAGTGCCACTTCACAATTTTTTTAAAAAGGTTTCTATAAGCACCCACTTCATATTTCAGTCTCGGCCTAGTTTTCAGTGTTTACGTTTCACTTTTACTAATACATTTTCTGATGACTAACTTTTCAGGAAGACATAAGTGCCACTTCACAATAAAAAAAAAGTTTCTATAAGCACCCACTTCATATTTCAGTGTCGGCCTAGTTTTCAGTGTTTACGTTTCACTTTTACTAATACATTTTCTGATGACTAACTTTTCAGGAAGACATAAGTGCCACTTCACAATTTAAAAAAAAGTTTCTATAAGCACCCACTTCATATTTCAGTCTCGGCCTAGTTTTCAGTGTTTACGTTTCACTTCTACTAATTCATTTTCTGATGGCTAACTTTCAGGAAGACATAAGTGCCACTTCACAATTTTTTTAAAAAGGTTTCTATAAGCACCCACTCCATATTTCAGTCTTAGCCTAGTTTTCAGTGTTTACGTTTTATTTCTACTAATACATTTTCAGATGACTAACTTTTCAGGAAGACATAAGTGCCACTTCACAATTTAAAAAAAAAGTTTCTATAAGCACCCACTTCATATTTCAGTCTCGGCCTAGTTTTCAGTGTTTACGTTTCACTTCTACTAATACATATTCTGATGGCTAACTTTCAGGAAGACATAAGTGCCACTTCACAATTTTTTTAAAAAGGTTTCTATAAGCACCCACTTTATATTTCAGTCTCGGCCTAGTTTTCAGTGTTTACGATTTACTTCTACTAATACTTTTCTGATGACTAACTTTTCAGGAAGACATAAGTGCCACTTCACAATTTTTTTAAAAAGGTCTCGGCATAGTTTTCAGTAGCTTTAACTTCTATCAAAGCATTTTCTTGATGACTAACTCTTCCCGAAAACCTAAGTGACTCTCGACAATCTTTTTATTGGAAGGTTTTTAAGCAGCTTCTTCATATTACAGTCTCCGTCTAGTTTTGAGTGTTATCTACTTCTATCAAAACACTTTCTTGACGGCTAACTCTTTAGGAAAACCTAAGTGCCACTAGGCTATTTTTTACTAAAAAGTTTTACTCTATTACAAGCTCCACTTCGATTTCAGGGCTTTTCACTTCTAACAAGGCATTTTCTAAGTGCTACTCTACAATTTTTTTACGAAGAAGTTTCTATAACTTCCACTTCATTACAGGCATGACTTAGATTTCAGTGATTTTTACTTCAATTAAAGTATTTTCTTGACGACTAACTCTTTAGGAAAACCTAAGTGCCACTAGGCTATTTTTTACTAAAAAGTTTTACTCTATTACAAGCTCCACTTCGATTTCAGGGCTTTTCACTTCTAACAAGGCATTTTCTAAGTGCTACTCTACAATTTTTTTACGAAGAAGTTTCTATAACTTCCACTTCATTACAGGCATGACTTAGATTTCAGTGATTTTTACTTCAATTAAAGTATTTTCTTGACGACTAACTCTTTAGGAAAACCTAAGTGCCACTAGGCTATTTTTTACTAAAAAGTTTTACTCTATTACAAGCTCCACTTCGATTTCAGGGCTTTTCACTTCTAACAAGGCATTTTCTAAGTGCTACTCTACAATTTTTTTACGAAGAAGTTTCTATAACTTCCACTTCATTACAGGCATGACTTAGATTTCAGTGATTTTTACTTCAATTAAAGTATTTTCTTGACGACTAACTCTTTAGGAAAACCTAAGTGCCACTAGGCTATTTTTTACTAAAAAGTTTTACTCTATTACAAGCTCCACTTCGATTTCAGGGCTTTTCACTTCTAACAAGGCATTTTCTAAGTGCTACTCTACAATTTTTTTACGAAGAAGTTTCTATAACTTCCACTTCATTACAGGCATGACTTAGATTTCAGTGATTTTTACTTCAATTAAAGTATTTTCTTGACGACTAACTCTGCAGAAAAACCTAAGTGCCACTTGGCAATTGTTTAACTAAGCGGTTCTTAAGCATCTACTTCATATTACAATTTCAACCTAGTTTTCAGTGTTTTTCACTTCTATTAATGCATTTTTTTGATGTCTAACTTTTCACAAAAACCTAAGTGCTAACTTAATTGTTTTTACTGGAAAGTTCTTAAGCAGCCTCTTCATATTACAGTCTCGGTCTAGTTTTGAGTGTTATCCACTTCTATATCAAAGCATTTTCTCAATGACTAACTTTTCTGGAAACCCTAAGTGCCACTAAAAAATTTTTTTTTGGGAAGTTCTTAATCATCCACTTCATATTACAGTCTCGGCATAGTTTTCAATGATTTTCACTTCTATTAACGCATTTTTTGATGACTCACTCTTTAGTAAGACCTAAGTGCTAATACTTATCAATCGCTTTACTAAGAAGTACTTATATTAGCATCTACTTCATTTTACAGTCTCGTCCTCATTTTTAGTGGTTTTTCACTCCTAAAGGATCCTTTTGTGACCAGCTCTCCTCAAAGACGTAAACTTAATTAAAAATATTTACTGACGATTAGCTTTCATGGTAAATATTAATACAGGTCTTCCGTCTCTCGTATAGGTAATAAATAGTCTGTAGGAACCCCACATCACAGTTCTTGCTCTTGTGTGCAAAATGTAAGGCATAAAAGTTGCCGTTTGCGTATTTGAAGGGAAAGTTACACATTTATAATGAAGGATATAATATGGCAGGCGTTAAGTAGCTCTAATTTTGATTAATTCAAATTTTTTAAACTGCGCGCATGTGAATAATATATTGGCGCTCTTTACAACGTAACCACCACTTTGGCGAGTGTCAGTCAAGTCTGATCTTATCAAATAACGAATTGGAATGACCGAAAGGGAAAAAAATGTGTAAATAGAGGCCCAGATTCGAGACTGACTTCTCTCGAAGTTTAAATAATGGCTAACCCAATTAATCGATTTGAGTTTTCACGGCGAGTCCGTATCATAGCCGTTTTTAGTCCTTTACTAGACTTACTCGCTTTCCATGTTTTTCTAAACTATAACCATAAATTTATTCTTTATGGCTTAATTGCACGATGAAGGGTTTCTTTAGTGTTTTACGAAGGCGCTTTAGACAAAATTTCACCGGTCAGCAGTAATAGTTTTTGCTGTATTTTCCCGCTTTACTGCTAAGAGTAAGTATAGTTGAGATCGAGAAGATAAGGCAAACTCGCAAGCCAGCTTAACTAAGTTTTAGATTTAACACCCTGTAGATGTGTAGATGCCAATCAGTGGTTTTCTTTAACGGTGGCTCACAAAGTGGAAGTCGTTTATTGCGAGAAATTCACATAGGGACTTTTTTAGGAAAATTATTTAATAAATGCGAGAAAACTAGTTTTTCAAAAAAACTTTGAACAGACAATTTGTAATTTATAATAGGACAAGTCTGTGGATTTCTTCCAGTATAATATCTACGTGGACACATGGATATCCATAATTGTCTTTAATAATAAATATATTTTAACGTCACAATCGTTAGGGGTTGAAAAATTAAAAGACTTAAAGCGAGAAATAGCTAAAAAGAGTAGAATTTTAATTAAGCACCTCACACGCTTAAAAGGTTTTTTAAAAATACAAAAATGATGACACTCAAATAAGTGGGGAGGCTTTCCGTTCAAAAGTATTTACTATAATTAATGAAAAATTTTAAAAAGTCGAAACACCAACTAAACTTCAAACGCGTCGCTTTTGTGTAGTAGTTCGGCTACTCTCTAATAGATGGCGCGTAAATCCTCTTCTTTTTATTTTTGAAGAATATCCAAAATTAATTCTTTTGCCAAATAGCCAAATTGACTCTTTTTATTATTTACTTCATTAGTAAAACAACATTTAGAATTCGGAACTGCCAAACGTGGCAAAATGCAATTTCGTTTTTCTTTTCTCACTCCCCGTGTGCTTTGTTTTCTTTCTTGTTGTTAGAAATTTAGCCTTTTTGACTTCAATTTGTTCCTATAAGTACAGTTGACTTTTCTAATTAAACTATTCCAGCTACATTTCTTTGAAAACGCTAGTCTTGGTTAAATAAAATAATCTCAGCCCTCCGTAGCGTTTCCCAAGAGCAACTTTTAAAGAAAACGAGATATTTTGCGTTTTTGCGAACGAAATGACGAAACGGCCGACCTAAAAATCGATTTTGACAAATTTTAATAAGCATCGGGAGCCAACCAATAATTTACAATTAATTTGTTTATTTTCATAAAATACAACTTTGTTTACTACCAGACTCGAGTTTACGTAAAGAGACAAAACAACACAAAACTGATAATAGTTTGTATGTTAATATAAATGTAAGCAGTGCATACAACTAAATTAGCAACTAAATAGTTAAATAAATAAGGCAGTTACCGAGAGCGTTCTGTGTACTGATTTGTTTGACTTTGGCACGATATCGGCTTCTCCAGTTTTATACCTAATGTATAAGAGTATAAGCTCAAGTTGTATACCTATGCGTGAGGAATTAATAATAAATGCATAAATATTAAACAATAATAAATTTTTTCCCTCTTCAAATAATGTATGCAATCAAATCGTATAGGTAATAGGTAGTATAAGCAATGACTAGTAATTAAATTAAGTACCTCAATAATTTTTCCGTATAAATTGATTTAATCGATAGCTATAATACGGTGGAGAATGCGAGAGATGAGAGCTATTGAGTTTGTACCTTTTTGGCTTTAATTTAACACGCTGGTTGACAGAACCGGACTCGATTTGAGTTTTAATCGAGGCAGGCACTGAGGCACTCGGTGGACTCTTAATTTCTTCATATTTGAAATTAACTGGATTTACGACGCCATTTTGAAACTCTCCTGCCGTTTTGGAAAAAAATTTACTTAAAAATATATTTTCACTGCAGGACCCTCTTCGAACTTCTCACCAAACGTACCTATGGGAAAAGTGGGTATGAAATGAGATATTCTATATGCAACATAAGAAAGTGAGCTTAAGTACCTTTTAACGGAACACCCTGTATATTGTAAAATGTTTTGCCGTCATGGCTAAACAATTCTATTTCACTTTCTATACGCATTTCTAATTTGGACCTCATCATATTACGCTTTCTATCCAGACTTACCTTGTATATGTCCTTATAATCAGGCCCGGATTTACCTTTAAGGGAGCCCTATGTTAAAAATGTTATATGACATTTGACAAGCTCGGCATACGATATAATAGGCAAATTGTTTCCGAGATTAGAGTAAATTAGCGCTGCAAGCCAAAATTTTGGATTTTTCAAGCTCAAAGGACTTGAAGTAATGTTCAGGAATTTTAGTAGCGATTGACAGCATCTCCCCCCAAAAAAACATTTTACAAAGACGAAGTAAGTCGACAATAACGGAACCAATTTTCTAAAAAATTCGAGGTTTTTCGGCTGATTTTAGTATATTTGTTAAACTTGAGCGCTCTCTAGGGCCTAAAACTTTTATCTAAAGACCGAAACCTAAGAGATATAATCTGTAGACAATTTGATGTAGTTTATTTTAATATGAAAACACCTTTGTTATAAATAAAAGGCGTAGTTCTCGAGTTATTAGCGATAGAACAGTTTTTCGGTCGATTTTGACATTTTTGTCAAACTTTAGCGCGCTCTAGCACTTAAACAATTTATTTAAGAAAAAAAACGTAAGAGATATAATCTGTAGACAATTTAATGTAGTTTATTTTCATACCAATGCTCTTGTTATATAAGTACGCAGGTTTTGAGTTAGAAGCGATAGAACAGTTTTTTGGCTAATTTTGGTATTTTTGTAAAACTTTGGCGCCTTCTAACGCCTAATTAATTTGCCATAGGACAAAAATCTAGAATATATAATCTATGGACAATTTAATGTAGTTTATTTCCATATATAACAATTTTTTTATCAAGTGAGTTGTTTTCGAGTTATAAGCGATAAAACAATTCTTTGACCGATTTTGAAATTTATGTCTAACTGTAGCGCCCTCTAGCGCCTAAACCATTTCTTTGAGTACAAAAACCTAAGAGATATAATTTATAGGCGATTTGATGTAGCTTATTTTAAAGTAGAATCACTTTTTATAAAGTGCGTAGTTTTCGAGTTATAAGCGAGAGAACATTTTTTCGGCCGACTTTACAATTTCTGTCAAACTTTAGTACAATCTAGCGCCTAAACCATTTGTCTGAATAGGCTGAATACAAAAATGTAAGATATATAATTTGTAGACAATTCGATGTAGTCTATTTTTATATATAAGCACTTTTCTTACAAAGTGCGTACTTTTCGAATTATAAGCTATAGAACAGTTTTTCGGCCAATTTTGAAATTTCTGGCAAAGTTTAGTTCTCTCTAGTGCATAAACCATTTGTCTGAGGACAAAAACCTAAAAACTCTTATCTGTAAGAAATTTTATGTAGTATATTTTAGCATGGAAGCACTTTTTATATAAAATGCGTAGTTTTCGAGTTATAATCGATAGAACAGTTTTTCGGTCGATTTTACAATTTCTGTCAAGTTTTAGTGCTCTCTAGCGCCTAAACCATTTGTCTGAAAACAAAAACGTAGGAAATATAATTTGTAGACAATTTGATGTAGTCTATTTTTATATAAAAGCACTTTTCTTACAAAGTGCGTACTTTTCGAGTTATAAGCGATAGAACAGTTTTTCGGTCGATTTTATTTTAGTGCTCTCTAGCACCTAAACCATTTGTCTGAAAACAAAAACGTAAGAAATATAATTTGTAGACAATTCGATGTAGTCTATTTTTATATGAAAGCACTTTTCTTACAAAGTGCGTACTTTTCGAGTTATAAGCGATAGAACAGTTTTTCAGTCGATTTTACAATTTCTGTCAAGTTTTAGTGCTCTCTAGCGCCTAAACCATTTGTCTGAAAACAAAAACGTAGGAAATATAATTTGTAGACAATTTGATGTAGTCTATTTTTATATAAAAGCACTTTTCTTACAAAGTGCGTACTTTTCGAGTTATAAGCGATAGAACAGTTTTTCGGTCGATTTTATTTTAGTGCTCTCTAGCGCCTAAACCATTTGTCTGAAAACAAAAACGTAAGAAATATAATTTGTAGACAATTCGATGTAGTCTATTTTTATATAAAAGCACTTTTCTTACAAAGTGCGTACTTTTCGAGTTATAAGCGATAGAACAGTTTTTCGGTCGATTTTACAATTTCTGTCAAGTTTTAGTGCTCTCTAGCGCCTAAACCATTTGTCTGAAAACAAAAACGTAAGAAATATAATTTGTAGACAATTCGATGTAGTGTATTTTTATACAGAAGGACTTTTTTTACGAAGTGCGTACTTTTCAAGTTATAAGCGGTAGAACAGTTTTTCTACCAATTTTAAAATTTCTGTCAAGTTTTAGTACTCTCTAGAGCGTAAACCATTTGTCTGAGGACAAAAACCGAAGAGATATAATCTGTAGATACTTTAATGTAGTTTATTTTCTTATAGAAACACAAAATACGTAGTTTTAGAGTTATATGCAAAAAACCTAAGAATAGAAAAAATTCACCCTTCTCCAGTTACTTCCCAGTTACTGCCACTTGGGAATGGTAGACGGTCGGTTTTATTACTAATTTGCACTGTTTTTCAGCCCGACTCGTTAACAGTTTTGTATGGTATCGATTTTTAGTAAAGTACACGCTGCCTCCCTGAGTATAAAGGGCGATCATAAGGGCACAGTAAAACAATTAAGAAATGCATTTTTTACATCCATCTCTTTCTGCAGTTCTTAGATCAATTTTTTATACCTTCAGCTTTAATGAGTACTTTGAATTTGTGCGATGAAATCTCGACTTCTGCTATAAAAGTGTACTACACACTGAAAATTTCAAAGTGGCAATTGATAGCGTCTCCAAAAAAAAGTTTTACAAATTAATGTAAAGCAAGTCAACAGCAACACTAACAAAACCTATTTTTGTTAAATATTCAAACAGCATAAAAAGTAATATTGTTGAAGGCGGGGACCGGGGTGGTCTAGCGGCCAACATCGTCGCATGCGGATGCAAAGGTCGCCGGTTAAAAACCGACTGACACCACTGGAGTGTCTCCATGTGTCAAATGCCCTGTTCCTGGTGGTTCGGAACCCACCTAAAGCTGTAGGTCCCGTCTGCTAATAACCACAGTAGTTGATGCGGACGTAAAATACACATTAAAAAAAATATTGTTTAAGATTATGAGTATGAGGCCCTTTTTAACCCGGGGCCTTAAGCTACAGCCTAGTCAGCTTAATGGTAACTCTAGGCCTGTCTATCTACTATAATGCATTTATTAAGGGATTTACGCTATTTTAGATCTACTTTGAGTATAGGTCTCGATGTTTAAAGCGGTTTAAAGTAAGTTCTTAAAATCAATTCAAAGCCTCCTCCTCTTCCTTCAAATAGATATAAGTAATCTGTCATTAATTGGCGTAACCGACAATAAGATCGTATAAAACTTACGGCATTATATGCGAACTTTGTCACTTTAATAAGGGTTGATTCGTTCCTGGCATCTATTATAACATAAATAAGGTTCTTATATAAAGTTTGAAACTTGTACATAAATACGAAATTATTATCATCATTATTATTGTTATTTAATGCATTTTACCTATCGAAATTAAACGTTCAAAAAGTTAATAATTAATGACAAAAGCATGCAACTGCAGCAATAAATATTATAAGAATTGCCATGTTAAAATGGCGTAAATAACTTTATATACTATGCAGAAAGTATCTAAAATGTTAAATGATTTATTCAAAGTTTTTGCGCCGTTTATAAACTTATTGCAGTTTATTTCGAGATGAATTTTTACCGCGTCAGTGGCGTGCGTCGCGCACCTCGCATTCACCACGGCTCGCGTTTCGCCCCGCTTATTAAAAAAATGTAATATTTATTTATAATAAATCATGTTTTTAATGAAACCACTAAAAATTTCGTATTAACTAACGTCTTTTGCATATAAATGATTTTTGATTAATACGCAAGATAAGAAACATCCCCTATTATAGATATTTGGGTATTAAAATGTTTTTGGAACTTGATGATTTACCCCAACACGCAATTGTCTCTTAACTTTTATGAGTTATTTTTTGTTTGTTTTTTTTAAATACGTTTTGGTGCATGGGCGAAATTTTAAGTAAAAGTTTAATGTATAAAATTAAAAGTTGAAACGTTCCAAATGTACGTAAGTTTTGTTTTAATAAAAGGGTAATGTAATGAAAAGTTTAAAAACATCAATTTTAAGATTAGTGCAACAAATGTCGCTCGCTACAAGGCACGAATTTTAATTTAAATTACGACGTAATTGTGGTGCATATAAGAAAATTGCATTTGACAATAAATTAACTATTTATTTGTTGTATTAAATTGAGGTAAACTAAAATTTTTGCATATACGGAGGAGTTTAAAATAATAATTCGTCTATGGTGGAAAATTAAGCTCCAGTTTTTAAATTCTCATCGTAACGGCTTTTACTAATTATCTCTCTCTGGAGGCTTCTCAGAAAGGCTCCTTATACTTAGACAAGACAGTCTTTTGTACACCCCTGTCCTTTTAAGGCCCATTCACAGTTCTGTCTTCTCAAAGGAGGCTATTAAAAGCCTGATCAGATGGGTTCTGATAAAGCAGATGAACCCAGGGTAGACTGTCTCATCAAAGCTGGGCATTTGCTTCAATGTGCTAGGCAGAGCCGGATCAAGGAATGTCGGGGCCTAAAGCGAGAATTGTTTATGAGCCTCTAGAAAAAATACACCGCAGCCCACAAAACAAATGTTAACTTACTTTATAAAAAAATGCTTTTGTATAAAAATAAACTACATCAACTACAACTACAAGTAAATGGTTTAGGCTCTAAAGTTTGACAAAACTTCCAAAATCGGCCAAGAGACTCTTTTATCTCTTATAACTCGTAAACTACGCAATTTATAAAAAAAGTGCCTCTATATTAAAATAAACTACATCAAATTTTATACAGATTATATTTCTTAGGCTTTTGTTCTTAGATAAATGGTTTAGGCGCTAGAGGGCGTTAAAGATTGACAAAAATTTCAAAATCAGCCAAGAAACTGGTCTAGCGCTGATAACTCAAAAACTACGCAGTTCATAAAAAAAGTGCATTTATATAAAAATTTACTTTTTAAATTTTCTATAGATTATATCTCCTCAGCTTTTGTCCTCAGATAAGTGGTTTAGGCGCTAGAAAGCGCTAAAGTTTGACAAAAAGTTTAAAATCGGCCAGAAAAGTGTTTTGTCGCTGATAACTCGAAAACTACGCACTTTATACAAAAAGTGCTTCTATATGAAAGTAAGCTACATAAAATTGCTTACAGATTATATTTCTAAAGCTTTTGTTCTTAGATAAACGGTTTAGGCACTAGAAGGCGCTAAAGTTTGACAAAATTCCAAATCAACCAAAAAAGTGTTTTATCGCTGATAATTGCGCACTTTATACAAAAAATGCTTCTATATGAAATTAAGCTACATAAAATTGCTTACAGATTATATCTCTTAGTCTTTTGTTCTTAGACAAATAGTTTAGGCGCCAGAGGGCGCTAAAATTTAACAAAAATTCTAAAATCGGCCAAGAAACTGTTTTATCGCCGATAACTCGAAAACTAGGCACTTTATAAAACGAGGGTTTCTATATAAAAATAAACTATAACAAATTTCCTACAGGTTATACCTCTTAGACTTTTGTGTTGAAATAAATGGTTTAGGCGCTAGAAAGTGCCAAAGTTTGCCAAAAACTCCAAAATCGGCCAAGAAACTGTTCTATCGCTGATAAGTTAAAAACTACGTGATTTATAAAAAAGTGCGTCTTTATGAAAGTAAGCTACATAAAATTGCTTACAGATTATATCTCTTACACTTTTTTTCTTAGATTAACGGTTTAGGCGCTAGAGGACTTTAAAGATTGACAAAAATTCCAAAATTGGCCAAGAAACTTTTCTAGCGCTGATAACTCAAAAACTACGCACTTTATAAAAAAAGTAGTGTTATATGAAAATAAACTACTTGAAATTGCCTACAGATTATATTTCTTAGGTTATCGTCTTCAGGCAAATGGTTTAAGGGCTAAAGAGTGCCAAAAATTTTAGATTTTGAAAAATAACTGTTTTATCGTTTATAACTTGAAGCCTACGCACTTTTTAAAAAAAGTGCTTTTACATGAAAGTAGACTACATTAAATTTGCTACAGATTAAATTTTATACGTTTAAATCCGCACATCCGCAGGCAAGTAGATTAGGCGATAGAGGGCGCTAAAGTTGAGCAAAATCTCAAAAAAACTGTTTTATCGCTTATAACTCGAAAACTACGAACTTTTTGTAAAAAGTGGACTTGTACAAAAATAAATTAAATTTAATTACCTACAGTTTCTATTTGAAAGATTTTTTTGTAAATTAAACAGTTTATGTGCTACAATGCTTTAAAGTTTAATGTATATTATTGGACGTAGTGTCAGCGAGACAAAGTGGTGATATAGGTACTAAAATACAACATTTTTGAGGTTTACAATGCAGGTTGAAAGAACATAACAAGGGAGTAATAAAATCGGCCATTTGCCAATCCTAAGTGGCAGTATATTAAATTTAAAGCGGCTCGAGAAGAATGAATTTTTGCTTTGTTTTCATTTTTTCGTTTATAACTTCAAAAATACACACTTAAAAAAAGTGCTTATACGTAAAATTAAACTTCCTATAAATTTCCTATAAATTATACTTAAAAGGTGTTTTCGTTAGAGAAGCGATTTAGGCGCTAGAGCGCATTAAAGTTGGACGAAAATTCCAAAATCAGTTAAAAAGCTGTTTTTTTAGTTTTTTGTTTAGAGTTCGGAAACTACGCACTTTAGAAGCAAAGTGGTTCTATACAAAAATAAAGTGCATTCAATTTCGTACAAATCATATTTTTTTATGATTTTTACCTCGAACGTACGATTTAGGTTAGGCGCTAAAACGCGTTAAAGTTTGACAAAAATTCTAAAATTGGCCAAAAAACTACTTTTTGGGGTTTATCGCTTATAACTCGAAAACTACTTACTTTTAAGAAAACGTGGTCCTATATAAAAATAAAGTGTATTTAATTCCCTACAAATAGTATTTCCTAGATTTTTTTCCTCAAACGCACAGTTTAGGGGCTAGAGAGCGTCGAAGTTTAGTGTTTAGGTATCACAGTCGCTATAGATCAGTAAAAGTGGACGATGTCTCCCTGGCTATCTTTAATTGTTTTTATGGTTCAATAACTCTAAGTTTACCTATAGCTAGTGTTTTTCGTATAATTATGCCTTTACCAGTCAGTACGTTAAAACGAGCCCCTTATTTGGCCATTATAACCCAAAATAATTAAAATTGCGTTTATAAAACAAAATTGAACTAGGTATTCTACATAGATAAACATCTAGAACCACCCTCGTATAATCGACAATAATATTTAAATTAAATTTCATTTTAACAACAACTAATTTACGATTATATTAAAAAGGAAAACCGTTTTAATACCATTGTAATAAATAAACATCAAATAATAGACTATAATCTTAGCATTTTATTTTACATTCAGATGTGATTAAATGTCAAAGATGAGACATGAGGGGTAATTTAAATCTTGATTTGGTCGCATGAACGTCTACCTTTAGATTTTACGTTTGTCATCGCCGATCATGCAATATGTATATTAATGAGTAGTTTGTTCTAAATTTTATTTATTTAGCGATTGGAAGTATCACATAATTGTATTCTCGATCCCAGTGGTTGGCAAAATGTCTCGCAAGATTCCCCAAAAGTGTCACGAGTGTCCACGCGTCGAAACGGCGCCTATGTAACTCGCGGGCGATAGTTGGAAAAATTTGGCGGTAGCAGATCGAAAAGTGAGTTAATTAGCGACTTGTTGGGGGTCACTGTTCGAAGCTAACAAATATTCAAACATTTAAAATATATTTGGAATTAGATACAGATAACACGGACCATTGGGTGACATCGCGGTCTATAATGGCGTCTGATTGTCAAATCATGATTTATAAATTGTTTCGAAATATTATAACCGTCTTGTACATGCCAAAATACACTCTATTTTTGTTACAAGTGAGAGCGAAAAAGAACCATTATATCGAAAGGGGGGACGACGTTACGATATAAAGACGATATTTAACAAAACTAATAGGGATGCGTGATTCGAAGGCAACATTATGCTTTGTCAGGCCATAAAAATTTTAAGTGAATAGACAATAAAGTATAATTTGTGCCAAAAGGATTTCGACTTATAAATACTTTTCTTTATTAAAATTAACTAAAGTTTTAACGTTAATTTTAGGGTTAATTAAACTCGAGACTAAATTGTTATTTTTGTGTGTTTATATAAAAGGGGGAAAAGTTTTCACACGATTTATTTCTTCGTTAATGACACAACAGGTTACGGAGCCAAATTTAGGATTTGATTGGATCGAAAAAATTGCGAAAATTAAAAAAACAAAACAATTGGAGCCAAAAATAAAATTTGTGCGCGCTAAAAAGGACAATAGTCTTATTTTATATGGTCATTTATTCGGCACGTCTAGAGAAAAATACCATTTATCCATCATTACGGACCTCTGACGGACGTTTCCTGAATATTGAACAAGAAAAAAATATGTGCCGAATACGGCCTTTTTATTATTGTAATTGTCCATCAGTTGAAGGGGACACGACCGGGACGCGAATTACACACATACGCCCCCCCACTCGCACTAATTCATATCGCTAACTTAATACACAGGGTGTTAAATTGGATTTATGTCGCGACTTAAGGAGTGGAAATGTACGAAAAAACCTGAGGACTTAAATTTATTACCGCTGATCAGGTGTGTGAGGGAGTTTAAGTGGTGCTAAAAGACACCTAAAAGCGTTATTTTGGACACCAATTTAGTAATGTCGAGCGAATTCGCTTCGGAAATAAAATCAATTTATCTGTAAAAAGTTTTTCTTCGGCGTCCATTATTTTGGCCAATCGGTTATCTCGAGCAAAAATAATGAAATTCGTAAAAAAATGATTTAAAAAGGTTTTTCGCTAGTTGCTCGAATATGTTATGGAAGCAATTGAACAATTAATTAATTAAGAAATATTCAAAATAAATACCCATTAAGAAATTTTGAACAACTAAAAATATTTATTTAGTGTTCTTTTTAATTACCTAGCTCAAACTTTCAAATAAAACAATTGAGCAACAATTATTAATACTTTTTCAAATAGCTTTTTGATAGTTGCTCAGACATTTTTAAAATAAAAAAACCATTGAACAGACGAAATTTATAATAGTCAGCAGTGGCGACTTTTCAGAGGCGGCTAGGGAGACTTAGCTTCTCTAACTTAAAACAGAAGAAGAAAGAGAAAACAGAAAAATTACAAGGAGCAGATAAAAATCGACTCGACTATTTTTACAAAAACTAAATTAGGCCACGCCCCCTTTTGCCTGCGTGACGCTCTTTGCCTCGCTCCGCTCGGCAGGTTTTCTTTAGCTTTCTAAATTTTAAAAGTGATGAGCAACCACTGACAGTGGCGGCTTTTCAGCAGAGGCTATAGGGAGGCTGAGCCTCCCTAACAAAAAACAGAAGAAGAAGAAAGTGAAAACAGAAAATTTATAGAGAAATTAAAAACCAACTCGACTATTATTACAAAAACTAAATTACGCCACGCCCCCTTTTTACTGCGTGGCGCTCTTTGCTTCGCTCCGCTCGGCAGATTTTCTTTAGCCTCCTCAATTTTAAACGTGATGGGCATGCCCTGACAGTGGCGGCTCAAGACTATCGACCTATAAGCCTTTTGCCCACCATGAGCAAGATCGCCGAAAAGGTCATCCTATTCCGACTCTGTGAGTCCTCCAACGACCTGAACGTCATCCAAGACGAACAATTCGGATTCCGACCTTTCCACTCCACCGTGCAAGAAGCCGTTCGAGTAGTAGAATTCGTCGCCGATGCAATCGATCACAAGGACTGCGCCGCCGGCGTGTTCCGCGATGTATCCAAGGCATTCGACAAAGTGTGGCACTAGGGGCTGCTATACAAGATAATCACCGCCCGATATCCTTTATCCATGGTAAAGTTAATATGTTCGTTTCTAACTCGCCGTTCTTTCAAGGTCAACATCGAAGACGAGAAGTCCACCCCCAGATGTGTACTTGCAGGAGTACACATCTGGGGGTGTCCCAAGAAGCAACCCTTTTTCTCCACCTATTTACCATCTTCACTAGCGACATGCCAAAGACAGAAGCCACGAGACACTCCATCTTCGCCGACGACACAGGTTTCATGGCCAGCTGCAGGAACCCTCGATTCGTTCGAATTCGCCTGCAAAACGCCGCCGACAGTCTGGAGCGTTGGTTCAAGAGATGGAGGATCGCAGTCAACGCGACCAAAAGCGCTGCCGTCTTCTTCACGAAGCGCCCCAGCCTACAGAAACCACACAACATCGTGATCTTCGGCCAAGACATACCTTGGAAGAACGACACGATACTTAGAACTCGCCATTGACAAAGGCCTCACATTGAAGGAGCAGTCGCCAGAGCGCGAGCCGCCTACTCCGCCCTCTACCCGCTCTTCTCAGGAACAACTCTGGACCTTAGAAACAAGTTGCTGCTGTACAAGACCGTCATACGACCGATAATGACCTACGTCATTATCGGTATCGGTATCGGTATCAAAACTAAATTAAGCCACGCCCCCTTTTGCCTGCGTGCCGCTCTTTGCCTCGCTTTGCTCGGAAGGTTTTCTTTAGCCTCCTCAATTTTGATGCTTGCCAAAGGAGAGTAGGAAGGCTCAGCCTCCCTAACCAAACACAGAAGAAGGAAGAGAAAACAGAAAATTTACAGAAAGCAGTGGTGTTTGAAAATCAAAACCAACTCCATTATTTTTACAAAAACTAATTAGACCACCCCCCGTTCGGCGGAGTTTCTTGCCTCCTCAATTTTGAAATTGATGGGCCACTAATAGGTAGGTAAATGTTCGAGTTATCTATTACTTACATAATTTTGATTTTAAATAAAATAAAATAATTTTTAATGTTTTTTCGCCAGTTGCATGTACGTTGGCTAAATTATTTAAAATTAAAACAAATTGAGCAACTTTAAAATTACGTATTTGAATACTACTTGTTCCGAAACTCTAGTAATTAATTTACTGCTCACTTTGTACAAAAATTAACTTTTGAAAATGGCTTCTTGCCAGCTACAATTAATCGCTCAAATATTTCTAATAAAGACATTTGAAGAATTAATTAATTGAGAAAAATTTATTTATGATCAGTAATTTTTCATTTTGAAAAATAACTAATTTTTCGATATGGTTTTTCACCAGTTGCAATTAATTGCTTCGGTACTATTTATGTGATTAAATGGTTTCTGCAACAGGGTGGTAAAGATTTTACAGCCTCTATTATAGTATGATCTATTCAAAATTGGCCATGTTGTTGGTCTTTTAATTTTGAAAACTGTATTTGGACCTCCAAAATTAAAGGAGATTCCAAATTTACCAAGAAAGAGTAGCCTATGCGACACAAATCATAGAGTGGCAGGGAATGTTTAAGAGGCCCTTTTCTTGTTACTTGCTGAAGTTATGCTAAAATAGGCCACGCCCACCTTGTCTAAACTTTGGAGGCATTTAAAAAATTTTAATATCTGCATTTGGACCTCCAAATTAGAGAAGACCTCTAATTTACCAAAGAAGAGTAGTCTACGCCGACAGGAATCAGAGTAGCAGTGGGTCTTTAAGCGCATTTTTTCTTACTAGTTTCTGAAATTATACTACAATAAGCCACGCCCACTTTTACTAAATTTTGGAACATTAACAACTGCGTTTGAACCTCCAAATTATAGGAGACCCCAAATTTACCAAAGAAGAGTAGTCTACGTCGACAGGAATCACAAAATGGCAGTAGGTCTTTAAGCGCATTTTTTCTTACTAATTGCCGAAATTTTGCTACAATAGGCCACGCCCACTTTTACTAAATGTTGGAACCTTAACTACGTTTGAACCTTCAAATTATAGGAGTCTCCAAATTTACCAACGAAGAGAGTAGTCTATGCCGACACAAATCACAAAATGGAAAGGAGTCATTTTTCTTACAATTGCTGAAATTATGTTACTCAATTTTGGAGACTTTTAAAAATCTTAATAACTGAACTTTGGACTTTCAAATTAGAGGAAACCCTAAATCTACCAAAGAAGAGTGCCCCTAATAATATGACGTCACAAATCACAAAAAGTGGTAGGGGGCGTTTAAGCACCTCTCTTCTTATACTGTTTGCTCAAACTGTGTTTGTATAAAATTTTTTTTTTGTAGAACTTAAATTATATTAGTTACCCGTTCTATTGATGGATAAATTTTCCCGTTTTAAGAGTACCTAGGTAGCGTATATACTGTAGAATTTGAATTAAATTACAAAACTCGAAAACGGCGGATTGCAAATTGCGACCCTGGTGGGATAAATGAGTATTGCTCTGAAGTGTTCGAGTTACAGGACGAATGTGCCTGTGTGTACAAATTGCACAAATTGATAATATAAGATATAAATAGGCAGATTTCAGATTAGCTATATTTTAAAGAGGCTTTTCACCAGTTGTGATTAATCGTTGAATTCATTAATTAGAAAAAATTGGGCAATTGTATTAAAATTTTATTTTTTAATAAGGCTATTAGTCAATGTCGTCAATTAATTACGAATAAATTAATTGGAAACATTGGGAATTGACACTTAAAGCAAAAATTCATTTTTGGCTTAATTTAGGAAAAAGAAACGTTTTTTCGCCCGTTTCAACAGCCATTAATTTAATGACTTAAATTAACACCAAATAAACTACTAATAAGCGCTCGATTAAAAAATATTTGATCATCGGTAATTTCGAGAAGGTCAAGAGACCAAAATTGTGCTTTGAGTAGGCTTTTCGTCAGTTTCAGTTATGTAAATTAATAGCCAATTGAAGTGGAAATTAATTAAGCGATGACCAAAAATTTGTTATTTGCGCACAAATTGGTATAATTTCGAGTAGATTCGCTGCTCAGAAAAGAAAAGTAAAACAATTTTTTAACGGCTTTTCACCACTTCGAACGAACTACGTTATTATTTAAATTAAAAGCGATCGCGATATTAATTAAATTAATTAACAAACGTATAAAATTGATGTATTATAAAGTCGAAAAAAATATTAAGAAAGCGCAAGTGTCCAAAACAGAAAAGTTATCGTAGTGAAAATTCAATTTATGTTGGAAATTCTGCAATTCCTACAGTTCCGGTCCATCTAACTAATGCGGTGCTTTTACAAGAAGTCATTTCGGTAATGGAAATTTCCAAACTTTTCTTTACGAGTGTCGTGTACGCGAAGATGGAATTGGTTTACTTTGATCGACCGGTATCTATCATTGTGTATAAGGGTGAATTACTTTTCCGTTCGGACGTTGGTCACTTGCCAACGACATTCGCGACTTTTGTGTGTGTTGTTCGAATCTCATCGATCACGACACACTTAAATCATACAATTTGTTATTCTACGCTACTTTCGACTTTCGAGTTATTTGATTGAAAACAATTCATTATCGGTCGTTTCTACTATTTCTATATACTTCCACATTGGTTCGGTTTTATTTTACTTCTTGTAATTGTCGCTACTGGCTGTTTACACCAACTGTTCTAATCCCGGAGAAAAAAGGACTAATTACCTGCATTATTAGGTTGCCTTCGATGTTGGAAAGAACTGTTAGTGTTAATCTATTCCAGTATCCGCTTCACACCTGTCGTAGACGGTCTCTATTCATATGTTAAATGATTCCAATTAGAGATCATAAACAACAATTCCTAATGCTCGCTTCCTGTTCCGTTTATACGCTTGTTTGATTATGCTTATACTTTCAATTTTTATAGCAATAACAGTGGCGTGCTTAATTATACATCTTGAGTTATCCTCGATCGGTTTGTTCAGCAATGATGCAACGCGACCGGCGCTTTAATAGCCACCCGTCGCGCGCGTAAGTGCGCTTCTGAGGGCACGTCAAGCCGTGAATCTAAACTAGCCCAAGACCCAAGACCTGTAGGCGAAAACCCCCGTTGGTTACCCATAACCCATAAATCAAGTTGACGAATTGTTAATTAACTTTACGTCTCTTGCGAGTTGTGGCTCTGGCTCAAATTTGGCAAAAAAGTTTTTTGTGACTTGTGACAAATTGCGAATCGAGAGTCGACAAATTTTGTACTGAACTAAATATATATTTTTTGTTTCTTTAAATATTTTCGAAACGCATACATCATTTTTAATAGTTTTTATCACGAGAAAAAGTTTGTGTGTCATGCTACTTCATAATTTACCCAACTGCGACCAAAATGACTCGAATTATTATTTTTTCTCTCTGCGAAGTGTACGAAATTTATATTTTTTTAAATAAACAACACGCAATTTAATTTTGTAATTGTTGCCTTTTATTAAACTTCTTCCATAAGCGTTATAATGGGCAGGTATATGGTTGTACGCCACTGCCTAATTTATCTACGTTATCCATCTAAATGCGTCATGGCGTTTAATTTTATTGTTTTCAGTTACACATGT
Organism: Malthinus flaveolus; assembly: GCA_950108345.1. Classification (NCBI taxonomy): domain Eukaryota; kingdom Metazoa; phylum Arthropoda; class Insecta; order Coleoptera; family Cantharidae; genus Malthinus; species Malthinus flaveolus. The sequence goes on along the minus strand of OX467288.1, from coordinate 9,512,929 downwards.
TACAATGTAATTGATATGATGGCATTCTAAATTTATATAGAAATGATTTTCTTTCTTTTTGGTCTATCAAGCGAACAACTAAAGCTTTCATTATAATAATTTTCTGTCACCCGCATTTACATTTTATATATTCTGCTCGGTAACATCATGCGCGTAGGCTTTTAATTTGTGATACTTAAATTACGAGCTTTTACCATATTTGTTACTAACATCTAATTATACCCATAAAATTGGGGTAATTTGATAAGGCAAGATGTGTAGGCTTTTTCAAATTTGTACTAGCACGGGCAGGGGTAATAATTAATTACCGTGCGGTCTACATTTTTGGGCCACAACATTTTCTTTGTAAGTTCGCGTTGTGGGAGTTGTTTTCGGGCGACTCATAATTACTGTTGAGGTGGTTAAGTTTTAGTTCAATTTTCTAAAAAATATTTATTTTTTCACCCTTTATCTTACATGGGGCTCTACGTTTCTAATACAGCATCATGTACACTCTTCCTAAAGTGTCTTTAAAATGTTAAGACTGTCTTAGGAAATTTTGCATTTTTCTAGCAGTTTAATTGCATGAAAATGCTAGCAAGGTAATACAAAGGTCACTACTTCTCAAAGAATTCAATAGATTAGCGAGTACTAGTCGGTCAAAAACGTATGAAGAGAGTCCAGATAAAATTGTCCTGTAAGATGTTAACATTATTAAATGCAATTCTGCAATTTACATGCAAATTAATCGCATTAAATGCTCGCAATGTGCTAGTGTCATTACTCTTAAGGTCTCCAATAGATTTTCCGTGTATAAGATGCTTATCGTTCTCAAAAATACAAAGAGACGCTACAAGATACAGCCCTACTGTCTCATTCAAGTTTATTGCAAGTAGTTTATGCAAATTAATCGCATGAAAATGCTCGCAAGGTGCTGCTGTCATTACTCTTAAAGTCTCCTATAGATTTTCCGTGTATAAGATGCTTTTCGTTCTCAGAAATACAAAGAGACGCTAGAAAATACTGCCCTACTGTCTCATTCAAGTTTATTGCAAGTAGTTTATGCAAATTAATCGCATGCAAATGCTCGTAAGGCGCTGCTGTCATTACTCTTAAAATTGCCAATAGATTTTCCGTGTATAAGATGCTTATCGTTCTCAAAAATACAAAGAGACGCTACAAGATACAGCCCTACTGTCTCATTCAAGTTTATTGCAAGTAGTTTATGCAAATTAATCGCATGAAAATGCTCGCAAGGTGCTGCTGTCATTACTCTTAAAGTCTCCTATAGATTTTCCGTGTATAAGATGCTTTTCGTTCTCAGAAATACAAAGAGACGCTAGAAAATACTGCCCTACTGTCTCATTCAAGTTTATTGCAAGTAGTTTATGCAAATTAATCGCATGCAAATGCTCGTAAGGCGCTGCTGTCATTACTCTTAAAATTGCCAATAGATTTTCCGTGTATAAGATGCTTATCGTTCTCAAAAATACAAAGAGACGCTACAAGAGCCCTACTGTCTCATTCAAGTTTATTGCAAATAGTTCATGCAAATTAATCGCATGAAAATGCTCGCAAAGTGCTGCTGTTATTACTCTTAAAGTCTCCTATAGATTTTCCGTGTATAAGATGCTTTTCGTTCTCAAAAATACAAAGAGACGCTACAAGATACAGCCCTACTGTCTCATTAAAGTTTATTGCAAGTAGTTTATGCAAATTAATCGCATGGAAATGCTCGCAAGGTGCTGCTGTCATTACTCTTAAAGTCTCCAATAGATTTTCCGTGTATAAGATGCTTATCGTTCTCAAAAATACAAAGAGACGCTACAAGATACTGTCCTACTGTCTCATTCAAGTTTATTGCAAGTAGTGTATGCAAATTAATCGCATGAAAATGCTCGTAAGGTGCTGCTGCCAAGATCTCCAATAGATATTTGGTTAATAAGGTGCTTGTCGGTCTCAAAAATGCCAAGAGGGGCTAGAAAACAATGCTCTATCGTCTACTTAAAGTTGCTTTTAAAGTTTTTACATCGTCAAATGCAATTCTGCAAGTTCATACTGCTGTTATCTGTTATTACCTCTTTAAATCTTCAATGAATTTTTCGTGTGTAAGGGTCTGTCTTAAATATACAAAGAGAGGCAGAAGACACTACCCTACTGCCTACCTACTTAAAGTTAAAGTTAATTGCAAGTTGTTTACATTGCCAAATGCAATTTTGCAACTTCCATGCAAAGTAACTGCATAAAATGCTTGTAAGTCACTGCTGTCATTACTTCTTAAGCCCTTCAATTGTATTTTCATGTATAGGTCTCAAAAATACGAAAAGAGTCTAGAAGACACTTTTATTATAGTCTCCTTAAAGCTGCTTGCACCTTGAAAGTTGTTTACATTGCAACAAATACAATTCTGCAACTTCCATTCAAATTAATCGCATGCTGTCATTACTTCTTAAGATTTTCAATAGATTTTTCATGTATAAGGTGATTTTCTGTCTCAACAATGCGAACAGAGGCTAAAAGAGACTACCCTACTATCTTGTTGCTTTTAAGTTGCTTGTAAGTTCTTTACAATATCAAATGCAATTAATTAATTGCAATTAATCGCATGAAAATGCTCGTAAGGTGCTGCTGTCGCCAAGATCTCCAATGGATATTTGGTTAAAAAGGTGCTTGTCGGTCTCAAAAATGCGACGAGAGGCTAGAAAACAATTCTGTATCGTCTACTTAAAGTTGCTTTCAGTTTTTACATTGTGAAACGCAATTCTGCAGTTTTCATGCAAGTTAATCGCATGTAAATGCTCGTAGAACGCTGCTTTCATTACTTCTTAAGCGACGCTATTCTGCTATTTATATGCCTTTTATTTTAATCGCATTAAAATGCTCACAAGATTTTTCTGTTGTTACTTCTTGCGCTCTATTATGTATTCTTCCTATATAGGTCGCTTGCCGGATATTAAAAATACGAAAAGAGTCCAAAAGGCACAAGACACTGCCCTATTGTCTCCTTAAAGTTGCTTGCAAGTTTTTACATTATCAAATGCAATTCTGCAGCTTACATGCCTTTTAATCGCATGAAAATACTGGCAAGCTACTGCAGTCGCACTTCTGCTCTGCTCGCTTGTACGAGTTTTCCCATCGAATTTTTCCGAGCTACACTTTTACATTCTGGAGCAAAGATTTGAGGTGACATTTCGAATTAATCATTGTTTATGTTTATTGCTGTGCTAATTAATTTCGCTTTCGTTGGAGAAAAGTGGCCGTAGCCTAACTAGTAACTATTAGGATCAGTGTACTCCCTACTCCCTCGTAATTATCGTCACAACTGCGAAACTTTACAAGTTGCACAGTTAGTATAGCCGTTAAGAGATTTAACGTTTCTCAAACAAGATTGAAAGTAGATCGTGATACAAATTAAGTGTATCAGGGTGTAAGTTGACTAAATATCCAGAGGGTGTTGATGTCCTGTGCAGATGGATTCAGTAGGTCGTGAAAATGTCACGATTGTTCCCGCATCGTATCACTTCCCCACATTTAGCATTAACTGTTATTTGACCTTACTGAAAGTAACCCCATTTTTATACGATTCGAAGATTGAAACTAAAATTTCGAGATTAATTTTTTCCAATAAAAATTTACCAAATAAATGGGAACGACACGAAACGTTTTCGATTTAATATCGACGTATAATAAATAGGAATAAAAAATCAAATTTATTCGAAATCAATGGGTTATGGAAACAAATGACATAATTTTATAAAATTTGTCGTTTCGATAGTAAACATGAAATAACCCCTAAAACACAGCACGTTATAGTTAGGAAGCAGAGTGCCGTAATGCGCGATTCTCTCCCCAAGTCCCTATGTAAATGCGGTCCTATACATTTATAGTATTGTTATGTCACATACAGTTTATCATATGTTAAATTGCCTGTAACTATGTTGAGGTTACATTTCTTATACGCCACTGTAATAAGGACTAAAATTTGAAGAAGAAAAAAAATTACTGAGATGCAATAAAATAATGTTCTGCATCAGCAAACTTAAGAGCTTTCGGTTATTTTAATAAAGCTAATACTCGTGAATAACATTCTCTAATTTATTAAGAAAGATACTATTTTTTCTTTTCCATCGGCGACCGTTTTAATCAAATATACAGAGCAGTACTCGTACGTGTCCGTTCGATGCTTATTTTTAAAAATTACCGGGTGTCCGTCGGAGGCGTTAGCCTACAGAACCATAGCGATAAAATAGAGCGTTAATTCAACCAAACAGTGCCCGACTTTTCAGGCAAATGAGGCGAGATATTCTTGTTGAAAGTTTGCGCATGACTCAGACTCAATAAACACAGTTACGTTTATTATACGTAAAAAATACGTTACACGTGGTGTAACGTGTGCGACTTTCAACAAAGGATAACTCGGAAAAAAATGGTCGTATATAAAATTTAAAGAAAGGAAATTGTAGCCCCAAGTTTCTAGTTTTCAGATCTGGACTGTAAAATTTTTTAGCGTGGGCGGTTTTCACGTAATCATTCGCAAACCAACCAAAAATAATTTCTCCAAATTTTTCGTCGTCTTTGAAATGGTCTGTGGACTTTAAAAATTTTTTTTCATTATGCGACCATAAAGCTCGTTTAGATAATTTAATTAGCTTTAATTTGACCTTTTAGTGAGCTGCGTACGATTTTTTTCCGCGAAGTAATCGTTGATCAAAGTAAAAAAGGCCATTCTTAGTTTGACAATCGATTACTCTGGAACTAATGAGCGTACAGAAAATAAAGGTTTTTCTTGATTTTTTCCAAAGAGTCATGTTTTTGAGCAAAAAATATCGATTGTCGCCAAAATACCATATTGAAGTCGAAAAACTGCATAAAAATCGAAAAATTGCTTGTTACGGTAATTTTTGGCCGATAGGATAAATTTAAACCGTCGGGGCGCTAAGAAAAAAAATCGCAGAGCTTTGCAACTTTAAAGGTTTTTTAGAGCCACTTTGACGTTAAAAAATTATCAACGATATCCTTTGTTCATCTACTATATCTAAAGTTATACCAAATTTTCCAAATATCCTTAAATTCGCAAATTTTCAACTTTTTTCAGCAATCATCATCGATTAAAAAATTTCTTTTTATCAATCGCCACCATGTGTGTCTTATTGATAATGTTTTGCAGTTTCCAAAACCCTACCTTCATTTTATGTACGATCGTTAGTTCCCCAGTAACCGATTGTCAAAGTTAAAGTAGCCTTTTTTGCTTTGATTAACGATTACTTCGCGACAAAAAATCGCATGCAGCTCATTATAAAGTCAAATTAAAGCTAATTAAATTGTCTAAACGAGCTTTATAGTCCCATAATAAAAAAAATTTTTTGAAGTCCACAGACCACTTCAAAGACGAGAAAAAATTTGGAAATATTACTTTTAGTTGGTTTTTGGACGATTACGTGAAAACCGCCCACGCTAAAAAATTTTGCAGTACAGATCTGAAAACTAGACACTTGAGGCTACAATTTACTTTGTTTAAATTTCCTGTACGACCATTTTTCTCCGAGTTATCCTTTGTTGAAAATCGCCCTAAGATTTGGAATTGTTTTAATAACCTTCTATTTTTGTGACTAGTGTATTACACAATATTAACTGATACAGGTAGATGACGCGACTCATAGCGTACACCGGTTGATTTGTACCCACCTACGTACTTAAGGATCCGCCATACCGCTCGCCAGTAAACCACGTCAACTGCATCTTTCACAAGAATAGCATAACCAGCGTTTCCACGTGATTATTAAATCAACGAACCGACCTTAGAATCGCGTCATAAAAACTGGCTTATACAAACTTTTTTGCACAGTTTTAAGAGCTTTTTTTCTACAACCCTTTATAAAAATACATTAGTATAATATTATTCTTCTTTATTACGTATTTATTTAAGAAACTGCTACCACTTTTTCAACCGAAGATGTTGGTTTATTTTAGGTATTTTTAGACCGGATAAAAACCGAAAAGTAACGGTCTTAAACTACGCTTTAAAGCGCAACATCAGCTCCGTTTTTTAACGAAATTAAATATACCAAGTAGTAACGTTGGATATGTGAAAATTTTATACGTATAATATACATAGAAGCTGTCTTTAATGAAGAGGTAGGGTGTTGGTCTCTGGATACGAGAGCGCTGGATTTTATCCGTCTCATCGGACTGTACAAAAATAAAGATCCAAGGCCTCTCTGTGCACCTACGTCACGTTTGGGAACATCTCTAAATGTTCTACTTTCGTACCACCCAAACTTAATCTAGCGACAAAACGAAAGCACCTGTAAACGTCTATTTTTAACAGACCTCTGGCTTAAGAGCTTATAGGTCGCATAAAATATTAAACCGCCACCGGCCCCATTAGGTGTTGAAAAAGCAATTTTAATTAACGAAATGCAAAGCCTTTACAAATCCTCCTAATTAATATTTCTTTTCTTTATTTATCAAGAGGATTAGATTAAAGCCCCCCATTTAATTGACAGCACAAAATAATGAAGTAATTAAATGAAGGAAATAAAAATTAAAACAATTAACATATTTAAATGTGTGTGTGTGTGCTCTGCTTACATTTTTTTAAACAGTCCGTGTTCTTTTTAATATACACGCATATAATTAAGTTATAAAATTGGACAAATTTAATTGTCGCGGTAATTATAATAATTTTGATGTTGTATTCGGTTATAAAATTCAATTTATTTGTCTGTCGATCAATTATTATTTAATTTATGTGCTCGAATTAATTTTTTCATTTTTTAATTCTTTGTTTCGGTATCACGGTCGCGCTTTTCTTTTCTCTTTGATTGTTTCACGAGGCTATACCGAAAGAGCTTTTACTTCGTTTCATTGATTTTTGCTACTCACTTCTATTAAATTACTGTAGCTCTTTTTCACTTCTTTAAATATTAACAAAAGTATCTCCTATCCGAGCAAATGTTTTCAGTTACGGTCCCTCTACAGTCGTCACCAAGAAACAGACATCTTCTTTAATTGTCAATTTCTTTTTTGGCCTTCCGATCTTGCCTTTGGAGACTCGTGGACGTGTGTTTCTGTTATACAGATAAACTAATATGTAATATCAGTCTTCACGAAAAATCCAGATCCCAGATGTAATTATTATACTCTTTAAATTAGATCGACTCAATGAACCCTGGTGTGGGATAAACGGAAGTCACGCAAAATTACAATAAAAGAACTGCCCAATCCGCAAAGTCAGTTCTCCTGTTCTCCACAACTAAAGGCTTCTAAATAAAGTGACTTATATTCAGCCGGTAAGCAACTAGTTGAATATGGTTACTCATACTCATAAAGCATCAGAACAATACTTTAATCCACTACAATCTGAACCACCGTAATTTCTGTTGTCTGATGCTATAACCGTGGCTGCTTCCAGTGTTAAGTCTCTGCCGAGCCTCGAACGATGGCATCTCACAGATGGCTGAATTCTCAGAGCACTAAACAACAGCCTAACCTAACCTAACCTTTTTTTTAAAGAGGTTCGGGAATCTTCGTAATGGTACCCATTCACACACAGATTATCGTCAGTTCGGAACTGTCGATATCCATATCGACCATTTTCTCACAGCGCCATTTTCCGGAGGCCTTCTTTGGGACTCATCTATATGGATATTACTTCAAAGAAGGGGCGCGGTTGAGCCCAAGGTGGTTGAGCTCCGATGGTTTAAAGTTGGCTAAGCCGACCTATTATGCTCCTCTCTCCGTCTGGTGGTCATGATAAGCCGGAAATATTGTGTCAGAACAGCCCAGGCTCCCTCATCTCTGAGAAGGAGTCCTGACACGGTCTCCGCCGTCAGGCTGGAAGACAGTTCCCGCTCGACGTCGATCCTGACATCGTCAAAATAAGACCACTTAAATAGAGCGTGTTCAGGCGTGTCCACTTCACCGCAGAACCAGCTGGCATCATTCAACTGTTTACCGTTCTTATAAAGGTAGGAGCCAAAAATGCCGTGACCCGTAAACGCCTGCGTCGTATAATAGTCAAGCCATTTTCTACTCACACAGGTACCATTCAGGCAGGTTCTTGATGAAAACGGAAGCCCAACCTCTGTACCTTTGCCAGCGTTCGTTCCACTCGTTAAGCAGGTCGATCTCTGCCTGCACAAATTCGGCTTTCGGGACACCCCTCCTCCTCGCTCTAAGCTTGATCTAGATCTCCACTGGCGGGATCTTTGCAACCTAACCTAACCTAACCTAACCTTTTTTTTATACAGGAGGGGAATCTTCGTAAGACACGACGACCTAAACCTTAACCTAAACCTAAACCTAACTTAACCTAACCTAAACCTAACTTAACCTAACCTAATCTACTTTCTGTATAGGTAGTGTGAGGTTGGACTCAAAAAACGTTCGACTCACTAAAACCACTCACGTTCGGTCCTGCGGAGTGATTGGAGATTCGCGTAAGCATTACTTCCACTCTCCTCAGTGAGTTCACCAACTATCTTCTGATTTCGTTACGTCAATTGGCGGAATTCTTACGTTCTGAGCTCGGATAGCTTAGTGCTTAGGATTTCGGAGATCCGTTTCACTTTGCTGCTTTCAGTCAATCAATCAATCTTATCCTATTCCGTCATGATGCTCGAAGCAAACTCGAGTAGCTTTTTTCTTTCGATGATGTTATCGACGCTCAGAGTTTGTCCCACCTCGAGTGCCCGCGACTCTGTTTTGTTCTCATCGAGGACAGCTGAACAGCGAACAGCATTTGCTCAGCCGTGTCGATTTAGTCGCAGTGATCGCATTTGGAGGTGGCGAGTTTCCCAATACGGTGCTCATAGTTGTTATAGCAACCGTAACTTGTCAGGAGCTGTGTTAGGTAGTAGGTCAGCTCCCCGTGCTTTCTTTCTCTCCTCACGAAAGTCCGTCTAGCGATGCTGCCACTACTAGCGTCGCGTCTAACGAAATGGTACATTTTCTACTGGACTATAACCGCATCGTCGTCTTGCTTCGGTCGTGAACTAGTGCGCCAATCCATACCAGAGTTGCATGCAACGTGTTAGCAGTCTCTTTTTGGTGGCTTTTGGTACCCCTATGTTTGACCGCTCTGGCGCTGATCTCCCGGGTGTGCTCGGCGTAGTTGAGGCAATTTGAAACCTTGAAGTTGCGACCTAATCTAACCTAACCTAACCTTATGAGCAAATTGAATTTAGGATCAACCTCTTCCCCTACCCTCCCTTCCTGTTTCAACAATCAATATGCCATGGTATAGGGAGCAGGGTACCTTACTAAAAGGGAACCTTCTGCTCGCAGTAACAATGTGAGAGTGGTATTGCTTAAGGTATTACTAGCGTGATTGGTAACGATTCGGGATCGGAAAATCTCTACCACCAGGGATCCGGAGTATCCGTTACGACTTGAAACAGACCAGGTATATCATGACTGTGCGCCAACCTAACCTAACCGGGAAGCCGAGAAGTCATGAGATGGCTCAAAGGGTCTCATCTTGGCTGTGCCTTAGCAATGGTTCGTTTGGAGAGTCCTGTATTGTGCAAGTGTCCATTCAAAGAGCTAGTGCCTCGTGAAGATGCCTGTCATTATTTGAGTTTTTGTATCTACTGAAGTTTTAGAAGCTACTTGGTGGATTCCTGTTTGGGCCCTTCATTAAATTGTTTAGACTTGCGTCATGTCTAGGAAATTTTTGTGCTGTGTGATTTGATCTTGCCCCCTTTGGAATGGCTTCAAAGCTGTTATAAATACAAAATGAAAATGTTGAACTTTTAGCTATAGTTACAAGACTCTTCTGCGATTTAGTTCACATTCGTGGAGATCGCCGATTTCTACAGAGTACGAGGGTCAAAGACCCGAGCATAGATGCCCAAAAAATCGACCAGCTAGAACTTGTAGCTTGTAGCCATTTATTGAACATGCACATCTAGCTGTACAAGTTGTGTAAGCCGGTACAGGATCTCTGCGCTAATCCTTTCTGCTTCACACAAAGATTCATCGTGGTATTAGTTTTGCAGTTTTACGCCGAATCTTGTAAAAATCTCCTTCCTAATTTGAGCTTTAGCATTTCTTCATCGAATATATTGAAAGTTACATAACATTTATTTACTAGAATTATGCAAAATTTATAAAAATTTAAACGGTAGCTACATAGTTGTGTCTTCTCCGAAATCAAGATATCCTGATTGATTATGCGAGATTCTAAGATTTCTACTAAAACCTGTCCAGTAGCATACGAAGAAGTGTATCCCGAACAAAGATGTTGATTTACAAATTTATGTTTTTTCTAAAAAAGTTCTTATCTATTTCAAAGTTTTCGAATAGTTTCGTTCTTGGTGGTGGTGGGGACGAAGAACTTGGACTTGGAGCTTTTTATGCGCGCCGTAAAGTCCCTTTAATTGGTACAGGGGGAAAACGCGAGTTTATGGCAAGTTTTTAATTTCCCTAGTACAAACGAGAACGAAAAAAGCTTTTTGATTTCGTTTACGAGCTTTAAATTATATTTTTTGATTTATACTATCATTAACGTTTATTTTAACTGCACCTTAAAACTTTTATTTACGAATTTATTACTATGCCTATTTATAAATTGTAAATTAATTTGAATCATATAAAATATATCTGCAATAAATTATTTTTGTCAAAACGCGATACATTTCTTCTTGTGCAGCAAGACGTCGATTGACGTTGACGATTTGGCATTAATACTTTAAGCGTTTCCGATTATTTTGTTTGGCCCGCGCGATCGATTCGTTGTGAACCGACGAAAAATTATAAGTAAATCATCTGTCGACACTATCCAGTTGTGTTAGAAAGGGCTTGTCAGCGTTGAATGGGCGGAACTAATGCATTATGATACGGCTGGTTGCAAAGGTATTAGAATACAATCATTCTGTCACACTGGTAATTTGTGTGTCAACGCACCTCGTGCCCATATACATAAATTTTTTAACGGTATTTGAATGCTTAATTTATTTATCGATTTAATTTTGGAATTGAGCTGTTCGCTTTCCAAAATTTGGAGCGCGAAACCTCCCATAAAAGTGTCTCATTTCTTCCACGAACCGGACTAGGCTCGATGGAAAGCTCCACGCACTACAAGAACTAGGAGTTTTCTTAACATAATTATTCACTTGGGTCGTCCTGGTAATGGAGTGCTCATTTTCTAGAAACTGTCTGAAAACGTAAGACTGGCGTCGTTACAACTTACTACGAGAGATTTCTGTGCTAATGGGTCTTGCTCGAATGGTCTTTGGTGAGTGAGAGATCTAACCCTTCTCTTCTTCAAATGATGGAATCATTATATCCTGTGCGGTAGAGGTCAAAGTGTCTCATACTCTTCTCATACCGTCTGAAGAAAAGATGGTTGTAGTCGTAAACTGCCTGAAGACAGTTCAGCTACTTATTGCAATGACTGTTGGTTTCTCAATCAGAGATTGGAGCTGCATTCAGTCTCCGTTTGGTCGTCTTTAGTACCCTCATATTTAGCCGCTCTGGCGCTGGTCCCCCGGATTTTCTCGACTTGGTTGAGATGTTCATCGACTTACTATCACGCTAGAACCTGGAAGTTGGAACCTAATCTAACCTAACCTTATCTAACTTTACATAACGTTACCTAACCTAACTTAATCTTCAGAGAGACACCTCTACTTTCTGTAGAGGTAGTGTGAGGTTGGACTTAAAAACCGCCCGACTCACTAAAACCATACCCAATCGCCCACTTTCCGAGTGCGATCTGTCCAACGTGTAAGCTGGGAATCCGCGTTAGCATTTCGTCCAGTTATACATGCCAATAGCTTAACGCTCTTCCTCGACGCCGATTCCGGTCTTGGTCTTTCACATTACTTTTTACTGTGCATCTGTCTATCTTGGACTCTGATCTTCTTTTCTTTTTTTCCTTTGCGTCCAGGGTTCAGCGTTTAGCGTAATTCAGCGTCGTCCTTACATCCTGAGCTCGGAGATTGCTCATAATTTTGGGGTTCCGTGAAATGTGCAGAGCTGCGTAAGATGGTAGCTCAGCTCCCCGTGATTCTCTCTACCCACGGCTGGAGGTTGGGTATAAACGTTTTCGTTTTCCTAACCTAACCTAACCTAACTTAACCTAACCCAACCTAACCTAATTTAACCGGAAAGCCGAGATGTAAAGGGTCACATTCTAGCCGTATCTTAGCAATGGTAGCAATGGTAGCATTCGTTACGACCGGAAAAAGACCAGATAACTCATGACTGTGCGCCAACCTAACCATCTTGCCTGTGCCTTATTATTATTTATTTTCCCTGAGGCTGGCCCCTTTAGTGGTCCCTTGCACCGCGACCTCTTGGGTCTATTGTGCGCCTCGGATATACTCTCCCTTTATGTGAGCTCTGTGCTTTTAATGAAGTCCAGAATTTCCTCTATTGGTATTTTGGACAATTCCCCTTGGAGCATCTTTTCCTTCCCGAGAATGCTGTGACGACTTTTTGTGAAAGCCTCACAGTGTAGCAGAAGATGAATTGGAGTTTTCTCCGCCTCTGCACATCCTCTGCATAGTGGGTCTTCTTCTAGTCTCATCGTATGCAGGTGCTTTTTAAGCTGGCAATGTCCCGTTATCAGTGCCGTTGCCAGTCGTAGCTCACCTCTACTCATTCTGAGCAGGGAGTGGGTTCTTCTGTCAGAGGGTTTCTCCAGTAGGACTTTAGAGTGGCTCTGTCCGGGAGTCTCCCTCCAGTGTTTCGTATGTCATTTCGTTAGAAGTGACTGTATTTCTCTCTTTGCCATTTCATAAGGAATGCCAAAGGCTGGTTCGGGTCCAATTCTCGCTCCCTAGTATGTCGGAGTGAGCTGGCACCCATACCAGGTTGACGAAGTTTTTCCCTCTTAGCTCGTTCAGCCTGCGGATGCAGTCCGTTACTAGTCCGGACCCCACCTCACAGGCGTTCAGCGCCTTAAGGGCTGCTTGACTGTCAGATACTACAAATATTCTTTGGTTGTGATAGCCTTGATCTAACAGTATTTGCGCGCAAGTTAGAATGGCGTAAATTTCTGCTTGGAAGACGGTTGCGTGCTTCCCGAGGCTGAAGCTTACTCCTTGCCTCAAGTTGCCGTCCCCGATGTTTCCGGCTCCTGTGCCTGTTGAGGTTTTAGAGCCGTCTGTGTAGAACACAAGTCCATTCATTTTGACTGCCTTGCATTCCCATTCATCCTTGGTCGGAATTTTAATTCCGTAGGTTTTTTCGATTGCTAAGGTCTGTGCCTTAGCAATGGTTCGTTTGGGGAATCCTATGTTGTGCAAGTATTCATTTCAAGAGCCAGTGCTTCGTGAAAATGCCGTCATTATTCGAGTTTTGTATCTACTGAGGTTTGGAAGGATTCTACTACTACTTGGTGGATTCCGGTTCGGGTCCTTCAATAATTTATTTAACCTGTCTAGACGTGACGCAAGTATTCCGGGAATTTTTGTGCTGAACTGTGGTTTGGTCTCGCCTCTTTGGAAAAACTTCAAAGCTGTTATGAATAGGAAATAAAAATGTTAAACTTAAATTCTTGACTCTCTTCTTGACTAGAGTGGGAGAGCCAAAGGCCCGAGCGTAGATGCTCAAAATACCGACCTGCTGGACCTGGTATGTTCTCTTTTTCAGAGGATGAAATTATTGTATTCTGTGCGATATATAGAGGTCAAAGGATTAAGTATCATTTGGTCCCTACCCGGTACCGTTGGGTTGTGTCAATGTTAAATCCGATCTCCACAAACTCATTATCTACTCTACTCATATTCAGTCAGAATTCCAAGTCTCCGAGAAGGATTTCCTTGTTGGGGTTAATAGAGCTCGACCTGAACCAAACATGGTGTCTTCCAAGCTGCAACCGCGACATCTAGAGCTGCCTTGTTTTCCCAGAGCGTATTATTCCCATCTCTCCGACACCAAGTCACTCTAGTTTTATAGGTGAGACTATCAGTGGAACTAATGATGGCTTCTCAACAGTATTTTTGAACTGTATCAGATATTGAGTTTTAAGAAGTGTAACAGTTACGCTTAAAAACTAAAACGGAAGCTCCCAGTTTGAAAAAGCAGCTGGTGGGACGACATATTTATGATTTACGTATACGACGCAGAGGCGAATGAATGTGCCTGTCCGTCAGCAATGTCTTGATAATGATTAACTCAAAAATGTAGGAAAAATTGTGCCAGTATTTCTCGAAACTTGAGCGTAAAAACTTTGAGAATAAAAGAAAGAAAAATCTAGTCTAAATACTTCTCGGTATTGTGTTAGTACAATGGAATTTTAAAATATGGCGACCACGTCCTAAAACAAACCGTATAATAGCAATTTTAACACGTCCGTGGTCTTATATTATATCTTAAAAGTTGTTACAGAGTCGCCTCGGTACAAAAACTGACCATTTTTGATCAGATTGAAAAATTTTAAACGACCTCGTTTGTAATTTCATCCACGTTATAATAATACCATCTCTTTTCCTACACATAAATTTTGTATACTTTTTGCGCAAGTTTCAGAGGCCGACGTGATTTGTTACTAAAATGTAAATGCCTTCTCTTTCTCTATAGTCAGATGTCTGAACGTTCATCAACTGTCTATCATCGTGATCGCGAGTGACTGGTTTCTTTTGATTTCTGATGCAGAGGAATTTTGGTCGCAAGACTGCATTTTATTTTCGAACGTAATTAAAATAAAATTTTTGTATAATTGCCCATCTTTATTATTATTATTATTATTTTTATTTTTTTTTAAATGTAATAAATTGCAAAAATTTTAGTTATTCGTATAAAATGGAAATAAACCGGTAGCAAAAAATAGGTGTGACGATGTGAGACACTAACAGCTAAGGTGTGGACATGTAAAATTTTTACAAAGAGGCCGACTGTTTAACAAAATCGCCCTGATGTTGTTTAGAATACGTAAATCGTGTGCTTTTCGAGTTATACATACGATGAATACTTATAAGAATTATACACAAAAAAATATATTTTTTTATTTTATAATCGCACAGTGAATTTAAATGGATTTAATTAAAATTAATATTTACTTAATCTATTCTATGAAGAAGCGCGCGGGTTTGCATCCAGAGGTTACATCGAACTCTTTATTTAACAGCATTAATAGATGATAATATCATAATATGTATTATTCGCTCTTTGAGACTTCCTAAACATACCCCCTCCCTTAAAAGGAGCCAAAATAGGCATTTTAAGAAGCGCGTTAGAACTTTCTCAAAACAACATTTTCTACTTCAAGCTAGTTATATCAACGGATATACGGATACGGAAAGGTACTACAAAGCTCATTCACTGATTAACGATATAAAAAGACCATTTAGGATTTTTAATTTAAAAATGAAAAAAATATAAGGCACTTGCTGATCAATTTTTGGATTTTTTTGTGTAATTTCGTAGAAGAGAAAAAGCAGGCATATGGAAATCTTACGGGGCTGTCTCGTTCACGAGTGCGAGAAAGGTAAAGATCGAAGATCACAAGTTGCGACTTGCGGAATAATTAAGACAGTCCGACTGTCCCCAGAATCCCCAGACTATAACAGTCTGAAATCAACATAAATTTGTTAATCCACTATTATACTATGGTGTAAGGACCTCTTCCCTTACCATTTGCTCTGTTCTTCTTATTATACTACTTTATAGAAGAGCAAAATTTTGAAACGTCCTCAAACAAGCCTGACCTGAAGAATTTTTGGTTCGTCCACTGGTTCCTGATAAATAGAACCCATGATCAACTGCGCCATTACCCCAAGAAGCTGAACATTTGCATAGAATGTGATATGTAGGATCAGCTCCCTTATCAACAGCTTCTATACGTAGCCTGTTTGAGCCGCAGTGTGTCTCACTGCTTCCTGGTTTCTTTAGGGACCATTCCAAAAAGTTTTTTATGAGGCTCGCGGTCACTACCCCAATCTCTAGTAAGGCATTTTGTGTCTGCAAACCTAACGAAACGACTCTTGTATAATGGAAATTTGAAAAAATATATTCGTGGCCGAGCTTTTCCTGCATGATCGAGGTGGAAGTTGGTCTGCCGTTCGGTTCTCGAAAAAAATTGGTATTACTGCGATGTTTGGTGAGCCTGTTCAGAAAAATAAAATTGGTAAGTCCATAGTACCCCAAAAGGTTGGATATTTGTATAAAATGTGTTGGTAAGACCCCCGGAGGTTCTATACGTAGAGCCTGTGTGAGCCTTAGTATGTCTTACTGCTCCCTGCGTCCCGTTAGGGACCATTCAGCAAAATTTTTGTTTTGAAGCTGTAAGTGGTTCAAAGAACAAGCACAGAGTCACTAAAAGTGCTTAAATAGCTCTCAAGGCTACTTCTTTTATACCTTTTTGATCACTAATTTCTACTCAAGTTTCTGTATAGAACTACCCTAAAAACTACCCTAGAGAATTTTATGATCGAAGTGGGAGTTAGTCTGTCGTTTGCTATAAATAGTTCTCGAAATGGATTGGTATTACTACAATGTTGGGTGAGCCTGCTCAGAAGGGTCTTTGGTAAGTCCACCGGCTCCTGATAAGTAAAGCCCAGAATAGACTGCCTCAGTACCCCAGAAAACTAGACATTTGTATAAAATATGTTGGTAAGGTCTGTTCTCTTTTCCAGAGCCCTTATACGTAGAAACTGTTTGAGCCTCGGTATGTCTCATCGCTCCCTGTGCCCCTTTAGGAACTATTTAGCAAAGTTTTTGTTCTGAAGCAGCAGGGGGGTAGGAGTTCCAAATAAGACCAAACTCAAAGTCACTGAAAGTGCTATTACCCTCCTATCTACTTCTTTTATACTTCTTTGATCACCAATCTTTACTAAAGTCTACGAGACTTTAAAATTAATAAAACAACTCTCGTATAATAAAAGTCTGAGAAGATCCCTTTGTGGCTGAGCCTTGTTTGGTGAACCTGCTAAAAAAGGATCTTTGGTAAGTATACTTGCTTCTAATAAGTAAAAACCAGAGCAGACTGTCTCAGTATCCCAAAAAGCTGGATATCTGCATAAAATGGGCTGGTAAAGCCCGTTTTCTCTTCCCCAGAGCTTTCAAATCTAATTTTTGAGTTTATCGATTATAACTCGAAAACTAGGCACTTTTGGAGATAAGTGTTTTTATACAAAAATAAAGACTATTAAATTCTCTACAAAATAAGGTTTTATAGATTTTTTCTGAACAAACAGTTTCGACGTAAGAGCAGCTTGAACTTCATAGAAAACTTTCAATTTTAATTTTTGAGTTTATCGATTATAACTCAAAAACTTGGCACTTTTGGAAAAAAATGTTTCTATACAAAAATATAGACAATTAAATTCTCTACAAAATAATGTCCTAGAGATTTTTTCCTGAACAAACAGTTTTGACGTAAGAGTAGCTTGAACTTCATCAAAAACTTTAAATTCTAATTTTTGAGTTTATCGATTATAACTCGAAAACTAGGGACTTTTGGAGAAAAGTGTTTTTATACAAAAATAAAGACTATTAAATTCTCTACAAAATAAGGTTTTATAGATTTTTTTCTGAACAAACAGTTTCGACGTAAGAGCAGCTTGAACTTCATAGAAAACTTTCAATTTTAATTTTTGAGTTTATCGATTATAATTCAAAAACTTGGCACTTTTGGAAAAAAATGTTTCTATACAAAAATATAGACAATTAAATTCTCTACAAAATAATGTCCTAAAGATTTTTTCCTGAACAAACAGTTTTGACGTAAGAGCAGCTTGAACTTCATCAAAAACTTTAAATTCTAATTGAGTTTATCAATTATAACTCGAAAACTAGGGACTTTTGGAGAAAAGTGTTTTTATACAAAACTAAAGACTATTAAATTCTCTACAAAATAAGGTTTTATAGTTTTTTTCTGGACAAACAGTTTCGACGTAAGAGCAGCTTGAACTTCATCAAAAACTTTTAATTTTAATTTTTGAGTTTATCGATTATAACTCAAAAACTTGGCACTTTTGGAAAAAAATGTTTCTTTACAAAAATAAAGACAATTAAATTCTCTACAAAATAATGTCCTAGAGAATTTTTCTTGAACAAACAGTTTTGACGTAAGAGCAGCTTGAACTTCATCAAAAACTTGTAATTCTAATTTTTGAGTTTATCGATTATAACTCAAAAACTTGGCACTTTTGTAGAAAAGTATTTCTATACAAAAATAAAGACTATTAAATTCTCTACAAAATGATGTTCTAGAGAATTTTTTCTGAACAAACAGTTTTGACGTAAGAGCAGCTTGAACTTCATCAAAAACTTTCAATTCTAATTTTTGAGTTTATCGATTATAACTCGAAAACTAGGCACTTTTGAAAAAAGTGCTTTTATACAAAAATAAAAAAAATTAAACTCTCTACAAAATAATGTCCTAGAGATTTTTTCCTGAACAAACAGTTTAGACGTAAGAGCAGCTTGAACTTCATCAAAAACTTGTAATTCTAATTTTTGAGTTTATCGATTATAACTCAAAAACTTGGCACTTTTGTAGAAAAGAATTTCTATACAAAAATAAAGACTATTAAATTCTCTACAAAATGATGTCCTAGAGATTTTTTTCTGAACAAACAGTTTTGACGTAAGAGCAGCTTGAACTTCATCAAAAACTTTCAATTCTAATTTTTGAGTTTATCGATTATAACTCAAAAACTAGGCACTTTTGAAAAAAGTGCTTCTATACAAAAATAAAAAAAATTAAACTCTCTACAAAATAATGTCCTAGAGATTTTTTCCTGAACAAACGGTTTTGACGTAAGAGCAGCTTGAACTTCATCAAAAACTTGTAATTCTAATTTTTGAGTTTATCGATTATAACTCAAAAACTTGGCACTTTTGTAGAAAAGTATTTCTAAACAAAAATATAGACTATTAAATTCTCTACAAAATGATGTCCTAGAAATTTTTTTCTGAACAAACAGTTTTGACGTAAGAGCAGCTTGAACTTCATCAAAAACTTTTAATTTTAATTTTTGAGTTTATCGATTATAACTCAAAAACTTGGCACTTTTGGAAAAAAATGTTTCTTTACAAAAATAAAGACAATTAAATTCTCTACAAAATAATGTCCTAGAGAATTTTTCTTGAACAAACAGTTTTGACGTAAGAGCAGCTTGAACTTCATCAAAAACTTGTAATTCTAATTTTTGAGTTTATCGATTATAACTCAAAAACTTGGCACTTTTGTAGAAAAGTATTTCTATACAAAAATAAAGACTATTAAATTCTCTACAAAATGATGTTCTAGAGAATTTTTTCTGAACAAACAGTTTTGACGTAAGAGCAGCTTGAACTTCATCAAAAACTTTCAATTCTAATTTTTGAGTTTATCGATTATAACTCGAAAACTAGGCACTTTTGAAAAAAGTGCTTTTATACAAAAATAAAAAAAATTAAACTCTCTACAAAATAATGTCCTAGAGATTTTTTCCTGAACAAACAGTTTAGACGTAAGAGCAGCTTGAACTTCATCAAAAACTTGTAATTCTAATTTTTGAGTTTATCGATTATAACTCAAAAACTTGGCACTTTTGTAGAAAAGAATTTCTATACAAAAATAAAGACTATTAAATTCTCTACAAAATGATGTCCTAGAGATTTTTTTCTGAACAAACAGTTTTGACGTAAGAGCAGCTTGAACTTCATCAAAAACTTTCAATTCTAATTTTTGAGTTTATCGATTATAACTCAAAAACTAGGCACTTTTGAAAAAAGTGCTTCTATACAAAAATAAAAAAAATTAAACTCTCTACAAAATAATGTCCTAGAGATTTTTTCCTGAACAAACGGTTTTGACGTAAGAGCAGCTTGAACTTCATCAAAAACTTGTAATTCTAATTTTTGAGTTTATCGATTATAACTCAAAAACTTGGCACTTTTGTAGAAAAGTATTTCTAAACAAAAATATAGACTATTAAATTCTCTACAAAATGATGTCCTAGAAATTTTTTTCTGAACAAACAGTTTTGACGTAAGAGCAGCTTGAACTTCATCAAAAACTTGTAATTCTAATTTTTGAGTTTATCGATTATAACTCAAAAACTTAGCACTTTTGGAGAAAAGTGTTTCTTTACAAAAATAAAGACTATTAAATTCTCTACAAAATAATGTCCTAGAAATTTTTTCTTGAACAAACAGTTTTGACGTAAGAGCAGCTTGAACTTCATCAAAAACTTTAAATTCAAATTTTTGAGTTTATCGATTATAACTCGAAAACTAGGCACTTTTGGAGAAAAGTGTTTCTATACAAAAATAAAAACCATTAAATTCTCTACAAAATGATGTGTTAATAAACGTAGAGCTTGTTTGAACCTCAGTATGTCTCACTTCTTCCTGTGTCCCTTTAGTCTTTCATTAGTGTGTTTTTATAAAGCTGTAGAGACTCCAAAGAGCAGGCTCGGGGTTACTGAAGGTGCTTGAATAGCTTCTCAGCTATTTAATCACTAATCTCAACTAGGTTCTCTTGTATCCGTAGAGCTAGCGAAACTCCCCTCTTATAGTATCCATTTGAGAAAATCCCTTCGTAACCGAGCCTTTCTAATGTCTTTCCGAGTCTTTATGATGGAGGTGGAAGTTGGTCTCCCGTTCGCTAGATTTTCGAAAAAGATCTTGTACTAAAAGCTAAAGCACACCAGCACTTCGTTGATCATCTACCATCTACTACGTTGAAGAGCAAAGGGGTTGGCATTGTCTAAGTCCAACTTTGATTTTGAATTTATTGGTTGATTAACTGTCATTATGGCCGTGTTAGAAAATACGCATTTATACATAAAAATCGTGAGATTTAGATGGGCGGGATGCCCGCCTATCTGTGAGTGACTGAGAGTTTGTTTTAACTGTTGAAGTAGGTTGTTTCTTGGGCTCATAGGCTTCTTGATAGTCACGAGGTATATAGGGAAACTAATGAAATTCTCTCAGTCTGGTGATAAACACAAAGAGAGTAGTTGCCTTCTTGATCATCTCCACTAGACTCTCTGTGATGTTAATAGAACTCGTACAGAGGAAATTTGAAAATATCTCATCGTTGCCAACGCTTTCTTAGCTAATTTCACGATGGAGGTTGGTCTTCTGTTCGCTGGTCGGTATTACTGCTCTGGTATTACCCCTGGTCAAGATGGTAGTGTGTCGAAATAGCATCGTTCACTGTTCTGTTTGTACTATTTGCGCCTAACGTTTCCGTCAATATCTCAGTTGGTACTGCGTTTCAATTATTGAAATTTTAAGATGTGTCGATTGAGCTATGCCATACCTGGTTGAGACGTAAAGTTTTTTGAATCGTATCGAGCATTTACGGTTCTCTAGGTACTTAAATTTGAATTTTATATACCAAAGAAGAGAAATAAAATTAAATATTTAGTTAATCTTTACGCCATTATGAATAAGTCGAACATATGTGATAAATACACAAAACCTTTTACGTAAATAATTACACGAGCAAGAGCTGCTAATAACTTATTAATTGACTTTACTAGTCGATAATATTTTTTTTGCAGGCCAAGAATTCTTTGAACTAACCGCCAACATTATTACAACAATTTTAAAAAGCAAAGAAATTTATTTTTACTCCTTAAAGCGCCTATAAATTTACCGAATATTAATTAATAAGGTCTTAAGAAGATTCTTTTTTTTCGGTACAATAAAATAAAATAGATATTTTTACGCAGCGTGAAATTGTGTGCTTTTTTGGGGAAGACAAAGACAAAGAAAATAATTTGACCAAGAGTAATAGAAGTTGGGTTTAGACCTCCTAGCGAGACTCAGCAAGAAGCCATTCTCTACTTGTCACCGACGTCCACCAACCTTCTTAGATATCAATCAGCCCATATTTCTTATCTCTTCCATCTTACACAAAAGTTAGGCGCACATAAACGAATTTATAACAATTTTTAACAATAAAACGCCACGAGCCCAACATTTTCGTAAAAGGCGTTAAACTTTCCATAAAAGAACAAAGCCCATGAAAACGCTAGAAAAAAATAATAAACTTAACAATAATCCTTTACGTTGCCGACTACACTCTCATTACTACACAAGTGTCAGGTCGTTTATTATCCTTTTTACTCCACTTAATATATTCTTATCTTCTTTTAACACGTAAGAAATTCGAAAAGGGAACTTTCACATAATTGTGTGATTATTCGGTAGCGTTGACGGGCGCAGACGAATTATCGTTCCGACACCAGACGTGTAAACTTGGTTAGTTATTTTCTCGCCACCGGTTATCAATGCCGATTGTTTTCCATTGACAGACAAGAAATTATGTTTGTGGCAAAAAAACGGATAAATAAACTATACACAATCACACTTCTTCGCCTTGAAGAATTGCACTTGCAGGAAGTTGCAAACTATTCGAGTCTTCAACAAGGGAGGACCATCGTAATAAATTTTGTGCGCGGAATTCGAGCCGCGTTCTAAAAGTTATCCTTTCATCCAAGGAGGCTATTAATGTGTCTTGCCTTATTCATTGGTGGGGCCCACCGAAAGGCCCGAAAGACTATATTTAGTGAGCAAGTCGCACGATCTCATAGAGCGCTGTCCTCAAAAGCGCGCATTTTTGATAGTTGGACACTTTGACACATGGTGGTCTCGTCTACTACATCACGGTGGTTCTAGTAGTTACGCTATCGCCAATACGATTTCAGAAGTCTCTCGGAATCGAATCATCATTAACGGCATCAGAGTAGTACATACCACGGTGGTGCATGTCGGTGGTTCCCCCACCTCCCAATTTGTGGTGGTGAATTAGTGAATTCGTTTGTGCTCACCCCCTTCGGGAGATATTTCAAAACACGTTGTGGGGGTGCTGTAAAAAATCCAGGAGAGGGGGTGAGCACAAACAATGAGACTTAAAACACAAACGAACCCACTAATTTACCACCAAAAATTCGCAAGTGAGGGTGCCACAGACATGCACCTATACATACCATAGTTGTACACAAGAAACAAGAAGTGGTGACTCGGACAAACGTGGTGCGCGTTTACGAGCAGGTTCAACGAGGACTAGGTTGGTGGTGGGCGCGTAGTGCTGGCCGCAATATCTTAACATACGTCCAATCTCACAATAACTGAACGCTAGAAAGGAGTATCAACATTTGAGGCTTTTTTGTGGACTTTCTTCTCCGATGGACGTGGTGACTATTTATTAATAAAAGGATATGTGTACAATGGACTTTTGTAGCGCAATCTCTCGACTCAAAATATAATCATCAGTCACAGTCATGATAAAGCAATTTGCACATTTTTACATGGGGCCATAAAGACTGATTCTCAATTTGAAATGGGACGATTTTATCACAGCTCACTATAACCAAGTAGTATGGTCCTTGCTATAACTTAGCTTCTATGGAGCAGCTTCAGGCGTGATATAGCTAGAATAAGCGTCATTCTACCCACGAGAAATCTCGAGCTTATCCCAAAAATTGGATGGCTCAAAACCTCTTGGAAGCTGGAAGGGTACTTTGAGGTCGCCGTATGCAGTAAGTTGGGTTATGTCGATAAGTCCAATTCTGAGACGGTGTAGTCACTTGGTTATCGAATTCTGGATTGTTCTAAGAGGGGAGCTAGCACCCTACACTTAGGCCGCGTCGCTTATCCTCCGCATCCTCTCTGAGCCCATCAGATCTCGAGCGTTGCTTGCAGAGCGAGCTCAAGAATTCTGGCAGGAAGGGAGGTGCTAATTCAGGCCATGTCCAACACGGATTTAAAGAGCTGAACAGTAGCACAGAACATGTTCAGTGTTCAGCTGTTTGGTCTTTTTTTCGCATCCATAGAATGCGGAATTATCAACTATTCCCAGACGCTTCTTTAGTCGGCACTGTTCCGTGAGAATCCCTGCGATTGCTTATAAACAAGAGGGAGTCGGAATGGCTTTTCTACCCTGGCGACAGCTTGTGTTGCTTGTTCATTTTACAGTGTGTAATAAATGGGCAATAGTTTTGAAAAGGGTGCTATTGTACAGGTCGTCTGATTTTTCCTAACCCGCATTCCCATAGTTTCGTATGACTCAGCACAGAATGTTAGACAGTCAAAATGAATGGACTTGTGTTCTACGCAGACTTGAGTCGACTTGAGACAATGGGTAAGCTTAAGCCTCGGGGAGCAGGTGACCGTCTTTGAAGCAGAAATTTACGCCATTCTAGCATGTACCCAAGTACTGCCAAATCAAGGTAATCACAACCAAAGAATCTTTGTAGCGCCTGACAGACGAGCAGCGCTGAAAGCGTTGAACGCCTGTGAGGTGCTACTAATTACTAACGGACTGCATCCGCGAGCTGAACAAAATGGGAGAGAAAATTTTTGTTAATCTGGCATGGGTGCCAGCTCATGCGGACAGTTTGGCTAAAGAGAGCAGCAAAGTAAGGCCCTTTGGGCCAGAACCAGCCTTTGGCATTCCCTATGAAGTGGCAAAGAGAGAACTACAGCCACTTTTTGTGTAGGAACATATTAAAGACTGGAAGGAAACTTCTGGACAGAGACTTTCTAAAGTCCTATTGGAGAAACACTCTGACACAAGAGTCCACTCTCTAATGAGAATGATCAGAGGTGAGTAATTATGACTGGGTCGGCAATAGTAACGGACCACAATAAACTTAAAAAGCACCTGTTTACGATGAGACTAGAAGAAGACCTAGTGGATGCAGAAGAAGAGGAAACTCCAATTCATCTTCTGCTATACTGTGAGGTTTTTACAAAAAGTTGTCACACGATTCTCGGAAAGGAGAAGGTGCTCCAAATTACCAATAGAGAAAATACTGGATTTTATCAAAAGCAGAACTCACATAATATAGATCCGAGAGGTTTCAATGCAAGAAACTACCGAGAGCCAGCTTTAGAACCGCAAATAATAATAATAGCCCAGTGCTCTATGCACTCCTACTACAGAAGGGCAGTGTTTAGAGTTTAGAGCGTGACAGAGCGTGTACTCATTTGTTTAAGACTATGCTGGTGCTGTTCAAATAAGTTCAGTTTGGACAACTGAAGCAGATGCTCTCAGCGATAGGCTGCTTTCGAGAGCAAGTTTAGATAAATGCACACCTGCACCAGATCTCTTTTAATTTTTTGACCCAGAGCATAGGTGAAGATTATTACGCCTGCTACGATGTTGTCCGTTGGATTCATTAGACTTTGAAAGTACATTTTTGGGTCTGCATCCATCTCAGAAAGAAGCACCTTCTTTTGGTATCTCCGTGAAGTCTATTATTTGATGGATCACAAGCCCCATTGACATAGATCAGAAAGACATCAGATGTATAGAAAATCTATACTGGTACCAGACTGCACAGATTAGGCTCAATAATGAGCTGTCTGATGATATAGAGATCCGGAGGGGTGTACGACAGGGATGTGTCTTGTCCCCGCTTTTGTTCAACCTGTACTCGGAGAGGGTCTTCCGGAAAGCATTGGAAGATACGGAAATCGGTATTAAAGTCAACGGAGTGTGGATTAATAACATACGTTATGCTGATGACACAGTGCTCATCACTGATAACATGCAAGACTTACAAAGACTGATCAATACAGTAGGGCAAGATAGCAGACTGATGGGTCTAAACATAAACACTAAAAAGACGAAGTTTATGATAATAACAAGAAACCTAAATGCGTTTGAAGACTCACAGTTAACATTCAACGCAATGCGCATAGACAGGGAGAACAAATTTAAATACTTGGGCGTGTGATTATCTGGAGACTGGACCTCTGATATCGAAGTCAAGAGTCGCATTGAACAAGCCCGACAAGCATTCCTGAGACTGAGAAGAGTATTTAGTTGCTCGGACTTCGATCTTGGTCTGAGGTTGGGATTTTTAAAGTGCTATGTGTGGGCGGTGCTTCTCTACGGGATGGAAAGTTGGACCCTTAAAGTCAACAACATTAACAAATTGGAGGCGTTCGAGATGTGGCTCTACCGCAGAATGCTCAAGATACCGTGGACTGCAAGAATAACAAACGAAGAGGTTCTGTCCAGCATCAACAAAGAACGTGAACTGTTAACTACCATTAAGAAGAGAAATACTTCATATCTGGGGCACATCATGAGGAACAAAAAGTATGAGTATTTACAGTTGTTGATCGAGGGCAAAATAGAGGGACGTAGAGGGATAGGAAGGAAGAAATTGTCATGGTTGCGGAACATAAGACAGTGGACAGAAGTGAATGACATACAGACCCTAATTCATACCGCAAGGGATAGAGAGAAGATGGAAAATGTGATCGCAAACATCCATTAGTGGATAGCACCCGAAGAAGAAGAAGAAGCCCCATCCACGCTTTTATTGCCACCTTCTCCACATGCTACCAGTTGATTACTTTGGGGGAGTCCCGCGAATATACGCAACCGATGGCTTTCAGAATGTCCCAGAGATTATGTGCAGAGTGGCCGTTAAAATTTGTAAAGTTATGTCTTCATCAAGCCATTGTTTAATTGTGTATGGGTCCCTTTGGGTTCCTTTATAAACGCATTCACCACAAACATGCGCGTATTTCTCTCCAATTCTTTTGTTTCTTCGACTAAGTCCATTATACGTTACGCCAGTCTATTAAAAAGTATGTTTTAGCCCATTTTAAGTATTTTATTATAACACTTAATTAAATTCTATAGAAAGGTATTCTTTATGTTTCAACACCGAACAATAAACTCATTACCAATTAACCGTTTTATTGTACTTATATTGAAAAAATTGTGAAAGCCATCCATGGTCAACGACTGTCGTCGAATGCATCACATTCGTATCTCGACTAATTATCCTTTCGCAAAAGACCTCAAACGAAGAGGGATGATGGGTTTGGTTATGGTTATAGATTGTAGAGTCAACGCACGAGTTTTCCCCGAAAAGCCCCAAAATATCGATAATTCAGATGGACGAAAGAATAACGACATCGAAGCGGTAGATTGTTAGAACTTGTATTTGTCACCTGCCGGTTTCTCACCGAAAAAACTTGATTTCTTAGTCCGATTAGGATACACTGTTAAAATATTTAAATAATTAACGCTTAAAATAATTACCACCTTATAAGTTATACTTATAAGCATTAAGCGGTGAATTAATTATTATTAAAACGTAAAATTACGAAAGCGTGAGATGACCTGTTATGTCTCACCGTTACACGTACGTCGGTGGCACGTTTACGACGTCCCTTTCGCCGAACAAAAAAACCAAACAAGGCCAATTAGAATCGAAGAAGTTTTTGATCTAAAAGCGAAAGGGACGCGATAATTAAAGCTCTCGGTATAATCTAATTTACCATCTTAAAAAAACATAAAATATGTGAGAGAGCAAAGTTGTTATAAAGATTGTGTCACGCGAGACAATCGAGAAGAATACGAAACTAATTATAAACTGTCATAGTATTGCTGTTCAATTTTCCATCTAACTGGATTCGTGTACACATTAGATATCTGTTTTAATAGATGTACCTGTCTAAAGAACAGTGTAGAGGTAACGATACAATTTAAAGATAAGGGCTACCAACTTTGGGAGAAGAATGTATTCGGTCCGTGTTATCATGGGCATTCTTGACATTTCTCGGTGCGCCATTGGAACAACCGGATAAAGTCTGGAGCCATCCGAAGTAATAAAATCGAGTTCTTGTTATTTTATATATCATTATATAAATGGGTATGGCTTTTTTTTGTTCTTGAAGGAAATGCTGCCGCGCTTAATTTTTTCTTTGCCGTAAATTTGCGGATGTTACACAAATTAACCAAATACGTTTCCTTCATTATCATAATTTTACAAAAATTACGCCGTTAAACATGAGCAAGCGTTAATTAATTAATTTGAACATTGAGAATAATAGTGCCGGATACTTTTATATTTGTTTATTTTACCTTTTGTTTCTAATACTCAAAAATACTCCCTCAGAAGATGCGACACTTTAAAACTAAACAAGCCATTATTAGACGGTTTCGCTCTAGACTGAACTATTGATCAAAGACTTACTAATTATTTATTTTAGTCGTCTTGCTTTTATTAGGGAGTCTTTTCGAGACTAAATAACACAGTGTCAGTGTAAAACAGAACACCCTGTAGGTTTTACATATTTAGTAAACTATTCCGTCAGGACGTAAAGTTAGAACTATGTTCGGACCAGCAGAGATAGCTAAATAATAGAGATGGGCATATAGTCAGAAACGAAAAACACTCCATCTTCCAGGATGTGATCGAGGTGAAGATGAAGATAACCCAAAGAGACAGAGGGGACGAGGAGAGTACGTCTTGGATGAGCAATATCACGAGCTGGTTGCAACCCAACAGAGGAGAACTAATTTAAACCGCCCAAAGAACCATAGAAATTTGGACGGCCGTCTAGAGAGATAGATTTTACCTTTGGTACTTTAAATAAGTTCGTATATCTCCCCCCCCCCCCCGGGTACTAAATATTAGCTATATCAGGGTTAAAGGAGGCAAGACGGTGGAGTAATATTACCTCCTAGTTTGAGCCGTGAGTAACGGCGAATGCAACATCAGCAGAAGGTATAATACCAACATCCCAGAGACAGGAGAGGAGGAAAGTATATGTGTCTTGAATGGGCAATATTACGAAGTGGTTGTAACCCAACAGAGAGAGGTAGTTTACACCGCCAAAAACCAGGAAAATAGGCCATCCACAAAGACATTGTCAACCTTATAAATTGAAAAGGTACTCTAAAGAGAGATCAAATTCATATTTTGGACTTTTACCCTTTTATTCTCTATTTCCTATTACGTATTTACCCCCCCCCCCCCGCACATTAAGAATTAGCTATAGTAGGGTAAACGAAGTCAATACGATGAAGTAATATTACCTCCTAATTTAAGCCACGAACTAAGGCGGATCCAACCTCACCAGAAGGTATAATACCAACCCCAAAGAGACAGGAGAGGAGGAAAGTACGCTCCTCCCCCTCTGCATCAAGCATTAACTATATCAGGATTAAAGGAGGTAAAATACGATGGAGTAATATTATCTCTTATAATGTAAGACGTGAGTAACTGAGAATGTGAGAATTCAACCTCACCAGAAGGTACATTACCAACTGTCTGCAGTATTATTCGTAGGATAGCCAAAACACTCCGGAAGAGCAGACATGCTATAAATTATCCTGACGTGTGTAGAACAAAGCCACAACATACTCACCCTACTGTGATTGGTAACAATCGGATTTGAATTACCATTAACGTCACCTACCTATAGACGAAGACATACTTCAAGTGTCTAGAAACCAGGCCTAAGGAGCGGGCCCCTCTCTCTACCACGAGCCACCAGTCTCAACAAAATCGCTTCCAGATTACTTCCGTTACCCCGTTAACCACACCAGGGTAAGCATCATAAGCTCAGACACTAAGAGCAGGACCTGAGCCGAATACAGGGATAGGGTAGAACGCGAGCAACTTAAGCACGTACTGGTGCCCCTATGTAGGCATATGTATAATTAAAGAGGAGTCTGGGGTGGCCTGACCCCCTTGAAAATCCGTCTGGCTTTAGACTTGCCACCTCACTACAAAACCATAATGATTACAATAGTTTATCAGATTGAAAAGAGATATATACAATTAACTCCTAACTCTTTGCCATCATATGACGCAAGACCGTCCTAAGTAAGAGAAGTACAACCCAGTGTAGACTCTTCCAATCCCACAAAATTAGTCATCTGTCATAGTCTGCAGTCTTAATGTGCAGGGTCCTCTTAAACAACTATAGTGCCTATAGTATGATTTTGAGACGATGCTCTCTCTATGGATCTCTTATTGTGGTAAAATCTGCGGGAGGCATCTCAGGCAAGTCTGGATAAATCACACCGATTATTCGAGAAAAATGTGAAAAGACACTTTCTTATGTCGTGAGGATAGTACTTAATACAATTAAGATTCACTGAGAAATGATGCACTTAAGACTCAAGACTCAAAACTCAAGACTCTTAAGCCTTAAGGCGCAAGACTCGAGAGTCAAAACTCGAAACTCCAGACTCAAAACGGAAGATTGAAGACTTAAGACTTGAAAGTTGAAACTCCAGACTCGAGAGTTGAAACTCCAGACTCGAGACTCCAGACTTCTGACTCAAAACTCAAGATTCGATACTAGAGACTCGAAACTCCAGACTCAAGATTCAAGACTTAAGACTGAAGACTCGAAAGTTAAAACTCCAGACTCGAGACTCCAGACTTCAGACTCCAGAATGCATACTCAAGACTCGATACTCGAAACTCTAGACTAAAAACTCAAGATTCAAGACTTAAGACTGAAGACTCGAAAGTTGAAACTCCAGACTCGAGACTCCAGACTTGAAACTCTAGAATTCATACCCAAGACTCGAAACTCTAGACTAAAAAGTTAAGATTCAAGACTTAAGACTCGAGAGTTGAAACTCCAGACTTCAGACTGCAGACTTAAGACTTAAGACTCAAGACTCAAAACTCAAAACACAAGACTCGAAACTCGAGACTTAAAATTCGATACTCGAAACTAGAAACTCGAAACTCCAGACTCAAGACCTCTTGACTCCTGACTTCAGACTTAAAACTCCAAACTTAAGACTCGATACTCGCAACTCAAGACTTAAGACTGAAGACCCGAAAGTTGAAACTCCAGACTCGAGACTCCAGACTTGAAACTCTAGAATTCATACCCAAGACTCGAAACTCTAGACTAAAAAGTTAAGATTCAAGACTTAAGACTCGAGAGTTGAAACTCCAGACTTCAGACTGCAGACTTAAGACTTAAGACTCAAGACTCAAAACTCAAAACTCAAGACTCGAAACTCGAGACTTAAAATTCGATACTCGAAACTAGAAACTCGAAACTCCAGACTCAAGACCTCTTGACTCCTGACTTCAGACTTAAAACTCCAAACTTAAGACTCGATACTCGCAACTCAAGACTTAAGACTGAAGAAAGTTGTAACTCCAGACTCGAGACTCCAGACTTAAGATTGTAGAATTCATACCCAAGACTCAAAACTCTAGACTAAAAAGTCAAAATTCAAGACTTAAGACTCGAGAGTTGAAATTCCAGACTTCAGACTCCAGGCTTAAGACTTAAGACTCAAGACTCAAGACTCAAAACTCAAAACTCAAGACTCGAAACTCGAGACTTAAAATTCGATACTCGAAACTAGAAACTCGAAACTCCAGACTCAAGACCTCATGACTCCTGACTTCAGACTTAAAACTCCAAACTTAAGACTCGATACTCGCAACTCAAGACTTAAGACTGAAGACCCGAGAGTTAAAACTCCAGACGCGAGAGTCGAAACTCCAGACTCGAGATTCGAGACTCCAAACTCCAGAGTCCAGACTCAAGACCCAAGACTTGAAGCTCGAGACTCCGGACTCGAGATTTAAGGCACAATACTCGAAAATTGAAACTCTAGACTTCAGACTCTAGACTAAAAATCGTTCTCATCTTTTATATACTTACCAGAGTAGATAGAGAAAACTCCCCGGCAGCTAAAATCGTAGGCCCCGTATATTTCCGTAGATCTGCTAGTTTCTTAACCCTTCTAAATATGGGTAGGTACTTACGAATTTCCCAATTCTCTAATTTTGCGAGCTTTCACATTCCGTTTCATTTTATCTACGAAACCCCATCACTAGCACTAGCATGCTCTTCCTTATTGAGGTGAAATTTAACAATGACATTCCGAGTAAGTCACCGTTTATTGCTAAGACGACGGCTTTTGTTTTGGGCGTGGAAAACTGTCTAAGATAACTAGACATCAATGCCTCCTCGTTACTTTTGTAGTTGAGAGGCCAAGAACGACCACGCCGGCACGGTTAATAGCGAGCGCCCATTACGTTTACTTTACCATTTTCCAATTAAGCTGCTCGTATAATTATAATTTTCATTACTTCTCGTACGATATTTTTATGTACATAGTTTATATCACCGTCTTCCTTGAGAAAAACTTGTGTAAACAATCTTTTTACGTACACAAGTTTGTTTGAGCTTACCACTTCTTCTTTTTGTTTCAAAAATTTATTGGACAATAAAACACAGGTCTTGTTGGTTACATATTATCTCACATAAAGTGAGGTGTAATTGCAAAGTTAAACATTGGTATTTCTTATATTTTGCACCATTTACAGTAGAAAAACTTGTTTCTTTATTGTATTACTTGAAATTCTTTACACTTCAAGGCACAAACATTAAAAAATTGTTTAATCTTTTTTTAAAACGCAATAATTTTCTCTTAACTGCTGTATAATTGTACCTTAATTAAATGGGCGAAAAACAATAAATGAGAAACTGTAAAAACTTTTGGTTTACGAGCTTAATTAAAGTTTAAGTTTAATTATAATTGGGCGGGCAAATTAAGGAAAGAGATGCGCCAAATTTAAATTTAGCAACTCGTTAGGTGCTTTCCCTACACCGGCCTACCGCAATAAACTGTGTTCCTAACGTAAGCATTGCTCAAGTTCTGAAATTTGCGCATACCGACTTTAATGCGCTTGCGCAGCAAAAACAAAGCTTTGCACGGCAAAATTCTATAGAAGATTTTTTATAGAGCGGAAAATTTTCTACAAAAAAGTTTTCAACGACTTTGTTCTAACATCAGCAGTTTGGGCGCGAGAGTCGTCCAAACGCAAGCGACGAAATGTTCGAGCTTCTGTGAGAAACAGTTGGAAAAATAGTATTAGATTTCTTCTGAAAATTTTGCAAAAATTCGTACGGCACCTACATACTATCTATTGAGAAATTTTGGCACATTATTTGAAATCATTTGCGGTCATTTTCGGTTTTTAGTGCAAATAAATAAAAATCAATTTTTTCATAGTTTTCGTAAACTTTTAATATTTCCCAAGTGTGTACTATTGATCGCAAAAATGTGAAAGATATGCGCCAAATTTAAATTTAGCAAGTCGTTAGGTGTTTCCTCTACCGGCCTACCCGGCCTACCGCAATACACGGTGATCCTAACGTAAGCATTGCTCAAGTTCTGAAATTTTCGCATTTCGTTTTTAAAGCGCTTGCGCAGCAAAAACAGCGCTTCGCACGGCGAAACTTTATAGGAGATTTTTTATAGAGCATAAAATTTTCTACAAAAAAGTTCTTAACGACCTTGTTCTAATATCAATAGTTTGGGCGCGAGAGTCGTCCAAACGCGCGCGACGAAATGTTCGAGCTTCTGCGAGAAACAGTTGGAAAAATAGTATTAGATTTCTTTTGAAAATTTTGCAAAAATTCGTACGGCACCTACATACTATTGAGAAATTTTTGCTCATGATTTGAAGTCATTTGCGGTTATTTTCGATTTTTAGTGCGAATAATCAAAAATTAATTTTTTTCAAATTTTTCGTAAACTTTCAATATTTCTCCTAGTGTGTACTATTGATCGCAAAAATGTGAAACTTAGTGGACATTTTCCGAAAAACTGTATTTTTGAATTAGCTCTCGAAATAGTGAAGCGATGTTTCTCAAGTAGGTATATAATTTTAGCATTAGCCCTATCGTTCGCACAGCCAATTTAACGGTTGGAAAATAAAGTTTCTGCCCACAACAAGTGAAAATTGAGCAAAATTCGTTATTATGCAACCGTTTTCAAGTTTCCAAAGTCGTCACATAACAAAGCTCACCTGATTCTTCGTCTGTCTTGCAAGCAAGAAAATTTACGACACAGTAGCAAATGTAATTAGTTTAAAATCGTACTCTTTCCGAGAACGGGTATTATTTATTTAATTCCAAACGTCCAGTATAATTATTTATACTGATTATAAAATTTTTTAAACACTTTTTCGCATTACCAACATAACGCGGTACGTTTAAAAAGTGAATTTTACCGGGCAATTTCGTTTTACTGGCGATAAATAATTTATTTGCGGGCAACTCGTTCGAAAATCGCATTAAGATTTCTTGAAAGTGATTTCTCGAAATACTAATTATTGTTTTATTAACGAATCGCCTAAGCCGACTAGGTATTGTTTCATTACTAATATACCGACTTTTCAGAATTCCCGCGGATAGCAATTTAAAAATATTTTTGCAAGTAGATTATAATTTAATTGCCCGCAGGCATGTGTTTTTCTATTTTTAGTAATTTTTTCATATTTATGTTATGTCATCTCTTGGGCGATTTTCTCAATAACTAACAATATATTTTTGTGCCTTTTTGGGCGACACAGCTACGAGCTTTTCGAAACACTTCAACTGGACACTTTTGGACTATTGTGTCGATTCCTGCTTCCTCACATCCGCGACACTTCTAGAAGAGTATTATATTTAACAATCGCATTTTAAGCGTTCGAATTTTATTACGCGAAGAAAATATATGTCTCAGCAGGACGCGAGTGAGTAAAGTAACGAGTTTAGAACTCGCATCTCCGAAGTTTAATTATTTTAAATTTAAATCAAATTATTTTTATTTTATTTTAATTATAAAACACACTGTAATACAGTAGACGTAATAAATCACGAAGTTGTTGAGCATAAAGTTATATTTCATAACTATAGCACACCGTGGGTGTTCTAATATCGGTGTAAATGGTGCAGAAGCGACAGGAACGTTTAAATTCCTCTAAAATCGCGTCATTTAATCCAACCCTTATTTAAAACTTGATTCACTTTATTATACGGCGGAGCAACGCTCTCGGAAGTGTAGTACAATGTAAGTTAAAAATGCCTTTTGTGTTGGGCTATAATTTGGTTATATTGCGGTTAAATTGTCCATCTGTCATATTTTATATCACCATACTCTCGAGCATCATAAAGTTTCGATCTTAGACGACGACTCCAATTTTATTAAAGGATCAACGTTAAGTATGAGGGATCGTCGTAATCCCGCTATCAGTGGCAGTGGATAGTTGCGGTTAAAATGCGACTCTCCGAATCACAAATATTTTTGGATCATATCAAATACTAGATTAATCGACACTGTCACCGGCCATTCCATTGTCTTTGTATAACACGTAAGCAATTCTGCGAGCTTAAAAAAATACCAAAAAAAAGAAAGACCAAATTGGAAACTTTGTGTAAATAATTGATGACACTATACACCCTGACGTATGAAAGCAAGAAAATTAGAACTCGATAAGGTCTCAATAGTAGATAAAATGTCAATTACATTCAGGAGTCCCCACAGACAAATTGTTATTGAGTAAATCCAGGATTATGGAAACGCTTCGGGGTCGAACCGATATTTATACAAGAGAGGGAAGATTTAAACCTAAGATATACAATTTCCTATAGCGCAATAATACCACAATGATAGCTCCGAGCTAAAATTATTTTATTTTCAACCAAAAAAGTCTTTACGTCCAAGTAGTTTCGAGTTGACGAGTCCGCGGTTTACTTAAGCAAAAAAGGGGTTTTTATTAAAACATTTAAGGGCATACTCTCTTTAGTACCTACTTCATTTTTTAGAGATTTGGAAAATATACCTGTTCTCATTGGAAAACGACTGAAGTAGTAGTTTAAAATCAATAAGGGCTCATTTGGATATTCCTAACCCTAAGCCTGCGGAATCCACCTAAGTATGAAGTCTGGCAACACTGGCACGAAGCCGTTTCAGATAGTGAATCATCTTGACTATTGGAGGGCAGACTGTAGAATGAAGCGTATGGAAAAAGTTCCCGGTAATATCGATGAAACGAAACTACCTAAAGGTAATTTAAGGGATTGATGGAGGGGTCGATTGACACCGTTTTGAGCCATTTCTTTAGTCGCCACAATCGAAACATTTCCCGTTTAAACTTCAAAGCTTCAAACAGTTCCTGGAAGCCACCGAGTTTCTGATGGGATGACACGGAACGAAACTACGCTTCAAGTATGTGCCTACTTTGGACAAGTTGTAAATCTTCACTCGGCTTCTATCTACAAACAAATTTCTCCCACTTTGCTCCTTTTCGGTTCGACTTCTCGCGATTTGAATGCAACAGCGTCAATCTCATGAAGCTCGCCGGCTTATTCCGGGCTTATTTGGCCTCTTATGCATGGAGAGGGTTGTACCACCGAACAATCCCACAAAATCAAAATTGAGTTTAAGAAGATTTAGACGAAGAGCTCGAGTTTCGATTTAATAGAAGAAAATTTGCCTATTTTACTTTGGAGGTCGAGTGTGTTGTTCCTTTTTGGTTCGACTTCTCGTGACTTTACTGCTACAGCGTCAATCTCATGAAGCTCGCCGGCTTATTCCGGTGCCTATTTGGCCTCTTATGCATAGAGAGGGTTGTACCACCGAACAATCCCACAAAATCAAAATTGAGTTTAAGAAGATTCAGACGAAGAGCTCGAGTTTCGATTTAATAGAAGAAAACCTGCCTATTTTACTTTGGAGGTCGAGTGTGTTGTTCCTTTTTGGTTCGACTTCTCGTGACTTTACTTCAACAGCGCCAATCTCATGAAGCTCGCCGGCTTATTCCGGTGCCTATTTGGCCTCTTATGCATAGAGAGGGTTGTACCACCGAACAATCCCACAAAATCAAAATTGAGTTTAAGAAGATTCAGACGAAGAGCTCGAGTTTCGATTTAATAGAAGAAAACCTGCCTATTTTACTTTGGAGGTCGAGTGTGTTGTTCCTTTTTGGTTCGACTTCTCGTGACTTTACTTCAACAGCGCCAATCTCATGAAGCTCGCCGGCTTATTCCGGTGCCTATTTGGCCTCTTATGCATGGAGAGGGTTGTACCACCGAACAATCCCACAAAATCAAAATTGAGTTTATGAAGATTTAGACGAAGAGCTCGAGTTTCGATTTAATAGAAGAAAATCTGCCTATTTTACTTTGGAGGTCGAGTGTGTTGTTCCTTTTTGGTTCGACTTCTCGTGACTTTACTGCTACAGCGTCAATCTCATGAAGCTCGCCGGCTTATTCCGGTGCCTATTTGGCCTCTTATGCATAGAGAGGGTTGTACCACCGAACAATCCCACAAAATCAAAATTGAGTTTAAGAAGATTCAGACGAAGAGCTCGAGTTTCGATTTAATAGAAGAAAACCTGCCTATTTTACTTTGGAGGTCGAGTGTGTTGTTCCTTTTTGGTTCGACTTCTCGTGACTTTACTTCAACAGCGCCAATCTCATGAAGCTCGCCGGCTTATTCCGGTGCCTATTTGGCCTCTTATGCATGGAGAGGGTTGTACCACCGAACAATCCCACAAAATCAAAATTGAGTTTAAGAAGATTCAGACGAAGAGCTCGAGTTTCGATTTAATAGAAGAAAACCTGCCTATTTTACTTTGGAGGTCGAGTGTGTTGTTCCTTTTTGGTTCGACTTCTCGTGACTTTACTTCAACAGCGCCAATCTCATGAAGCTCGCCGGCTTATTCCGGTGCCTATTTGGCCTCTTATGCATGGAGAGGGTTGTACCACCGAACAATCCCACAAAATCAAAATTGAGTTTAAGAAGATTTAGACGAAGAGCTCGAGTTTCGATTTAATAGAAGAAAATTTGCCTATTTTACTTTGGAGGTCGAGTGTGTTGTTCCTTTTTGGTTCGACTTCTCGTGACTTTACTGCTACAGCGTCAATCTCATGAAGCTCGCCGGCTTATTCCGGTGCCTATTTGGCCTCTTATGCATAGAGAGGGTTGTACCACCGAACAATCCCACAAAATCAAAATTGAGTTTAAGAAGATTCAGACGAAGAGCTCGAGTTTCGATTTAATAGAAGAAAACCTGCCTATTTTACTTTGGAGGTCGAGTGTGTTGTTCCTTTTTGGTTCGACTTCTCGTGACTTTACTTCAACAGCGCCAATCTCATGAAGCTCGCCGGCTTATTCCGGTGCCTATTTGGCCTCTTATGCATGGAGAGGGTTGTACCACCGAACAATCCCACAAAATCAAAATTGAGTTTATGAAGATTTAGACGAAGAGCTCGAGTTTCGATTTAATAGAAGAAAATCTGCCTATTTTACTTTGGAGGTCGAGTGTGTTGTTCCTTTTTGGTTCGACTTCTCGTGACTTTACTGCTACAGCGTCAATCTCATGAAGCTCGCCGGCTTATTCCGGTGCCTATTTGGCCTCTTATGCATAGAGAGGGTTGTACCACCGAACAATCCCACAAAATCAAAACTGAGTTTAAGAAGATTCAGACGAAGAGCTCGAGTTTCGATTTAATAGAAGAAAATCTGCCTATTTTACTTTGGAGGTCGAGTGTGTTGTTCCTTTTTGGTTCGACTTCTCGTGACTTTACTGCTACAGCGTCAATCTCATGAAGCTCGCCGGCTTATTCCGGTGCCTATTTGGCCTCTTATGCATAGAGAGGGTTGTACCACCGAACAATCCCACAAAATCAAAATTGAGTTTATGAAGATTCAGACGAAGAGCTCGAGTTTCGATTTAATAGAAGAAAATTTGCCTATTTTACTTTGGAGGTCGAGTGTGTTGTTCCTTTTTGGTTCGACTTCTCGTGACTTTACTGCTACAGCGTCAATCTCATGAAGCTCGCCGGCTTATTCCGGTGCCTATTTAGCCTCTTATGCATAGAGAGGGTTGTACCACCGAACAATCCCACAAAATCAAAATTGAGTTTAAGAAGATTCAGACGAAGAGCTCGAGTTTCGATTTAATAGAAGAAAACCTGCCTATTTTACTTTGGAGGTCGAGTGTGTTGTTCCTTTTTGGTTCGACTTCTCGTGACTTTACTTCAACAGCGCCAATCTCATGAAGCTCGCCGGCTTATTCCGGTGCCTATTTGGCCTCTTATGCATGGAGAGGGTTGTACCACCGAACAATCCCACAAAATCAAAATTGAGTTTATGAAGATTCAGACGAAGAGCTCGAGTTTCGATTTAATAGAAGAAAATCTGCCTATTTTACTTTGGAGGTCGAGTGTGTTGTTCCTTTTTGGTTCGACTTCTCGTGACTTTACTGCTACAGCGTCAATCTCATGAAGCTCGCCGGCTTATTCCGGTGCCTATTTGGCCTCTTATGCATAGAGAGGGTTGTACCACCGAACAATCCCACAAAATCAAAATTGAGTTTAAGAAGATTCAGACGAAGAGCTCGAGTTTCGATTTAATAGAAGAAAATCTGCCTATTTTACTTTGGAGGTCGAGTGTGTTGTTCCTTTTTGGTTCGACTTCTCGTGACTTTACTGCTACAGCGTCAATCTCATGAAGCTCGCCGGCTTATTCCGGTGCCTATTTGGCCTCTTGTGCATGGAGAGGGTTGTACCACCGAACAATCCCACAAAATCAAAATTGAGTTTAAGAAGATTCAGACGAAGAGCTCGAGTTTCGATTTAATAGAAGAAAATCTGCCTATTTTACTTTGGAGGTCGAGTGTGTTGTTCCTTTTTGGTTCGACTTCTCGTGACTTTACTGCTACAGCGTCAATCTCATGAAGCTCGCCGGCTTATTCCGGTGCCTATTTGGCCTCTTATGCATAGAGAGGGTTGTACCACCGAACAATCCCACAAAATCAAAATTGAGTTTAAGAAGATTCAGACGAAGAGCTCGAGTTTCGATTTAATAGAAGAAAACCTGCCTATTTTACTTTGGAGGTCGAGTGTGTTGTTCCTTTTTGGTTCGACTTCTCGTGACTTTACTTCAACAGCGCCAATCTCATGAAGCTCGCCGGCTTATTCCGGTGCCTATTTGGCCTCTTATGCATGGAGAGGGTTGTACCACCGAACAATCCCACAAAATCAAAATTGAGTTTATGAAGATTTAGACGAAGAGCTCGAGTTTCGATTTAATAGAAGAAAATCTGCCTATTTTACTTTGGAGGTCGAGTGTGTTGTTCCTTTTTGGTTCGACTTCTCGTGACTTTACTGCTACAGCGTCAATCTCATGAAGCTCGCCGGCTTATTCCGGTGCCTATTTGGCCTCTTATGCATAGAGAGGGTTGTACCACCGAACAATCCCACAAAATCAAAATTGAGTTTAAGAAGATTCAGACGAAGAGCTCGAGTTTCGATTTAATAGAAGAAAATCTGCCTATTTTACTATGGAGGTCGAGTGTGTTGTTCCTTTTTGGTTCGACTTCTCGTGACTTTACTGCTACAGCGTCAATCTCATGAAGCTCGCCGGCTTATTCCGGTGCCTATTTGGCCTCTTATGCATAGAGAGGGTTGTACCACCGAACAATCCCACAAAATCAAAATTGAGTTTAAGAAGATTCAGACGAAGAGCTCGAGTTTCGATTTAATAGAAGAAAATTTGCCTATTTTACTTTGGAGGTCGAGTGTGTTGTTCCTTTTTGGTTCGACTTCTCGTGACTTTACTGCTACAGCGTCAATCTCATGAAGCTCGCCGGCTTATTCCGGTGCCTATTTGGCCTCTTATGCATAGAGAGGGTTGTACCACCGAACAATCCCACAAAATCAAAATTGAGTTTATGAAGATTCAGACGAAGAGCTCGAGTTTCGATTTAATAGAAGAAAATTTGCCTATTTTACTTTGGAGGTCGAGTGTGTTGTTCCTTTTTGGTTCGACTTCTCGTGACTTTACTGCTACAGCGTCAATCTCATGAAGCTCGCCGGCTTATTCCGGTGCCTATTTGGCCTCTTATGCATAGAGAGGGTTGTACCACCGAACAATCCCACAAAATCAAAATTGAGTTTAAGAAGATTCAGACGAAGAGCTCGAGTTTCGATTTAATAGAAGAAAATCTGCCTATTTTACTTTGGAGGTCGAGTGTGTTGTTCCTTTTTGGTTCGACTTCTCGTGACTTTACTGCTACAGCGTCAATCTCATGAAGCTCGCCGGCTTATTCCGGTGCCTATTTGGCCTCTTATGCATAGAGAGGGTTGTACCACCGAACAATCCCACAAAATCAAAATTGAGTTTAAGAAGATTCAGACGAAGAGCTCGAGTTTCGATTTAATAGAAGAAAACCTGCCTATTTTACTTTGGAGGTCGAGTGTGTTGTTCCTTTTTGGTTCGACTTCTCGTGACTTTACTTCAACAGCGCCAATCTCATGAAGCTCGCCGGCTTATTCCGGTGCCTATTTGGCCTCTTATGCATGGAGAGGGTTGTACCACCGAACAATCCCTCAAAATCAAAATTGAGTTTATGAAGATTCAGACGAAGAGCTCGAGTTTCGATTTAATAGAAGAAAATTTGCCTATTTTACTTTGGAGAGCGAGTGTGTTGTTGCTTTTTGGTTCGACTTCTCGTGACTTTACTGCTACAGTACCGAACAATCCCACAACATCAAAATTGAGTTTGTGAAGATTCAGACGAAGAGCTAGAGTTTCGTGTTAATAGAAGAAAACTTGGCAATTTTGCTTTCCAGGTCGAGTGTGGCCACTGTGTGGCGCCACTTGCAAGTTTATGCTCTGGAATCTACAAGATATCACTCAAACGCCACCAAGAACACAATTTACTGGGTAGTGCCCTTTCGGGAGCAAAGTTTCTGCCGCTGCTTCGTTTTGGCGCAGTCGTGCGCTCTCCGGAAACGATCAACGTTTCGTTTTGAAACCAAAAAGACACAACCTGATGTGGCTTGTACGAGAGTGTTGAATTTGATTAGTATTTTTAGACCTCTACACACAACTGACATTCTCGAAATAATTCAAATTCTTCAACTTTTACATATCATACTTGAGAATCGATTAAGACTAGGCACTTACCTTTTTTTACTTTATCTTGATTTAAGAGCAATTGTGGGAATACATTATTATACGCGAGAAAGATTTATATTTTTGTTATTTCATAAAATGTAATAGCTTGTCCTTGCATTGTTAATATTCAGGCATAGTGCAAGTTTGGATAAAAAAAAGTTATAAAAAGTAAACGGCACCTGCACGTTTTTAATAATAATTAAAGCTTTCGTATTGTTATCCTGGCCCAAAATCTCGATTTAAACTAAAATAATGTTTTAATTTAACTAATTTTGAACCAAATATACATTTTTTGAAAATAAATTTTATTTTTGCTTACCTTTTATTAAATTATGATACCACTTTACGATTTTATCCTGCGTTTAATTACTTAATACTTAGATAAATGACCAAAAAATTATGAAATGTTTATGATAATTGTATAAAAAGCTAACTGTTATTTAAATTAATTACTCTAATCTCATTTTAACTTTATAAAATTATTTAAACACTTTACCTACTTCTTATTCGTTTGATGATGCTAGTCGTCGTACGAATTATTAGAATAAATTATTTTATTGCCTTTTGGTGTGATGGCAATCGCTCGTCATGGTTAGTGGCTACTATTAATTAAATTCTTTTTTTTGATTCTTAGATTTTAATTAAACCCATACTTCGTTCTACAATGTACAATGTTCAACCTTAACCTAGGACAATGAAATGGAAGTCTTCCCAAACCCGTTGAATCGGCTTTGACGTCTCTTTTACCATAGTCGGAATCCATAAAACCACATAAAAAGTAAAGTTTGACTGACAGTTCTCAAAAAATATAGAGGAAATGTTGTGTTGCTTAAAAGACCTGTCTAAAAGTTACGGAATTCATTAGACCCATTTAGGGTACGTAGCGTTTACGTTAAAAAAGCGCTACTTTCTCAACTGTTACGAAGCGGCCGCCTTTTTTAGCAGAGAATTTAATTTACGCTACTTTGCTAAGCGCAAGAGGAGGGGGTAGCTTGTTTTTGATGGTAAACACAAATGAATTGAAAATATAACCTCAAACCGCAAGTACCGCCCTCGTAGTGCAGAGTGATGAGCGCAAACCAGTAACCGCGATAGCGGATTAGGATAATGTTCCCGGATTGCGCCCATTGGAATTGTCTATAGAACTATATACCTACCCCCAAAAGTAAAAAAAGCGAGCTGCAGTGAACACTAGTAGTTTAACTGGAGTGCGGTCAAAAGATATCGACAAATAATAAGAAAACTACTTGGAACACGGAGGAAGCTTACCAAGAGTATCTAAAGCTTAAAAGACCTCTGAGTTGACCCATTGACTCGTTTATTAATAAGTGCGCGTTTATATTATGAGAAAAACTAATACTGCAAAATATCGAACATATTTGGAATGGACTAATGGGCCGTGGTCGAGAGGTTAGGTTAGGTTAGGCAGGACATACTCTGAGCGACGAGAACAACATTGATATAATGCTCAGAGGTCAAGATGAATGGAAGATAGTACTCGAGCTCCCGTGGAGCATTATGAAAGAGAAAGAGGAGATAGAGCGCCGACCCAAAACCCTGAGCACTAAGATTTACAAGCTCAAGATGTAAAGACGACGCTAAAGGACCGGATTTCCAACCTCACAGAAACAAATAGCGATCGGGTGTGTTTTTAGTTAATCGGGCGTTTCTTTAGTCCAACCTCACACTATTGTTACGAAAAGTGGCAATGTCTTTTTGAAGATTTTCACACCCGAAACAAAAAAGGGGGCTTTTCGGGTAGGGGTAACCTTACCATCATGGGCGTAACAAGGCTGAGGTAGTGTGGGACTTACCTGGGATTATTCTTCCAGGCACCTACTCACTACAACCACTAGTTGTGATTTACCTTTTTAGGCTTCTCTCCATTTGCCATTTGTCAGTTTTTTTAAGAATTCTGTTATTGGTCTAGCTTTGCTCTGTGTTTTATGTGTATTAGTTGCTCTATTCTCTCAATATACTCCATCATCGTCTCTCTTTTAGCGTGTAGGGAGGGGCACTCCTCCATGATGTGGATTGGATTTTTGTTTTGTGTTCCACACTTGTTGCATCTAGACCTAGTCGTTTCCTTTAGGAAACGTTAGGTTATGATGGGTTAGGGTGTAGCGTCGGTTAGGTTAGGTTAGGTTAGCGTGAAACGTTTCTGAACTAATAGACTGTGATCGAGAGGTACTCGAAAGGTTCAAGTTTGGTCTGCTACTGTGGCAAACATCACAGGACTGAGTGATTGTGGTCAAAGTGTCACTGAAGGATTACGAGGTTAGAAGGTCATTCGCCCCTGATCCTCCAGTGCAGTAACGTAACGTAATCTTCAGATGGGCAGCGGCGCCCATCTGAAGATGTTTGCCACAGTAGCAGTCGAAACGTGTCTCACCAAGAATCTCGCGACTACGGCTCATGAGCTCATAAACCTCTTACAATAATACCAGGTAATTAATCGCCAACCTAACCTAACATAGACAAGCCTCATCTAACCTAACCTAACCGAACTTCTCGACCACGACTCATAGCTTAGAAACTTTTTATACTAATACTAAGTAATTAATCGCTAAAGTTCCAATTCTAGACTCTTACCAGATCCATTGTGTTTTAATTTAAATCTTTTTTTTTATCATTGGCCATTGAAAGGAAAGCAACGACATCTACGGTTCGTGTCTTCGATAAGGGCAGGTTTGATGCAGTTTCAGTCCTAGCTACGGTTAGACGCTTTACGGAAAAAGCTTTTAAGTGTCTCGTGTTCTGTCGTATTTGTTGCTTTTAATTTTCTCATTTGCCATTGCAACAAAAGTTATTATTTCCCCGGTTCAAATCTTTGATAAGTTCTAATTCTAGATAGGGCTAGGTATGATATGCGACAAAGTTTTAAACAACTCTCACCTGACCG
This sequence comes from Malthinus flaveolus, assembly GCA_950108345.1. Lineage (NCBI taxonomy): Eukaryota > Metazoa > Arthropoda > Insecta > Coleoptera > Cantharidae > Malthinus > Malthinus flaveolus. Next base: position 9,468,611 of record OX467288.1, on the reverse strand, counting down.
TTTAAATTTTAATTTGAAACTTTTATTCTTACAATTGGCTGGCCATTCAAGGGAAAGCAACGACATCTACGGTTCGTGTCTTCGATAAGGGCAGGTTTGATGCAGTTTCAGTCCTAGCTACGGTTAGACGCTTTACGGGAAAAGCTTTTAAGTGTGTCGTGTTCTGTCGTATTTGTTGCTTTTAATTTTCTCATTTGCCATTGCAATAAAAGTAATTATTTCCCCGGTTCAAATCTTTGATAAGTTCCAATTCTAGATAGGGCTAGGTAAGATTATGCGACAAAATTTTAAACGACTCTCACCAGACCGTTAAAATTTTAATTTGAAACTTTTATTCTTACAATTGGCTGGCCATTCAAGGGAAAGCAACGACATCTACGGTTTGTGTCTTGGATAAGGACAATTTTGATGCATTTCCAGTACTAGCTAAAGTTAGACGCTTTACGAGACAAACTTTTAAATGTGTCATGCCCTGTCGTATTTCAAGCTTTCAAGTTTGCCATTGGTCATTGCAAGAGAAGCCATTATTTTCCTGATGGTTCAAATCTTGGATAAGTTCCAATCTTAGATAATATGCGACAGCGTTTTAAATGACTCTTACCACACCCATTGAATTTTAATTTGAAGCTTTTATTCTTACAATTATGGAATTATGGTCATTCGCAGTGCAAGGCAACTTCTTACGGTTCGTTTCTTAGATAAGACCAATTTTGATGCAGTTTCAGTCCTATCAATGGTTAGACGCTTTATGTGACGGTTTTAAGTGTGTCGTGCCTTATCTTATTTGAAGCTTTCGATTTTGCCATTGGTCATTGCAAGAAAAGCAACAATTTCTACGGTTCGTATCTTAGCTAAAGAAATGTCTTACTAATCTTGAAGACTTATCTAGAAGTAGGAGGTGCTGTTTTTAATCATCCTAGGCTTTGAGGGGAGCAATGCTCATATCATTCATACCAGTGCTCGCCCATTAGCCAAGTGTGGCAGTTTTAGGGATGGAAATAAAAAAAAAAGACTTCACTTTTAAATTTGTAGTATCAATATTTACTTCGTAAAATTATTTTACATGTACACACGACAATTTTACATCGTCTACTTAATATAGTTGAGTTTAGGTACCAGTATTTAAAATAATTGGTGCCTACAGCTGATTTTTTTTGCAAGAAATGACAAACTACAGAGAAAACAAACTCAATTTGAAATTTTGGTTTACGAAAACATGAGAAGCTTTGCAAATACTTGGTATATACATGTTACATTTTTTTTTAAATTTTACAGAAATTTTTATGCACGAAACTGGGTGCTAGAATTATATTTTGTTTTTAATTAATTGTTTATAAAGGAAGGAAACAATCTTTTCGAGTGCATAGAAATAACTGAAACTCTTTGGCAGATGTATAAATTATTTTTTGTAAATTCCTAATATACAAAGACAACATTATTTACACTTTACATAGTTTTAAAATAAAGCACACTTATTATATACAGTCTCTATGTATAGTTTTGTATACATGTAGGCTTATGTACATTCCCAGTATAATTTAAACAATAAGGAACATGCAATTTTATGCAAAAACTAATTAGTTAAGTAATGCATACGAGTCCGGCCTTTAATCGATAAGGTCTCCTTTTTTTTGGACTTCTTAAAGAGCCGGTCTAAAATGGCAGACGACTTTTACACAAATTAAAATAACTAAAAACTATATTTTGAGCACCATAGAAATATTATTTTATATTGCAACCAAGGTTTTCTTTTTCCATCTCTTTAATAAAAATGCAAAAACACATACTGACAACTTTTGCGCCTCGCCCATTCGAAAATCGAACAAAAATTTGTTAAAATCTATCAACTTTTTAAGTAACAAGAAAATTCACTACAATATATGGCAATGTAATCGAATTTAATAATCACATATTCGCACTCACTATTTGTCTATCTCCTCACTTTGTTTAACATCTAACCCGTTTACCATTTTTTCTATACTTTTTAAGTCACTAGGTGAGTTACTCGTAATGTCCGTTTTCGGCGAGGACGTGTTGGGTCTAACAGGGGGCGAAATCGAACTTTGTCTCACTTTACCAGATGGGGAATTACTTAAACTTCTCGTGTGCGAGCTAGGAGTCACGGTCTCGAAGGCGCTACCTAAAGGCGAACTCGTGACGCCGGACGTCGAGTTTGGTAACGTGTAGGGGGCGAAACGGTGGCCACCTTTCAGGTGGTTGTGAATCGGCGAAGTTGGCGATAAGTGGTGACCAGTGGGTCCGGGATGAGCTAAATTCGAATAATGCGAGAAGAGGGCAGGATGTTGCGCGGCTAGTGCGAGTTGAGCGTTGAATAACAAACTAGGATTCATACTTGGACTATGGGCGCCGGTGAAAAGGCTCAAGGGGGGCGCGAAGTGTGGTCCACCAGCGCCTGGGTATAGTCCGTGTGGATAGAGGTAGGGTAGGAGGTGTGGTGGTGGATGAATCGGAGGGCCTACGCTTATGTTAGGCGAGGGGTATTCCCCGGAAGGATTCGAAGGACCGGGCGCGTCTTTGGGAGAGGATGCTTGAGGTCGAAACGCCGTGCTTGCGGGCGACTCGGAACAACTCGACTCGGAACCCGAATCTTCGTGCAAGCGCCTTCTGATTAAGTCGTCTTCTTGACCTAATGGAACAAGCGCAAATTAAACAAAGTTTACATAAGCGATTTGTTTTTACTTACTGGAATGATTCATCGAGGTCGAAACTGGGGTTGTCGGATGAATCGAAGGTCTCGGACTTTCTGACGTGCCGACCACGTCTAATTCGGAGTCGTCCGTTTTTGATACCGTGCTGCTGTCTGCCGACATCCTCGCTGGTAGCGGGTGCGAAATTTTATCTGAATCTGAACCGTGTCGAGCCGCTAGCATGGCTTGTCTGTAACAAAAACTGCATTAGTTAGTTTGTTAAAAAAACATAGTAGGGTAGCAAATTTAACCAAATGTATGTATATCACTTACTGTAAATGCAAATTAAACAAAGATCCCTAATTTACACCCTTTAGTTTTGACCTTATATAAATGCCAACTTTAATTTGATACTGTTAGCAGCATTGTCGCCCCTAAAATGCGATCTTTATTTTGCGGCGAAATTTTTCCTTTTAAGGAATGTTTAAATAAGTACGAAAATCGCGCGTAAATTAGAGCGCGGTCGTTGCATATTTTACCCTTAACGGGATAAAAATGCAAAGCCGAAAATTGTTAGTAAAGTGATGGATGAGGGTGCTTTTTACTTTGTAGAAAATTAAAAGGTCGGTTTGTAATGCGTATAATGAAAGTTGGGTTCGTTTAGTATCAAAATTTTTTCTCTCGGCGACAATCGCGCCGCGCTATCGGTAACAATCAAATTGTCGATTTCGAATTCTTTTGATTGAGCGATTTTATTGAATGTGTGGTCAAACTACAAAAGGAAGTTTGTTAAAAAGGGGGGCACGACTTCCTTCTTCGAAAGGGTAAAATGTGTTTAATTGACTCGCAAGGGCGATAATTATGGGCTTTATACTTACTTTTTCTCTCTTTTGCCGGCTCCCGTATCACGAAATCCTTTGGCGAACGGATTATTGTCGATTTTTAGTTGGGTTATCTGGAAATAAAATTAAAAATTTTTTAACGAACTAATTAAAACTATAATTAAGTTTGGTATAACTTGTTTTTTAATATAAAAACGGGATTTGCGGCCAAATCGTAATAATTCTGTTCCGCTCGATACTTTGTTAAATATAACAGGATTCTTATTCGAAAAAAGAGCACATTTTTATGTGAAAAAGTTTGATAATGTCAAATACTAATATATAAATGTCTGGATTCGTATTTTTATGCTTTTCTTTAATTATAATGCCGAAGCAGTAGAAATTACTTATCTAAATAGATATAAAACTATAAAATTCTTTAATTATAACCACATTAAAGTTTTCCATCCTTCATTTATTTTATTTATCCACTCAAAATCAAACTAACGGAATTTGGCGATTGTTTTACAAAAAAAGAGGCGATGTGTCGTCAAAGAACTTCCCCATTTACGCAACCCCAAACGTGACCTAACCTCAAAAACAACAACACGCGAGCAGAAGACTCGTTATACCCATTAATTGATTAAAATAAGCTCTTGGTCCAAACTGTTTTTGTGTCGCTGTCAGTTTGCTTGTCTTCAAATCTCCATGTCATCTACATCGACATAAATCAACTTTTTATACTCGTCAGATGACTAAAAGTGCCAATTTGTGAAGACCCAACTGTCTGTCAGTCAGTCTATTTTCACAAACCACAAACTGATGTTTGTCTATTCTATATCGTATCCAAACTGTCAATTATTAGCATTTCGTTAGATGCCTCTTATACGACTTGGTCATAAGTGTTTTCTTATAGTCATTATGTGACTAAAAGTGACTCTATTTAGGTGACATACTTTTTCTGACTGCAGTTTATCTATATAGACCGTGCCTTTACATTTTACACACGATATCATACACCAACTATAAATCAGTAGCTCATTAGACAACCTGTGTATGGCTTAGCCGTTTTTTATAGTCATTATATGGTTAAAAGTGGCTATTTGCAAAATGACTTCTACGGCTGTTGTCCAGTCGGTCGCTGTTCATCTACACGGTATCATACAGAAACTATTGGTTACTAGGTTATTAAACGACCCTTGTGTGATTTGATTATAAATCATTTCATGACTAAACGTGGCTCTAGGCGTAGATAATTTTTCTGACTGTCTGTCTTGTAAGTCTGTTGTCCAGCCTGCCGCTTATTCCCACAGGCCTTCATTTACACGATATCAGCCACCAATTGGCGATTATTAGATCATTAAACGCCCTTGTATGACTTATAAGCGTTTTCTTAGTCATTTTATGACTAATTGACGTACATATTTTTTTGGATGTCTCTTGTATGTTTGTTGTCTAGTCTACCGTCTAATCACATAGGCCGATCTTCTACACGATATCATCCACCAACTGGCGATTATTTTGCCATTAAATGACACTTTTATGCCGTATAAGCACTTTCTTAGTCATAATATGACTAAAAGTGGCTATTGGCAACGCTGCCTTCTACGGCTGTTGTCCAGCCTGCCGCTTATTCACACAGGCCGTTCATTGACACGATATCATCCACCAACTGGCGATTATTAGGTCATTAAACGACCCTTGTATAACCTTATAAGCGTTTTCTAGTCATTTTATGACTTATTGGCGTAAATGGTTTTTCTGCATGTATGTCTTGTACGTCTGTAGCCTGCCATCTAATCACATAAGTCGATCATATTCACGATATCATCCACCAACTGGCGATTACTAGGTCCTTAAACGACCCTTGTATGACTTATAACTGTTTTCTAGTCCTGATATGACTAAAAGTGGCAATTGGCAAAGATGCCTTCTACGGCTGTTGTCTAGCCTGTCGCCTATTCACACAGACGATATTTATGATATTTGCACGTTATCATACAGAAACTGTTGATCGATAGGTCATTAAACGACTCTTGTATGGCTTGATTATAAGCTTTTTCTTAGTCATTTCGTGACTAAAAGTGACTCTTGACGTATACGTTTTTTTTGACTGTCTGTCTTCTACGTCTGTTGCCCAGCCTGCCACTTAACCACACAGGCCGTCCATATACACGATTTCACCTACCAACTGGAGATTATTAGGTTATTAAACAACCCTTGTATGACTTAATTATAAGCGTTTTCTTAGTCATTTTCTGACTAAAAGTGACGTAAATGTTTTTTCTGACTGTTTTTTGTAGCTTGTTGTCAAACCTATCTACCGTCAAGCTACATGGTGATTATTAAGTCATGAAATGACTCTTGTACAACTTAATATTAGCGTTTTATGCTAGTCATTACATGACTAGAATTGCTTCATGGTGAAGATGGTTTTTCTAATCTGTCTTTAGCATTAATGTAGCATTAACCTAACTCGGTCTGTCTGTTACGTTTTGGGAAACATGCGTTGGACATACCTAACTATTAAAAGTTATTATGAAAATATGCAGTACTTAATTGAACTTTACCACACCAAACTGGTACAGGGTCGTTAGTTTAGTCCCAGTCCGGCCCTGCTTCATATAGATGATCGTGATTCATTAAGTAAAATATCGTGCATTAAATATTACTAATCTTTTGTTTCTCCACACTAGTACATAAGGTTCTAATAAGGACACTTAACGATTGGGATTAAATTAATTCCAATTTCACGAGTATCGCCTGTATGTACCTCTGTACGTTATCCGAGACATTATTAACGCTAAAAAATACTCACTTTTTCGTTTTGATATGCAGTGACGGCAATAAATTCGGTCTCCTTAAAAACGTAAGTCCTAAACGTCGAATATGGAAGTTTTAATATATCGTTTGCCCTCACGAGATGAAACCTGGGCTGATATTTGTGCATCGAGTTTAATATCGTCTGAAACAAAGAGAAATTTATTAGAAACGAAAACGAAAACCGGAGAAGAGATTTTATAAATTTAAATTTTAAATAGTGCAAAGTCTCTGGGTGTTATTTTATTATTCATTAATTAGCGCTCTTATATGTAACTTAACAAGAGCGCTTTGATCTGTAAATGTAAACCGGTCTTTAGATAGCGGTACAATCGTCTTGATTCTTACATTGCAATTAAATAGTTTATCTGAGTTTTATGTTTTTTTAAATTCTTTTTTGATAATACTCTTAACTTTTGTACATGTAATACAAAACTAATAAACAGTATACAGGGTGTGAAGAGAGTCTCTGGTGAAAGTAATAGACCTAAATTTTTTCCAAGTTGAATACTTGTAAAACGATGTTCTAGTTCAAATATCTGGTTTAGGCGCTACTGGTTTTACTTCTTTTCACATTTAAACACGTTAGTTAATTATTGATTAACATAATCTTTAAATTCTTGAATGAAATATAGTTTTGTTTTCTAATTATAGAAAAATAAACATTTTATACGCGATTTAAAAAAGTGACGAAAACCTATAAATATTAACGTACATCGACCCCCCTGACTCGTAAAGTTTCAAATTCTAAAACAAACGCATTTTTGAAAAATTATTTTTTTATTATTAAAAACATTTTTTTTTACTAAGCGAAAGTTTACGTTGCAAATTGCTAAGTTAGTTTTAGCCCCCTCAGCGCCCTTGCCTCGAAAAGTTTGGTAATTGTTCGAGCAACGGGTACTTCCTAAACTGTAAAAATTACTTTTTAAGTGCCCGATAAAATTGAATTTTAACGCCCATCTATTTCCCGCCTATTAAAAGTATCCCATTTTAAAATTATAGCTTTTTATAAAATAAATTTATTTTTATTATGTATTTATTGTTTATTATTATTTTTTATTAGACGAAAGTTACTGTTGAAATTTGCTAAATTCGTTCGAAGCTCCCTACGACCTTTACCTCGAGAAGTTTGATAATTTTGGAGCACTGCGTCCTGCCTAAACTGGCAACATTTCAAAATATACGCATAGAAAAAAAAAATTTATTATCATTTTATGTTTAATATTTTTTTAAATTAATAGTAAATTTGGGTTGCAAATTGCTAAATTTGTTTCGGGCCCCCCTGAGACCTTCCCTGAAAACATTTGATAATTGCCCGTGAACTGGATAAGTGTCTACGCTATAAAAATTACCTTTTAAGTACTCACAAAATTAAACTTTAATGGTTCGTCGTTGCGCCCCCTTAATTTTTTTAATTCCTCATAATGAGTTATAAAAATTTTAAAAAAATTATAATATTCAGTTATTTAAATAGTAGCAAGATAGAATCGATGGTAATAAGTATCTCGGCCTTGTATCGACGATATTTAAATGCGAAAGCAACGTGTGCGTCCACGAGTTCGATTAAGACCACACAGGGGCGGACTACGTTAATACACAAATCATCGATTGAAAATAAAAATTTTAAATACACAAAAACCCGTTTAAAGTATATTTAAGGCAGTAAGTTTTAACTTTGTTTCGTACTTAGCCATTAGTCAATAATCACGACTTGTTTAAGACTTCTGTGAAAGTTAGAAGTTGATTCTCCGTGTAATATTTAAATGCCGTTAAGAATTAATTATATTTCGACGGCTAACTCTTTTATGTTTTGAAAACGTTATCGTGTCATTAAAATAGAATATTATTGATTAAAACTGTTAATTTAATTGGATTTGGATGGGTTAAAAGTGTCGTTAAAGTTATGACTTTTTTCTTAATTTAACCAAACACATTTAAGTGTTATGGCGTAATTTCGGAGTACTTTACGACTGCGCCATGTAGGCTACTTACTTTAAATTGCGTAATATTCGATTCCAGCTGCAAGCAAGTCAAAAGGCACTAAAAAGAGTAAGATGCGCCCTTTAAACGTCAAATTTGGCTTGCTACTTGTTTCAGAGTATGTAGTACGAGAAAACCTGTTGGGGAATCCCACAAAAGATGAAGACGACAAATGGTTAAAATTTAAGAGGGGGCCTTAAGTGACTTTAAAACAGCAAAGATTTACACAAAAACAGTGCGGCAATTAAGTTAAAAAAAGATAGAGTAGCATCCGCACTTTTTACGATATCCCGTTTAATTGTACCGACTGCGCCATGTCAAAACTAAGATACTAAACTTCTTATTTTATAAAAAAAGTAAAAAGGGGCAATTTATTAAAAAATAATTTTCGATGCCGAGTAATTCACATCACATGTTTAAAATTCCAAGCTTAAGTTTATTTCGAGCCATTACTTTTAATGTTAAAAGAAAGAAAATAAATGAAAGCAATCAGACAGACAAACATTAAAATGTAATTTTATATTCTTAACCTCAATTATTTTAATGCCAAACAAACGATTTTTTCGTCTGAAAAAGCGGCGATTATCCAATTTGAGACTTTGCGGAAAGTAATAAGAGAAAAAAAAACAAATGAGTAGTGAAAAGTTAAGTTTAATAGAGTAAAGTAATTAGTAATTATTAATTGTAAGAAAAAAAGAAATAACTTGCGCGCATAAGTGATGAAGATTGAGATTTGTTTGCACGCGACTCAAATGGTAATAGCGATATAAACATAAAAGTGCGTAAGCGTAAGGGCGGTAAATTTTGAGGAGCGGCTTCGTTGTACGTCTAACTTGAGTTAATTGGGTGTCGCCGAAAAGACAAACCGTAATTGTCGCGAGATATAGCCTCGTTTTAATTAACGAACTGGTACGTACTACCAAATGGCATCGACTTTTATAAGTTCTTAACTTGACAGGTGTTTTTGAACTTTCCGACCGAATACTCGAGTACAACAACTTATTAAATTAATAAGGATTTACATAATTAATTAAATGTAACACGTAACCCTCTCTATTCAGTTAGGATAGCAATACTTTTGGGCAAACTTCTTATCTAAACAGCCGGCGTTCGAGGCACCATCTATTTATTTTAGTAAAACTATTGTTTGCTCACGATTCTATTTCTCTCGTTTTAAAAGGCTGCCAAGTAATCGATAAAAACGGCGGGAGGGCAAAATATGTAAAAAAGGGAGAAATATATTTTTGTTTATTTTTTTATAAATAATTAATTCATATTTTATGATATGTAAAAATGATAGGTTATTTATCTTATTAAAAAGTAAACTTCACGTTCGTTTTAATAAACTGTCAAAGTATTTGATTGTGGTTAGATAAAAATTATAAAGATATACGAAAGTGATAAAATACTTTAATATATTACTTATAGCATTATTATGTTTAATTTTTTGGTTTTTCTCACAGAAGCTTATAATAAATTTCATCGTGAGAAAGATTAAGTGTCATTATAAATATTTACAAAAAATTCTAGTACCTTGTGGCACAAACATTTAGGTACTACCCAAATTTGTATATCCTCGAGACTCTTCACCACGTAATAACAAACAAACGCCTTTAAGTTAACATATCGCATGATGGAAATATTTAAATTATTTTTTTTGACCCCCTGCCCCCTCATTTTAGTCCAATCGCGCGAAATTTATTAAAACTGTGTTAAAAGTTGTGTCGTACGGAAAAGAGGTCACTTTAACCACAACATGCAATAGTTAAAACCACGATAACGCGCTAATACTATGTAATACAATATCTACCACCTTTCCGAGCAAGGGGGCACGCGATTAAAACTCCCGATGCAAGTGCCAAAAAATTATTTAAAATAGAACAACGAACTAAAGAAATGTTGCTTTAGTAGAATTGGCCCAATTAATTTTATGGGGGGTAGAGGTTGTGATTTGTGTCAAACGCTCATTTTAAAAGTGTTACATCTCACATCTTTCGGGGAAGGGGGCAAGCAATTAAAACACCTGATGCAAGTACCAAAAAATTCTTAAAAAATGGACAAAACCACGATAGCGCGCTAATACTAATAATACAATATCTACCACCTTTCGAGCAAGGGGGCACGCGATTAAAACTGCCGATGCGAGTACCAAAAAATTATTAAAAAACGAACCACAAACTAAAGAATTGTTGCATTAGTAGAATTGGCCCAATTTATTTTATGAGGGTTGGAGGTTGCGATTTGTGTCAAACGCTCCTTTTAATGCTAAAGTATTACATCTCCCATCTTTCGAGGAAGGGGACAAGCGATTAAAATGCCCGATGCGATTGCCAAAAAATTATTAAAAAATGGACAATGAGCCGAAGAATTGTTGTGCGTTAGTAGAAAGGGGTAATTTAATTTATGTGGGTTGGGGGTGGCGATTTACGCCAAGCGCAGCCTAAAAATTCAACTTTAGGTCACGGTAAAGACACCAAAAGACACCAAAAGAGCCCATTTGAATGAGACAGTTCTCGCGAGAGTGCTGTTTTGTAATTCCGCGTTCGTAAACTACTTTAATTATCATTTAAATAATTAAATGGTGTATTATTAAATGAGGTAAAAAGAAAATTTTTTTGAAATTTATTGCGTTATTTAACGCTTGTGAGAGTATTAAAGTATGAAAATAAACTCGGCGTACATAATATAAAACAAATAATAATTAGCGAGTCAGCGCATCTTTCTGTCTGGTCATTTGGTTCAAAACGTGTATAATTTTCACATTTGAATTCACAATCGAGCATCCTGTTGGTTTTTAAAAAGTGCCGCACGGTAAATTTATCCTTTATCCGTCCACACGAATTATCCTCACTCTATCTCATTCGATTTTTTTTTAATTTAACGCTTGTTTTTCAATAGATGGATAGCTCTATTTTGCTCGAGCTTATCCTTGAGTTTTGGTTAAAAAAAAAGATAATTAAGCGCAAGCCAGTGTCGGAGTTAAGGGGTGCAATTGTGGCGCCCTCGCGTACCTACTCGACTAAGCTATTCCCCCTCTGTAACCTGGCGTTTATGTGGCCCGTGTGACGTACCCTTAGTAAGAAGAATGTAAAATAGATTTAAAAAAGCATGCTTCGTGTTTACTTACCCCAAATGAGTCAATGGAGGTGGTGGTGTGGTGATGATACTGTAATTTCAAATTTTTTGACTCTCAAAAATAAATATAAGTAATACGTGAAAGAATAATAGCTATTTTAAATATTATTTAGAACCCCCTTAATTAAACCCAAAAAGTGTGTGGTAGTTAAAAACAAAATTTATAACGCATTAAAATGAAATTTTTCCGAGAAATTTAAATTTGAAAAAAAATAACAATAAAAACGCGAGATTACGATTGCTTTTCCCAAATAACTTCAATAAAGCCGCGAGTTATTATTTAACATTTCAACACCAGTTAAGTATTATATTATCACTCGTCTTGAATATATACGCGAGTTTGTGTTAAAAGGATGGGTCGTCCAGCTCGTTATTGAGACGAAAGAGGGAAACGAAGAGACTCCGAATAAATTTGAGCGACTCCTTTCGTTATCTCAACAGTAGCGTCTAAGATACTCGACAATCGGTACCTTAATGTAAAGATGGTGTCTTAAGTTGCCGCTAGATAGCCACCCAAGAGACGTTTTTTTTCCAAGAAAAAATCCCCTACAAAAAAAATTTAAACAAATTTCGATTACGCATCAAAACAAATTTAAATCAATACGCCATCTCGACTAAAACACATCCAAAAATCCTCAATACCTTCTTTTAGCAACCCCTCAAGCGCGTACGAAGCTAACTAACCACACCGGAAGTTCAGACATCGATCTCGTTCTTCTTACTTCCGCCTTAATGCCGTATTTTAAGTTTTAGCCTTAAAAAACTAAAAACGTTCTAATTTTTTTCCCCGCAACCCACAAGTCGAGTTCACCACGCGAGTAATTAAATTACGGGATTAGCCTAATCTCAATATTTTACACTGTAAGTAAGGGATAATCCGAGAAGCGCTATTTTTTTTTCAATCTAGTCCTAATTATGCCCGACGAAAAGGTGAAAAAATTATGTAAACCGTCTGTAAGACGAGAAGGCCAAAATTCTCAACAGACACAATAAATAACAAAAAAAAATAGTAAAACAAACTCAAAGATGCCAGTAAATAAAGATAAATTATAATTAAAGACTGCTCGAGCGAGATGGGTATAATTTTAATAAGTAAAGGTGAGATACGAAATTATTAAAATAGGCGCGAGAGGGAGATAAAATATACGACTTTTTATAACGTCGAGAGAGCGAGATGGGGGGCGTGTTTAAGTGGCGCCAAGGTGGCCGCAAATGAAAGTACATTTTCTGGTATAATTTTATTCGGAAAGGTTGCCTGCGTCGCTTCTTTCTTAATGATCTCGCTTCATGGTTCAAGGAATTTAATTTGTAAAACAAATAATAGGTTAAACGCTGTCGTGTCCCGAGAATTTAAGAGGTTAATTTTACTCCCAGTTTTTAAAAGATTTAAACTGTATAAATCCTTAATATTTAAACGTGTTTGATGTTTATCTTCACGTTTTTTTTTTATACGGAGGATTGAAAACGAGGTAATTTCCAAAACGTCGTTTTAGGTCAAAACTGGATTAAGGCGATAATTAATGCGCATTTTTCCCTTCTAGGCTTGTTTAAATATAATGCGATAATAAAAACATGTGAAGAAAGTGTTATTTATCTAATTTAACCTGCGAGAATCAAATGTTATCTTCAATAATTATCTCGCACGCTATTTATTATTCAGGCTGGTATAAATCTCAAACTTTTTTCTCCTTTCTTCTTTTTTGGGAGGAAAATTTAAAAATCGTGGCTTTATTTACATTACTAAAGGAATAAACATGGGCGTACCTGGTAATTAACATATATCAAAAAAGGGGTGTTCACAACCACGATCAGATAAAGATCAATTTTTGATTTTATAATTGGGGATCTTTTAATATCTTACTCACTCAAACTTAACGGGTTATTTTATATTGAAAACTGTAAATCTGCTGTAAAAATTATAGGGGGCGGGCAAACAGCTTGTGAACAGACCTTATACGAACAATCATAGAAATATTACACGAAGTGTAATATACAATTAGAGAAAAGAAAAAGTGAAAAAATTGTTGAAACGGTTGATTTTTTATTGCTAAGACCTATTATAAGATTTAAAGCCATTTTAATTAGCTTTCCACTGGAGTAATAATATACGGGGGTTCCTTATAAAAATTGAAGAGAAAAATGCAATTTAGGGGAACTGGTTAGTAATTTATAGATTCATTGGGTCCTGTTGAAGAAAGGGTGAAATAGTCGAGGAACTGTTACTTTTCTGTTAGTAAGACCTATTATAAAATTAAAAGCCCTTTTAATTAGCTTTCCAGCGGTGTAATAATATACGGGGGCTCCGTATGAAAATTAAAGAAAAAATAGCAATTTACGGGAACTGGTTAGTAATTTATGAATATATTGGGTCCTGTTGAAGAAAGAGTGAAATAGTCGAGGAACTGTTGCTTTTCTGTTAGTGAGACCTATTATAAAATCTAAAGCCCTTTTAATTAGCTTTCCACTGGTGTAATAATATACGGGGGTTCCTTATAAAAATTGAAGAGAAAAATGCAATTTAGGGGAACTGGTTAGTAATTTATGGATATATTGGGTCCTGTTGAAGAAAGAGGGAAATAGTCGAGGAACTGTTGCTTTTCTGTTAGTAAGACCTATTATAAAATTAAAAGCCCTTTTAATTAGCTTTCCACCGGTGTAATAATATACGGGGGTTCCTTATAAAAATTGAAGAGAAAAATGCAATTTAGGGGAACTGGTTAGTAATTTATAGATTCATTGGGTCCTGTTGAAGAAAGGGTGAAATAGTCGAGGAACTGTTACTTTTCTGTTAGTAAGACCTATTATAAAATTAAAAGCCCTTTTAATTAGCTTTCCAGCGGTGTAATAATATACGGGGGCTCCGTATGAAAATTAAAGAAAAAATAGCAATTTACGGGAACTGGTTAGTAATTTATGAATATATTGGGTCCTGTTGAAGAAAGAGTGAAATAGTCGAGGAACTGTTGCTTTTCTGTTAGTGAGACCTATTATAAAATCTAAAGCCCTTTTAATTAGCTTTCCACTGGTGTAATAATATACGGGGGTTCCTTATAAAAATTGAAGAGAAAAATGCAATTTAGGGGAACTGGTTAGTAATTTATGGATATATTGGGTCCTGTTGAAGAAAGAGGGAAATAGTCGAGGAACTGTTGCTTTTCTGTTAGTAAGACCTATTATAAAATTAAAAGCCCTTTTAATTAGCTTTCCACCGGTGTAATAATATACGGGGGTTCCTTATAAAAATTGAAGAGAAAAATGCAATTTAGGGGAACTGGTTAGTAATTTATAGATTCATTGGGTCCTGTTGAAGAAAGGGTGAAATAGTCGAGGAACTGTTACTTTTCTGTTAGTAAGACCTATTATAAAATTAAAAGCCCTTTTAATTAGCTTTCCAGCGGTGTAATAATATACGGGGGCTCCGTATGAAAATTAAAGAAAAAATAGCAATTTACGGGAACTGGTTAGTAATTTATGAATATATTGGGTCCTGTTGAAGAAAGAGTGAAATAGTCGAGGAACTGTTGCTTTTCTGTTAGTGAGACCTATTATAAAATCTAAAGCCCTTTTAATTAGCTTTCCACTGGTGTAATAATATACGGGGGTTCCTTATAAAAATTGAAGAGAAAAATGCAATTTAGGGGAACTGGTTAGTAATTTATGGATATATTGGGTCCTGTTGAAGAAAGAGGGAAATAGTCGAGGAACTGTTGCTTTTCTGTTAGTAAGACCTATTATAAAATTAAAAGCCCTTTTAATTAGCTTTCCACCGGTGTAATAATATACGGGGGTTCCTTATAAAAATTGAAGAGAAAAATGCAATTTAGGGGAACTGGTTAGTAATTTGTGGATATATTGGGTACTATTGAAGAAAGAGAGAAATTACTCGAGGAACTGTTGCTTTTCTGTTAGTAAAACCTATTATAAAATTTAAAGCCCTTTTAATTGGCTTTCCACTAGAGTAATAATAGATAAGAAGTATTAATAAAAATTTCAGAGAAAAATGCAATTTTTCAAACTGTTTAGTAATTCGTGGATATATTGGGTATCGCTGTAGAAAAAGCGAAATAGTCAAGGAACTGTCGACTTTTCGTCAGTAAGACGTATTACAAAATTTAAAGCCCTTTCAATTAGCTTCTAAATGGTATATTAATATACAGGGTGTCCAACTAAAAATTGCAGAAAAAATGCAAATGTAATTGTCGACATCAGCAAAATGGTATTCGTGTGAGTTTGGAAAAGTTATTGTTGACCATATTGAATGCACTTGGGATATTGCATATTACGGAAATTGTAATTTAATAAATGTTTAGCAGTTCGTATTTCCGATATGCTATATTAATAGCAATAACCTATCGCGCTAAAAGACTTCGACTTCAATTCAAAAGATTGCGCGCCGTGCTAAACAAATCTCTATGAAATTTCTTAATTAAATTGATGTGTTGGCTTTTCTTTACCAAATTTACGAAAAAACTAAAGATAAGCGTTCGATCGTTCGTTGACTCGTATATAAAACGTATTTTTATCCAAAAATCCAAATTTATGTAAGGGACTTACCGTATTTAAAAAGTAACGCCGCCTTGTAAAGTAAAGTTATGTTTATTCACGAATATTTTAACGTGAAACGACAAGATATTAAATAATCAGTGAAATCTGAAAATGGGTACGTCTACGTTTTTGTTTTGACTCCGTAGGGCGCCGGACAGACCTTCAGTAAATAATAATAAACGCTTGACTTTTAAGTTTAAACACTAAAACTTGCGAGTCCTTTAATTATTTATGACTGTACTAAGATACTTGTCATCACTAAAACAGATTAACCACAAAAGCCGGCGACATCACTTAAGAAAAAAAAGGAGAATCGTCTCTTTTACCTGAAAATTTCGACCGACTCGGTGATGTCTGCGAAAATATTTATTTTAATAACCAACGACGAGAGACTAAAATTTTTGTTAATTTGTCGGAAAAGCTTAGTTTGGAAATCAAATTATTTTATTTCTTTTGAAGTATAAATATCAATAAGAAAACAAGTCAATTTGAAAAGTCGCTTATATATTACCGACAAAGAAAATTTTTAATTTTATTATCACTCGCAGCGTTTTCGTGTCTTTTTATTTAATCATTAATTCTATCAAGTTTATTTACATTTTATTATAGAACTTTTACTTTAATATTATTTAATTGGTTCAATTCTATAAAGAAAAGCCCCTTTTAATTTATTTAATAAACTCAAATACTTTCATCTTTAAAGCGTATTGATCACATCGTTACGAGAGAAAAGAAAATTTTCACAAATTTCAGCTTTTTTACGTAAAAAGTACTTAAAAGAATTCAAAATGTATAAGATCGTGTAAAAGGAAAACAAATAATTTGGGGAAATTGACATTAAAAGCTATCGCTCTTAGGGTTGGCCAGGGGATGATCACTGATGAGTGATAAGGAGCTAATACGGGAATGTTGTGTAAGTAAAGAATTTTCATGTTTCCATCAAACTTCTCCGCTAATGGAAAGCTTGTAGTACAGCCTCATTGATAAAAATTCATCAAGAAAAAACGCAATTAAAAAAATTTGTAATTTAAAATCATTAAATCGAGACATCCGTGTACCCATCATCTAACAAACCATATTTTGTTGTTGTAATTGACCACCGTGTGAGCTGGTAACTCGTTAGATGAAGGTATCCTATACGTTATAGTGGTATCTGAATTTAAAATTAGTAGTGGCGCCTATTTTTAATTTACCTAGTCAGAGTTTGGGCTTTTTATTATTTTTTAAACGTGTAATTTTAAATAGTTACGGCGTTATAACGTAGTGAGTAAACTTTCAACTTGTATACGACGCGAGATTACTAATTAAAAATTAATTTTTTTTCTAAAATAAACGCGAGATCCATACAACGCGAAAGTTTCTTTTGTTTTCTTAATTTTAAGTAAAAAAGAAGCTACACACATTTACTCCACAGGTAGGAATTTTTCTAATTAAAAATTAACTACGTTAGCAAATTCTGACACCATTTTAAATATGCGGTTTTGTGGTGAAACCTTCATTAATTTTTTTAGATGCGAAATTTGAAGATTTCAATTGGCTTTTAAAGGGTGGCGTATAAAAATGCTGTGGTTGGCGATAAATAATTTCTTAATAGACGGTCAAAACATCGATATAGAAATTTTTTTGTGTAAACCTTCTGATTGAGCGCGAGGAATTTGTTGGATAAAAAATGCCAACAAACAAAGGAAAGAGACAATTTTTCAATAAGTCAATAATAAATCTCAGTTAATTATCTATCAAACGTTAACTGAGATTAGGGTGTTCACCAAAAAGGATGGAAACACTATAAAGAATTAAAAATTTGAAATTACTAGAAGATTGTTTTGATTAGGATCTAACGTACAAATTGCACAATTTTTTTCATACGAATCAGTAATATTTTTAAAACAACTAAAAACTCACTTCATTAGTTAACAAACTGTGCAATATTATATAGTGTGTTAGGGTGTTTCCTTTTCAAAATAATAAATAATCGCCTAAAACTGAAATATCAAATACTGACTTGGAAAATTGCTATATCTGTGAAGTGGAGAGCAATAACGTGGAAACTATTCAGTTTTCACTGTCATGGTGTAGATAAAAATTAAAGCCCACTTCATTAGCTATTAAATTATGCAATATTATACAGGATGTTTTATTAAAAAAATAGTGAATAATGACGATAAACTGAAACGACAGAAAGTATTGGGAAAAATTCTATATTTCTAAAGTGGAGGGCAATAACGTGGAAATTATTAAGTTTTCACTGTCATGGTGTGAATAGAAATTAAAGCCCATTTCATTAGCTATTAAATTATGAAATATTATACAGGGTTTTTTATTAAAAAAATAGTGAATAATGACGAAAAACTGAAGCGACAGAAAGAATTAGGAAAAATTCTATATTTCTAAAGTGGAGGGCAATAACGTGGAAATTATTCAGTTTTCACTGTCATGGTGTGAATAGAAATTAAAGCCCATTTCATTAGCTATTAAATTATGAAATATTATACAGAGTTTTTTATTAAAAAAATAGTGAATAATGACGAAAAACTGAAACGACAGAAAGTATTGGGATAATTGCGATAACCCTGAAGTAGAGGGCAATAACGTGGAAATTATTAAGTTTTCACTGTCATGGTGTGAATGGAAATTAAAGCCCACTTCATTAGCTATTAAATGATGCAATATTATACAGGGTGTTTTATTTAAAAAATAGTGAATAATGACGAAAAACTGAAACGACAGAAAACATTGGAATAATTGCGATAATCCTGAAGTAGAGGGCAATAACGTGGAAATTATTAAGTTTTCACTGTCATGGTGTGAATAGAAATTAAAGCCCATTGCATTAGCTATTAAATTCTGCAATATTATACAGGGTGTTTTATTTAAAAAATAGTGAATAATGACGAAAAACTGAAACGACTGGAAGTACTTGGATAAAACGTGTAAATGATTAAGTTTGCCCTGTCATAATGTGTATAGAAAGCAAAGTCCACTTCATTAGCTATCAAATACTGCAATATTATACAGGGTGTGTTATTTAAAAAATAGCCAATAATGACAAAGTGACGAAATTAATTATAAAAAAAAGTTGAAGTGTTGAATTTTGATAAATGATGCAAATGCATTAGATCATTAGATAGTCGATATAAATTATTTGTAGATTAACTCTTAAGCACATCTCGGCTACCACAAATTGTTTCATGGTCGTTGAGCAAAAAAATTGAGCCCAATTACCCCAAAAAACATGAATTAGTAATTATTACAAGCACTTGCAGAAAAATTTACCATATAATAACTATTACATGTATTTCTTATTACTAACATTAAATTTTGTAAAATTACTGTTGTAGATAATTAATTTTTAAACGAGTTCAGACACTTTATATGAATGAAGCTTTATACGTGACTGTTAAAGATCTGCAGAAGTGCACAGGTTTTTTTGTGGTTGCTTGGTTGGTAATGATAGTGGCTGGGATAAACAGAGGTTCATATACATAATTATATGTTTGTTTAGCAGACAGCTTTGGGCGTAGTTCGTACTGTGATGATTGATGGCGCCATTCTTGCCACCCGTGCCAACTGCTTGTTTTAAAACTCGAAAAGTCTCATGCTTTCGTTTCGAAATTTTACAGGGGTCTTTTATGGTTATAAATCATCGACTTGGAACTCGGCTAAGTGCATCATCATCGTCGCCAACAATTTCCTGCAAAACTATTCGGCCTCGAATTATACATTAATGCATTTAACCCTTCCTTCTTTCGCGTAGACCTCCTACCAAGACGAATTAAGCGAATTAAAATGAACCCTCTTGATTCAATATGATCTCACGTTAATCATACAATTGCGCTTGTTTAATTTCGGCATGGATGTCGATTTACCAAGCCTAGTCTCTAATTCGAGTCTAATAAATAATAAAAAATTCCCTTCGAAGCCAAAAGCTGGCGCTTTATGAAAAATTAATAAAGTCGTCATTCTGTGAAGTTAAAGCGTCTTGAAAAGTTTTCTAGTGTGTGTGGATAACAAAAGTTAAGATCGTATAGGGGTCATCTATCGCCCTGAGAAAAACGGCCTGTTCATATTTACACACAAACTCCCAGTCTAACACTCGGCAAATATTTAACAACTGTTGTACTTCTCATGACTGCCGTTGACCAGCACACACAAAAACTCGCAAATTGATTTCGCAAAAAATTCTCTTTCTCCATAATCAAACAGTCTTAATTGCGCGCTTAAAAGACAAAAAAGATGGTGAGATAATGTTTACGTCTTTTGAGAAGAAGAAAAAATATCACGGTGGTCAGACTTGCCGAAAGACAGGTGCTTATGTGTTTGACAACGGTACAAAAAGTTGCTGAAGTAGGACCTTTCTTAAATACAATGGGATGCTTAAAGGTGTAAATATCAGCATTGAACTTATTCTGTGGGCTACCGCAAAGTAATGTTTTCAAAACGCTTTTAATACTCTTTTAAGTACCAAGTTTGGCCTTTGTCGAAGCCATAATAAGAGAAGCCTCGCTATAATAGAGCGGCGCCTTTGCTTAGATTATCTTAGGTATAGTTTAACGGGCTTATATAAGAAAAAAAGTGTAACACTTACTGAAAAGTGCAAAACAACCCTCTTCATACACTCTCGCCCGTTATTATTAAAATTACAAAAAAGCAGGCGAAACGTAAATTTCGCCAATTTGTCGATAAATTGAATTAAATTCAGAGTTGTAAATGCTAATTTCAATTCGACTCTAACTCTATTTGGATTAGTTACATTTAGTTTGCGTGAGTTGATGATGTTTTTGGGATGTATCCAATGTTATACGATGTAATCAATTTCGGATTTAGGTTAAAAATGCAAACACAAAGGATTTCGTTATCTTAATTTCTAAATTAAAATAATTTTTGAGACATGCAACACGATAAGAAGAAAAAAATTCGATAGTTTAATCTTAAAAATTTCGCCTAATTGAGTCGTAAATTCTTTTATTTTTGAATAATTGGGGTAGAAATTCATATTTTTGGTGACATTAAAATTTACTTCTCTTGTGCTATTACATCGATTCTTGAGTAAACAATCGACTGTTCAAATATGGCGGCAATCTAAAAGCCACTAAACCAAATATGTGCACACGTATTAACTACACTACAGTAGAATCTACTTATGAAGTAGGCTACGATTTGTGTTAGCACAAAGAAAAATATTTAATATTTTTTTAACGTTTTCATAACAATTTCGAGATTTAAAATCGCTTCGATTAGTATAACGTAGGTACGCAGTTTAATTAAACGTTGTAGATTCAAACTAATTTTAATTTCAACATTAAGAAGAGAATTTGTGACGTATTTTTCGTGAGCTTCAATTTAGGTAAAAGGTACTAATAGCTATCGTCGATTGAAAGCGGTACTATCAAAAATCATTTCATCGTTATTTAGCATTGCATTAAATCGACCGTATCTTGAAATTTTCTTATAGTACACCGTATATATTATTAGTTCAATGTATTCTATTTTTCACGAGCTGCAATTTTTATTAAAGGAACTAATGGCTTAAAATGGCCTGTTTCATAGCTATCGTCGATTGAAAGTGGTACTATCAAAAATCATTTCATGGTTATTTAGCATTCTGACCGTATCTCGAAATTTTTCTATAGTACACCCTATATATTATTAGTTCAATGTATTCTATTTTTCACGAGCTGCAATTTTTATTAAAAGAACTAATGGCTTAAATTGCCTGTTTCATAGCTATCGTCGATTGAAAGTGGTACTATCAAAAATCATTTCATGGTTATTTAGCATTCTGACCGTATCTCGAAATTTTCTTAAAGTACACCCTATATATTATTAGTTCACTGTATTCTATTTTTTACGAGCTGCAATTTTTATTAAAAGAACTAATGGCTTAAAATTGCCTGTTTCATAGCTATCGTCGATTGAAAGTGGTACTATCAAAAATCATTTCATGGTTATTTAGCATTCTGACCGTATCTCAAAATTTTCTTATAGTACACCCTATATATTATTAGTTCACTGTATTCTATTTTTTACGAGCTGCAATTTTTATTAAAGGAACTAATGGCTTAAAATTGCCTGTTTCATAGCTATCGTCGATTGAAAGTGGTACTATCAAAAATCATTTCATGGTTATTTAGCATTCTGACCGTATCTTGAAATTTTCTTATAGTACACCCTATATATTATTAGTTCACTGTATTCTATTTTTTACGAGCTGCAATTTTTATTAAAGGAACTAATTGCTTAAAATGGCTTGTTTCGTAGCTATCATCGATTTAAAGCAGTACTAATGCAAAATCATGTACTTATCGTTATTTAGCACTGCATTAAATCGGCCGCCTCTTGAAATTTTTTAAGGTATACCCCATCTATTACTAGCTCAATGCATTCTATATTTTAAGAGCTTCAATTCTTAGTAAGGTACTAATGGCGTAAAATGGGTTGTTTCGTATCTATTGTCGATTTATAGCAGTACCATTCCAAAATAATTTCTCGTTACGAATCACTTCATTAAATCGATCGCAACTTGAAATTTTCTTGTAGTACACTCTATATATTTCTAGCGTAATGCAGTCAAGTTTTCATGAGCTTTAATTTTTAATAAAAGTACTAATGGCGTAAAATGGGCCGTTTCGTAGCTATCGTCGATTGAAAGCAGTACTAGTCCAAAATCATTTCAAATAGTAATTTAGCACAGCATTAAATCGATCGTATCTTGAAATTTTTTTATGGCACACTCTATATATTATTAGCACAATGTATTTTATGTTTTATGAGCTTCCATTTTTAATAAAGGTACTAATGGCGTAAAATGGGTTGTTTCGTAGCTATCGTCGATTGAAAGCAGTACTAATCCAAAATCATTTCAAATAGTTATTTAACACTGCATTAAATCGATCGTATCTTAAAATTTTTATACGGCACACCTTATATATTGCTAGCACAATGTATTTTATGTTTCATGAGCTTTAATTTTTAATAAAGGTACCAATGACGTAAAATAAATAGTTTCGTAGCTATCGTCGATTTAAAGCAGTACTAATCCAAAATCATTTCAAATAGTTATTTAGCACTGCACTAAATCGATCGTATCTTAAAATTTTTTTATGGCACACCCTATATATTATTAGCACAATGGATTTTATGTTTTATGAGCTTCCATTTTTAATAAAGGTACTAATGGCGTAAAATGGGTTGTTTCGTAGCTATCGTCGATTGAAAGCAGTACTAATCCAAAATCATTTCAAATAGTTATTTAACACTGCATTAAATCGATCGTATCTTAAAATTTTTATACGGCACACCTTATATATTGTTAGCACAATGTATTTTATGTTTCATGAGCTTTAATTTTTAATAAAGGTACCAATGACGTAAAATAAATAGTTTCGTAGCTATCGTCGATTTAAAGCAGTACTAATCCAAAATCATTTCAAATAGTAATTTAGCACAGCATTAAATCGATCGTATCTTGAAATTTTTTTATGGCACACCCAATATATTATTAGCACAATGTATTTTATGTTTTATGAGCTTCCATTTTTAATAAAGGTACTAATGGCGTAAAATGGGTTGTTTCGTAGCTATCGTCGATTGAAAGCAGTACTAATCCAAAATCATTTCAAATAGTTATTTAACACTGCATTAAATCGATCGTATCTTAAAATTTTTATACGGCACACCTTATATATTGTTAGCACAATGTATTTTATGTTTCATGAGCTTTAATTTTTAATAAAGGTACCAATGACGTAAAATAAATAGTTTCGTAGCTATCGTCGATTTAAAGCAGTACTAATCCAAAATCATTTCAAATAGTTATTTAGCACAGCATTAAATCGATCGTATCTTGAAATTTTTTTATGGCACACCTTATATATTATTAGCACAATGTATTTTATGTTTTATGAGCTTCCATTTTTAATAAAGGTACTAATGGCGTAAAATGGGTTGTTTCGTAGCTATCGTCGATTGAAAGCAGTACTAATCCAAAATCATTTCAAATAGTTATTTAACACTGCATTAAATCGATCGTATCTTAAAATTTTTATACGGCACACCTTATATATTGTTAGCACAATGTATTTTATGTTTCATGAGCTTTAATTTTTAATAAAGGTACCAATGACGTAAAATAAATAGTTTCGTAGCTATCGTCGATTTAAAGCAGTACTAATCCAAAATCATTTCAAATAGTTATTTAGCACTGCACTAAATCGATCGTATCTTAAAATTTTTTTATGGCACACCCTATATATTATTAGCACAATGTATTTTATGTTTTATGAGCTTCCATTTTTAATAAAGGTTCTAATGGCGTAAAATGGGTTGTTTCGTAGCTATCGTCGATTGAAAGCAGTACTAATCCAAAATCATTTCTAATAGTTATTTAGCACTGCATTAAATTGATCGTATCTTGAAATTTTCTTAAAGCACACCCTATATATTATTAGCACATAATATTCTATGTTTTATGAGCTTCAATTTTTAATAAAGGTACTAATGGCGTAAAATGAATGGTTTCGTAGCAGTACCTACTAATCCAAAATCATTACTAATTGTTATTAGCACTGCATTAAACAATCGTATCTTAAAATTTTCTTATAGTACACCCTATATATTTCTAGCGTAATGCATTCTATTTTTCATCAGCTTCAATTTTTATATAAGGCACTAATGCCATCAAGCGGATGGTTTCGTAGCTATCTTCGACTAAGCATTGCTCTATATGCGTATTGAGCTTTACATACAATCGCCTAAACGTGGAGGGTGTACCGATGCACCCTAAGCATATTATTTCGGCAATTTATTCATATTCTTATCGAATTCTGTTGATATGTATATGTAATACACACTTCGATCGTAATAACGCGTGGTTTTTTAGCTCTTCTTCGATATTACGTTTCAGTATGGCGACCACTTTCCAAAAGCTAGATATATTTCCCCCTTTCCCAATTCCTCGGCTAAAGATGACGACTTTTTAAATATTTTCCAAGTGTACCCTGTACATATTTGCATTACCTTGTATTATATTAAATCAGCGATGTTATTTCTAAATGAGAAATGGCATAACCCATATCGTTCCTGCCCCCCAAAAATAATTTTGTATATGCATCTTATGCACATCACAGTAGTATACGATATACTACAGAAATATAAATTATTAATCTAAACTTTTACGTTCGTGACCTGTCTTTATGCCAGTTTTAGCTAAACCTATGTCATATCATTTTGATACATGACACCATGCCAAGGTGTAATTTTTCACCTCTCACATGATTAATTTTTTACCCAAATAACATGAACAGTAATTTTAGAATATAAAATATTGTTATAGTTCGAATTAAGTATAATTTCGAAATTTTCCCATTTCCAAACCTAATTTTCCACCATCTAAAAATATTCCCAACTATATGATGATGAGAAAAACGACGTCGTTAAAAAAACAATTTAATTGACGATAAATTTATCAACTTAAATTTAGTTTGGGCTTCGCCGAACAATTTTATATGTACAGCATAAATATAGGCGGCGAGTTATTTTTGTTTTTCATTTAAATTAAAAAAATTTTTTTGATACAAAAAATTATAATAAGGAGCCGGTCAAAGAAAGCATCCAAAAGTAAAGTCTTGTAACAACTGAAGCGCGAATATATGCTCAGCCTCCTAGACCGAGAGACAAATTTTTTGTTCGTCGCCTAATTTTTGGCTCATCGGTTCGGAAAGTCAAAGAGAACCGCTATGAATAAAGTCTCACCTTTATCGACATGTTACATATAGGTATAGATATATATATAGAATATTAGATGCCCATACACTGAAGGGGTTTCACAAAAGAATTATCAATCTCTCGAAATAAATTCGTAAGGGTTAAGTTTTTAAGTTCTCGCATCCCTCGCCCGGTTCAGTTTTGGGGAAAGCGTCGAAATTTAGGATGTTCTTTGTTTATTAAAGCGCTTTTGGACAAAAGTTGGATTTCCATATAAAAAGGGTTGGCGAGCTAAGCGAGTTTAAAGCCGTTAAACTTAACTTAAACATAAGGGTGTGTTTTAAACGTGACGTTTTTCGTAAGTTTCTTAGTTTTAAAACGTATTTATTATAATTATAACCCTCTGCTTGTAACAAAAAAGTTTGAAAATTGGCGGTGAAAAAAATTATTATTTTTACTACCCTTAAAAACCCTAAAATTACTCAGTGGTTGAATTGAAGCTATTTGTGCTAAATTTTTATAATTGGCGTCGTGCTTCACATGGAAACGTGTCGTTAATTTTGCCACAAATTAATTAAATGCGCTTTAAGGGTAGTTATTAATATAGGGCACTGCGCAAAATAAATTAACCATTTAATCAAAAAACAGTGATCCATTTTACAACAGCGCAGTCGTGAACACTACCTTTAACTAGAAAAGTCACTATTAGTGTGAACGGAGCTTTTAAGCTGCAAAGTACAGCTGAAGAAATAATTATTGGCCACTACCTATTAATAGGTTGTTTGGCGTAGACAAAAGGGTTTGCCCAAGACATTCCTAGTGGCTCACCCAGCATAATAATGTCAAAAAGGGCAATTGTTCGTTTGTATGACCAAAAACTTGACGAAAAGGCGCATATTCAGAAATATGCACTAAGCAAAACCCCAAATGACTTGATGCTTTTAAGTTCACAAAAATGGAGGCTTGGAAATTACGCCCGACTACCCCCCTCCCTTCGCAGTAGCAAAGCAGATGAATAATAAAGGGATTTATTTAACAATTTACAATAAAAATTAAAAAAGACTCCTAAGTGACTTAATTTTTGCAACTTTGGTACAGTTGTACGGTTCTCATCCGGCCCGAAGGACCAGCAATTGCTTCAAAAAATCCAAATAACGCAATGTTTGTAACCTTTGTGGCTTAGTTCTAATTTTTTGCCAAATTTCTTCGAAGGGTACGAAGTGAAATAAATATTCTCTTAAGAAGCGCCTCGCTGTCGTCTCTTTTAAATATACGGGGTTGTTTAAATAAGATTTAACGTTAATAAAAAAAATTTAGTAATTTTTAAAGGTGCGCTAAATGCATAATATATGGCTGAATGCATGTCTTATTCAAAAGACAAGCTCGCTCCGCCTTGGGGCGTGACGTGATCCATTTAGGGGTGCTTTGAAAGCTTCGACCCTTGGAAATTTTATACTACCAGTCCTAAAAATACATCAAAATGTAAATTTTGGGGTTTGCTGGTTTTTAAAATAAATAACCCATAAGCTGCGCGGCGATGATTTATAGATATTCTTTGATGGGTAATTAATTCCGAAGATAAATAAAAAAAAATTTTTTCTTCCACTAACGAGCGTGTTTGAGTATGGATATTAAAATTCCATTTATGACTATTAAAGTGTAAGTGTACCCATTTTTACTTCATAACCCCATTGTCGTCTCTGTCAAATCCGCTTATTAATGTGATTCCGATAAACAAAAAGTAAAAAAGCGGTAATTACGCACGAAAACTTTTAACTCTTTATCCATCATTAACCGCTTAATGAAAATGATATTTATCCCTCATCAATAATTTATCGAATCGATAAGAATGTCAAAGCTAACATCGTGTTTTATGCCTTTCCAAACACCAACATTTCGTCGTAGGCCCGAGAAACTCACCCTTCCGAACGCACTACCCCCAATACCGCGAGCGCAACTATAACGTTAAAAATAAAAACGAAAAGAGGAAACGAAGATATAAACTCGATGGAAATTTGAAGAAGCATCGCATGTTTTACAAATATTCCCGTGTTAGATACAAAAGAAAACCGACACGTTTTCATCCCCAAGGTCTATTTTCGTCTGCAATTTTATATCTTTGTAACACCCTATGCGTTTTAAATAAGGGTTTTTCTTTTTACGAATTTAGTCTTTATTCCGTGTACTTAAAACGACTCCTTTTGGTCGTTATATCCTGGTAATTTTCGAGTGTTAATACAACTACGAAATGGCCACTAATACTTCGGAGGTGTTTGCCTGATGTCTCCCGAACACGCAATTTTACCATATAAAATATACCACGTGATACGCGCCAAATAATTTATTTCTTTTTCTTAAATTATTAAATTTTTTTTTCGGAGCTCGTTCGATCTCGTTTACTCGAATGTATTTATCACATTATTTAAAAGCGATTTACAATTATTATCCGTATAATTATCGACAATTGTTGGGTGATGAAACCGGTCATTACCTTAAAAAAACGACAGCTGCGCTAAATAAAGTTTTATATCCCAACAAACTGATCTATAATCATCAGCTACTTATATGAAAGCCTAATATTTAATATAACACCTGCTTTATTAATTAAGAATTGGAAACAATTTTCTTATTAAATTTATTGTCACGCACCCATCTCTAATCGTAGAAACACTAATTTTATTTAATTGTCGAGTGGAATAATTTAAATTGATCTATGTTATTAAATTACTTTTTGTTGATGGAGCTTTCGAATTGTGTATTTAATTTGTCAAGACCATTTATAGTTTAATTTTTCCAAGAAGGGCCTCTCTCGTCGACAAATAAGAGTTGGGTGTGGTACCAAAAAAATGGTAATTATTGGTAATAATCTAATTCCAAACAACACAATCTCTGACAGCTTGGACAACTAGATCATTTCATTTCATCAGCCGTAACTCATATAAGATATAGTTTCTTGATAATCATGATATCGTTCTTAAGGGCCCACATATGGGGTGTAATAATATCCCAAATTAACCCCAAAGCCTGATAAATAGTTGGAAATGAAGGCATAATGCTTCCATGGCTTTAAAATGTTTAAAATAATTTTCTGGGTTTCAAATTATAGTATTGCAGTATTTCTAGCTCAACAACCTCTCTTGAGAGTAACTTATTAGGATTTCTAATGACAATTTTATGAGCATTCCAAATCTCTATTTGACTATCTGCTAGCTCTTCTAGTTTAGACGTTACGGCCGTCCAAAGTGCGAGTGTCTTGTAGTTAATCGAAAGATGAATTGACTGCGCGTTTGGGCTGCTGTACCGTCTAAACTAGTAAATGGGTCTAAACTAAATCTAAGCTTCTATTATTGAGAATTTTATGAGCATTCCAAATCTCTACTTGACTATCTGCTAGCTCTTCTAGTTTAGACGTTACGGCCGTCCAAAGTGCGAGTGTCTTGTAGTTAATCGAAAGATGAATTGACTGCGCGTTTGGGCTGCTGTACCGTCTAAACTAGTAAATGGGTCTAAACTAAATCTAAGCTTCTATTATTGAGAATTTTATGAGCATTCCAAATCTCTACTTGACTATCTGCTAGCTCTTCTAGTTTAGACGTTACGGCCGTCCAAAGTGCGAGTGTCTTGTAGTTAATCGAAAGATGAATTGACTGCGCGTTTGGGCTGCTGTACCGCCTAAACTAGTAAATGGGTCTAAACTAAATTTAAGCTTCTACTATTGAGAATTTTATGAGCATTCCAAATCTCTACTTGACTATCTGCTAGCTCTTCTAGTTTAAACGTTACGGCCGTCCAAAGTGAGAGTGTCTTGTAGGTAACTGAAAGATGAATTGAGTGACGCGATTGGGCTGCTGTACCGTCTAAACTAGTAAATGGGTTTAAACTAAATCTAAGCTTCTATTAATGAAAATTTTATGAGCATTCCAAATCTCTGTTTGACTATCTCCTAGCTCTTCTAGTTTAGACGTTACGGTCGTCCAAATTGCGAGTGTCTTGTAGTTAATCGAAAGATGAATTGACTGCGCGTTTGGGCTGCTGTACCGCCTAAACTAGTAAATGGGTCTAAACTAAATTTAAGCTTCTGTTATTGAGAATTTTATAAGCATTCCAAATCTCTATTTGACTCTATTCTAACTCTTCTGGTTTAGACGCTACGACCGTCCAAAGTGCAAGTGTCGTGTAATTAATCGAAAGATGAATTGACTGACGCGATTGGGCTGATGCACTGCCTAAACTAGTAAATGGGTCTAAACTAAATTTAAGCTTCTACTATTCAGAATTTGATGAGCATTCCAAATCTCTATTTGATTCTCTTCTAACTCTTCTGGTTTAGACGCTATAAGGCCGTCCAAAGTGCGAGTGTCGTGTAATTAATCGAAAGTTGAATTTACTGACGCA
The DNA here is from genome assembly GCA_950108345.1 of Malthinus flaveolus. NCBI lineage: Eukaryota > Metazoa > Arthropoda > Insecta > Coleoptera > Cantharidae > Malthinus > Malthinus flaveolus. Next base: position 9,438,565 of record OX467288.1, on the reverse strand, counting down.
TTTGGGCCGTTGTACCGTCTAAACTAGTAAATGGGTCTAAACTAAATTTAAGCTTCTATTATTGAGAATTTTGTAAGCATTCCAAATCTCGATTTGACTATCTGCTAGCTCTTCTAGTTTAGACGTTACGGCCGTCCAAATTGCGAGTGTCTTGTAGTTAATCGAAAGAGGAATTAACTGACGCGATTGGACTGCTGTACGTCTAAACTATAGTAAATGGATAGTTATGAGCCGCTAATGCTGTTTGTAAAGTTCATCACATCACATCAACAGCAAAGTACTCAAAAGCATTTCGTGAGGCTTTAGTTGCCATTTTAAAGAATTCTCAGCTGCATAATCAATGACAGGTTCTCTTGGAGAGTCGCTAATTAGATGGTTCTAAAATAACTGTTGATCGGTGCTCTCAAAGCACTCAAAATGGTTTCTAAAGGCTTTAGCTGGCGTTTATAAATGTTTTCAGCTAAAAACTTAACTTTATATCTCTTAATTAACCTTTTTGAGCTTGTTTTAGCTAAAATTTCTATTAAAATAGTAGGTAATGAATTGGACGGTTAATAACTAATGCTGAGTCCCTCAGTTTAGCATCAAAGTTAATGATATTTTTTTGGACATTTCTTAAGCGACTAAGCTCAGGTATAAAATGCTTGAAGCAGCGTCTTCTCCAGCTCTCTTCAAATTGTCAATTTTGTTAATTTTGACATAAGACAAGCTCTGTCTAACGCCAAAAGGCCGTTGAAGTCGTTTACTTTCTTGCACCTTTTTGGTGCCCAATAATGACTAATTAAGTCCCTCGTTTGTCCACATAAAAAACTCGAAAGAAAGCAATTAAAATGCATATTTTGACCACCAAACTTGTAAAATAGAAACGGAACTTAAGAAGTAAAATTTAAGACATAATTATTTTTAATTAAAATTCTCGACGAAATTTTTATGCCTCTCTCACACAAGTCGACGATTATTATTATCATAAAGAAAAAAACTCGAAACTATTTGGAAGAAAGAATAAAATATTGGATTCGACAATCACTATCTAAATGTATAAGTTTTATTTCGACGACATCTCTACAACATTAATTCACACCCATGTCTTTAAAAAAATTAGAATGTTCGATGGACCACCAACACGAATACAAATACGTCTCAATTTCTCGATTTTTTTCTCGACACGAGTGGCCTTTGGTCTTTCTTTATTTTATGTGAAAAAAGCGTGAATTAAATAAGGACGAAGTTGAGTTTCTGTAAACGACGTTTTAAAAGGCGGTAAAAACGGTGGCATTTTGATTCTTCGATTGTAAGTGGAAATCGATGTTTGTGATATCTTAATTACTTTCGGGATATCTATAATTGTTGGCTACTGTTGGTTAAAATGGGTGGCTCGAATTTTACAAACGACAGAACTTTTTAACCCTCGACCAAAATTTTTTTTCTAGACGACTCCAATTATGTCGGCAATTTTTAGACGAAAATAACAGGATTTCGACCAAATTAGCGATTTTAATTACGAAATTAAGTCGCGATTTATTACAAGGTCCTCATCATTGTATAATTTTGCGTTTATTGCTATTTTATTGACACTTTAGTTGGTGTAATTTTAATGTTTAAATTATACTCGAAAATTTATGAAATTATGACATTTTTATTTTTTTTTCCGAATCAAATTATACAGTGTGGTAATCATTTTCTCATTTTTATGTAATAATTACTCAACTCAAAACGTATACAAATGTAATTGCTTTTCTAATATATTAATCATAAGATCCAATATTGGATAAAGCCCCTTATCAATAATAATAGTAACGAATAGTAACAATACACACACACTCCGAATATATAAATTTTACTACAACCTTTTTGTGTTTACTCTGAAACGTATCGAAAAAGTCGATCTAGAGCTAAAACTGACCTTAATTTACTTTTTATAAAAAAAATTGTGTATTGTGTTCGAAACGTCCAACTAAACAAATTAGGCTAAAACGTTCACGTTCACCCCCCCTAGCGTTTTAGTGTCATCAAAAGCCGAATAGGAGTTGTTCAACCTCAGGAAATGTCACTGACTTGTATTGTGAAGTCGAGTAATCCCTCCTAACCCGGTCGTAGAGGAGGAGTAGTATCTCTAGGGAAGAGACTAGAAGAAGAGGTTTTAAATTGCTTCCGAGGAGAAAATTTCTCTTAAGGGGAGGTTTCGATTGGTAGAAAAATCTCAAAGACGCTGTTTAGAGTAAACTTCAGAAAAGATTGGATCAAGTCTTCGGGAGAAGTGTCTTTACCGACTAAAGTGCTTTAAAAACTCTTTAAATTAAGTAATTAAAACCTCCGAAAAGTTTCAGGAGGTTTTTTAATGAAAACTTGCGCTTATTCTAGGAAGGTTTCGTACGTTGATAACGATGGGGGAATTTTCAATCTCTTAAGAACGTCAGGAGCGTGTCAGAAGTAGCTTAGAACAGCTTGGTTGCATTTGAAATCGTTTAATCTTATTTAGGGGTGTATGAGAGCTTTATAGAAACTATAAAAGCGTCCTAAGTCGTCTCTGCTGTTATGAAGCTCACTGAAAGCGCTGAAAGGGAACGTTTACGTGACGTTGCAAACGTTCAAGGGCAGTTTTCAACAATTTTGGCAACTCGAGATGCCCATCAATTAGTTTACGGTGCCTAAAGACTTACCAAAGTCTCTTTTTAATGCTTTGAAACTTTGGCGCCGTGTCGTAATACTAAAAACTTTTCAAACTGTCTGAAATGGGCAGAAAGTCCTTTTTGGATGATAGAAGTTGCTTACAATAGTGTGGACTCTTTTAGAGCCACAATCGCCCCCTTTCAGATGTTTGAGAGTGGTTAGACACCCCAAAACTGATTAAGTCTTCTCATGCCAATCGAAGTCTTTTAGGGAGCGTCTATATAACATTTGAAACTTTTAGAAATATTTGCAGAGTTTCTCTAAACCCTCTAAAGACCCACAACAGCACTTTTGGGTCTTAATTGGCACTTAGAACTAATAGAAGGTTCCCGTTAAAAAGAAAAAAATTGTAACATGGACGTTGGCGTTCTTATAACCCACTTTAGGGCCTCTTGAACCATTTTATATGCTATTTTGGACTTTTCAAGATATTTTAAGCCTTTCAGTGACTATATGTGCCCATTCAAGACGACATTTTCTCAAGTCCGAAGCAATTCGTTCCAATTAGGGTAGTTTGAGAGCTATAGAAGAATTGCTACACATTTTTGGGATTTTTTGCCTCATTTAAGATCTTTGGGAGTTTTTATACACTCCGAATCTATCTTCTCATGCTAATAGAAGTCTTTTAGGGAGCGTCTAAATAACATTTTATACATTAAAAAATATTTTCACACTCTCAGAGTTTCTCAAAACTTTTGAAGCATTTTCTTGCATTTCAACAATAATTTAAACTCTTTAAAGACCCACAACAGCATGACCAGAGTAAGCACGGCCTCTCCCGCCAGAATTCTGGAGTTCATCCTACATGTAGGATGGCTCGAAATCTGATGGGCACGGGGAGGCCGCTTGGAGGTAGTACAATGGGCCCGATTAAGTGGCCTAAGTGCTTGGAGCTTGCTCTCCCTTCTTAATAATCCAGATGCAGGCCCACAACAGCACTTTTGGCCTTAATTGGCACATCGAACTAATAGAAAGGCTCCCGTTGAAAAGAAATAAAATCGTAACACATTTAACACTTGTTAGGGGGCATTGGTATTCTTTTAGTCCCGTTTAGGGCCTCTTGAACGATTTTAGGTGCTATTTTGGACTTTTCAAGACATTTTAAGCCTTTCAGTGACTTTATCACCCCATTCAAGAAGACGTTTGCTGCATAAGCCCAAGACAATTACGAATGGAAACTCCTGGAATATTTATGAATATATTCGTTTAATTTAGGGTATTTTGAGGGCTATAGAAGAATTACTACACATTTTAGGGATTTTTTAAGTTTTCTAGTGTCATTTGCAGCTTGGAGTAGTTGGGACTCTTTAAAATTCTTTTGGGACCATTTTGGGAATTTTTATACACTCCGAAACTGTTTTAAATTTAAACCTTTTAACGACCCACACCGTTACTGTCGACCCTTAATTGGCACATATAACTAGTAGAGAGGCTCTCGTTAATAAGAAATAAAATCGTAACACAATTTGCAGTTTTAGAAGACATTTGCGCTCTTTATTTAGCCCAGATTAGAACCTCCAAGCTATTTCAAGCCTTTCAGTGACATTATGGGCCCATTCAAAAAGAAGTTTTTTGAATAAGTCCGAAGCAATTAGGAATGGAAACTCCTGGAATATTTACGAATACATTTGCTCTATTTAGGGTCGTTTGAGACCTATAGAAGAATTGCTATACATTTTGGGGATTCTATAAGTCTTTTGGTGTCAACCAATAGCCTTTCTAGGGATTTTATCATGTTCTAAACAACGTTTTAAAACATTTCCAGCTCTTTGGGGCTTTTGAGACTTCTGAGGCCTCTTACAAGGTTTATGAGAATTTCAAGAAGTCTTTTGAAGACCTGCACCAGTCGGAGTAGTAAATAAAGAAATTTAAGACCTCGGTGTCGTCCGGGTTTGCCTAGATTGAGGTTAGGTAGCTTTTAGAGAGTTAGGAACGTTTTCAGGCCATATAAAGCTTGCAGAACGAGTAGCGTTTTCATTTCTGGAAAAATTAAAAATTTTTCCGCCCCCTCCTCGACCCTATTTGCTTGGTTTAATACGATGTCGAATGTTAGTCTAATATTGAAAAAAGAAATCCAGCACTCCCGAGCAAACGCGAACGCATAAATTAAACCCTAACTCTCTTCTTCTCTCTTTATTTCCATTGAAATTTTCTTTTGTGTGTGGAGTATATTTTACTATTAGGTATATAAATATCTTAATACGAGCACTATCTACTTGTACATCTTACAAAATCGCATTATAGCAATTTACAGCGTCATACCGCATTGTGCGTATCTATCCCCTAACCCAGGGAAGCTTTTAACAACCCCTGCCCTTTAAACCTAACTCTCTAGGGGTGAAACGTATCTTTAATCTCGAGATGCGTCCGCGGTGAGCGGTTTTCACGATATCGAGCCTTTTGCAACCCCCCCAAAAAAATTATCTCGGTTTAATATCGTACAATTTATATATTTATATATCGGAGGAATTTTAATGCAAAAGTCGGTTTGTCTAATTAGCGAAAACAAAACGGAAAGGACCCACTTTCAAACGTTTTAAAAGCCGCGCCGATTAGTTTGGAGCGCATTTTATCATGTTTTGAAATGTAATTTCCTCCGTAATAACCAACAAAACTGTAAACCGACAAATAATTGTTGTAAAAATCGTTCTTGTTGAAAGGATGACTTGAATTATTACGAAATAAATCAACAGATAGCAAATTTGACAGATCGTCTTTATGATATTGTTAAAAACTGTTTAAGTTTACTGCCTCTCGAGATAAGTGTATAGTAAAGCTGGCGCCTAAATTTTATAGTGTCCACCACAGAAAAAAAAGCTTTTTAAATTTTTCGTGCATTTAACACCTTATTTTAGGAGGAAAAAAAATTTGTCAAAATAAGATATCAAAATTTGCGTACATCAAACAAAACCAACCCTGATTTCTTATTTCAAAAAATAAAACGAAAACAAAATTTGTTTCTAAAACAAAAAAAAATAAGAACGTACAATACTTACAAAGCCGTGCTTGTCGGAAATGTTATTGGTCAACTTGAGTTTATGAAAAGACACGACTTTTTGCATCCATTGTTCGCCCGTTGATGGACTATCGGGATGAATATACATCCTTTTTGGCATTTCAGGATCAGCTTTACCGGCAACCATCCATCGACTTTAAAAATTCAAAAAAAAATTCAATTAGTCTACTCCATTGTGCGGAAATATACAGCGTGGCTCAGACTATACAAAAATGCTTAGCGCGCTTAGCGAGACGCCCATCAGAGACACACTGTATATTGTATCTTCTTAGGTAAAATAGCTGACACCTCATAATTTTGTTATTTATTAGTCATCGAACGGCGCCAAAATTTGTGCGTATAGGCGCCTGTCTAACTTTGAACGTCTGTAACTAATTACATCACTATTTTTTCAATTACCACCATTTCCGGTTTCACCGGAAATAACCTCACTTTTGGTTGTTTAAACACCACACCCTGCATATCTTGCAAATGAAGTTTATTGAGTTGAAAACTACATCAGTTGCGATTTATTCGCGCGCAGTCGAACTGTTAATTGTGAAAAATACAAAAATATACGGAGTGTCCTAATTTAAGGGCCAATTTTGGATTGGAGGCTACGCACGTCAAATTTTGCCGCCGTCGAGCTACACACAAGAAACAAACAAGACAACCCCCTTTACTTGAAGGTGTTTAAGAGGAGATCAAAATTAAAATACATCTAGAAGGCGTATACGCTAAAACTGTGGCGCAAAAAATAATTTTGACGAGGGATCAATACGCGACTACACACCGCTGAAAGGATAACATTTTACCTTAATTATTCCTATAACTACGCCTTCTACACAAATATTTTACTTTCGAGCCCTAAAATAATAGAAACGTCATGCTTCATGCAACTAATTTTTTTTGATTCTGTCTTTTTTAGAAAACGCATGCTTCGTGCCTTTTGTCAACACTTAATTCGGGCGTCTGTTTGTAAAGCGATAGATTCGTGGTTCGTATAACGGCCCGATCGAGTCGAATTTCGCGGGAGAAAAGTGCGATGCGGGGAACGGGACTTACGATTTTTTTTTAAATCCGACCGGTATCTACCAAATAAAAACAAACACCCGAACGTTTTAAGACACCAAAAAAATTTTGTAATTTTACTTTTTTCAAGGACAAATAAAATGATCTAACCTGTTGTGGAACTTATATCTGCAATCGTCTGTGGCAACGATGTCCATAAGTAGTATGTATTTGGATTTTTTGTCTAAACCCGAGACGCGGACTTTGAAGGCAGGAAACATGCGCCTGAAACATCGACCTTATATTAGATTTTTAAAGACTTCACCTGTTATGGAATTTGTATCGGTAGTCATCCGCTGCTACGATGTCTAAAAGAAGTATATATTTGGCTTTTAAATCCAAACCCGACACTCGAAACTTCATTTGAGGAAACATTTGCCTGCAAGGTAAAACATCGGTTTTGATAACGGGAGTCGAGATTTTTGACTTATTTGTGCGTGTTGTGTTATTATCTTATTATTCGTTTATTGTTGAGTTTTCAAAAGGTATTTTAAAGAGTGGCAATATAATCCTAAGCTAACAAAAACGACGGAAGGTGTTCGGGCGCCGGATGGGTATAATTGACTTAATGCCAGATACTAGGCAGGTTTACCCCCTGCTGTTTAGCGACTGACGGGCGCCACTGGCAACTACACTAAACAAACACCAAACATAATAGCCTTACCTGCAGTCATGTGCTAGTTATACATTTTAGCACGCTGAGACTCCTAAATGATTTATTGTTTTTAACCCACTTCAGCCGCTCTTGATCTTATTTTATTACCGAATATAAAAACTCTTCTCCAGAGAGTGTTTGACTTTATATTTATACATAGGTAAGGCGCACAAAATATTTTTGTCCAAGTTCCTTCCTCGTCTAATTTATCCTATTTTTTTTCGGCTCGAACTTATGCAAAATTTAAATTATGCGCATGAATTAATAAGCGAGCCAAATAAAGGCGGAGAGTATCCATACACGCTTTTATTTGCTCCAAATCAGAGCCGTACTAAGGACAACTTTTATTATTATTAATCACAAATTTATACACGGCGAGTTCACACCGATGAGCCAATATCAAAAAGTTACATCGCGCCCTCATTTATAAATTTTACACATAACCTCACTTTATTATTTTTAGCAATAGTCTCTACTTTTCGCCGGATTTGGCTTCACCTGCTAATTTAGAGCAAAAAAGTATTACGTTCACATAGGCTTAAAGTTAACAATTTGGGAGATATCCTACAATTTTGAAAAAAAAATGCCATTTTAAATTTTAATTATTGTTGTCTCGTTGAAAAATTCATATCTTTCCTATTTTTAACTTTAAGCAAAAGTCCTTTCTACACTTTATAGTTAGAGGCTTCGAGCACATAATACAATTCGTGCTTTTTTAAAATCGTATACTGGGTGTTCACAATCTTGTACTACTTTTTTCTATCGTTACCGGTTGGTAAATCCGGATTTTTAGACGTCACACGCCACTTAAAAAAATATCATCAGATGCAGAATTTAATTACCTTTCGATTGAGTACAAAGTACCCTATAGCTAAAGTTAGCAGTTTTTAAGTTATTGGAGTGCTTAGCGCAGTCGAGAAAAAGAAAAAATCAAAAAATTCAGTTACTTCCTTTTTGCTTCGTTTATTTACTTTTAATGAGACAAAAAAAGGCAAACATGGAGATTTTAGTAAGAAAAAAATTAATTGCGGCGAATTAAAAATTAAATTACCAATTAGAAGTGAAAATTGCTCACATTTATGATTATTCTGCGGTGTAAAGAGTTTTAATTACCTACTTTAGAGGTAAGGTCTGATTAAAGTAATGCGATACTGACTTAAGCAAATAACGCACGAATTTTTTACTGAATAATTTTCACTGCTTGGTAGTAAAGATAAGTAATTAAATTATTTATTCCGCTTTATGCAATTAAGATTTATATTGGCAAGTAATTAAAGATGATTCTTTAATGCTCACACTCGAAAGACAGTTCATTCTTTTTCTACTGTAGAATATCTCAAAAACTGTCAACTTTACGTCTAAGTGACTTCGATTATTTTTTACCCAAAATTAACAAATCTACCCATTAGGTAATAAAAAGTTTTGTATATCGTTTAAAATAATAAAGTGAGGTTAGGTAACGCTTTTAAAGTACACCCGGTGTAGTAAAAAAATTTTTTTGCAACGTAGGCCATTTTGAGGCACGACAGTTTTATCGGAGACATTTTCGTACATTTCCTACAGAACTCGCCCCACACGGATCCAAACTCACCCCGAATGTAAATACTAAATACGTTGACAACGAAACGCCAAATTATACAGGTAGTTAATTCGATACAGTCGAAAGGCAGGTAAACATTTCAACGTTATGTCTACGAAGTAAAAAAAAATTATTAATAGTCTTTTAAAAGAACTCGCTTCATTTCTTTATATTACCGAATGATAAATATTTTTTTAATCGAGGAAATTTTAAACAATTTTAATTGTTGCTTATACATGTTAATAACAAGCAATAAATAAAGATATTATGATGGTCGGAGATACTTTTATTACAAACTGTATATTGAAAACATCCGCCATTGAATAACGACAGCTGGGCGATTATTTAGAGTAAACATCCCCCTAATAATCACGATGATAAATACCTATAATAATAGAACCCTGTATTAAATTTTTTGTCTGTCGTCGTCGTTTCCATCTTTTTTGGTAAATAATTTTGGAGAAAATTACAAAACTACCCCCTTAAAATAATACATTGAGGCTAAATAGGGGTTAGTTTAACGTTTAACCAAACTATTTTCGCCTTTTCCAAGAGGCCATGTTTAATTCGTTTGAAAATAAGGGCGTGATTGCAACATGAAACGTGTTTTTGGTACGATAAATACCAACCAAACATACAGTATAATGCAAATTGCGTATTTCTATAGTCCGGTGGTGTTTAAAATACTCGAGAACCACCACTTGCAAACTTCAAGAAACCTTTTCTGTTAACGAAGAAAGTTAAAATTGCATTTTGAGTAAAAGTATTCAAAATAGTCGGTCTCGGTGGGCGTTGAAAAACACTCAAATAAAAAATAAAATCGTGAGTGAAATTAATGTGAACACTACTGTGAATGGCCCTAGTGTGCCGAACCAGTAAAGGCAGAAAAGAAAAAAAAAAAAAAAAAAAAAACACTCAGATTAACGTTATGTCTCTTTGATAGCGCGCACACCCGGTAATACATTAGGTCGTACAAATCGACTGTGCTGCATCACTGTTATTTTTACGAGAGTAAAGCCTAATTTGAGTGTTTATAAATTAAAAAAAAATCCGAACATAGTTTTTACCGTATTTTTTTTAAGGAGGCGAGGGGGGGACACTTTACGTGAAAATCATAAATTATTTATGTTAATTATACTCGATGGGAAGCTTTCACAAATTTACTACAGCTATAATTTTATAATTTTTTATAAAAAACGAGTGTACGAGTTGTGTAAAGTTTTAAAACATAAAATTCATAAAGTTGTTCTCGGACAAATTCAATACAATTATCTTAATTGCCAAAGTTGCTCTTTGTTGAGAAACATTTTAACACAAAATATGTATTTCGCATATATGCGAATAAGTAAATTTTAGTAAATTGCCCAATAAGATATCAAAACACCCTATATTTCCTCATTTTATGCCCTAATTTCAATAGAGGCTTAACTTGCCCTACGAAGCACTACATCCACAAGTGCTTAACCCGGATGAACCGGGCAGTCGTTGGTTATAAATTAGCTCTTAGTGAACTTTGCACAAAATTAAATCATTCTGTTGACTATTAAAACCTTAAAATCCCCAAAAATAAGATCTGATCTCGAAAACACACAATATTTGAGTTTGAGAAGTCGCTCAAAGGCCTAATAACGCGAGGTAGTGTTTAAAATAAGGTAGTACCTACTCTACTAACACATGAAAGTTGGAATCACATACTAGAGCAATACGCGCAGTTTTCGTGTCGAAATAGAAGAGCACGTCTTTAAATGGGCTTAAAATGCGTCAAAAGGTCATATAAAGGCTATAAAAGGCGCTACAGGTTTCATTTAACATTCATTTGCGCAAGGAAGTCCGTGTATAGAATGTAGAAGGCTTTCAGATTGGGGTGAGGGCGAGAGAGACTTTAAAAGCCCCTCAAGGTAAGAAAAGGCTTTAAACAAAGATTAAGCCAAAAAAGGCTTGAATAAGTACTCGAGGAAGTTTAAGATGACTTTAAAGGACGCCAATGCTGGCCTTACAAGGTATTATAAGCAATACGGATAGTTTTAGGGCCTCAATTGAAATAATCGTTCTTAAATGAGGTTAAAGCGCCAAAAATGGCTTATAAAGGCTACAAAAGACGCTACAGGCTTTATTAAACGTTTATTTGCGCAAGAGAGTTCAAATAAACAGAGTTGGGTGAGGCTTAGAGAGTCCTTAAAAGCACCCCAAGGAAAGAAAAGGGTGGTAACGTCTACTCCGTAGCATTTAAACTAAGATTAAGCCAAAAAAGGCTTTAATAAGCACTCTAGAAAGCCCAATATGACTTTAAAGGACGCCTATGCTGAATTTAAGAAAATTAGGTTTAGTTTTAGGGTTTAAATAGAAGCAAACATTCTTAAATATGTTTAAAACGCGAAAGCGGGGCTTATAAAGGCTATAAAAGGCGCTACAGGTCTCAATGAACGTTCAATTAAGCACCAAAGTCCGTATAAAGAATTTTACAGGCTTTTAGAATGACGTGAAGCCTAGAGAGAGGCTTTAAAAGCCCCTCAAGGCTCAAGGTAACAAAACGACTTGTAATGCCTTCTCCATAGTTTTTAAACTAAAATTTAGGCTTTAATAAGTACTGTAGGAAGTCAAAAATGACTTTAAGTGTAGCCAGAAAAACTTTAAATTCCTCTCAAGGTTACAAAAAACTTCTAACGCTAACTTCGTGGTATTTAAACTAAGATTAAGATTACTAGATGAAGCGCGAATGCTGGATTTACGAGGTATTACAAGCAATACGCAAAGTTTAGGGTCTAAATAGAAGGATACGTCTTTAAATAGGCTTAAAATGCGATAAAGGGACTTATAAAGGCTACAAGAAACGCTACAGGTTTTATTCAATTGCGCAAGAAAATTCGTATAAAGAATTTTGTAAGCTTTAAGAGCAAAGTGAGGCCTAGAGAGACTTTAAAAGTCCCCCCAAGGTAAAAAAGGCTATTGCGTAGTTTTTAAACTAAGATTAAACCAAACAAGGCTTTAATAAGCATCACTGTACGAAGCCCAAAATGACTTCAAAAGTGAACATGAAGAAATAAATGGCTTTATCCGGGGTTTTGCTTTTAAAAAGAGAGAAGGGGTCTTTTGAAACGCGTGAGGGTAGGTAAAGCTCATAATATTAAAAATGTGATGGGTTTATAAAACAAAACGAGGCTTTAAAGTGCGTATACGCAGCTTGTAAAAGCCTATACAGATGTTGTTAGAGCTTAAACCGGCTTTCAAAGACTTAAGTGGCCTGCATGAGCATAAAAGGCCAGTTGAGGCCTTAAAAAAGCTTTAAAAGACGTCACGTAGGTGCCAAGCTTTAGGAACTAGACTAGCTCAAAAAATAGGGCTTAGAAAAGCGCGTGAAGGAGGGAAATCACTGAAAAAAGTTTCCTGAATGGCGTGGAAAACTTGTGCGTAAAGATTATGAAGCGTCGAGGCAAAAATACGTAAAAAGAAGTGTTACATTATCGCAAATAGAAGTGGGTATTTGGGGTGTGATATTTGTGATAAATATCTAGTCGATGGTTAAGTAACTAACACAACACTTAAAATCTAACTTGACATTTGACATAATTGCGTAACCTTTCTAACCTCAGACATGTTTTCTTATCGAAACACAAGGATGGCTCCTCATAATAAACCATAATTTTATGACACATAAAAATTGTCTTCTTTAATAAATTAGTTTTTCGAAAGATAATTTACAATGTTTGTTGGTGTTAAAAGTTTATCAATAGGACAGGAAATCGTTTATAATTATCTATTGGTGACATAAGTTTTAAATTTTTGTAAGAAAAAAAATTTATAAGTTTAATTATTGTGTCTGTTTTGGTCGATAAAAAAAATTGTTGTAATTTATTGGTGTTGTTTTGTAAATTGTGACGAAACTCACATATAAGACTTTATGGTCTGATAAAATAATCACTCTCCTTTTTTCTTCATAAATTTTCTATCGAATTTATCACTGTCGGCTAATTTGTGATTATTGGAATAATGTAGCAATTAAAAGATGTTAATTAAGTGTACCATAACTAAAGATTTTTATTCTCACAATTATTAAAATTTTTAATTGAGTTAATAGCCAACGAGGGGCCTCCGGGGGTCTTTCTATTCATAATAGAAGTTTATTTTATAATTTTTAAGAACGGTTTGGAATTTTTGACCAAAATATGGGGCCCAATCTAATTTTTAAAATTAAAAAAAAAATTGTAAAAAATTAATGGGGGCGCCTACAACGGTTCCACGTTTCATAAAAAATTTTTCGTAATTAAATAAAAATAAAATAATATATAAAGAAGGTCCTCCCACCTTGCACTATTCGTAAAATATTTTTTAATAATTTTAATTAATTTTTTTGTAAGACGCGGCAGCCATTTTAATCCCCCAATTTTCAAAAAAATTTAATTTGAGGTACATTTGTATCGATTTTTGGCGACTGGCGACACACATCTCTAATTGTGGCAATTTGAAAAAAGGTATGCATGGGAAAGAATTTTCTCACTTTGTTATAAAATTGCCCGGAGGTATTAAAAAAATAATTTTTTATATTAACTATGTACTGATTGTTAGGTAGTTTTCTCACCTACTTAACCTATGATTAAGTCTTCATTCCTCGGACACTATTATTACTACGGTATACATAATAAAAATAAAACAAACAACGCAAGTTTGCCTTTTCTTATAGGTATTTGAGTGGCCACACACGCACGGTCACGCTATATGTGAATTAGTTTTTGGGCACCTTTTACAAAATTGAATATTTTTCCTCGTGATGTATAGGTAGTTATAATAAATTATTTCGTACATTTACTTAGTGCAAATTTGATTAATGCACCATATACCACTAACGAAAAAGAAATAAAAGACATATTTATAAGAATAATGAAAAAAAACAACAACATAACATTGAATATTTAACGTGGCGCTTTTGTGTTCTCTCATTTTTTCATATTTGCATTCTTAATGGAATATCGATAAATTGGACATTATCCAATATGAGATTACGTGTGTAATTACTAAAAAAAAAGTTAAACATTCATTTTTGACTCACTGAAAGTTTAATTTTTATTCAATTTTTCATTTTCTCGAAAAAAGTTTTCACTTTTTTTCGGCCGTGTTTATAAGTGGGCGAATTATTGTAAACGAAAGTTTGAGTTTACGAGATTGCTCATTGTTAATTATTATTATTACTAACAAAAAAAAATGGTTTTTGTAGCCACGCCCCCTCGAAACAATTAGGTATCGCACTGCAGAAATTGATACTAAAATTTTGAATAATTTTTAGAAAACGCTCGAGAGTAACGCAAATAAAACTAGTTACTCTACAAGAGAAAATAAAGATAATAGAACAAAAAAGAAATGATGCATAGAAAACAATTGAAACTTTTAAAAATCGGGGGTCGAGTGTTCTTAGTTTTCAATTTGTCGGTTATTATTAAAAATTTATTTATTTTGGGTATACTGGGTGGCAAACAAACAGTTTGCTCCCCGAACCCTGTAACAAGTGACATGCTCAGCTCGCTGTTTCAACGTATCGCGATGATAAGTGACAGACTTGAATTGGGGAAACATCACCAGGTCCGGACGCCGGAAAGTTCGCCTCCTTCTCTAATCGACGGCGCCGATCATTAAAGATTAGTTTTCGGTATACCGGTGGATCGCCGGCCTGACAACTCGCGAGATTAAGCAATCAAGTGCCTCTCAATGAAGCCCAGTGCCATGCCCTGGTCTCCTCATTGACCGAGAAACTCGGACGACTCGCTGAGCGTTTTTCCGTCCAGTGATTAGTGATTAGGGTTGGCAATGATGTTGAGCAACAATTTATCTGCGGAGGGATTGGGGGTTACTTTACGCGGAATATTAGTTGACGGTTTTATTCATTTATAAAATTTGAATACGGGAAGTTTCATCAGGCCCGAACGTCGGAAAGATCGACAGATTGACGGCTCCTTCTCTATCGGCGGAGCGTATCATTAAAAATGAGGTTTCGGCATATCAGTGACTTGCCGGCCTGGCGACTCGTGAAATTAAGCAATCAATGGTCTCTCAAAGAATTAGAGTGCCGTGTTCTGGTCTCCTCATTGACTGAGAAACTTGGGCGACTCGCTGAGCTTATTTCCTGCCAGCGATTAGGGGTGGCAATGAGATTGAGTAACAATTTATCTGCGGAGGAATTGGGGGTTACTTTACGCGGAATATTAGTCTCGACGGTTTCATTCATTTATAAAATTTGAATACGCCAGAAAGATCGACAGATCGAGAGCTCTTTCTCTACCGACAGAGCGGATCATTAAAAATTAGTTTTCGGCATATCAGTGGCTCGCCGGCCTGACGACCAGTGAAATTAAGCAATCAAAGGCTTCTCATGGAATTAGAGGTGCCCTGGTCTCCTCATTGGTCGAGAAACTTCTTCCCGCCAACGATTAGGGTTGGCAATGAGTTTGACGTTTAAATAATTGTTTTTGAAAGGGCAAGCAGTTGCTAGTAGAGTGACATTGAGCAATAATTTATCTTCGAATAAGAGATTGACAGACTGAGGGCTGTTTCTATATCTGAAATCAGTGGCTCGCCGGCCTGAAAACTCGTGAGATAAAGCAATAAAGGTCCTCTGAAAGAACTACAGAGTGTCCTATCTCGATCTCCTCATTGGCCGAGAAAATGAGGCGACTCGCTGGACCATCTTCCTGCCAGCGATTAGGGTTTGCAATGAGGTAGACGTTTAAATAATTATTTTTCAAAAGGGCAAGCGACTGCTAGTAAAATGAGATTTAGCAGCAATTTATCTGCGGAGGGATTGGGGGCTATTTTCCTCTAAATGTTAGTCGACGATTTCATTCATTTAGAACTTAAACACGGAAAGCATCACCAGGTTCGGACGCCAGAAAGATCGACAGACTGGGGGCTCTTTCTCTATTGGTGGCGCGGATCGTTCAAACCAGTGACCAAACCTCTTAAGCAATTAAGAGCATCTGAAGGACTTAGATTGCCTTGTCCTGGTCTCCTTATTGGCCGAGAAACTCGGGCGACTCGCCGAGCCTTCTTCCTACCAGCGATTACACCTGACAATGCGCTCAACGTTTAAATAATAATTTTTGAAATAAAAAGCGAGTGCTAATATAGTGAGATTGAGCAACAATTTATCTGCGTATACTGGGGCTTACTTCTTTGCAAAACGCAACCTAACCTAACATAACCTAAAACTACGAAAGTAAAACAACCTCGATTTCAATTGTTTTGCTCTTTTATTTGGTTGCTGTTGACCGTATCTTTCTTAGTTTAAAGCCAGTTAGTTTAGGAGTGTCCAAAAGTACACATGGCGGCGTACTTTTGCTTTAGTTGTTTGTAAACTATTTTTACTTTTACCATTTAAATATTTGTGAAAAATAATATTTATATTTAAACTTATTTTTAGTACTAAATTATTAAATAAGGAAGTGACCCCTGTAACTCGGCATTGTTGAAATGAGACGGTCAATGTTATTTCTCAAACTCTGAAGTTCAATAAGCCTCCTTATAAAAATAGGTGGGGGGCAAGCGTTTCCATTTCAAACTGAACCGAATACGGCTCTGATTCGATTATTGCGTAGGTGTTTTACAAAATACTTTTTTATTATTTACATCTTTAATATAATCGAGTAACTTCTTTATACCTTTTTTTTGCAAAGTAGTATAAGGTTCGTTTAAATTCTTCAAAAGAGAGCGAAAATTTAATATACCTATACCTATAGAAATACTTGAAGAGAAATACATTTTTTAAGAATTCAATATAAAAATTTTTGCCGACAGTTTTTTGTATATTAAAAAATCATTTCGTTTTGTCTTTATTTACAATTTACAAATGTCGTAAATATTTTTTTGTTCGGCCCTATAGCGATTCAAAGAATTCACAGCAAAGAAAAGGGGCGGATTGTGATTGGACTAAACCGAAATTTAGAGACGGACGCACTTGATAGGAGTGCCCATTTCGAAATCTGCACTCCAAGTCGACTGTTTAATCGATATCTCGTAGTTTCGTTCTCGTGCCGTGTCCCGTATATGATAACTTTAAGAAGCCTTAAAATGGTTATGCCCTCGACACAAATTTAAAAAGATTATTTTAGCACAATCCTAACTTCCTGGGGCAATTAGTCGCTCTTGATTATTACGATAATTTATTAACTGTAAAGTCCGACAGCTGTCATTTTTTAAGGTTGTGCGTAAAAAATAATAATTTGAGGTTATGAGAGAGCCTCTGGATGGCACTTGGTTAATTTCAAACTAATTTTGGGCAAGACAAGGCCTTGTAAATTATGCCTGGTCCGAAACAAAGCGTGCGTATTTATGTACGAAGAGAGGAGAGGTTATTAAATGATCACAACACCTTATTAGCATCGAGATAAATCTACAAATCGAAGGCAGAGATGACTTGATTTCGAGGAGAAAGGATGCACACTCTGAAAAGTTAAAATTATAGGTTTAGATCGTGATTCATAATTTTCTTTACATGGATTCATAAATGATCTCACCTTCTTTTCTATATTGGAATGAGTTAGTAACGACGTTGTTAACTAACGAGAATATCATAATAATCACAGTGTAAAGGCAGACCAATTTTTAAAGTATAGTAATTTTAGACCACCTACACGATATTTATTTACAATAATTTATTTGGTCTTCTGTACCTACCACAATGAAAATATGATAAGTACTAAATTATACCTTATAGAGTCGTGTCGTAGAGGTGTAGTAGACCTAACGAATTTTTAACCCGTTGTTTTAACCTTAAAACAAAAGCTCGCTTTGGATGGAATAATGCAAGGAGAGTGGTGGCCCTTAAACAAACGTGTTATTAAATACCAAAATTTATTTTTTGTTATAACCGAAATTTATAATATTTCCGAGCAAGGTAAATACGAAAATTTTGTAATCAAGATTACGTGTGGTCTTTATAGACAGGTGGTATTAGATGCAATAACATGTTATTATTTATAGATATTTGTCTATGGGAAGCAATAAATCAGCTGCTAATAACTTCGAATTGGGTTATATTAAGGCTTATGCCATTAATGAAAAGCCTCGTATCCTCGTAATAATAATAAAGTGCGTCTTGCAAGCGATGCTTGTGTGTGGTTGGTAGGACGAACTAATTTAATATTTTATTCCTTTCGTGATACTTCTTCTTAGAGGGGGTGTTCGATTAGGTGTCGAATTAAATCGATATTCGCATTTTTTTATTTTTTTTTCCTAAGGAAAAAGTAATAGTAAAGCAAGTACTTGCAATGGATATAATTAATGCATGTACAACATAGCCGTTTCCCTATGTTTGACAAGAAAAAAGATCAATAACACGACAGCTGTCTATTTTACGTGTGTTCTACAAAAATTCTAACAAGTTTTAATTCCTTGTAACATTTCACACACGTTTTGTTAATAATTTATCGGACGAAAAGTCGATTTTGCGTCTAGGAGCGTTTTGGAATAGGAAAAGCTCGAAAACTTGGAAAATTTATACCAAAAAAAGCCCTTTCAAGTTCAAGCTCGCTTGAAGACACTTTTCACACAGTTTCCAACTCCATTGTGGTTTCAAGTTTGGCCAAAGCTCTCTTAGAGAGTTTTTTTAATTTTCGGGGAATTCCCCACAACTATTGGAGGCGCATCTTTGACAAAATGAATCTGAGGACTAACGTAAGCTAACGCCATCCTTGTAACATATCACACGCGTTTTGTTAATAACTTATCGGACGAAAAGTCGATTTTGCGTCTAGGAGCGTTTTGGAATAGGAAAAGCACGAAAACTTGGAAAATTTATACCAAAAAAAGCCCTTTCAAGTTGAAGCTCGCTTGAAGACACTTTTCACACAGTTTACAACTCCATTGTGGTTTCAAGTTTGGCCAAAGCTCTCTTAGAGAGTTTTTTTAATTTTCGGGGAATTCCCCACAACTATTGGAGGCGCATCTTTGACAAAATGAATCTGAGGACTAACGTAAGCTAACGCCATCCTTGTAACATATCACACGCGTTTTGAATAACTTATCGGACGAAAAGTCGATTTTGCGTCTAGGAGCGTTTTGGAATAGGAAAAACCCGAAAACTTGGAAAATTTATACCAAAAAAAGCCTTTTCAAGTTCAAACGTGCTTGAAGACACTTTTTACACAGTTTACAACTCCATTGTAGTTCCTAGTTTTGGCTCTCTCAGAGTTTTTTAATTTTCGGGGAACCCCCCACAACTATTGGAGGCGAACTTTATGTTCGCATCTTTGACAAAATGAATCTGAGGACTAACGTAAGTTAACGCTATCGTTGTAACATTTCACACACGTTTTGTTAATAATTTATCTGACGAAAAGTCGATTTTGCGTCTAGAAGCGTTTTGGAATGGAAAAAGCTCAAAAATTTGGAAAATTTACACCAAAAAGTATAAAAGTATAAGTTTAAGCACGCTTGAGGCCGCTTTTCACACAGATCGCAACATCAAAAGCGCTTGCAAGTTTGCCCAAAGCTCTCCCAGGCACTTTTCAAATTTTCGGGGAATTCCCCACAACTATTGGAGGTGAAGTTTAATATCTTTGACTAAACTTCAAATTTCTTCGTTCGAATTTATTAGGACTAACGTAGGTTAACGTAATCCTTGTAACATTTTACTCACGCTTTGTTAATAATTCATTGTGCGAAAAGTCGATTTTGCGTCTTGGACCGTTTTGGAGAGGGAAAAGCTCGAAAATTGAAAAATTTACACAAAAAAAAGTCAGTCAAGTTTAAGCGCGCTTGAGGACGCTTTTTACACAGCTCACAATACCAAGTGTGCTTCCAAGTTCGCCAACAGCTCTCCCAGGAGCTTTTCTAATTTTGGAGGAATTTCCTACAACTATTGGAGGCGAACTTTTATGCTTTTCATCTTTGATATAAATTCGAACTTCTTCGTTCTGCATGAAGAGAGCTTACGTATTAGGCTACCGCCATGCTTGTAACATTTCACATACATTTTGCTAATAATTCATCGTGCGAAAAGTCTATTTTGCGTCTTGGACCGTTTTGGAGAGGGAAAAGCTCGAAAATTGAAAAAATTACACCAAAAAAGCCTATTCTAGTGCAAGCGCGCTTGAGGACGCTTTTCACACAGATCACAACACCAAGTGCGCTTCCAAGTTCGCCCAAAGCTCTTCCAGAGGCTTTACTAATTTTTGGGGAATCCCCCACAACTAATGGAGTTTTCAAACAACTTTTAAATAAATTTGATTTCGAAATTTTACGTCGTATTGTTTGTTCCGTTCTGCACTTGTGTCTATAGTGACTACTCGGCGCATTAAACGTTTTTACAACCCCCTTTTTGGGCAGGTGGCGTGATTCTTTTAAGTTTCTAAGGACTTACTCGCATTGTCTGACGAGTGGCAAGTTTTACGCGAGTGTAAGAGGCCTAAAACTTCACCGTGAGAAAGTTTGCAACATCCCCATTTAGAAGAACTAGACACTAGTCCAATTAAGTTTGCTGATTTTCTATTGTTTCGCGAGATAATAAAAAAGCAGTACCTATAGTCTTGAACCGGCATTAAACTCGTAGAAGCTCGCTCATTTAATGCACCTCTTCGTCACAAGCCACAACAGCCTTTCTTAATTTTGAAACACGTATGTTTTCAAAAATTTGCCGAAAATTCCTAAACTTTAGGATTTTTTGGATATAAATTCGAATTTCTTCGTTTTTTTTGATAAAATTAGAGGCACGATGCATGCTTTCTGCTCAGAAAGCATCAGAAACGAACTGACAAAACTAAGTAAGCGTCAAACCGTTTAAGCATCAACGTCTGCTTTGGTGAGACTGTTTGTCGCGGTCAGTAAAGCCGTATCGTCCGTAAGGGTCTTTACGCCCCATAGCTATCAATCAAAGCGCCTCTTCCAAGCCCTGAGCCTTGAGCCTTACGTGTGTTTCTAAAAGAAATTTTGTGGGAAACCCCTTTTTAACATTTTCAAAATTTTCTTTTGAATAGCAAAGAGTGTTTGTTTAGCTCGATGATATATTCTGATCTAAATTCTATACAATTTGCATGAATTTGAATGTATTGTTTCAGCCTTAAGACATTTATGTATTACATTTTCTTCAATTTTCGCGCTCTATGTATCTAAACCACAAATTTATAAGCTTTCGATCAATATTCCTTAGTTTGGACACATTTACATACCTTTACGCTCTATATTTTCTTACAAGTTACCGCATTTTTATACCTTTTACTCATTTTTGTTTCGTTTATATTTTTTCGAAAGGCTCTAGACTCAAAATGAGACGTCTGAAGGCAAAGGAATGCTCAAAGTTGCAACTTTAACAACACGGACCAATTGTACAATTGTCTAAAATGTTCATAGCAGCGCCAAACCTGGAGATAATAGGGTAAAACTATATTGCCCAGCTACTTAGGAGCTCTTAGATAGTATTAAAAAGGCCTCTAGTACAAGTGTCTTACAGTCGCTTGAATGGGATTTTGAATTTGAATTTTGGTCTCTCATTTCGTAGCTTGCACCACGTATCCACTTGGCTCTCCGCTCCGCACTTAATGGACAGTTCTTAACAAGAAAGTTTAATAGGAGGGCATTAATAAAAATTAAAATATTTAAACAATTACACTCTAAAGCTTTTAAAAGCGAATTATACAATTTTACGTGACTTCCTTCCTCTCGATGTCTCGATGCAGTTTATTTCTTTGGGTGCAATTTTTAATTTACAATCGCACATTCGAATTCCATCCGAAAGGATAAAAATTTTTATTTAAAATATAAATCGCTATAATATCTACTGCTCGTTATGTGTGTATAAATTATTCATCAATAAAAAATCACACGTAGATGTTAGCGTAGGCTAAAAGAGTAAAATTTTTGCTTTAATAAATCACACTCCATATAGATGGGTTTCGCCACCAACATGGTATTTACAAACACATATATTAGACTATATAGAAAAGCAGGTATCACTATCACGTTATAATCAGAAGGATAATGGGAGGCTATGACAGGACGTAGCCTAGAGGTATGCACTGTTAATTCTAGGGTAAGCTGCTACGAGGCGCCTAAAGAAGACGTAACTACGGAACCAAGTCTCATTCCCCGTAGCACGCGATACCATACACTGACCCGAATCTTTTTTTTTCGTCTAAAAATGTTTCGGGTAATTAATTATTTTAAGAAGCTGTTGATTAATAAGACTAGTGCGTGGGTTAAACTATTTTTTTAGCGAAAACATTTACGTTCGCGAGCTCGAGGATTAAGTAATCGAAGAATTTGTTACAATTAAACCCAAGAGAACGGGTTTAATGCAAATTTTTGTGGGTACAAACGGCTGGCTATACGAGGTGCGCTCGAATAGTACCAGCTCTCGTTTGTATCTTTTGAGAGCACACCTCGTAAATACTTAAGTGAGGTTAAGTTATATAATGCGAGATTAACCACCCACATATCGATTATTTGTTAGAAACGGAGCCTAAAATAGCCCCAATTAAATTTAGCAGTTATTTTTCTATCTTAATTTTCTTTATAAAGTGCACGACACCCACGCGAATGATTTCGAGATGTTAACCAATGCGAGCCCCCCCAAATAGTCCAACTGGTGCTCTCAGAGGCATCACCTTTTACGAAATAACGAAATATTATTAGTTATTAGTTATTAGGGATTAGGATTAGGGAAAATAAATGTCTTTTCGATAACACACAAGTCTGGCAGACAAATATTTATCTATAACTCTCAAGACACATTTTGATTAACAGTTATGTTTAACTCAAACTCATCATGTACAGGATGTAATTTGTAACTTTTAAACTATAAGTGATAAATGTATAATATATATAAATACACACACAATGTTTAATAATGATTAGTAATTATGTAAATTAAATGTAAAATAGATGAGCACATAGTTAAAGCAATGTCGTCTCTCACTCGAAAACTTTTCGATTAAAAATTAAACTTTTTAAGCACTTAACAACACCTTCTAAGTATCAAAATTGTTTGTTAATTATAATATTTTTTTTCCAAAATTTTTAAATTATAGTTATTATATGCTTTTTTTAACATTTAGCCAATTTCGCGTTCGCTTCCTCATGTGTGATAAATTTTAAGTAATTTATTCGTACCTAGCAAAAAATTTTTACCTCTCACAATTCATCTCGGGCCATTAAAATATTTTTTTAAGTGTGAACAGGGCTTTTATATATTTTTAATTTGATAATAAAAAAATAATGGAGGTCATTTGTTACGTTCACCTAAATAATAATGTAATTTGGTTTTAAATTTTGCCACAAAAATTTATTAAAAGACCTCAGGTATAACCTAACCTAACAAAAACGTCTTCTCAATTGAAATGCGACTTTTTTCGTTTCAGGGCGATTTGAAGACAACCCAAAGCGATATTGAAATTTTTTTAGTTTTCAAAAATGTACTCTAACTACGGACCCCCCCCCCCCCCCCCCGCCCTGCACTTGAGCAATTATATAGGTATTATAGTTTATAATTTATTGGAGTGGCTGAGGACTGAGGTGTAAGATTTATTTCTTAATCTGAAAGGGCGGTTTCAGTCTGACATAGTGAAGGCCTTGTAAATATGTGGATGCTAGTCTTCTATTAAAGTAAATGATACAGTAATCACTATAAATTTAATCCATTTTAACATTTGAGTGTCTATTACATTTCTTATATTCAGATTAGATCAGAAAACTGTCGGTTTTCTTCAATAAGAGTTCTGTGGTTATTTAAAAGAATTGTGAAATTGTGGTATTTTTTTAAATTACTTAATGCTTTGAAAAGCATTATAGAGGCCGTTTACAAAATAAGCCTACCCCTAAGTATCTAATAAAAATTTTTTGGTCAGATTGGATCAGAAAAACTTCAATTTTCTTCAATAAGGGCTTCATTGTTATTTTAAACGATTGTTGGTCGCTAAATAAATTATTTTTGAGATCTGTAATGCATTAAAAAGCACAATAGAAGCCTTTTTCAACATAAAACTACCCCTAAGTATCAAATAAAAATGTTCTGACCAGATTGGATCAAAAAAACTTCAATTTTCTTTAATAAGAGCTTTGTCGCTATTTTAAACGATTGTTGGTCCCTAAATATTTTATTTTTGAGATATTTAACTCATTAAAAAACTATAAAAGCCTTTTTTGTAACAATACTACCCCGTAAGCGTCTAATAAAAATTTTCTACCCACATTAGATCAGTAAAACTTCAATTTTCTTTTATAAGAGCTTCGTCGTTATTTTAAACGATTGTTGGTCCCTAAATATTTTATTTTTGAGATATTTAATGCATTAAAAAACTATAAAAGCCCTTTTTGTAACAATACTACCCCTAAGCGTCTAATTCAAATTTTCTACCCACATCAGTAGAACTTAAATTTTCTTTTATAAGAGGTTTCTTATTATTTTTTAACGATATATTTAAACGATTCTTGATCGCTAAAGAAAATATTTTTGAGATATTTAATTCATCCAATTGCACCATAGAAGCCCTTTTTAAAACAAAACTGCCCCCCAAGTATCTAATAAAAATTTTCTGCCCAGATTGGATCAAAAAAACTTCAATTTTCTTTAATATGAGCTTCGTCTTTATTTTAAACGATTGTTGGTCTCTAAATATTTTATTTTGGAGATATTTAATGTATTATAAAGCACCATAAAAGCTCTTTTTAAAACATAACTACCCCTAAGTGCCAAATAAAAACTTTCTACCCACATTGGATCAGAAAAACTTCAATTTTCTTCTATAAGAGGTTTTTTGTTATTTTAAACGATTCTTGACCGCTAAATAAATTATTTTTGAGATATTTAATGCATTAAAAAGCACCATAGAAGTCCCTTATAGAATAAAACTACCCCTAAGTGTATAATAAAAATTTTCTACCCACATTGGATCACAAAAACTTCAATTTTCTTCAAGAAGAGCTTCGTTGTGGGTTTAAAGGATTGTTGGTCTCTGAATAGTTTATTTTTGAGATATTTAATACATTTGGCAGCACCATAGAGGCCCTTTTTAATACAAAACTACCCCTAAGTGTCTAATAAAAATGTTCTATCCACATTGGATCAGAAAAACTTCAATTTTCTTCTATAAGAGGTTTTTTGTTATTTTAAACGATTCTTGACCGCTAAATAAATTATTTTTAGATATTAAATGCATTAAACAGCACCATAAAAGCCCCTTATATATTAAATTTATCCCTAAGTGTTGAATAAAAATTGTCTACCCACATTAGACCAGAAAAACTTCAATTTTCTTCAATAAGAGCTTTGTTGTGGGTTTAAACGATTGTTAGTCTCTGAATAATTTATTTTTGAGATACTTAATGCATTTGACAGCACCATAGAGGCCATTTTTAAAACAAAACTACCCCTAAGTGTCTAATAAAAATTTTGTACCCACATTAGATCAGAAAAACTTCAATTTTCTTCTATAAGAGGTTTTTTGTTATTTTAAACGATTCTTGACCGCTAAATAAATTAATTTTAGATATTAAATGCATTAAACAGCACCATAAAAGCCCCTTATATATTAAATTTATCCCTAAGTGTTGAATAAAAATTGTCTACCCACATTAGACCAGAAAAACTTCAATTTTCTTCAATAAGAGCTTTGTTGTGGGTTTAAACGATTGTTAGTCTCTGAATAATTTATTTTTGAGATACTTAATGCATTTGACAGCACCATAGAGGCCATTTTTAAAACAAAACTACCCCTAAGTGTCTAATAAAAATTTTGTACCCACATTAGATCAGAAAAACTTCAATTTTCTTCTATAAGAGATTTCTTGATATTTTTAACAATTCTTGATCGCTAAATAAATTATTTTTGAGATATTAAATGCATTAAAAAGCACCATAAAAGTCCCTTATAAAATAAAACTACCCCTAAGTGTCTAATAAAAATTTTCTACCCACATTGGACCAGAAAAACGTCACTTTTCTTCAATGAGAGCTTCGTTATCATTTTTAACGATTGTTGTGGTCTTAGTCATTTAAAGACTTTTTTGGAGAGTATTTAATGCATTAAAAAGCACCATAAAAGCCATTTTTAAATTAAAACTGCCCCTAAGTAGTAAATAATTTTTTTCGACCAGATTGTTTTAACTGAAAATCGTAACTTTTCTTCAATAAGAACTTCGTTGTTATTTTAAGCGATTGTTAGCCTCGAAATAGTTTATGTTTGAGATATTTAACGGATTTACAAGCGCCATAGAAGTCATTTTTAAAATAAAACTGCCCCAAAATATGTAATAAAATTTTTCTTGCCAGATTGGACCAGAAAAACCCGCTTTTCTTCAATAAGAGCTTCGTTGTTAATTTAAAGGATTGTTGGTCTTTAAATAATTTGTTATTGAGATATTAAATGTACACAAAGGCACTATAAAATCCTTATTCGGAATATAACTACCCCTAAATATATAATAATAATTTTCTACCCGTATTGGATTAGAAAAACGTCAGATTTCTCCAGTAGCCTCTGCTAAATTTGTAAAATTGTAGCAAATAAATTCGTCACATTACAAAATATTCATACTGTTCCCCTCATTTGGGCTCAATTTAAATCTTTCCCCACTGTCTGAAGAGGTCTCCGAATTTCTCTCACTGAACGTGGTAGCATCGTCAAGAAATAAACAGAAATCGATTTAACCATATAATGTGAGCGCGGCGTGGATTTTATTAAAGGGATTACATCATTCAGATGTAAACCATTGGGGAAATTTCGATTTTCAACCTCAAGTCTGAAGGGATGCTCTCTACAACTAGATCTAATATCGAAATCGGCATTTTAAAAACTTTACTAGGTATTTTAAAAAAAATGGCTACTCGAAATTGCAATAGAAGCAAAGCAATAAATAAACGATGCAGACGTTTGTTGTAAATTTTAATTTTCTTTTGTCAAATTAATTTTATTGTAAATTTATCGTTTGATGATTATAGAAAGCGCACGTAATACACTTCTTTTCCTATTCACCCCTTAATTCTTATACGTAAAAGGGTGAGTGAAGTGTTCTTATCGTATGTAGGTGCCGGAAAACGACCTGAGTAGCCATTTTGAATTTTGCGTATCTATTCAAAAATTTGTATGAGCGATTGTTGACGGCTTCTTTGTAGGTAATTATCTATAAAATAACACATTCACACTTTCTTTAATAAATATTATAGTACTATTAGTTTGTCTTTTAAAAAAGCGTTTTGCAAACACCCCATTTTGCGTTCCAAAAAAAAATTTAACAAAACCCCAGCGGGGTATCGCTTGGGTATCGCTATCGAATGTAATATATTGACAATGGGATAACGTATTTAAAGCTACTCCGAGTGCGCAATATTTTTTTATGCTAAAAGTGGCAGTGGTAAGGGCAAAAAATATCGACTTTCGGAAGGCAATGGCAAACCGCAGACATACCTATGGTATATAATACGCACGAAAAGTCGTCCACTGAAAGAAGAGTAACCGAAAACTACCCCCGTGGCCACTATCGTTTTATGAGTAGGTACATATTGATAAGGTGCGCCCTCTAGTGGAGAAATTTTTTTTCCAAAAACAAACCAACGAGTGCGTGCAGGCGTACAGATGGGACGGACGCACGAGTATTGTTTTGAGGGTCTCAAATGAACTTATTATCCGAGTGGGCACCGTTTAGTTACTTGTTTGGGCAAAATAAATTTACGACGCCAGTGGCGTAGTTAAACGAAATAATTTCTCACAGTAATAATTTTATTAAGCCTTGACGTTGTAAGTTGGCGTTTTTTGTTTTTGAGAAGTTTCTTTATGTTTATGATCCATATACATAGTTATAAGTGGAGAACGTAGGTGTGATGTATGGAATGCACAAGTGCAAAACAATTTAATGCGAATTTAAATGTAATTAGATACGAATCTATCAGTCAACAATTATTTATAATTTGTATATAATTATTGTATAAATAAAAAGGTTTTGAAATATTTTGTAGGTGGTAATTCTCGTTTCAGCTCGCACAAAAAGAGGTTAAATTAGTCGTAAAAGTTTGTGGGAGATTTTTGTTAAAATATGGCCGCGGTACAATTATAATATGAGTACTACTTAAGGTGGAGGGGAGGGGGTGAAATAGTCGTAAGTGTTGTTGTGTGAATTTGCGTTTATTGAAGCGAAACCGGGCTAATAATGTGTTTTTTCCCTCTTCTTAATTTTACAGCGGAGAGTGGAGAGGGAGGTGGAGGTCAATTTTTGGAAAACTATTTTTTAAGCGCCCAGAATTAAAAAAAAACTCGACTAAGACGATATCGGTATACGTTTTATATGTTAACGTGAGTGGCAGATGGATGTAGAACGGTTTAAACTCGTCAAAAGCAGGGGTTGAGTGCAATAGAGCGCAGTAAAGTTGAAAGCTCCAGAAAGAGTACTAATTATTAGCACCCCGACTTTATATACGAATAGAAGTTACGGCAGCGTACATTCCTCCGTGAAAGCTTTGAAAAATATCACGTACAGTTAACACAAAAAATGCGACTAGAAAAAAATTTTTATCCTCCCCCCTCTAACCTCAATATTCCAGAAAGTGGCCTTATAATCGATTTCGAATAAGTTGAGGTGTTGGGAACGAATTTAGGAATATTCTTGTTGCATGACAACGTGGTTAATCTCATTAAAAGGCGGATCAAAGCAAAATTTAGCCTAAACCACATATTGCAACCGCAGACATCGTTTGTGCGCCGTGAATAAAAGGGAAATTCGTCGGTAACCGTCGTCTATACCTTACATCCACATCCACCTATTCGAGAGACGTCGAATGGGTCTCTCCACATAAAATCGATATTTAAAATCGCGCTTAAAACTTACGCCTTACACTACATTAGATGAAGGCAAAAAAAATCGTCTAATTAGGTTTGTTTAGCGCGACGTCCTGTTTAAAAATTTATATATTCCTTTTTTCTCATCGCACTCACTTTACGTTAGTGAAGGATGCGAGAAATAGAAAAGAAAGAGGGAGGGCGTTTAAAAATGAAAAATTAGTCACGAAGCGCTATACAAAATAAAAAGCAAACATTAAGGCCTTCCTCTCGTTATATCTAATTAATCTTAAGATATGGAACATTTAAAGTGTAACGAGTCCTATTCATTCATGATACGTTTCGACGAAATAATTCGTTAATTAACAACATGTTTTTGGATTCTTTGTTGTTACGCGTTTTAAGGCGAAAATTTCACACTTATTAAGCAAATTATCATTATCATTGTGAGCGCTAAAAATATTTTTACCACCAACAGCGAGCGTAATTGCCACTTTTATATGTAAACGCATGCACAAGCTACACAAGAAGCAAAAAATTTGTGAACTGTAAAGTGCCTTTTGTTAAGAAAAAACTTCTGAACCAGTCTCATTTTAATTGTTTTTAATTTAAAGCCAGTTATACCGAAACTTAAGAGTTTGCGTGTAATTTCCCTATGTTCCGCCTTGAAACGAGCCACACGGTATAAACCTCATACACTACAATTTGCAATTAAAACATTTTAATTGTGTAAAAATTACGCGACGGTAAGTACACTGTACACAATTAAATTTATCTTCTAATAACTCCTAACGAATTGTGGCTGCCTGTTAATATCGCGCCTTGTCTTACCACAACTTTCTCACTTGCATAATATTTTAATACGTTATTGTCAGCTCTCACACTACACTTTGGCGACTATCCCAATCATTAAAACAACGAAACATATTTTCCGCTCATAAGTAAACTCGAGTCCCGAGTCCGACCCTGCCCATTAATTAGTACTCGCGATTTCGCGACAATAATTGCACATTATTTTTTAAGTAACGGATAAAGGTTAAGCAATTGAATAGGTAGATATCCCTTTTTTTAAAACAAACTCGCAACTAATTGGTGTATAATTAGAAGCGTAATCGTAAAACATGCAAAATACATCAAATAATTCCAGGGTCCCACACGTATCTATATGTTTATGTATTACTCGAAATTTTAACAGATGAGTCGCCTGTATAATTTTGTGTAATTAGCTAGGTATATCGCATGATTTTTAGAAAAGTTTTAGCTGTTAAAAACAATAATAATTAAATAATTATTTTAATAAATCTTATACAAGCTCTGAGACGAAAAAGTGCAACGTGGGCTGCGAAAATATTAAGTTTTCGTTTCATCAAGGTCCCCTTTATTAAAAATGAGCGTTTGCTATTCTTTTAATTAGAAATTAATTAGAAGTGGGGTGTATTTTGATGAATTTATTAAGTATAAGGTTATGTTTTTAGTGGGAGCAGCGCCCTCTATTAGGCCTCTTGTTGAAAACGCTTAACCCTCCTAACACCCCTTCTTTTCAGTATAGATAAGGTAAGCTTAGAGTTGTATCTCTTTTTTGCGCTTTTATAAAATATTCGTATTAGATACGTTCTATATTCTATACAATAGAAAAATCGTAATAACTCGTAAATGGTGGCTGAAATGGAGCTCAATGATCAAGAATTGAAAAATACTCAAATACACAAATATTAAAAACAAATAAGCGCGTATATACCTAACTCTGAAGATACTTTTATTACTGGGAAAGTGAAAAAGTCGCCTTGTCATCAATAAAACGTAATATTTTTTAATTACGGACCTGCCTCTTTTATTGGGCGCCCTTTAGCGGTTTTAGTTTTCCAGTTTATGGAACGACATAGAGGCAGAACAGCTCATTAATAGACTGCCTCCTCACAGACCGACTGACTAGCCGTCTCGTCATATAAGACATACGTCTAATAAAAAGTGTAAGAGTAGAATAATTTGTAATGCGGGCCTGCATCTTTAATTGATTTGCTCTGGAAAACCTTTACGCGTTAGTTTCATTACATGTAAAAGAATGAGACACACGCCGACAGACAAACCGACGTGCTCGTCACAGACTGGCGTAATACTCATAGACGAACAAATCCACTGTCACACCATCACCAAACAGTCTAACCGCGAGTCCCACTGTCCCATAGATATTAGACGTGTAAGCCTAATGTTTGTTAATCGGACCCAAATAGTACCGTCTAGTAGTGCTTTGAAAGACCCGTCCATATATATTTAAACAGAACGCGGCTGTCCCACATCACACAGAAGTCTAAACGCGACGATTCTACAAATTTGGGCCTGGATTTTGGATCGGTTCACTCATAGCTTTGGTGATTCATTCGTTAGATCGACAAAAAGACAGACAGACAGGATGACGTTATCGAGTTGTCCTGTTTGTATAAAGAGACCGATATATTCATACACAGACAAACATAAGCGGGGACCGCACATACCGACACGGTGAGTACAGACCGGCATGCCGACAGGCAAACATATGGAACAGACAAAGACGTGCAGACAGACAGACGTTATCGAGTTATCAGGTCGGTAGAGAGACTGATATACTCATACACAGACGACAGCATACATAAGCAAGTGACGCACAATCCGTCACGGCAGGCAGCGACCGGCATGCCGACAGGCAAACATATCGAACAGACATAGACGTGCAGACAGACAGGCAGACCTTATCGAGTCGCCCTGTTCGTAAAGAGACCGGCGTATTCATACACATGAGACAAACATCATAAGCGGGGACCGCACAGGCCGATAAGGCGGTTACAAACCGGCATGCCGATAGGCAGACAGGCAGACGTTATCGAGTTGTCCTGTTCGTAGAGAGACCGATATATTCATACACAGGCAAGCATAAACGAGGGCTGCACAGGCCGACAAGATGCCGAGAGGCAAACATATTGAACAGACAAAGACGTACAGACAGACGAACAGACGAATGTCAAGAAAATGTTATTTTTTACTATAAAAATGTTTCCTAACGGATGAAGCATCTCCGACATTTATTTGAGTCCTTGATTGTGTCGCGAAACGTCTTACAAGTTACGACGTTTCAATATTTCTTTTGAGAGTTGCAGTGTTGCCTAATTTACGTATAAACGCGCGAGAGTCTAAAACAAAACGGGGCCGGAGGGTTAGTACCGGTTAACTGTGAGGAGATGTTTTATAAGAGACGTGTTATCAATAGTCGTAGTAACGACTATGCCAGAGCATTAAAAACCCTTTCCCCGATAAAATTTTTAGCCTTGCGGTTTCGTTAGCGTGTCGTTTCTTAAGTGTAGAGCTCTAATCGTTCATGAATTGAGAGAGTGTCTATTACTCACAGATTGTGTAGTATCTAATTGACATTTTCGGCACTAAAAGTATCAAAATGAATATGTACCGTAGTATAAGAGGTGGTACAGTCACAGAAAAATTTATTGGGCACTAGTAAGTCACTTTTCATAATATACAAGGTGTTTAAAAATAATAAAATATACTATATTACAGCTCAGTAAATATCTACTTTTTACAAAAAAGTTGTTTATCAAGTTAGTTATCTACCATTTTACAGTCATAAACTCGATTGTTGGTTAAAAACAAAAGCACAGAGAATAACACTTGAAGATTTTTAGCAGCAAAGTATGTCGTTATTATACTCATTCGATAGAGGCTTTTTTTTTCTTTCCGGCCGTGTAAACCTTTAGCGCCATCACATAAGAAAATTTTCGTGAAAAACATAAAAAAACGTTTACAACATTTATATGAGACTTTTTGTAAAAAGTATAGTAGATTCTATACCTTTGGGACACACTGTATACGTTTTTACGTAAAAATAGAGAGTGCTACCACTTTAAGACATTTAGTTTGTAATTCGTTAAAATTTCATTCGAGCAATTGTGGAGTTAAGTATTCGCGAGCCAACCTAATATAGTGGCCAATAATTATTTCTTCGACTGTACACACAGAAAATTTGCTCCAAATAAATTTAGCTAATTTAAGCGCGTTTATACACTTTTTTAAAAGCTGCGAGAGATTAAACAAAATATAAATCGAAGCGAGCCGCGAGCTTTGGCAAAAGCTCACCAACTCGAATCGTTCGATAAATTAATGCACTCGCGTAATTCCATTAAATCGCGGCTCGAGGAAGAGACAATCTCAAAGGTGTGTTTACCAAATACTTTAAAATAAACAATTAAAAGGAGCTTTAGGGCGTATTTATGTGAAGTAAACTTGTATAAAATAAGAGCAATTAGAAAGTCAAAACTTTGCAGAAATGTTTACCTCAGAATTCTCTCTCAATGATGACTTAACTATTTCGCGAGGAATTTCAAAGTTTGGCGAGAACATTCTGGAGAAACAAACAAATTTTTTTCCGGCGAGAACTTTGCGGAGCGAATTTTTTCGGCCTACCACACGATTAAAACAAAATTAGTAACGTTACACGGGAAAAAATAAATAAGGAGCAAGGGTTAATAGTAATACCGCGAGCTTTTGTTTATTTAAAGAAAATATATGAAGCTGGCCGGGAAAATTAAAGAAATTCTTTTTTCGATTAATCTCTTATTTTGCTCCAATGTATTTATTACGTTTTTATTTCTTTCGCCCACCACCACTCGAACTTATTTCTTTATACTATACTTATTTTTATATCGAGTGGTTGTTTTCTTATGTAACGAACTTTGTTCTATTTTTATAAGATTTTCCGCCAAGAATTTCATTCTTAAAAGTCAACTGAAGTGGGCTTGTAGTAAAAATATATTTATAACACTCATCATCTTAGTAAGCTTTGGGCTATTATGTATCTAAATTGATACGTTAAACAATAACTTAGCTAAAACCTTTAATTAGAGGCGCCGTATTTTTAGGCCTAACTAACTAACCTACTGTACGCGCAAACTAATTACTAAACTATTTAATTTTATCCATTCCTCTACCTACTTTGATTCAATTGTTTTTTCCGACAATCCGACAAATTTCAACTAATATGTCTAATCAATTCGATTTTGTCCCGAGTCCCGATCCGATATTAATCTAAAACGACATTTTTTTTACTGCTACCTGTATTTTCACGCTTTGAGTTTAATTTTAATTTTTTATTTGTACTCTATCCACGCGGGTTTAATTTAAAGTATCTTTTTATTGGAGATAAAAATCTATTTGAGACTAACAGTAGGTATACACCTATATAAGCGCCTATTTACTCACTGTTGAGTAGGTAATGAAAAATGCGGTCTTACCTGCCACTTTTGGTGATAACCATCTCCGTCCCTAATTTATGAAACTTTTCCCAGAGATCTTTGCCTTCTAATGTCACTTTTGGATCGTCTATTACACCGTCTTCTTCAGGTTGTATCGTCCTTAGCGGCCTAACCATAGCTGGATGGTGGTTGTGCGCCGCGACAGCGGCTAAAACTACATCTTCGGCCGTCGTATAAGGATGTCCGGTTAGGGGGTGGTGTGCGTGTGGATGATTTATTTTAGGTATTAGTGTTCCGGGATAACAACTATGCGGATTTTGGCTGCCGAAGGCAGCTAGGGCTGCCGCCGGAAAATAACCAGGTGCCGCCGGAGAATTGCTCGACGGCGAGGTATTGTTATTTGCGGCCGTCAATAACGAACTCACGCTAAAGTCAGTTTGTCTTGGCAATTGTAAAAATGGATGGTAGGCCATAGTACTTTTTACTTTGGAGTCCAAAGCTGTGTCGATTGCCGTGTCGAAACGCATTTGTTTGGAATAGTTTCAGCGGTTAGAATCAAACAGATTCTTAAACCGCCCAAAATGTTTATTTTCAAGAAATTTTCACTAATTGCATCTCCCTTGGCTCCAAATTTCTAAACCTTCTATTTTGAAAAACACATAAAATTTAATTTCGACATTTTGGCTCACTTTTTCACGAAATTTGTTTTTTTTGCATGGCTCACTTATTAATTATTGCACCACAACACTTTTCTTATTAACACTTCTACTTTTTAAAGCGCCCGATTTAAATTTTTTTACCAAGTTGGGGAATCACCTATTCTCGCGAGTCGAAAATCAAACATTTTTTTAAAAAAGTGATAATTCGTGTTTGAACAACGTTTTGATACACGGGTTAGTTCACAGTGTAAAACTTAGTACTTTTTGGTCAACAATAGGGAAGCTGCAGGAGTGTGAACTCCAACACCTCTATTCCGCGGAAAGCGTAACCGAAGACTATAGAAGAAAGCCCTAGCACCCAACACTCTGTGTGTTAATGACAGCAACGCACTCCTATTGGTACATTGGTGTTAGCTTCGACGGCTGCGCCAATCGTAGGGCGACATTCTCCCCACCTTTTTCACACTTTTAGTGGGCAGGAGTTAGCAGGTTATGCCTATAGAGGCGTTGCTAGGGCTTTTTGCGACGCCAACTTTGATGCTTTTTTTGTTTGGCTTATGTGGAGACATATTTTAGCCGGTTTTGCTTCATCTCAAAACAATTTTTTTAATTATATTTCTCAGATTTTCTTATTTCTCGTTTCTTTATACTTGAATCAAATTAACTTTTTTGTGCTCTTTTACGAGTTTCTCTATAATTTTCAACTTCGTGCACATTCTCGCTTTTTTGTCATCTCCACAACTCGAGAATCGTCTCACATAAATGCGAATATTTAAAAAAAAATTAATAAACGTACGCAAATTATTCCACACACGGACGGACAACGAGACAACCCTCGAATAGTTTCAGATCTCTCGAGAAATTCTCGACGAGCAACGAAACGTCTAAGACGCGCGTTCCGCCGCTTTGTAAACCGCAATTTTAAATAAAATCGAAATGATGATGAAAGCTTAACGGAGTAGAACCAACTAAGCGCCGGAAAGCGTCGCCGCAGTTTGCGCAAACTGACGCGTCGTGGCGCTTTTCGACCACCTCGAATTGATGCGTCGATATTGTGCGATAGTTTGGTCGTAGACTTGTTTTGCACAACACTTACTCTTCCCCAAGAAAACTCACTCATTCAAAATCTTCCCTATTTTTTCAAATATTTAGTAATAGAGATGGGCTTGCCGGTGTACGTTTAATTCGTCACAGCTCACCAACTTACGTGTTTACGTGTAAACAC
The DNA here is from genome assembly GCA_950108345.1 of Malthinus flaveolus. Lineage (NCBI taxonomy): Eukaryota > Metazoa > Arthropoda > Insecta > Coleoptera > Cantharidae > Malthinus > Malthinus flaveolus. Next base: position 9,402,732 of record OX467288.1, on the reverse strand, counting down.
CAAAACTTTAATCGACACCTCCGATCTCCGTATATGGGCGAAAATTTTAAGAAAAACTATTTTTCAAGTTACAGTAGTAGGCTGTTGAAAAAAAAGTTTAGTCGTCGATCCTCAAATTTTTTTAAAGGCTTCCCCCCGTTGTTTATTTCTCTTAATAACTGATAAACAGTTGTTGGAAATCGCACATACCAGACGTATAAAAAAAATTGTTTGATTAAACGATAACAAAACCACAATAACCAACATTTAATGTGCAAATTCACGTCGCCAGATTATACTTTGTGGAGGTAAAGCTATAAAATTTATAAGAAATGGTACCTAAGCATTCCATATGGGTAAAGATTATAACACCGTATTAAGCCACACCTCGATGTTTCCCCACTTTTAAATATTGACACGCCCTATTTCAAGGCTATCAAATGCATTGTACTGTCAGATCACCGATGATGTAAGAGAAGAAGCCTTAGAGAGAAATTTTAAGTTTGTTAAGTTGTCCATAGATTAATTTGTGATTATCGATAATTTTTTTAATTTTTTACGAATTAGTGTTTTTTTTTCAACTTTTACTAGGAGGGGGGTTGTGTTTGTGTTTTGGTGTTTTTAAGTAGGTAGGTAAGATTTGTCTGATTTTTTAATAATTAAAACATTTTTGCTTCTTTATTCTCATTCCGAAACATATCAGACGACTATTTGGTCTACCTACCTACTTGATATATTATAACCGCAAAATCAAATTAATAAACTGCTCTTAAATCACCTCCCATCTCTAATTCGCCGCATAGAACGATTTTGTTTATTATTGGCGGTATGCGGTAAGGAATTCATTTTTTTTAGTTGAGGCATTTTTGAAATGTTTTTCTACAATTATTAGGCAATAGTGGACATTTAATGCTATTTAGGGGTTCCTAAATATTTTATATCGTTAAGTGTTCCGTTCGGATTATGCCGCGGAGCTCACAACTCGCAACTGGAGAAAATGTTGACAAAAGTTGAGCAACCACCTATCTAATTGAGTTCTGCTAGAAAATGCCCATACCACGGCTTTTAGCAATCTTTGAAGTAAACACGTCGAAAGGGCAAAACCTACACTTTTAGAGAACCAAAACTGCCCTCAAAATATCTAGTAATTTTTTTGTCGACTACCACTAGGTATATTTGTGGAAATTCGTCATCGATTTGTTTTCCTTTATGTACAAAAGATTCGTTATTCATTCATTATTTATTTAGCCCGCCCAAAAATGAGGTCAAAATAAATTTTTTATTGATAATCAACAACGAAACATAAAGTTGTTTGTTTAGCAAAATTTCGTCAAAACAAGAGAAAAGTGTATAAAATCAAAAAATGTTTTATTTCACCTCATATAAGATTTTATCTTTAACCCATTTTAACGGCGATACTAAATTTTATTGTCTATTTTTTTACATTTATCTTAAATTATTTATGTGGCTGTTTATATAGAGGTACATTCTAGTTCGTACCAAAATTTGAAGCAGAATTTAACTAGGGTGTAGATTGTAGATATAGTGGATTTATTAATAAGAAAAATAAAACAGTACAAACTACAATGTTCAAATTTTGTATCTGGACTAGCATTAACATAAGAAACAACTTTTTCCTTTACCATTTTTACTTTTTTTGCACATAACTGGAACTATACATACTTCTTTTAAAATTAACGTCTTTTATAAAGTGATGCCATTTTTGGTAAAAATGGAAAATGAAGAAGCTTAAGCAAGCACGGTGAGGTTTCATCCGTAGACACACTGTATAAGGAGGGCATGTTGGTAATAACAAAAACAAAAATACTTGTCTATACTGCCTTACCTTTATGAGAGACTTAAACTAAAAGATTAAAAGAGACTCTGACTAAAACTTAAATCTAAGAGCAAATGAAACTCTAAAAATATGCACAGGCCGTTGAAACAGTATGAGGGGATACTGATGTTAAAAAAATGCTAAAAATAGGTTCAAAAAGGCGTTATTGTGGTTAAATAAGAAATCTCCATTCCCTCAAAAAGTGAATCTGGTTTGTGCTTTTTTCTAAAAAAAAAAAAAAAACTTTTTGTAGATATGAGCGAGAAACATTACTTTCAAGCGTAGATGAGCAATTTTAGGTCTCTCAGTCTTCTTCTTGGTCTGCCTTTTGGCAGTGCAATATGTGCGTGCGAATGAGGAAAAGAAACGGAGATAACTCGAGAACGAATTGGACTATTTACTTCAAATTTAGCGTAATTGTTCAGCGGGAGAAGCCTAAGAATAGAGACGACTCTGGCCTATACCTAAAAAAATATTGAACTTTAAACTTTAATAAGTCATTTTTTGTGACTAAAATCAAGAAACAATAGTTGCCTAAATTTTCCCTAAAATCAAAACCTACTCTTTGTCTACTACTGAAAGATAATTCCAATTTTGAGCTCGGGCGATGCTTTCAAAACACTTCCTCTTTCACGTAAGCACTCTCTACTAGACGTAGAGTCGGCTCTTCCATCCACACGAGAAAGCACCCAACTTTAAATTAGAAAGTTAGAAAACGAGCCATTTTTTTTCTTTGTTACGCCTCTGATTGAATTAGTTTGAATCATAAAGCAAGAACAAAACAGTAAACTGAAGTAGAATCGTAAAAGTAGCCGACGAAAACAGTAAATTTACAACTTTGCCAACGCATTAAATGTGTTATTTACACAATGCCAGTATACGTTCGTTTCTTTAGTACATTCTTTGGCGAAAATCGATCGTGTAACTAATTCAAATTTCGATTTAAAAAAAATTAATTATTATTTTGAGATAGTTAATGTAGGTTGATTATTACCTATGGGGTATTGTTTTAATTTTGTGTAGGTAGCTCGTTTTTTAGACATCAGAGTATGGGTACTTATATAAATGTGTGTGGTCTTTGTAAATAGCGTGAGGCATATATGTACGTATATGGATGGTGTCTTCGAATAGAACAATAACACTATCAGAAAATAAATTTTCTTGTAGATATAATCTGTGCCATTTTAGTTTGTCTTTTATATACCACTATTTTGTTATGGTTATGGATGCAATTTTAAACGATATTGATCAATTTTATAATTTTCAGTCACGAACCCAAAGAAAAATATCCGATATAAAATAAATGGCCCCTTTTATGACATTTTCCAATACCTTAGGGGGTTAACTACTATTAGGGCTGGTGCTAAATGTAAATTCGGCATTAGACTGAATGCAATGCGACCAGCACTGCGCTGGTCAGAACATGCACAAATGCACAATGCACATAATATCTCAATTTTGAGATCTGACAGGTGACAGCACTATGAAATCGAAAAACGCTGATTCGAGATTCAAACCCTATTAGAGTAGGTATACCAATGAATGAGGTTTTTATTTTTAAAGAGCATGCAAATGAGATAATATCACATCATCACCAAAAGGCTGTTATTAGAAATTTTCTTGTTCGGATGGTCAGAACCATAAAAATAAAAAATAGGTGGAAAGGTTGAACGCGCGAAGAACATGAAGCGCCTAGCGAAGAACAAGCATAAAGAAGGTCCAAGAATTTCGTACTAAGGGGGAAGTGAGAGTATACTCAGTTACTCAACTTACGCCACCAGCAGAGAAGTTAGAATAGTGAATAGAGGCCTCCCATAGAGAAGTCAAATAGGTAGGTAATTGTTGAAATCTGCGTATACCTGTGTTGAAAGCTCGGGTCTCAACCAAATTAAATTTTTTCAACAAAACTTGTATTTGAATATAAAATGTGGTTGTATTTGAAAAGATAACATCTGGAGGTGTCAGGCAGGTTAATATTAAAATCCTTAAAAGCTCTAAACAGATTTAAACAATTACCTACCTACTTAACTTCTCCAATCTATTCACTATTGTAACCTCTTTGTCTCTGCTAGTGGCGTAAGTCACCAAGAACTTTACCTAGCGATTTTACCATACCCTGGCTTATTCGGCGGCGCACATCACTTACTGAGTAACACCCCTTTCCGTTAGTACTGATGCTTCACTTTTAGATACCCTTATACTAGCTTATAAGCACTGCACTAATTTTCTAGTTCTATGGGTCAGAACCTAAATTACTAGATACAGTAGGTCTCCTTACGGCTGTAGGCCAATTGCGCTCAGTGGTGAGACGTTACCTGTCGATCCCAAAAAGGGACCTTTTTCGTAGAGTCTTTTCAAGATGGGACTTCCAACGCCGAAAGTAAATTCCGCTTTTAAGCAAGTGATAGAAAAATCAAAAGGATTATTAGAAATAGAGCCTCTTGAGATGAAGATTGGCATTGACTAATGAGTTAATGACCTATAGAAACAACGAGAAATAGAAATTCACTAGTAGCCACGCTCCCACCCCACATACTTTAGTTGCAATAGTCAGCGGTGGATTAACTGACTTTGGCGCCCTAGGCTATAATAATCTTAGTGCCTTTTTTTAAATTTCTATTTGAGAAGAAAATGGGCAAAAATAGCGCCGCCGGCAACATTTTTTTATTGTTCAAGGTCAAACGGCTTAAAATGAAGATTAGGAATTTTAGTAGCAGTTGATAGTGTCTCCCAAAAAGATGTTTCACAAAAACAAAGTAGGAAAATTACTATATTATTTCAGATACACACAAAATATTGTTGAAGAGTTCCGCGAATTTTAAAATCCTAGACTTTAGTCTAGTTAGCGTTAGCCTAATGTTAAATCCAAGCCAAGACCCTGTTTCCTTATTAGGTATCAATTTTAATTGATATAATAGTATACATCTAAGTGTAAACCCGAGTGAAAAAGCTATCTTACGCATTTTCCAATAAACAATTAAATGGGTAGAAATAAATTTTCATTTGACACTACACTGTTGCCTCCTCTTTATAACTTGCTAATAAGTTAAATAAAAAAATCCGGCTAGAGTGGAGGTAAAAATCTTATCAAATAGTATATTTTATATTTATTTATATTTTATTATTATAAATTTAAAGATCGTTGAAGGGCACTTCTTCTCGACTTAGGTATTATCCGTACCTACTATAATTTGCTAATTTTTAAAATGGACTATTTGTTAATGTTTACCGGAACCTTTCTCTCAATAATTTAATTATTGTAATTTTATTTTACCATTGGCAATTGGCGCCCCTTTTTGACTTGGCGCCCCTAGGCTACAGCCTCAGTAGCGTAGTGGGTAATCCGCCACTGGCAATAGTTGCAATAAAGGGAGAATTCAATTATTGTTCTCTCGTTCTGTTTATTGAGTTTAGGAAAATGGGAGCAAATTCAGCAAAAAAAGGAAACCACTTTTGGTGGTAGGTGGTAGACGAGCAGACGGTGCTAAATTGAACTACTAGTATTAGCTGGAAACGCCATGGTGTTAAACTTTTCATAAAAGTACCAAATGCACCTACAAAAAAGGTCACTTTTTGAAATCGATGGGTCAAGTCTAACCGGTCTATTCCAAGTCTAAAGACCCGTCTAGACGCAAGCTTTTACTCGACGTTTTGCTTGCACAGTTAAAACGTTGCGTGTGGACGCGAGAGTTAGCAACGTTTTACTCGATTTTACTTCGAGTATAACCTTGCTTCTAAACGGGCGGGTCTTAAGGGTCCAATAATTCTTGTATTTTTTCTACCTGATGGTCAAAAGCCTGCTCTTATCTTTCAAAACTTACAGCGTGCAGAATTTATCTTCACCGCTCCTTACGAGTCGTTCTAAATTTTTAAACACAATTTTTCATTATTTTAAGTAGGGCAATAGCCCGATAGCTCTTATTATTTGCAAGGTATTGTGTTCGTAGAGCGACAGTCATACAAACAGATAGACAGACACACAGATCGACTTACAAGATTAAAACAGATGATAGTTGTAAAAGACAGACAGCAAAATATAGAAGATAAAAGGCTAGATTGAAGACGGAAAGCAAAAAAATACAAAAGACACAAAACAAAAGGTAGAAAACACTGGAGAGAAAATACCAAATGTGGAAACAGAAACAGTAGATAGTAGGACAGAAGACATACACATGAAAAAGAAGAAAAAAGACAGAAAACAAAAGATAGAAAACAAAACAGGAGAGAAAATACCAAATGTAGAGACAGTAGACTGTAGTATATAGAAGGCAGTAGGGCAAAAGACATAAACAACAAAAATAAGACAAAATACAGAAAACAAACGGTAGAAGACAAATAGCAGAAGACAAAAAACAAACAGGAGACAAACGGCAAAATGAAAAAGATATAAGACGAATGATAGATGATAGACAGAAAACAAGAAACAGAAAGAAAAAAGCAGAAAACAAATTAACGACAAATGGCAAAAGATAGAAAACAAAAGACAGTAGACAGTAGAACTATTGAACAAGAAGAATGTGGGACAGAAAATAAAGACGAAGACGACAGACAGAAAATACTTGATAAAAGGACGAAGGTACAGAAGGAATGATAGAAGGCAAAACACAAAAGACAGTAGACACCAATAGGAGAAAAAACAGTAAAACAGAAAACAGAAAATAAAAAAAAACAGAACAGAATAGATATAAAATAGAAAACAAAACAATAATAAGACGAAACCAGAAAATAAGAGGTAAAAGACCAATGACAGAAGACAAGACACCGAAAACAGGAGCAAGAAACGGTAGAACAGAAGACAGTAGGACAGAAAGTAGTGGGATAGCAGACAGTAAAACAAAAGACAGTAGGACAGTGTGATATAACGATAGAACACAGATAGTAGACGCAATACCGCTCGACAGACTGTCAGGCAGACAGACATTCATAAAATCGACTGTATAGCGCATAAGCAGAAAGATTGTTAGACTTGAAATGTTTTGCCTGTGTGGAGCAGAATAAAAGTTTATATTCGTAACATTTAAAATAATATAGTGGTTATTCTGACCGCCACAACACACTATGCACCACTATGGCGTGAGTCCCACCGTACATTTACAATTACCTTACTTGCACTAATAATTTATTTATTTACTCTTATGCAAATTTATCAAAGTGAGAGACAATATAAACGTTAATGAGGTGTGCAAGTATCATTATAACGTGCCCTCCACTTAAGTAGGTAGTTTTTGAAAAATTATTAACGAGAAACTGCTACCACGAGACGTAATTTAAAAACATGCGATACGAATTAGCCATAAGCAATTTTTATAAAACTCTACTACAATAACTTATGTACTACTTAGAACGTATGTATATTATATACCACGTACATACATCAAGATAGTGATAGAAACGAGAACCAGAAACACCAGACGTGGATGCAACAGCAAATAAACAAACGAATTGTACCTTAAGGCAACAAACCTACCGCATGTATATGCAAGTTCTTGAATATTTTTACGGATCATTTATGCACGTAAAATGCGCACTTGGGCACGATAAGTTGTTGATTAACTGATACTTATGCCTGCAGACGTGCGTTCTTTTTTCGTTCGTTCTTGATTGAGGCATGTATTAACTCTATCCGAGATCTTCAATTGTTTAATTTTATGGTAATGCGCGCTAAAATCAGCTGTTTGCATTATTTTAAATGCGAAAATCTTTTGTTATTTATTTAAGAAATCGGCCAGTGTATAAAAACTTGAAAGAAAAGTTTAAAAAAGAAGAAAAACAAAGAAAATAAAAAAGTAAAAGAAAAAGAAAAAAACAAAGAAAATAAAAAAAGTAAAATAAAAATAAAATAAATACAAATTAATGTTGAGCTAAAATTTTGTTTTTATGCGGGGAGGTTCATTTTAAGTCAGTATTGTAGTTGGTTTAAAACGACAACTTTAAGCGTTGAGTGCGCTCTGATGCCGTTAAACGCCGATTTGATGTTAGCAGGTCTTGGATTCGAACGACACAGGCCTCTCAATGAAACAATATGGAATTAATGGTAATTTTTTAAATATAATGAAGTGTGACCTCCCATTTTTCTTAAGTGAAAAAATACGAGAACGAGGTATGTCTGATCTCTCTGTTTGTTTGATTATTCATTTGGCTGTTTGTGAATGCTTTCGTCAAACCTTTGCTCCATCAGTTTGTCAGAGCTTCACCCACCTATTGGTTTGACCTTCAGCCCTTTGTTTCGATTCTTTTTTCGTTTGTATATCTGCCTCTCTCTATATCCACCACTCTATCTACTAGGTTAGGTTAGCTTCAGTTAGCTTAGGTTAGGTTAGGTTGTAGTCAGAAGAAAGGCTAACCGGTGATACCGAGCCCACCAGAAGTCTCTCTACATCCACCACTCTATCTACTAGGTTAGGTTAGGTTAGGGTAGGTTAGGTTAGGTTAGGTTCGGTTAGGTTAGCTTCGGTTAGGTTAGGTTAGCTTCGGTTAGCGGGACTCCTCCTCAGAGACGAGGGGGCCTGGACTGTCTTGGCAAATTATTTCCGCCAGATCATGATCTCCAGACGGAGAGAAGAACAGTTTAGGGCGAGAGAAGAGCGGAATAGAGAGTTATAAATCGTCGGTTTACAAGCGGGTTCCACTGGGTCGAAGTGCCTGGTTTTAAGTTAATTTTGAGTTAAAAATGATTTTGCATTTTGTTTTTGTTTCTTTTAATTATATTGTATTACTTTAATTTTTGGTGTACTTCACTTATCCACTAATAAACTTTAATCTATCGGAGCCAACCATCCTCGGGCCAACCACGTCCCTTCTCCGAAGAAATATCCATCTGTATTAGTCCCAGAGAAGGCCTCCAGAAAACGGCGCTGTGAGGAAAGGGGTTTTAGTGGGTATGCCAAGGCGAACATCTCCTGGTGAGTCCCACACTCCCCCCGCACAAGATATTCGAAGCGGGGGGGGCCGGCTATCAAAGATTTCCCCAACCTCAATAAAAAAAATAAAAAAGGTTAGCTTCGGTTAGGTTAGGTTAAGGTCAGAAGAAAGGCTAACCGGTGATACCGAGCCCACCAGAACCCTCTCTACATCCACCACTCTATCTACTAGGTTAGGTTAGGGTAGGTCAGGTTAGGTTAGCTTCGGTTAGGTTAGGTTAGGTTGTGGTCAGAAGAAAGGCTAATCGGTGGTACCGGGCCCACCAGAACTAAAAGTAAGAAATAGAGGTTTTTAGCAGAAATACCTGGAAAGCTTTCCCAGGAGAGACCCACATTACCACCTTCAATAGAGCATCTTTGCGATGGTACCTATAAAAGAGTTTTACTCTCAAACAATAGAGTTTAGGTTAGGTTAAGTGCAAGAATCAATCATAGACGTCCTTGGATATATTTAGGCCGAGGAGTGTGTTAGATTCATCGGCGAGAGAGACCTAGATGTCTAAACCTTTTCATTTTTTGATAATTTACTTCTTTTTGATATGTTTGGTTAGATCAAGTTTGGATGATGGAGGCTCTGATATGCAACCGATTGAATAGCGAAATTGTAGAAAGAGGGGAACTGACGGTTGTCCGATACGGGTTTTGCAGAGAAAGATTCACGGTGTACGCGATTCATAGAGTAGTCGCGACTGCAGTAGCGGTAAAACAGGGCACGCAGAGAATGAAAAACAAGAAAACCTTGTGCGCTCATCACAGTAGATTTAAGGAATGCATCTAGTGCTGCATTATTGCAAAAATATCAGAAAAACTAACGGCGAGGGAAATATCTCTGTATCTGCTTCGATTGCTTGAGACAAGCAGTCCCAGGTATTGTTCGATGGATCTTCGAGAATAAGTTTCTTTAGTTAGTAAGAATCGAACATGACATAACCAACAGAGAAGACCTCTGGTGGTGGTCTTCGTGCGTGTAGATTTTTCGCCTACCTCCAAGAAAGGTCAAATTATGTGAGGGCAGGTCTGCAGGCCTGACTGGTCAGGTTAGGACAGTTTTTGTTATGTACAAAACCTAAGCTAAACTGACCTAACCCAATCACGTTATGTCAGGTCAGGTCTGGCTGGCCAGGTCTGGCTGGTATGGCTAAGTTATGTTATGATAGGTTCTATTAAATCTAACAGAACCAAACCTAACCTGAACTGACCTAACTCGTTCAGGTTAGGTCACGTCAGGTTTGACTGGTATAGCTAGGTGAGGTTAGGTTAGGTTCTGTCATGTAAAGTTCTGTTAGGTTAGGTGCGGTTAGGTTAGATTTTGTTAGGTTAGGTGCGGTTAGGTTAGATTTTGTTAGGTTAGGCTAGGTTAGGTTCAGCGGGCGTCGGTATTAGAACCGTTGATTGTTGGTTAGTTCAAACCGCTTGTCATTCCATCTGGCAACCCCTCCGTCATCTTAAAATATTCGTTTAAATTTCTTAGCACCTCCATTCTTTTGGGGAAAAATACGAAAATAGCTTTACAAAAACATAGTGAAATTTGGTGGAGGTTACATTCTGATAAGTTTCACTCAAAAAAGCTTAAGAGCTCACGGCATTCTTGACGGTATCCACTGCCATCATTTTAAATCGTTGGATCATTACAAAGGTCACTAGCCACCACACACCACTTACGTTTGTTTTCTAATTGTATACGTCTAATTATATTAGTACGTACCATTTATAAGGATTCTACTACTACAGCCTTCGTTGGTCTATCGCAATTTCGACCACCCGTGTGAGACTTTGAAGGCTTTTCTCCACTTTTAAATGCAGACTTTCCGACACTTCGGACTTTCGTGCTCAGTATGGGACTTCTTTGAGCCGACCACAGTCACGCCTCTCGTGTGCTAATTTTTTGACTTACCCTGTATACACTGTACACAAAACGTGCATTTAGGGGAATATAAGATTTAAACTAAGTAACCACCTCGTACCTAATACACCGAGAGGGGGCTCAAGAATTAAATTATCGAAATACAGCCAAACCTCGACGAAATTTAATTGAGTTAATTTACATGTAATTGCCGCACAATTGCATGTCGAGCGTTTAAATAAAACTGTCAAAACATTTTATTAAAATTTGTGTTAACATTATAAATAATAATTGTTAAAGTGGAGGTGTTATTAGACGCCGTTTTTATAAATTTTCATTTTAAGATTACATAGTTAACGGTTACGCTCCTGTGAGCGTTTATTATATAAAATAAGAATTTATAATCGGCCTCCGCGTATATATAACATGTAAAATTAACATGTTTGTAATAACATATGACATACACACACGGACGTCTTATAGAGTGCTACGGATGTCTTTTGTTAAGGCAGTCGTACAGGTAATTACAAGTACTTTGTGGTGTATGATTGACGTCGTGTACGTTTTCGAAACGGTTAGATTTGTGCATGCGTGACAAACTCAAAATCGTTTTTTTTTTAATTTTTCGAAAATTATCCATTTCGACAACGGCAAGGCTGCTTAATTGAACGTGGATATTACGCGCGGACGTGGACGTTTTGTTATTAGCCATCGATTGGAAACGTATCCTTGGCGAGTTTGTTCCTTTTTCGAATTTTTCTTTTTGTACGTGTGTAAGTGAGTCATCTTTATAATACTACTACACACTACCCCTATTGGACGGATCGATAACTAATGTCCGTGTACCGAATACAGATATTTCTTAGAGCCTTCCTAATTTCGGTCGTGAGTTCAACCGTTTGGATAATTTCTATTGATTCGGCCCTCGTCTTTTTACTTCTCTTATTTCACCCTACTTTTTCTAAATGTTGCCATCTACGAAAATGAGAGAAAAAAATTAAAAATCGAATCTCGGAGAAATAAAAACTTATGGGAAAATCGTAACATGTGCGTTGTAGTATAAGGATACAATAAGAATATAGTGAACAACTGACGAGAAGGAAGTTTTTTCGTTTAATTCAATATTCAAGGCTTTTGTATCTTCCCTTTAATTATTAGTTTGGTCGTAATTACAAGTCTCGCGTTGGTCAAATATTAGTAATAAGTTGAAATAACAACAATCGAATTTTTATTTTTGCATCCTTTTTGTCATAATTTCGAGTTACGTCCGTCCATAAAGGACTTTTCCCATACTTGTCGTTTTAATAACTACGTTAGATTTAATTTTACGTTCTGTTGTACCATAATGGTCTCATATACACAAGTTATTTCTTTTTAATGTTATGTCTTTTAATATATTTCACATAATTAAATAATAATATATCTGTGTGTTATTAATATTCTCAGCATCTCACAAATGCTTCGTTATATTGTATACGCCACCATACTATATAGGTACGACACGTAATAATACCCATTAATTACCTCACTGTACAAAGAGCTCAACATTGTTGTTGATTATTAAATTACATACACCACTCGTAACTTAGAAAAAACCGTCGGTAAAACTGTTTTTCTTGAAACGGAAGAAAAGAGTTTTCGTTCAAAAGTAAAGAAACTCGAACAAAATTATTTTGAGCGCAGAGGAATTTCCACACACTGGAAGAAAACAAGTTCTTTCTAATGTGTGACTCCACTGACGTAAATAACTCACAGTTTGAAATTTGTTGCGGTTGTTCTGAACGGCACGAGGACGCAACCGCACGCTTTGGTAAAAGAGAACTGCTGGGGAATTAGGTTTCACCTGCTCTGCTACCCGTGCCGAGCGTTAGCTCTACCGGGGTATACGCAAAAGCATATTAGGCTGGTGGAGTATACCACTCCCCAGAGAAGCGCCTTAAGCCGCTGCGAGTCCATTCTTACCAAAATGTATTCTTCTTCTCGCAGTACCAATGCCAAAATGAGAATGCTTAAGACCGCCCCACATGCCACAAAAGCGAGCTAACCTCGTGGAGAACGGAACCGTATTCACTTGCTCATTCTCTCATGAGTGGTAATGGTAGGTTTCAGTTTAATGTAACTAAGTCAGAGAGCGGGACCCCCTCTACCACCAGTTTCTCACAAAATCGCTTCCGGATCACCAGTTACGACCTGAAACATACCAGAAACTCCCATGATGCGCCGAGAAAACTGTATGACTTAACCATCATAAACACACTCCAAGAGCTGGATCTGAACTTTTTGACACGGTTTTGTCATGAGAGAGTGGGCACAAGAGCGAGTGTACTAACTTTACACTACCATGCGCACACTTCAAGAGCAGGGGCCGAGCCTTTTTCTCAGGCATTACCATCAGGGAGTAGGTTAAAGAGCGTAAACTAAGTCTTTTGACTAGGTACTACCATCAGGGAGAGGGGCAAGAGCGGGTGTACTAACTTACTAATCATGCGCACACTCCAAGAGCGGGTCTTGGATCGTTGACCAGGCAATAGTATCATGGAGCGAGTGGAAGAGCAGGCCACGAGCCTTTTTCTCAGACATTACCATTAGGGAGTGGGTCAAAGAGCGTAGACTAAGCCTTTTGACTAGGTATTACCATCAGGGAGGGGAGCAAGAGCGGGTGTACTAACTTACCCATCATGCGCACACTCCAAGAACAGGGTCCAAGCCTTTTTCTGAGGCATTACCATCAGGGAGTGGGTTAAAGAGCGTAGACTAAGCCTTTTGACAAGGTATTACAATCAGGAAGGAGAGCAAGAGCGGGTGTAATAACTTACCAATCATGCGCATACTTCAAGAGCAGGTCTTGGATTGTTGACCAGGCATTACCATCATAGAGCGAGTGCAAGAGCGGGTCTACTAACCTAACTATCATATGTACACTCCAAGAGAAGGGTATGAGCCTTTTGAATAGGTATTACCATCAAGGAGTAGGTGCAAAAGCGGTTGTACTAACTTAACCATCATGCACAGACTCCAAGAACGGGGCCTGAGTCTCTTGGCCAGGTACCATAAGAGACTGAGCGCACGAGCTCACTAAATCGCTTCCGTATCACCCCATACGACCTGAAACAAACCAGGTAACCCTCATAGTGAGCCGAGAGAGCTGTATGATGACTTAACCATCATGCTCATACTTCAAGAGAGTGGCATGAGCTTTTTGACCATTTGGGAGTGAGCGTAAAAACCGGTGTACTAAATTAACCATCGTGAACAGACTCCAAGAACGGGGCCTGAGTCTCTTGGCCAGGTACCATAAGAGACTGAGCGCACGAGCTCACTAAATCGCTTCCGTATCACCCCATACGACCTGAAACAAACCAGGTAACCCTCATAGTGAGCCGAGAGAGCTGTATGATGACTTAACCATCATGCTCATACTTCAAGAGAGTGGCATGAGCTTTTTGACCATTTGGGAGTGAGCGTAAAAACCGATGTACTAAATTAACCATCGTGAACAGACTCCAAGAACGGGGCCTGAGTCTCTTACAAAAGAGACTGAGCGCACGAGCTCACTAAATCGCTTCCGTATCACCCCATACGACCTGAAACAAACCAGGTAACCCTCATAGTGAGCCGAGAGAGCTGTATGATGACTTAACCATCATGCTCATACTTCAAGAGAGTGGCATGAGCCTTTTGACCATTTGGGAGTGGGCGTAAAAACCGGTGTACTAAATTAACCATCGTGAACAGACTCCAAGAACGGGGCCTGAGTCTCTTACAAAAGAGACTGAGCGCACGAGCTCACTAAATCGCTTCCGTATCACCCCTTACGACCTGAAACAGACCAGCTAACCCCATGGTGTACCGAGAGAACTGTATGACTTAACCATCACGCTCACACTCCAAAAGCGGGGCCTGAACCTTTTGACGATTAAGGAGTGAAAGCAAGAGCAAGTGTACTAGCTTAACCATCACTCGGGCACACCAACAGCGGGGCCAACAGTGATAAGATGACACCTAATGGTGGCCCTATGTTCTTAACCATTTATACGAAGTATAAACTCTCCGATACTCTCAGACACTCCGGTGGAGAGACTATAGCAACCAAGCGACCTAAAGCTCGCGTATGGCTCCGCTAAGAGCCCCAACGCATCGATAGGGCAAAACTAGCAATCTATCGAATATGTTGAAACTCTCTACTTTCAGTAAATTACGCTGGTGCTCATCCCTTACCTGCGCCCTATCTGTACTTGTACAAGATTAGGCATAGAAATCGTCGTTTTATAGCTAGAGAATTATAGGTTACGGACAGGGTGTATATTACGTCATCCTAAACAGCTTTAAAACTCAACAATAATTACAACTAATGTTATTTGTAGGGTCTAGCCAAAGAGCTATTCTATAGCATGACATATTTTTAAATACAATTCTCAAAAATTCAAATAGATGTCGCTACCTAGCCGTCGCTGCTAGTTATATCCGTAGACAAATAATAGTACAGACAATAAAAGGTTTGGCCTGGAACAAATTGCACGAAACAAATTTTTCGCGGTAACCTGTTCAGAATTTTACGCTGATTACGACCATATAAAGTCTACTCCAAACATATAATGGAAAATAGCGTAATCTTGGCATATAATGCCACTATTTTTAGAGGTTATGATACAGAAAATGCCTGAATGGTGAAAGATTAACTGAAAATGTTAGTTGGGTTGCATACATACTTATAAGCGCCATAACCTGTACATAACCTACAATTCTCCAGCCTTAAGAGCAAGTCCTTGGAAGTATGGCTTAAAAGACGCATTTTTGATAGACACTGCACTTGAACTAACAAGTTCAAATTCGTAAATCCTAATTCCCAAAGGAAGTCCCAAATGAAGTTAAAAGACAGATATCAAACCAAGGCCCAAATAAACCGTTCCCTGCTTAATAATAGAACTTTAGACACTGTTACCATTTCTTGTGCCTTAAATTGGAACCCAGGCGTTCAGCTCGACGATATACTAGAAAAAATCTAAAATTCGATTTAAATAATTCGAATTTAACTTGAAACTCAAACCACTAACTACAGAGGAGTAGTACCACACAGAGCTATCAGTTTACACTTAATTTGTTTTTCAATCTTTTTTAATTGTTCGATGTCTTGTACGACAAGAGCATATTATGTTTAAATGCGGCGCCTCGAGTTAGCAAAGACGGAAAAAAATAAACGAGTAACTCAGTACTTTTTTGGGGGGCACATATTCTTTTAGTGTACGTTTGAGTCTGGCCGACTGCCGATCTTAAAAACCGATAACTTGGGCATTTAACGGAGTCCTTGAAACGAATTTTTTTCGAATAAGCCCTCCTCCGTTTCTATAAGTCTCGAGTAATTACTAAATAAGCTATTAATTGCCGTTTTCTAAAATCTTTTAATTTGTAAACTAAGAATTATTTACCGCCTTTATAAGGTAAATGGATAAAAATTAAACGACGAGAAATGTTTGTTTTTCCCTTTAGAAATAATTAGCCTGGTGCTTAATTAAATTTACAAAAAAGTGCATATCAAATGCGTTCTTCAAAAGAAAAGAACGTTGTGTTTTGCAATAAGGTCTGAAATTGAAATATCTGCGATTATTACATAAGCACCCACATAAGCTCTTTAATCAAAGGGTGCCGCTTTTGTTGAACCGATAATTAGAGAAAATCTCCCTATTACTAAGTATATTAATTAGATAACTGTGTACCAGAGGTACTTTATTACGCCCCCGAGTAATGAGTTGAAATGAGTTGTTAAACGTTTGAAAAAAAATTCTAAAAAAGCGCTATAGATGATTATTCGTCTACTTGTAGGAGGGGAGTAATGGTATGATTAACGATTATTTTAGAAAATTGAAAAACCATTTTTGTATGTCTGTCAGTCCACTGCCGGCGTGTACTGTACTGTCTGCTGAGCTAACCTGGCTCTGCATATCCACTGCTACGATGAAATGTCTCTTCTTATTTTTTGTCTGTTTCTCTACCTGTCTATTTGCAAAGTCAGGGAAAAAAATGCTGAAAACCCTACTTTTCCATTTTCTTTCGCTCTCAGGCGAAAAGCTGTTAAGGCATGATTTTTAGTAAATTTCATAATGAGAATGATGAACCCATTAGGCGGCCACAACAATTAATATAACTGGAGCTATCCCATTTTGTAGTAAGGACCAAGATGTTCAAAAATGCTAAAAACACTCTTTTTTATGTTTTTGAGTTGCAAACTTTTTCAAAGCCTCAGGCGAAAAACTGCATACGACAAGATTTACAGTAAAGTACTTATTAATAAATACAATGAACCCAATAAGCGGCCGTTACGACCAATGAAACTAGAGATATCGCGTTTCAAAGATAACGTCAAAAATGACAGAAATGTTTAAAATGCCAATTTTATTACAGTTCTGGAGACTTTTAGGGGACCCCGGAGGTAAAAATGTGTAGGATATTATTTGTGGGAAATTTCATTACGAAAACAGCAATGATAATACGAGCTAGCTACCACCAATAATACAAGAGATATCGGGTTTCAAGGTTAGGGTATAAAGTTATCAAAAATGCTCAAAATCGTTCTTTTCATATTTATGTTCTGGTAACGTTTTGGGGTCCCCGGAGGCAAAAGTGGGTAGAATATGATTTGTGCGAAATTTCATAATAAAAACGGTAATCTCAATACGAACTGGCTACCACCAATAAAACAGAAGATATCGCGTTTCAAGGTTAGGGTAAAAACTTAGAAATTCTAAAAGTCACACTTTTCATATTTCAGTTCTGAAAACTTTTTGGGGACCCCGGAGGTAAAAATGTGTAGGATATAATTTGTGAGAAATTTCATAACGAAAATATTAACCTCAATAAGTGCTCGCCATCATCAATAGTACAGGAGACATCGCGTTTCAACGTCAGGGTCAAAAATTACCAAAAATGTTCAAAATCGTACTTTTCATATTTCTTATGTTCTGAAAACTTTTTGGGGTCCCCGGAGACAAAAATGTGTAGAATATGATTTGTGGGAAGTTTCATAACGAAAACAGCAATTTCAATACGAACTGGCTACTACCAATAATAAAGGAGATATCGCGTTTTAAGATTAGGGTAAAAAATTACCAAAAATGCTCAAAGCCGCACTTTTCGTATTTCAGTTCTGGAAACTTTTTGGGGACCCCAGAGGAAAATATGTGCAGGATATGATTTGTGGGAAATTTCATAACAAAAACAGCAATCTTAATAGGAGCTGGCTACCACCAAGAATACAAGAGATATCGCGTTTCAAGGTTAGGGTAAAAAAGTACCAAAAATGGTCAAAGTCACACTTTTCGTATTTCAGTTCTGGAAACTTTTTGAGGCCCCCGAAGGTAAAAATGAATAGAATATGAATTTTAGAAAATTTCATGACAAAACCAGCACACTCAATAAGAGCCTGCCACGACCACTAAAACAGCAGATATCGCATTTCAAAGTTAAGATCAAAAATTACCAAAAATTACCAAAATCGTGTTTTCATATTTCTGTGTTCTGAAAACTTTTAGGAGCCTCTGAGGGTAAAAATGTGTCGATTATGATTTGTAGAAAAATGCATAACGAAAACAGCAACATCAATAAGAGCTGACCATCACCAGTAATTACAGGAAATATCACGATTCAATGTTAGGCTAAAAAATTACCAAAAATTCTAAAAATCGTGTTTTTCATATTTCAGTTCTAGAAACTTTTTGGAACATCTGGGGGTAAAAGTGTAAAAGATATGATTTGTAGAAAGTTTCATGACGAAACCAACAAACTCAATAAGAGCTTGCCACAACCAGTAAAACAGACGATATCATGTTTCAAGGTTAGGGTAAAAACTGCCAAAATCGTATTTTTTATATTTCTGTCTGGAAACTTTTTGGGGCCTCTGGGGGTAAAAATGTGTAGGTTATGATTTGTAGAAAATTTCATAACGAACACGGCAATCTCAATAAGAGCTCGCTATTATCAATTAAACAGGAGATATGACGTTTCCAGGCTAGGGAGAAAAATTACCAAAAATGCTCAAAATCGTATTTTTCTTATTTCTGGTTCTGGAAACTTTTTAGGGCCCCTTGTGGTAAAAGTGTATAGAATATGATTTGTAGACAATTTTATAACGAAAACAGTAATCTTAACCATAGCTCGCTACCACTAATGAAGCTGGAGATACAGCATTTCAAGGATACAGTTAGTACATAAATTACCAAAAATTGCATTTTTTATATTTCTGTTCTGAAAAAGTTTGTTCTCAAACTTTTTGGGGCTGCCGAGGCAAAAATGTGTAGAATACGATTTATAGACAATTTCTTAACGAAAACAGCAACTTAAACAAGAGCTCGCTACCACTAATAATACAGAAGATATCGCGCCTCAAAACGACCAAAAATGCAAAAAATCGTACTTTTCGTAATGTTTATGTTCTGGAAGCTTTTTAGAGCCCCCGAGGGTAAAATGTGTAGTATTATAAATTGTAGAAAATTTCATGACGAAATCAGTAGTTTCAATAAAAGCTCGCCACCGTCAATAAAACAAGATAGAGATATCGCATTTCAAAGTTCGAGTTGGAAATACCAAGAAATGCCCAGGAATCTTTACCTTTGATATTTGTTTGCCCCGCAAACTTTTTTGGAGCCTCTTACGAGAAGCCAATGCATTGAACATGATTGGCAGCAAATTACATCAAATGAGCCCAGAATGGCGTCACTACGCTCAATGGCACATTTTCACGAAAAATGCCACATTTCAAAAAGCAACGAAGAATAGAAATTTCATAGCTTACTTTGCCACCCGTTATCTCCAGTTTTCTTTATCGCAGCCACCTGTATATGGTATCTTTTGTTTTATTGCGCATCTTTCTTCAAATCATGCCTCTTACATTTTGTTCGTGGGAGGCCCCAAAAAAGTTTTAAGTACAAAAATGCAAAAAATGAACTTACAAGCACGATGCGATGTTAAATACCGTTTAATTTGACCTTGACCTAATTAATGATGTTAAAAGCCTAAAGGGCGGAATGGGTACGGCCTATAAATACTGTCTTTAGTTTACTTGCTTATTATGTTCCGTTCTACGCACGTCTTGCTGTCTCCTTGCTTGTCTTGCTTGTCTCTTGCTGTCGGTCAGTCGGTCTGACTAGCTTTTTACTTAGTTACCTGCAACCTTACAACATATCCATGTTAGCAGTGCCGGATTACAGTTTTCATAGGTCCTAGGCCAAAAGAGCAGAATGGGCTTCTTAAAAAGGTGGCCCGACCCTAGGACGGATCCTGGAGATAGTGGCGGCCCCGTTTTGCTGTTTTTTATCAGCAACATGTTCAGTGGTGTAGTTACATTAATTTTGATCTTCCACAGGTCACCTAGCGCCGCAGCCAATTTTTTTTAGAGTTTTTCAAGGTCAACAGAGCATAGATCCACTTTTAAGCTATAAGTTCTACGAAGTGATATAAAGTTAAAATAATCGAGCATATTATATTTGTATTGCCCGGTAGCAGAATCGGCACCTGGCCCGATCTTGTCGCTTAAAGTTGAAGTTGAAGTCGAAGTCGCTGGAGTTTTGGGCCCCCACAACGTCTTAGAGCTCTTTCTAGGCCAGAGCCTAGTTGGCCTATAGGTAAATCCGGCACTGTATGTTAGTCCACCTAGTTGTCTTTATTGTAATATCTAATGTGAGCTTGTTTATCTGGCCTCCTTTCAGTTTTGCTTGTAGGTACTATACCGAGTAACTCTCAAACTGTTTTTTTCAATTTTTCAGAAACCCTCCGTTGTAGCAACAATTTAAGGAATCCAGTACAAAGGTGTAACTAACGTCTTCAGAAGTCGAGGAATTTGTTGGTAATTTTCTCTCGTATAACTTTAGCGCAAGGCATTATAAATTGAGACACTTATTTTGAAATTAGAAAGCTCGAAATTATATAAAAAACTTCAATCTCTCGATAATTGCGCGTTGTTGGGGGAAAGTATGTTGGTAATTTAATAACTGTAGATTAAAACGGTTTGAAAACCACAATCTTGTGGATCGATTATTGTGTACAAAACACAAAACTCCCGCATTAACAGCCGCACAAACTATACAAAAATATAATAGATAAGAAAGAGTAAAATTATAATGTTATTCGATATTATGTTCTATTGGTGGTTTGTAATTTACTAAACAATTTTGGTGGAGGCTTATTGGGGGCTGCTTTAAGTTTTTTGAATAGAGCAGCTGCATCGGATTTGTACAATGAACATATATGAACAACCCCCGTTTTTGTAGTGTAATAGTTTGGATTTAGAAGACCTAGAAACGACCAATAGAAATGTATTTTTGCAATAACATAATAGGCGGCCATGACACTAGGTATCGTATACCTGTCTATTGATATTAGTTTAAAAGTGGAGATAATCTCGGATTGATGTGCGGTCGATATGTTATATTGATTGCATTACTTGTAGGTTATAGTACAGTTATAAGAAAGGGCATTAAAAGTAATTACTTACTCGGATGTTTTTAATATAAAAATTAACAATTTCCGAAGCCCACAATTTTACAATTTGGTGACCACAACCGCGACTGTAAAGCCCTCGGGAAATTGAACATTTCGGAAAATGAATTTATCTCGCCACATTCAATTCAACCGTTTTGTGTATTTTTTGGAAAATTGCGCCATTAATCTCTTCTCCAAGAAAGCAAATCTTGTTAATAAAAACTTAATAAAATAAAAAGCACTCGACATGTACTATATGGCAAAAAGCTTAAAGGACACCATTTTGTAAAATGACATTCCTCGAGTGCTTTTTCTTTAAATTTAAACTTAAAAGCTCCTCGCTTATATAGAAAAGGCTTTTAATATTTTACAAGTGCGCGCTTATAACTTCTACAAACAATTTTCGAACATCGTCTATACCTAACTTGGAGATTATTTTGTATTTATATTCTTTTTTTAAAGCCCTTCCGCCAACTTCGGTAAACATTATAAGAGCATCCTGTCATTATCAATGTTATTCAATTAGGGCTTAATGAAAAAATCAACTCGTTACGTAGAAGTGGGCTGTCGGATTATTAATTACAAGATTACAAGTAAAAACTTTATTCATAACCCACATGTTTCACTTCGCGTAAGCCTTAATTACTTCAAATCAATACCTGTGATCTGTCTGTGATGGTACAATCAAAAATTATCCTCGCAACTCGCAAATTTTGCATTTTTTTAAAGAAAAACGGTTAAATTGTGGACGTATTTAAGTAAAATGAGTGACAGCGATACCAAACGGTCATGTACCAATAATTATTAAAGGATAATTACGTCAAAAAGCTTTTCATAATATGCCTAATATGACAGAAGTTTTACAAGTTGCCGCTAGAACCGCTTCCGGCGCTGTACACACTATTAATCCGCCTACTTTTCATTATTGTCATTTATTATCAATTTAAACTCGCCAAGCGCAAAATGTTAATAATATACAATTTGTTTTACATTTATATATACATACGTATATATTTTTTTTCTTTAAAATAGTCTCGCGTGATGAGTTTGAAACACATGTAGAAAAACACAAAATAATAATAGGATACATTTAATGGGTGAAACGAAAGAATTAGCTGTGAATTATTTCTTTTTTTATGCGTATCGATAAATTGTGGTTTGACAAAAATTTTTGTATCTTTTTAATCGCATAAAATTACAAAAGTGGTAATTTAATTTAAATTATTGGTTAAAATTTGTTAGAGACGACCCTGTATAAATAATAAACTCATGGAAAACTTTTGGAAAACACTCGTTTAGACACTACACACTTTTTTCAGTCCTCGCATACTATTATCTTCAAATTTCCCAATATCGGTAATTTTATTTACTAATTTAATGACTAATTTTTGATAAATTATTAGCCATGGGCTTGAAAATGCAATCAGTCAAAGTAAGAAGGGGTTTCCTCTAAACTCCACACTTTTCTTCCAATAGCGACACTTTAATTTGCACTACCTACTCGTTTACTGTAGTTTCGACTAATTTAGTCATAATTTTCAATAAATTATTAGATATGGGCTTGAAAATGCAATCAGTCAAAGTAAGAAGGAGTTTCTTCAAAACTCCACACTTTTTATACAATAGCCCTCGCACGTCTTCAAATTTTCCGATATTGTGGCCACTACTTGTTTACTGTTGTTTTGACTAATTTAGTCAAAATTTCCAATAAATGATTAGGCATCGGCTAGCATTCGCCTTATAAACGAGAATAGTTGGCGGTTAAGAACTTCCTTCTTTCTTCTAAACTACACTTTTTCCAGCCCTCGCATATTATCTACAAATTTCCCGATAGTAACAAATTAATTTACCTTACTCGTTTACTACATTTTGACTAATTTAGTCATAATTTATATTCAATCAGTAGCTGTGGGATTAAAGTACGAACAGTCAAAGTGAAAGTAGATTATTCTAAACTTCTCACTTTTTTCAGCCCTCGCATATTTCCAAAATTTTCCGATACCGCTAATTCAACTTACCCTGCTCATTTACTAAACTTTGGACTAATTTAGTCGCAATTTTCATTAAATTATTAGATATGGGCTTGAAAATGCAATCAGTCAAAGTAAGAAGGAGTTTCTTCGAAACTTTTTATACAATAGCCCTCGCACGTCTTCAAATTTTCCGGTATCGTCACTTTAATGGGCACTACTTATTTACTGTTGTTTTGACTAATTTAGTCGAAATTTCCAATAAATGATTAGCCATCGGCTAGCATTCGACTTGGAAACGAGAACAGTTGGAGGTTAAGAACTTCCTTCTTAACTACACTTTTTTCAGCCCTCGCATATCAACAAATTTCCCGATAGTAACAAATTAATTTCCCTTACTCGTTTACTACATTTTTGACTAATTTAGTCATCATTTTTATTCAATCAGTAGCTGTGGGATTAAAAGTACGAACAGTCAAAGTGAAAGTATATTATTCTAAACTTCTCACTTTTTTCAGCCCTCGTATAATATTAACCCTACTCATTTACTAAACTTTTGACTAATTTAGTCGCAATTTTCATTAAATTATTAGCTATGGGGACAGTGAAATAGTAGATTATTCTAAACTCACCACTTTTTACAGCTCTCGTATTTTTATTATCATTAAATTTTCCGATAGCGATAATTTAATTTACTAAATTTGTTTACTACACCTTTGACTAATTTAGTTGTAATTTTCATTTAATTATTTAGCTATGGCACTTTTCAAGCCACTCATATTTATAAACTCCACACTTTTTCAGCCCTCGCATATCTTCAAGTTTCCCGATAGTAACAAATTAATTTCCCTTACTTATTTGCTACATTTTTGACTAATTTAGTCATAATTTTTATTCTATTATAGTAGCTGTGGGATTAAAAGTACGAACAGCCAAAGTGAAAGTAGAATATTCTAAACTATTCACTTTTTTCAGCCCTCGCATATCTCCAAATTTTCCGATACCGCTAATTCAACTTACCCTACTCATTTACTAAACTTTTGACTAATTTAGTAGCAATTTTTATTAAATTATTAGCTATGGGATTAAAAGTACGAACAGTCAAACTTATAGTAGATTATTCTAAACTCCCCGCTTTTTGAAACTCTCGTATAGAGCCTAAAATTATCCGATGGCGACAATTCAATTTACACTACTCGTTTATCGTATTTTTGACTAATTTAGTCAAATTTTTATTAAATAATTATCCATGGGCTTGAAAACGAGAACAGTTGAAGTTGAAGTATATTTTCTTCTAAACTTCTCACTTTTTACAGCCTTTCGCATATCTTAAAATTTCCCAACAAAGCTAATTTAATTTATCCTACACTCGCAACAATTGTCATTAAATTATTACCTATAAGCTTGAAAATGCGACCATTCAAAGTTGAAGTTTCTTCAAAACTCCGCACTTTTTGCAGCTGTTGTAACATGTTTACATTGCCCGATAGCGATAATTTAATTTACCCTACTCGTTTACTACACTTTTGACTAATTTAGTCAAAATTATTAGCTATGAGGTTAGCTACCTTCACTCTAAGATGAAGCAGTTTCATTTACTTCTTCTCGTCTTGGTATATTTTCAAATTTTCCGCTTACGGTACTTTAGTTTACCATACTCCTTTATTATATTTTTGACTAATTTAGTCGTAATTAGCGTTAAATTATTAGCTATAGGCTTGAAAATGTGAACAGTCAAAGTTGAACGAGTTTCTTCCAAACTCCGCACTTTGTGCAGCCTTCGCATAATATTATGTTCACTTTGCCCGATACCGATAATTTAATTTACCCTAGACTCGTTTAATAACTTTCTTGGCTAATTTAGTCAAAATTATCATTAATTTACTAGCTTTCAGGTTAAAACTGCGCTAATCCTAAGTTGAAGCAGTTTCATTTACTTCTTGTTCTCGTATATTTCCAAATTTCCAAATTACTATATTTTTGACTAATTTAGTCGTAATTAGAGTTAAATTATTAACCATATGCTTAAAAATGCGAACAGTTAAAGTTGAAGGAGTTTCTTACAAACTCCGCACTTAGTGCAGCCTTCATATATGTTCACATTGCCCGTTAGCGATAATTTAATTTACCCGACTCGTTTAATAGACTTTCGACTAATTTAGTCAAAATCATAGTTAAATTATTAACTATGAGGTTAAAACAGCGTCTAGTCCAAGTTGAAGCAGTTTTATTTACTTCTTGTCGTCTTTGCATATTCTCAAATTTCTCCATTACGGTAATTTAATTTACCTTGCTCGCCATTTATATTTTTGACTAATTTAGTCGTAATTAGCGTTTAATTATTAGCCATAGGCTTGGAAATGCGAACAATTAAAGTTAAAAGAGTTTCTTTCAAACTCCGCACTTAGTGCAGCTTTCGTATATGTTTACATTGCCCGTTAGCGATAATTTAATTTACCCTACTCATTTACTAGACTTTTGGCCAATTTAGTCAAAATTATTAGCTATCAGATTAAAACTGCATCCAGTCTAACATGAAGAAGTTTCAATTACTTCTTGTCGTCTTCTTATATTTTCAAATTTCCCGATTACGGTAATTTAATTTACATTGCTCGGTTAGGTACTATATTTTTTGACTAATTTAGTTCTAATTAGCGTTAAATTATTAGCCATAGGCTTACTTAAAAATGCCGACAGTTCAAGGTAAAGGAGTTTCTCTCAAACTCCGCACTTAGTACAGCCTTCGTATATATGTTCATATTGCTCGTTAGCGATAATTTAATTTACCCTATTCGTTTACTACACTTTCGACTAATTTAGTTAAAATTATTTTTAAATTATTAGCTAATATGAGGTTAAAACTGCGTTCAGTCCAAGTTGAAGCAGTTTCATTTACTTCTTGTCGTACTCGTATATTTTCAAATTTGCCCGACTACGTGTAATTTAATTTACCTTACTCGTTTACTATATTTTTTGACTAATTTAGTCGTAATTAGCGTTAAATTATTAGCCATAGACATACAAATGCAAACAGTCAGTTTCTTCCAAACTTCACACTACCCCGATAGCGGTAGTTTAATTCACTATAATTTTGACTAATTTAGTCCTAATTTTCATTGAATTATTAGCTATGGACTTGAAAATACAAACAGTCAAAGTGAAAGCGGATTCTTCTGACCTGATGTTATAGCTAAAATTGACTTAGCCGAATGAAGTTGCCTCACCTCATTGGCTCATGTTTAAGGGATGATTTTTAAATTACACTAATTAAACTTGGAAGTGATGAAAATTGAGTCTCTCAAAGTTTTAAAATCGGCAATACTTACCTACACCTTATGCTTTAGATTTCGGAACTGCCTGCTTATAAGCTTATAAATTTATTGGGTCATTTATTTAACGACTTATGTGCACCAGCACCGGTGTGAATTTTTTTTGTAATACGGATACGTATATTGACATTAATTATAATTATATCAGTTGCTTGTGTGTTTATAAGAGGGTAATTACAAGAATACATTGCACTAATGTAAACGTAACTATGTAGTTACTAACTGAAAGGTGTTCATGTGTTCAATTAGAGAACCCGCTTATATACTAGTACCTAAATTACCCGAGAAGGTATTAACGTTGTAGGTTATTCGTAAAAAAAATTATTAAATAAATTAAAAAAAAAGTTAAAATTATAAACACGACGAGGTTACTCATGTTAAAAATACAGTAGAAATAATTCTTAATGGTCGTTTTGTTTTGCGTTTTTCGTCCACGTTTCGTCCACTTTTTTTCACGGTGGCGCCACGCTCGAGCATGGCATGCTGCGACCCTTTGACTGTCAGTTGCCGACAATTAAAATGCGCCCGTTCCTTTCGACATATGTAAACATGCCGTATAAATTAAGTGACTGGAAGACGATCTGATGTCCCATCTATCCTGTATTTCTATCCTCTATTTCGATCTTTCAATTCCCTTCTCTTACATATGAGAAGATATACACACACACCAAACCATCGTTTCGTCCGGCGACTCGTTCTTAATACCGAACAGGTTTTTAACGCAAATTTTTTAATCGGAATTAAAGAAAATAATGCTGTTAAATATTTTATTTCCCCAAGCGACAAGAATTAATTATGTAAGCAACGAAAATTCTATTAAAGTCCTCTTTTTTCTTATCTTTCTCTCTCTCTCTCTCTCTCTTGATCTCTAATTTCGATTGTATTAGGAACCGACTAACTCGTGTAAAAACAAATCACTTTGATTAACAAAAACAAATAAAATCGCTTTTCATTTCTTACATTTGGGCGGTTTTAATTGAAAATTAACAAAATTTATACATAGGTACGTGCCTAATTATGTGCAAATTAGGACATTCCCTATACTACGTATACGTACCTAATATACAGCATCGGTATTACGGTAGTACTTATATGAGTACCTAGATACATTAGAATTATTTTTAGTAATTTATAATTGATACAACATTCTAATTAAGTAATTCGTAGAAGTGCTCTACAACGTAATTTAAGGAACGGCGTTATAATGACACTTAAACGTTGCCTCGAAGCCAAAATATTTGCAGTTTCGCTTTCATCTAATCATATCCCATGAGACCGTCTAATTAATTAATTATTAGAAGTTAGTTGAAACGTAACTTAAGGCCAATATCACAAGTTAGCCTAAATATTGCAGAAATTAGAATTGGAGCTCAATTATAAATATGACCAATTTGGAGTTTGACCAATTAATAGACAACTGAAGGACCAAATCTGTTAATTAATTTTTGTAGACACTGATGTGCCTTAATTTAAAAAATTAAAGGGCCAATATAAAGAGTTTTGGTTACGGGCTACGAAGATTTTTGTTCTTAATTAGCAAATTGAATGGGTATGAGGGATTGAAAATGGGTCTGAGGTTCTTAGCGAGAAAATGTAAAATGAAAAAAAAATTTTATGTTGAGAAAAAGACCTTGCACGAAAAGTGACGTATATAGAGCTATTTTAGCGAGATTTATCATCCCACACAAACGTACCCTATTGTATGAAATTGCCCCTCGGACAACCGTGTCCGTCGGTCCATGCAAACACACACATTTATCGAGTTTCCTCCACACGTCAAAAATACCTCGCTCTTTTCTCTCATAGAAAATTTAAATCGTAACTCGCCACAACTCGAAGCAAAAGCAAATGTAAACCAGCAAAAAAAAAAACAAAAAAAAAACATTTTTTTAACGCTTTCATCTTTCGTTTCGTTCTCTTACGCGATTTTCTTTTTGGAAAAGAAACAGAAAATCGTTATGTAATGTTACAAAATAAAAATTTAGTACAATGCGAAATTCTGAACCGGACGAGCAATTTGCTAAAACGATCCACAACATCTAGCGAAGAAACGGCGAATCATTTGTACTAGAAAATAAAAGAAAATCGAGCTCGTTGCACTCTCGTAACTTGATACCGGAAAACAGATTTTATTCATTACGTTTTTGCGCATTTTTTAATTCTTTTCTCAACTATTTATTTTCCACGAAATCGTGTACTTAATCGCTTTTTATTTTTGAGAAATTAAAAAAATAAAAAAAGTCCAAAAGAGGTATTATAGCGCCGCATTTTAGTCGCCCTCTCCTTCATGCCTAAACGACCGCGCGCAGTAAATTAATTATTTTAGTATTTGTCATCAGTTATCATTATTCGAACTCAAAACTTCATAAATATGTTTCGATTACACTTCATTGGCCCACCTAACAATTTCACTTCGAATACTGCGCCTTTTTGGTTGTAGGAACTCCCGTAACCTACAAACAAATTAATTTCCTGTCCATTTAAGCAATTTATAATTTTGTCCGCCCTTCCATATAATAGTTAAGGCTTTAGCTTAGGTGGAAGTGGAAGCCTTGGCTGAATATTCTCATGGAGACACTTTCGAGTTGTTTTCCTCAAATACGCTTGGGCCGAAAAATTGTACAAAAATTCAAATTTCTTCTCTACTGGGCGCCTTTTCAAAAATTATTTAATTCTGAATTTCAAATTGGAAAGAAAATTTATACCTATCCCGAGCCTCTGAGTAGTGGTTGGGGTTGGCTGAATTTTCAACTTAAAATTATTTTTCAATTGTTTTCTGAGCTTATTACGCGGTTCTCCTAATTTTACGTATTCAATTTGTTTTTCGTTTCCTTACGCCGACATGAAATATTCTATTAATTTTTTTGAAGGCAAACGATGCTAGAAAATCGCTTTGTTTTCAAAGAAACAATTTTTGCAGATTGTATTTTTATAATTGAGACAATTTTGCACGGATTGCAACGTCTGTACTGTGAATTTAAATCTGCTAAAAGATGAAACGATTTACTTCACAAGTTTTCCTCGATTTTCCTACATCAGTTCCAGTTGTGGTCTACTTAAAAAATTTTCCGGCCTACATTCTCTCACAACTCAGGCAAATCGTTCTGAAGCAGTCCTTCCACTAATACATATTGATTTATCGATCTGCGTATCTACTGATGGATAGTTACTCTGCTCGCAATGTGGGTCGCGATCAGGATTTCTTTCTCAGCACTTTCTATAGAGAAGTGAGAAGAATCATTACTCACAACTCAGGCAAATCGTTCTAAAGCAGCCCTTCCACTAATAGATGTTGATCTCTCAATCTGCGTATCTACTGATTCTTTCTCAGCACTACTTGCTATGGGGCCGTAGATACAACTGCCAGCTGCCTTACATTCTAATGGAAGCTTTTTTAGAAAAGCGAGAAGTATTATTACTCACAACTCAGGCAAATCGTTCTGAAGCAGCCGTTCTACTAATAGACATTGATCTCTCGATCTGCGTATCCACTGATGAATAGTTACGCTGCTCGCAATGTGGGTCGCGATCAGGATTTCTTTCTCAGCACTTTCTATGGAGAAGTGAAAAGAATCATTACTCACAACTCAGGCAAATCGTTCTAAAGCAGCCCTTCCACTAATAGATGTTGATCTCTCAATCTGCGTATCTACTGATGGATAGTTACTCTGCTCGCAATGTAGATCTCGACCGGGATTTCTTTCTCAGCACTTGCTATGGGGCCGTAGATACAACTGGCAGCTGCCTTACATTCTAATAGAAGCTTTTTAAGAGAAGTGAGAAGTATCATTACTCACAACTCAGGCAAATCGTTTTGAAGCAGCCCTTCCACTAATAAATATTGACTTCTCAATATGTGTATCCACTGATGGATAGTTACTCTGCTCGCAATGTGGGTCGCGACAAGGATTTCTTTCTCGGCACATTCTATGGAGAAATGAGAAGAATCATTACTCACAACTCAGGCAAATTGTTCTAAAGCAGCCCTTCCACTAATAGATGTTGATCTCTCAATCTGCGTATCTACTGATGGATAGTTACTCTGCTCGCAATGTGGATCTCGACCAGGATTTCTTTCTCAGCACTTGCTATGGGGCCGTAGATACAACTGGCAGCTGCCTTACATCCTAATAGAAGCTTTTTAAGTGAAGTGAGAAGTATCATTATTTACAACTTGGGCAAATCGTTCTGAAGCAGCCCTTCTACTAATATATATTGATTTCTCGATATGCGTATCCACTGATGAATAGTTACTCTGCTCGCAATGTGGGTCTCGACCAGGATTTCTTTCTCAGCACTTGCTATGGAGAAGTGAGAAGAATCATTACTCACAACTCAGGCAAATCGTTCTGAAGCAGCCCTTCCACTAATAGATATTGATCTCTCGCATTGCGTATCTACTAATGGATAGTTACTCTGCTCGCAATGTGGATCTCCACTGGGATTTCTTTCTGAGCACTTTCTATGGGGTCGTCTATATACAACAGGCAACTAGCTTACATTCTAATAAAAGCATTTTTAGAGAAGTAAGAGGAATCATGACTCACAACTCGGGCAAATCGTTCTGAACCAGCTCTTCCACTAATAGATATTGATTTCTCGATCTGCGTATCTACTGATGGATAGTTACTCTGCTCGCAATGTGGGTCGCGACCAGGATTTCTTTTTCAGCACTTTCTACGAAGAAGTGAGAAGAATCATTACTCACAACTCAGGCAAATTGTTCTGAAGCAGCCCTTCCACTAATAGATGTTGATCTTTCAATCTGCGTATCTACTGATGGATAGTTACTCTGCTCGCAATGTGGATCTCGACCAGGATTTCTTTCTCAGCACTTGCTATGGGGCCGTAGATACAACTGGCAGCTGCCTTACATCCTAATAGAAGCTTTTTAAGTGAAGTGAGAAGTATCATTACTCACAACTTGGGCAAATCGTTCTGAAGCAGCCCTTCTACTAATATATATTGATTTCTCGATATGCGTATCCACTGATGAATAGTTACTCTGCTCGCAATGTGGGTCTCGACCAGGATTTCTTTCTCAGCACTTGCTATGGAGAAGTGAGAAGAATCATTACTCACAACTCAGGCAAATTGTTCTGAAGCAGCCCTTCCACTAATAGATGTTGATCTTTCAATCTGCGTATCTACTGATGGATAGTTACTCTGCTCGCAATGTGGATCTCGACCAGGATTTCTTTCTCAGCACTTGCTATGGAGAAGTGAGAAGAATCATTACTCACAACTCAGGCAAATCGTTCTGAAGCAGCCCTTCCACTAATAGACGTTGATCTTTCAATCTGCGTATCTACTAATGGATAGTTACTCTGCTCGCAATGTGGATCTCAACCAGGATTTCTTTCTCAGCACTTGCTATGGAGAAGTAAGAAAAATCATTACTCACAACTCAGGCAAATCGTTCTGAAGCAGCCCTTCCACTAATAGACGTTGATCTTTCAATCTGCGTATCTACTAATGGATAGTTACTCTGCTCGCAATGTGGATCTCAACCAGGATTTCTTTCTCAGCACTTGCTATGGAGAAGTGAGAAGAATCATTACTCACAACTCAGGCAAATCGTTCTGAAGCAGCCCTTCCACTAATAGACGTTGATCTTTCAATCTGCGTATCTACTAATGGATAGTTACTCTGCTCGCAATGTGGATCTCGACCAGGATTTCTTTCTCAGCACTTGCTATGGAGAAGTGAGAAGAATCATTACTCACAACTCAGGCAAATCGTTCTGAAGCAGCCCTTCCACTAATAGACGTTGAACTTTCAATCTGCGTATCTACTAATGGATAGTTACTCTGCTCGCAATGTGGATCTCGACCAGGATTTCTTTCTCAGCACTTGCTATGGAGAAGTGAGAAGAATCATTACTCACAACTCAGGCAAATCGTTGTGAAGCAGCCCTTCCACTAATAGATATTGATCTCTCGAATTGTGTATCTACTAATGGATAGTTACTCTGCTCGCAATGTGGATCTCCACCGGGATTTCTTTCTGAGCACTTTCTATGAGGTCGTATATATACAACAGGCAACTAGCTTACATTCTAATAGAAGCATTTTTAGAGAAGTAAGAGGAATCATGACTCACAACTCGGGCAAATCGTTCTGAACCAGCTCTTCCACTAATAGATATTGATTTCTCGATCTGCGTATCTACTGATGGATAGTTACTCTGCTCGCAATGTGGGTCGCGACCAGGATTTCTTTTTCAGCACTTTCTACGGAGAAGTGAGAAGAATCATTACTCACAACTCAGGCAAATCGTTCTGAAGCAGCCCTTCCACTAATAGATGTTGATCTTTCAATCTGCGTATCTACTGATGGATAGTTACTCTGCTCGCAATGTGGATCTCGACCAGGATTTCTTTCTCAGCACTTGCTATGGAGAAGTGAGAAGAATCATTACTCACAACTCAGGCAAATCGTTTTGAAGCAGCCCTTCCACTAATAGATATTGATCTCTCGAATTGTGTATCTACTAATGGATAGTTACTCTGCTCGCAATCTCGCAATGTGGATCTCAAACAGATTTCTTTTTTGGCACTTTTTATAGGGTAGTAGATACCAAATAAACAAATTTTTTCAATCTGCCCGCATCTTCAACGATTTTGATTCTACCGAAGCAGAGGTTATTTGCTGCTTGTTACCTAAATCCAGTAATTAAAGATTTGCCTAGACTGCTCTTCTCCAGGCCCGTCTCCATTTGGGAGAGAATTTTGATTCTACTGAAGCAGAGGTTATCTGCTGCTTGTTACTTAAATACCGTTTTTAATGATTTGCCTGGGCAGGCCGCTCTACTCTAGGCACCCTCTCGAGTTGTGAAAGAGTTTTGATTCTACTAAAGCAGCAATTATATGCTGCATGCTACTTAAGCCCAGTTTTTAAGCTCTGCTAGGAGTGATGCTCTTCTCCAGGCGCCTTCTCGAGTTGTGAGGGAGGTTTGACTCTACTGAAGCAGAGATTATCTGGTACTTGTTCCTTAAATGCAGTTTTTAATGATTTGCCTAGACCGCTCTTTTCCAGGCCCGTATCCATTTGGGAGAGAGGTTTGATTCTACTGAAGCAGAGATTATCTGCTGCTTGTTACTTACATCCAGTTATTAATGATTTGCCTAGACCGCTCTTCTTCAGGCCCGTATCCATTTGGGAGAGAGTTTTGATTCTACTGAAGCAGAGATTATCTGCTGCTTGCTACGTAAATCCAGTTTTTAATGATTTGCCTGGGCAGGCCGCTCTACTCTAGGCACCCTCTCGAGTTGTGAAAGAGTTTTGATTCTACTAAAGCAGCGATTATCTGCTGCATGCTACTTAAGCCCAGTTTTTAAGCATCTGCCAGGAGTGCTCTTCTCCAGGCGCCTTCTCAAGTTGTGAGGGAGATTTGATTCTAATGAAGCAGAGATTATCTGCTGCTTGTTACTTAAATCCACTTTTTAATGATTTGCCTGGACCGCTCTTCTCCAGGCCCGTCTCCATTTGTGAAAGAGTTTTTATTTTACTGAAGCAGAGATTATCTGCTGCTTGTTACTTAAATCCAGTTTTTAAAGATTTGCCTGGGCGGACCGCTCTTCTCTAGGCACCCTCTTGAGTTGTGAAAGAGTTTTGATTCTACTGAAGCAGCGATTACCAGCTGCTTGTTACTTAAATCCACTTTTTAATGATTTGCCTGGACCGCTCTTCTCTAGGCGCCGTCTCGTTTTGTGAAGGAGATTTTTAAGCTAGTTGCCCAATATTAGAGCCTGCTCTGTTATTTTCAGAAGCATTTGTAGGATTATCGACACCTTTCTTGGAACCTCGAGTTAACCTCGGAGCTGCGTGCATTTTGGTTCAGGTACTCTACTTCAGTTTAGAAGTTAATTGAGTTGACTTTCGACTAGTCTAGCGCCTTCTAGAGAGAGAAAGCCTTAAGAAGACCTAAAAAATCTTTATATTGAACCATCAGTTATGTACATTTCGATTTAGTTCCCGAAAGAGTTTTTATTATTCGCCAAACCCCTTTTGGTATAAAACTGTCGCGGCTTCATGTTGCGTGCCGATGCCCTACTGAGGCTATTTTTGTAAAAAACGTCGCTAAAATGCCTCTGCATATACCTACAGCTTTAAAGTGATGTACTGTGCGAAATTAATATCGTCTCGGTACGTCGTATAAATGCGCATTGTGTAACAAATTATATGTGTACGAAAAATGAAAGAAAGTAAATAGGGTTGATCCACAGTTTAAAAAATTTCTAAGAAGTATAATGGCAATTTTTCGAACCAGCAGACGGAAAAGCCTAACCGTCTCCAAGAGTTTTAATTCTTCAGTCGAACAACAATCCTAAAAATGAGATTAAATGTTTCCGAATCGGTAAACACTTTGCCGAATGGAAAACAATCAACAAATAAACCCGCCGACAAAAACCAAGGGACGGTTTTTGGGTCAATTTTGTCAATTTTACGATTAGAAGGACGCAATAATTGCAGGTAAATAGAAAATGGCCGACTACTATAGTTAAAGCGCGCCTTGGGTGTTATACTTGCAACCATCAGAAAGCCTCTTTTTGGTTTCAATTTTAATTTTGGTCGTAGACGTTGGCGATTAAAGATAGCACAATTAGTAGGGTAAAAGTTGGTGCACTTTGTATATTTTTACTCGACGCCACACATCGACAACGGCCATCTTAATTCGATTCTCTCGAGGCGTTTTTTACGACGCGCGAGTCGACTCGAATGTGATTTAATTGGAATTTATAAAATTTTTCTCGTTAAAGTGTTTAAATGAAGAAGTATTTTTCGATATAAAGAGTGTATGGTTGGTGGTCGCTGGTCGGGCGGCGCTAGCGGACAGCTGAGCCGCGGACCACCCGCGCTTCTCGTTACTCCGGGTCGAAGCCGCCGCGCCGACCGCGCTTCACGACAGTCATGACAAAAGAAGGATAAATCATCTATAGACACCAATATGGAGTATGTGAATTCTTTTGTCAGAACTTTACATTTACAATGCGAATTTTATAGTTTGCTTCGTCGGTCGTTACATTATGCCGGACCGTTCATTGTGAGCGTCGTACACTGCACGAGAGGGCGAAGAACTTTTTTTTATATTAAAAACCCCTAACGTCCAAAATTAACTTTTTTGAGGTTAAGTTCTGTCGGAAATTAAAATTAATCCGCAAATTTCCACAATGTGAAGTGCAAATCGTTACACAAAGGAGGACGATGATGGGCGAATAAAAGGACGGGTAAAAGGATATTTTTGGTTGTTGCGTTGTTGTGTTGTTTTTTTTTAAATAGGGCCGTACCTGAAAGGGACTTGCACAATAAAAATAGATAATGTATAAGGACAAATTCAACAATAAGTTTCTTCTATTCGCCTTACGTTTAAAAATTAGGATTTAACATTTCATTAAGCGCGTTAAGTATTTTCATTCGGGGACATTTTCGTTTCTTATTTTTGTACGGATGTAATCGTGCAGAAGAACGCAAAAGAGTCGAATGTTTTGTGTTTGCTTAAACTTTATTTTTGTGTAAAACGTACGTAATACGTATAGGTATCTAGTTTTTTCTCCTTGAGGCTTTACTTAAGTTTCCCAGATCTTAAAGTAGTTCAATTGGATTTCGTTCCTTTATATCAAATTACATTACTTATTATACCTAAATAGGGGCAGCCTTTTGCTTCTTCTTCATCACTCATTCCACTATACCTTAAGAAGTATGTGTAAGTAATTTTAAGATTCATTTTATTCGACCGTAACTTCTATACCTCTCCACATCATCAAATAAGGAAACTGCGGGCTTAATTTGCCATAAAAACGCAACTTTAAGTGTTGCAATTATAAAAATAAAAATAATTAATTAGCGAGTATAGGCATGCCAGTTAGGGTATAGCGTAAATGCGCAAACGACCACTGCGCATCGTAGCTCTGCGCTAACATATCTAGCTAGACCTAATACCTAGGTGCACTAATCTTTCTGTAATTAGTAGTTGGAATAAAAATTAAAAATACGTAAATAGAGTATAATTTTGTACCACACCTACCCTTTCGCCCCTTTTAATTATTTAAATCACGTACGCTGTTCACAAATAATTACCTTTTAATTTATTCCAATCTTAACCACTGCGCGCACTTAAAAAATTTCTGCTTTAATTATATGGAAATTACTTAGCTACTTAAATGAAAAGTGAGGAATTTTCATTGACATTTTCTTTCGAAAATTACTGCATTAATTAGGCATTAGTGGGGTAATTATCATCAATTTTCCCATTTTGGAAAACTTTAAATAAAAACGAGATGCTATACAAGGTTTCCAATTTTTATAAATTAACGCAAATGTGGGCTTTAAATGTCGTATTTTTCAACAACTGTGGTAAATAATAACTTAGATAACAAATGATGCTTAATTATATTAGATACGTATTAATTTTTTCTATAATTATATTTCCTATTATATTAAATAGATATAAAACATAAAAGTGGTGGTATAAAAGTGGTATTATTAATGATTTTTTCACATTTATCATTACATCGTCGTTATTTTAACAATTCAAAAAAGCGCTTTCGTGTTTTTTGTTATTGGAATAATAATAAATAATTTACAAGATCAATTAAGTACGTGAAGTAAATAGTAGTGCGAGATATCAATTTGACGCTTTCTACAGTCTCTTCGAGTAATACCTTTTTACGTAAGTCAGGAAGTCCCCATCACCGTGTGTTGAAGGTTTAATTTTCTCCTCATTTTTAAATTTTACTTCTATTAATAATTTAGTAGCACATTTTGACTAGAGAAAGGCCCAATATTTAAATCAAATTATAAAAATATTTCCCAAAACAGTGTAAGTTCACCTATTTTAACCATTTCGACAATCTCAAAAACTCTCTCAGTTTCAAGAGGTAAGCTCTATATAATTGACCATTTGTGACTTCTTCAAGTTTTTTCAGTGCTTCTTGATAAGCTAAACCCCCTGATTGACTGTATATAATTCACCGCTTGTATATTTCTACAGAAGCGATTTCAGTGCTTCTAAATCAGCTTAAGAACTTAAACTTTTTCAAACAACTCCAGAACCCTCTCTTTAAGCCGTAATGAGTTGAAATACGACAAATTACAACTCTAAACATCTCCAAGGGATGAAAACAATTTTTTATATCCACTTCTATGTATTACAGATTTTTTTTCTGTAGGGAGGTACTTGTCAGAGAGTGAAAACTGCTCTTTGCATATAATCCTTCACTTGTATGTTTTTGTAAAAAGTTTTTTAGTACTTCTTTGTGAGCTTAATGACTGAAACTATTTCGAACGACTCACACACAGTTCCTTAGAGCCTTCAGAAGCTAAGAAATGATAATAGTTTTCTACAAACCCTCTTAAGGGGTAAAAACTATCCTCTGCATATAATCCACCACTTGTTATGTTTTTACAGAATGTTTCTCAGTACTTCTCGTTGAGTTTAATGACTAAAACTTTTTCTTATGACTTAGGCACAGTTTCTTTGTTATTTACGAAGTTAACAAACTGTAGATTTTACTCTAAACCCCACTAGGGGATGCAGTAAGACCCTCTGCATATAATCCATCACTTGTTATAATTTTACAGAAGGTTTTTTAAGGTATAGTTTTATGACTGAAACGTTTTCGAACGACTTAGGCATAGTTCCTTTGCCCCTTACCAACTTAAGAAACCTCAGATTATACTATAAAACCCATTAGGGGTGCAGAAATACTCTTTGTATATAATCTACCACTTGTTATGTTTTTACAGAAGGTTTTTCCCTATTACTTCTCGTTGAGTGTAATGACTGAAACGTTTTCGAACGACTAAGGCACAGTTCCTTTGCCTCTTACGAAGTTTAGAAGCCTCAGATTTTATTCTAAACCCCATTAGGAGGTGCACAAATACTCTCTGTACTATATATAATCCACCACTTGTTATGATTTTACAAAAGATTTTTCAGTACTTCTCGTTGCGGTTAGTGACTGAAACGTTTTCGAACGACTTAGGCATAGTTCCTTTGCCCCTTACCAACTTAAGAAACCTCAGATTATACTGTAAACCCCATTAAGGGGTGCACAAATACTCTCTGTATATAATCCACCTCTTGTTATGATTTTACAAATGGTTTTTCAGTACTTTTCGTTGCGTTTAGTGACTGAAACTCTTTCTAACGACTCAGACACAGTTCCTTTACCTCTTACAAAGTTAAGAAACCTCAGATTTTATTTTGAACCCCATTAGGGGGTGCAAAAAGACTCTCTGTATATAATCCACCACTTGTTATAATTTTACAAAACGTTTTTCAGTACTTCTCGTTGCGTTTAATGACTGAAACTTTTTATAACGACTCAGACACAGTTCTTTTGCTTCTTACGAAGTTAAGAAACCTTAAATTATATTCTAAACCCTATTAGCAGGTGCACAAATACTCTCTGTATATAATTCACCACTTGTTATGATTTTACAAAAGGTTTTTCAGTACTTCTCGTTGCGTTTAGTGACTGAAACGTTTTCGAACGGCTCAGGTACAGTTTCTTGGCTCTTTACAAAGTTAAGAAACCTCAGATTATATTCTAAACCCCATTAGGGGGTGTAAAAAGACTCTCTGTATATAATCCACCACTTGCTATAGTTTAAAAAAAGGTTTTTCAGTACTTCTCGATGAGTTTAGTGACTGAAACGTTTTCGAACGACTCAGGTACAGTTTCTTGGCTCTTTACAAAGTTAAGAAACCTCAGATTATATTCTAAACCCCATTAAGGGGTGCACAAACACTCTCTGTATATAATCCACCACTTGTTGAAAATTTTTAAGTACTTCTCGTTGAGTTTAGTGACTGAAACGTTTTCGAACGGCTCAGGTACAGTTTCTTGGCTCTTTACAAAGTTAAGAAACCTCAGATTATATTCTAAACCCCATTAGGGGGTGTAAAAAGACTCTCTGTATATAATCCACCACTTGCTATAATTTTAAAAAAGGTTTTTCAGTACTTCTCGATGAGTTTAGTGACTGAAACGTTTTCGAACGACTCAGGTACAGTTTCTTGGCTCTTTACAAAGTTAAGAAACCTCAGATTATATTCTAAACCCCATTAAGGGGTGCACAAACACTCTCTGTATATAATCCACCACTTGTTGAAAATTTTTAAGTACTTCTCGTTGAGTTTAGTGACTGAAACGTTTTCGAACGGCTCAGGTACAGTTTCTTGGCTCTTTACAAAGTTACGAAACCTCAGATTATATTCTAAACCCCATTAGGGGGTGTAAAAAGACTCTCTGTATATAATCCACCACTTGCTATAATTTTAAAAAAGGTTTTTCAGTACTTCTCGATGAGTTTAGTGACTGAAACGTTTTCGAACGACTCAGGTACAGTTTCTTGGCTCTTTACAAAGTTAAGAAACCTCAGATTATATTCTAAACCCCATTAAGGGGTGCACAAACACTCTCTGTATATAATCCACCACTTGTTGAAAATTTTAAGTACTTCTCGTTGAGTTTAGTGACTGAAACGTTTTCGAACGGCTCAGGTACAGTTTCTTGGCTCTTTACAAAGTTAAGAAACCTCAGATTATATTCTAAACCCCATTAGGGGGTGTAAAAAGACTCTCTGTATATAATCCACCACTTGCTATAGTTTAAAAAAAGGTTTTTCAGTACTTCTCGTTGAGTTTAGTGACTGAAACGTTTTTGAACGGCTCAGGTACAGTTTCTTGGCACTTTACAAAGTTAAGAAACCCCAGATTATATTCTAAACCCCATTAGGGGGTGCGGAAATACTCTCTGTATATAATCCACCACTTGTTGAAGGTTTTTCACTACTTCTCGTTGCGTTTAATGACTGAAACTTTTTCTAACGACTCCGACACAGTTCCTTTGCCCGTTACTAAGTTAAGAAACCTCAGATTTTACTCTAAACCTCATTAGGAAGTGCACAAATACTCTCTGCATATAATTCACTACTTCTTTTATGTTTTGACTGAATATGTTTCAGTATTTACTGAATCATTTAAGGATACCTAAATACTCCAGTTACTCCAAAGTGACAGAAATTTCTAAGTGGCTAGTTTAACTTCTAAAATCTCTCAAAGAGTTCAAAAACATTTTCTAAGAGTTTTTTTCTAAGCTTTTTGGCTGAAAAATTTTTCAATTTATTAAATATGGCTCATATTACTTAGGAAAATTCCCAAATGATTATGCCGCTCGTCAATAATGAGCATTCTGAAACCCTTAATCTTAGCCGTTTTCTACCATACTACATGAGCGTGCAACTGTTTTCTGCGTTCTGCCTACTAAAACTTGAATAATTCCAGTCTCTTGCCTGAAAGCCCTTCTTCCGATTGAATGACTTTTATAAAC
This sequence comes from Malthinus flaveolus, assembly GCA_950108345.1. Lineage (NCBI taxonomy): Eukaryota > Metazoa > Arthropoda > Insecta > Coleoptera > Cantharidae > Malthinus > Malthinus flaveolus. Next base: position 9,362,046 of record OX467288.1, on the reverse strand, counting down.
AATCGAAGCCGCAAATAAAGCAACCATCGCGCCAAAGTCACTACCGGCTGGGACACTGGGAATGTGTCGTTTTTGGACATTTAAATTCCTCAAAAACTGCACACACAAAATTTGAGTAAACCACGCATCTTGGAGGTTTTGACCTCAGTCTCTAAAAATCGCTCGAAGTAAATATTTTTTTCAACAACTTGCACAAAGTCCATAAATATGTATGAAAGGTAAACCACTGCCAGGTGAATTTTAATAACAAATTTATAATTTGCACACGTACATTCTGCGATGCATATTCGCCAATTGGCGCTCATTCAAAGATAAACTCCGAACGTGAGCCTTTCTTCTTTTATAATTGTCGTTTTGTTGTTACCACGCATATCAAAGAGTAAAACTATAAGAAATAATAATTATAAAATTGTCACATGTCAAAAGTTTACGCGTGCAAAATTGAAAATGTAATTAACGAAAGTGTCGGAACAATTTAACTTTTTTCAGTTCGCGTAAACGCACGACAAAGTTAAATTTATACTTTAACGCACCAGATGGGGTTGTTTATTAATAGAGGGACGATCCAAAAACGATTTTTTTCAAATATTCAACTCTTTAAAGAGCTCTTTCCTCATTATTCCATGACGGTTGTGACCCATTAATAAAACTCAAGGTACTCATTTTCGTCAATTATTGCGGCTTCTTATAAGTCAATTAAGTGAGCGGACTTGGAGCTTGGAGTTTGCTGGGAAGAGGCTAATTTTTTTCTAACTTAAAGTTCAATTCTCAATTTGCAACTAAACAATTGTTAATTAGTCTAATTGCGTTATTAGGCACAATTGCGGCTTCGTTTAATGGCGAGCGCAAATAGAAAATTTTTAATCGATTCGCAATTGTTTCAATTTGTAATAAAAGTGGTGCCCAACCGTGTGGGCGAAAAGTATAACTAAAAAGGCGAGTTGCAATTTTTTTGACTCGTTTGTACTACAGTACTACCGAGAAGAGCTAAAGTTCATCTTGATAAGTAATAATGATAATAATGAGAAGTTGTGTTTGCGAAGAAAAAAAGAGATTTGAAGATTTGCCAGCGCCGGTTTGTGCGATTACTTTGAGCGGCGCTAAGAAGTCGAGTACGGCACATACAGCTTCACGCTAAAGTTATTTTTCACAAGGGTTCCTTGTACAGAGAGGAGGGCGCCTTTAGATTCGGCGCCACCAAACTTACTTCCGGCGCTTTAACAACGCCGGATATCAACGTTCGTTTGTTTACCTGTTTTCGATAAGTTGGCGAAACGACTTGTTGAATTTATTAATAATTTATTTATATTTAACGATTTAATTTTATTAATATTTAAATTCGTAAATAGGGGTGGACGTATTGGAACTGTCTTGTTTGTTGTTATTGCTAATATTTTAGAGGCTGATGAAAGGTCGGCAACTGATAGTCCGCAACAGACTATAACAAGCACTAGTGGCGTCTGAACAGCATGCGGTGAAATCAAGCATGTAACTTTCTGTCTTTGACACTGCCGAAATATGTGGAGGTCCAACGGCCTGTGCGATGAGCAACCAAAGATAGGATTTTTAACTAAATGATTGTAATGTGTGGGAATATTTAAATTAAACAATCACGAATCTATCAATTTTTCTTCTCCACCATCTTCAACCCTCTTGTGAAGACGTTTCGTCATGTGCTCGAATGTATTAATCTAGAGGGTGGTTGTTTCGAGAATAAACCATAATAACGTGTGACTTATGGCTCATGGCACTTTCTGTCTCTAATGCCATAATCGGACTCTTAATACAAAGGGCTGTACAACTTACAAAGCGCCGAGCTCAAAAAGTAAAGGTAAAGAGTCTCCTTTTTAAAATTCTCATTAGAAACAAGTTATACAGGGCGACAATAATTTACATTTACCAAGTGGGTCACTTGGCATTTTTTTATATGAGAGCTGTAATAGATACGAGGTTTTGGGTTACATTATTAAAATTGGGTCACTTTTGACCAGTGTTCAGAATTTGCGTAATAATTGTTAATAGTTATCCACTTTAAAAAGAATAAAACGTTTTGAAGTTTAAAAAAACAAAAGATTCAACTTCATCAGGGTCCATTTTTGTTTTACGCAAGTATTTTAAACAATCGACCATCGTATATCGACACAAGTCTTCTCTATCATTCTAACCATCTCTGAATTCCGCAACCCATCTTGGATACATTTTCCGTAGTCCATTTCAGCCCTTCTGAAAGGGATCTTTCAGAAGATCTTCTGATCTTCGCCAATTCAGAGGTAAAATAAACCAGGCTTCAAGCGCTTCTCACTTAGGCTACTTAGTCGGGCTCATATGTACTGCTTCAAAGCAATCATCTCAAAGAAGAAGCCGGAACTAGAAGCCTAAAAGAGAAGTCTGAAAGAACAGCCTGAACGAGAAGCCTGAAAGAGAAGCCTGAAAGTAGGTCTGAATGAGTTTTCAGAAGAGGCAGTCCTTGTACTGTTTTAGACCATTCTTCTGATCTTGACCAATTCAGAGACTAGACCTGATCTCCAGATCTCAATTTTTTTGACGACTATTGACTCTTCTTCAAAGTTCGGGATCAGATCTCGAGGCATCCTACTTGTAGGATAGCTCAAAGAGAAGCTTGAAAGGAAGCCCAAAAGAATCTTCCAAAGAGAAATCGACGTTAGAGCTAGTCAGTGGCAAGGCACTGTTTTGCTTCTAGTTCGCTTCAATGGCATTTGGAATTATCTACTAAACCCACTGTGTGGAGAGTAGAGATGCTTATGTAGTCGACAGTGTCTATAGTGCCTCTTGAGTGTTCCTGCAATTCCTCGGAGATGAACCGACTGTCATGAGTCGTACACAAGTGCACTGACACTTTAATTTTTAAATATTTTTGATTGCCTATTCCATCTGGTCAGGCCCGTGGGTCGGGCCCATGGGTTACAAGCAGAGCCGGGCAAAGAGCAAACTACGTCAATTTTTTACCTCAGTTTCCTACAAATGTACACTTTAATGGCGTAGATACTTTAAAGCAGTGGTATTAAAATCTTACAAGTTAGATTTCAAGGTCAAACGGCTTAAAACAAAGTTCGGTAATTGATAGTGTTTCCAAAAAAGAATTTTCGCGCAAAGGACGAAAATTAAGAATTCAATTACCTACTATATGTTTTCAAAATAGACGAGCAATATTGTTGAATACTTTACTATCTTTTAATCCAGGGCCCTAGGCTAAATCCAGGTCCGATAGGACCCAATTCTAATACTCAATTATTTTACACGCAGTTTGATTTTCATTTTAATATTCTTCTTCAACTTTTGTTTCGGGAATGAGAACAAGATGAGAACAAGTACTTAAAGAGTAAATTATTTCGCATTTTTGAAACCTCTGAAAATATTTCTGAAGGGAAAAGGCGCAAACCCTGCTGGTCTCCTCCCTAGCTACGGCCTTGAAGCTTCACAGCAGATAATGGGCATCTGAGCGGACTTGCATCATTCTTTGAAGAGACCGGACTATGGATGGACTTACAGCACGACCAGGGGTATCAAAGAGCCGACTGGTCTAAGTACAAGGGGCCTTTCTAAGGCACCCCAGAAGAAAAGAAGAATTTCTCCAAGTAATAATATGGATACTTATCTACTTTTTGAAAACCTGAGCCATAAGAAAGAAAAGGAATCTTTTTTAAGGTTTGATTGTTTATTTTAATTATTATTTTTTCAAACAACAGTTAAGGGTGGTGCTTTATTAAACTTTCCAAACGATAATTTTATCAATAATTAATTTTTATCGCGTACCTATTGATTACCCCTCTCAACATTAAATAGTTGAAATTGTTAAAAAAACAACCTTTAATTAACTATTTATGTAAGATAAAATATTAAATTGTTTAATTATTCTTGTTCTGTTGATTAAAACTTGCCCAATATTAACTTTTATAGTTCTTGAACTGGTTTAAAAATATAATTATCCATTAACACTAAGAAATAGAACGAGAAACAATTATCCACATATTATAAATATTTATGGCCGTCAATTACAGTCTAAAAGGCAATGGTAAAGTGTAATAAAATAGAAAAAAATTTTATAATCAACTTGTCACACTATCCTGAAATAGAATAAAATGATCGTTCTCTTAATTGCGAATTAAAATGCAAAAATGGCGCAAGCGATAAACTTCTTCATTTTCTTCGAGAATACCATTAGTTTTTATTTCGCAAATTATACAGGGCTCGTCGTAGCTTGGCGAACAACCATCACAAACGCTTTCAACAAGCACCATCAAAGTTTTCATTTAAAAAATCGTAATTAGATAAATTCTTGACCATCCCCGCACATAATACAGGGTGTCAACTGTAACTTGGCCAAGAATGCTAGGGTAGGTCTAGAGTCTAGAGGACCGATAGGCAAGTATTTTAAGGATTGGAACCCACGTCCAGAAATGCACCCGTACGGAGCTACGGCCGTTTACTTTACGTTTTATCGTCCGATATGCAGGCAGCATGTTGTGTGCCTAACAATTGTTTGCCTGGCAACTCATCGTTGCCTAGGAAATACATTGAATGTCAGTTCAGAAACATTGTGTCAATAAAACGTGTGCTGAACAATGAACAGGTTAACCTTTCAGGAGCTCATTGACGTGCATCTGGCGTATGGGGCTATGAACTGCAACGCATTTGGAGCACAGCGCCACAGGTAGTACACCTAAGCGACAACAATGTATTTCCTAGGCAAAGATAGGCTGCCAGGCAGACAATTATTTTAAAACACGAAATGTAGCGTGTACATCGAGTGCAAAAATAAAATTTAAAAACGGCCGTAGCTCCGTACGGGTGCATTTCCGGACATGGGTTCCTATATCTTTAAAATACTTGCCTATCGGTTCTCTACCTACCCTGGCATTTTTGGCCAAGTTACAGTAGACACCCTGTATAATGGAGAAGGGTGTCTATTTTAATTTTAATTTTTTCGTCCAACACAACCAGCGCACTTAAGTTTACGATCTACATATTCATTATCGCATATTCGACCGAAAATAAAGCAATTTGAAGACCATTAATTTCTTCTTTTACAAAAAGTGTCATCACTAGCCACGTGGCTTTAACAACCAATAACAATTTGCCACAGATCCGCTACATTAACAACCCGTAACCATAACGAAACTTACTATTTTTTTTCCAAACAGTAATTTCACTTCGTCCTATAGAAAATTTCTATATTTGTCCTCTTCGGACACGTCTATAAACGAGCGGTTGATAAAAAGAGAGAGCGAGACTCGAGTTTTTTGGTTACATCTTTTCTGGGAGAGTGATACGAAAAAGCTATAAAAATTTGTCACATCGAAGGGTAGTTATGAAGGGATGCTGTAGGAGGAAGTGACGCAACAATTACATCCCTACCGCTGTGACGTTATGTACTTCCGGTTAGTTCATATCGTTCTTGCTTCCGGAGCTTTTTGCAAAATATTGATTTTTAACTACTTCCTTAGTTTAACAAATTGAAACTCAATTTCAATTCTTAGAAATGGAGGGGGGCGATTGGTTGCTAGTAAACAGCAAGAAGGAATAATTGATAGATCATTTAAATTTAAAAGAGTGAGAGGGAGTTCTAAATATCTCATTTTAGTAAATTGGAAGACTTTTGGGTAAATTTAAGAACGGATCAGGCGTATAACACGCAAAACAACAAAAATAATGTTAAAAATGTACACAATTAGGAAAATAATCAACTTGGCGGTGGACTTGGCTGGTTTTTCGCCACTTTGAGTTAGTTTGTTTGTTAAAGTGATATTTTTAAATTATGTTTTTTGAGGATAACTAATAGTCCGGTCAATCTAGACCAAAAAATGAGAGTGAAGGTGCATAAAGTCCCAACAAGCTGAAAATCAGTAAAATTGTTCCAAACATAATTATAAATAAAATTTAAAAGTTCCGTGTATGAACAAAATTTTATTTGAAGTTAAAGGTCAAAAAAATGAGTTTTTCGCGATTTTCAGAAAAACGGTAAGTTTTCTCATAAAAGTACTTTAAACAAAAATTGTAGATCGTAAAATTATCTATAAAAAATATATCAATACTTTTTTTCCTACGAGCAAAAGTTGTAAAAGTTGCGCTAAGTAGGTACACTACCTCATAGGTGGCGTGGAAACGTGTGTATATTATGTAATGACTTTTAAAGGTCTCATACGAATTAGTGCAAATTTTATTACAAGAAGAAGTGGTCCTTTATCTTTGTAACCGTGTTTTTTAAATTATAATCGTTTCAGTGCAATTTGTTTAAGCGACGTTTTTGAAGCCGCAGATTTACTCATTTAACTCGAAATGGGTTCTTCGAGTTTGACGGCGAATAACTTTTAAACGGCTCATACGAATTAGTTAAAATTTTAGTACAAGGAGAAGTGGACCTTAAACCTTAAATAAAATTTTTTCCATACACGGGAATGATGGGGAACTTTTAAATTTTACTTATAATTATGTTTCAAACAATTTTAATGATTTTCAGCTTGTTGGGACTTTATGCATCTTCGAATGTCTAAATTGACCGAGCTATAAAATTAAAATCAACTACCAATTTCCCATAGAGCATCAATCTTTAAATAAATGTGTAAGTAGAGCCTGCTGAAACTTTTTTGGCGAACTTACTTTGGATGGTTTCTCACCAGAATCAATAAGCTCATTAAAAGTCTTAATCTATCCCTTCTATTTGAGTATTCAATTCTAAAAAAAAATTGTAATAATTAAAGAGTACACTCAGACGTCTTAGAAAAAAGTATTATTGTGACGATTTGAACAGAACTGGAGCTGAAGCTCTTCAAAATTTTGTTTGGATAGTTTTTATAGTAGTAGTTTAGGTAAATTCGGCAAAAAAAATAATTTAAAAAAATTTTTAAGTACCTTATACTATTGGAGTAATAAAGTTTGAAGACAAAACTGCATAAACAGAGCCCGCTGAGACATTTTTGACGTGAATTAATTTGGGTGGTTTTTCACCAGTTTGAAAAAAATTTCGTTTTTGTGATTGGCCTATTTAAAAAATAAACAGATACACACTTTACTTTAGAGTTATCAATTTTTAAAACAAACACGTATAAATAGAGACTTTTAGACATTTTTGCAAAAAAATAATTGGTTGGTTTTTCGCCAGTTTGAGTAAAATTTCGTTTTAAAATGAGAAGTTGGTTTAAAAATGAAGGCAGACACACTGTACTATTAGCATGATGAATTTAATAATCTAAAAACTGTAAATGGGCCTAATTGAAACTGTTTAAAAAAACTTAATTTTGGTAGTCTTATTACTCTTAGTACATGGGTCATGGGTACATAGTCAATGGGGGGTTTTGCCCTACAAAAGGTGGTGTAGTTTGAATTTTTAAATATGTTATTGGGTTAGGGGCCCCGATTAAAAATCCAAGTTTTCGACCTTGAGGGGGGTCCGCGCGATCCGCCATCTTGGATTAAAGGTTCGAAAAACTGGTTTTTCCGATTTAACTTCTTAACGGTTGATCCCACAACAAAACTGTCAAATCCAACTTTGGAGAGGACAAAATGGCCTACAATATTTGTTCTATTAATTTTCTTCCTGTCTGTTACGGTTTCTGAGATAGAAGCTGGAGAACATCGCTATTTTGAGAAAAAATAAATTTTTTTGGTAAACTTTGCTTAGAGACTTTTTTACCGTTCGTTTGAGAGAAAATTCTTTGGAACAAAAGTTGTAGGATTTTAAATTGCCTTCAAATTGAGTGTATCACTGATATTTTAGCTCAACCAGATCCAAAGTTAGAGCAGTTTTATGATAACCTATAAATGTCAAAAAATAAGACAGTTTTGTCGTGAGATCAACCCTTAAGAAGTTAAATCAGAAAATTTTTTGTACCTTTAATCCAAGATGGCGGATCGCGCAGACCCCCTCAAGGTCAAAAACTTGGATTTTTCATCAGGGCCCCTAACCCAATAACATATTTAAAAATAAAAAATCAGAACTACACCACCTTTTGTAAAGGCCTGTTTTTCTCCCCATTGAATGGACTAATCTATTAATTAGGTTACCTACTTTCAAATCCTTCGTATAAGTTTGCTTCGAAAATAACTAGCCTTCTACTAATATGTTAGAATTTCGCGTGTTTGAGATGATACACTTAAGAATCAGTATCAGTCCAAATGAGATTTCGTAAGTTGTTATTTTTACGAATTTATTACTTACGCATTTTTATTTCCGGACATGGAGTTATTAGCAAAAATTGCTTATTTTGGTGTTCCTATTCATCCCTCTATATTTATCTGTGTTATTCTTATTTTCTTATTACACTCTGTACTATTAACGTAATTAAAATTAATTATCAATGATAAAAATGACATTCACCATAAATAAACCTTAAGGTTTTGGTATGACTTACATCAATTTGGGGATGCTAGTGTAAACAGTAAACATTTCCAATTTTTTTATTATTTTAGACATTTATTTAAATTTTAACTTCTAGTGTTATATTTCTATTATTTTTATTATACATCAACAAAGAACAAATTTGCCTTTAACGCCCTTGTTGGTGCGCGCCCTGCACAATATTAATTTTGAAGGTTTTTCACCACCTAACGAATTCCTTTTAATTAGTTCTAAGAAGACGATTTTTTGTAAACAATTTTTAAATATTAAAACAATAGTTTTACTGCGATCTTAACCTAATAATATGTTAACTCTGACACTTGTATACGTTATCTCTTTTCATCATCTATTAGAGTGTGCTACGCCTTTGGAATTTCAACTAAAGAATCCTAAACATTTTCATCTAGAAACGTTTCAAATCATGAACATCATCTTAAAACAAACGATGTTTTCTCAGATTTTAACATGTATCTTAAATTGGAATCTAATTTTTGTTAAAAGTTGTCTGTTGGCATTTTTTATGGCATTTCAAACCGTTGCCTTTATTATAATAATATCTAAAAAAAGACCCAAAAATTTACGACAAAAAAACACTCTCTCGAAAGAGAATTTATTTAAAACGTAATTGTAAAATCAATACTTTACGTTTAAACAAAAGACAAAGAAAAAGTAAAAAAAACGATACTTTAATCAAAAAATTTTGAACAAAGGGAAAAAGGAAGAAAATCAATTTTCTCGAAATGGTTCTATTTGTTTCAACAAAATGTAAAATTCTTTTGGATATCTTAGAAGGAACACATTTGAATAGTGAACAGTTCCTATAGAAAGGACTACAAAGGCATTAGTAGGGTTGCTAGGATACCGAACGGACCCCGAGATGACCTCTCAACTGCAGATGACTTCGTGTCAGCCTCAAAACGATTTGAGCAACCCCATTCTATTTTTTCCTCTTTTGCTTATACTGAATCTAAATGGAATCGTTGTGTTTCGTTAATTACCTACTCTTATATTAATTTAGACGTACTACTTTGTGATTGGGAAATCGTAAATAATACGTGTATTGGGTGTTTAAATCGATGTCATGTGTGTTAATGTAGGTGGAAAACCCTAGGCTTCTTATCTATTATTAGCCTTTCGCATAACATGCATTGTGTTTAGTATTTTAATATTTTCTTATTTTTTGTAATTGTAAAATATAATCTCAAATTTAAAACATACAGGGGGTTGTTCAGTGGGTATTCCACGAAAGATTCTGTTGTATTGTACCAGTTTTAACAACAATCGCGTGTTTTACAATACATTTCAATTCCTTTAAATTGTTTAGGTAACACCTTGTATATTATTACATATTTAAATACATTATTACATTTAGAACCAAAAGTGAATAAGGTGTAATAGGTCTAAAGCTTACAGTTCATGAGATATTATCACTTAAAATGTACTTCTATTTTACAAGTTCCTTCTATCGACAAATTTAATTTTCTGGGAATTCTTTATGAATCACCTTCTATATTAATATGTATTTAGACACATTATTAAATTTAGAACCAAAAGTGTATAAGGTGTAATAAGTCTAAAGCTCACAGTTCATGAGATATTGTCACTTGAAATGTACTTCTACTTTACAAGTTCCTTCTATCGACAAATTTAATTTTCTGGGAATTATTTAGGTAACACCTTGTATATTAATATGTATTTAGACACATTATTAAATTTAGAACCAAAAGTGTATAAGGTGTAATAAGTCTAAAGCTCACAGTTCATGAGATATTGTCACTTAAAATGTACTTCTATTTTACAAGTTCCTTCTATCGACAAATTTAATTTTCTGGGAATTCTTTATGAACCACCTTCTATATTAATATGTATTTAGACACACTATTAAATTTAGAACCAAAAGTGTATAAGGTGTAATAAGTCTAAAGCTCACAGTTCATGAGATATTGTCACTTAAAATGTACTTCTATTGTACAAGTTCCTTCTATCGACAAATTTAATTTTCTGGGAATTCTTTATGAACCACCTTCTATATTAATATGTATTTAGACACATTATTAAATTTAGAACCAAAAGTGTATAAGGTGTAATAAGTCTAAAGCTCACAGTTCATGAGATATTGTCACTTGAAATGTACTTCTACTTTACAAGTTCCTTTTATCGACAAATTTAATTTTCTGGGAATTCTTTAAATAACACCTTGTATGTTAATATGTATTTAGACACATTATTAAATTTAGAACCAAAAGTGTATAAGGTGTAATAAGTCTAAAGCTCACAGTTCATGAGATATTGTCACTTTAAATGTACTTCTGTTTTACAAGTTCCTTCTCTTGACAAATTTAATTTTCTTGGAATTCTTTAGATAACACCTTGTATATTAATATGTATTTAGACACATTATTAAATTTAGAACCAAAAGTGTATAAGGTGTAATAAGTCTAAAGCTCACAGTTCATGAGATATTGTCACTTAAAATGTACTTCTATTTTACAAGTTCCTTCTATCGACAAATTTAATTTTCTGGGAATTCTTTATGAACCACCTTCTATATTAATATGTATTTAGACACACTATTAAATTTAGAACCAAAAGTGTATAAGGTGTAATAAGTCTAAAGCTCACAGTTCATGAGATATTGTCACTTGAAATGTACTTCTACTTTACAAGTTCCTTTTATCGACAAATTTAATTTTCTGGGAATTCTTTAAATAACACCTTGTATGTTAATATGTATTTAGACACATTATTAAATTTAGAACCAAAAGTGTATAAGGTGTAATAAGTCTAAAGCTCACAGTTCATGAGATATTGTCACTTTAAATGTACTTCTGTTTTACAAGTTCCTTCTCTTGACAAATTTAATTTTCTTGGAATTCTTTAGATAACACCTTGTATATTAATATGTATTTAGACACATTATTAAATTTAGAACCAAAAGTGTATAAGGTGTAATAAGTCTAAAGCTCACAGTTCATGAGATATTGTCACTTAAAATGTACTTCTATTTTACAAGTTCCTTCTATCGACAAATTTAATTTTCTGGGAATTCTTTATGAACCACCTTCTATATTAATATGTATTTAGACACACTATTAAATTTAGAACCAAAAGTGTATAAGGTGTAATAAGTCTAAAGCTCACAGTTCATGAGATATTGTCACTTAAAATGTACTTCTATTGTACAAGTTCCTTCTATCGACAAATTTAATTTTCTGGGAATTCTTTATGAACCACCTTCTATATTAATATGTATTTAGACACATTATTAAATTTAGAACCAAAAGTGTATAAGGTGTAATAAGTCTAAAGCTCACAGTTCATGAGATATTGTCACTTGAAATGTACTTCTACTTTACAAGTTCCTTTTATCGACAAATTTAATTTTCTGGGAATTCTTTAAATAACACCTTGTATGTTAATATGTATTTAGACACATTATTAAATTTAGAACCAAAAGTGTATAAGGTGTAATAAGTCTAAAGCTCACAGTTCATGAGATATTGTCACTTAAAATGTACTTCTATTGTACAAGTTCCTTCTATCGACAAATTTAATTTTCTGGGAATTCTTTATGAACCACCTTCTATATTAATATGTATTTAGACACATTATTAAATTTAGAACCAAAAGTGTATAAGGTGTAATAAGTCTAAAGCTCACAGTTCATGAGATATTGTCACTTGAAATGTACTTCTACTTTACAAGTTCCTTTTATCGACAAATTTAATTTTCTGGGAATTCTTTAAATAACACCTTGTATGTTAATATGTATTTAGACACATTATTAAATTTAGAACCAAAAGTGTATAAGGTGTAATAAGTCTAAAGCTCACAGTTCATGAGATATTGTCACTTGAAATGTACTTCTACTTTACAAGTTCCTTTTATCGACAAATTTAATTTTCTGAGAATTCTTTAAATAACACCTTGTATGTTAATATGTATTTAGACACATTATTAAATTTAGAACCAAAAGTGTATAAGGTGTAATAAGTCTAAAGCTCACAGTTCATGAGATATTGTCACTTAAAATGTACTTCTATTGTACAAGTTCCTTCTATCGACAAATTTAATTTTCTGGGAATTCTTTATGAACCACCTTCTATATTAATATGTATTTAGACACATTATTAAATTTAGAACCAAAAGTGTATAAGGTGTAATAAGTCTAAAGCTCACAGTTCATGAGATATTGTCACTTGAAATGTACTTCTACTTTACAAGTTCCTTTTATCGACAAATTTAATTTTCTGGGAATTCTTTAAATAACACCTTGTATGTTAATATGTATCTAGACACATTATTAAATTTAGAACCAAAAGTGTATAAGGTGTAATAAGTCTAAAGCTCACAGTTCATGAGATATTGTCACTTAAAATGTACTTCTATTGTACAAGTTCCTTCTATCGACAAATTTAATTTTCTGGGAATTCTTTATGAACCACCTTCTATATTAATATGTATTTAGACACATTATTAAATTTAGAACCAAAAGTGTATAAGGTGTAATAAGTCTAAAGCTCACAGTTCATGAGATATTGTCACTTGAAATGTACTTCTACTTTACAAGTTCCTTTTATCGACAAATTTAATTTTCTGGGAATTCTTTAAATAACACCTTGTATGTTAATATGTATTTAGACACATTATTAAATTTAGAACCAAAAGTGTATAAGGTGTAATAAGTCTAAAGCTCACAGTTCATGAGATATTGTCACTTTAAATGTACTTCTGTTTTACAAGTTCCTTCTCTTGACAAATTTAATTTTCTTGGAATTCTTTAGATAACACCTTGTATATTAATATGTATTTAGATACATTATTAAATTTAGAACCAAAAGTGTATAAGGTGTAATAGGTCTAAAGCACACCATTCATGAGATATTGTCTCTCATGAATCCTTTTAAGCTGTTTCTTCATCCTCACACCAGGGTAAGTTCTCGATATTTTCTTAGCCTTTCTTTTCCTACAACAAATTTGCAAATTAAGTAACTTTCGAGAAAATAACGAAGTCGAAAGCTTAAAAGCCTGTAAACTGATTATACTTAAAAATGTTTTAGGCCCCGCTCATTAATCTAAGCTACCAAAATAAATTAATTAAAATTTTCAAACAAATTTATTATACGCGTGGCTTCAAAAGATCTTTTATACACTAATCGATAATTTTCGGTTAATTTTAATTATACGAAAAATTAGGTAAATTAGTTAAGTGTCTCGTAATTATTGAATAACGCAGAAACAAAAAAGTTTTTTTTCTATTCGGATAAATGAGATAAAAATTCTTGCGGCAGTAGTTGCTTATACCTAAGGTATATCAAATTCCTTTTAATCATTGATTTGAAAATATCGGTTTCACTATTTTTAATTGGTACCCAATACCTTGTAGAACATCATATTTTGTTTTCTTTTTTATCTCGGACATAATCTAACAACCTTCATCGCGCCCGGCTTCTTCAACTAACCAAAATTGTTACTTGATACATAATTAAAAGTAACAGACGCTGACTAGAAAATATTTTATACAAAATTGCTTTTTTGACTTTTATAGATAGGTTATTATTAATTAAGGGCCTAAGGAATGAGCGATTTTCAGCAGAATGTTCACCTTAGTGCGTTTGTAAGGGTAGCTCAATCTTCTCTCATATTCGCTTGCACTTGTGTGTGCAAGTGTGTGAGTTCTGCCCAATTCAAATTAGTTAGTTTTACTCTCGTTGTGTCGTCATTGCCTTCCGAGAGGCGACGCATATTCAAGATTAGGCCAATAGAGAAACCGTATTCGAATCTTGCGTATCTTGTCAAATTAATGTGGGCCAAACGGTCAAGTCAAGAAAGTTTGGATAATGGGTGATTTGATCTTTAATTGCATCCCCCTCCCACTCTGCCATTAATGAAGAAGTTTGTTATGAAACGGATAAAAACCTCTCCTCTTGGTGGTTATTCAATATTTTTATTTGCCAAGTCGGAGAGACTATATTTAAATGATATGACTGTTACGTTAAATAATCTATAGGGGTTGCCCGTTACGAACAAATGAGAAACGTTTAGTTTAATCCAAGGACAAATTACTAAAAACGTGAAATGGGGAAAAATTTACGTCATCAAAAATACATTAATGTAATAGTATTCTTTTAATAAAACTTACGAGTTTTCCATTAAGGAAAGAAAATTGTATTTATTTTTAAACAACGTTTGTCACGTTTGTTTGCGAAATCGCTCAAAATAGAATGCCGAAGCAGCTAAAGGAGGCGATCAACTCTATTTATTAAAGACCAACTGTCAATGCTTAAAAAACAGTGAGAAGAGTACCGCAACCAGTAACACTAAAACAGTTAGTGGTTCAGGGTTTAGGCGGAAGCCAGGATTGGGGGTACTAATAAGGAGTATTATTTTTGGAGTTCTAAAAAGCCTTTGAAGTATCTCTACCAAATGGCAACAAATTGGCCGAGGAAGAACATTCGGTTCTTGCTGAAACCTCACTGGGGTCCACAGATGGTTTCAAAAACCTCTGAGGGGACATTGTGAGATCCTAGAGGGTTGGTGTCCACTTTATAGGGTTGGTTAGGTACTACTCTTTAGCTTACACTCAATATAATTCAGATTGAAAGACTTGTCTGTGATAGGGCCCTTTTGTAAGGCTATGATACGTGTTAAACGCAGTGAACTGCGCGTAAGTAAGCAGTGTAACACTCAAACAGTTAGTGGTTGAGGGTTTAAGCGGAAGCCAAGATTGGGGTACTAATAAGAAGTACTATTTTTGAAATTCTGAAAGCCTTTGAAGTATCTGCGCCAAATGGCAACAAATTGGTCGAAGAAGAATATTCTGCTCCTGCAGAAACCTCACTGGGGTCCACAGATAGTTTCAAAATCCTCTGTGGGGACATTGTGGAGTCATAGAGGGTTGCCCGCCACTTTATAGGGTTGGTTAAGTACTACTCTTCAACTTACACTCAATATAATCCAGATCGAAAGACTTGTTTGAGATAGGGCCCTTTTGTAAAGTTATGACACGTTTTAAACGCAGTGAACTGCGCGTAAGTAGCAGTGTAACACTCAATTAGTGTTTGAGGGTTTAGGCGGAAGCCAGGATTGGGGGTACTAATAAGAAGTACTATTATCGGAAGTCTAAAAAACTTTTGAAGTATCTCTACTAGATGGCAACAAATTGGCCGAGGAAGAACATTCGGTTCCTGCAGAAACCTTACTGGGGTCCACAGATGGTTTCAAAAACCTCTTCGGGGACATTGTGGGGTCCTAGACGGTTGATCGCCACTTTATAGAGTTGGTTAGGCACTACTCTTCTGCTTACACTCAATATAATCCAGATCGAAAGACTTGTCTGAGATAGAGCCCTTTTGTAAAGTTATGATACATTTTAAACGCAGCGAACTGCGTCTAAGTAAGCGGTGTAACAATAAAACAGATAGTGGTTGAGGGTTTAGGCGGAAGCCAGGATTGGGGGTACTAATAACGAGTACTGTTTTCAAAATACTTAAAAACCTTTGAGGTATCTCCTGCAAATGGCAAAAAGAACATTCTGTTCTTGCAGAAACCTCACTGGGGTTCACAGATGGTTTCATAAACCTCTGTGGGGACCTTGTGGGGTCCTAGAGGGTTGGTGGCCACTTTATAGAGTTGGTTAGGTACTACTTTTCTGCTTACACTTAATCTAATCCAGATCGAAAGACTTGTCTGAGATAGGGCCTTTTTGCAAAGCTATGATACGTTTTAAACACAGTGAACTGCGCGTAAGTAGCAGTGTAACACTCAATTAGTGTTTGAGGGTTTAGACGGAAGCCAGGATTGGGGGTACTAATAAGAAGTACTATTTTCGGAATTCTAAAAAACTTTTGAAGTATCTCTACCAGATGGCAACAAATTGGCCGAGGAAAAACATTCGGTTCCTGCAGAAACCTCACTGGGGTCCACAGATGGTTTCAAAAACCTCTTCGGGGACATTGTGGGGCCCTAGACGGTTGATCGCCACTTTATAGGATTGGTTAGGTACTACTCTTCTGCTTACACTCAATATAATCCAGATCGAAAGACTTGTCTGTGAGATAGGGCTGTTTTGTAAAGTTATGACACGTTTGAAACGCAGTAAACTGCGTGTAAGTAAGCGGTATAACCCTAAAGCAGTTAGTGGTTGAGGATTTAGGCGGAAGCCAGGATTGGGGCTACTAATAACGTGCACTGTTTTCAAAATACTTAAAAACCTTTGAAGTATCTCCTCCAAATGACAACTAATTGGCCGAGGAAAAACATTCGGTTCTTGCAGAAACCTCACTGGGGTCCACAGATGGTTTCAAAAATCTCTGTGGGGACATGGTGGGGTCCTAGAGGGTTGGTGGCCACTTTATAGAGTTGGTTAGGTACTACTCTTCTGCTTACACTCAATCTAATCCAGATCGAAAGACTTGTCTGAGATAGGGTCTTTTTACAAAGCTATGATACGTTTTAAACACAGTGAACTGCGCGTAAGTAGCAGTGTAACACTCAATTAGTGTTTGAGGGTTTAGGCGGAAGCCAGGATTGGGGGTACTAATAAGAAGTACTATTTTCGGAATTCTAAAAAAATTTTGAAGTATCTCTACCAGATGGCAACAAATTGGCCGAGGAAGAACATTTGGTTCCTGCAGAAACCTCACTGGGGTCCACAGATGGTTTCAAAAACCTCTTCGGGGACATTGTGGGGTCCTAGACGTTTGATCGCCACTTTATAGGATTGGTTAGGTACTACTCTTCAGCTTACACTCAATATAATCCAGATCGAAAGACTTGCCTGACATAGGGCCCTTTTGTAAAGTTGGGATACGTTTTAAACGCATTAGAACTTGCAACAATTTCAGAAGAATGCGTAGAGGATTAGAACAGTAGAGGCTTACATAGAGCGACTTTATGGTAAAAAAGAGAAAGGCAAGCTTGGCAATTTGAGATGATGAGAACCACTAACTCAGTGATGGTGTAATGAC
Source organism: Malthinus flaveolus (assembly GCA_950108345.1). Classification (NCBI taxonomy): domain Eukaryota; kingdom Metazoa; phylum Arthropoda; class Insecta; order Coleoptera; family Cantharidae; genus Malthinus; species Malthinus flaveolus. The sequence goes on along the minus strand of OX467288.1, from coordinate 9,344,721 downwards.
GTGATGCCATACCTGGAGACTCGACTCAAAAAAGCTGGTAATGGAGAAATCTGACCAGAGGATGCCTAGAGAAATGACGAGGAGAGGTTTGAGAACGAACTAGTTAATGAACGAACTGTTGAGAGTTTGTTAAAAAAGAATTTTAATCCGTTTTGGTTTAGAGCCATAAAAGTAAAATGGATGACATTGACAAATGAAAATTGGCGAGTGAATAAGTTGAAAAAGCAAAAGAGGAATGTCGAGAAATATACGTTTAAATAACAATCACATCAGTGACCATTATGTAATCTGTAATGTATGAACAACACCTTTAATGTAAACGGTCAACTTTAATTAGAATTTACTATTAACGTGTTTTGTTCAACAACGCATCGGCTTTGAGTAAAGCCAACTTTGATCATGGACGGTGATCAATCAGTCAGTTGTCTTTGTGTGCGCCTTCCTATTTTTTTTCATTTTACGAAAAAAAAAGTTTAAGACAATCGCTAAATGTCACCTGTTTTTTATGACTGTTAATTTCCGACATGTCCATGCAATTGTCACTCTTTTCAGCATCCGACCTGACGTCGTGTATTCGATAAATTAACGGAATAACAATTGAACAACTCGTCTGTTCTCCTTTAGATTCCTTATATCTTTAAATAGTTTTTAATTACCTTCCCTTTTATTTTCATTTTTTTAAACTTCTTCCACTTTGACGGACGTCGATAAATTTACCAGTTTTTGATTTTGATGTTTGTCCGCGCTCGGATCGAAAAATAAAACAAATGAATATTAAATTTCGAACTGTTTGAACCTTAAAATTCACTTTAATCTTATAATAGTGATATCGCATGTCATTGACAATGCGGGAGTTGAATGTAAATGCATTAGGGATGATGCAGGATTGCATAGTTAACTATGTTTCCGGTGACTATCAATTGTTGACTTTAGTGATCGGACGCTTAGGGTTACACGGAGGGTGATTTTTGGTCATTCTATGTTGTGATGTCGAGAGGGAGACGATGACACACTCGCGGAGCTAGTACGTTCGTTTTCGACAATCTGTCATATGTTTCATTAAGAGGGTGAGATATTTGCCCAATTAAAAAATAAGACACAACTCTTAACATCTCCATTAATTTTATATTATTCCCATCATCAACTTTTTCACCTCTCCGGTATTAATTAAACCACTTTTGGAAGTGTTCTCAAGACTTGTTTTGTACCTCAAACGGCAGTAAGTGCCTCTGCACTTTATTTTTCGATTATTTGATCCAAACTCCAGTAAAGAGGGTTACAATAAATTGTTATATTTAGGGTTGAATAGCGAGCGTTGTTCAGTTAGATTTTTGGCACGTGCACTCGAAGATATTTCCGGATAAACACGTGATTGTTTCCTTGCAAAATGCTCTTTCAATAAAGATTGCAGCTTTTAGTTAAATTTGTAAGAGTATTTTTAGTCGTTTTGGCTTTATTTGCTCGGTTGGTACGGCGTGTCGGTTCGCGCGGCGAAAGGCATAGATCATAAAATTTAGAAACGTTTTATTACGAGAAATGGAAGAGGTCAGCTCGACGAAACCACCCTCGTAAAGTAATTGACGACGTTTGGGTATTGAATTTTACAATAAAAATGACTTCTTTCATTGTTTTGAAAAAAGTTGGCCAATTTCTTGAAACTTTGACCTCACCTCAGATACGCGCAGACAACTGAAGTCATCAGAAGCAAAAATTTTACAGAAAAAAACGACTTTGAGTTCTTATAACTTTGCATCCTGTCGGTGTCAAAACTATGCTATGAACCGATGAATATGAATTGCTCAATTTGTCCGAAGGAGAAGATGAAAATCAGAGCAGTTTACAGGCCAGTTTGGGCTGATAAGACAGTCCAGTTTGGATGGAAGCTCTAAAAAGTCTTTCAGCAAACGGAAAAGCTTGAACGAGTCTTCAGAAGTGGCATTGCTCTGAGCCTCATCCCCTCATCATGAAGCTGCTTCCAAACACCTCCAATTGTTTGTTTGCCACGAATGAGTTTTAGGTTTGAAAACTTCCACATTTCTGAATCAGTTAGTTACTAATGTACTTATGATAGTGCGAGAAGCCGCTTATACTTGCCGGCAGCTCCTTAATATATCAGTTCAAAGTTCAAACAACAAAAACGATTAATTTCTTCTCACCTCGAAGTCGTAATTTTAGCGTCGATTCAAAAAAGTGTATTATTCGAGTTTATCGTGGAGAGAAACGAAGTTAAAGCTCGAATTTGAAGTTGATACAATTAGTCGTTAGGCAAAATTCTCCGGGATTAAACCCCCAGTATTTTAAATTCCAGACATGACTTTCGCGGGTCCCGTTTAATCTAAAATTCAATACTCTCTAAAGCGACAACGGTTGTGATCTAACCATTAAGTTGATTAGAAGCAAATTTAAACAAACTTCAACTTTATTATATCCCTTTCCCTCTCTAAAATTTATAGCCTACTTTTATACTCGGAGCCGAACGAAAGTTATTAATGAAGAAAAAGTTTTTTTTTCAAAAATGGGAAAAATTTTACGTATTTTGCGTAATATTAGAAGTAGCACAATGATAAGTTTTTCTCCCCTTTTACGATTTGGTTTGATTTATACATCTGCCTTAGGGTAATTTTCTATGGTCAACCTTATTCACAATAAAATAAATTTTCCCTAAATCCGACTAATGCCCCAGTAGGTTTATCCCTTTCTTACCGACTCGGACGTATGTGCGTTAAATAAGGACGAGAGTGTTATTCCCTAAAAATTCATTTTGTTGATATTCGGCGTATCTAAATAGAAACCAGCAATATTTGCTATGGTCTTGTTATTGGAATTCTAATCAGATCAAGATCTTATCCGGATTTATTGAACTTGACCCCACATTATGGAAGATACGTCAACTCAAAAACGTATGCTACCGTTATTTTTTTCTCCGCTTTAAAAAAAGAGTCGAAATTAAACTAATGATGGTTATTTCGTGGGCTATAATTTAATTTACAAATTGATATATAATTATCCGAATAACAGCTTTTTTGGGGGGCTCTTTTAATATTACAACTTTTCACAATAATTTTTTTCTTCTCTTAAAACTAACAAAACCTTTGGCAGGAAGATAAATTTCTACTTGCTAATAGATTTTTAACGACGTCTGCCATTTCCAATGTTGTAGAAGTGTAACAATGCCCGAGCTGTTTTACAAGATAAACAAGTGAAGTTTTCAAACTTGCAGCAAAAAAGTTGGAAAATCTATAATCGATAATTTGGCTACATTAGCGAAACTTACAAGATAACATACTGAAAGTCCCAGAGATTCTTCTAAACGTCGATTCCGTGTAATTAAATTAAACTTTTCAAGTTACGACTTTTTGGATTTGAAGACGACGCCTAGATCCACGTGAAAAATTGGGCAAAAATTCTCTTAATGATATAATGTACAATGGGTTCGATTAAATGGCCTAGATGCAGGAAGCTAGCTCCCTAAGTAATCTATATCTAGATCCTCTCAGTGATGAGTCAGACAACAGTTAGAAGTTTAGCTCAGATGGGTAGGAGTTATTTCAAATTCCACACTTAAGAAAGAAGATGCCTTTCTCGAATTACTAGTAAATAAACCCCAAATTAAAAAAAATTACTACAGACAATGCGCTACATGGGCGCATACAACGTAAAGGCACTGTCAACTGGAGGTGCTGCTATGCATTCCTCCACTGGATTTATATGTGGAAAAGATGGTTACAAAAGCAGCCCTTCTACTGTGAGGATGTGGGGAATATGCTTCATCAAATATGGAGTTTACGGACATATTCAACTACATACCAAGCAGCCTCTCTTATAGGGATGGATGCTGGATGCAGATCGCATCTCCCCAAAATTAACATTCAGCAGAGACTTGTAACGTAATGGTAATGATGTAATGATAAATAGACGAGCTGGAGCAGCCTTCCCTGTAACCTTGAGCCAACCATAAAACAAGCCACCCTCCTTAAGAATAACCCTATCAATTACAGACTAAAAGATGCACAAGCAACGCAAGCTGTGTGGTGAGAGCAAAGCAGCCATACCGGCTTCTTCTAAGCCTGGTAAAACATTGTCTACAGCTGTCCCGAACTAATCTACAAAAAATTGCAGAGACACTCATGAGACACTGTCGACTACATGAGCATCTCCACACACTGGGTTTAGTAGATATGCTGTGGATGTAAACTCGTAGATGAAATAGTTAAACAAGAACGTCGACAAGAAAATCCGTGTTGGGAGACTTCAAACTCGCTATGGCTAGAATAAGCATCACTCCTCCCTCCAGAGTTCTGAAGGTTATTCTACAAGTAGGATGGCTCAAGATCTGATAGGCACGGGAAGGCTGCTCGGAGGTAGTTTAACTGGCCCGATTAAGTGGTCAAAATGCAAGAGGCTAGTTCCCTCTCTCTAAACAATCCAGGTTCCAAACTCCGAAGGAGAGTTAATGATTGTCGAAAAAAATTGACACCTGGAGATCAGGTCCAGTCTCTTAATTAGTCAAGATCAGAAGAATGGCCTAAAACAGTACAAAGCATGTCTCTTCGAAAGATTTTTTTGGGCTTCCTTTCAGGCTCCTCTTTGAGCTATCCTACAAGTAGAATGGCTCGAGATCTGATGAGCACGGGGAGGCTGCTTGGAGGTAGTGTAACTGGCCCGATTAAGTGGTCAAAATACAAGGGACTACTTCCCTCTACCTAAACAATCCAGATATCGAACTCCAAAAGAGAGTTAATGATCGTCTAAAAAAATTGACACTTGGAGATCAGGTTCAGTCTCTGAATTGGTCAAGATCAGAAAAATAGCCAAAAACAGTACAAGGACTGTTTCTTCAAAAGATTCTTTCCGGCTTCCTTTCAGGCTTCTCTTTCAAGCTTCTTTTTCAGGCTTCTCCTTCGAGATGGCTGCTTGGAGGCAGTACATATAAACCCGACTAAGTAGCTTAAGTGTGGAGCGCTAGCTACTTCTCATTAAACCATCCAGACCCAGAACTTTGAAGGAGAGTTCCTAGGATCTGGAGACTGTCTTACCACAGTCTACAAGTTAGTCAAGGTTAGAAGAACTGCTTAAAACAGTGCAATGCCCAAAGAAAACCTTCTAACTTCATATTTTTAAGAAAAATGTCACTTCTTAAGACTCATTTAAGCTTCTCCTTTTGCTGCAAGACTTTTTAGAGCTTCCATCTAATCTTCTTCTTCTAATCATCTTCGAAAGACTCTTTCAGGCTTCCTTTCAGGCTTCTCTTTGGGCTATCCTACAGGCAAGATCTGATTAAGTGATCTAAATGCAAGGAGCTAATTTTCTCTTCTGAAACAATCCAGATCCCGAACTCTGAAGAAGAGTCAATGGGCGTCGAAAAAAATTGAGACCTGGAGATCAGGTCTAGTCTTTGAATTGGTTATGATCAGAAGAATGGCCTAAAACAGTACAAGGACTGTCTCTTCGGAAAACTCTTTCAGGCATTTCTCTTCTACAAGTGGGATGGCTTGAGATCTGATGGGCACGAGAAGGCTGCTTGGAGGCAGTACATGAGTTTGATTAAGTTAGTGTTCTAAGTGCATAGCGCTAGCTCAAAGTACAAAGTCTGAAGAAGAGCGCAAAAGCAGGCAGATCACTAAGTAAAAGTCCACTAGACAAATCTCTTTAGTAAATACTCTTTAGTCTCATGATCATAGAGATTCATGGTTGTATACATGAAATGGCATCTTATAGCAATTAGTTTTCTCGTTATAAGTTCCAAACTGAATTGAAAACTGATCGAGAAACTTCCCGAAATCCCGAATGGTCCACAGGGTAGCTATATAGGTCCTCTTCTTTAAGTATCGCCAATTGATCGTGATAGCTTTAGGTTCATTTTATTCTCAGATGGCTTATAAAATACTCCAAAGACATCTCGTGCCTAATTGACGTATATGTGACTTACAATGTGACCTTGAACATTACTTCTATTTGGAAGTCGATAAGTGTTCCCAAATTAGTGTTAGTGGAAGGAGATTCCCATCAATTGCTTTAAATTACGCCTAACGCTAAGTTTCTTTACAACAAAGTTACATATGCGAGCGACTTGAGGCTATTTATTTGGTATAGATACAGAGCTTCTTCGTAATGAGACACGCCAAAAAAATTGGACCCATTATTAAAAGATCTCTGACCTTGGTGAATTAAATTACTAAATTACTGGTCATATTATATGATTTAACTATTATTGTTGGCTACTGGAATCAACACAAACAACATTTCTATATCATATTTTTTTCACGTGTATGTGTGCTCAACGTATGTGGATAGACTGATGACTGATGAAACATCAAATGACTAGCATTCGTTCCAGACGCACAAAAAGCGGCTCGATAGCATGAAATCGTTAATAATAGATAAATTTAAAATGAAACAAAGACCTCGAACCACTTGTCGCGAGAAAGTGAAAGCAGATCGTTGTTGGCGCCAGTCGGCTCTTTTCCGCTTTTTAAAAATATTTTAGGGACACTCGCCGTAATCTTCAATGGAAATGAAAACCGAAAGATCTTCCCGAGCGTTTCAAAGTGTCAGTCTTCGGCGAGTAGCTCAAGAAAACTGTCGTAAATTTTGACAACGGGGCTCTCCCTTACCAGCCTCACGCCTGTTTGGTGTGGAGGTATCCTAAAGAGCGAAACGGGCACCAAAAACTCAAATAAAGTCGAATCCGTGTCAAGGCGGTCACAAAACGCGACTTAAAGGAAGTTTTTGACAGTCAAATGATTAAAGTTATTGGGACACCCTGTATAAGAAGAACGCAAAAAGAGCATTGTACAAGTGGAGAGAGCGTCTCTGAACCATTTCCAGAAAATTTCGATAATCAAAATTTTACTTGGGCACCAGAGTTACCTCATCAGAATCTCGTCTCCCATCATGAAGCGAGAAGAACCACTAATTAACGCTCCAGACGAACGAACACCTGAGACCAAAGTTTTGCAAATTTGATTGGTTGTAAGTCGCCCAACATCCTCTGTGCTCAATTAGACATTGCAATTACTACCTATTATTCTCATTCCAGTTGGCAGTAGGAATTTCCCTAATTGTAGTAGACAAACTATACATTTCTCGTAAATACAGGGTGGTCTATTTACATACGCGATTCTAAAATGAACCGTCTGTAGCACGACGTAGCCATCTTGGATCGTATTTTTTGCTTAATTAACGTAAACAAAGATACATAAATTTGTCAACGTTGAGGTATAATTCTTAGAAGAAATTTTAGACAAAGAAAATGATCCTTCTCCTATTATATATTATTTTTTTAATTTATTTTCCGATATAAACGTATTTAAATGGGATATTTGAATGAAACAATTTAGGAACCCACCCATAAAGAAAAATATTGCAGAAGCTGCTGCTAACTAGTTTCGGGTTGTTTAAAAAAATTTATGTTTATGTAAAAAAAAATTTAACAATGAAAGAATAAATGCAACAGCGTATACCATGCGATATTTATGAATGCGTCGCTTTTATACTCCTACTCTTTCACCCTAGGTGGGTTTTGGGATTTAGATTAATGGATAAAGTAGTGTTGTGAAGGAAAATGTATATGATGAAAGACGTTTTATATGCTAAACTGAGCGGTACTTACGGTTATAAGTTATAAGTTGGCCTCCCATGTAGAAGCTTGAATGAGCCAATCGAAAACCAGTAAAGCAGCTAGTTTTTGTTTTGAAAAATGCTCAAAGTAGGCGGTTACTAATGGTACACTCGCTAATACAAGTGGTCGTGTCGTTATTAACAGAACACACACACACGTAATAATTACGACGAGGGGCTTTATCAAATTTTCATGTGCATTTTCAAACTTTTGTTTTTAGAAACAACCCCCGCTCGCACGATGGGAAAATTCGTGTAATTACCGACGTGCACCAACTGACGAAACGCACGAAATAATTCGTCTTCCACTCACCTACATCGTTTCGACTCTTTTGTTTTCTAAAGTTTATTTGCAATGAGCAATGAGGCCTCTCTGTACGGTGTGCTCACCTAATACGTCTTTTTGGCTTGTGAAAAACTTTTACACTAAAAATAAATTAGGCAACGCCGCAATATTTTGGAAAACTCCCATTTGAGAGAAGCGACCGCATTAGAGGGGTTGTGGGCGATTTTTTTTAAATAATATTTTTATCGAACGACTCGTCTACAATCACTACCGATGAAACGTTCAATTAAATACTCTTTTACCTAATAATTACAGTCATTTATGGCTTACTTAGACAATTTAATTAGGACTTCCAGTTTATACGCTATAAATCAACAAAATTATCAATAAATCAATTAAGCACCATTACATTTCCCCGTTTAAGTGCGCCTTGCCCGCTTAGAAATACACGCGTAAGTGTCTATTATTAATTAAAAATTTTTCCAACGGAAAATTCATTAAAATTCTACTTCAAGCTCAACTTTTTTATTTTTTCAAATTTTTCCGCAACATTTTTAGGCTGCGCCCCTGCCCCTGAAAGTGGGCCTATTAGAACTTCAAGCAAACATTTACATTATTTTGCTTTGGAATCCGAATCATCCAGTTTTATTTTTTTGTGGCGCCCGTACACTCAAAAATGTAACTAAATGCCCCCCTCCTCCTCCCCCACACACTCTTTAGATCCTCTTCATTTATTAAAATTATATTAGGTACAAGTATGGTATACATATAGGGTATAGGTATAGGTAGTTCTAGGTAAGTTCAAAATGTCATGCCATTTTTAGCTTACCTAACTACCCCATTTTGTTTATTTTTGTAGACGGCCACTTTGTAGTCGAGCGCCCCATAAATTCGTAATAAGTTTAAAATTGACTTAATTATACACAAATTTGATAATTTTGAGAGTTAGAAGTCAATGTTAGTTTATGTACTTATCGTGACTAAAATCGCTTGTTAGTTGGTGGCTTCTGCATTAAATATTTTATAGTCACACTATGTTGACTATACGCTGTGGCACGGTTTTCTTTCTTATTATTTATTGATTTTGTCGTAAATAATTTATAATTTTCGCAAACAATATTTACCGAAATTGGGTTAATTTATAATACATTTTCGTACGTATTTTTTTTCATTACTTATACAACGGTCGTGGGGATAATCATATAGGGTGTACGTCTCCGTTTTAATCACCCGATGACTTCAAAAAAGCTTCCCAAGACTACTTGCTATACTGACTCGAGCTGTTCTTGGGTTATAGGTATAGAAACAACTTTTTAGTATATGATGGCATCCATGGCTACATCGGTGTGTCTGAGCTTGTATACAGCGTTCCCAGCTCTTCAGAATTAGCTTCTTGGCTCTACCTATTGTAATGTCTTCTAATCCGTTTCCAAAAGAACCACAAAATAAACTTACAAATCTGCCTTATCCATTTATTTACGGTTTGACCTCTTTTATATCTAATAAAATGCTTTCAGGTTTTAAAAACTTGTAATTTTGTCCACAGATGTGCAGGTAATACTACAAAGAATAATAGCATTATAATAGGTAAAGTCAAGAACCAAGAAGCTAATTCGGAAGATGTTGAAAAGGACTATACCTATAGGTCGCCGAATACGGCCTGAATAACCACATTTTACCTCGTCTGTTTGTCTTTACCACTATACGACTATACTATACTTATACCATACCATCAGAGGTGCGTAAATTGAATCAGAAAGAAATAACCAAATAACCTTAGCTTTTTACAGGAACACCTTGTATAGTTAAACGTTTTTAGCCTAAAAACGTTTAACCTAACCTAACTTAATCTTTTTTTGTTTATAGATAGAATTATGGAACTGTACCGAAGATAGGATTTAGTTCCCTGGCAGCTGTACAGTGTACAGGGTTGGAGGTTGCGACCTGTTAAAACCCTTTCCCTCTATCTTTCTCTAGCTTTTGCCCCGTCCTGAAAATACCGCTAGGTCTACCACCAGGACAAGAGAGAGAAGATTAGCTCGGTTCCTGCCGTATTACTTAGGGACTGTGTTCTTTGTGCCTATCTTTCTGCCTCTCTTTAATTCCAGGGTTAGTTTCATTGCAAACCATCTAATCAACGGCATCCAAAGAAGGTGTGGCCAGCTGTAAACATAACCTAACTTAGTATAACGTAACCTAACATAACCTTTTTTAAGCCCGTTCTACGTTGCGCCGCACATCATAGCCACAATTCTCCTCGGAGTTTTCCCTCCATCGCTGTCTTTATCTACGCGGTTTATTCTATAGGTTTTCGTCTTCCTATTCCACACTTGGGGTTCCCTCTCGGCTCGGAGTAGTAAGCGCCGACGGATTCTTGGCCTAGCTTTCCGTTGCTGCTCTCTTTTTAGCTATTCCTTGAGCTTAAAGATGTCCGAGGCCAAGGTGGTCATTGCTTTTCACGTCTCCTCTGTCCACAACATCGCAAAGGCGAGGCGACGATCGAGGCGACTATCCGCTGTCTTTCCCAACGATGACAGCGGAAGAACGTGTATTTCGCGTATTGTCCTCGTCGCTGTGCTCGCATCAGGGGCTGGATAGCTTTTTTATCCTATGCTTCTATTAGTTGAAGCACCTACGACCAGTAAGGAGCTGTGCTCCCCGTGTTTCTTCTGAACCCGCGGCTGGAGTTCGGGTATCATAGTCTTGGTCTACGGATCTTTCTGCATTTTCTCTCAAGAGTGCTGTCATTCTAAGATGGTATCGCGATCGGTGTTAGCTCTCGCGTTGAGGATCGCTCGGCTACTACCAGATGGATGGATGAGTGGATACCTAACATAACCTACCCCTAGCTTAACCTAACCTAACATATACTATATGTAACAAATACTAACCTATATTGGGTAATAGTCTCTTGATCTATAAATTCGCCTAGAAGCTTGTAATCGATTCGCCCGTCCATCTGTCCGTTCGACAGTTCGTTTCTTGCCGCACCCAACTTTTTATCTCTTCACTGCCCTTCTGTTTATCTTACGTGTCTGCGGTCGTAAGTTAATTGGTTTATTTTCCTGCTTGTATGTGACATTTACAAGCTGTAAGCTACAAGAATTGAAATTTAAAGCGATTATAATATGTATACCTCGGATAGTGAGGGCAGGACAAATAAAATTCAGGTCCGTCCGCACACGTGGATAACTTTCACAGTTCAAACGGTAGCCTGTAACATATAAGAGACGGTTCTTCTGGTTCTTTTTAAGTACCAAAACAATTTGAGCTCAAGATAAAATTTTTGGCCGTATTGTCAACTGTTTACATGGCTTATCAAGAGTGGGGAGGACAAGAGGAGAGAAGAGGGCAAGTGTGGCAGGCGCCTTGGATCTCGGACCTCAACTTGGCAACTCAATATGTTAGATGAAAATAAAAGGGGGAGACAAAGACAGAATAGAACGAATAGAAAAAATTCCGTGGTAAAATTCAGGGGCCACTGTAATTTTTCAACAAGATTTTAAATATAGCAATTTAATTCCTAAGTTTACTACTTTGTTTTGATGATACATCGTTTTTGGAGAGACTATCAATCGCTACTAAATCTCTTGAAATTTATTTTAAGCCGTTTAACCTTGAACAATCACAAATTTTCAGTTCAGTCGAAGACCTCCTCAAAAGTAAATCCGAGCCAATTTGCCCACAATACTTACAGACCTACACTATTTTCAATTTTGAACAGCTCCTAAAATTTAGTTTTCTCAAGCCTTGCATCTTCTCAGAAAGGCCCCGACTGCGTAGAAGTAATTTCATCAAAATTGAGACGATTTTGTACCTGGACTTACATCTGCGAGTTGTGCTTTAAAATATTGCCAAATTCGTAAGCTACAGAGTGTTCCAAAAGTCCATATACACCCAGAAAAATATGAAAATACTGAATTTCCTTTTGCTAGAGAGATCCTTGCACGAACGACGGTGGTGGTCACACATTGACCATTTATAGTTAATTTGATGATTGATGAGCAATAAGCGTCGAAGTTTTGGACTCTGAAAGCGTCTATGTACAGCTACGGCCGAGCAGCTAGAAAAGTGCCGTGAGGACACATCGCCACTTTTTTCGTCCGGATCGAGATATAAAAATGATGGAAGAATGCTCGAAAAATTCGCGAAACAAAATAAAATTTTGTAAGTGTAATATAAAAGTGAATTTACAAATAAATCGCAAGTAACGTAATAAAACGAGGAATGCAATAATATATCCAGCCGCTTATTACGTATATTTTCGTCGGGGATTTTCGTTATACACACAGAGAAAAATCCTAAATAAATTCCAACGAGTGTCTCTTTCAATAATGTTTCTAACCCCCTGCGAGGAAATTTAATTTTTTTCCATGTCAAATAAACCGTGAGGGCGGGAAGTAAAGATTTACAATCACATTTGACTTTACAATGTTTCAGTTACGACTTGACATCTTCACCCCACAAGCTTTTGTTCTTGTCCTCGTTTGTGCTTCTGTTTTTGGAGTCGACAGTTTAATAGGGACAGTTTCGTTAAAGGAGTGAGAGAGAGAGAGAGAGAGGCGAATAAAAGAAAAACAACATCAAAGTGTAATATTTAAATAAGGAGTTAAAAATGGGGGCTTATTAAGTTTTTTTTGCGCGTGTATGCACTTAGTTTTAGTATAAAAGTCTTATTTTTGCTTTAGGGTTGTTACGAGGTTTAATAATTGAGAACGAGGTTTTCGAGCCAAGTCACGAATTACGTGGCTACTAAACAATGTGTGTACTACTAATAATCGTTAGCAAGGGTCAGTTTGGTAAATAGAAGTGAACTACTGGACTTGTAATAATATTATCTGTTTGCAATCAAACCTTTTCTCGATTTTAACCCTTAAAGTATTTCGCTTCGATGACGAAATTAATCAAAAGGAGGGAGTTTAATTTATATTTCGGTCGCCATAAACACATCGACGAAATTTAAAAAAAAAATGAAATTTCTGGGGTAGATTTTTTTGAATTTGCCGCCTTTTGTTTCTCGCCACAGAATATTCAAACAACTGAGCGTCGTATTTAATTACAAACAGTTTCGACTTGTTTTAGTGCGTTGCACGCACACGCACAGACCTTTCTTAACATTTTCTCCACATTTTTGGATTCAGGCGCACTCAAAGCCTAGAAGACAATTTTTTGCCTTATCAAAGTGAACGAAGTCCACGAAAAATCACAAATGAACTGATGTTGCCCTCTTGAACTATCCTCCATCTTCTATCTACAAATATCCGAGAAACTAATGTGGGGGAAAATTATAAAAAAAAACTCGCCCTGTATAACAAAGCAATGTTTGTTTATTTAACAACCCTCTTGCGGACTGGACTCATTCTAACGAGCTCGAAACTGGACGTACTTTTAAACGACTCGTGTAGGAGAATACGTATTTTTCTATTATTATTAAAAACATATCAAGAGTAGTAAGGGAAGAAAAAAAAGAAATAATGTAAACAGTATAACTGCAGCCATATTATATACAAACATAGAAGTGCTTTATCCCTTGTTTTATAATGACCATATCAGTTTGCAAGGTACGAAAAACAAATAGGCCTTTTTGTTCGTCAAGTGAAAGGGTTGGTCACACTAAAGGGTGGTTGTAACTGACCGTATCTGACAGCCATGGTGAATGTTTAAACGCCCCTAAATGACCTTTATTGTATGGTTTCTGTTTATATTCATATATCTGCGTACATAAACTTTTTGTTTTAATTATTTTTTTTGTAATGCTGAAAGAGAATAATCAAAAAGTTAAATATTTATATTTATAGAAAAGAGAAGAAGTACACAACAGAAAATTGTTTAATATGTAAAGAGTAGGGTTCGGGTTACAACCTACTATTTTATCCATAATACAGAAAAACATAAATAGCGGTTCTGATTACTCTATTAGCTACACTCTCAGGTTGTATTTCGATAATCCGGATTTCCTAATTAGGCGATGCCCGTTTAGTCCGGACTAGTATTAAAATTTAGATAATATCCGGCAAGTTTAGTACCACACATTGTTTTTTTTCTAATTTAACAAAATATGCTCTGTTAGTTTATAACCTCTTTATAAACACCCTGTAGAATTCAATTTAATTTTCTACATTAAATAGTAGGCACAGTCAGTTTTTGACGATATTCTACGATTTTACTATTTAACAAATTAAAACGAGGCAAGCCAGATTTTTTTAAAGGAAACTAACAACTCTTTCGGAAGAAATGGTAAGATGCATTTTCAGGCTCATTCTTATACGATTTACTCAAAAATGGCGGATTATACGTAAAAATTGCACTATATAAAGATGAAAGCTAATGAAATTCAGTTTACAAGTATATTTTTGAAATTGGCCTACGATAAAAATAGAGCAAGTTACGGTCTAAAACTCCCAAATTGTAAATTTTGAAAGAATCATTCATATGCACTTTTTAAAGCATTTTAGGACTTAAGTGAGTTAATTTCGATCGTAGGCCAATTACAAAAATAGAAACTGAGACTAAATTTAATAAACTTTCAAGTTTATTCTGGGCGTCTTTTACGTATGTTTAACCATTTTCGAGTAAAGCGTAAGGAGCGCGCTTAAACATCTAGTTTCAAAAAAATGATAAAAATAGTTACATATTTGAAAAGCCATAACCCGCTTAATTTTTAACGTATCGCAATTTCAAAATTATTCCATAATCAACAATTTTATGCACTTCAAAAAAGTTCTCTTGACATTTATTGCTAAAACGGTTATTCTTCGAGATAATCGCAAAATACTCAATTTCCGCACCTTTCTAACCCACCTAAAACAAAAGCTACTCTCAATCGAGGAGGAGACTAATCGGTTGTTAAGAGAGAGCAAGGATTAATTTTCCTGATTAATTGCCTGCGTATTTCTTAATTTTACTAACCTTAGAAGTATTATACAGTGTGTTCACTAAACTAAAATTTCTTAAATTTCAAAATCGCGTTTAGGGATCAAGCCGTGCTTGGTTGGAAAACAATTTTAGACAAACAAATAAAGTCGGCCAAGTCAAGTGGTCAAAAGAACACCCCGTATAATTTTTTTTGTGCGAAACCGGTAAATATACAGAAATTGTAGAACTCTAAAGTAAACTCTTACATATATACAGGGTGAATTATATTTCATTTTTTCTATGGGGTTTTGCTTATTGTAAGAGTTAGAAAATTGGTTAAATGGGGAAATGGTGCAGTTTTGAAAGAGTAATTCGTTGATGCTTTTAAATTTTAGGTGCGATGTTCAGTTGTTTAAATATGACCATTTATACTACGCAGTTTTTACGGATGTTTAACCATTTTCGAGTAAATCGTACGGAACGCGCTTAAAAATAGAGTTTCGAAAAAGAGATGAAAAATTTTCACACATTTGAAGTGCCATAACTCGGTTAATTTTTATTGCAGGGCAATAGAAAAATTATTACAGGATGAAGAATTTTATATACTTTAAAACAGTTCTCTTGATATTTATTGCTAGAACGATTACTTTTTTTAATATTTGCCAAATACTCAATTTGCGCCTCATTCCAATCACCTAAAACAAAAGCTACTTTCAATTGAGGAGAAGACTAATCGGTTCTTAAAAGAGAGCTAGTATTAATTTTCTGTCTTCCTATTTCTCAATGTTTTCTAAACTAAAAATTATTATACAGTGTGCTCACTAAACTGAATATTTATTGCAGGCCGCATGACGTACGATATGAACAGCATCATAACGAGTTAGTGTAAATGCCAAATTACTACATAGCTGTTGTATACGTAACTAAAACTCATGCGGGGACTCACTTTATAATTAGATGGAAGTTGTTACAGCCAACTTTGCTTTAGTCCAGTCACTAGGGGAAAATAAGAGGCTAATCCTGGAGTTCTTGGTTCGTGACTTAGTCAAGCTACGTCCGGTTTAGGAATAGTCTCCGGTTAGGCTAAACCGCACGTCTGACGTAAAAACTACACGAGACATAATTTGTAGAAAATTTAATATGCTTTATTTTTGAATAGAAGCATTTTTCTCAAAAAGTGCGCAGTTTCCGAGTTATAAGTGAAAATAAAGAAAAACAGCTTTTTGGCCGATTTTGTAATTTTTGTCAAAGTTAAATGCGCTCTGGTGACTAAACGACTCATCAGAAGAAAAAAAACTTTAAAAATAATTTGTAGAAAATTTATTATAGTTTATTTATATATGGAAGCTTTTTTCCCAAAAAGTGACTAGTTTTCAAGTTATAAGCGAGAAACTAAAAAAAGAGCATATTTTTGCAATTTTTTAAGACCGCATCACTTTTAGAGGTGGCAAAGTTGAAATTTGGGTTCAGCATCCCAAAATACATAAAGAACGATTGTGAAAAAACTTCTGTATGCTTTTCCCGCCGAACTGCAGTGTGCCTTGACTCTGAAGATAGCTATTTAAACTATTAAATGATGAGAAAAGTGCAAGTTTTATTAATAATACAGAAAAACATGAATATGGATGTTTATTACTTTATTAGCTACACCCTAGAATATATTTCGATAATCCGGATTTTTTTACATGCTGCCCGTTTAATCCGGATTACTAAAATTTGTTTCACACGTGAGTGTGTCCAAAATTACTACTATTGAGGACTATTTCGAACGCCTTCACATCTTTGATGCGAATGGAAATCGATAAAAAAACACAATAATGAATAGTTTCGAAATTTGTTTCTCTTTTTCCCCCCAAAAACTCTAATTCGATTAAAGTTAGATAAGATGTGTAGTAGTTGGTTAACCATTAACTTCATTACATATTATTATAGTTACATACTGCCATAAATTTAAAATTTATAAGAAAAGTGGCTGCAAATGAACAGACAATGAGCTACCGTTAAACCACAAAGGTATTATTGAATGTGTTTGCGTGTCTTTTCTTTTAGATATCGGGGAATATTTTTGTAATAATAGCGTTTTTACCTAAGCATAACCACCAACTTTACAACAAAGTAGGTTACAAAATTACTTTTCATTGTTCTTGCGCTTACGCTTCGACGTAAATTATAGGCCGTACAAAAATATACTGCGCTCGTTTCGAAAAATAAAATTGAAAAATTATTTGCTCCCGTGAGAAAACGCCAAACTGCTGCCGCTCGTTTAAAAAACTTTGACAATTTACTTGTACAATAATTGGGTGTAATTTAAATAAAAATTTATTTCTGTCGACTCGAGCAATTACTCACAATTTTCTTTAAGTATACTGTACGGGTAGTAAATAATTTTTCTTTTTATTAGTTGGGGAGAAAACGAGCATTTTTTCTATGCTACTTTTCCGCCCCCCCTTCTTATGTAACGTTACTGTAATTTAATTTGCTTGATCACAATCAAGTCGAGCAAACATATAGATTACTAATACTTTAAGCACATCCACCATTATCGGATTAGTTTGTGTTGTGATTGTGGTAAGGGTTAAAATTTGCCAAAATAAAATAACGATAACGCGAGAGCGCAATTTTAAGAGGCGGCTCATTTTTTCGACACTCGTGCCTTTTTGAGAGGAAATAATAAAACAAATTGTGTGGTCGTTAAATTAAAAAACGTTAAGCTTTCAGTTTCCCTTTTTATTGTTTATACTTTACAGAGCTTTAAAGCTCTTCGGTGTTGTTTTTTTAAATTACTTAATTAATTTCGTTACCAAGTTCTCCATTTTAGACGTTTCTAAAGCGTTCTATCTCACTCTCGAACTCTCTTTTTATTCGTTTGTTTTTGCGAACAAATGTACCCGGAGCTTTCAGATTTGAAATTCAAAGTTTAATGAAAATGAAATTATTACAAATCCCTCTTAGGTTGTAGCTCACTTTTCGTTTGGGAGACGTAATTTATTTTTTGTGCAGCAATTTTAGGTCAACAAATTAATGTAACGATTGTGGCTAAGGACAAAAAACTCCGACAAGCCAAAATTTGGTAATAAGTATATAGGGTGATTGAAACTCCTTGTGCAACATATATGGGCAGGTATATCGCTTATCTGAAAAGCTAGACCATGGGCTTAAATTTGGCAAAACTGCTAAATACTGTGCTGACTAATAAACTGAAAAAATTTAGCGTTTTCACAAAAACTGAAAAAGAACGAAAAATCTCATTTTATTTTTTAGCCATAACTTTTTTATTTCTTAATTTTTATAAATTTTGCATAAAACATTTTCATTGCCACTTTTTAACCTGCTTTCGAATCCGTAGTCACCATTTCGATTAGTTGATTTGTTGTTGGTTTCTTAATGTCAATTTTATTTTATTTTTTAAAACAGATTTAAAATTTTGTATCAAATGTTTTATTTTTTAATTCTCGCTCTACCCATGTATCAATTTTACTGTTTGAATTAATTTAAAACTTTTTCCACTTTTCTTATAAATTTTTACTTTACGGCAGTATGTAACTATAATAATATGTAATGAAGTTAATGGTTAACCAACTACTACACATCTTATCTAACTATAATCGAATTAGAGTTTTTGGGGGAAAAGAAAAAAAAATTTCAAAACTATTCATTATTGTATTTTTTTATCAATTTCCATTCGCATCAAAGATGTAAAGGCGTTTGAAATAGTCCTCAATAGTAGTAATTTTGGACACACTCATGTGTGGAACAAATTTTAATAATCCGGATTAAACGGACATCATGTAAAAAAATCCGGATTATCGAAATATATCCTAGGGTGTAGCTAATAGAGTAATAAACACTCATAATAATGTTTTTCTGTATTATGAATAGAATTTGCACTTTTCTCATCACTCAATAGTTTAAATACCTATCTTCAGAGTCAAGACAAACTGTAGTTTGGCGGAAAAAGTATACAGAAGTTTTTTCTCAATCGTTCTTTATGTATTTTGGGATGTTGAACCCAAATTTCAACTTTGCCACGTCTAAAAGTGATGCGGTCTTAAAAAATTGCAAAAATATGCTCTTTTTTTAGTTTCTCGCTTATAACTTGAAAACTAGTCACTTTTTGGGAAAAAAGCTTCCATATAAAAATAAACTATAATAAATTTTCTACAAATTATTTTTAAAGTTTTTTTTCTTCTGATGAGTGGTTTAGTCACCAGAGCGCATTAAACTTTGACAAAAATATCAAAATCGGCCAAAAAGCTGTTTTTCTTTAGTTTCGCTTATAACTCAGAAACTGCGCACTTTTAGATAAAACTGCGTCTTTTCAAAAATAAAATATATTAAATTTTCTACAAATTATGTCTCGAAGAGTTTTTACGTCAGACGTACGGTTTAGCCTAACCGGAGACTAACCCTAAGCCGGACGTAGCTTGACTAAGTCACGAACCAAGAACTCCAGGATTAGCCTCTTATTTTCCCCTAGTGACTGGACTAAAGCAAAGTTGGCTGTAACAACTTCCATCTAATTATAAAGTGAGTCCCGGCATGAGTTTTAGTTACGTATACAACATTTACGTAGTATTTTGGCATTTACACTAAGTTATTATAATGCTGCTCATAGCGTACGCCATACGGCCTGCAATAAATATTCAGTTTAGTGAACACACTGTATAATAATTTTCAGTTAAGAACAAATTAAGAAATATACAGAAAAATAATTGGGAACTAATACTTGCTTACTTGCTCTCTTTTAAGAACCGATTAGTCTTCTCCTCAATTGAAAGTAGCTTTTGTTTTAGGTGATTGGAATGAGGCGCAAATTGAGTATTTGGCAAATATTAAAAAAAGTAATCGTTCTAGCAATAAATATCAAGAGAACTGTTTTAAAGTATATAAAATTCTTCATCCTGTAATAATTTTTCTATTGCCCTGCAATAAAAATTAACCGAGTTATGGCACTTCAAATGTGTGAAAATTTTTCATCTCTTTTTCGAAACTCGATTTTTAAGCGCGTTCCGTACGATTTACTCGAAAATGGTTAAACATCCGTAAAAACTGCGTAGTATAAATGGTCATATTTAAACAACTGAACATCGCACCTAAAATTTAAAAGCATCAACGAATTACTCTTTCAAAACTGCACCATTTCCCCATTTAACCAATTTTCTAACTCTTACAATAAGCAAAGCCCCATAGGGAAAATGAAATATAATTCACCCTGTATAGTATGTAAGAGTTTACTTTAGAGTTCTACAATTTCTGTATATTTACCGGTTTCGCACCAAAAAATTATACGGGGTGTTCTTTTGACCACTTGACTTGGCCGACTTTATTTGTTGGTTTAAAATTGTTTTCCAACCAAGCACGGCTTGATCCCAAAACGTGATTTTGAAATTTAAGAAATTTTAGTTTAGTGAACACACTGTATAATACTTTTGAGGCTAGTAAAATTAAGAAATACACAGGAAATTAATTAGGAAAATTAATCCTTGCTCTCTCTTAACAACCGATTAGTCTCCTCCTCGATTGAGAGTAGCTTTTGTTTTAGGTGGGGAAGAAAGGTGCGGAAATTGAGTATTTTGCGATTATCTCGAAGAATAACCGTTTTAGCAATAAATGTCAAGATAACTTTTTTGAAGTGCATAAAATTGTTGATTATGGAATAATTTTGAAATTGCGATACGTTAAAAATTAAGCGGGTTATGGCTTTTCAAATATGTAACTATTTTTATCATTTTTTTGAAACCAGATGTTTAAGCGCGCTCCTTACGCTTTACTCGAAAATGGTTAAACATACGTAAAAGACGCCCAGTATAAACTTGAAAGTTTATTAAATTTAGTCTCAGTTTCTATTTTTGTAATTGGCCTACGATCGAAATTAACTCACTTAAGTCCTAAAATGCTTTAAAAAGTGCATATGAATGATTCTTTCAAAATTTACAATTTGTGAGGTTTGGACCATAACTAGCTCAATTTTTATCGTAGGCCAATTTCAAAAATATACTTGTAAACTGAATTTCATTAGCTTTCATCTTTATATTGTGCATTTTTTACGTATAATTCGTCATTTTCGAGTAAATCGTATAAGAATGAGCTTTAAAATGCATCTTACCATTCCTTCCGAAAGAGTTGCTCTTTTCTTTAAAAAATCGTGTTTGCCTCGTTTTAATTTATTAAATAGAAAAATTGTAGAATATCATAGCAAACTGGCTGTACTATTTAATAAAGAAAATTGACCTGAACTCTACAGGGTGTTTATAAAGAGGTAATAATACGGACTAAAACAAAAACAAAGTAAGTTGACTTTCTAAAAATCCGCACATTAGCGAAAAGCGTATTTTGTGCAAAAAAATACTGTGTGGGCGTATACTTACTTTAATTTGTATACCAAATTATGTATAGGCCATTTTAAGGAGCTTTTAATTACATTTCGTGTTTTGAAACTGTAAAGAGTGCAGGAGAATCCTAATAATGTAGATTAAACGTGTGGATTAAAAGTAACGCGATTAAGCTATGACTGTGAGGCTCTCTCTAAATGACGGATAACTTTCTAACATATTATCTAACACGACCATTGTAAAGTTGACGTAAAGTCGCAAATTAAAATTTGCACCCAAACAATTAGTAAACTCGAAGCTTTTAATTAAGAAAATAAAAAGATTTCAAAAGCTTCGCAAAGCTAATTAAAAAACGAATTATTAGATGTCCTTTACGAGACAAAAGTCTTTTTGTGCGCGTCTGTGAAAAAATTGGAAAAAATAATTTGGTCGAGAGAAAAAAAAAGAAGGTAAAAATCTCTATGTAAACTTAATTTTCCTTAGAATGTACCAAAAAAGGAAAAACGGATAAAAGGAATGAACATCATGGCTTGGCGTTAGTAGTTTTTGCGGACGCGCGGCGCTTCTCAGCGGCGTCGGGAGTTGACGCGACGCTAGGCGCCTGTTTGTGACGCCCCCTCCCCTATTCGCTCCGGCGCCGCGATAGCACATTCATATATCTTACAGCAGTAGTACGTGCTCTTATAAGTAAGGGGTACGCTGCTCGGGTCGTCGTTATGTAACGATTCCTTCACCCCCAAGAAAGTCATTCAAATGAAGTGCTTTTTTTGGAGACGACGCTTGGAGGTACACGAAGCCGTAATGGAAATCTTTATTTTATTTTCAAGGCCTCTTGGTTGTGTATTTTGAAATTAGTTCCTTTAATTTTCACGAGTTGTGGTCTAAAATGGTATTAATGTTCCCACACACGGTCATGCTTGATGTCGGTGAGTCTGGCGCGTGCATATTGTCGCATCCATTTTAGAAATGACTGCTTGTCTAGCAGACAACGAAAAAGTGCACTTTATTAAATTTTTCTGGCATTTTTAGAACGCCAAGTTAGCCAAAAGTGTTTCTTTGTAACTTAACGTCATTTTCTAAACGACAGGCGCTTCTACTAGTCTTGACGGCTCATCAAGTCTCACTAGGCTCCCTACAGATAGTGCACACTTCTTATCGATAGTTAGCTATGCTGACTTTGGCTTACAATTGCACACAGAAACTGCACAAATTGTACGTGGTGAATCCTGACAAGCCTATAATGACAGTTTTGGGCTTGGACAACCCCTCGAAGGCGTCAAGCGGAGACTGGCCGTGCGTGGGAACGTTTGAAGTATAATACATTAAACACGTAGCATCAGTAGTACTGATGTGAAGTTTTCGTTTCTCTCTGCTTTTGTTTTCCACTTTTCTAAAGACGATTTTCCGCTTTTACAACTTTTCATTTCTTGCACGTCACGTTTTGAACGTGAAACCGCCATTTGTCGTGGCGTAGCTCGCACTTGCTAAAAGACGCACTACGAAACGACCGTCATCAAATGATTTTCCCTTATTTGTTCAAGAGCTGTGTGGGACACTTTGATATATACCACACCAAGTTACAGAAGAAGAATTTAACAAGAATAAGAAAAGAAAAATGTTCTACACTCTTTAACTTGTATGCTTTACAAAGAACGTACATTTCTTTTTGTTATTTTTCCCAAACTAAATAAAAGTTTTCATTTTACCTTTTCCACCAAACTTCTTCTTTTTTCTTTAATTCGAAATTATTAGCTCACTCGGTCGTTTCTTTCGTTAAAATTGGGCGAAAATTAACAAATCGCCGACGCAAACGAAAGGATCTAATTTTTGTTTTCGACAATTAGCACAATGGACGCGGCGGCAAATTAGACTAATTCAAAAGAGAACTCTTTTTTTTTAAACTAAAAGAGAATGAGTGAGATCAAATAACTCATTCTCAGTCATGGAGTTACTCCCGTTCATTAAGAAACTGAAAGACCGCTCTCAAACCCAACAAGCAAAAGTACACGTCACTTATTTATCGTTTTAATATTTTTATAAATCGTTTTTGTTTGCTTTGTATTTGGTAAAAGAGGCCGCATACCGACGTAGTAGGAGGTCTCTCTCTTCATATTGTCTCGGTATAAATCAATAGTTTACTAATATTTTATTAATTTACTTTTGAAGTGCTAAATAAGATGGAGCATCATTTTGTTTGCTACTGCGCACCACCCGCGACTCTCCACTCTCTTCACTTCTTTAAAAAAAACACTTTTTTTACAAAACAAAAAAGAAGAGAGAAGATGATATTTATAGATTCATATTTTTATGATCGCGTGATAGTATCGACATCATCAATCATATTATCTAATTGGCATCGGTAGTGCCGACAAAGTAAACTTTTTGGTGCACACAGTGAGCTTCGCACCCAATAACTACTCGTCTCTCATTTAAAAAAGAGAAAATGAGAACCAAAAATAAAATAAATAATTACGATTTGTGTAAAATAATTGGACGACTAGCTAATTTCGTTCGCGTCTGAACCGAACCATTGGGATTTAATATTGGGAAACCTAACTAAATAGTTCCGAGTCCAAAAACAAACTAAGCGATGACGGTTGCAATGAGAGTTTGGGGATCCACACAAGGAACGGAAAAGGCAAAAATGCGAGAGAAATTGGGGCAGAATCGTAGTAGATGAAAATTCATTTTTTGTCTCTAGGTACATCAGAACCTACTATAATATATGTTACAATGGGCATCTACACAGCAGTTGTTACGATCAGCATGATAAGTCCTGCTCCCACATGTAAATTGCCATCATGAAGACGGTTCACGATTCAGAGTTATAATAACTCAAACGCCTTCTCTGTGCAAGGCGGCCTCAAACTAACATCAGATTTTCCTAAAACTGATGAGAATGTGTTTTTGCAGGAAAATTCGGCGAGGTAGTAAACAACGCGCTAGAAGTCTCATTTTTGTACCATTGTAACCAGAAAGGATCAGTGCATCGTTAAAAAAATCAAGACTTCTAGTAAACTGTTTTTGCCTAGTGAGGATTTATTTCCCTGGTAGAGCAAGCTGCGCGCTGCTCATTCGATAATAACTGATATAATCGACGAAATAAGAGTTTATTCGAAAAATATCATTAGGCACTTCTTAAAGATTATAAAATTTACCGGCATTTGGTGCTTTGTTCACTTTTCTGCACAAAAAATTGACGGAGATACGATTTTTGGAAGATTCGTTTTCTGCATCTCGCATCCCGCGTAACCCCGCTTAGTTCGACGGTCCACTTTTCCGTAATTTACATAGAAATTAAAGGTTTTACACAAAAATTCTTTGTATAAAAGAGAAATCTTGTTGAATTTTCTCCAACTTGGTTGTTTTTGCACCAACTTGAGGTAAAGATCAATTGAGTTACGGCTCAAAACTCAAAATTGCCAGAAGTATGTATATATAATACGTGTTCACGAGAAATCCAGTACCACTTATGTCGATATTATGGGAGAAATAATTGTTTTATCAAAAAACGTTATTAGACACTTATTATAGCTTATAAAATTTACTTTCATTTGGTGCGCTTTTTACTTTTTCGCGAAAAAAATTGACGGAGATACGACTTTTGGAAGATGCGGTTTCTGCACCCCGCTATAACCTGGTTTAGTTCTACGCTTCTCTTTTCTTTAATTTTCTTAGAAATTAAAGGTTTTACAAAAAAATGCTTTGTATAAAAGAGAAAGCTTGTTGAATTTTCTACAACTAGGTTTTTTGCACCAACTTGAGGTAAAGATCAATTGAGTTACGGCTCAAAACTCAAAATTGCCAGAAGTATGTATAATATGTGTTCACGAGAAATCAAGAATGTCGATATTATGGGAAAAATGATTGTTTTATCAACAAATTTTATTAGACACTTATTATAGCTTATAAAATTTACTTTCATTTGGCGCATTTTTGACTTAACTGCAAAAAAAATTGACGGAGATACGACTTTTGGAAGATGCGGTTTTTGCACCCCGCGTAATTCGGTTTAGTTCTACCGTTCACTTTTTCTTAATTTTCTTAGCAATTAAAGGTTTTACAAAAGAATGCTTTGTATAAAAGAGAAAGCTTGTTGAATTTTCTTCCACTAAATTTTTTTTTGCACCAACTTGAGATAAAAATCAATTGAGCTCCGACTCAAAACTCAAAATTTCCAGAAGCATGTATAATACGTGTTTGCGAGAAATTCAGAGTGTCTATATTATGGGAGAAATAATTGTTTTATCGAAAAATTTTATTAGACACTTATTATAGCTTATAAAATTTACTTTCATTTGGTGCGTTTTTTATTTTTCTGCGAACAGAATTGACGGAGATACGATTTTTGGAAGACGCGCTTTCTGCATCCCGCGTAACCCAGTTTAGTTCTACGGCCCACTTTTCCGTAATTTACATAGAAAATTAACGGTTTTACACAAAAATTCTTCGTATAAAAGAGAAATATTGTTAAATTTTCTCCAACTTTGTTGTTTTTGCACCAACTTGAGGTAAAAATCAATTGAGTTACGGCTTAAAACTCAAAATTGCCTGAATCATGATGTATGATACGTGTTCTCGAGAAATCAAGTACGTCGATATTATGGGAGAAAATATTGTTTTATCAAAAAAAGTTATTAGGTACTTCTTTAAAGTTTATAAAATTTACTCTCATTTGGTGCGCTTTTTATTTTTCTCCGAACCCAATTGATGAAGATACGATTTTTGGAAGATGCGCTTTCTGCATCTCGCGTAACCCAGTTTAGTTCTACGGCCCACTTTTCCGTAATTTACATAGAAAATTAAAGGTATTACAAAAAAATATTTTGTACAAAAGAGAAAGCTTGTTAAATTTCTTTCAACTTGGTTGTTTTTGCACCAACTTGAGGTAAAAATCAATTGAGCTCCGGCTCAAAACTCAAAATTACCAGAAGCATGTATAATACGTGCTTACGAGAAATTCAGAGTGTCCATATTATGGGAGAAATAATTGTTTTATCGAAAAATCTTATTAGACACTTATTATAGCTTATAAAATTGACTTTCATTTGGTGCGTTTTTTATTTCTCTGCGAACAGAATTGACGGAGATACGATTTTTGAAAGATGCGCTTTCTGCATGCCGCGTAATCCAGATTAGTTATACGGCCCACTTTTCCTTAATTTTATTAGAAATTAAAGGTTTTACAGAAAAATATTTTGTACAAAAGAGAAAGCTTGTTAAATTTCTTTCAACTTGGTTGTTTTTGCACCAACTTGAGGTAAAAATCAATTGAGCTCCGGCTCAAAACTCAAAATTACCAGAAGCATGTATAATACGTGCTTACGAGAAATTCAGAGTGTCCATATTATGGGAGAAATAATTGTTTTATCGAAAAATCTTATTAGACACTTATTATAGCTTATAAAATTGACTTTCATTTGGTGCGTTTTTTATTTCTCTGCGAACAGAATTGACGGAGATACGATTTTTGAAAGATGCGCTTTCTGCATGCCGCGTAATCCAGATTAGTTATACGGCCCACTTTTCCTTAATTTTCTTAGAAATTAAAGGTTTTACAGAAAAATATTTTGTACAAAAGAGAAAGCTTGTTAAATTTCTTTCAACTTGGTTGTTTTTGCACCAACTTGAGGTAAAAATCAATTGAGCTCCGGCTCAAAACTCAAAATTACCAGAAGCATGTATAATACGTGCTTACGAGAAATTCAGAGTGTCCATATTATGGGAGAAATAATTGATTTATCGAAAAATCTTATTAGACACTTATTATAGCTTATAAAATTGACTTTCATTTGGTGCGTTTTTTATTTCTCTGCGAACAGAATTGACGGAGATACGATTTTTGGAAGATGCACTCTCTGCATGCCGCGTAATCCAGATTAGTTATACGGCCCACTTTTCCTTAATTTTCTTAGAAATTAAAGGTTTTACAGAAAAATATTTTGTACAAAAGAGAAAGCTTGTTAAATTTCCTTCAACTTGGTTGTTTTTGCACCAACTTGAGATAAAAATCAATTGAGCTACGGCTCAAAACTCAAAATTGCCAGAAGCATGTATAATACGTGTTCACGTGAAATCAAGTATGTCGCTATGTCGCTATTATGGGAGAAATAATTGTTTTAAAGAAAAATGTTATTAGGCACTTCTTAAAGTTTATAAACTTTACTTTCATTTGGTGCGCTTTTTATTTTTCTGCGAACACAATTGACGGAGATACGAATTTTGGAAGATGCGCTTTCTGCATCCCGCGTTACCCAGTTTAGTTCTACGGTCCACTTTTTCTTAATTTTCTTAGAAATTAAAGGTCTTAGAAAAAAATGTTTTGGATAAAAGAGAAAGCTTGTTAAATTTCCTTCAACTTGTTTATTTTGCACCAACTTGGGGTAAAAACCACATGAGTTACGGCTCACAACTCAAAATTGCCAGAAGTATTTATATACTTGTTCACGAGAAATCAAGAATATCGATGCTTATTATTATATCATGGGGAGAATTAATCGTTTTATCAAAAAATGTTATCAGGCATTTTGTAAGCCTTATTAATTTTTGCTTTAATTTGGATACGTTTTTCTTCTGTACGATAGACAGTGGTTCGAGAAATAGGGTGTATTGCAAATTTTTATCTCTGAAAAACCCGAAGAGAAGAAGACGTTTAATAATTTGTAAAAAATGCCCCAAACCGTCCAATTTTGCCAAACGTGTCATAACTAACGCAATTTGTGTCTAAGTGGATAATTTTTTTGTCGTATTCCGTATGTTACCGATATCCACAAGTTAAGTATCGTTATTGGAACCAACTGTAGCTTAACCACTAACAACTGTAATTATAACTAACAACTTTTATGTTATTATACGACCACGTTTAAATAACCCAACTAATAACGAGGTAAAAATCCCCATATACTAGAATTTATAAACACCAAGAGAGCGTACCTACGGATTTCCGCCAAAATTGCGGTTTCCAGCACACGAAACGTCAAAATATCACCGCAAACGTAACGCTCTCCGAGCTATTTCTAATTTCTTTTTGCATTTTAACAAATTATAAGTGAAATAATGACTAAATTTGGGCGAAAATTTAGACCTATAATTAAGCAAATGTTGTTTTGTATGTTTATTCCGTTTACAAACGCAAATTTCATTATTTGTATAATTTCTATAATACAACACAAACACTTGAAACTGCAACCATTGAACGAAATATTGCAGTTTAACGACGCATGACCAGTGTTAGTAAACAATAGATTAACATACGTAATCAAAGCCTAGCAATACAATAAACCAAGTGATCTGGATGTTTATTAATGGTTACTGCATTTGTGCAAATGTTCAACAATACAAAGCGAAATAGGATCATTTATATAGCTTTTGTCTACTTTTAAGTGCAAGTTTAGTAAATTGTATACGCTGCACGTATAATATCTCTAAACACGACTAAAACCCTTATACACTTTTGTAATAGATGTTTATTTTTCTTTTCCAAATCGGCGGATTACAATTTGCAAAAAAGGAAAATTGTAAATCGAGAGTTGGAGCTTTTCGAATGTCAATCTCACGAATCACGAAGTGATTGTTGGATGCGAAGATTTTAATCTACTCGCTCTGTATTAACCGAACTGCGCCGATTTGTGTGTACGTCTTACGTAAAAATGGTGTCCATGTTTTTTGTAGCTTATTAAATTCTGAACAAATATGCTCGGGTGCAAAGTTAGGGTAGGACTCATAGTTTTTGCGATAATGCTGTTGGAAAGTTGCATCGGTCGACACGACTCGCGGTGGACGCTCACCAAGAGCCGGCACGCAGTTGAAGCTGGCTAGAGCTAGGCTAGTTGTCATAATTTCAACTTAAAATGCATCATTTTGAAGATAATGAAATTATCGTCAAAACGGCGGTTTTAGAATTGAAATTGCGTAGCAATTTCAAAAGTTATTGGCTTTTTAAGTTAATACTGTAGTTGGTGTTGAAATTAGTCCAGTGTGGTTTATGTCAAGAAGGGCTCAAAATTTAAAAATATTTTTGCAAAATATATGGAGCATTTAATAGCGTAAGGTCTAAGCAAAAGGCCTTAAGAAGACTTAACCAGTTTAAGCTCATCTCCTGCTCATTTTAAATTTAAAGGGCAACCGCTCTTTGTGCGTTTAGGGTGGCGACAGATCTAAAGCAAGTACAAACGCAAGTTTTGCAATATTCGTAAGAAGTACTAGTTTTATCAAAAAGTATTATGAAACCTTTTTAAAGAATATACAATTCTCTTTAATTTGGTATATTTATCAATGCCGTAGGGTCAAAATTGGGCGAGCTAGAATTTTTTAAAAGTGCGCAACTTTTTTTCCACCAACCATCATCATGTCTGATCACCATTATTGCAATATTCGTAAAAAATACTAGTTTTATCAAAAAGTATCATCGGGCCTTTTTTAAAGAATGTAAAATTCTCTTTAATTTGGTATATTTATCAATGCCGTAGGGTCAAAATTAGGTGAGATAGAATTTTTTGAAAGTGCGCAACTTTTTTTCCACCAACCATCATCATGTCTGATCACCATTATTGCAATATTCGTAAAAAATACAAGTTTTATCAAAAAGTATCATCGGGCCTTTTTTAAAAAATGTAAAATTCTCTTTAATTTGGTATATTAATCAATGCCGTAGGGCCAAAATTGGGCGAGATAGAATTTTTTGAAAGTGCGCAACTTTTTTTCCACCAACCATCATCATGTCTGATCACCATTATTGCAATATTCGTAAAAAATACAAGTTTTATCAAAAAGTATCATCGGGCCTTTTTTAAAGAATGTAAAATTCTCTTTAATTTGGTATATTTATCAATGCCGTAGGGCCAAAATTGGGCGAGATAGAATTTTTTGAAAGTGCGCAACTTTTTTTCCACCAACCATCATCATGTCTGATCACCATTATTGCAATATTCGTAAAAAATACAAGTTTTATCAAAAAGTATCATCGGGCCTTTTTTAAAGAATGTAAAATTCTCTTTAATTTGGTATATTTATCAATGCCGTAGGGCCAAAATTGAGTGAGATAGAATTTTTTGAAAGTGCGCAACTTTTTTTCCACCAACCATCATCATGTCTGATCACCATTATTGCAATATTCGTAAAAAATACAAGTTTTATCAAAAAGTATCATCGGGCCTTTTTTAAAGAATGTAAAATTCTCTTTAATTTGGTATATTTATCAATGCCGTAGGGCCAAAATTGAGTGAGATAGAATTTTTTGAAAGTGCGCAACTTTTTTTCCATCAACCATCATCATGTCTGATCACCATTATTGCAATATTCGTAAAAAATACAAGTTTTATCAAAAAGTATCATCGGGCCTTTTTTAAAGAATGTAAAATTCTCTTTAATTTGGTATATTTATCAATGCCGTAGGGCCAAAATTGGGCGAGATAGAATTTTTTGAAAGTGCGCAACTTTTTTTCCACCAACCATCATCATGTCTGATCACCATTATTGCAATATTCGTAAAAAATACAAGTTTTATCAAAAAGTATCATCGGGCCTTTTTTAAAGAATGTAAAATTCTCTTTAATTTGGTATATTTATCAATGCCGTAGGGCCAAAATTGAGTGAGATAGAATTTTTTGAAAGTGCGCAACTTTTTTTCCACCAACCATCACATGTCTGATCACCATTTTCTCACAAACAAATGACGAGTGTTTCAGTTTATGTCAACGTAGTAAAAATAACAAAAATGAGCATGAGTTGCTCAGTGGTGCTGCGACTCAAATAAGTCCAAAAAGGAAGTCGAGAATCTTCTATAAGTATTTGAAGGTTTGAACAGAAACATTTATTTTACGCCATTGGATGGGGAATGAGATATACTAGACCTCGTTACCGAAAAATATATACAGGGTGTTTGCTAATATGTTGACTCTTACTATTGTGGTAATTCATAAATCTCCCCGCCTTCACGACCCACGAAGTTTTCTTTTTTACAGGAGGACATTAATAATATTTATACTTTTAACGAAAGTGACATTAATTATATTTAATTAACAACTAACACCGATTTTGATGAGAGAATAATTTAATTATCTTTGTTACTGAAAGAAAATTATAAAAAAAAAAATTTAAAAATGTACATAAATCCCACACATTAATTACAATTTTCAACACATTTCGTTGAGGTTGTTGGTAGTGCGTGATACATAATAATGTGACGGCGTTTCAAAAGCCACCACATCGTGTGTCATTTACATCTAGATAATTTATATTCCGTACGTTGCGTCCAACTTAAACTAGAACCATCATAATACAGCATAAATTGACTTTATTGCATCAGACAATAGCTATCGCTAAAATTAGGAAAATAACGAGAGTTAAAGTAAAACTCAAACGATCAATCGCGACCGTTATAATTTGCCACTCTAATTCAACCAGGCGCGGTAAATTCGGAAAATTTTCCTCCACCTCCAATATTTCGTCTTGGTCTTCTTCTTTGCTTTTATTTTGGCTACGATTGAGCTCGTTTAACTGAAAATTACATCGATTAGTTTCGGTATCAAACCATGTATGCCACGGCCAGCTTTAAAAGTTTGCGGGAGGGCAACGCGGTAAGTTAGTGTTAGTATTTCTTTGTGATTCCCCGAGCTACGCAAGCAAAGTTGCCTTACGTTAAGTGGGTATGGCGCGATTATATTACGAGCTTAGTGCTCACCTTTAACGAATAATCTTCTAAAAGCATCCACTTTTTAACGGTGCCATTCATTAATATTGCGATTAAGTAACTAAAAGGGCGTCCATTTTTTAAATTACACAATACGAAGTTGATAATTGTAATAATAGTCGACAGCCCGACAATATACAAGCTGGTACTGTAGAAAACGACTAAAAACAAAAACGTGAGCTTTTCTATAAATGGAATTGACCTATAAATGCAAAATGCTCACCTATTAATGGGGTAGTGCCTGTCATAGCCAAACGATGGTTAAAGTAGAGCAAAAATATATTTAAAATAACAGCTGTAATGCCATTCAGTATAATTTTTTCACGTGCACTCGATGGTAGCCAAAATTGGAGTAGAATTAAGAGGGTCGTTGCTATAAAAAAATTGCCAAACTGCGTAAATTATATCAGTTAAAATATTAAACTCACCAACTGCTGGAGCAATGACAATGGAATAATAAGGAGCAGACTTCCTCGTAAGCGTAATGTTAAACATGGCGGAATGATACTCTTCCTTACAACACTCGTAAAACCTAATCGTAATCTCCGAACTAAACTCAACTTGCCATTCCATCGACGAGTTCCATAAAGTTTCCATCTGGAAATGTCCATTTATTGTTAGTGGTACGAGAGTAAAAATTATAATTGGAGCGTACGTTAATGGAGCTTTCGTTATTGTCCAGCTCTAGTTTGATTTCGTCTCCGCTATGCACCCACGAGCCTAACTTTATCTTGCAGTGTTGGACGTCGAAGGGCCAGTGACGTAAGTCGAATGAGCACAAGACGAAATATTTGACCGTGGGGACCCACAGGACGGCCCCGTTGGCGTAAACGAGAACGTTTCGATTGCCAAAACGAGGAAAAGGTTCGCCGCCGATAGCGCTGCAAACGGGAAAAAATATAATTAATTAAAGATAAAGAGGGCCGCTCGTGGCTAGCCATTTGTACTCAATAACAGTCAGTGGAGATTGGAGATATTGTTACACTTTAAATTTAAAAAGTGCCCAACTTAAATATACTGAGTGTCTTTTCTTTTGCTATTGTATAGTGAGAGCTAAGTATACGTATTAGCTGAAACATTCCCAAATTAACAAAACTTACTTGTTGTAGAGATAAATGTCTGGGATCCAAACTTCGTGTTCGGCAATTCTCACTGTGCTGAGTTCCCCATAATCGTTTGGATTCCACTGCAGCTTACTATCGGTCCATTTCTAAAAAGTATTAGGTCTCTATAACCAAATTGAGCCTAAAATCTGAAAAGTTCAATTACCAATTTTAACCAGCCCTGAATCTCCATCGTCGATCTAGACTCGTCCGTTTCCAAATGCATAATCGTGATGGAAATTTTGGTGGTGGTCGCATTACTGTCTACTTCTTCCGGTCTCGCAAATCTATCATAATTTAACAACAAATCCTTTTTCAACTTGTCCAAATGGGTATCGTTCCAGAGCGCTTTTGGGCCAATTTCTGTGTGATTTATTTTTGTTTGTGTGTTAATTTTATGCTTTTAATTTGCAAATTATAAAACTTACGCGTCGTTATAAAGCCCGAAACGCATTCGCCATAATCGACGTTAAGTAACAAAAAGTAACATAATGGAAAAATTAAGTTTAACATTGTATAACCACGCACTAAAACGGTCACTAAAAGAGTTAAAAGAATTACTTTAGGCGCTTGATGAGTAAATTGTTTGAGTTAAGTGCCTCGTTGCTTACTCAATATAAATTTATTTATTTAAAACATTTAACAAATACAAATTGTTTTGTTTGTTTATTTTTAAATACAGGATGTTCAAAAATAAACTTTGAAGGGCTACGAACTGAGGGATAATTAGTTAAAGAAAGTTCAGGACTTCAAAAAATGAGAGGGTGCTTCTTCCAAAAGGGGCCTCTTGAACTTAGACTTTATTTTAGAATTGGACAATCTTTGTTCTGAAGACACTCTTGCTCAAAAATGATGATGAACTTTAGAGCAGCTACGCACTGTGGAGTAATTAGTAAAGGATAGTTCAGGGACTACAGGCTTTAAAAAATGAGTGGGAGCTTACACTTTATTTTGGAATTGGCCAGTCTTCTATCTGAAGACATTCTTGCTAATACATGATGCTCAACAATAAACTTTTGAGGAGCTAAGCACTCGGGGGTAACTAGTAAAGGATAGTTCAGGGACTACGGGCTTTAAAAAATGAGAGGGAGCTTACAATTTATTTTGGAATTGGACAGTCTTCTATCTGAAGACATTCTTGCTAATACAGGATGCTCAAAAATGAACTTTTGAGAAGCTACAAACTATGGGATATTTAGTAAAGAAGAGTTCATGAACTTTAAAAAATGAGAGAGCACCTCTTCCAAAAGAAGCCTCTTGAACTTGGACTTTATTTTGGAGTTGGACAATCTTCGTTTTGAAGACATTCTTGCTAATACAGGATGTTCAAAAATGAACTTTTGAGGAGCTAAGCACTCTGGGGTAACTAGTAAAGGATAGTTCAAGGAGTACGGGCAAATGAACTTTTGAGGAGCTACAAACTATGGAATTATTAGTTAAGGAGAGTTCAGAAACTTCAAAAAATGATAGGGTGCCTCTTCTAAAAGAGGCCTCTTGAGCTATGACTTTATTTTAAAATTGGACAATCTTCGTTCTGAAAACATTCTTGCTAATACAGGATGCTCAAAAATAAACTTTTGAGGAGCTAAGCACTCTGGGGTAACTAGTAAAGGATAGTTCAGGGACTACGGGCTTTAAAAAATTATGCGGAGCTTACACTTTATTTTGGAATTGGGCAGTCTTCTATCTGAAGACATTTATGCTAATACAGGATGCTCAAAAATGAACTTTTGAGAAGCTACAAACTATGGGATATTTAGTAAAGAAGAGTTCATGAACTTTAAAAAATGAGAGAGCACCTCTTCCAAAAGAAGCCTCTTGAACTTGGACTTTATTTTGGAGTTGGACAATCTTCGTTTTGAACACATTCTTGCTAATACTGGATGTTCAAAAATGAACTTTTGAGGAGCTAAGCACTCTGGGGTAACTAATAAAGGATAGTTCAAGGACTACGGGCAAATGAACTTTTGAGGAGCTACAAACTATGGAATTATTAGTTAAGGAGAGTTCAGAAACTTCAAAAAATGATAGGGTGCCTCTTCTAAAAGAGGCCTCTTGAGCTATGACTTTATTTTAAAATTGGACAATCTTCGTTCTGAAAACATTCTTGCTAATACAGGATGCTCAAAAATAAACTTTTGAGGAGCTAAGCACTCTGGGGTAACTAGTAAAGGATAGTTCAGGGACTACGGGCTTTAAAAAATTATGCGGAGCTTACACTTTATTTTGGAATTGGGCAGTCTTCTATCTGAAGACATTCTTGCTAATACAGGATGCTCAAAAATGAACTTTTGAGGAGCTACGCACTGTGGGGTAATTAGTAAAAGATAGTTCAGAGACTACGGGCTTTAAAAAATGAGAGGGAGCCTAATTTTTTTTGGAATTGAACAGTCTTCTATCTGAAGACATTCTTGCTAATACAGGTTGCTCAAAAGTGAACTTTTGAGGAGCTACACCGTGGGATAATTAGTTAAGAAGAGTTCAGGAACTTAAAAAAATGAGAGGGTGCCTCTCCCAAAAGAGGCCTCTTGAGCTTGGACTTTATTTTAGAATTGGACAATCTTTGTTCTAAAGACATTCTTGCTAATACAGGATGCTCAAAAATAAACTTTTGAGGAGCTACGCACTGTGGGGTAGTTAGTAAAGATTAGTTCAGGGACTAACCACATGACAACTGTTTTAGAAGAGAGAATGATTTTCAAAATCTACTTCTTAATGTAAGAATTCTGTGAATGGAAAGAAAATGAAGAGAGATGAAGAGAAGGCCAAGAAAATTTTATTCTGAGAACTATTTAACACAAATAAACAATGCCGAAAACAATAAAAAGTGTCAGATAAACATAAAACAACACCCTATTAACTGCAATGGCTAAAATCCAATTTTGCTGATCAAATTTGACTTCGCAACCATCGCTTTGCTGTTGAGGAGTCTTCGTACAGAAGCTCTCGGAGTCCTACAAATTAAATTTAATTACCAATCGGTTCGGTTTCGACCTTTTTGCTTTAACCTCCTTAAGATGATAGTCTAGAAGTAACAACTTCCCCAGTTTACCGTTCAATTGTTTATTAAACAACCACGGCAAAAAACGCGTTTGTTTGATTTGATACAAAGAAGCTCCCAAAGTGGTCGTTACGATCGAAATGACGACCAAATACAGACTAAAGCTGTAAAAAAGAACTAAATACGTCGAATTACGATTGGAAAATGATGAAATATGAGATGCTGGACTTACTTATAAGAGGAGTATTTGTACCGATGCCAAAAACTTTTCCGCTGAAGTGACTCAAATACATGACTAGAATTATCGCCGTGATGCAGTTTAAAATTAACTTCTCTTGCGATTTTGGCGAGAGCCAAAATTGCGCCAAAATAAAAATTGCGAGAACTGAAAATCAGAATAAATTTCGTTTCATTTTTCCGAAGCGACCCTTACCAACTGCCGGAGTTACAATTATAGCAACGTAAGTATCGGTCTTCCTAACAAGGGTCAGATTGAATTCTGCGTAATAATACGGTTCTGGACAACACTTGTAATGTTTCGTAATAATTTCAGTTGTTGTGTTCGATACTGTCCACATTGTTGACGGATCACTTTCTTCCAACTGTTGGAAAAAATGCATAAATAAGTAATTTTTAAACTGCAACAATTGTCTACCTCGGTTAAGCCGTAGAGCTGCAAATTTATTTCCTTTCCATTATGTATCCACGATCCAATTTTCAAACTACAATGTTGCGTATCAAAAGGCCAATGGCGAAAATCGAATGTGCACAAGACGCGCAATTTAATTGGTGGTACCAACAAAACCTCTCCATTCGGATAAACTAACACGTGTGGATTACTAAAACGTGCTATGGGCTCGCCTCCGGTGATACTTGAAAAGAAATTTATAAGTGCAAAGAACTAATTGATTGAACTTCGTATGCTTGCTTACCTGTTGTATAAGTATAGATCCGGTTGCCAAATTTCATGGTTTGCGATTCTGGCTACTTGCACGCCGCCGTAATCGCTCGAGTTCCATTTTAGCTTGGTATCGTACCATATCTACAAATCAAGTTTTCAGTAGGACGTTGAAGGGCGATAACGCCAGACTCAAAAATATTTTTAAAAGTTAGCAATAATTGTGGATTAGTAGAGATGAATTTAAACTTTTGGGGTTTTCGCTACTCGACGTTGACGGTAACGTCAACAATCGTCAATGGATCGCGGTAGCTTCTATGTCTAACATTTCCGTCACTTGACGTTCAAAGTACGTAAGTTACGGCTTGAAAAATCTATAAAAGGTCAGATTTGATAGTTATGAGAGTTCAGGCTTGCAGATCACTTAATTCGTGGATAACTTGGATAACGTTGAACTTGGAAATTTGAGTGATTTGACGTTGGCATTATCTTAACTACAGGCCTTTTCTTCCAAGCAATAGAGATTACTGATGGCTATAAAAAGTGTGGGGGGAAGGGGTTCTAGGATTTCTGGTATAAGCGTTAGTACAACATCCTGGGAATCAACGTCAACAAACGTCAATGGATCGCAGTAGCTTCCATGTCCTAACATTTCCGTCACTTGACGTTCAAAGTACGTAAGTTACCGGTTGAAAAACGTAGAAAAGGCAAAAGTGGATAGTTATGGGAGTTCGAGCTTTCAGATTACTCGATTTGTGGATAACGTTGGAATTGGAAATTTGGGTGATCTGACGTTGGCGTTATCTGAACTACAGGTCTTTTCTTCCAAGCACTAGAGATTACTAATAGCAAAAAAAAATGTTGGAAGGAGGTGTTATAGGATTTCTGGTATAAACGTTAGTACACCATACGGCAATCAACGTCAACAAACGTCAATGGATCGCAGTAGCTTCCACGTCTTAACATTTCCGCCACTTGACGTTCAAAGTACGTAAGTTACGGCTTGAAAAATTTATAAATGGCCAGATTTGATAGTTATGGGAGTTTGGGCTTGCAGATTACTCGATTCGTGGATAACGTTGAACTTGGAAATTTGAGTGATTTGACGTTGGCGTTATCTAAACTACAGGTCTTTTCTTCTAAGCACTAGAGGTCACTGATGGCTATAAAAAGTGTGTGGGGGAGGAGTTATAGGATTTCTGGTATAAACGTTAGTACACCATACTGGGAATCAACGTCAACAAACGTCAATGGATCGCAGTAGTTTCCATGTCTTAACATTTCCGCCACTTGACGTTCAAAGTACGTAAGTTACGGTTTGAAAAATCTATAAAAAGCCACATTTAATAGTTATGGGAGTTTGGGCTTGCAGATCACTTGATTCGTGGATAACTTGGATAACGTTGGACTTGGAAATTTGAGTGATTTGACGTTGGCGTTATCTAAACTACAGGTCTTTTCTTCCAAGCACTAGAGGTCACTGATGGCTATAAAAAGTGTGTGGGGAAGGAGTTATAGGATTTCTGGTATAAACGTTAGTACACCATACTGGGAATCAACGTCAACAAACGTCAATGGATCGCAGTAGCTTCCATGTTCTAACATTTCCGTCACTTGACGTTCAAAGTACGTAAGTTACGGCTTGAAAAGTCTATAAAAGGCCAGATTTGATAGTTATGAGAGTTTGGGCTAGCAGATCACTTGATTCATGGATAACGTTGGACTTGGAAATTTGAGTGATTTGACGTTGGCATTATCTTAACTACAGGCCTTTTCTTCCAAGCACTAGAGATTACTGATGGCTATAAAAAGTGTGTGTCCGAACTAATGAGGCTAAACCATTCTTCCCACATTAATGTGAAGTCATTGACACTAGCGTAATGCCTCTTAATAATAAGTTTTTTAATCCGCTTATTGACGCAAAGAAGCTTAAAACTATTGGTGCACTACTATTCGTATACAGTGTGTTTACTGTTTAGTTACATACCAGTCTAAGCCAACAACAAAGTGTCATGGTTGATTTTAATTCGTCCGTTTCTAAATGATTGATGGCTAATCCAATTTTCACGTTAGTGGCATTTTCGGCTTCGTATGGCCTCGAATATTTATCGTAATTCATCAATAGGTCTTTTTTGAGCTTGTCCAAACTCGTCTCCTTCCACAACTTTTTTGTTTTAATTTCTAAATTGGATTTTTTAAATCTTAACTTTATATTAACAAATAAAACACAATTCGACTTACTTGTGACGTTTTCCAAAGAAAAATCTCCATTGTGGCAAACGCAAGTTGAAAAAAATGAAAATGTAACAAACGAAAAGAGTAAATACGAAGTGTTCATTGTTCGCAGACTAAAATATCTCAAGTACAGTTTGTTTAATGAAAGCAAATTAACCATTTAAACAACAAATTGTTGGACGGGAAAAGTAAATAATTGAATTTGATTTGATTTCGTTTGTTTATGACCACTTGTGACCCCTTCTTTTACTCTCCTACGTTTCATTATTTTACCGTTAATAATAACCGATGGAAATGGAGAAAATTTATTTTTCTAAAAAAGTATCAACAACGACAGTACAAAAAATACAAAAATATACACAATAAACGTAATGCGATCGAGAGCAATGACGAAAATGTTCCATTCCAAGTCGATACAGTCCTGCGAAGTCGATTTTATAATTTCGTCATTTTCTTCGTGTTTTTCTTCGTAATCCGAAACGTTGTACTCTTTCAACTCTTCGGCGACTTGACTCGCTTGACATGTGCTCAACTGAAACAGGGCGAGCTGCGATCATTTTGCTATCAGACTTACGATAGACTGGCATTACCCATTTGACCGAACGGACATTCGTCATTTGACCAAACGGACAGTCGACCGAATGGGCAAACCTGTTGAACTAACGTGAGTTAAACCGTAAGTAGGCAACCCGCAATACGACCACCCATTGGTCAACTGTCCCACGTCCAAACGAGCATAATAGACTGTGACAAAATAAAAAATGAAGATCGAACTAACCTGTTCAGTGTAGGCATCTAAAAGCAAAACTTTACCGCAAGTTCCACTCAACTTCTCTCTAATAAAGTCTGGAACCGTATTTTTATTCTTGTTCCTCAAAATGAGTCTGACGCAAATGGATTCGGCCAAAGAGAAGCACACAATGTACAGACTCGTGGAATAAAATAAAACTAAAACAAGCCGATTGTACGTCTCAAAAATAATTTTGTGCCGAATAAATACCAATTAGAGGCGGACTCGATCCAAGCGAGTACACCTTTTGACTAAAGTGAGTCAACAAAATCGTCACAATAATTGACGTGCAGCAGTTTATAATAACCCTATGCCCCGATCGAGGAGGCATCCAACACTGAATTAAAATCAAAGCGACCACAGCTGAAAGTTACGGAATTAAATTTTTGTTTGGGTAGCTCGCGGCTAACTCTTGCTCACCAATCGCTGGGGTGAAAACGACGGCTATGTAAGGTTCCGACTTTCTCTTCATCGTCAAATTAAATTGGGCGTTGTAAAAAGAGTTGAAGTCCGTAAAGTCGGTCGAAACACTCGCTTGGGTGCTTACGTCCCAAGCACTAGTCAACACGTTCGGTTCCAGCTGTAAACAAAAGCTCTCAATAAAAGTTTCCAAAGGCGAACTCGCTTACGTCCGCTAATAAATTATTTTTGTAAAGCTCCATTTTTATGTCTTTTCCCGAGTGGGTCCACGAGATTAGTTTGAGATCGCAGTTTTGTGTGTCGAAAGGCCAGTAGTAGAGGTCGAATTTGCACACGGCTGAGAATTTCGTGGGTGGTATCCACAAGACGTCGCCTGTTGATTTCACCAACGCGTACGGGTTTCCGTACCGATTCACGGCTTCGGCGCTAGATGACGCTCTAAAAATGAGACTTTTGAGCCAACTTTTATGTGAACGTAAACGGGGAAGCACCTGTTGTACAAGTATATGTCCGGTTGCCAAATTTCGTGATCAGCTATCTTTACGACTTTCACTCCGCCGTAATCGTTTGGATACCACTGCAACTTCGGATCTTGCCATGCCTTGAATTAAATTTTCATTAACTTTTGCAAAATGTCTTTATCGACTTGTGCAAACCAGCTTAAGTCGCGCCAAAACAGTAACTGTCGAGTTGGACTCGTCAGTTTCCAAATACCAAATAACGAGTCCGATTTTTATGTTGGTCAACTCGTAATGTTGCCCGGGTCGTGCGTATTTATCGTAGTTCGTCAACAAGTCGTTCCTCAATTTATCCATAAACGTTTCGTTCCACAACTGTTTGGGGCCGTCATCTAAAAATTTACGTGCGGTTAGAGCAAAAACCAAATTATACCACACCTTACGTCTTTTATATCCATCGTACGTATTGGTGTTATTATTGCTACTACTATTTTCGGAGCACCAACAAGAAGTTAAAATAAAAGTAAAAAGCAGAGGGAAACCGTACGCGAACATTATTCGAGTCTGTTTAAACACGAAGTAACAGAGCAATTGCTTGATGGCCCCTCATTATTTTAAATTGACTTTGGCTAATTGTAAAATTTACATTTGTAATACATGACGTATCCTAAAAGAAGTTCACGTTATTTTTTCTTTTTAATTTAATCGATTTTTGGCGGGGATATTGAAGATTTGATTAAGTAAATAAGAATTGTGCACGCTATAGGGTGTAATCGAGATATTTATTCCCAAAACAAATTGTTTCAAGTACTAGGTAAGGTTGGAAGATTTAATTTGACGTTACATACTTTGGGGGAAAACTATACGTACTATAGTAAATTGCATATCTATACAATAGAGAATCGGTTGGTAAATACTATTGGGCTCGTGAGGCAGTTTGTACGTTTGTAGATTACGGAATTGTCTAAATAACTTTAGAACAACTTCAGTATGGTAGTAGCAAATTTAGAAAATTGCAGTCCGTGTCTTTAAGGCTCGGTTACTAAAAAAATATTGGCCTGAGAGTAATAAAGCTCATAAGGTAACTTGTAGAACGCGAAATGCTCTACATAAAAGCTGTACACGACTTAGTTACAAGTCTTCTAATTTGTTAGTTACCTGGGTTGGTACCTACCTCATTGTTCGTAATTTATTAAGGAAATTCCAGTGCGTATCTTTAAGGCCCGGTTTCTCGTAAACTATCATCTTGAGAGCAATTAGGCTCACGAAGCAACTTGTAAAGCACAAAATTTTCTACAGAAAATCTACATACGACTTAGTCGCAAGTCTTCTAGTTCGTTAGTTACATAGGCTAGTACCTCATCGTTCGTAATTTATTTAAGAAATTACAGTGCATCTCTTTGAGACCAGGTTTCTTGTAAACTATCGTCCGTAGAGTAATTAGGCTCACGAAACAACTTGTAGTTCACGAAATTTTCTACAGAAAATCTACATACAACTTAGTCGCAAGTCTTCTAGTTCGTTAGTTACATAGGCTAGTACCTCATCGTTCGTAATTTATTTAGGATATTCCAGTGCGTATCTTTAAGACCCGGTTTCTCGTAAACTATCGTCCTGAGAGTAATTAGGCTTACGAAGCAACTTGCAGAGCACAAAATTCTCTACTGAAAATCTACATATGACTTAGTCGTAAGTCTTCTAATTCGTTAGCGTTAGTTACCTAGGTTAGTACTTCATCGTTCGTAATTTATTTAAGAAATTACACTGCATCTCTTTGAGACCAGGTTTCTTGTAAACTATCGTCCGTAGAGTAATTAGGCTCACGAAACAACTTGTAGTGCACGAAATTCTCTACTGAAAATGTACATACGACTTAGTCGTAAGTCTTCTAATTCGTTAGCGTTAGTTACCTAGGTTAGTACTTCATCGTTCGTAGTTTATTTAGGAAATTCCAGTTCTGAGAGTAATTTAGTTCACAAACACGAAGCAACTTGTAGAGCACCAATCTCTCTACATAAAAGCTATACACGACTTAGTGGTAAGTTCTGTGATTTCCTGTTAATATTTGTGTAAGTTAATTACATTCTGTAGTTCACGAATTTAGATGTTCGTATACTTACTGTCTGCTACTTATTAGCCTATAAACTATAAACCATACATCATTAACTTCTCCATATTATACTTTAAATTTCTTATAGGTAAAGTTTAATTTTATTGTAAAGCAAAATCAAAGACTAGTACACTCGTTAACCGGTACTTGTAGAAATAAAAATACAATGGCGTGCATTATAATTACAAAAAAGAGCTAATTATCCCTTTGCGTAAAAATGATAGTCGTATAATTTTAATGTGGACGTAAGTAAAGTGAAGTAGTGAAGTTTATTAATAACGATAACTTTAAGTATTTCTAGCAAAGCGATTTTCATGAAAACAAGACTTTGTTTTAATGACGTAGAATATGGTTTTTGAAAAGTGGCTCCGCTCCTTTAAAAGTTAAAATTACAAAAATGTGGATAATTTAAAGCCTAATAAACGCGCGCTTATCTGAACACCCTGTATAATTGATATAAACGTTAATTATAAATTATAATAGCCTGTTCGACTCGTTTAATAAATTGAGGATTCGCTGTTGATAATAATTACGTATGACGATCCTCGTTAAAGTCTGCGACACTTTAAACTAGTTTTTCCATAATATCCACCATCCGGGGAGTTTCACCTACACAACTTCTATATAACATAATAACATTTGTCAACTAACTTGTTTATGCAAATGTAATATTTATAGCGTTGAGTTTCACGTCTCACATAATTTTTATGAATGAAACACTTTTTCTTGCCCTTTACTGCAATTTAATACTTAAACTTTATATTGTTAAAGTGGAAAATCCTTTATTACGTAAGATAAACAATCTCACGTTGTTGTGTTAGTTGAGATGATCTGAGAAAACGTGAAAAGTTCAAGTATATAAAAAATAATATTCGTGGGAGAGAAGACTCTGAAGCGAATTGCTCGACGAATTTTGATTAGGGGTTCTGTTTTTTCGTAAATTTTCTG
Organism: Malthinus flaveolus; assembly: GCA_950108345.1. Taxonomy (NCBI): domain Eukaryota; kingdom Metazoa; phylum Arthropoda; class Insecta; order Coleoptera; family Cantharidae; genus Malthinus; species Malthinus flaveolus. Next base: position 9,300,975 of record OX467288.1, on the reverse strand, counting down.
TCTTCTGTCTTAAATCTTCTGTCTTAAGTCTTTTTTCTTAAGTCTTCTGTCTTAAGTCTTCTGTTTTAAGTCTTCTGTCTTAAGTCTTTTGTCTTAAGTCTTCTGTCTGCTGTTCTAAGTCTTTTGTCTTAAGTCTTCTGCCTTAAGTCTTCTGTCTTACGTCTTAAGTCTTCTGTCTTCTGTCTTAAGGCTTCTGTCTTAAGTCTTCTGTCTTAATAAGTCTTCGGTCTTAAATCTTCTGTCTTAAGTCTTTTTTCTTATGTCTTCTGTTTTAAGTCTTCTGTCTTAAGTTTTCTGTCTTAAGTCTTCTGTCTTGAGTCTTCTGTCTTAAGTCTTCTGTGTTAAGTTTTCTGTCTTCAGTCTTATCTTCTGTCTCCTGTCTTAAGCCTTTTATTTTAAGTCTTCTGTCTTCTGTTTTAAGTCTTCTGTCTTAAATCTTCAGTCTTCTGTTTTAAGTCTTTTGTTTTAAGTCTTCTGTCTGCTGTTTTAAGTCTTTTGTCTTAAGTCTTCTGCCTTAAGTCTTTTGTCTTATGTCTTAAGTCTTATGTGTTATGTCTTAAGTCTTATGTCTTATGTCTTCTGTCTTAAGGCTTCTGTCTTAAGTCTTCTGTCTTAATAAGTCTTCGGTCTTAAATCTTCTGTCTTAAGTCTTTTTTCTTATGTCTTCTGTTTTAAGTCTTCTGTCTTAAGTTTTCTGTCTTAAGTCTTCTGTCTTGAGTCTTCTGTCTTAAGTCTTCTGTTTTAAGTTTTCTGTCTTCAGTCTTATCTTCTGTCTCCTGTCTTAAGCCTTTTATTTTAAGTCTTCTGTCTTAAGTCTTCTGTCTTCTGTCTTCTGTCTTCTGTCTTCTGTCTTAAGGCTTCTGTCTTAAGTCTTCTGTCTTAGCTCTTCTGTCTTAATAAGTCTTCAGTCTTAAATCTTCTGTCTTAAGTCTTCTGTCTTAAGTCTTCTGCCTTAAGTTTTCTGTCTAATGTCTTCTTTCTTCTGTCTTCTGTTTTTTGTCATTTGTCTTTTGTCTTCTCTCTTCTGATGTCTTCTGTCTTCTGTCTTCTGTCTTCTGTCTTCTGTCTTCTGTCTTCTGACTTCTGTCTTCTGTCTTCTGTCTTCTGTCTTCTGTCTTCTGTCTTCTGTCTTCTGTCTTCTGTCTTCTGTCTTCTGTCTTCTGTCTTCTGTCTGTCTATTTGTCTTCTGCCTGTCTGTTAGTCTTCTGCCTGTCTGTTAGTCTTTCTGCCTGTATATCTGTATCTGCGCTCGTCCACTTCTAATACGGCAAAAGAAACGAAATGCTGTAGATACTACAGTACCTTCGTACCTTAAGATTAGTAATATATTAGTAGGGGCGTAGCTTTGCTATTCAAAATACTATCGTAACGTTATTCCAACAACATCAGAATGACTGATTTAGCAGGGCGATCAAAATGTCCGCGACTGGAGGGATCGCGCGTCGTCCTTTAGTACCGCGACAGAAGCGCCGAGTCTTGCAAAAACATTATTTTTGAATTTATAATGAGTTTAAATTTAGAAACGGAATAAATGTAAAGCTTAAAACTTTATAATCGTTACTCAGATCTATATAGCATGGCCCGTTTACAACGCGACCCGTTATAAATCTCAAGCCATCTCGTGGACTATCTAAAAAGTGGATCATATCTTGGCGCCATTTTAGACCACCGACAATGTAAAACTTATCCTCATTTTAATGTGCGGTATATCATTAAAATTAATAATCTTTCATCGAGAAAAATTTATTCTATTTATATTTATGTGTGTGTGGAGAGAAAAGAAACTCTTTTTTACCTTATTTTTAAATTATATTTCGCGGTGTACCTACCTGAGAACATAAAATCGGCCCATTAGCAGTTCATTTATGTCCAACTAAACTAGATCTAATCTGTAAAATGTTTGATGAGCTTCTTTTTTTAAAAAAAATATATAAAAATTATGAAATAAGTGGTACGAAATATATAGGTGCCCCTTTTGTAATATATCGAGCATCTGTTTTTATAGGTCGAGTTTACCCTAATCTTTATCTGCACCATCGTATACCCTTAACTTAATGAACATCTTGTAGAAAATGTCTAGATTATTATTTATCCATAGAAAAATCATTAACACACAGTTTATATGCTAAATTTGAGTAATAACATGGTTTAGTTTCGTAAAACAAACTTATCGCGCCCCCTTATTATGTGTGCGTCAAATTTTATATTTTACCCACACTACCTGACAACGTGTATTTTATTATTTTTTTAACGTTAAAATGCCTCCTTGATTTATTTAAAATTATTTGAAGATAACAGCTTGTTTGGGCGAGATTTTAATAATTGGAAAAATTGTCAAACGTGCCCTTAAGAGATTTTCAGAGCTTAGAGGGCACGTTAAGCCGTCGGTTTAAGCTAACTAACCTCTTCTGCGTAGGGTTAAAATCTGCATAGATCTAAATACATACATGTTTGGGAGGAAAGCCTTTAAAAAAGTTTGCAGATCTGAATACTTATACATTTTTAGTTTTTAAATTCAAACCGACTGCGCCAAAATTCTAAACTGACACACTATGAAATGATTTTAGTGTTAAGTATTTTAATATTTTGGTGTGTTTTTATGTTTTAGGGGTATTTTAGTAAGAATGGCTCCTGCGCTTATAAGCCAGACAGGTCTTGGTACATCCCCGAAATGTTATGAGACCATCAGCAGTATTTTCTCTTAGGAGAAGGATGCAAACCTGCTCGGATCGAGTAGGGCACACTTGAGAATTGCCGTAGGCCTATTACTGACACTCACCTCTCACTAAGATCTTGCTAATTAGAAGTGTTTGGAAAGACCCTACCTACCAACCCACTGTCAGTCCCGCCTAAAAGAAAGCCATTTGTTTCGAAGTCTAAAGATTGGAATTTTATAGCCTTAACACTGTAGCCAGTAATTTTTAATTTTATGGGGATATCTTCTTAGCTGCGACTCTGTTGCTCGGCTCAACTTCTGTGAGCCTCCGAGGGAAGATTTGAGCGTTTTTGTAACAGTGAGATCAGACGATCCACCCAGTTGTCAGTTTCAAAATTGGAATTTAATGGCCTTAATACTGCGACATTGCCATTGAAAGGGGCGTGGAGGTAATGGCAAGTCCAAGTATCTTGGCAAGCGATAGCGTAGCCAGTAATTTCTAATTTTATGAGGATGATATCTTGGAATATCCGATTCTAACGACCTCAACAGCTCAATCATGAAACTAGAGCCTTTTCCCGCTTTGGATTTGACGTCAAATTCTGTGGCCTCCGAAGGAGGCTTTTGAACGTTGTTGTAACAGTAAGATCAGACGATCCACCTAGTTTTCAGTTTCAAGATTGAAATTTCATAGTCTTAATACTCCGACCCTAACGTTCTCAATGGCTCAATTATGGAACTAGAGCCTTTTCCCGCTTTGGATTTGACGTCAAATCCTGTGGCCTCCGAAGGAGGCTTTTGAGGGTTTTTCTAACAGTGAGATCAGACGATCCACCCAGTTGTCAGTTTCAAAATTGGAATTTCATGGCTTTAATACTGCGACATTGCCATTGAAAGGGGTGTGGAGGTAATGGCAAGTCCAAGTATCTTGGCAAGCGATAGCGTAGCCAGTAATTTCTAATTTTATGATAATATAGGATATTATCTTGTTAGCCCCGACTCTAACGATCCCAATGGCTCACTCATGAAACTAGAGCCTTTTCTCGCTTTGGATTTGACGCCAAATCCTGTGGCCTCCGAAGGAGGCTTTTGAGGGTTTTTCTAACAGTGAGATCAGACGATCCACCCAGTTGTCAGTTTCAAAATTGGAATTTCATGGCTTTAATACTGCGACATTGCCATTGAAAGGGGTGTGGAGGTAATGGCAAGTCCAAGTATCTTGGCAAGCGATAGCGTAGCCAGTAATTTCTAATTTTATGATAATATAGGATATTATCTTGTTAGCCCCGACTCTAACGATCCCAATGGCTCACTCATGAAACTAGAGCCTTTTCTCGCTTTGGATTTGACGCCAAATCCTGTGGCCTCCGAAGGAGGCTTTTGAGGGTTTTTCTAACAGTGAGATCAGACGATCCACCCAGTTGTCAGTTTCAAAATTGGAATTTCATGGCTTTAATACTGCGACATTGCCATTGAAAGGGGTGTGGAGGTAATGGCAAGTCCAAGTATCTTGGCAAGCGATAGCGTAGCCAGTAATTTCTAATTTTATGAGGATGCTATCTTGGAATATCCGACTCTAACGACCTCAATGGCTCAATAATGAAACTAGAGCCTTTTCCCGCTTTGGACTTGACGTCAAACCCTGTGGCCTCCGCAGGAGGCTTTTGAACGCTTTTGTAACAGTGAGATCAGCCAATCCATCCAGTTATCAGTTTCAAGATCAGAATTTTATAGCATCAATGCTGCGACATTGCCATTGAAAGGGGTGTGAAGAGAATGGCAAGTCCGAAAAGTCATAGCGTAGCCAATAATTTTTAATTATATGGGGATATCTCTCGTGAACTCGTGAAACGGACCTCAAGTCCGTGGGGCTTCGAATGAGGCTTTCGAGCGGTTTTAGAACAGTGAAAGCAAAGAGGAGGGTAGAATGGAAAGTATACGTTCTGATACGACCCAAGGGTTAGCCTCTCCACTTAATACTAGTGTAGATAATAATTTATTCATTTCGAAAGTATACAGAGTATCATTAGCAAACTAATTTTAGCTCTTTGTAGCGATTAATGGGCATTAAATTATGTGAAAACATTGTTGCAAAATCATATTTATAAACGAGGCGATTTTTGGAAAAAAATATTTTTGATGTGATCGTAAACGTTGATATTAAATAATCTGTTGAGTATCAGTTTAATGAGGTGTAATTAAAATAGTTCGACTGTAGATAAGTCGAAACGCACTAATGAAAAAAAAGGTAATAATCGGTATAAAGTAAACGAGACACATCCTGCTCGGCAGGTGCCGATTTTTAAATTTAATGTGGGTTTTGATGATCATAGTCATCAAGAAAGGTGCCTACCTACCACACTAAACCTATAACTAAATTTATTTGTCTTAGTTCTCGAACCCTCATCAACGAAGGATTGCAATAATCAACACACTAGCCTACCCCGAAGCGTAACTTATTTTTTTTTAACCAACAAGGACAACATTATTAAATTTGACAATTTTAACGAGAGTTATGCGAAAAAAATAAAATTTGCTTGAAAAAAGGGTCGAGATTTTAAATTGTTTGGTTATGATAATTTAAAGACAGAGGGCGGGTTGAAACAAATGCCAGACGGCGCCACCGTCGCCTACTAAGATAAATGATCGTAATACTTACGAAGGGGTCTCTCCGTCACATATTTTCGTTATTTATTGGATAAATTCGCAATTTTTCAACTTTGAATAAATTGATTCGTCTTATTTTGACTGCGCGAAATAGAAAATCAGCGGGATAACGAAACATGGCGATGTTTAGACATCCCTTACACGCCTACCAAAAAAAAAGGAGAAATAAATAAAAATAAACTGAGCGAGAGCTGGCTGGGCTGTTTTTACCTGTTTTGGGGAAAAATTCGAAAAATTCGAAACATTTTGGAAATAATTAAAAATTAATTTTTAAACATTTTTCCAACGTGTAGGAATTTCAAATAAATAATATTTTAATCTCTCATTTATTATCGGACGGAATTAAAAATGTGTCGTGTGTGGTGGCCTTAACAGTGCTTATTATATTAACAACAATACCTTTAACCATGGCATAATAATGTAATAAAATACTGAATGGAATAATCTTAGGTAATTATTAAAGAGGTATCGTAAGGCAACACTGCGACCAAACAAGCGTATGATGGCCTCGGGTTATTGGTATAATAATGTTGGTATAGCGTCTTGGCAAGTGATGATTTCGCTAACAAGGTGCTCACGGTTTCAGGGAGGCTGGGCCCGTGATAATCACAGGTTATGGTTATGAACATATTTCAATCTGGGGGGTCTTACTAACTTTAATATTGATACATCTGCTCAAAAAATATTATTCTACTCGTAAAAACATTTTTTAAACGAGCTCTAGCACACATATAAATTTTTTCTAAAAAGATAACAACTTACGAATTTCATCATAATAAATTACTACTTAATAAATTTATACGGCTTTTAATTTAATAATTTTCTTGTAAATCGTATAATTTATTAAATTCGTTTATAAGTTAAATTGATGCGAGTATTTACACAATTTAAGTCTTTACACTTGCGTGGAGAATTTTTGTAATTTTTTCACTAATTTTAACGACTTTAGACAACACCCCTTCCCCCCCCCCTTCAAAATCGTGTACGCTTGTTCGAAAATGGGCGACTTCGCTGGAGTCGTCCAAATGAGCTCACTAAAATGTGACCGACAGTTCACAGATGAGACAGTTACGACAGTGGGGAAAAATATAAGTTCCCATCTGAAAATTCGTAAAAAATTCTTAAAATATCCTAGGTATTGTTCAGAAAATTTTGGACGGGAATTTTAAGTCTTTTTGGATTATTTTCGATTTTTATACCTAAAAAACAGAAAAATTGCATTTATAATTTTTCGTAAACTTTGAATATCTCTCTCTCAAGTGTGTACTATTGATCGCAAAAATATGAAACTTAGTCCACATGTAGTTTATTTTACTCTCTATACAATGGCGCCATCATTTTTGGAGTTACTTTACTTGTTCGGCACAAAGTTAAAAGTTTTTACGTAGGCGCAATGTGACTATTTTTAATTCTTTTGTCTCATAAACATTTGTCGCTAAGCCACTGTATAGAGCACAAAAGAGAAGCATGCCTACCAAGTTTCAAATTTTTGCGATCAATAGTACACACTGGATATAGATGTTCAAAGTTTGCGAAAAATTAAAAAACAATTTTAAAAATGGTTTTTAACATTAAAAATTAAAAGTAGGCGAAAGCGACTTAAAATTATTGGCAAAAAATTCTGTACAGTGTCGAGATACTGTATGAATTTTTTGTAAATTTTCAAACGGCGTTTATGCACTTTTTTCGCATTGTTATTAAACCGGCGTCGAGCGTCAACAATCAAGCGTTTTGAAGAGCGCGCATTTAGACGCCTCTTACAGCTAAACTATCAATACTAGAGCAGGATAGTATTAGACTTTTTTGTACAAAATTTTCCGCTCTATAAAAAACATTCTATGCAATTTTTCCTTACATTGCTTACTTTTCGATAAAGAAGCGATTTAAGGTCGAAGAAGCTCGGAGGGTCTAAAAAGGGGGCTTAATGACTTTTCTTTTTGTTTCACGGAAAACTGATACTATTTTATTTTATTTTTGCGCATTCACGTTATAAAAACACTTCAAGCGGTTGTTAAGGGCCCCTTTTCAAATTCCAAAATTTAATGGCCGACGCTTCAGCTACTCACAGCTACTTACTACGGCAAAAATTGTGCACGTAAAAATTATTAATGGGGTAACAATTTAGAAAGTAATGTAAAGCGCAAAATATTTTATCGAGGGGGGGGGGAGATCGATAAAGAATTAAACAACGAACCGAGTACGATTTCTACATGGGAAATTTTCGAGTATTAAAAAAATAGGAAATTAAATGAATATTAATTAGGACAAATTGCGGCTTGCTATGACAATATTATTCTGGTAATTGTTCTGAATTAATTCAATATGGACCTACCACGTTGACGTCGTGAGCTTCCATCACCATTAGGGGTCAAAGGTGATATTTCCCATCTAAATCACTTTATGACTAAATAAACTAATGCACGACCGCAATTATTCATTTCCTAAATTAACTTTTTTATATTTATTCGCACATAGCGCCGTTTTTTTTTTAAAATTACGATCCCTTAAGCTTTAGTTTCGTTTTTATACGGTCCATAAGAGGGTGGGTGCACGTACTACCTATTAATAAGCAAAATAACATTATTTTTAAGTTAATTTTGTCAACCGAGCTAAAGTTTGCAATTAAATTGCACTTTGAAAACCAACCGATCGTAATTGTGACATCGGAATGATTAGATATACAGTGTGGACGCACAAGCTGCTTAAAAACTTTTAATTTATGAACGTCCCACCCAACTCTTAAAGAGAATTTTTTAGTGCCCATTATTAATTATTAACAGCTCGGAAAATATAGAAAAAATTAATTGAAATTCAATTTATTTAGTGTAGATGGATAGTAGCAATCCTCCTTGGTTAAAACAAAAGATGGTTAACGGGCAGACTTTTACCACCCACCGAGACAGACCACTAACAAATGGGACTCACCATGTAGCCGCCTCTATGGCACCAATCTTCTATAATTATATAACTTTTACACCAGATTCTTTATTAACAATAATGTTATTATATCCATTTTAAATTAATTATGGGAGCCCACGGTGAATTCGTGTAAAGGTCTTCTCCTTTTCTACTACCTAGCTAGTCCTTTGTAGAGTTAGTATTCACACGAAATTAAAGCGTAGCGTAGTTTTATTTTCTCAAAAAGTTATTACAGTTTTACTTTTAAAAAGGTTGTTTGAATTTAAAACCAATTGTGTAATTATTTAATTTTTTGTCAAAATAATCACAACTTTGGTAAATGTAGTAACGTGGCGCCATCTATTGCACAATAGCAACACCCGTTTTGCTCTACAAACTTTTATTTGAGCGAGACACTGCGATTAATTTATTTTACAGGTTTCTGTAATTATTTCAATCAATATTATCAGTCGTACGTGAGTTTTTGTTTGGATCAGCTGTTTGAATTACGAGATAAAAAAATGTGATTAAAAACACTTTTTCGAGTATGTACAAGTACGTTAATTTTAGAGCCTTGTGTGGATTTGAATAAATTTTGACGAGGCACACGCCGCCTGTTTCGTGACTCGATTATTTCAATTTTACAAAGGCTGTCAAAACAAATGACATTCGCGGTATTCTTGATAAATTTAATTGAAATTAGAATTAAGTGGGGTAATTAAAGGGGGTTGCTCTTTTAAATAGTGGTAATAATAATTGTGTGTATGACTTCTTTTAATAAGTTCGTATTTAAATTGGGCAAATTTTATACAATTAGGGACACTTTGTATACAACCGGCAAAATTTTAATTTTTAAATTGCGAAGGAATCTGAAATAAATGCGTTTAACTTTACAACGAACCTAATCTTTATAATGGGGGTGTATGAGGGGTAATAGGCTAAAATTTAAATTATACATTTTTTTATTTCAGCAAAAATTGCACAAAAATGAACGAAAAGCAGTAGACAATATTTTATTCCATTGTTAATTAATTAGAGAAACGATGACTAGTCCCAGTGCAGCTATTGACAATTTGTATCCAGCCTTAGCACAATGCTTTGTGATTATAATTTGTGGGTAAGTAGAAGTAGAATCGACAAATAATAGTTAATCAATTGTGTACAAAATGTTCACTTAAAAATCTTTACTATTCTTCATTTCAAAATTCGGTGGAGTAATAAATCAAATGGTCGGTGTAAGTGGATTGATTTATTACTCCACCGACTTCTGAAATGAAGAATATATTTATCCTGTTCGCTCAGGGTCTAGTCCCCCGCTCTGAATTCCTGCCGCTGGGCCTCCTCTAAAACACTCCTCGCCCCTCTCGATTACTCTAAATCCCCCTCTAAAACTCAGGGTATTTTTAAGTGTGTGTGTGGAGTTAGAGTTCGTCTAGCCTCCCATTCACTACTCTAAATCCCTGCCACCATCCGACGTCTAAATTATCCTTCCGCCCTTATTCGACAACGCCTCTGCCCTCCCCTCCACACTCTAAACCCTCCTCTAAAACTCAAGATATTTTTATGTGTGTTTGGAGTTAGAGCTCCTCTACCCCCCCCCCCTCCCCAATCCCTGGCACCGTCTCTCCTCTAAATCACCTCTCTGCTTTTATTGTTAATTACGCCTCGTCCCTACTCTAAATGCACCGCTTCTGCCCGTGCTCTATATCCACCTACCCCGTTCCTACTCTACATGCCCCTCTACTTCCAACACTCTACCCCCTCTCTCAAAAACACCTACCTCCAACCTCATATATGTGAGTACTTCTGCATTGCTGGAAGGTTCAGGATACCCCCTCTTCCCCTCCCTAACTTTATTGCTCTTTAAAGTTGCATTTCTTCAAATCTTGTGTCGGCTATAATGTTTTAGCTTTAATATTTCTTCTCTATACTTATTGGGGGGATGGAGGGGAAGTGTCTCTCTTTCTCTTCCATTTTTCAAATTTCCATCTGAGGACTGTCTCTTCTATAGAAAGATACAGATTACTGGTTACTCTCTGAGAGTAGGATAACTATCTTTTTGCTTGCTCTATCATGTCAGATCTTATCCTAGCCTAACATCAGCTGACCTTATCCATTATAGAACGTTGTAAACGCTAATTCCTGTATCGCCCACAATTAGTTTAAAAAAATATGAGAACAACATTTTTATCAAAAGTCATTCTCTCTCCTCATGTTCCTTTATGTTTTTATGTATCAGCGTGGCTTCTCAATCCTCTATGCTTATCGCCACCTCCCACGTATCCCTTAATTTTGAGAAGCCTGCGAAGATATTTTTTTACCAATAAGTCTATTTTGTTTGCCTTTTATCTGATCTAACCTCACATATTGTTGGAATCTTCATAGACTCCGATTTACCTAGAAAAGATACATTGGCGTCCACCAGCTTAAACTCCTCTAGTTCGTCTAGGCTAGGCTTACAATGGCATGGCATCCCAGCTCTTTTTGCTTTGTAAAATTACTTCGATGATGCCACAAATATGCCCCCTAGTACACACAAAAAGGTTGTTCTGGATTGTCGGTTCACTCCCCGTAACAACTCTTTACATTGAATTCGTGGTGAAAAAATCGTGCTCTCTGTAAGCTTTTTATTAGTCGTTTCGGCCAGTCCACTTTTTTGTTGCTGAATTTCTTCCATATTTCTTCTCATTTGTTTAGCATTTCTTCTTTTAGTTGAAGTTTGCTTTCTATATATCTTCTTCACATAATATGCGTTTTTTCCTACAAACGCTGGTAGACCAAATAAGGCTTTGTCAGCTGCTTCTGTTGCTTGTGTAACGTATAGCATACATCGTTAGCCTAGCGCTATTGTAATTAGTCGCCATTCTGCTGGGCGATAGCTATCGAAAATCTTGTTAAGCACTAAAACATAATAATTTTGTTTGCAGGTATTTGGCTGGTCGAATGAACCTCATATCCGAGACCGAATCGAAAGGAATAAGCACCTTTATTGGATCCTTCTCTTTGCCGTCTCTAATTTTTATGTCACTAGCAAAATTAGATTTATCTTCGGTTAATTGGTTGTTCTTATTCTCAATATTAATAGCTAAAGGAATAGTATTTTTTACTGTGATAATTATCACCCTTTTGGTGGGAAGGCCCTTAAATTTAGGACGTGGCGGCCTTTTCGCTATATTTTGTACGCAAAGTAACGACTTTGCTATTGGATATCCGATCGGTAGGTAATTATGTTCAAACAAAAATTCCCCCCCTTTAAAATAAATTTTTCCAGTTGTCGCACTGTACAAAGACTCACATCCGGACTTTCCGTCCTATTTGTATTTGATGGCGCCCATAAGTTTGGCGATTTTAAATCCAGTAAGTTTCATTTTATTGGAAATTGGAAAGCAAAGGATGACGACCGAGCCATTGTTGAGTTTAAACGGATCGGAAGGAGCTGAAACTTGTGTGCATAGAAGGCGTCTCAAAATGGTCGTATCCATAACTAAAAGTATTTTTATGAACCCCATCATTGCGATGACCATCTTGGGAGTTTTAGGAAATTTATTATTTAAACATAAAGTGCCATCTCTATTGGGTGGAATATTAGAGGTTTGTAAAGAAGTATTTATCGAGTTTTAATTATAACGCCGCTTTTGTTTTAGACTTTAGGATCGGCTTTTTCAGCAAGTGCATTATTTTCTTTAGGGTTACGAATGGTCGGTAAAGTGCATAAACTAAGAGGAGCTACTTTGGTCGTTCCGGGAATTTTAATTATGGTTAAATTGTAAGTGTCTAAGCACCAGTAGTTAATCTGTCTCTTATAACGTTTTGTTGTTACCACTTCAGACTAGTCTTACCATTGGTTATAAGGGAAGTTGTCAGTTTACTAAGGGTGGGAAACGATGCAAACGAAACCGTAGATTGGAGTACTTATGGCTTTCTATACGGCACTTTTCCATCGGCTCCCACAGTCTTCGTCATAGCCATGCAATATGCTCTCGATGTTGATTTGGTAAGTAGTCCGTCAAGGTTTCACTTTGGGGAAGAAGATTTTATCGTATTTAGTTGCTAATAATTCTAAATTATACGAGGACTGTACTGAAAGTAACTTTCAGAAAAGTATGGCAAAGTATATTAACTTGGGGGTGGCTCGAGAAGAGCGGATTTTGGCTCTTTTTTCGGGTTTTTCCTTATAACTCGGAAACTACGCACTTAATGAGAAAAGTTCTTCTATATAAAAATAAAGTACATTAAATTTGCTACAAACGATGTCTCTTACATTTTTTCCGAAGGTGGACTATTTAGGCGCTAGCGGCCGTTAAATTTAAAATAACTTCTAAAATCGGCGAAAAATGGTTTTTATCGCTCATAACTCGAAAACTACGCACGTTTAGAAAAAAGTGTTTATATACAAAAATAAGGCAAATTCAATTCTCTACAAATTATGACTCTTAAATTTTTTTCCTCAAACAAACGCTTTTCTCTAAAAATGCATGTTTTCAAGTTATGAGCGATAAAAACCTTTTTTGGCTGATTATGAAAGTTTTTTTAACTTTAACGTCCGCTAGCGCCTTAGTAATACACCTGAGGAAAAAACGTAAGAGATATCATTTCTAAAAAATTGAATGTACTTTATTTTTGTAAAGAAGTACTTTTCTCATAAAATGTGTAGTTTTCGAGCTATAAGCAAAAAACCGAAAAAAGAGCCCAAGACTTCTTGAGTCAGACGTTAACTGCATCCTGTACTATTTTTACCCTCTATTTCTAAAGTTGCTCTTTTAATTTTTGTAGATTGCTAGCGCTATGGTAGCTTGCACCTTCATAAGCGCTCCCTTAATGTTCGTGTCTGCTAAAATGATAACAATAACCAACACGGATCCTTCCAAATACATCGAACAACTGGACGCCTTTACTTTCGATGTGAGCATCGGTGGAACGCTAACATCACTTTGGATCATTGTAGTTTTCATTCTTACAAAAAAGATTAACAGGATACCCCATCGAATCACGGCCTGTTTAGTCGTGTCTCAGGTAAGCTCATTTCTTCAATCCGAACCGTTCGAACTGAAAGTTTTTAATTTTAGTTAATGAGCTGCGTCGGTGGAATTTTATGGAACGTCTTGACTAACAAAGATGGTTGGATTGGTTACGCTCACTTTGCTATTTTTACGACTGGCGTTTACAGCTCAAGAATTTGGACGTCATTTTTGGCCATATCGTTGGTTTTGTTGCAGTGTCGCAGTTTGTGTTACGTTTTAAAATTGCAGCCTTTCTTCATGTTATTTGGATGGGGGTAACTGCACTTGTGATGTTTTACTTCATTTTTTTTAAATCATACTTTTGTAGGTTCCCTTTTGTTTTATCTGTTTTATTTCTTGTTTTCGAACATCGAAATAACTCCTCTTACGATAAGCGTAACCTCAACTTTATTTACGGAACGGCTCAAGCAATCGTCGCCGTGGCACTGCTTATTGCGTGTTTCTTGGGTAAAACCATTCATTTTCGGCTTCCCTTTTGTAAAACTTCATTTTTAGTAACTGTCGGTTGTTTGATCCTTCACCAGAGGTACAAAAGACGTTTTGCTCGTTATTGGGATTTGGCTCAAGATGTTGGAGCCGAAAGTAATCCAGAATTGGAGGAGGAAGAAACCAATCCTTGTAGTCAAAGTGGTTGTGGTGCAAATCAAGTCTGTGCAAGTGGCCTAAAATGTGGTAACTTACCGACCATAGATGAGAATGGGCGTGAAGATTGCGTAATAAGTCCCGTTGTTGACATCGAAGATTTGGCCCCGAACATCACCCGAGACACACCCGACGATTTGTATGTTTAAAAAGAATAAATTTAATTTACTCACAACAAACTTTGTAGGTCACAGTCGGCACGTGGTTTGTGTCCTACACGTTATGGCTGTTATGGTCCTCAGAGGGAGCAATGTCAGGGTATAATTGACGAGTATCAAAGACAAGTACAAGATGATGTGGAGTTGATAGAAGAAGAACCGGGTAGTCATGATCCACAAATATTACGTCACGTGATTTTGCTAATTTTGTTGTCTTGCTCAATTTTTGTGGTTAGTAAAATGCACAAGTTCAGTTATGGATTCGATGGGAGGAGTCCAAAGGTGAACTGATTTCCTTCTTCAAATCGAAACGACTCGTGAGCTCATCAAGCACTAATTAGCTGAAGAAGGCCCAGTTATACTTTGGATTCTCTCCAAGAAGCCATTAGACACCCCTCTTCTTATACTAACCAACTAATTTCGTCCATTAGGGATTAGCTTTGTCTTGTTGGACTTTGATAATGGAGCAGATGTCTGGAATTTACGTCGAACTGTCGTTTTTGGATGCGACTCTAAACTTTGGGCAAAGTATAATAATTTGTGCTATATTTGGAACGGACTCCAAAGAGGTCGCTTTGCCGATTTTAAATTGTTGGAAGAAGTTGTGGTACGGTGCTAATAAGCTTATGTTGCCTTCCTATCACGAACTGAGCAACGAGACTAAAAGTACCTGCGAACAATTCAGAAACCATCACTTGGTGAAGTGTCGTGATGAAATTGCTAAAGATAGAAGGTGAGTTTAAATTAATTAAGTGGTCGCTTTTGTAAAAAATTGCTTTTAGATGGCGCATTACGGTTTATAAAGATGTCTTCTCTGGAAGTAAATTCGTAGATTGGTTGATCGAAGTTGGTTTAGCTCGAGATCGTACCGAAGCGGTGAATTATGCAAGGCACTTGATAGAAGGGCGTGTTTTGAAGCACATTAATGATGTTTATCATTTTTACGATCGTAACTTGTTGTATACGTTCAATTAATTTGCGCATTGTTTATTTAATAGGATTTTTAAGCGCAACAAAGTACCAAATATTTATGTTTAGTTTGTTTAAGGGGTCCTTCCGTAGCTAGTGGTCCACAAAACTGGTTGCTCGGTCATTTAAAACTAATTATTTCTTTTGCAACTACCCTAACATGTTGGTAGCGGTTGGTAGGTAGTTAAAACTGACAGTTACGTTACTTTTTTGTTTTTTGGTGACTGCCATGTTTGTGTGAAAGTGGAGCATTTTTTACCATTTCAACTGCTTGCGAAAATTGAGATATCTCCGTCTCTATTTGCCCTATCAAGATGAGGCTAAAAGGAATTTGTTTAGGAAGAAACTGGCTATAAAATTGCCCCCTATACGTTTTCATCTAAATGCAATTCTAAAGGGTGAAATTTGAATCTTAATTCGTGGCTCTCTTTCTTAAAAAGCGCCGTCTTCACGAGGGTAGATTTTACATCATTTTTTGTTCTATCAAGATGTGGGAACTAGTTTTGTTTACACACAAAGTATTAACGCTGAAATTAACCGCATTTTTTCCCAAAATTCTCTAAGTTTGGGTAAGGAAATAGCGTGAAAAAGCTTCCACATGGAGATGTGGCTTTTTTTAAACAAAGGGCGAGTTTAGCCTAAAATTTCACTCTTTAGGACTGTATTTAGCTAAAAATGTCCTGAATCAATCTTATAGCCTGGTTTTTCGCGAACAAACCGCTATCAGCCCCATGTTGATAGCACAAATAGGGGCTGAAATATTGAATTTTCTGCTCCATGTGAAACAAACAGGTTTTCGCCCAAAAACAAAACGCAATCGAATGAAAATACGTAATTTGAACTACCAACTACCACAAATTAAAAAAGGCCAAGCAATCAGTGTGGAAATGGTTCTAAGGTGTTCATTAGTTTTTCCAATCTGGAAAATGTCGGCCATCTTTTCCAAGATTACACTTGCACCCTTTAGGTTCAAAAATGTGATGATTTTAGTCAAAAACGAATTTATTTATTTAGTTAATACCTGATAAGAAGTAACCGAGGTTGTTTGCTCGTTACTTTAACGTTTTATTTATTTTGAGATAAATATTTAATATTTTCTTTAAGAAAATGGTCAAAGACGGATTCTTAGGAGCTCTAACGGATGAACTACGTAAGACTGAACGAGTGGCAGTTCCTAGAATAATTATCGCTTCAAGAGCTAACCTGGAATTTGGTTTGAATCGGTCTTTGGAATGGTAGAACGATTAAAAATATTTTTGCAAATAATTAATTTAGTTTTGATATCAATTTATCAAGAAAAAAAGTATAATGTTGCTTGTTACCAGTTATAATGTGATGTTGTACAGACACATACAGCGTTTGCTAGGCGCGGTGGCGTTTAGCGATCTCTTGGAAATAGTTTTCAATAGGAAATACTAAATATCTTGATAATGGCATCAGGAAAAGTGATAAAATGGTGATGTGTCATCACAGGACTTCCCTATGTACTTACACCAAGATATGGCTAACCGACGCCGCTCGTGACGAGCTCTGTAGTTATATTGAATCTATGTTGTGAATTAAGACAATACTATGAATTTTCTACATGTAGTTTTCTTGAATTCCTTCACAAATACGAAAAAAATAATTAAAACGCAAAGGTACGGCTACACAACTTTTGTCGACCCCCACCGTCCTTAATACAGTTAGGGGTTCAGCAAGAGATGCTTAGAGGAAAACACTTTATTATGTAACAATTAAAAAAACAAGAAATTTCATTTTAGGAACAAAACAAACAATTAAAAGGACGTAAGTGCTAAAAAATACAACCCCTTTCATACCATTTAAGTATGTAAGTACTCCGTGTTTGGGGGACAAACTCTTAAAAAGTGCTCCGCAATTAATTTTCTATATCCACCTTAAGACAATCTTCTGCGCCAATTTTTTCGCCCTCGTCGTCCTCTTTAGTCTGTATCATTTCGATTGAGCAAGACGTATCGTTAAAATCACAATCACTTTTTTCGTCGGGAATTTGTTTGGATAAACTCGACAAGGATTTGATTTTAATTTTGTAAAATTGCTTATTGGCGTCGACGACTCTTATCGGATCGGCGTCGTTGACTCTTATCGGATCGGCCTCGTCGCTCATCGCCTTGGGAAAATCGGGATCGTCGTCGACACTTCTCGAAACGTCGTCTTGCTCTTCTTCTTCGTCGTCTTCGTCGATGGGCTCAGTTTTTATGTTGACTATCGGCGAGAATGGTTGGATTTCGTGGATTTGTGTCGAGGTCGGTTTGACTATGTCTTCGTAATCGTAATATTTTGGTACTTTTACGTTGGGGCGCGATCGCGTACCTCTTCTCATGGGAAAAAGTGGAGGCGCCTGTAACAAAATTGGTGATGATTTTTTTTAAAGTAAATTTTTAAAAACTCACGCTGACAATTTCATTTTCGCTCGCCTTTCTCTTACGAAACTTCTTGGCTAAAATTTTTTTCGCTTGCAACTTGTCTTTTGTTTTGAAACTTTCCTCTTCTTGAAATTTAGGCTCGAGTAAGTCTAATGGGTCGTTTATTGGTAGCTCTTCGATTTTGGGAACTGTGGTGGCAATTTGTGGAATTTTTCTAATTATCATGGACTGCCGACCATTTGTTTCTTTGACGGTCAACTTTTTTATAGTCTCCTTTTTGTCGACTTCCTGATTAGTGTTATTGCTTCCTTTTCCCGCCAAACCTTTGACCTAAATGAGAAAGATAAGGATTAAAAACTAATGAGAGAGGCTAAGGCTCCAATTGTTACCTTGAGCAGCTCGGCCACGTCCAAGAGGTCCGGTAACTTATTTTGATCTATGTTGACTTCCCCGATGTACATGAAATTGATTAAGGTTTTGATGATCCAAAACGGGGTGTTGTTTAAAATAATAACTGGGTGTTGGAGAGGTGTAATTCCGCTTAAAATTTCCTCAAAATAAGTGCTGCACGACGACAAAATCATCTAGTAAAAATAAAATTTGCTTCAGCGCCTGGGGGAATACCCTAAATTTTGAATAGGCTCACCTTGTGACACTTCATGGTTTGTCCTTCGGCAATTATTGTTACGTCCACGTATTGCTCCTTTTCTAAGAGGTTGGGAAAAGACGTCTGCATGTTCGAATGGTGGCTGTTCCACCTCAGGCAAACTTCTTCGGGGGCGGCAGACGAGGACGACGCTTCGGAACATTTTGGGCTAAATACGGGCGATTTGTTCGCCTGCCTGGTGACTTTGAGCTTGGTCGGCGATAGGGGTTGACTTTGAAGTCGATTTTCGCACGTCTTTTGAATTTGGGCCGGAGGTGGGGCACTTTGTTGAGCTAAGCGCTGTTGCAAGGGCATCGCATCTAAAGGAAATACACAAAACACTAAATTATTACCAGAAATGGAAATTTTTGTTTAAAAAGGGGAAGTTTTTTTTATTACCGTTGAACAATTCCTTTTTATTTTTCCTCCATCTTCTGATGTTGGACGCCGATATTCCATACTTTTGTACAGTTCGCTTGATGCTTCGTTGTAATTCGGCGTACAAAACAACGTTTTGTTTAAAATCGCGATTGTAACGATTAATTTTCCTATTTTTTGGTTTCGACTCCATTGGAGGGGGGGACGAGTTCACCTCGCTCTGTTGTAATTTAAATCAGGATATTGATTTTCTAATCCAACATCCAACCCCGTTTTATTTTACATACATTACACAAAATAAAAATCAACCCCTATTTCGATCCCTTCAAAAACCAACTTCATTTCGAGTCGGAAAATGGGGTTGATATTTAAAAAATGGTAGTTCCCAAAATGTTGCAACAAAAAACGGGCTAATGAAGAATCAATTTAAAGCGAGACGGGTGTATTTGCGTTGGACCTTGAATAATATGCCCTTTGAAGTTGAAGTACACAATTTTTAACCTCAACAAACAAATTAAGTGTAAGGAAACGTTTCGATTCGAAAACTACATGGATAAAATATTTATAAACGCGACTTTAAAAAACTAATTCGTGAAATTACACGTAAACACAACGTATTTAATTTATTAAAGTACGAATCCGTCCTTACACTCACGCACGGTTTATATTATTGTATCGCTCTCCTTCTACACAGAGGTAGTAAAAAGTTTTAAATTGAAATTGTTTCATTTACCTTTAGCGTCGTCGTATTCCGTTTCGAGTAATGAGTTTACGTCTGGCAAATCCTCGATTTGTCTACATCTCGCCAAGAAGACCGAGTGCGGGTCCGGTATGTGGTTGTGGGGCATGTTGACGCTCGGAGGACCATTTCCCGTGGAAATGCTACCCTAGTTCGCCCAAAAAATTAATTTTAAAACAAAACTGAACCAAAAACAAAAATCTTACTTTACAGTGTAGACTTCTTTGGGTACATCGCCAACGAATTCCACCCCCTTGTCTTTTTTTGTGAACTGTATACATGTACCCCCTGTGAATTATTTTCATACCGCCCTTATTTGATCGTATAATTTCCACGTTATCGTTCATGATGTTTTGATGTTTTCGCCACAGTTGAAAAACAAAGGAACAAAAATTGTTGAGTACCACACGCACTAAGCAAGGTCCTAAATATAGCAGAATTTGCCGGATCGATACGTTACCATTTTCGTTTATTTAAAGTATTTATAGACATTTACTAAATTTAATTCAAATTTCGAACAAATTAGACACAAAACATTCCATTTAACCGTCCAAACTTATCCAAATTTATTTTTTCACGATTAAACAACCGAAATTTTGAATTTTTACAAAACGGGACCGTATGCTCTCGTTAAAACGGAACTGGATCACTCTATGGACCTTTTAAAAACGTAGTCTCGAATTAGATGCCCGAGGAGAAACAAAAACAGCGCATGCATGTCCCAAATATTTTTTAAAAATTATTTTTTCTGCTTATGGAAAAGTTCTTAATGTCGTCTAATTATTTTCGCGTCAATTTTTCATTTATTTTACAGTTTTACAATTTAAAAATTGGCTACGTTTTTTCTTTTGATTTGTAAAGGTAAAGAAGGCTATGTAAACGAAAGCACGTGCTTATTTTTGTACGGAAATAGACTTTTTGAACATTATAACCAAAAATAGAAGAGTACCAACCATCCACGCGGATCTTGTAGGGCTGGAAGTTTCTAAATCTTAAGAGGGTGGGGAATGAGATGGGGTTAATAAAATAAAATTATATAGGATGGTTCGTCGAAACGGTTTATTTTTGTTAATATGAAATATAACCAATTTAACAAGTTGCTTCTTCGAATTTTTTCCCATTTAAAAAAATAGGAATTAAAAAAAAACTTTTTTATTTATTTTCTAAATGAAATATCCGTTTTGAGACTTTATTTACAAAATTTTTAAAATAAATTTTTATGGTGAAAATATCCGCATTGAGACTTTTTAATTCCAAAAATTATAATTATTTCGAAAAAATTTAAAAAAATGAATTTGTGTAGAAATGCTATCAACCGTAACTACACGTCTGTATAATGGGTTGCATATACATGATATTTGAAATTTAAAAATGGGATTCCCTTCATCTGCCGTGTATTAAATGCAATTAATTCTATCTGTCCGTTCGCCTGCCTGTATATTTTAAGTGTTGTGGAGTGGCTGTAAAATTATGCATCTAGTGATACCAAACATTTTACTTTTTGACTTCCAGTTCAGCCGAAAATGAGATCAGATCAGCTTTAACATTTCAAATAGAAACACCCCGTATAATTGTACAGCATGCTATTGTCTAGTACTATTTCTAATATCTTTTTAAATATTTTAAGAGTTTTAAAAATTAGTTAACGCGCACGAAAAATTCCTATTATGACCACATCAGTTCTTTTCATGTCTACTCAATAGAACAACGTAACACCTCTATTAAAAATTAGTAGGTACAAAGTTATTTGATTGCTTTCTCTCTACTCTTCGGTTAAAATTATTTACATTCCTTCGAATCAACAATTATGCGCCTAAACTCTGTTATAAATTAATAAATACACTAATAAACTGGTCGTGGTAATAACAAATTGGAATTTCGCGCGCTTTATTTAAAATGTTTAAATTTAATTTAACTTAGTAACCTTTGACGTCAAACAGTTGGTAGTTTCGAATTTACACAACAAAATAAATACGTCAAATGAGATAACCTAAAAAAACTATATTGAACAAAATTAATATTTTTCTTTAATTTATAATTTAATTTTGAAATGGAACAAAATCTAGCAACTTCTAAAGACGAGATACGTTCGATTAAAAACTTATTATGGGGTACAGAAATAAACAGGGACATATTTAAGAGGTGGTCTCAAGGTATCAGTTTGATAAGACGAAGTGTTTTTTTTTAATTTAAGCTATTCCGTTTGTTTCAGGCTTCTATTTTAGTACAAAGGAAAAAAGTGCTTTAGAACAATTAGAAGGGGGCCCTTGCGCAATTATCGCTCCCGTTCAAGCTTTCATCCTTAAAAAACTTCTTGCAGAATTTAACGGGCTATCTTTTCAACCTTGCGTACGTAACCGAGTCGTTGCTTTAATTTTGTGCTAAGACTATTTTTGTAGATGACCGTGGAGATGCAAAGACAAGTTTTAATGCACGCACTCTGCGAAATTCTTCAGCAATGTAGTACAGAAAACTTCAAGATAGTTACGTTCAATAATCCGGCTTCAAACAAAGATAGTATTAGCGTTAGCGATTCGGTGATAAATAGAGAAAATAGCGATGAACAGACGGACGAAGAAATAGAGGCGTCGAGGGAGAATCTCGAGCCGGATCCCGAATTTTTTCACGATAATTTAGAAATTCGTTCTTACAATTTAATGAGCGATGTTAAAAAGTATTACAAAGATAACGTTAGTTTGTTGGGTAAACAATATGGAGTGTTATTATTTTTATATTCTGTGATAGCAACAAAGGTTTGTTGGTTTACCGGTAATTACTTTTTGTACAATTCTAATATTTAAGGATTCGAAAGTCGTACAATCTGAGGCAGACACGGCCGATTTATTTATAGATGGAGTGTACGGTTATGGAAGTCAGTGTCTTATTAACTTGATGATCACCGGGAGGGCCGTTAATTATGTTTGGGATAATTATCAAGACGTCGGTGGCTTGAGTAACTTTTTTTTTTAAATCTCCATTTACATTTTTTTCAACTTACACGATTTTAGAACTGTGCGGTTTAAACAAACAAAGTCAAATCGGTTTTATTACTCTAATGGAGCATTTACGATACATAACCGTTGGATTTTTTTACAAAAATCCTAGTCATCCAGTTTGGGTATTGGGATCGGAGACACATTTAACAGGTAGGATGTTGCAATCGAACTTGCACTTACAGATAAATAACGTCATAAATACTTGAAGATGATAGGGGCGACTTCTTTAAGCGGTTGTTACAAAATTATTTTTTGTACATTATAAAAGTGCCCCAATGACCTACTTAAAGATGTTTAGAGGTTACAGTTGTAGTGGGGTGCTCAACAGCACAAAATGTTCACTAAGTGGGCGTTTTGAGGCTAAAAACTGACGCATATCTAAAATGTCATAAAGAGGTTGCCCATAAAGTGCAAAAGTGTCTATAACATGATTTTGGTTGTTTTAGTGCTATTCAGCGATGATAAGAAGTTGGTGAGCCCCGAGACTAAGAGCGAGCAAGCGAGGAGAGTGTTTAAAAGTTTCGATCCGCACGACAACAATTTCATAACCAGTTCGAGTTTGCAGGACGTTTTGGCAGCTTTAGACCTTGTTAGTGATCAAGAATAGTAGGTTTGTTCGTCGGCTTTTGACTTAAAATTAATAAAATTATTTTTAGTGTTGATATAATGACAAAAAAGTTAGATAATGAAAATTTAGGTATTATTTTATTAAATCCGTTTATGGAGGAATTTTTTCCAATCGAAGAATCTTCGACACCCGACGTATTTCAACTTATTCATTATAATGGTTTAGCTCAAAGTAACGTGAATAAGCAAGTGAGTGGTTTCGGTATTTAAAATTTCTATTTAATCGATTTGTTTTGTTTTAAAGGTACAATATCATTTTGGGTCTGCAATTTTGCTCGAATCTAATTTTAGTTCGACTTCCGAATCTAATCCTATGTTAATGTGTTTACAAACCAAATGGCCAACTATAGACGTACAATGGTGCGACAATATTACGCCATCTTTAAATTAATGATTTTTTTAAAATTCCGTTTATATTAATTTATTTATATTTTTTTGATATAAATATTTAATTTTTAATTTTTGTTATTTGTTTTCTTTTTAACTAAATTAGTAATTTCCTTTGTTTATTTAAAATGATTTTTAAAATCTTTAATATTGTTGTGAATTTAAAAACTGAACCTATTAGGAATATTAATGTACAATAGAAATAAAATACTTAATTGTATAACGGCATAGTGATTAAGTTACATTGTTCATTTACATTTTTCAATTTGTTTTTAGCAATTATGTAAATATCAAAACAAAAGAAAAATAACGATTATCCTCGAGTTTTACCTTGTGGAACGCCACATTCTATTATTATAAATTTATGTTTTTGCAAGAATTAGTCGACACTTTATTTAAATAAAATTTTGAAGTAGCCGTTGCTTTATAATTAGCCCAGTAAAAGGAAATTTGTATCTGGAAAATCTCGAGCCATACACTTTACATATTTCTATTCTATATGTGTTGCGACACGTACATACTCAAAGGGAAAAAAATTACAGATATCAATTTATTGAGCAAACTCCTTTTGATTTTTTCAACGCCTTAACTATTACAATCTGTCGATAGAATGATTGTGGATCAATATAAAAATAATTGTTTCACAAACCACTTGAAATCTTTTCAGAATCGTGTTTAGGCAAGATTTCCCAGTTACCAAAAAAAGCGGCAGACTTGTGGTAGATAGATGCGTTACGATTACGATTAATTTTAGGAGCAAACCATACAGTCTAATCGTTATCAAAGATGGGAACTGTCCAACTCTATCTACTATACCGAATGGAAAGAAAAATACTTTACAGTTAAACTACTGGAGCCAGACCTGTAAATTTTTCACAATTAGATCCGATAGGTAGTACGTAACTTTAAAAAAAAATTCAAAACTGGCTAAAAATCAACGTCGATACTTCGATTGCTCCTTCATTTTGATATAAATATGGCCAAATTGTTTGTTAGTGCATATAGTTGCAATCAAAATGTTGGCTAATATTGTGGTAGTTGCTCTAATCATCGGCTGCGCTTGCGGTAACTACAACTGCGGCTTCATTAGCAAAATAATTCGTTTAATACTCTTTTTATATTCTAGCCAGTCCCATCGATCCAAAAATTGTTGGCGGATGGACAGCTCAAGTTGGTCAGTTTCCCCATCAAGTCTCTCTGAGACAGCCTAACAACAATTTTCATTTCTGTGGCGGTTCGATCATTAGCACCGGATGGGTTTTAACTGCTGCTCATTGTGTTCCAGGGTAATTAGTAAATAACAAAGTTTGCAATTTCTTATTAACACTTCACTTTTTAGTCTCTCGCCATCTGGCGTCATCGCAGTAGTTGGTACCAATTATTTAAACTCTGGTGGATGGGGTTACGGCATATCTCAAATTACAAGCCACTCCGGTTACAACCCGCAAAATAACGTCAACGATATTGCAGTTCTAAGAGTGAATGGTAACATTGGGCTTAGCAACGTCATTAGAGTCATCAGTTTAGCAACCGTCGCACCGCCAGCCGGCTTGGGTTTGACTTTATCGGGTTGGGGTCTTACAAGTTATCCGTCGAATCAGTCTCCAAATTCCCTCCAATACATTTCCTTATCGTCAATTACTGTTTCTCAGTGTCAGCAACGATTACCCGGATATCCAATTTATAGTACTCATCAATGCACTAGTTCACCAGCCGGACAGGGGGCTTGTAAAGGCGACTCGGGCGGCCCTTTAATCTACGGCTCTCAACAAGTTGGTATCGTATCTTGGGGTATTCCCTGCGCTAAGGGCAATCCTGACGTGTTTACGAGTGTCGCCTCTTATCGTTCCTGGATCAGAACTAATACTGGAGTGTAAATAACTCTTATTAATAAAATCTAGCATCTTAATAAAAGTTTTTCATTAAATTATACTTGTCATTCTGTATTCTGTTGACAATTGAAAGTGGGCAAGTAATAGTTCAGAAAGAGTTATTTCTCGTCTTTATATTTTACACTTTCATTGGCTTTCAAGAGGCCCTTCTAGTAACCTTTTAAAGTAAGGATCTTAAACGCGCTCTAGCACGTAAACCTATTCGCTCGATGAAAACAATTTAAGAAACATAATTTATGGAAAATTTAATTTATTTTATGTTTGTATAAAAAACCTATTGTCTAAAAGTGCGTAGTTTCACAGTTACATGAAAAAAATAAAAAACGGAACAGTTTTTTGTCCGATTGTGGAATTTGTGGCAAATTTTAACACGCTCTAGCACCGAAACTGTTTATTGTACAAAAAAAACAAGTAACACAATTTGTTGAAAATTTATTGTAGATTTTTTTGTATAGAATCACTTTTCTCAAAAAGTGTGTAGTTTTGAGGTTATAAGCGATTTAACAGCCTCTTGGACAATTTTTGAATTATCGAACTTTAACGCGCTCTAGCGCCTAAGCCGTTAGTTTAAGGGAATGTAGTTTATTCTAGAATAAAAGTGTGTTTCTGAGAAAGTGAGAAACTTAAAAAAGATTTTTGCAAAACTCAACACCTTTCCAAAGATTACTTTATCTAGAAGTTTAATATGCTTCCTTAATTAATTTTGTTCTAATCAACTAAATTGATGGTTTGTATAAATAATTATCTGTGAATAATGTACTAGACAGTCCATCATTGAACGTAGAAATTTTTAGAATGCTTTTAGCATCACGTATCCTTCTGTTCTATACCGTTGGACAAATCAAGAAGTCTTTCTAGAGATGGTCTTACATAGTGAGAAAAGAAGTTGTGTTAACTATAACTATAGGCGTATTTAAGCTTTATGTAGTGTTATCTCATAACACTTGCGGTATAGATGATCGATAGATACTACTTACAAACACAACAGGGCCAACCAAACTACCCCGTGGGACACTAACTTCTAGATGCGAACTTCACGAGTATAAGTACTTTCAATTAAAGAGCGTTGAAGTGTTCCACAACAATTCACTTATCGCATCACTAACTGCCTGATGCAGATAGTGATTTCTAGAATTAGTGATAACGTTAGAAGAATAATACTTATTGAGGTGGGTCGACTGAGAGAAGAAAGGCGTATCTATTTTGCTTTAGAACTTTTATTAAAATTAATTAATATTTTTAAACTCCAGTAGTACTTCTGATCCAGCTGCGGTAGGCAGCAACACTTGTATACACGTCTGGGTCGCCTTTAGCGCACGTAATACCCCACGATAGAATACCCACTTGTTGAGAGCCGTAAATTAATGGACCGCCGGTATCGCCAACGCAGGCCCCCTGCCCGTATGGCGCACTGGTGCATTGATTAGTATCGTAAATTTGATATCCTTTCAATCTTCGTTGGCACTCTTTAACAGTGATCGACGTTACTTGAACGTAGTGAAGATCGTTTGGTAATTGATTCACCACATAACTTGTAGTACCCCAACCCGATAAAGTCACACCTAAACCACCGGGTATCGTAGCTGTTGCCAAATTGACGATTCTAATTACGTTGCTAAGCCCAATGTTACCATTCACCCTAAGAACTGCAATATCGTTGGCGTTATTTTGCGAGTTATAACCGGAGTGGACTATAATTTGATATAGACTGTAACCCCATCCGCCACTATTCAAATAATTGGTGCCAACAACTGCGATAATACTTGATGGTTTCTTTCTAAAATAAAGAGTTACTAACTCACATTTTACCAAGTTATTAGTCGTTATTAGTTATTACCTAAAGATGGGACTAGCAGAAGTTAAGAGCCATTGCGTGCTAATAATAGAAGCGCCGGCGAAATGTTGACTATTGCTAGATTGTCTCAAAGAGACTTGATGAGGAAACTGACCAATTGATGCGGGCCATCCGCCATGAACTGTTGGGTCGATGGAAGTGGCTACAAATAGAAAAACGTTAGCCTGAGTATTGGAAAGTAGTAGTATAATGCAAAGTTATAATTACCGCAAACGCAACCCACGATTAGAGCACCTAGTATAACAGCCAACATTTTGATCGCAACTGTAGATTTACGCCTTACCAAAAAATTAGCTTCTATTTATTCCAAACTGATGGGGCAATTGAACTTTACAAGTATCGCCATCGATTGCATTTTCCATGTATATTGGATAAAAGTTTACAGGCCCGGCTACAGTTGTTTAAATTGGAGGTATTTTTCCGTTACTACTCGTTTGGTGATACCAAAAGGATACTAGATACCGCTCTGTAGTGATTTCAAGTGGTTTTTAAATCAAATTTTTGGAAGTTGATCTTCAATAATTACTTACAATACTTATAATTAATTACAATATTGATAATATTCTCAATTATTATTAATTATTACACAGGGGTTTCGAAAATAGGTTTTAAATATTGTTCTTGGCCTATGTAGTGTGTACAACTGCAAATTTTCTTTTCTCTCGAAGATCGAAGTCCAAAGGTCTAATTTTCTTCAACTTCAAAGGGGCCTGACCCCACAAAGGCTGCACTTGGCTGATTTTAGAATTTTTATCAAACTTTAACGCGCTGTAGCGCCTAAACTGTTTGTTTTAGGGAAAAACCTTTGAGATATAACTTGTAGAAAGCTTTATGTAATTTATAGTCATAAGAAGAATGTGTGCATAAAGTGTGTAGCTTTGAAGTTATAAGCGAGAAGCTTAAAAAGGGTCTTCTCCAACCGGCCCGTCCGCCTACAACTTAATGCTGCCACTTTGAAGTGGCAAACGGTCGGTTCGGTTACTTATTTGCTATGTTCTTTCAATTTACACATTTTACTTATCCGTCAAAATTTTCCGCTCAAACCTCAACGGTATCTCATACTTAAATTTAGATTTCAGATTTAGATAGTCACGTACGGTATCTAGACAGTCGTGTTTGAGTCTTGGAGAGCAGCGGGCAAGGTACGAAAGAAAAATTGATAATCTTTTCAATCAAATTATAAAACAAACAAGATGCGAATTTTCGGCTGAAGCACTCAAAAATAAGAGTTTTATCGAAAAATGTCTACAGGCATTTCAATAAGACAATACGTCGGGGACGCCTTTAGCGCACCGGCTCACACCAAGAAATATCGAAGCAGACATAACTGTCTTTACCGACGAATCTAAAAATCAAAAGGCATCTGTAGCAGGTGTGCACTTACCTGAGCTTGCCCTCGACAGCAGCCTGTCGCTGGGGAAATTAGCCTCGGTCTCTCAGTTTTTCAATCTGAACTGATGGGGATATTACACAGTGCCACAGTGCCAACGAAATCATAAACAGAAAAATCCTAAACAAAAGGAAATACTAATGTCGACGGAGAGTAAAGCTGTTTTGTAAGCTCTAAACACCTGCAAGGTAACCTCTGGTCTTCTCCTAGAGTACATAGAGCTGCTGAATCAGACACTTTTGGCACGACATGGCCAAAATATGCACCACCCCTCCTGAAAGAATCCTGGAGTTCATCCTACAAGTAGGATGACTCGAGATCCAATGGAAACGAGGAGGCCGCTTGGAGGAAGTGCAACGGGTCCGATTAAGTGGCCTAAGTGCAGGGAGTTGACCACAGTCAAGGAAATTTGATACCATCAACTTCAAAAAGAGTCCGATGGCAGTTTACCTTACAACAGTATTCGTAGATTTGAACTTCGCCGGTTTCTGAAAGAGTCCACGGTGCAATTATTTCCATCATTTGACGAATTTTGACTAATACTGTACTAGTAAGTTTATTCGAATTTAAATATAGTTTGATAGTTTGAATTTAAATCAGTTATCAAGATGTTTTTCGAAAATAACCCACTCGAGTTCTTTTATCCGTAAATGGAGATCTAATCAATTGATATAATTACCTAATGGCAATGAGTTAAAAAATAACTATTTCACAAAACACTTGAAATGTCTGCAAATATTGCCTAATATTTAGTCAATTGCTATTAATGATACCAAGGCCAAATGGTGGGTTAGAAGAAATATCAGATAAGATACTGTCCAATACTTCTCCTCCACTTCTATACTAGCTGTAGGTAGTCGCAAACAGATAGGAAAAGAAGGAATGGAATGTTGGTGTATCACGACCATTGAGGCAATAAAGTGACTTAACAGGGTTCCGCCAAAAAATGGTGACCACGTCTTTTCTAGATTGGATTAGGACACCAAACATCATGAAATGGCAATCAAACTTAGCACTTCCATCCAGACTTGTTAAAATAGATACACTCGAAAGTTCAATAACTTGCCAAATAATAGTACAAAATTCAATGTCAATACTTGTAATTTATAATAAACTAATTCCGTCTTATATAAATAGGACCAGTTCGTTACGATAACCACTAACCAAAATGTTGGCTGTTGTAATAGGTGCTCTAATCATCGGCTGTGCTTGTGGTAAATATAATTTTGCGCTAGTAAAATAATCAGTTCATTGTTTTTTTTTATTTGTAGCCAGTCCCATCGACCCAAGAATTGTTGGCGGAATCCCAGCGAGAGCTGGTCAGTTTCCCTATCAAGTTTCTCTAAGATCTCCTTCTAATGGCCAACATTTTTGTGGCGCCTCAATTATTAGTTCCCAATGGCTTTTAACTGCTGCTCATTGCGTTCCAGGGTAAGAGTAAATAACAAGATTTACAATTTCGACTTACTAACACCTCATTTCAGTCTCACACCATCTCGGCTCATCGCAGTTGTTGGTACCATTTACTTAAATTCCGGTGGTTTGGGTTACGCTATATCTCAAATTGTCAGTCACAAAGGGTACAGCCCACAAACTAACGTAAACGATATTGCAGTTCTTAGGATTAACGGTAACATTAACCTTAACGATGACATTAAAACCATCACTTTGACGTCCTCTTCGCCTGCTGATGGTTTGACTTTGACTTTATCTGGTTGGGGTCTTACTAGTTTTCCATCAAATCAACTTCCAAATAATCTTCAATATGTTGATTTAAGAGCAATTTCTCTTGCTCAGTGTAAAGAGAGGTTACCTGGATATCCAATTTACAGTACACATCAATGCACCGATTCTCCATACGGAAAGGGGGCTTGCCAAGGCGACTCGGGCGGTCCATTAGTCTACGGAACTCAACAAGTTGGTATCGTATCTTGGGGTATTCCGTGCGCTAAAGGCAACCCAGACATATTTACTAGTGTTGCATCTTACCGCGAATGGATCAGAACTAATACTGGATTGTAAATGCTTTAGAATTAATAAAGTTGAACATTTTAATAAAGTTTAGGTTCCTACAGATAAATATACATCCTTTCCTGAGCTGTTCTAGTGGTCAACTGGCTCTTCTCAATGGGGCGAGCTCCTACGACAAACGTTTGCGCATGTCCTTGTTATATTAACTTGTTTGTACAACCATTGAGTATAATATAATTCTTATTACTCAATGGTACAACCAAGTGTTTAGACCAAACGGTAGCGGAGATGGTTTGAGCGGTCTTAGAACTCGTGGAAACTATTTCTTCACCTGCAGGTACTCGAGTCTTCTTCTGTACTCTCAGTAATAAACTTTAGGTAAAGCAAAATATGTAAATATCAAAATAATAATAACAATTAGCCTCGAGTTCAAAGAGGACTTTTTAACGTTAGAAGTTAGTTCTGCAGGTTTATATAGGTTTATAGAGAGCGGGACTAATACCTGCAGTCAATTGAAATCAAGCACGATGCTAACATGCAGTTTTCACGCAATGTTCACAATTGTCATTTACTGCACCTTGAATTTGAATGAACTATAGTACTAGTCCGATCAATCTAGACTAAAAATTGAGAGAAGTGGTGCATAAAGTCCCAACAAGCTGAAAATCAGTAAAATTGTTTAAAACATAATTATAAATAAAATTTAAAAGTTCCCCATCATTCCCGTGTGTGGAAAAAATTTTATTTGAGGTTAAAGGTAAAAAATGAGTTTTTCGCGATTTTCAGCAAAACGGTAAGTTTTATCATAAAAGTACTTTAAACAAAATTGTAGATAATAAAATTATCTATAATAAATGTATCAAAACTTTTTTTTCTACGAGCCACCGTTTCTGAGATATAACGATTCAAAAAGTTGTAAAAGTTGCGCTAAGTACACTACCTCATAGGTGGCGTGGAAACGTGTGCATATTATGTAATAACTTTTAAAGGACTCATACGAATTAGTTCAAAATTTGGTACAAGGAGAAGTGGTCATTTATCTTTGTAACCGTGTTTTTTAAATTATAATCGTTTCATTGCAATTTCTTTAAGCGACGTTTTTGTAGCCGCAAATTTACTCATTTAACTCGAAATGGGTTCTTCGTGTTTGACGGCGAATAATTTTTAAACGGCTCATGCGAATTATTTAAAATTTTAGTAAAAGGAGAACTGGTTCTTTATCTTTGTAACCGCGTTTTTAAAATTGCAATCGTTTCAGTGCAATTTTTTTAAGCGACGTTTTTGTAGCCGCAAATTTACTCATTTAACTCGAAATGCGTTCTTCGAGTTTGACGGCGAATGACTTTTAAACAGCTCATACGAATTATTTCAAATTACAAATTATAGCACAAAGAGAAGTGGTTCTTTTTCTTTGTAATCGTGTTTTTAAAATTGCAATCATTTTAGTGCAATTTTTTTAAGCGACTTTTTGAAGCCGTAGATTTACTCATTTAACTCGCAATGCGTTCTTCGAGTTTGACGGCAAATAACTATTAAACGGCTCATACGAATTATTTCAAATTATAGTACAAGGAGAGGTGGTCCTTTGTCTTTGTAATCGTATTTTTAAAATTGTAATTGTTTTCAGTGCAATTTTTTTAAGGACGTTTTTGTAGCCGCAGATTTACTCATTTAACACGTTTCCACGCCACCTATGAGGTAGTGGACGATAACAGCTTTTTAAATCGTTATATCTCAGAAACGGTATTGATACACTTTTTATATATAATTTCATGATCTACAATTTTTGTCTAAAATACTTTTATGATAATACTTACCGTTTTGCTGAAAATCGCAAAAAACTCATTTTTTATATCTTTGACCTCGAATAAAACTTTTTCCACACACGGGAATGATGGGGAACTTTTAAATTTTATTTATAATTATGTTTTGTACAATTTTACTGATTTTCAGCTTGTTGGGACTTTAAGCACCTTCGAATATCTAAATTGACCGGACTATACGTTTATTCGAATTTAAATAATGCACAAAAATAAATTGAGATGGTTATCAGTTATCAGTTATCAGTTAATAATTTGTTTTTCGAAAATAACTTACTCGAGTACCTTTACCCATGAATAGAGATCTAATCAATTGATAGAATTAATGATAATTAGTTGAAAAATAACTATTTCACAAAACACTTGAAATTTCTGCAAATATTGTCAAATATTTAGTCAGTTGTAGACCAAATGGTAGGGTAGGCAGCATATCAAATCAGATGCTGACCAATACTGCTCCTCCACTTCTATACTAGCCGTAGGTAGT
Source organism: Malthinus flaveolus (assembly GCA_950108345.1). Lineage (NCBI taxonomy): Eukaryota > Metazoa > Arthropoda > Insecta > Coleoptera > Cantharidae > Malthinus > Malthinus flaveolus. The sequence goes on along the minus strand of OX467288.1, from coordinate 9,268,389 downwards.
GGCAAACGGATAGAAAAAGCTGGACTGGAATGTTGGTTTATCAAGACCATTGAGTCAATAAAGTGACTTATCAGGATTTCACCAAAAAATTGCGACCACGTCTTTTCCAGATTGGGTTAGGACACTATCCGTCATAATTCCGCACTTCCATCCGGACTTGTAAACCTTTACCCAATTAAAATCGATACACTCGAAATTTAACCAAATTCAATGCCAATACTTAATAAGTTAATTGCCTCTTTACTTTTTTATATAAATAGGACCAGCTCGTTACGATAACAACACTAATCAAAATGTTGGCTATTGTAATAGGTGCTCTAATCATCGGCTGTGCCTGCGGTAACTATAACTTTGCTCTAATAAAATAATCTGTTTATTGTTTTTTTAAACTTGTAGCCAGTCCCATCGACCCAAGAATTGTTGGCGGAACCGCAGCGGAAGCTGGTCAGTTTCCCCATCAAGTTTCTCTAAGATCTCCTTCTAATGGCAAACATTTTTGTGGCGCCTCAATTATTGGCTCACAATGGCTTTTAACTGCTGCTCATTGCGTTCCAGGGTAAGAGTAAATAACAACATTTACAATTTTGACTTACTAACACCTCATTTCAGTCTCACACCATCTAACCTCGTTGTAGTTGTTGGTTCCATTCACTTAAATGCCGGTGGCTTGGGTTACACTATAGCTCAAATTGTCAGTCACGCAGAGTACAACCCACAAATTAACGTAAACGATATCGCAGTTCTTAAGATCAACGGTAACATTAAATTTGATGAAAACGTTAAATCTATCACTTTGGCGTCTTCTTCGCCTGCTAGTGGTACCACTTTGACTTTATCCGGTTGGGGTCTTACTAGTTATCCGTCAAATGTACTTCCAAATGAGCTTCAATATGTTGAATTAAATGCAATTTCTGTTGCTGAGTGTAAAGCGAAGTTACCTGGATTTCCAGTTTTCAATACACATCAATGCACTAGCTCACCAGCCGGACAGGGGGCTTGTAAAGGCGATTCGGGCGGTCCATTAATTGACGGCTCTGAGCAAGTAGGTATCGTGTCTTGGGGGGTTCCGTGCGCTAAAGGCAACCCAGACGTATTTACTAGTGTTGCTTCTTACCGCGAATGGATCAGAACAACTACTGGATTGTAAATGCTTTAGAATTAATAAAGTTTGACATTTTAATGAAGTTTACATATATCCTTTCTTGTGCTGTCTAGTGGCCGACGGACTCGTTGCTCTTCTCAATGGGGCAGGCTTCTACGAGCAAGGTTTGCGCATGATCTTGTTATATTTGTGTAAACTGGCGTTTAGACAACACGGTAGCTGGGATGGTTCGAGGGGTCTCAGAAGTCGTGGAAACTATTTCTCCACCTGCAGGTACTCGAGTCTTCTTCTGTACTCTCAGTAATAAACTTTAGGTAAAGCAAAATATGTAAATATCAAAATAATAATAACGATTAGCTTCGAGTTCTACGCCACGTTCTATTATTGCCAAGTTGACCCCCTAATACTGCTCTACTCTAACTCGCACACTTCACTTTAAGATCAAAGAGGGCTTTTTAACGTTAGAAATCAGTTCTGCATGTTTATACAGTCAACAGATTCAAACATGAGCTCTGGAGAGGCGTGGCAGGTAGCGCTTTAATTTTCATGGTACAGTCAAAGTAAGAAGTACTTTGGCGGCAAATTTAAAAATGCGTCAGTTTTTGTGACAGATTAACTAATTGTAATACGTTGTAACTTCTAACCGTCAAAACAGGAAAAAAACTAACAAGCCAAGATTTTTGTTATTGACTGTACCCTTCAAATTTTTCTTGTTCTGATTGGCTGAATGTTTTGCCGCTCCAAATTTTTAAAAGTTGTTAATATTAGTTGCCATATTTTCCGGGGTTCATGTTTAGTTCTGAGCGCTGTATAAGTTTATAGAGGGCGGGACTAATACCTGCAGTCAATTGCTATCGAGCACGATGCTAACATGCAGTGATCACGCAATGCTCACGGCTGTCATTTACTGCACCTTGAATTTGAATGAGCTATAGTACGTTTATTCGAATTTAAATATTGTACAAAAATAAATTGAGATGGTTATCAGTTATTAGTTATCAATTTGTTTTTCGAGAATAACCTATTCGAGTACCTTTTCCCAGGAATAGAGATCTAATCAATTGATTTCACAAAACACTTAAAATGTCAGCAAATATTGTCAAATATTTAGTCAGTTGCAGACCAAATGGTAGGGTAGGCAGCATATCAAATCAGATGCTGACCAATACTGCTCCTCCACTTCTATACTAGCCGTAGGTAGTGGCAAACAGATAGAAAAAGCTGGACTGGAATGTTGATTTCTCACGACCATTGAGTCAATGAAGTGACTTATCGGGATTTCACCAAAGCATTGCGACCACGTCTTTTCTAGATTGGGTAGGAGAATATCAAATCAGATGCTGGCCAATACTGCTCCTCCATTTCTATACTAACCGTAGGTAGTGGCAAACGGATTAAAAAAACTGGACTGGAATGTTGATTTATCACGACCATTGAGTCAATGAAGTGACTTATCGGGATTTCACCAAACAATGGCAACCACGTCTTTTCTAGATTGGGTTAGGACACCATAAGTCATGAAATAGCAATCAAATTCCGCCCTTCCATCCGAACTTGTAAACCTTTACCCAATTAAAATAGACGCACTCGAAATTTAAATCAATTGCTAATTAGTACCAAATTCAATGACAATACTTAGTAAGTTAATTGCCTCTTTACTTTTTTTATATAAATAGGACCAGTGCATTACGATAACCACACTAATCAAAATGTTGGCTATTGTAATAGGTGCTCTAATCATCGGCTGTGCCTGCGGTAACTATAACTATGCACTAGTAAAATAATCAGTTTATTGTTTTTTTAAACTTGTAGCCAGTCCCATCGACCCAAGAATTGTTGGCGGAACCGAAGCGAAAACTAGTCAGTTTCCCCATCAAGTTTCTCTGAGATCTCCTATTAATGGCAAACATTTTTGTGGCGCCTCAATTATTGGAATTCAATGGCTTTTAACTGCTGCTCATTGCGTTCCAGGGTAAGAGTAAATAACAACTTTCACAAACTCGATTAATTAACACTTCATTTCAGTCTCACACCATCTAACCTCATCGCAGTTGTTGGTTCCATCCGCTTAAGTGGCGGTGGTTTGAGTTACGCTATAGCTGAAATTGTCAGTCACAAAAAGTACAGCCCACAAACTAACGTAAACGATATCGCAGTACTTAAGATTGACGGTGAAATTAGCTTTAACGAAAACATTCAACCCATCACTTTGGCGTCTTCTTCGCCTGCTAGTGGTACCACTTTGACTTTATCCGGTTGGGGTATTACTAGTTATCCGTCAAATGAACTTCCAAATATGCTTCAATATGTTGAATTAAAAGCAATTTCTGTTGCTGAGTGTAAAGCGAAGTTACACGAACTTCCAGTTTTCGATACACATCAGTGCACTGATTCGCCATTCGGAAAGGGAGCTTGCCGAGGCGATTCAGGGAGTCCATTAATTGACGGCTCTAAGCAAGTAGGTATCGTATCTTGGGGTATTCCGTGCGCTAAAGGCAACCCAGACGTATTTACTAGTGTTGCTTCTTACCGTGACTGGATCAGAAATAATGCTGGATTGTAAAGGCTTTAGAATTAATAAAGTTTAAAATTTTAATAAAGTTTACAACATATAAACATATATTCTTTCCTGTGCTGTTTAGTGGTCGACGGACACGTTGCTCTTCTCAATGGCTTCTACGACCAAGGTTTGCGCATGACCTTGTTATATTTGTGTAAACCGGTGCTTAGACAACACGGTAGCTGAGATGGTTCGAGCGATCTCAGAATTCTTTACCTGCAGTTACTCGAGTCTTCTTCTGTACTACAGTAATAAACTTTGGGCAAAGCAAAATATGTAAATATCAAAACAAAAAGAACAATTATCCTCGAGTTCTACGCTACATTCTATTATTGCCAAGTTGATCCTCTAATACTGCTCTACTCTAACTCGAGCACTTCAATTTAAGATCAAAGAGGGCTTTTTAACGTTAAAAATCATTTCTGCTGCTTTATATAAATAGAAGAATGGAATTACTCAAAATGTCGAGTATTGTAATAGGTGCTCTAATCATCAGGTGGAACTACTTTATAGCTTTACATATTCTTTTTTTAAATTTGTAGCCAGTTCCATCGACTCAAAAATTGTGGTCTGGAAAGCAGCGCACCCTGGTCAGTTTTTCTATCAAGTTTCTCTGAGAGAAACTGCCAATAATGCCCATTTTTGTAGGAATCCAGTCTTGGAGTGAGCCGTGCGCTAAAGGCGTGTCCGACGTATTTACCAGTGTTGCCTAACCTATCCTATCGTGTGCTGCCAAGTTGCTCTTCTCAATGGGCTAGGCTTCTAGTATTTGAGTGTTATTATGTACTCTAAAATTCACTTTCTCTCTCGCTCTCTTTCACTTACAGCCTTGCTTTAGGCAAAGTACCTATCTAAATATCAAAACAAAACGATTATCTTCGAGTTCTACCTCGTGGAACGTCACGTTCTATTATTGCCAAGTTGGGCCCCTAATATTGTTCTTCTCTAAATCGCACATTTTAAGATCGAAGAGGACTTTTTAACGTTAGAAATCAGCTCTGTAGGTTTATATAAATAGAAATGGATAAGTTCAATTGCGTCTTTAGTTTTTTGTTTTTTATGTATAAATAGGACCAATTTGTTACGATATCTAACCAAATCAAAATGTTGGCTATTGTAATAGGTGCTCTAATCATCGGCTGTGCTTATGGTAAATATACTCGTAATTTTACATTAACCTTCGTGCACTGTTCAAATCTTACATACGTTCGCTACGCTGGGGGATATTCTGACCCCAGCATTTGTTTATTCTTATATGGTGATATGTATCATACTTGCAACAAATTGTAAAAAAATTTTTGCATTTTTACGGGATCGAAAAAAAAATTATTTTTTAATTGCATTTCGGCGAAAAACTAGTACAAACTACAAACTAACATAAACTGGCATAAACAAACTTATTTACAAGTTGTACGTATGGTATTTCAATTTATAGGGGTCATAAAATCCCCCACACATAATATGTGTATATTTTATGTTTAATTTCCAGAACGAAAGTTTGGGCTTGGTACTTTATGACTTTGCCTCATTTACCTCGTACTGTAGGTACTATGAAAATTAAAAAATTTTTTTAAACTTTCGTTTCCTGGAAATTAAACATAATATATGTGGGGGATTTTAGGACCCCTATTGAAATACCATACGTACAACTTGTAAATACGTTTGTCTATGCCAGTATATGATAGTTTGCACTATTTTTTCGCCAAAATGCAAACAGTGGTTGTTAACAAGAGTAAAATACGATAATTATTTCGTAAAAAAATATTTTTTTTTTGATCCTGTAAAAATGCAAAAAATTTTTATGTTAGAAATATTTAAAACAAGGGTTTAAAATTGTTCTTATTGATTTTTTTTTAAATTTGTTGCAAGTATGCTAAATATTATAGTAATTATTCTAGGTACGCATTTTAATACATATCAGTAATATATAAACATATTATTTATAAGAATAAACAAATGCTGGGGTCAGAATGTCCCTCAGCGAGCGAACGTATGGAAGATTTGAACAGTGCACGAAAGTTAACAAAATAAGCAGTTTATTTAATTATTTTCATTTGTGTGAGTAGCCAGTCCCATCGACCCAAAGATTGTTGGCGGATGGACAGCGCAAGCTAATCAGTTTCCCCATCAAGTTTCTCTGAGATCTTCCAATGGCGCACATTTTTGTAGTGCCTCTATTATTAGCACCCAATGGCTTTTAACCGCTGCTAATTGTTTTCCAGGGTAACAGTGAGTAACAACTTTCATAATTTTGATTCCTAAACGCCTTATTTTAGCCCGCCACCAACTGACCTCATCGCAGTTGTTGGTACCAATGTTCTGACTATCGGTATGGGAACGGCTTACAGGATATCTCAAGTTATCAGACACTCTAGTTACAACCCACAAACTAACCTAAACGACATCGCAGTTCTCAAGGTTAACGGTAACATTAGGTATTCCGGTGCAGTTCAAGGCATCGGCTTGGCGAACGGCGCACCTCCTAATGGTGCGGCTTTGACTTTATCCGGTTGGGGTCTTACTAGCTATCCGTCAAGTCAACTATCAAACGATCTTCAATTTGTTAAATTAACATCAATAACTGTGCCTCAGTGCCAACAACTGTTACCGGGGTATCCAGTTTTCAATACACATCAATGCACAATTACGTCGCCCGGAAAGGGGGCTTGCCTGGGAGATTCCGGCAGTCCGTTACTTCACGGCACCGAACAAGTTGGTATCGTATCTTGGGTTGTTCCGTGCGGTAAAGGCAACCCAGACGTATTTACTAGTGTTGCTTCTTACCGCGAATGGATCAAGGCCATTACTGGAGTGTAAATGCTTTATAATTATTAAAAAATAAAAATGTTAACCTGAGAATAATTAAAATTTAAAAATAAAAACACCAAATGGAAGCCTGAGCGTTACTTGCCTACAGGGGGTGGTTTAAGCTACTCGTAAAAAGTCTTTTAGGAGTCTAGCTTGCTTCGAAGAGCCCCATTTTATTTGGGACTCCTTGAGGAAGAGAGGGAAGTAAATATCTCCATTAGTCACAGATAGTCCGTTAATCAATAGGCAGGTATTTAAGTTACTCGTTTAATCACGAACTGCTTTGAACTGCTAAACTGAGATGTTGTGCAACACTCTTGAATTTAGAGCACTCGTTAAGCTACTTGAAGTGTCCCGCGGGGTAGTGTGGGGGGCTCTGTTTTATTATCTTACAATAGGCGCTTTCCATTGACTATTAGGAGTAGCTCTGACTTACTCTTTGACATTTTGGGATTTCGTATGCGAGCCCATCACAGTACGTATGTTTATACTCCTAATGAGCCAATGAAAGCACTAGGACTTGAAACACATAAAGGGAAAGCACTTTAAATCTCCCTCGCTGTGCCTAATAAATATTGCCCTGGTTGGTAAAAACCTTCAAAACATATGAATTCTTTTTCTGGATTTAGTAATCGATTATTAGGTCCTTGATAAATTATAAGTATTTTGTTTACGGTTCTAATTATTTTTATAGAAGTAATCAACTTAATTCGTTCGTCCGAAAGTAATGAAGCACCTCGCACTTCTACTGAACTGTAAGTAATTACTTCCAAATAAAAGCAAAACAAAGCACTTGAGGATTTGATGTGTCTACAAACCATATTTAAACGGTTCCCACACTTTGCAGATCCAAGTGTTCAGAAAGAAGGGGTGATCACTCATTTTATAACATTCAAAGAGGGTCTGTGGGCAAGTGGGCATTTCTCGATAAAACTATTACTTTTGAGTGCTTTAGCCAAAAATTCGCATCTTTCTTCTTTCATAATTTGATCGAAAAGATTATCAATTTTTCTTTCGTACCTTGCCCGCTGCTCTCCAAGACTCAAACACGACTGTCTAGATACCGTGCGTGACTATCTAAATCTGAAATCTAAATCTAAGTATGAGATACCGTTGAGGTTTGAGCGGAAAATTTTGACGGATAAGTAAAATGTGTAAATTGAAAGAACATAGCAAATAAGTAACCGAACCGACCGTTTGCCACTTCAAAGTGGCAGCATTAAGTTGTAGGCGGGCGGGCCGGTTGGAGAAGACCCTTTTTAAGCTTCTCGCTTATAACTTCAAAGCTACACACTTTATGCAAACATTCTTCTTATGACTATAAACTACATTAAGCTTTCTACAAGTTATATGTCAAAGGTTTTTCCCTAAAACAAACAGTTTAGGCGCTAGAGCGCGTTAAAATTTGACAAAAATTTCAAAATCAGCAAAGAAACTGTTTTAGCGCTTATAATCTCAAAACTACACCCTTTTTGAAAAAAGTGCTTTTATACAAAATTAAAGTACATAAAATTTTCCACAAGTTGTATCCTTAAAGTTTTTTCCTCGGATAGACGGTTTAGGCGCTACAGCGCGTTAAAGTTTGATAAAAATTCTAAAATCTGCCAAGAAACTGTTCTTTCTGATTTATAGCTTGTAACTCGAAAACTACGCACTTTTAGAAAAATGTGTATCTATAATAAAATACTGTAAATTCAACTTGCTATAAGTTACGCCTTTTAGGTTTTTCGTCAATCAAACAGTTTAGGTGTTGAAGTATAGAGAAGGGAGGGCTTTTGGCGGTCAGGTCAAGCTGTAGACGAAAAATTTAAATACCACTGAATTGCATATTTTTTAACGATTTTAAATATATTGTGGTAGAGAGTTTTAAGTGAAGCCTTTGTGGGGTCAGGCCCCTTTGAAGTTGAAGAAAGTTATTAGACTTCGGTCTTCGAGAGAAAACAAAATTTGTAGTTGAAACTGTACACACTACATAGGCCAAGAACAATTTAAAACCTATTTTGCAAAACCCCTGTGTAATAATCAATAATAATTGAGAATATTATCAGTTTGGGGTTACAGAAAATAGCCCACACACGTATCTTATACAATAAAAAAAGATCTAATCACTTTCTCGAATTGTTAAGGATCAACTTCCAAAAAATTGATTTGAAAACCACAGGAAATCATTACAGAGCGGTATCTAGTTTCCTTTTTGTATCACCAAGCGAGTAGTAACGGAAAAATATCTCCAATTGAAACAACTGTAGCCGGGCCTGTAAACTTTTATCCAATATACATGGAAAATGCAATCAATGGCGATACTTGTAAAGTTCAATTGTCCCATCAGTTTAGTATAAATAGGAGCTCATTTTTTGGTGGAGAGTAATTATTCAGTGCCGATCAAAATGTTGGCTGTTATACTAGGTGCTCTAATCGTGGGCTGCGCTTGTGGTAACTATAACTTCGCATTACTTTGCAATAATTAGGCTAACGGTTTTCTATTTGTAGCCACTCCCATCGGCATCGAGCCAACAATTATTGGCGGATGGACAGCTCAAGTAGGTCAGTTTCCACATCAAGTCTCTTTGAGACAATCTGGTCAACATTTCGCCGGCGCTTCTATTATTAGCACGGAATGGCTTTTAACTTCTGCTGGTTCCGTTTCAGGGTAATTACCACTAATAACTTGGTAAATTTCAAGTCAGTAACTCTTTATTTTAGGAAGAAACCATCAAGTATCAGCGCAGTTGTTGGCACCAATTATTTGAATAGTGGCGGATGGAATTACGGCGTATCTTTAGTTATACTCCACTCTGATTATAGCCCGCAAACTGATATCAACGATATTGCAGTTCTTAGGGTGAATGGTAAAATTGAGCTTAGCGACGTAATTAAAATCGTCAATTTGGCAACAACTACGCTACCCGGTGGTTTAGATGTGACTTTATCGGGTTGGGGTGTTACAGACAGACAACCGTCGAAACAATTACCAAACGATCTTCAATACGTTCAAGTAAAGTCGATCACTGTTAAAGAGTGCCAACAAAGATTACGCGGATATCCAATTTACGATACTAATCAATGCACCAGTTGGCCATACGGGAAAGGATCCTGTAGTGGCGATGTCGGCGGTCCATTAATTTACGGCTCTCAACAAGTGGGTATTCTATCGTGGGGTATTTCGTGCGCTGAAGGCGACCCAGACGTGTATACAAGTGTTGCTGCCTATCGCAGCTGGATCAGAAGTACTACTGGAGTATAAAAATATTGTTTAATTTTAATAAAATTACTGAAGCAAAATAGATATATGCCTTTCTTCTCTCAGTTGACCCACCTCAATAAGTATTATTCTTCTAACGTTATCAATTATCACTAACTTTAGAAATCACTATCTGCATCCAGTGAGTCAGTGATGCGGTAAGTGAAATGTTGTGAAACACTTCAACACTCTTTTAATTGAGAGTCTTTATACTCGTTAAGTTCTCATCTAGAATTTAGTGTCCCACGGGGTAGTTTGGTTGGCCCTGTTGTGTTTGTAGGTCGTATCTATCGATCATTTATACCGCGAGCGCCATGAGATAACACTACATAAAGCATAAATATGCCTATAGTTATAGTTAACAAAACTTCTTTTCTTATTTAACACCATCTCTAGAAAGACTTCTTGAGTTGTCCAACGGTACAGAGTACAGAGGGATACGTTGTAACAATGTGGATTTTGGGATGGTTCGGAGTAGTTATAAATCCTGAGATTCTGCCGCCGAACTATCAAAATCAGCATCGTTTGTACGCTATCTCTGGGGTTATTCAGTAGTCACTGAGTTTCTCTTTGTTTTGTAAATTCAGTAAATATCCCAAACCTTTTTGCTATCTAAATTTTTCCCTCTTCGTCAATTTTTTTCCCCTTAATTTTAATTGTCATTTAAATTTAAAATAACCGTGTTTTAGATATCGTTCCAAGTGCAAGCGTCGATACGAGATTTACTCGCGACCTTGCACGCTTTTTATTCAATTTAATTTCACCTTTAGTTAAAATTCAAAATTTTTAATTTGTTAAAACAAATTTCTGCCCCCTTTCAAATAATTTCATTTGTGCCCTAGCCCCTTGTAATTTTTTTGTCATCAGCCCTTAATTTTTTGGGTCATTCATTTAATTATTCTTGTGTCCCGCTCTTAATCATTCTCCGTTAATTTTAAAATTTATATTCAAGTGGTCCCCATTTAAGAGCGCTTCTCGTCCCATATTAGTTTTCCCAAATTTTGATCTTCCTAAGAATTTTCCTTTGCATCTCTATTTAGATAACTTCGAAACCCCCACTGGTACCGCCATCACGAGGTAAGCTCTGATTGGTGCTCGTGTACGGTGGTGGAGAAGTTTTAAATAGAGGTGCAACATTCTTAGAGTCGAGTCCGGTCCGAGTCCTAGTCCTGTCTTTTTGAAAGTCCGCGTTTGTCCCGTCCAACGTTATCTACATTTTTCAACTCTTCAGTGACACTGACCATCCCGATCAACCCTTGTTCTGTGGTAGTTTTTCGCAGTGGTTTTATTTAAGCCGCCGTGGAATCTAAGCTTCCGCATTAGATCGGTATCAACTTCTTGTGGTAGATTTCCGCCGTGGTTTTATTTTAAGCCGCTGTGGAATCGAAACTTCCGCGTTAGTTGATATTATCTCTTCGTCCGTGAGTGGTTGCCGTTTTGCTGTGGTTCTTTCTGAGCCGCAGTAGGGCTTAAGCTTCCGCTGTTCCCGTGTTTTTTTTCCCGTGAAGATAAGAAGAGAAGATAATTTTTTTTCTGTTGGTTCTTTTAAGAAGAGTTTTTTTTATTTTTTATTTTATTTACTTTTGTTTTGAATAAACATTTTTTTCCCATTCACCGCGCCTGTTTATTTTATTTTTTTCCCTCGAACCCTGCCCGTCTTCGACTTTGAGCTAAGTCGCTGGCAGAATAGCTCATCGACCAAGTTCGGGGTTACAACGTGACGATAAAAGTATTCCAAATATTTCGACGTTCAACGATGGACTGTCGAGTGCATTATTTACAGATAATTATTTATACAAACTACAAACCTTCAATTTAGTTTATTAGAACCAAATTAATTAAGGAAGTATATTAAACTTCTAGATAAAGTAATCTTTGGAAAGGTGTTGATTTTTGCAAAAATCTTTTTTAAGTTTTGCGTACTTATAGTCACTTTCTCAAAAACACACTTTTATACTAGAATAAGCTACATTAAATTTTCTACAAATTAAGTTGCTTGACTTTTTTCCTTAAACAAACGGCTTAGCCGCTAGAGCGCGTTAAAGTGTGACAAAAATTAAAAAATCGACCAAGTGGATTCTAAATCGCTTATAACCTCAAAACTACGAATTTTTAAAAAAGTGTTTCTATAAAAGTAAAATACGTAAAGATTTTTCTACAAGTTGTTTTTCTAAGATTTTGTCCTCAGACAAACGGTTTAGGCGTTACGACGCCTTAAAGGTTAAAAAAATTTTTTAATTGGCAAGAGACCGTGTTACCGCTTATAACCTCAAAACTACACACTTTTAGAAAAAAGTGCTTTTATATAAAAGTAAAGTACCTAAAATTTTCTACAAGTTGTTTTTCTAAGATTTTTTTATAAAATCAACGGTTTAGACGCTAGAGCGCGTTAAAGTTTGACAAAAATTAAAAAATCGACCAAGTGGATTCTAAATCGCTTATAACCTCAAAACTACGAATTTTTAAAAAAGTGTTTTTATAAAAGTAAAGTATCTAAAGATTTTTCTACAAGTTGTTTTTCTAAGATTTTGCCCTAAGACAAACGGTTTAGGCGTTACGACGCCTTAAAGGTTAAAAAAAATTTTAAATTGGTCAAGAGACTGTGTTACCGCTTATAACCTCAAAACTACACACTTTTTGAAAAAAGTGCTTTTATATAAAAGTAAAGTACCTAAAATTTTCTACAAGTTGTTTTTCTAACATTTTTTTATAAAATCAACGGTTTAGACGCTAGAGCGCGTTAAAGTTTGACAAAAATTCAAAAATGGACCAAAAGGATTCTAAATCGCTTATAACCTCAAAACTACAAATTTTCAAAAAAGTGTTTCTATAAAAGTAAAGTATCTAAAGATTGTTCTACAAGTTGTTTTTCTAAGATTTTGTCCTAAGACAAACGGTTTAGGCGTTACGGCGCCTTAAAGGTTAAAAAAATTTTTAAATTGGTCAAGAGACTGTGTTACCGCTTATAACCTCAAAACTACACACTTTTTGATAAAAGTGCTTTTATATAAAAGTAAAGTACCTAAAATTTTCTACAAGTTGTTTTTCTAAGATTTTTTTATAAAATCAACGGTTTAGACGCTAGAGCGCGTTAAAGTTTGACAAAAATTAAAAAATCGACCAAGTGGATTCTAAATCGCTTATAACCTCAAAACTACGAATTTTTAAAAAAGTGTTTTTATAAAAGTAAAGTATCTAAAGATTTTTCTACAAGTTGTTTTTCTAAGATTTTGCCCTAAGACAAACGGTTTAGGCGTTACGGCGCCTTAAAGGTTAAAAAAATTTTTAAATTGGTCAAGAGACTGTGTTACCGCTTATAACCTCAAAACTACACACTTTTTGAAAAAAGTGCTTTTATATAAAAGTAAAGTACCTAAAATTTTCTACAAGTTGTTTTTCTAACATTTTTTTATAAAATCAACGGTTTAGACGCTAGAGCGCGTTAAAGTTTGACAAAAATTCAATAATTGACCAAAAGGATTCTAAATCGCTTATAACCTCAAAACTACAAATTTTCAAAAAAGTGTTTCTATAAAAGTAAAGTATCTAAAGATTGTTCTACAAGTTGTTTTTCTAAGATTTTGTCCTAAGACAAACGGTTTAGGCGTTACGGCGCCTTAAAGGTTAAAAAAATTTTTAAATTGGTCAAGAGACTGTGTTACCGCTTATAACCTCAAAACTACACACTTTTTGATAAAAGTGCTTTTATATAAAAGTAAAGTACCTAAAATTTTCTACAAGTTGTTTTTCTAAGATTTTTTTATAAAATCAACGGTTTAGACGCTAGAGCGCGTTAAAGTTTGACAAAAATTAAAAAATCGACCAAGTGGATTCTAAATCGCTTATAACCTCAAAACTACGAATTTTTAAAAAAGTGTTTTTATAAAAGTAAAGTATCTAAAGATTTTTCTACAAGTTGTTTTTCTAAGATTTTGCCCTAAGACAAACGGTTTAGGCGTTACGGCGCCTTAAAGGTTAAAAAAATTTTTAAATTGGTCAAGATACTGAGTTATGGTAGGTACGCTCCGTAAAGTTGTCGGTAACTTTACCACCAGCAGAGAGGTACAATAATTCTTTCTATTCTATTCTTCTATTGATTGTATTGAACCTCTCTGCTGGTGGCGTAAGTCAAAAAGAACTTTACGGAGCGGAATTAGAATACCGCTTATACCCTCAAAACTACACACTTTTTGAAAAAAGTGCCTTTATATAGAATTAAAGTACCTAAAATTTTCTACAAGTTGTTTTTCTAAGATTTTTTTATAAAATCAACGGTTTAGACGCTAGAGCGCGTTAAAGTTTGATAAAAATTCCAAAACCAGCAAAAAACTGTTCTCTCTGATTTGTCGCTTGTAACTTGAAAACTACGCACTTCTTGTAAAATGTGTATCAATAATAAAGCAAGGTAAATTCAATTTGCTATAAATTACGCCTGTTAGATGTCTTAGTTAATCAAACAGTTTAGGTGTTAAAGCGAGTTCAAGTATAGGACTTTGAGAAGGATGGGCTTTTGGCAGTTTTTTGGAAAACCCTTATGTAATAATTAATAATAATTGAGAATATTATCAGTTTGGAGTTTAAGAAAATAACCCACACACGCATCTTATACATAAAAAAAATCTAATCACTTACTCGAATTAATATGGATCAACTTCAAAAAAGTTTATTTGAAAACCACTTGAAATCACTACAGAGCGGTATCTAGTTTCCTTTTTGTATCACCAAGCGAGTAGTTACGGAAAAATACCTCCAAATTAAACAACTTATAGCCGGGCCTGTATACTTTTATCCAATATACCTGAAAAATTCAATCAATGGCAATACTTGTAAAGTTCTATTGCCCCACCAGTTTGGTATAAATAGGAGCTAATTTTTTGGTAGGACGCAAATATATAGTTCCGGTCAAAATGTTGGCTGTTATACTAGGTGCTCTAATCGTGGGCTGTGCTTGCGGTAATTATAACTTCGTATTACTTTGCAGTAATTAGGCTAACGTTTTTTTTATTTGTAGCCACTTCCATCGACCCAAAAGTTATTGGCGGATGGCCCGCATCAATTGGCCAGTTTCCCTATCAAGTCTCTTTGAGAAAATTGAACAATAATCAACATTTTGCCGGAGCTTCTATTATTAGCACGCAATGGATTTTAACTTCTGCTGGTCGCGTTTATAGGTATAATAACTAATAACGACAAACAACTTGGTAAAATTCAAATTACTAACTATTCATTTTAGGGAGTCCCCATCAGGTATCGTCGCAGTTGTTGGCACCAATTATTTGAATAGTGGCGGATGGGGTTACGGCCTATATCAAATTATAGTCCACTCTGGTTACAACCCGCAAAATAACGCCAACGATATTGCAGTTCTTAGGGTGAATGGTAACATTGTGCTTAGCAACGTAATTAAAATCGTCAATTTGGCAACATCAACGATACCCGGTGGTTTAGGTGTGACTTTATCGGGTTGGGGTGTTACAAGACAACCGTCTAATCAATTACCGAACGATCTTCATTACGTTCAAGTAACGTCCATCACTGTTAAAGAGTGCCAACGAAGATTACAAGGATATCAAATTTACAATACTAATCAATGCACCAGTGCGCCATTCGGGCAAGGGGCCTGCGTTGGCGATACCGGTGGTCCATTAATTTACGACTCTAAACAAGTGGGTATCCTATCGTGGGGTATTTCGTGTGCTAAAGGCGACCCAGACGTGTATACAAGTGTTGCTGCCTATCGCAGCTGGATCAGGCGTACTACTGGAGTATAAAAATATTATTCAATTTTAATAAAAATTTTTAAGTAAATTATATCTGCCTTTCTTCTCTCAGTCGACCCACCTCAATAAGTATTATTCTTCGAACGGTATCACTAATTTTAGAAGGAGATGCGATAAGTGAAATGTTGTGGAACACTTCAACGCTCTTTAATTGAGAGTAGTTCGCATCTAGAAGTTAGTGTCCCACGGGGTGGTTTGGTTGGCTCTGTTGTGTTTGTAAGTAGTATCTATCGATCATCTATACCGCAAGTGTGATGAGATAACACTACATAAAGCTTAAATACGCCTATAGTTATAGTTAACACAACTTCTTTTATTATTTAACACCATCTCTAGAGAGACTTCTTGATTTGACTTGAACAGAAGGATAGGTGATGCTAAAAGTATTCCAAAAATTTCTTACGTTCAATGATGGACTGTCGAGTACGTTAATTACAGATATTGATTTATACAAACCATCAATTTAATTTATTAGAACAAAATTAATTAACGATGTATACAGTGTGATTGAAAAAACGTAATATTGCAGATATCTCGGTTATTATCAAAGATAGAACAAAAACTTATATAGGTAACTTATAGTACACAAAAAGTTTGTTACGTTGGTGAAGTCAAAAACAGTATTAAGATTGAAACAAAAGAATAACGATAATGAGGTTTACTTTTTTTAATGGAACGTACATATTTTTTTGATATTCTTCAAGAGTATC
Organism: Malthinus flaveolus; assembly: GCA_950108345.1. Taxonomy (NCBI): domain Eukaryota; kingdom Metazoa; phylum Arthropoda; class Insecta; order Coleoptera; family Cantharidae; genus Malthinus; species Malthinus flaveolus. The sequence continues at coordinate 9,252,188 of OX467288.1, read as the reverse complement.
AAATTTTCTTTATATTTTGATAATACATTGTAATACATTATTTCATAAACTGAAGTCGTGATAAGGTTTTAAAAATTAATCTAGTAGGTAAAGAAAAACAATTAACGTTTAATAATAAAAACAAAAGCAAATGACCGTTAAACACAAACAATTACGGCTTAGTTTATCAGAGACACATCCCTTTCGTGCAACAACTGTGTGGTTATTAAACGTTAATTGCTTATCTTTACCTACTAGATTAATTTTTTAAAACCTTATCACGACTTCAGTTTATGAAATAATGTATTACAATGTATTATCAATGTAAAGAGAATTTGATACTCTTAAAGAATATCAAACAAAAATATGTACGTTCCATTAAAAAGAGTAAACCTCATTACCGTTACTCTTTGGTTTTAATTTCAATACTGTGACTTCACCAACGTAACAAACTTTTTGCGTACTATAAGTTACCTATTAGTCCGTTTTCAAGTGTACAAAAACAGGTTCCCGTGGGATCCTTGATGAAGCAAGTGAAGCACTAGTCTCCATCTCTTTGTTTGACCTTGGAGAAACATAATTTCAATGTTGGCACTCTCGAAAATGATGCGTTCGAGTGCTGTGCGCGAAAGAAAATGGCCAACATCGCAACGCTTTTCTAGTTATCTATTGGGATTACAAAAAAAAGTTCTATACAAAAAATATTGATACATCAATTGTACATAAAAAAGGTAATTATAAATTTTTATGTAGGATTAACCGTTTCCTCAAAAAGATGACTGTTCTTTTGCAATTGTGCAAAAACAGCCACTCGTGGGCTATTGATGAAGCAAGTGTGACACTAGTCTCAATCTCTTTGTTTGATCTTAGAGAAACATAGTTTTAATGTTGGCACTCTCGAAAGTGATGCGTTTGAGTGCTGCACGCGAGAAAAAAATGGCTAAGACCTCAAATACTTTCCAATTTATCTTAGCAGTTCCAATTTTTGGTATCTTGTCTATTACGAAGGTCTAATGATAAATCCAAGTTTTCCACCTCGACAGACCTCCGGATCTTTGTCAAAAATCCAAAAAACTACTAAATTTTACACCTTTTTTCAGTGGCTATCAATTTTGACCGCGAAAGATTAATTTGGTGGCAAAGATAGTTGAATACTTTTTTAAACAGACAAAATTTTCTACCATTTGAGATTAGAATGGTCTCTGCAAACCTAATAGTATCTCAGATACAAGTGTACAAAAGTTTGAAATTTTGTCACATTTTGGCGATACAGCTTTTGACAAAGATCCGGATTATGTACCTTGTATCAAATAGGGTAGTAAAGATTTTCTGGTATGTTGTACATGATGAAGGTCTAATGACCAATCTAAGTTTTTGACCTCGATGGACCTCCGGATCTTTGTCAAATCTTCAAAAATATATACGATTTAGATCTGCTGTTGTTTTGAATTTTTGAGAAAATCCGGAGTTTTATCGAGAACAAAAACTTGGATTTATCATTAGACTTTCATCATGTACAACATACCAAAAAATCATAACTACCCCATTTAATGTAAGGTAATTAATCCGGATCTTTTAGTTTTAGATTTTTGAGACGAGTTCGTATTATTTACCTATCAGCAAATGGAGTAGTTATAATTTTTTGGTATGTTCTATGTGACGGAGGCCTAATGATAAATACAAGTTTTGGTATTTGGCGGATCTCCGGATCTTTGTCAAGTATCCAAAAGTAAAGCAAAACTAAATTGTATATATTTTTGAATATTTGACCAAGATCCGGAGATCCACCGAAGACCAAAACGTGGATTTATCATTACATCTTCATCATATAAGACATAACAAAAAATCATAACTGCTGCATTTTGTGCAAGGTAAATAATCCGAATCGCTGTATCGCTAAAAATAACAAAATAGGAAAAATTTGTCAACTTTTGTGCACTTGTATCTCGGACACCACTAAGTTTATAGAGACCAATCTAGTCTCAAATTGTAAAAAATTTAGTCTACTTTTAAAAAGTATTAAACTATCTTTGCCGAAAAATTAATCCTTCGGGGTCAAAATTGACAGAAACTAAAAAAGTTTTTAAAATTTCCCGGTTTCTTGGATTTTTGACAAAGATCCGGAGGCTGCCGAGGTCCAAAATTTCAATATATATCATTAGACCTATGTAATAGACAAGGTACTAAAAAATCAGAACTATTTAGATAGATTAAATAGTGTTTGCGATATCGGTCATTTTTTTCTCGAGTGCTGCCCTCAAACGCATCATTTTCGAGAGAGTCAACATCAAAATTATGTTTCTCCGACGTCAAACAAAGAAATTGAGATCAATAACATACTTGCTTCATCAAGGCTCCGACGGGAGCCTGGTTTTGTACAATTACAAGGGGGCTGTCAGCTTTCTGAGAAAACAGTTAGTCCTACATAAAAATTGGTAATAAGCTTTTTTGTGTATAATTGTTGTAGCAATATTTTGTATATTAAACTTTTTTCGTAACACCAATGGTTACTCAGATAAATTGGAAAAAGTGTTTGCTATGTTAGCCATTTTGTTCTTCACGCGCCAGTCAAACGCATAATTTTCGAGAGTGCCAACATCGAAATTATGTTTCTCCAAGTTCAAATAAAGAGATTGAGATCAATGCCACATTTGCTTCTTCTAGGATCCCACGGATGTACATTTGAGAACGGACTATATACAGGGCGACTCATTAAGGATGGACCAAACAGAGCAGGGTGATAGAGGACCTCGATACGCATCGATTTGACCCCCCATGTGTATATCCGAACTTGATGGTTCGGGAATTATCATGATTTAAGTGTATTTCCAGAAGAACCTGATTTTTCCATAGATATTTTGTCATGCTGACTAAACCGTTCGTTCTAGCTTGATGAAATTTTCCAGAGGTGTAGTCCAATAATGAGCCTATCACACCGTATGTTAGCATCCTCAATGTAACTTGACAATAGTTGGAAAAAAAAGATCTTTCTAAAATTTCATTACAGCAGAAGCACTCTCCCATATTTTACAACGCTCTTGCAGAAAATTTCGACATGGAAATTTTTTTTGGAACATGTTTTAAAAACTTCTCTGTTCTATTGACAATGTACCCTACAAGTTTCATTCACCTAGTCCTATTGCTTCTCATCAAAAAAATTGTGTTACTAGAAAAAGGCGATATTTCATGTTCCTTATCGCAATACATGGGAACGATGATGATAGTTTACAATTGTTGCAAATTGTCAATAATAGTGACAGAAGTGAAAATACAGGTTTTGTTCATTAGTTTTTTGTGATCAAATCTAGTTACTGTGGGCTCAGTTCTCGCTCATTCTCGATTCTCGGTCGACGACTAATTGCTCTGGTACTTGTGGAAGGATCCGCAATGACTTCTTCTAATATTATTTCAACGCGCTTACGATTCCCTCTAATTCTTCCTTCTCGATCACTCGCTCCAGGCAAACGGTCTTCTATGTATGCGTTATGCACGCGTAAAATAACCCGGTGATCCGGGTAAGTTGCAGGTTGTGGTCCACCTCGATGCATTACTTGAGCTCGATACAATCTTGCGGCAAGCCGAGCATTGCCGTTTGCATAACCATAGTAATAATGCATTACTGCATATTCCCGTTGCGAATAAGGCATAACTTGACTTAAATAACGAACAATACACCCAAAATCCAAATAATGAGCGAGAACTGAGCCTACAGTAACTAGATTTGATCACCAAATGAACAAAACCTGTATTTTTACTTCTGTCGCTATTATTGACAATTCGCAACAATGAAAAACAATCATCATCGTTCCCATGTATTGCGATAAGGAACATGAAATATCGCCTTTTTCTAGTAACACAATTTTTTTGATGAGAAGCAATAGGACTAGGTGAATGAAATTTGTAGGGTACATTGTCAATAGAACAGAGAAGTTTTTAAAACATGTTCCAAAAAAAATTTCCATGTCAAAATTTTCTGCAAGAGCGTTGTAAAATAAGGGAGAGTGCTTCTGCTGTAATGAAATTTTAGAAAGATCTTTTTTTTCCAACTATTGTCAAGTTACATTGAGGATGCTAACATACGGTGTGATAGGCTCATTATTGGACTACACCTCTGGAAAATTTCATCAAGCTAGAACGAACGGTTTAGTCAGCATGACAAAATATCTATGGAAAAATCAGGTTCTTCTGGAAATACACTTAAATCATGATAATTCCCGAACCATCAAGTTTCGGACATGGGGGTCAAATCGATGCGTATCGAGGTCCTCTATCACCCTGCTTCGTTTGGTCCATCCTTAATGAATCGCCCTGTATAAGTTTTTATTCTATCTTTGATAATAACCGAGATATCTGCAATATTACGTTTTTTCAATCACACTGTATATTAAACTTCTTAGATAAAGCAGATAAAGTAATCTTTGGAAAGCTTTTGCGAAAATCTTTATCAAGCTTCTCACTTTTTCAGAAACACACTTTTATTCTAGAATAAACTACATTAAATTTTCTACAAATTAAGTTGCTTAAATATTTTTCCTTAAACAAACGGCTTAGGCGCTAGAGCGCTTTAACCCTCGCAGTTCCGAATCCGGGTCACGAATGACCAAAAGTCGATATTTTTTTGAATAACTTCTATGATAAGTTTTTTTATATAATTTCCTTCTGTGTATTCTCCTAAAATACTAAACTACATAATATACTGCTGGAAAATATCGAAAAATGTATAATTTTAGAAAAACGTTAATAAAGAACACCCTGTATAAAAATCTGCAGAAATGAAACTATGAATATAAGATTTGAAACAAGCAAAAACTTTTACAAAGAGTAACATTTTTTGATAAAATTACTAATAAGCGAGATTAGATTGAAACCAAAATGTCCTTATTTCATCTGAAAACACAAAATAAAAAAATGGGTCATGGATGACCCGGTTGTGGTAAACTATGATTGTAATTTATTTTGGGACTGCAAAGGTTAAAGGTTGACAAAAATTCCAAAATCAGCCAAAAGACTGTTTTACCGCTTATAACCTCAAACTACAGTAGACCAGGGTCGATACCTTAGAAAATGGCAAAAAGTGAAAAGATTTATAGTAGGATGAAACCCATTGGAAAAGATATATGTAAGATATAAAGAGAATATACCAAAAATGTAGAAAAAATAAATTACGGGCGATCTGAGGTGGGGAAGGGGACGGGGGTGAGTTTTTAAGGCTAAAAAACGGTTTATCTCGATTTCCGGCAAAACTACACGTCCTATGAAAAAAAGTTAAATCGCAAAGTTGTAGGTAATTAAAAGATCTACAACTTTTGTTTTTACACTTTTTTTACATAACCTCACAATTTATGTGAAAAATTCAAATAACCAAGTTTTTGGTTTTTTATTTGTATCTTGTGCAAAAATTTTTATTTTTTCACAAAATTTGGTGAAAACTTACCTTTTTTGTCCCAAACACACAGTAATTGTTTTGATTTAAAATATTCATTGTTTCACCTTATTTTGACTTAATATCGAAAAAGCACCCCAATTTTCAATCGAAAATTCTCACGTCAAAATATCTGCTTTTTTAAAAAAGTCGGTGGGCTTTTTGTTCGTTGAAGTCTCTTCTTTCTGTTGGTATAAAAAAATATATACATTACTATGGTAAATGTTCTCAGAAAATGCAAATAAAGAAAAAAAACTCGAATCCGAAATTTTTTTTTTATCATTATGTACAATTTTGAGCTATTAGATAAAATTCACACTTTAATTAATCGAAAAACGTAAGATTTCATGTTACATTGATAAACAAAAAAATTACAAATCCATAAAACATAAAGATTTCAAAAAACATGCGAAAATAGTTGTTCTAAATATTAAAAATAGGATTTAAAGAGGATTTCATCTAAAAAATGTGACTGCTGCAATTTTTTTCAGTAATAAAGTTGATTTATTAAATTCTAATTACTACATTTATGCATAGAAAATCTCATAATGCAATGTGTCCCCGGTTGACTTTGCTATAGGTGTGATCGACCAAAAATTTTGGAATATCGTTTTAATATTTTGGGATCCCGCTCTGCTTGGTCTGAAAAGTATTGCGAGCAGATTTGTGATTTAAAAAAATCAAGTTGGTCATGACAATTGAGAAAAAACTATTTTCTGTTTAAGTAAAGTGCCCTTTTGGTTATCGATATTACAAAATATTATTAGGCAAAGTTGTTCAGAATATGAAATTATGACTCGACGCAACATTTCAAAAACATTGGTTTACTTTGAGAAATTTTCTCAACTGTCATGACCACCTTGATTTTTTGAAATCAAAAATCTTATCGGTAAACTTTTCAGATTAAGCAGGGCGGGATTCCAAAATATCAAAACGATGTTCCAAAATTTTTAGTCGATCACACCTATTAGTCCGTTCTCAAATGTACATCCGTGGGATCCTAGATGAAGAAAGTGTGGCATTGATCTCAATCTCTATATTTGAACTTGGAGAAACATAATTTCGATGTTGGCACTCTCGAAAATTATGCGTTTGACTGCTGCGCGTGAAGAACAAAATGGCTAACGTAGCAAACACTTTTGCCAATCTATCTAAGTAACCATTGGTGTTGTGAAAAAAGTTTAATATACAAAATATTGCTACAACAATTATACACAAAAAAGGTTATTACCAATTTTTATGTAGGACTCACTGTTTTCTCAGAAAGCTTACAGCCCCCTTGTAATTGTACAAAACCAGGCTCCCGTCGGAACCTTGATGAAGCAAGTATGTTATTGATCTCAATTTCTTTGTTTGACGTCGGAGAAACATAATTTTGATGTTGGCACTCTAAAAAATGATGCGTTTGAGGGCAGCACTCGAGAAAAAAATGGCCGATATCGCAAACACTATTTAATCTATCTAAATAGTTCTGATTTTTTGGTACCTTGTCTATTAAGTATGCCTAATGATATATTGAAATTTTGGACCTCGGCCCAGACCTTCCTAGCTCCCTTTCTAGATTCAAGTTTTTTTCTTTATTTGCATTTTCTGAGAACATTTACCATAGTAATGTATATATTTTTTTATACCAACAGAAAGAAGAGACTTCAACGAACAAAAAGCCCACCGACTTTTTTAAAAAAGCAGATATTTTGACGTGAGAATTTTCGATTGAAAATTGGGGTGCTTTTTCGATATTAAGTCAAAATAAGGTGAAACAATGAATATTTTAAATCAAAACAATTACTGTGTGTTTGGGACAAAAAAGGTAAGTTTTCACCAAATTTTGTGAAAAAATAAAAATTTTTGCACAAGATACAAATAAAAAACCAAAAACTTGGTTATTTGAATTTTTCACATAAATTGTGAGGTTATGTAAAAAAAGTGTAAAAACAAAAGTTGTAGATCTTTTAATTACCTACAACTTTGCGATTTAACTTTTTTTCATAGGACGTGTAGTTTTGCCGGAAATCGAGATAAACCGTTTTTTAGCCTTAAAAACTCACCCCGTCCCCTTCCCCACCTCAGATCGCCCGTAATTTATTTTTTCCTACATTTTTGGTATATTTTCAGTTGTTTAGAAAAGTGTTTCTACATAAAAATATTATTTCGCGAAACCCCTGTGTAATAATTATTATCAGAAATTAACCCAAAGGTACTTTTTAAACATTTCTCGAATTATTGTAGATCAACTTCCAAAAAGTTGTTTAGAAAACCACTTGAAATCACTACAGATCTAGTATCCTTTTGTATGCGATACTTGTAAAGTTCAATTGCCCCATCAGTTTGGTATAAATAGGAGCTCATTTTTTGTAGAGCGTAATTATACAGTTGCGATCAAAATGTTGGCTGTTATACTAGGTGCTCTAATCGTGGGCTGTGCTTGTGGTGATTATAACTTCGCATTACTTTGCAATAATTAGGCTAACGATTTTCTATTTGTAGCCACTCCCATCGACCCAACAATTATTGGCGGATGGACAGCTCAAGTTGGTCAGTTTCCCCATCAAGTCTCTTTGAGACAATCTGGTCAACATTTCGCTGGGGCTTCTATTATTAGCACGCAATGGCTTTTAACTTCTGCTGGTTCCGTTTCAGGGTAATAACGACTAATAACTTGGTAAAATTCAAGTTAGTAATTCTTTGTTTTAGGAAGTCCCCTTCAAGTATCAGCGCAGTTGTTGGCACCAATTATTTGAATAGTGGCGGATGGAATTACGGCATATCTCAAATTATAGTCCACCACGATTATAGCCCGCAAACTGACATCAACGATATTGCAGTTCTTAGGGTGAATGGTAACATTGGGCTTAGCGACGTAATTAAAATCGTCAATTTGGCAACAACTACGCTACCCGGTGGTTTAGATGTGACTTTATCGGGTTGGGGTGTTACAGACAGACAACCGTCGAAACAATTACCAAACGATCTTCAATACGTTCAAGTAAAGTCGCTTACTGTTGAAGAGTGCCAACGAAGATTACGCGGATATCCAATTTACGAAACTAATCAATGCACCAGTTGGCCATACGGGCAAGGAGCCTGCATTGGCGATGTCGGCGGTCCATTAATTTACGGCTCTCAACAAGTAGGTATCCTATCGTGGGGTATTTCGTGCGCTAAAGGCGACCCAGACGTGTATACAAGTGTTGCTGCCTACCGCAGCTGGATCAGAAGTACTACTGGAGTATAAAAATATTAATTAATTTAAATAAAAGTTCTGAAGCAAAATAGATATGCCTTTCTTCTCTCAGTCAACCCACCTCAATAAGTATTATTCTTCTAACGTTATCACTAATTTTAGAAATCACTATCTGCATCAGGCAGTTAGTGATGCGATAAGTGAAATGTTGTGGAACACTTCAACGCTCTTTAATTGAGAGTACTCATACTCGTTAAGTTCGCATCTAGTAGTTAGTGTATCACGGGGTAGTTTGGTTGGCCCTGTTGTGTTTGTAGGTCGTATCTATTCTTCGTCTATACCGCGAGTGCCATGAGACACTACTTAAAGCATAAATACGCCTATAGTTATGTTGTAGTATGGTTGTAGTTAATACACCTTCTTCTCTTATTTAACAACATCTCTATAGAAAGACTTCTTGATTTGTCCAACGGTACAGGGTACAGAGGGATACGTGATGATAAAAGTATTCCAAATATTCCTACGTACAATGATGGACTGTCGAGTACATTATTTACAGATAATTATTTATACAAACCATCAATTTAATTTATTAGAACAAAATTAATTAAGGAAGTATATTAAACTTCTAGATAAAGCAATCTTTGGAAAGGTTTTGCGAAAATCCTTTTTAAGCTTTTGCGTATAACTTAAAAACCACGCACTTTCTCAGAAACACATTTTTATACTAGAATAATCTACATTAAATTTCTACAAATTAAGTTGCTTAAGGAGGGAAGGTACCCGATAATTTTAGAACTTAAAAATTTTTTTTCTAGCTTATAAAAAACTTATTTTCAGAAATCGATGATGTGGGGAATATTAGCTAGGGCTGTAGTTAATATCTGTGTAATATAAAAGTCATAATCATTCTAGTTTAAAAGATAGATTTTTAGATATTCACGGACTTAATATCAGTTTAATTAAATCGGCGTTTAAACCATGTTATAGAGAATCCCTTACTCCAGGGTATGACATATTTAAAATTTTGTTTATTATTTTGATACTTGTACAATTCAACTTTATTAGAGTTGTAATATGTCTCTCTAACACAAAAGTAGTCATATTATCTTACCTAATTGCCCAATTTGCTTCAAATTTTGTTATACCCTGAACTGAATCACGATGATAAGATATACTTTTAAAATTTTATATTCGATAGGTAATTAAAGCCGTACTTATCTAAAATAATTTAGTAAAATATCGCAGAGTAAGTGCGGTAGAGCCCAGAAAAGGATAGAGAAGTACACGAATTTCGGCACTTTACCTGCGATATAAAGGACACAACCCTTCTCGCCCGGGGTCATTTTCTCAGTTTTTGAAGAATTACAACAAAAATGTATTTTATGAGACTACGAGACTTCCAATTTCATATTAAATGAAATTAGATTTCTAGCATATTTTTTTTTTCATTTTTTAAACCTTTATGCTAATTTCATTTATCGTGCTATTTTGATGTATTCTAATGAATCGCATTTTCTTACTTTCTTACTGACTAATGACTAAAAGTCTACTTTCAACAGCTAATCAAACTACTCAAAAACAATGATAATAATACAAATATTAAAAACCTGAGCAGATGTTTCAAACGGATAGATTCTACTCTTAAAACTCTTAAAGACAATTAAAGATGATAACTATAATATGCCTTTGCTGCAAACAAGTGCATTGTTGAAGAGATTTGCAAAGTAATGACAACGTTGTTCAATCAAATCGTCTTTCTAGAAATGTCACTACCAATTATACGGAGAGGTATTTATACGAGTCTTGTGGCAAAATTTTCTAGTGGAAATTTTATGGTAGAACACACGAAAATGTTGCTATAGAAAAATATGAGGAAATCAAGAAAGTGGAAAGTCAAGTCAAGCAGCTTTTTTATACCTAAAGAATACCCTCACTTATGTTGTAGCCCTGATAGACTAGTGAATGATAATGAATTGGTGGAAGTCAAGTGTTTGTATTCGATAAGAACCCAAAAAATTAAGGAAAGTTAAAAAAATAAGCAAAACAATATGTGTGTAAAACTTGAGCGGGGTAAATAGTATTTTAAAAGAATTACCAGTATTTTTTATCAAATTCAAGGTCAATTAAATATATTAGATCGAACTTGTGATTTAATTTAATGAGATTAAAGTGCTAGTAGTAAAAATAATCGTGTATACACTAACGTTGCGAAGACTATTATAGACCACGCGTCTTGTAACCCTAGGCGCTTCGCACTTCAGGCTACAATCCTGGCGCTAAATCTATAATAGTACGTATATAAATAAGGAAACGTAAATACATGTATAAAATGATAATTTGGTAATAAATACTATAATATGGTATCATTCAGCGTTCTTGGCGTGTGCGTCATTATTTATTATCGGGCATAATTCATAAAATACGGAAAAATAAGGGAACCTGACATACATAAAATCAAAAACGTATGTCATTTATTGTATCAACGCACTTCTAATGCTAAGTAACGTTGGGATGAGAGTGGAAACAATAATGAAACTCATAAATTGATGCATGTACGCGCCAAGATTGCTGAATAATACTATAACAACTAGGTAATCTTTGCTATTGGCATAAGTACTTGGCACTTTTACTGTTCTTATACAATGCAACGAAAAGTCGCCACCTGTTTGGTACATACAAAAGATTATGTCTACCTGCTTGTCGATTTTATTTTCTTCATTGTTATCGGTAAAGTTGGCTATTTCTTTTATATTTTATGCTACTTAGCCTTACACGATGTATACGTAGGCTTAAATAAGGCAAGTAAGTTGGGTTGCCTATTTAAAATGTTACGAATTTAGCTAGGGTACCTTCCACCCTTAAGTATTTTTCCTTAAGAGCGGCGGAATATTGCATAGTTTAAAGCTTGAAAACGTGCTATCTTTTGGCGAACAAATCAGAAAAACTACTGAATATGAAAGCCTGTAATTTAGCATACATAAAGAAAAAAGTCTGCTCTACAGCTTGAGATACTTTTGAACTCAAAAAAATATACAATTAGTGCCTTTTTTTAACCACAAAGTTGGCCTATTTTTGAATGCCATACCAATCGAATGTTTGACATAAATTTAAAATAAAAAGTATCTCAAGCTGTTCATTATAGTCTAATGAACTGTAAACAAACTTTGAAAAACTTTAAATCTTTCTCAATTTTCTACTTTGTTCGCCAAAAGATTTATTTGGAAAAGCGCTAAATGTCCTGATAGTTAGGCAACTCTATATACACGTCTCTTAGACGAACGCCTGTTTTAGTTCAGCAAGTTGCCACAAGAGGGGCACTTAATATTTTGGTGTTAGTAGCCAAAAGCGAAAGTCGAATTTTGAGATGGCCAGGTATATATATATATTGGGATGTTCCGTGGCCAGGTACTCGCATAATTTGAACGTCAACAACCTGTCAAAATTTGAAGTAATTTATTACACTGAAGAAATTTGTTCGACTCGAAGCGAATTTTAGTTTCCATCAATGGTTCTCCTTTTTCGTTGACTATTTTTAAATACATACTATTTAGTACAAGTTTTATATGATCAAAAAAAATTACATTTTTATGAAATTTGATTTCGCCCACTTGAATAAAATCTCATCCACAGGTTAAGCTTTTAAATGAAATCCGTGCAAAACTAACCATAGTAACGCTGTAAAACAAAACGTCTGACAGACATCATTTTGTAATAATTTGACTTTATTAAAGTCGTTGTTGTTATGCTAACACTACTTATTTATTCTTTTTAATTCTTCAAATTCATTATTAATCTCTGGGGTATAAAAAATTACACTTTGGTCTTTAAAAATCGGATCTAAAGTTAAGAGCGACGGAATATTGCATAGTTTGAGGCTTGAAAACGTGCAATCTTTTGTCCTACAAATCAGAAAAACTACTGAATATGATAGCCTGTAATTCAGCATATATAAAGAAAAAGGTCTGCTCTACAGCTTGAGATACTTTTGAACTCAAAAACACATATAATTAATGCTTTTTTTTAAACACAAAGTTCGCATATTTTTGGATGTCTATCCATCGGACCACTTTTAGACTACGGGGTGGGAAAAAATTATTATTGACCTCAGGTCAATAATAAAAACTGTCAATTACGTTTCTTGAAATATCGGTTTATTTCAAAATATTATTTTGATTTTTGTAAATTGATCAAAAATTTATCATGCGCAACTATTGTGCTTACTTCTCGTTTACCTCAGAAGGCGCCTTTCTTCTACTTTCACTACTTACTTGAAATATAAATAAATACCTCCAGTCGAAACGTCCGTTAAAATTATTTCAAAAAATGCCAATCAATAAAAAATGAAATTCGGGCTACTTGATGTCATTCCTTTAAATTTATTAAACAGTCTGCTGTTGATATCAAATTAAAAACCATTCATTACAATTGCTTTTCCTCAACGCAAAAGAGCGGTTACATTTTTAGATTTGAAATTCCGCAATAATTTTTGGTTACTTTCATTGCTACTTTCAATATTTTTTAACGATTTTAACAGTTTTTTATTAACAATTTTATAAATTTTTTTTATTAGTGATTAGAACAAACAAACAAAGAATAATAATTACTACTGAATATAACTGCTACTTACACTCATACATCTTACAAATCCTCGGCCAAATTCAAAAAACGTAGCTTGAAACATCGTTAACTAGATGGAAATTTTTGAAAATATTAAAAGTGCCGTATCGGTTTCAAATTTTATATCTGAATAAGAAATAGGAGTAGGAATAATTTTTTTCTTTTCGTTAGAGTAGTTTACTGATGTATATTTTAGAGAAACGCTAATAAAAACCACCCTGTTTAAAAATTTGCAGAAATGAAACTATTAATCTTAGTTTTAAAACAAGTAAAAACTATATTATTATAGATATTCTTTGGTTATACTAACCGACGTATTGAATTTAAAAATTGAAAAAGGTATTTTTATATTAATTTATAAAAGTTCCAGAATGCCACCAAAATTGGCCCTTTATTTTAGACCAGTATCCGCAGTTTGCTCAATGAAGTCCCGTTTTGAGAACCGCGAATTTTACTAGTATCTAGATCGTCGAGTTTGACCCTACAAAATTTGTCAAATTTTTGGAGGGAAGTAGATTTTCATTAGCTTTCATTTTTTACATTTTGAAATTATTATTTAGTTCCGTAGATTTTACATTTTACTACGCCTTACCCATCACACAAAATATGAAATATACAAATCCGTAAAATCTGCTTTTAGAGTTTATGAGGGTACCTATTAAATAATACAATGGTACAAAAAGGGTATAGCATACAATACAGTCGCAAGAATGTAAACGGTAAATACGTCTCTCTCTAAAGTAATTCAGGTACAAGTTGGTTTAAATGCAATTATGGTTGCATAGCTTATTTTTTTAACTAGGCGCACCTTTCGTAGCGCCACCTCAGCAGAATATGCTAACTACTCCAATTTACCGCCGGTCTTAAACAAACGGCTTAGCCGCTAGAGAGCGTTAAAGTTTGACTAAAATTCAAAATCGCTTATAACCTCAAAACTACAAACTTTAAAAAAAGTGTTTCTATAAACGTAAAGTAGGTAGGTACTAAAAATTTTCTACAAGTTGTTTCTCTAAGATTTGGTCTTAAAACAGACGGTTTAGGCGTTATAGCGCTTTAAAGGTTGACCAAAATTCCAAAATCGGCCGAACGACTGCTTTACTGTTTATAACCTCAAACTACACACTTTTTGAGAAAAGAATTTTTACAAAAGTAAAGTACCTCAAATTTTCTACAAGTTATGTCTTAAAGATTTTTTCCTAAGACAAATGGTTTAGGCGTTATAGCGCCTAAAAGTTGACCAAAGTTCCAAAATCGGTCTAGAGACGGTGTTACCGCTTATAACCTCAAACTACACACTTTTTGAGAAAAGTGTTTTTATATGAAAGTAAATTACCTCAAATTTTGTACAAGTTGTTTCTCTAAGATCTTTTCTGAAAACCAACTGTTTAGACGCTAGACCGCGTTAAGTTTGATAAAAATTCCAAAACCCGCAAAAAACTGTTCTTTCTGATTTATCGCTTGTAACTTGAAAACTACGCACTTCTAGTAAAATGTGTATCTATAATAAAATAAGGTAAATTCAATTTTCTATAAATTACGCCTTTTAGATTTTTTCGTCAATCGAACAGTTTAGATGTTAAAGCGTGTTGAAGTACAGCACCTCGAGAAGGGTGGGCTTTTGGCGGTTTCTAGCGAGACCCTTGTGTAATAAATAATAATTAATAATAATTGAGAATATTATCAGTTTGGGTTTTCAGAAAATAACCCACACACGTATCTTATACATAAAAACTGATCTAATCACTTACTCGAATTATTATGGTTCAACTTCAAAAAAGTTGATTTGAAAACCACTTGAAATCGCTACAGAGCGGTATTTAGTATCCTTTTGTATCACCTAGCGAGTATTAGTAACGAAAAAATACCTCCAATTTAAACAACCGTAGCCGGGCCTGTAAACTTTTATCCAATGTACATGGAAAATGCAATCAATGGCGATACTTGTAAAGTTCAATTGCCCCATCAGTTTGGTATAAATAGGAGCTTATTTTTTGGTAGAGCGTAAATATACAGTTGCGATCAAAATGTTGGCTGTTATACTAGGTGCTCTAATCGTGGGCTGTGCTTGTGGTAACTATAACTTCGCATTACTTTGCATTAATTAGGCTAACGCTTTTTTTATTTGTAGCCACTTCTATCGAGCCAAAAGTTATTGGCGGATGGCCCGCATCAATTGGTCAGTTTCCCCATCAAGTCTCTTTGAGACAATCTAGCAATAGTCAACATTTCGCCGGCGCTTCTATTATTAGCACGCAATGGCTTTTAACTTCTGCTAGTCCCGTTTCAGGGTAATAACGACTAATAACTTGGTAAATTTCAAGTTAGTAACTCTTCATTTTAGGAAGTCCCCAGGAAGTATCATCGCAGTTGTTGGCACCAACTATTTGAATAGTGGCGGATGGGGTTACGGCCTATATCAAATTATAGTCCACTCTGGTTACAACCCGCAAAATAACGGCAACGACATTGCAGTTCTTAGGGTGAATGGTAACATTGGGCTTAGCAACGTAGTTAGAATCATCAATTTGGCAACAGCTACGCTACCTGGTGGTTTAGGTGTGACTTTATCGGGTTGGGGTACTACAAGTTATCCGTCGAATCAATTACCAAACGATCTTCATTACGTTCAAGTAACGTCCATCACTGTTAACGAGTGCCAACAAAGATTACAAGGATATCCAATTTACAATACTCATCAATGCACCAGTTCGCCATACGGGCAAGGGGCCTGTAGTGGCGATACCGGCGGTCCATTAGTTTACGGCTCTCAACAAGTTGGTATCCTATCGTGGGGTATTCCGTGCGCTCAAGGCAAACCAGACGTGTATACAAGTGTTGCTGCCTATCGCAGCTGGATCAGAAGTAATACAGGAGTATAAAAATATTTAATTTTAATAAAAGTTTTGAAGCAAATTATATCTGCCTTTCTTATCTCAGTTGGCCCACCTCAATAAGTACTATTATTCCACCGTTATCACTAGTTTTGGGACTCACTATCTGAATCAGTCAGTGAGGCAATAATAGAAATGTTGTGGAACCCTTCAACGCTCTTTAATTGAGAGTATTTATACTCTTTAAGTTCGCACCAAGAAGTTAGTGTCCCACAGGGTAGTTTGCTTAGGCCTGTTGTCCTGTTGTGTTCGTAGCTCGTCTTTATCGATCATCTATACCGCTAGTGCTATGAGAAATAACCACACAAAGCATAAGTGCGCCTATAGTTATAGTTAACACAACTTCTCTTCTTATTTAACACTATCCCTAGGAAGGCTTCTTGATTTGTCCAATGGTACAAGGGTACAGAGGTGCAGAGGGATGCTTTTAAATAATGACAAAACGATGGCTGAGTGATACGTGATGCTAAAACATAAAAGCGTTCCAAATATTTCTACGTTCTACGTTTCTACGACTGTCGAGTACATTGTTTACAGATAATTATTTATACAAACCATTAATTTAGTTTATTCGAACAAAATTAATTGTGGAAGTATATTAAACTTCTAGTTAAAGTTACTTCCGAAAAGTGATGTTTTGAGAAAATTTTTTTTAAAGCTATACGTACTTTCTCAGAAAAACACGTGTATTCTAAAATAAACTGCATTAAATTTTCTACAAATTAAGTTGCCCAAGTCTTTTTTCTCAGATAAACGGTTTAGGCGCGACGCGTTAAAGTTTGACAAAAATTCCAGAATCGGCCAAAACACTGTTCTATCGCTTATAACCTCAAAACACCCTATTTGAAAAGAGTGTTTCTATATAAAAGTAAAGTACATATAATTTTATACAATTTGTATCCCTAAGATTTGTTCACTGAACACTAAAGGTTTAGACACTAGAGCGCGTTAAAGTTTGACACACATTCCAAAATCAGCAAAGAAACTGTTTTAACGATTACAACCTTAAAACTACACCCCTTTTAAGAAGAGTGTTTTTACATAAAAGAAAAGACATGGAATTTTCTACAAGTTGTATCTGTAAAGTTGTTTTCACGGATGGACTGTTTAGGCGCTACAGCGCGTTAAAGTTTGATAAAATTTCCCAAATCAGCCAAAAAACTGGTCTTTCGGATTTATTGCTTGTAACTCTAAAACTACGCACTTTTGGAAAAATGTGTATCTATAATAAAATAAGGCAAATTCAATTTGCTATAAATTACGCCTTTTAGATTTTTTAGTCAATCAAACGGTTTAGGTGTTAAAGAGCGTTGAAGTGTAGCGCCTCGAGAAGGATGGGCTTTTAGCGGTCAGGTCAAGTTGTACACAAATAATTTAAATACCAAAAAATTGCATATTTTTTACTAGCTTTTAAATATATTGTAGTAGACGGTTTTAAGTGTAGTCTTCGTGGGGTCAGCCCCCCTGAAGTGGAAGAAAGTTCAGCCTTCGGACTATGAGAGAAAAGAAAATTTGTAGTTGAAACTGTAAACACAACATAGGTCAAGAACAGTAATTTAAAACCTATTTTACAAAACCCTTGTGTAGTAATTATCAGAAAAGAGCCCAAACGTGTATCAAACATTTAAAAACATCTCGTCACTTCTCGAATTATTGTAGATCAACTTCCAAATCAAAAGTTGTTTTGAAAACTACTTGAAATCACTGCACCAGCCGTATCTAAGATTTTCTTCGTGTCACCAAACGAGTATAATAACGGCAAAATACTGCCAATTTAAACAACTGTAGCCGGGTCTATAAACTTTTATCCAATATGCATAAAAAATGTCCTTGTAAAGTTCAATTGCCCCATCAGTTTGGTATAAATAGGAGCTAATTCTTTGATAGAGCGTAAATATACAGTTGCGATCAAAATGTTGGCTGTTATACTAGGTGCTCTAATCGTGGGCTGCACTTGCGGTAATTATAACTTCGCATTACTTAGGCTATAATATTTAGGCTATAATTAGGCTAACGCTTTTCTATTTGTAGCCATTTCCATCAATCCAAAAATTGTTGGCGGATGGCCCGCATCAATTGGCCAGTTTCCCTATCAAGTCTCTTTGAAACAATCTAGCAATAGTCAACATATCGCCGGAGCTTCTATTATTAGCACGCAATGGCTTTTAACTGCTGCTAGTCCCGTTTCAGGGTAATAACGACTAATAACTTTGTAAATTTCAAGTTAGTAACTCTTCATTTTAGGAAGTCCTCATCAAGTATTATTGCAGTTGTTGGCACCAATTATTTGAATACTAGCGGACAGGGTTACGGCATTTCTCAAATTATAAGCCACGGCGGTTACAATCCGCAAAATAACGTCAACGATATTGCAGTTCTTAGGGTGAATGGTAACATTGGGCTTAGCAACTTAATTGGAATCATCAATTTGGCAACAGCTACGCTAGCCGGTGGTCTAGGTGTAACTATATCGGGTTGGGGTGTTACAAGAGCTACATCGAGTCAATTATCAAACGATCTTCGTTACGTTCAAGTAACGTCGCTCACTGTTACCAACTGCCAACAAATGTTACCCGGATATCCAATTTACAATACTAATCAATGCACCATTGCACCAGTCGGGCAGGGGGCCTGTCGTGGCGATACCGGCGGTCCATTAGTTTACGGCTCTCAACAAGTGGGTATCCTATCGTGGGGTATTCCGTGCGCTCTCGGCAGACCAGACGTGTATACAAGTGTTGCTGCCTATCGTAACTGGATCAGAAGTGCTACTGGATTGTAAAAATATTATTTAATTTTAATAAAAGTTTTTATGCAATATTATCTGCCTTTCTTATCTCCGTCGACCCACCTCAATAGGTATTATTCTTTCAGCGTTTCCCTAATTTTAGGAATCACTGTCTGCATCAGTGAGGCAATAAGTAAGATGTTGTGGAACACTTCAATGCTCTTTATTTGAGAGTACCTATACCCGTTAAGTTCGCACCTAAAAGTTGGTGCCCCACGGGGTTGTTTAGTTGGTCCGGTTGTGTTGGTATCTCGTATCTATCGATCATCGGATCATCTATACCGCGAGCATCATGAAATATAAGATATAACGTATAATTACACCAAGCATAAATACGCCCATAGGTACAGAGAACACAAACTTATTTTTTACGTAACACCTTCCCTGATGCTAAAAGAATTGGAAATATTTCTGGGTTCAATGGTGGACTGTCAAGTACATTGTTTACAGATAATTATTTATACAAACCATCAATTTAGTTTATTCGATGAAAATTAATTAAGGTAGTATATTAAACTTCTAGATAAGGTAATCTATCGTAGAGATTAAACACAGTAATATTGGAAATTTCGACTACTTATTAATTATTAATCATTGAGTGTTTATTCCACTTAAAGGTGGAATAAGCTCTTATGATTATCTGTAATTTCGATAATTAGTATAAAATTATCTTATATAATCCCATCTCCATCGCATCCCAGGCGAGTTTTAGTCCAAACAAAGCAAAATGTTTTGAAAGAATCCTTTTTAAGTTCTTTGGGTATAACTTAAAAACCACACACTTTTGGAGAAAAACATTATTATACTCAAATAAGCTACATCAAATTTTCTACAAATTATGTTTCTTAAATTTTTCTTCTCGGACGAACGATTTAAGTGTTAGAGCGCGTTAAAGTTTGCCGAGATTCCAAAATCGGCCAAAGAACTGTTTTGTAAATTTTTCGCTTATAACTCGGAAACTACAAACTTTTAGAGCAAGATGGTTCTATAGAGCAATAAATTGCATTCAATTTTTTACAAATTATGTCTCTTGTGTTTTTTACGTCAGACGCACAGTTTAGCGCTAGATCGCGTTAAAGTAGCGCTAAAATTTGTAATTTCCAGTCGATAAATGGTGCAAATGGTTCACGTAAACGCATATAGATGGCAGTACGCAGTAGTGGTACTTTTACTTTGTGAATACCGCTAGAACTGTCAGTTTACTGTTTATTGTTTATTACTGATTTAAATTTACATTTAGAAATTATTTCACACTTCACAGGCGTTACTAATGTAGAAAGAACACAGTTCAAGTTTAAATTACAAAATGTTTGAATCAAATCAAGATTTTGAGTTCGATGGAGTAAGTTAACTTTAAATTAAGTACAAACAACAATTTATAGGTTATGTCACGCAAAGTAAGTTCTCGTTTCCCTTTATTAAGGCAATGTTTAACGACCCATTCGACTTAGATGCGAATAAACCTACCGAAATTATACCAAAACCGGCCCAAGTTTCTAAGCTACTCGATATTACACCGTCGAAGTCATTTAGATCGCCGACAAAAAAAGTCATCTTGCGAAAATTTCCAGGTCCTGCCGGTGTACTACCCGAACGAAAAGACTTGAAGAGCACCAAAGATGTTTGTAATGCACAAAAGGACACTTCGAGCATCGATATGGTGAATTTTTGTCACTTTAATGTGCGAACTTAAGCTTATGTGTGTGTTTGTAGGATATAATATGTTCGCAAACGACCGCAAATACCTTTGAAAGTAACGTTTGGCAACGTATGAAGAGAGACTTTGATCCGTATTTATTAGAAAAGTATAATATCAAGTGGATTAAATCGAAAGCACAAAGCAGTAAGCTAATCAACCAAAAAGCACCATTTTTGGCCGCCATTATTCAAAGTATCGAAGTGTTAAAAGTGAAAACTGCAGTTGCTAAAATCATAGTTAAAGATCCAATCGGTAACGTTTCAACAGTATGCTCGTTTAAACTCTACAATTATTGTTTTAGATCTCATTCACGGTTTGCTGGTACATGACTTATACGAAGAGTATCTTCAGGATTTAGTGGTGGGTTCGGTTATTATTTTAAAACAGTTTGGAGTGTTAACTACAGACGAGTTGAATCATTACATAAATATATGTGCGAACAATTTAGTTGCAATTTACAGTAGCTCGGGTGGTACGGTAAAAGTGACATCGGTTCAAAATGTCACTGGCGGTGACATTTTAAATAATATAAACGAAACAAAATCGAGGCATAAAGCCATGGCTCTGCAACATAAACTAAATCCTGTGATAAATTTCCAAAGTGCTAATTTGGGGCTGCAAAATAACACTTATAGACTGTCGACTAGCAATGTTGGTTTAATAGGGCACGATGTTAATAAAGCGACCGTAAAGGTGAAATATGATGGAGATTTGCCTTCGTTTTCAAGTTCAAAAGTATCGAATAGTGTTGAAAGTAAAGTTCAAGAGAATAAGTCTAAATTTAACTTTAAGGCGCTTAAGGGAAGTGTAAGTAAAGAACAGGGTGTTTCTGTGACTATTAATAGTCATCAGAGTCAAGTGAACAATCCTGTCGAGAAAATTTCCATCATAGAAAGTGTTTTTGAAGGAGTTGATACCGATTTGTTGTTTGGAGATTTTTAATTATTTTTAAAAATTGTAATTAGGTTTTTTTAATATGATTTGCTAATAAATTGATTTAACATTATTTATTTGTTTATTTTTAGCACATGAATCATTTCCTTCAAAAGCTTCAATTTTACCTTCACCTTGTCTAGTAATAATTGTTACTTGAATGCCTGTAAGTATAAAAGACTCATGGCTAGACAGATGACCTTGACACAATCGTAACTGGGAGTTTTTCTAAAACAATAGTGAAGTATCAGAGATGTTCTCTTCATGAAGAGAATGAAAACTATGGAGTTTGTACCTCCTACTCAACGAACGTTCGCTCTGCCTTCGGCATGCAACGTACTTAGGCATCTTTTGGGACTCACAGTGGAAGCAGCATGTGTACTCAAACAAAGTGTGGCATAATTGCTTTGGTCAGTGTCGGGAGGCTAACAGTTTTCAAATAACTAACTTGGTTTGGCATGCTGTCTACGTTCCCCTTCCATATTAGCAACCCCGGTACTTTGGTGTTAGGTGTGTTGCCTACCTAGCTTATGATTCAATATTTTTTTAAATCGCGACCAAACCAATCGCATACGCCTTATTTCTTAAATATTAATTAGTTGTAATCTCTACCCTTGGTCTACACTTCTTCTCTTCATTTTTTCGCCCACGTATTTACTCGATAGCATGGATTTTTGTAAAAAGTTGGCCCCACAGCAGCTTCTTTAACCCAATGAAGAAGTCATAGTTAGGTGAAGTCATGTTTTATGTTACGTGCATTTTTATGTCATTGTTTGGCTATCCGAGCTATTTTGACAACCATGGAAAAACACCCAGGAAGCAAGATGGAACCACAAGTAGTGTCTACTTACAGGGGCTTTTGCGAGGCTGTAAATAAAAAATCTACTGCTGCGCGAGTACGAGCACACTCTTCAAAATGCAATAAAATAAAAATCGCAGTACGCTGCTATCATTTCACAAATAAATATTCAGTATTTTATTATATACTACAAGTAGTAATTTTTGGAATAAGTTTCTTGGGAGTCTTCTGGTATTGAACTAAACAATGAGCGGCGAAGGAGTTAAAACTTTTACCGACGAGGAAGAAGTTGAAATTGGAAAACCTTTAGATTTTTCTTTTAAAAAAATTGAAACGTTGGAAGGTGCTAGCTAATTATTTTAAACTATCCCTAAGCGAGAGATTTAAAATGTATTTTTCAGGAGTTCTTGAAGGACCCAGATCGACGCGCATTGGCATAATACCCGAACGTGGGGTCATAAGTAGGAAATATTTAACAAGGGCTATTTGGTTGAATAATAATAAACTGTCCAGCATACAGAATATACAAAATGTGGTCAACAGTGTGCTAGAAATACCAGAAAAGGTGGCATGGCTAGATTTCTCTTTCAATTATATTACAGAGATCGACGACGTACACAAACGCCATTTTTAACGTATTTTTTATTATTTCTAAAAAAAGTAATTTTAGGTTATTTCGGAATTCAGCAACTTAAAAATTTTATATTTTCACGGAAATTCTCTAACCAAAACGGATGAGATTATGAAATTGAGAAACTTGAAGGATTTGAGAACTGTCACATTTCATGGCAATCCGATGTCGGATGTACCTCAGTTTAGGCTCTACGTGACCGCCTATTTGCCCCAGGTTATTTTTCGTCGCACTATTTCCACAACAAAAAAACAATTGTCATTTCAGGTACTCAATTTAGATTTTTCTCCGATAACTAAAGAAGAAAAGCTGAGACCTTATCCGAGCGCCGCTGTAAAAAAGCTCGCAGAATATGCAGCTTCGCAACGAAAAGATCGATAATGAACAAAATCTAATTTTTACAACACCCTATATGCATGTACTATTAAAATATTTATATAACATGCGAAGAAAGCAAAAATTGTTTAATTGTGTTGCAATTTACTGGCGAAAAAAAATTATGCGTTTCAAGAGTTTTGTTGTGTCAAGGAGTTCAAGTTTCATTGTAAAATTATAACAAGTTTGTGTAATTGCATTAAAACGTCGTTGTTACTGCGGTAAAAATTGCACTCGATTTTTGTTTACAATAAAATTTGTAAAAATTACCCAAAACAACTTTCACCAAAGTCATTAACGAGGACAATTAGTAACGAATTTAGAACGCGTTTGGAAAAATTGCAAGAATCGATTTGCGATAAAAAAATTTTTGTTAACTTCGTTAATTACTTAAATGCTTAAATATGTATTAGATAAAGTAGTATATAGCTCCTCTTTGTAATTACGTAATTACGTAAAAAATAATCGAGGGGCTTCCCACCACCGAAGTCTTTTTCGGAACACGTCTGCTCCTGGGTGGTACCGTTTTCAGTAATTTTGTTATTTCTTCAAAATTTCAAACTTTTTGAACTTTTTAACAAAAATTATTTAAATAAAAGTGATTGGTAGGACAATTATAAACATTTTTTGTAAATAAAGTTTTTTCGAATTTTGTTAAATAACCGAGTTATGGGGCCTAGAGCTGCAGCACACCTTGAATGTCGTATGACGCGTCTCGCCTATTTGAGATTTTTGTTTCTTAGTACGCCGAACAAAAGGCTCAAATTTTGAAGTAGTTAGTTATAGTTAAAAGGCACAAGAGAAACTATAAGGAAAGAAGACAACATTTAAATTTTTAGTAACCCAAACCGCATTCAAAAATGTCAATGAATTCGTTACGTTACAGTGAGCGGGGTGGACCTATTTTTAGAATATGGAACATCTTGGCATCAACGCATCAACTCGTACGTCTTTTTGAACGCCAAAGCTGAATCCAAATTTTCAATTTACACAATACTCATGCTAATGCCGTTAAAGACACCCTGTATATCACTGGCATTGAAATAAAGCGATAGGAAGCAAAAATTGTCCCTTCTTCCATTTTTAGGACAAGATATTGTCAAATCGGCCAACTTGGTATTGCTACTTATTTGAATTTAAAATAAAATGTAAATTTCCACATAATATAAACACAGAACTCGATTTGCATTTACATTAACTCAAATACCTAGTAATTATTTAATTAAAAATATATAAAAAAAGCTAAATGAGTCAATTCGTCTGCAAATTCCAATTCTGCCTTCTTTTTTCATTGTAAGCAGCTATTTCTTACAAAATCTTTTCGCATTTTTGAAAAGGATAGTTTTCGCCTTCCAATCACACTACCAACAGTCCTTGGACACACTGTATTTTAGGTACTTAATCATTTCTCCAATTCTTCGCAATCCCGTCTTACACATTTCGACCCCTCAGAGGTCCTTCGAGACACCGAATGAAACGCTTCTACAGCTCAAAATTAAGCCCCACTAGTTTACTACCTACATTGGTCCTTCGAGCCGGATCATGTACACGTGCGTCTTAATGCGCGTGTGTCCCAAAGCGCGACCAGCACGTTACGACACACCCGTATTAATTCGCGCGCGTACACTACCTTTTAGAAGCCACTTTTTATGAGTAAAATTTAGATTAAGCTCATCTAATTTCTCTTATTTAAGGTAAAATATATTTAGTCTTTAGGGCTTGAAGAAATAACTTAAATAAAGTGAGCCACACCAATCCAACTGGGGTTCCCTTAGTACCAGACAGACCCGTTTCTTCGTCGAGCCTTTGGAAACTATACTAGATGAGGGACCTTCTCAGGGCACGATATGGAACCTCCCGTTTTATTTCTGTCTTACCCCCGCAACCAGATCCTACAGAACTAGACCGTCTATCCTGAGGACTTATGGGACCGGTAATGGTCCATTAAAAACAAGCTGAAGGCAACAGTCCTTGGGGGTTGTCGTAATATTTAAATTAAAGTGACCTAAATCAATTACCTGGAGTTCCACCAGCACCAAACAAGCCCGTCGCCCGTTACCACACCGAGCCTTAGGAGTCCGGACAGCCTTAGGAGAACCAGACTGGATGAGGGGTCATAAAAACCTTTCTTATGGCACGGGGGGACCTCCCGTTTTATTTCAGTCTTACCCCTGAAAACAGTTCTTACGGGAGTAGACCGTCTACCCAGGGAACTCATAAGACCCAAAATGGAATTATTATAAGAGCACATTTATTTTGGTAACAGCCCTTGGAGATTGACGAAATAATTTAATTAAAGCGACCCACTCCTATCAGCTAGAGTTCTCCCAGCACTAACTACGTCCGTTATGTCGTGAAGCCCTAACACCTTAACAGTTTAAGAACAAGAATGCATGAGGTGCCATAAAAACCTTTCTTATGGCACGGGGGACCTGCCGTTTTATTTCTGTCTTACCCCTGAAACCAAATCCTACGGGAATAAACCGGCTACGGTCTACCCTGAGGACTTATGGGACCGGTAATGGTCCATTAAAAACAAGCTGAAAGCAACAGTCCTTGGAAGTTGTCGTAATAATTTAATTAAAGTGACCTACGCCAATCACCTGGGCTTCCCACAGAGCACCAAACACACCGAGCCACACCGAGCCTTAAGAGCTCAGAGAACCTTAAAAAAACCAGACAGATCCTAACATCCTAAGGAAGTAAACCGTCTAGCCTGGGGACTCATAAGACCCAAAATGGAACTATTATAAGGGCAGATATATTTTGGTAAGAGCCCTTGGAGATTGACAAAATAATTTAATTAAAGCGACCCATCCCTATTATCTGGGGTTCCCCCCGCACTAACTACGTCTGTTATCTCGCGAAGCGTTAGTAGTTTAAGAACCAGACTGAATGAGGTTGGCATAACACCCTTTCTTAAGGTACGATGCAACAAACACGCCCGTTGCATCGTCGAGACTTAGGAGTCAGGCTGGATGAGGTAGTACCATAAAAACCTTTCTTAAGGCGTGTCTCGTTTGATTTCAATCTTTCTTCCGCAACCAGATTCTATGGGAATAGACCGTCTACTCAAGAGACTTATGGGACCGGTAATGGAACCATTGAAAATAATTAGGTCAAATCTATTTTGGTAACAGTTCTTGGGGGTTGACAAAATAATTTAATTATAGCAAGCCATACCAATCAGTTGGGGTTCCCCCAGCACCAAACACACCCGTTTTTCTTCGAGCTTCAGGAGTTTGGGGACCAGACTGGATAAGGTGCTATAAAAACCTTTCTTTGGGCACGATGGGATTTATTTCAATCTTACTTCCGCAACCAGATTCTATAGGAGTAGACCGTCTACTCTTGTGACTCATAGGAGAGGTAATGGAACCATTAAGTAAAATCTCAAAATTTTGCATAATATGTGTCCGAAAGTGTAGAGCATGTGGGGAAGATATGGAGAACCCATTTTAGCAGATGCCCAGTTTTTGCGGCGTCTGCCCTGGAATTTACTTGTCCGGAACTACTGGGGATGCAAAAATCGCAGGTGACTGCGAGCCTATTTTAATCGAGATGTGGCGTTAACGTTGAGCAGCTTCTGAAGATATCTCGACGTAAAGAGAGCAGAGAATCTGTCCTTTTTTCTGTGAGTCAAATTATGGTTGTTGTCGTCTCTTTGGGGTTGTCAGTCCTAACACTCGACTATGGCACATAACGAATGGAATCTCGGTCAGTAAAAAACAATTTTTGTGGGAGCCAAAAAAAGTTATTGGGTCATGCACTGTTTAATTATATGTAAATTCGCCGTATAGAATGTCGCACCATTTTATGGAAATTTATTATTTATTACGTTCCACATTTTTAAAATTCGGTTTTGTAAGCCCAAAAATGTAGCAATCGACAAGTAGACGATTGCATTTCATTTTTAGCCTTTGAAGTAGAGAAAATACAAATAATACCGTATTAGTGGGTACTCGAGAAAAAATTTCCAAAAATTAAAGGTCAACAAGTAAAAGCGCAATTCGCTTAATTATTGACCGATACACATCACATTGTAATGATTTTAATTTTCAACAATTGAATTCGAATCACGTAGCACGTAGACAAATCGTTTTTCCTAAGAATGCACTTTCGAATGTTTTCCATACGTAAACAAATTCATAGGTATTATCGTTGATATAATTAACAATACTTCAAGAAGGTTTAGTTAATTAACAGTTTATTAATTTAAGGAGGGAAGGGAGGCGTTCAAAACGTGTTATCGTTTTACCTTTTTTTAAATCTTCGAATTACATGCAATTATTGCTTATTGGACGTTACGTGTTGGTTCACGGTAGTGGTGTGCAAATTTTTGAAAAAGTGTGCTGTGCTTTCGTTTACATTTTTTTTTCGTCAAGAGTCCCTACGCAACGTGGCTAGTTTTGGAAAATTTGCAAAATTATTTAGGTAAATATTAACAATTTATAAGCAATTCAGTTACAATTTTTTCCAATTTTTTTCCAATTGCCCACTTATAATCTTCCAAGTTACGCATATAGGTCAAATTAAAAATTCCAAAATGTGAGTAGTTTTCATGAGCAGTGTACCCAGTACGAAAGAAGCGTGGTTACCATTGTTTTGAAAAATCCTGAACTACCGACCGACTCCCTCACTGATTAATTTGATTTGATCTTTAATTTGATTAACTTAATTTGATCAACAACAAACTATCTCCTGAAACAGTCCAAACTTTTTATTTTTATTTTATTTTTTATTTCTTTCGAATTTAATATCTAGACGTATTTGGTCACCCCCTGAATTTTAAAGTGATTTGACTCGACATGGAATATCTTCCAGACACTTTAATTTCTATTTTTGACGCGGCTCTGCCAAAATGCCACAAAATGGCCCTTTATAATCCGGAAGGCAGTGTGTACTTTTATGGGTAATGAGAAATCTCGTAAACTTGAATGATTTCGTTTTAATCAATTGTGTGAATTTTTTGAAATACTTAGCCGATTTGAGTTTAAACTACTAAATGATAAAGTACAACACTTTTAACGATTCTGTATCGAACATTCAGAACATTGCAAATGAGCAATAAAGCCAAGCGACTGTCATGTGGTAGCAATAACTTGGCTATAGAAGGGTGAATATTTTCAATGTTTTCGGTTTTTCACTTATAACATGCAAACTACGCACTTTATCAGAAAAGTGTATCAATATGAAAATAAACTCCATAGAATTTACTACAAATTGTATTTGTTAGGCTTTTTCCTCGGACAAACGGTTTAGGCGCTAGAGCGCGTGAATTTTCAAAAAACTTTCAAAATTGGCAAGTAAAGCTATTTCTTTTTGTTTCTCGCTTATAACTCGAAAACTACGCACTTTTGAAGAAAATTGGTTCTGTACAAAAATAAACTACATCAAATTTTCTACAAATGATGTCTGGTAGATTTTTTACTCAGAAATACAGTGAAAGCGCGAGAGCGCGTGAAATTTGACAAAAATATCAAAATCCACCAAAAAACCGATTGATTTTGTTTTCGCTTATAACTGAAAAACTACGCACTTTTAAAGAAAATTGGTCCTATACAAAACAAACTACATAAAATTTCCTACAAATGATGTCTGATAGGTTTTTTCCTCAGAGAAACAGTGTAAGCGCGAGAGCGCGTGAAGTTTGACGAAAATATCAAAATCGACCAAAAAACCGTTTGTTTTTGTTTTTGCTTAAACTCGAAAGCTACGCACTTTTGAAGAAAAGTGTTTCTATACAAAAATAAAGTACATTCCATTTGCTACTAATTATTTTTCTTAGATTTTTTCGTCTAACGAACAGTTTAAGTGCCAGGTTGAAGGATAGCGCCGGATATTTAAATAATTAATAGCCTGCATTCAAATTTTATAAATTATTGTCACTTTATCCTCTAAATAAATATTCATAATAATAATAAATAATAATGATGACTACTTTGTAAATGACATAAGTAATACAGAAAAAACTTAGCTGCTCGCAAAATCTTCCACACTCCACATTCTCCACATTGCTTGTTTCTCTTATTTAATTTACAAATTTACAAAACAACCGTCCCTGGCATTGAGACTTGGACGAGACCTTGATAATCTACCTGCATCTAGCATAATATATGCGCTTATACTTATAATATTATCATCACATCTAATGCACTCGTGCAGTAGCACAGTAATGGAATGGGGGGAGGAGTATAATTTAATGGATCGTAATGGGCTCACCAACCTTTAGTTAAGTTCTGTCTAGGTCTAGGAGGTCGCGTTCACATTTAAATAAATGTCGTAAATGTCCAAAACATTACAGCTCTGACGTCAACAACAAACTGTTAGAAAACAATGAAAACAAGTGACTTATTCTTATTACGGTAGCTTAGTTTAAAAACTATTTTTTAATTTCAACCCGAGGCTATTTTGCTTTGAAACGGTGTTACTGACTTATACCACCGGTTGAGAAGTTCAGTAGAATCGATAGAAAAATGAAATAGAAGGCGATGATTCGATATTGTAGCCTTCTTCCAGTGGTAAAGTCAACAACGCCATTTCAAACTGAAACCTCTGTACCTCTGTGCCATTAGAAGTTACGAGAGACATTTCCAAAACTTTTGGCAAAAAATGCGCACCCAATTCAATTTTCTCAGCCCCCAACAGTCGCATTTCTCAAGGAGATGTCAGTTTACTCGTTTTTAAACGGCCGTGTAGAATTGCGAGCCTTATCAGTTTATATTAGGACTAATTTGGTTGCGAAAACTTTTGGAACGTCCCTCGTATTTATAAAAACCTTTGAACGCACTTCTCACTTTCATTTTTAGGTAGGAAACGAAAATGGTTAATATGGTAGAGGAACCAGAAGGCGTCGACATAACGTACAAAGATATGGTCGAAACTGAAAATTCGTCTTCCGATATTCGAGAATTTTTTCGCGACGGTTGCGCTTTCGTTACAGGAGGCACCGGATTTATAGGAAGTTTATTAATTGAAAAATTATTACGAAGTTGTCCGGATATCAAAAAAGTGTACGTTTTAATTCGAGAAAAAAAGGGCAAAAGTATCGAAAAGAGATTTGAAGAAATTACAAGTCAGGCGGTAAGAAAATCGAGTATTAATTAAATTCCAATTTAAACTGCGTAGGTAATTATTAATTATTTTACGAGGTAATTTATTAAAAAAAACTAGACACACGTGAAAGAAGTGTTATTCGAGTTATTTTCCATCGTTCCTCTTCTGTATAAATTAATTTTAACGTAGAAAAACAACCGTGCTCATTAGATCGATATTCTTTTTGGATGATCTCGACCTCGACATTAGATATACGGGGGACAAAATCGATTTTTTTTGCACTACGGTAGAGATAAAGTTGCCTTGAAGCCCTATCATTTTCCTCAGCAAGTAAATTCAATTTTTTGAAATTAAATAATACATTTTGAGGTTAAGCAGCACTTATTAGACGCCGAGAATGTTTTTTGCAAACTGAGCGATCGTTTTGAGGAGACTAAAAGCGCCAATCCGTAAAGTAACTTGAGGGAATCCCCCGACATCTACAAGTCGAATACGCAACCCTTCTAGCCCTCACGATAACGTACGTAATACGATTCTAACTTGCAATTGTTTTTAGTGTTTCGTTCCTTTGAAAAGGGCACAACCGAATTTTGCCGAAAAATGCATTTTAATACCTGGAGATTGCCAATACTCCGAACTCGGACTTCTAGAGGAAGATAGACAAAAACTAATCAATGACGTCACTTGTATATTCCATTGCGCCGCTACCGTACGTTTTGATGAAAAACTACGTAACGCA
This sequence comes from Malthinus flaveolus, assembly GCA_950108345.1. NCBI lineage: Eukaryota > Metazoa > Arthropoda > Insecta > Coleoptera > Cantharidae > Malthinus > Malthinus flaveolus. The sequence continues at coordinate 9,221,072 of OX467288.1, read as the reverse complement.
ACTCACATCAATACAAGAGCAACAAACGACATTTTGTCTTTGGCTAAAGAAATGAGCAATTTGAAAGTAAGTGCACGAGTTACTTGCCACTACGTCACGTTTGGGTGTAAATGATCTTCCAAACGCGACTTAGTCGAAGCCACGCCCATATTTTTCCAATCGACGTCTCACAAACCTCGTTGAAAAACCACTAAACCACAAATACGAATTCTAGGCTCTCCTTTACGTTTCCACCGCCTACGCAAATTGTGTTCGAAAAGAAATAAAAGAGGAATTTTACGATCCGGCAGTAACTGGAACTAATTTGATTAAGCTCGTGAGTTTAATGAATGAAGACTTGCTAGACCGAATTACCCCTACGTGAGTGTCATTTACCCAAATTTGTGAATTTTGTCCAATTAACTCAATCAAAATTTCAGAATAATAGGAAAATGGCCCAATACGTACGTTTTTACCAAATCCACCGCGGAAGACATTCTAAGGACTGAATCTAAAGGACTTCCGGTCGCTATCATTAGGCCATCCATCGGTAAGTTGTGCCTAACGCAAAAATCAAGTAGCGATGCTCTTTCAAATTGATTCAAACTTTATTTGTAGTTATTGCAACAGTCAAAGAGCCGGTTGCTGGATGGATCGACAACATTTACGGCGCTACTGGCGTTTTGGTCGGCGTAGCTCTTGGTTTGATACGTAGTCTTCACTGTAAGAAGGATAACTTGGCCGATATGGTTCCGGCCGATTTCGTCGTCAATTGCGCGATTGCGGCCGCTTGGGATGTCGGGCAAAAGAAGTAAGTACAGCCCTTGCGTGTTTAGTTCGAAATACGCACTGCGCACTGGATTTTGCTCAATATTGGGCCACTGATACGATCTACAAAACGATCGCTTCGACTCATTATTCATCTGGATACAGTGAGGTCGTGATAACAATGCACATCGGCCGCCATATTGGATTAGCCATTTGAAATTTATTTTCAAAAAATTAAACAAAATCATTCAAATGCGACGATTAGGTCAGGCGTGGCGATCCTAGCAGTCGTCCAGCTACCCAACATCGAAGCAAAATTCAGAATCACACACCCAGGCATCTAACGTAACGATAATTGCAGGCACCTTCCAATAGCAAAGGACGAAAATGAAGACGACAAAGACAAGTGCGACATTCCAATTTACAATTATACCATATCGACACAACAGCCAATCACGTGGCGTAAGTTGAATCAAAAATTTGCTACAACTCAACGTTAACGCCTCGATTTTAATTTTTAGGTCGTTTCATGAAGTTGGCCGAGAAGTATCTAAAAGAAATACCGACTCAATTATTAGTGTGGCACTACTGTTTCATTCTTGCTCCGACGCGTTTTCTTCACCTCCTCTCCGTATTTTTTCTGCACACGGTTCCGGCTTACATAATCGATTTCATTTGTATTTGCATTGGAAAGCCACCCTTGTAAGTTGTTCTTAATGTAGTCATTAGAGAAGAATCTATAGCTTGTTCCAACGAGATAGGACGCGCTTTTTATTAGTATAGAGAGCACGTGAGAGGGGTTTGCTACGCCTCTCTAGTGCAGACTCCATTACAGACGACGGTCAAGTCTTTGTCGAAATAGGCGCGTTAACGCCACGACCTATCTCCTTGAAACGAAGTGTACTCAAAATAGCCTGGCAAACTTTTTGACTTTAATTATTGACAATTTACTTTTTTAGGTTAGTGAAAGGTTATAGAAAAATAAATAAATTTTTGGAAGTCCTATCGTACTTTTCGACAAAACAATGGAACTTCGACAACACGAATACCCAAGGTTTGTGGAATAAATTAAACCAAACAGACCAAAGGTTGTTCGACTTCAACTTGGGCAGTTTCGATTGGGAAACTTACTTTTATACTTACTCGAGAGGAGGTAGATTGTACTTGTGTAAAGATTCGTTAGATACTATACCGCAGGGCCGTACTAAGTACATAAAGTTACAAATTGCGCATTACACGTTGGTTACGATATTAATATTGGGGCTCGCTAAACTGATGATGATTCTTTGGAATGCGATATTTTAATTTTGTACACCACCACCTTTTACAAAGCGAAATCCCAGTTCAAACTTCACGTTAAAAGCAAAAATGATTAGGTAAATAATTATGATAGTCATCAAAGGAAATCAGAGGTCAATATAGGCTAATATTATTCTCTTTTTGTATAATTTAAAAGTATTTTTTAATAAATAAATTGTTTGAATAGTACCTTAAATTGTAGTATTTTAAAATCAAAAACAATTCGAATTGCTTTAAAAATTTTGAGAAGCAGAAAGAGTGATTTACCTACAATACTACAGGGTGTAAGTTTTATACTTTTTCGGATTTTCACTTATAGCACGCAAACTACGCACTTTATTAGAACTTTACATCTATATAAAATAAACTTCATGGAATTTTCTCCAAATTGTATCTAGTAGATTTTTTCCTAGGATAAACGGTATAGGCGCTAGAGCGCGTGAAGTTTGACAAGAATATCAAAATTGACTAATAAAGCTGTTTTTTTTATTTCTCGTTTATAAGTCGATAACTAAGCACTTTGGAAGAAACATGCTTCTATATAAAAGAATACTACATCAAATTTTCTACAAATTGTATCTATTAGGTTTTTTCCTAGGGCACACGGCTTAGGCGCTAAAGCGCGTGAAGTTTGTCAAAACTTCCAAAATCGACTAATAAAGCAATTTTTCTTGTTTCTCGCTTATAACTCGAAAATTACGCACTTTTGAAGAAAAGTGCTTTTATATAAAAGCATACTACATTGAATTTTCTACAAATGATGCCTAGTTAGGTTTTTTTTCGGGCAAGCGGTTTAGGCGCTACAGCGCGTGAAGTATGTCGAAAATATTAAAATCGACCAATAAAGCTGTTTTTCTTGTTTCTCGGCTATAACTCCAAAACTAAGCACTTTTGAAGAAAAGTGCTTCTATATAAAAGCATACTATATTCAATTTTCTACAAATGTTGCCTTGTAGGTTTTTCCCACGGGCAAACGGTTTAGGCGCTACAGCGCGTGAAGTATGTCGAAAATATTAAAATCGACCAATTAAGCTGTTTTTCTTGTTTCTCGGTTATAACTCCAAAACTAAGCACTTTTGAAGAAAAGTGCTTCTATATAAAAGCATACTACATTCAATTTTCTACAAATGTTGCCTTGTAGGTTTTTTCTACGGGTAAACGGTTTAGGCGCTACAGCGCGTGAAGTATGTCGAAAATATTAAAATCGACCAATTAAGCTGTTTTTCTTGTTTCTCGGCTATAACTCCAAAACTAAGCACTTTTGAAGAAAAGTGCTTTTATATAAAAGCATACTACATTGAATTTTCTACAAATGATGCCTAGTTAGGTTTTTTTTCGGGCAAGCGGTTTAGGCGCTACAGCGCGTGAAGTATGTCGAAAATATTAAAATCGACCAATAAAGCTGTTTTTCTTGTTTCTCGGCTATAACTCCAAAACTAAGCACTTTTGAAGAAAAGTGCTTCTATATAAAAGCATACTACATTCAATTTTCTACAAATTTTGCTTTGTAGGTTTTTTCTACGGGCAAACGGTTTAGGCGCTACAGCGCGTGAAGTATGTCGAAAATATTAAAATCGACCAATTAAGCTGTTTTTCTTGTTTCTCGGCTATAACTCCAAAACTAAGCACTTTTGAAGAAAAGTGCTTCTATATAAAAGCATACTACATTCAATTTTCTACAAATGCTGCCTTGTAGATTTTTTCTACGGGCAAACGGTTTAGGCGCTACAGCGCGTGAAGTTTGTCAAAAATTTTAAAATTGACTAATAAAACTGTTATTTTTGTTTCTTGCTTATAACTCGAAAACTAAGCATTTTGAAAAAAAGTGCTCCCATATAAAAGTAAACTACATTAACGAGTGATGTACAATCAGCACACCTAGAAAAGATAAGATGGTTTTTCTTCAAAACTTGCACACCAATGAAGTAAGAAATGCGCTTTCTCGGATTTAATCGCAATGAAAGCGAAATTTGCCCAGGAGCGTGAGCAAATAAATTCGTGATGTACTTAGACATCCTGTATAATTGGAATTCTGTCTCTCTTTACTGAGAACCAGAATGTCACCGATGTCCACTGAACACCATAAATATTATAAAAGTTCCTGATTACCGAAAGATCTACTACCTCAAGAAGCTTCATATTATGTCTCTTAAAATTACCCCTTGGTAAAATAAATAAATAATCAGTTCAGATCGGATTAGCAGAAAATAAGGCTTTAAACTCATTGGAACTATTGCGAGTGTGTCTCTTAACAATTCTTCCTAAAAGCCAGTTCACCATTTAGATACCAAAAGCTCTAAGAAACCAATGATAGCAGAAGTTCAGAAAAGTCTCTGTAGGGTGTCTATTTTTAGTGGTCACAGGGAATAAGCTACTGTACTAGAAAATAAGAGTGTAGACTTCTCAGGACTCGAGAAAGCGTCTCTTTTGTATTGTTGTAGTTCTACACTAAATTTCCTCCGGCCCAAATGCTGTAAGAATCTCTAAGATACGCACTGCTTGTGTTTTACGAATGGAAATCCGTAACTCCTAGACTATGAGTAAAATGGACAGAATGTTAAATATTAATGCGTGACCCGGATACACCCGGGGCACATACATTAATAAATCTGTCCTTTTTTAGTTATTAAAAGTGCAAGTTGCGGCTTAAAATGTTTGTCGTTAGCTCGAAAGACGCCAAAATGGAGTCACTCAACCGAGAAGGTTCGCAAATTAAAGAATTTTTGGCCGGCTCAACGATTTTTTTAACCGGCGGTACGGGATTCTTGGGCAAGCTGCTTATAGAAAAAATATTACGAACATGCCCAGATATCAAAAAGATGTACATTTTAATTCGCGAGAAGAAGGGAAAAAATATAAGGAAGAGATTCGAAGAGATGCTCGATACGCAGGTAAGTCCAGAGTGTTGCATTGAAATTTTTCATTAGGCCTTCACGTCTTCTTTGTAGATTTTTAAACAACTAAAAGCAGACAATTTCGATTTCTACCAAAAATTAGGCATCATACAAGGTGATACTTATTTGCCAAATTTAGGAGTCAGCGATGAAGATAGAGCTAAGCTCGTTGAAGAAGTTTCGTGCGTATTTCACTGCGCCGCAACCGTGAGATTCAACGAGAAGGTTAGGATTGCCGCTCATATTAACGTCCGGACCACTAGGGATTTGGTGATGTGGGCCAAACAAATGAACAACTTAAAAGTGAGCAGTTTACCTTCTATTCGCTCGAATTGCTACTCAAAGTTCAGCATCGGCCTTCTTTTGGCATACTGACTCGACAGTTCTATGTTCTAGTCATTCGTATACATCTCCACGGCGTACTCAAACTGCATCCATGAGGAGATAAAAGAACAGTTTTATGAGCCAGGGATGACGGGCGAAAATTTCCTACAACTAGTAGATTCCGTCGACGATAACTTCTTGGAGACGGTCACACCAGAGTGAGTTAAACTATCGCCCACCAACCTAATAAGTTAGCGCTTCTTTAAAATTTAGAATAATCGGAAAGTGGCCCAACACGTACACGTTTTCAAAATCGATCGCCGAGTCGTTCGTAAAAAATTATGGCTTCAACCTACCGATCGCAATCATACGTCCTTCAATTAGTAATTAATTTGAGGAGAGGGGGAGGTTTAGAAAGTGTTATAAAATAATTTTTATAGTCATATCGACGCAAAAAGAGCCCTTCCCAGGCTGGATCGATAATGTTTACGGTCCTACTGGAGTCTTGAGTGGAGTTGGAGCAGGACTAATCCGAACCACTCATTGTATAAAGCACTACAATGCGGACATAGTTCCCGCCGACTTGGTTATAAACTGTGCCATTGCGGCAGCTTGGGATATAAGCAACTCGAAGTAAGTTGCGAGCAAAATTGGAAAGAATCGCACTCTTGGCTCTGGACGCGCCCTCCATTTAAACGACTCTTCTGTTTTAGAATCAAGAGGGGAAAGGTCGAATTCGACGAACTGTCTCCGATACAAATATACAACTACGCAAACTGCAGCCAAAATCCAATTACGTGGAGTAACTCGCTTGAATCTCTCCAATTTCGCGAACCAACTCACTTTTGTTTTTTTAGAAAAATTTATGAGGCTTACGGAAATAAATGGTAGATGCATGCCTCCAAGTAAAATGATTTGGTATCCACTCTGTATGGTCAATTCGACTTATTTCATGCACATGGTGTTCACTCTTTTGCTACACCAAGTGCCGGCTTACGTTGTTGACTTTATCATGTACGCTATGGGGAAACAACCGATGTAAAACAAAAGCTACCCAAACTGACACAAATTGACTAATTCAGACTCATTTCAGCTTAGTGAAGGGTTATAAGAAGATAAACAAATTTTTAGACGTCCTTTCGTATTTCGGAGGCAATACGTGGAACTTTCGAAACGAAAATACCCAAAGGCTATGGAGCAGGTTGAGCAAGACGGATCAGGAGTTGTACAACTTTAATATAGCCTCTTTCGATTGGGCGGACTATTTTCCAAATTATACTCGAGGGGCGCGCATTTACCTTTTGAAGGATCCGATGGAAACCGTACCGAAGGCTATTAAAAAGTTTGAAAGGCTAAGGATGATTCACTACGCTCTCATGTCAACGCTCGTTTTGGGTTTCTTGAGCGTTCCACTATCGCTCTACGCTTTAGTTATGTAGGCGTAATTAAGTATGTGCCAGTTTTTTTACAAATTATTAATAATAAAAAAGACTTCAATGGCTCTGAGCTGATTTTTTTCAATTTTTGAGATTGGGGGTAGCTTGTGGGCATCACTGATCTTCTATAATTGGCGTAACTCGTCCAATACCGTAAATAATTTGAGTATTAGGTTTGCACCTCTAGAGGGCAGTTGTGTACAATGGTTTTGCGTTCGTTCAGGGTTCAATTAACGGGTTTTGCTATACTTACCAAATCCAACCTAACAGTGACGGAATGCGTCGCGCGCCCAAACTTTGCAACGGCACTATCGTGAAAACCATCGGTCCTACAAAAATTTTTCACGTAACCAAACTTGTTTAGAATTGATTAAACTACAAAAAACAACTAAGCCGTTTTCACGTTGGACTGTCACAAATCGGCGTAATTTGATAAAAAATAAAAACGGAGAATGTGGCCCTCAAATGAGACGGTGCGAAAATCGCAAATTTTCATTTTTAACCTCCAATTTGCAAATTGGCCAACTGATTGGAGTAATAACGAGTAACGGTTGATCTGTATATCTGTATAAAAAGACAACCACGAACGGAACAGGTAAAAAACCAGTTTTAGTTCGTTTAAGAAGCACTTTTGGATTAGAATAAGAAACAATTTTAATCAAGAACGTCACTAATCGAGACGTTTAAGCTCACCTGAGTTACTTTATTTGGAGAAGTTGAATAATGAGCGGTATTTGAAATTAATCATCGAGTGATTGCAATTACCTATAAGTAAATAGTTGACCTTCCACGGCTTACGTGCGCAAGAGCAATTAAAACGCACGACTTTTTCAAAGATTAGTGCAATTGTGCGCCGAATTAGTGAAGTGAAAATCTTCTGTTTACATTTACACACAAATAAGACGAAATTTAAATAAATAACAAGTGAAATGGAAAGAGAGGGTGGCGACATAACTGCGGCCGATATGATCGCTCCCTTAACGGAACCGAGCAAAATTCAAAACTATTTCACAGGTCGCGTTATATTCGTAACGGGAGGAACGGGATTTTTGGGACGTTTGTTAGTTGAAAAGTTACTTCGAACGTGTGCTAGTGTCGAAAGGATATACATTTTGTTACGTTCCAAAAATGGCAAAAGTTGGGAACGGCGATTTGAGAAGTATTTCGACGGGCCCGTAAGTCGAAAACATTTTTAAGCTAAAATATTTGATACAAAACATTTTAGCTATACGAAAGGATAAAACGAGAGAAACCAGAAGTTTTGGCTAAACTACGCGGAATAAACGGAGATTGTTCCGAACCAGAATTAGGGCTAAGCGAGCACGATAAAAATTTAATCCTAAGCGAAGTTAACTGCGTCTTCCATTTCGCAACTTGTTTGAGTTTCGAAGACAAACTGAGACACGCCACTTACGTTAATGTACGAAGCACTCGAGATCTGTTACAAATGGCACGCAACTTTTGGGAATTGACGGTAATAAATAAACAAAACGCCTACAAGGTAGGCAACCAATCTAACGCAATCAAGAAATTTCTCACGAGCTCAATCGAGAGTACTTTAACTTTCACTTTCGAACAGTTGCTAATTAAATTATTTTTAGTCAATCGTCTGTTTGTCGACAACATCCGCGTATTTTCCGAAACAAACAATCCACGAAAATTTTTACAAACCCCCCATCGAGTACAAGAAGTTGCTCTCATTAGTGGAGAGTTTAAGGGGCGACAAACTGGACCTTATAACTCCGACGTGAGCTATTCGAAACAAATAGTTATTACTACAAAATAATTTAGAATTTTAGATAAATGGCCCAATCCGTCCACTTTTACCATGGCCGTAAGTGAAGATGTGATCAAAAAGAACAGTAACGGACTACCCATTGCAGTCGTACGACCATCTATTGGTTAGTGATGATTAAAGCAGATGATATTTGACTAGCGTCAAAACTAACCTAACCTAACCTAACCGGTCATTTGGTCGACTAAATGTTTGTCGACCAAGTGATCGGGAGACTTTAGAACCGCCCCAAGCTTAGAAAACCCTCCTAAAGACCATTTGCTCTTAAAGTTCCATTTTAGTTATTGGAACATCAAAGGAGCCCGTATCGGGATGGATCGATTCTAACTCCGGAATTTACGGATTTGTCACCAGAGCAAGCTTGGGGCTAATCTCTTTGACTAGCGTCAAAGCTAACCTAACCTAACCTAATCTAACCGGTCATTTGGTCAACCAAATGTTTGTCGACCAAGTGATCGGGAGCCGTTAGAACCGCCCCAAGCTTAAAAAACCCTCCTAAAGACCATTTGCTCTTAAAGTTCCATTTTAGTTATTGGAACATCAAAGGAGCCCGTATCGGGATGGATCGATTCTAACTACGGAACTTCTGGATTTTTCACCGGAGTAAGCTTGGGGCTAATCCACACCTTCCAATGCGAACTAGGCAATACAGCCGATTTAGTTCCAGCAGACTTCGTGGTAAACGCTTCAATTGCGGCCGCATGGGACGTGGCTAACACAAAGTGAGCTCCCAAAACCCTCGTTACACGCCCCTCACAAATATAATTTTTTCGGCAGGAAATTTAGCGAAAATTCGGAAGACTTTGAAGAAATTCAACAAAAGTACGACTCTGAAGTGCCGATTTACAATTACGTCAGTGGTCCTCAAAAGCCAATAAGTTGGGGTAACTAAAATAGACTTGGGGCAAACTCTTGGTTCTTGATAAAACATTTATTTTGCAGAAGAGTGCCTAAACTTAAATCACCATCACATCCAAAACATCCCATCCAAACTAGAAGTGTGGCACCACTTCTTGTTACCTTCGTCAAATCGGCTCATCTATAAATTGCTTCATTACCTTCTCCACATTTTTCCGGCGATTATTCTCTGCTGTTTAGCAACGCTATTTGGAAAAGACTACAAGTGAGTTTTTTGTTTTAAAGATCATCCAATCAAATATACCTAGAAACCCATGAAATATTAGAAATGTGCTCAGTTTTTCCTCGAGGTTTTTACTGACACGTCACAGTCATATTTAAAGCACTCAGCTCGTCAACACAACATGTTGAGACTCCATAAAAGTGCTATGGTCCTATCGGATCGCCTATACGTATTCCAGAGTTATTCTGCCCACACCAGAACCATCCACATCCACATCCCATCCAAAATTGCTCGGTACAGAGTCGTTAAGCCACATCACTACTATGTTTTCTTTTAGGTTCTTGGCAACTTACATAAAAATTGGAAAGTCTCTCGACTGGTTTTCCTACTACACTTGTCGCGAATGGACGTATGGTAACGAGCGCGCTCAAGAGTTATGGAAAAAATTGAATGAGGAAGATAAGAAAAATTTCGAATTTAACATTGGAGGATTGGACTGGGATTTGTATTTTCACACTTTTGCGAGGGGAAGTAGGGTTTATTTACTTAAGGATCCCTTAGAAACGATTTCTGAAGGAGAAAGTAAAAGGTTCAAGTTAAAAATGATACATTATAGTCTGGTGTTTGTTTTAAGTGCGGGAGTTTTGAAAGTATTTATTGGAATTTGTGCTGCTTTGGAGTTTTTGTAATTTAAAAAAAATTGGAGAATGAAAAGTATACGTTTTGGAAGATAAGTGTTATATTTCAATTTTCCTACAACACCCAATAAAAAAACGAATTATAAAGTGACACCCCCTCCATTAAAAGGATAAGACTTAACCTTAAAAGATACGAAAACCGTCATCCTATGACGCCCACCCAACCACACTTACACAAAACTACCTTTTAAAATCTGATTTTTATATTTTTCTTTTTTATCTACTTCAAAGAAAATAGCGTACTTTAGTGAACGCTTTGGGCTTTGCACAAAAAAGAAGAGCAATGCAATAGGCGATTTCTTTCAAATTTCAAAATATCTCAAAAACTGTTAACTTTGAACCTATTTCATTTTAATACTTTTTTTCTTAAAATAAACTACTAAAGTCAATAAGGCAATAAAAAATAGGGAATGACCGTTAAAATAATAAAGTGAGTATGCTATGCTATGTAACGCTTTTAAAGTCCACCCTGTATGTTTAAAAATATTTTTTTGAAGTGCGTCATCACGAGATCAGAAGGTTTTATTAACAACGTTTTGCTATAATATGATTCTGTAGCGACTCAAGATTAAAGTGAGCCCGCGTGAAATACGAGGAAATTGCCAGAATCCAAGTAGCTTAGTGGTAAAGCACCCGGCGAGACACAGTGGAGCTCTGGTTTGGGTGCAAGTTTCTTCCTTGGACAATTAGTTCAGCACGTACGTCTGCCGTCCACCATAACGTCACGCGTGCTAAAATGGTGACCCCGGCGTGATGAGTCAGTAGTGCTTTCACCCAACTATCGTATACGCATATTCGGCGGTTTTTGTCGCCCTAACCGTAGAGATTCCGATTAACAAACCCGTAAAAATGAAAGCTCAGCCCAGACACCACACCATGGCATAGAAACGAACGACGTTTCTGGAAGGGGAGTACTGTAGGGACTCACGACTAACGCGAGCACGCGTAAAATGCAAGGGCATTGCCAGGACCAAAGTAGCTTAGTGGTAAAGCACCCGGCGCGACACCGTGGAGACTCGGTTCGAGTCCAAGTCGGATCCTTTGGCAAATCCGCGCAGCAGGGACATCTATCCTTCCACGATAAGGTAGCGCGTGCCAAAGTGGTAACCCCGACGTGATGAATCGGCAGTGCTTCTGCCCAACCAACCAGCGAACCAAGCAGGTTCGCCGCTTTTCGTCGTCTTAGCCGTGGGGATTTTGATCAACGAGTCCGTAAGAACGGAGGCTCAGCCCGGACACCACACCATAATATTGAGAAGGGAATTGCCAAGTCCGAGGTAGCTTAGTGGTAAAGCACACGGCGCGACACGGTGGAGACTTGGGTTCGATTTCCGATCGCGGTCCAAGTTTGCCCCTTGGGCAAGCACGTCTACCGTTCAGGATAGCGTAACGCGTGCCAAAGTGCTTCCATTCAACTACACGCATATTTAACCCCCCCCCCCCCCCCCCAAGTAAAGAGGAGGTCTGATCAACGGTTGTACAATCGGAGACTCGGCCCAGACACTACACCGTAGTATCGACACAAACGACGTCTCTGAAAGGTGAACACTGGTGAAAGACGGGGGAATTGCAAGAACCGAGGTAACTCAGTGGTAAAGCACCCGGCGCGACACCATGAAGACTCTTGTTCGATCCCCGATCGCTGTTCAAGTTTTTCTCTTGGGCAAGCAGGACAGCATCAAAGTCTACCGTCCACAATAACGTAACGCGTGCCAACATTCTAATAGCCCAACAATCAATACTCGCCCTGTACAGTGTACAGGGTGGCTCATTTTGCATAGTATTTTGAAGTTACGCCCATTTCTAGGATTGACAGAAACAAAGTGAAGAAAGTCTTCTTGTAAAACAAAAACAAAACAATACTGTTGACACTCTTTTTATTGTACCTCCCCTAAAAATAGAAGCAACCCGCAAATACAAGGCAAAGTGAGCCACCCTCTATACTCTGCAGCAAAGAGGGTCCATTTTCTAAATTATTGCTCTCACTCAAAAACTATTTTGCGTATAAACTTTGTATTTCCTATAAAAGTATTCTATTTTTAGTTTACTGAATAATTTATGACTTATGACATTGTAATTAACTCGTTTTTTTAAGGAAACGCGGATGTTTTTACCCAAACTCCAAAATAACTCTTTTTAAGGAAAATTTGCAAGAGACCAAAAAATGTAATTATCAGTTAAATTTGCAGTAAAACAACATCAACATAATAAACAAATTCGCAAGAAAAATGATTTTTGGGGGCGAGCTAATACTTTTACCCCCTTCAAGTCTAGTTCTGGTTGTGTGCTTTTATTTTAAACTAGAAATTTTCCAATTCGCAAAATAGCAGCCCAACTTCAAGAGCATCTTGTCATGGAACCATTTTGGGATTAGGTAAATTGGGCCAAACTGACTAAGAGAGCTCAGGGTATTTAATGGAGAAGTTAAACGGTGTATTTTAGAGACACCCTGAGTAAGACGTCGCCCATTACTTCCACTCCCACATAGTATATCTTGTTAAAAGAGTATTTTTCTCTTCAGCAGCCAACGTTGATGTACCCCTGTCCTTGAGAGTGTTTTGACGTCTGTTCTAAATTAGAAAAATTCAGAAAAACTAGACAAGTACGTAAGCAAGTCCTAGACAGTGGGCAGTGTCGTCCAAATATGGGTCCCACATTTGCGTCTTTTTAAGAACCAACAAACATTTTGGACTAACTAATGCGCGATTAATTTATATTTTGTTTCTTTGCGTAGGAAACTCTGACTTTCAGACGAAATTTTTTTGTCTAGCGTCTCATACGGTTTTTCCAAAAGCGATGTGCGCGCAGCGCGCATCATCTATCCATGAAAGAGCATAATATGCTACATCATTTAAATAACAATAAGTTGGCGTACTTTTGGCAATTTTCAGAAGAACAAACAAAGCTTATACTTCCTCGTTTCGTTTTTATCGAATTACGAAAGTGATGATTGATGATGATAGCCCAGGACGAAACGTTAAAAGTCGTATAGTACTACAGTAAAATTAGTGTCCAACCCCAAAATTACCCAAAAAAAGTTATACCCTGCGTCAAACTATTTTGTACCCCTCTCGTAATAAGTGATAAAAAGTTGCGCAAACTATAGCGCCGGGTTTTTGTTGAAGAGGGGTGTAAAAGGGATAAAACAGTTTTAACAGTTTTTTGTAAATATCTCGAGAACCTTGAGGTTTAGCGCAAACACTATCCTGCACTAACTTAATCTAAATTAATTTGTTAACAAAAAAGGTCATAAGCAGTTTTGTGCTTCAGACAAGGGTTACGCAGATATAGAAGCGGTACGTCATTCTAGCTTGTTTTACAAAACTCTAAGATAATGTCATTTTACCCCTTCCATATGTCTATAACCCTTGCCTTGGGCACAAAAGTGCATAGAACCTTTTTTGTTGAAAACTTAATGTAGATTAAGTTGGTACTGAATTATGTTTGCGCTACACCTCATGGTTCTCGAGATATTTGCATAAAACTGTTAAAACGTACCATTTTACCCCCTTTTCGCTAATCGTAGTTTATGGAGCATCAAAAACTACGCAACTTTACCTAATTCTAACCTACCCTCCTCCAATATCCATAATGTATAGACACGCAAAGTGAGGCACAGTGTGCAGTATACAGGGTGAGAAAAATTCGATGATTCTTATAGAGAAATCGATAACTTATTAAAATGTTGAAAATCGACCTTTTGCTTATAGCTGTAAAACAAAAGAAGATCGCAAACTCCGGTTTTTACCATTGAGTTCCAGTTATCGATTTCTCCATAAAAGCCATCAAATTTTGTCCACCCTGTACATCTGTACAATGTAGAGTTACCATTAAAGCCAATCACGTGACCATCGAAAACGTTTGTTACTTTCAAATTTTAACAATAAAACGAAACTTAAACATCGTCCGTTCAATTGTCAACGAAGTAAGTAAAAACAATTTACTCGAAATTATTCCAACAATTTCCTAATTACTTTTTAATTGGCAAAAGAAGCCCTAAGGAAAATTTCGTGTGTTTTATTACGAGTTATTATAGTAAAGGAAGTGCACCTAAAGCACAAACTTTCTGCACTTCTCGTAAAGACAACCATCACGTCGCATTGCTGAGTAAGTTATGGCTTTCTTTTTAAGTAATTTGATTATAAAATTTTTTTGTTCGCTTTCAGGATGGAGTTCGTTTATCCGACGCCGAACCCAAACTTTTCAAGCGACGAATTCGAAGAGAGCGAAATCCAAAACTATTTCAAAGGGTCCACAATTTTAGTGACTGGAGCGACGGGATTTTTGGGAGCCCTGCTGGTTGAAAAATTGTTGAGGTCCTGTCCAGAAGTCGGAAGAATTTACGTTTTGATAAGAGCAAAAAAGGGCGTTAGTAGCGAAGAGAGATTTCTCAATTACTTTCAAAAACCTGTGAGTTTACCTCGTATAGATAATGCACCTAATACTTATTTATCGCGGTAATATAACGCGACGTGAAAGTTACTAGGAAGAGAAAGTTAATTGCAAACGGATTGTTTAAGATTTTCGAAGAGGCGTTGAAGAAATTTCCAAAGGCGAAGGAAAAAGTGGCGATTTTAGTCGGAGACTGCGCCCTTCCGGATTTGGGATTGGGCGACGAGGATCGAAAAATTATCGTCGAAGAGGTCGATTCCATCATTCATTTGGCGGCGACTGTGCGATTCGACGAAAAATTAAAAACTGCGGCGCACATAAATGTTAGAGCAACTCGAGATTTGCTCAAATTGGCACAAGGAGCTAAAAAACTAAGTGTGAGTAGAGTTTCATTCATAACAGGGGCTTTTTGGTACGCGTAAGCTAATAATTCTACAAACTCTTAAAATATTTAAAAAGATATTAGAAATAGTACCAAATATTAGTATGCTCGGAAGCTCTCCCTGATTTTAAAATTTTTAAATTATACAGGGTGTTTCTATTAGAAATGAGAAAGTTGATCTCATTTCCGGTTGAATCGGAAGTCCAAATTTAACATGTTTGGTATCATTGGACAGCTAATCTTATGGTCTTTGAAAAAATCATAAAATATACAGGGTGTTTCCAAAAACTTCCATTAATTGGCTAACTTCCGGTTTAACCAAAAGTGTTTTTTAAACAAAAATTGTAACAAATAATAGAAATTTATGGAATAAATTGATACGCCAACTTGCAATTACAAATTTTAATTACAAAAAAAGTTATGAATTTTTGAAATTTTGAATTTAAAAAAATCATAGCTCCGGACCTGCTCATAGCAAATGAACCAAACAAAGGGTATTTAATTAAAAACTTCGTTATCTACCACATGTCAAAATATAGACAAAATGGCCGTAGCCAATTTTGAGAAAATCGGTTTTAAAGTTTTAGTCAATTTTGGTCCTTTAAAAGTAGTCAATTTTGAAGTTATTTTATAAATCGACTACATCAGTCCTAAAGCTCTATATGTTGCCTATTTATTCCTATTTTTAGAATATTTTAATAATTATAATCTGCGAAGTTATAGTAAAATTACTAGAAAATGGGCCAATCGTTCTACTGGCCGCCATTTTGAATTTAAAAATTTGAAAAAATATGTTTTTAATTAAGGTCGATGTGTAACAACTTATAGCTGAGTATAAATTCTGTGGGTCTAGATTTTCCAGAATGCAACCAAAATAACCCTTTTATTTTAAGCCACCCTGTATCGATTTCGTTTCTAAGCTCATTTTGCCAATAAAATTCTGCTAAAGTGGCTGAAAACAAATTTCAACAAAATCTTGAAGTCTTGAAAATGCTGAAACTTATTCAAAAACAACTTAAATATCGACACAAGTAGTAGTGACAGTACAGGAGGGGGGGGTCAAAAATTTTCTAAGGTGATATTATTAGATATGACGGCTCTCGTTTACTCTAAAATCGTTTGATCCAAATAATAAACCAAAAATGAACACTTCTAAAAGGGCGTCACCTCTCGGAAGGCAATAGAAAACCTCTAAGATAGTAAAATTGCAAATTTAGTGATTATAAGCCCACAATAAACCATTCACATCGTACGTAGGTGATTGAAAATTAAATTTCGCTCTAATCAAGCTTTTTTCCGCCCCTTTGCAAAACTCTCTATGAAAGTATCACCCCACAAACCAAAGCGTTTCAAAGGGGTGGCTCTAAACATTTTCTCAAATCCAAAATATACACAACGAATCATTTTACTACTACGGCGTGTTGCGTGTGTTTTAACTTCCCATATCGGCCGAGTAATTTATTCAGAGACGCATTTTTTCTACGACCGCCCACCACGCCCTCATCAATAACCCGTTCAAATTAAGAATTCGTTTGAATAAAAACCTCTCGGCTTTCCCCAAAATGCGCTCTTGGCAAAAACAACTAATCTATTTATAGTCCATAGTTTACGTATCAACCGCCTTTTCAAATTGTCCGAATCAACACATAGAAGAGACGTTTTACGAGCCGGGACTTACAGGAAATGAACTACTGGCGATGGTGGACTTGTTGAGCGAAAGAATAATTGAAGAACTCACCCCTACGTGAGTGATTCGTTCAAGTCATTTCACGTTGTTAAATTGCAGTTTTTAGAATTATAGGAAAATGGCCAAATACATACGCTTTTACCAAAAGTATCGCCGAGGACGTGGTAAGGACGG
This sequence comes from Malthinus flaveolus, assembly GCA_950108345.1. Taxonomy (NCBI): domain Eukaryota; kingdom Metazoa; phylum Arthropoda; class Insecta; order Coleoptera; family Cantharidae; genus Malthinus; species Malthinus flaveolus. Next base: position 9,204,163 of record OX467288.1, on the reverse strand, counting down.
AAGGAAAAAATTTACCAATAGCTATATGTAGACCGGCAATAAGTAAGGGCCTTTTATAATAAATTCGGCCACATTAATGGGCTCCTTTTCAGTAATTGCAACCGTAAGCGAGCCAATTCCAGGCTGGATCGATAATTTTTACGGTGCAGCCGGCGTCTTCGCAGGCACGGGATTAGGATTAATTAGAAGTATGTACTGTAAGCGAAACAACGTGGCCGAAATGGTTCCTGCGGACTACGTCGTCAATAATATTATTGCAGCAGCTTGGAGCGCAGCACAAACAAAGTAAGAGCCAAGCGTGAGGTTTCGATTTGGGGATGTGGCCCTATAGCGGGTGTAAACCACTAAAGTAAACACGCACACGTTTACTTTTTCCCTTGGATGAACTGGGCAGCCGGAATTAGTTAAAGTAAAAACATCAGAAACAACGTTAAGTCTCTATGCTCACTTTTGGTGGTTTACACCCGGTAGCGTATTTTTGGTCCTGGGGACTAGCTTGTTGAATTGATTCATTTTGCTCAATTGGCAAATACAAAAACGAACTATGAAGGACTGGCGATGTAGTTTTGGATGTTTGGGGAGGGGGGGGGGCAAAAGGAAGCGCCCTAAATAATTGTTAATTGTTACTTTTACTTTTTTTTAGAAATCACAACGCCCTCACTACTGAAGTATCGGATAGGGACATTCCTATATACAACTACGTCAGCGGCTCTCAAAATCCAATCACGTGGGGTAACTATTAACAATAATCCGTTTCGGATTGATCCACTTCTAACGTAACTTTTAAAAGGTGAATCTATGGATTTGGGATTTCATTACGGCACGAAAACGCCTTCAGTCATGGAAATATGGCATCCATTTTTATTTTTAATACCAAACAAGTACCTCCAACTGATCTTCCATTATCTCTTACACATCTTTCCCGCCTACTTAATCGACTTCTTTGCGTTTTGTTTTGGAAAGAGGCCAGGGTGAGTTACGCCAAATTATATTTTCTCAAGAAAAGTGAATAAAATGGCTCGTTTTTAGCTTGAGGAAGGCGTATAAAAAGATTTCGAAATTTTTAAACGCCATCGAATATTTTTCGTCGCGTCAATGGAGAATTGATAACGAGAATACGCAAAAGTTGTGGCTTAAATTGAACAGAAGAGATAAAGACTTGTTCGAATTTAATATCGAGAGTGTGAATTGGGACTCGTATTTCAGGTCTTTTTTTAGAGGAATTCGACTCTACGTTATTAAAGATCCATTGGAAACTGTGCCGCAAGGATTGTCTAAATTTAAAAGGATTCGCATAGCCCACTACTGCATTCTTACTATTATCACTTTGGGCTTTATTCGATTTATATTGTGGATTTTCAGTGTTGTACTTTGACCTGTCTAAAAGACGTCGATATTTATTTACCAAATGATTATGTTAATTTCGATTATACAATTCTCTCAAATTTGAATAAGTTAGACGTCACGTGTCATATATTATGTATGGCTATTAAAATATAATTTTACAAATTAGGAGTTTTACATTATTTGTTAATTAAAAATGCCAAAAATATCCAACGCGCAAAAAACTAATACCTACATGTTGATCAAGTTTCATATTTTTGAGATCAACAGTACACACACTATTAGGGATTAATTTACGATACTGTAACGCTCAAAGCACACTAGACCTACTTGCATCTTCAACCAAGACTGCTAAAGTTTAATAAAAATTCGGGTCGATTGCAGCCGAACTCCTAGTTTTTCCGTTCCGATGCTAGTCAATTCCGGGCAGTCGAATATGGTCTAAACTTAAGAGCTTTCAGATGACGTGTATATTTCTTATTCCACGTGTTAATTAAATGAGCTGTTGAGACACTAAACGAAAATTTATTTGACGCATCATTAAACCATATTTAAGTAATGTCAGGCAGCTAAGTCCACGAGAACGGAACCGCAAAATGTTGCTAAAAATGTAGCAGGAGAAGAGAGTCCAGTGGAAACGGTCTCAAAATAGTTCTTTTTGGAGAATCGTAGAGAACAAGTATTGCAAATATATTACAATAGCCTTGTAGATCTTCTCCACTACTTAAATCCCCCCCCCTAATTTAAAAACAAAAGCCAAAATTAGTAAAATCTGAATTTGCTCAAAAATGATCAAAAATCGACTACAATAAAACTGGAAACCTTTAAAAGGGTTCCAACCTGCTAGTAAATACAAGCAATTTTTTCGTTGTGACAACGAACAGAGTCGTTCACGCACGGGTTCATCGCCCCCAGGAACCAAAGTTTGTCAATCTACGAACGCGTTTAAATGACGAACAGTTGGTTGCCCCATCGAACAAATTTCTGGTATTTACTCAAATTTTTGGTTCATTGAAAAGTCATTGAAGTATTACATTGCTGTAAGGAACGCCGCTCCTTGATTTAACGAGCTCCGTTAATTGATTCAACAGACGCAATTCCTAGATTCAACAAACTCCGTTCTCTGATTCAACGAAGTCGTTCATTGATTCAACGAATTGCGTTCGTTGATGAACGAACTTCTGTTAATTGAGATGACGAACTTGTGCGTTGGACGAATTTCAACGAACACCGTTCTTTGATTTAACACACTCCGTTTGTTGATTCAACAGACGCAATTCCTAGATTCAACGAACTCCGTTCTCTGATTCAACGAACGCCGTTCATTAATTCAACGAATTGCGTTTGTTGATGAACGAACTTCTGTTAATTGAGATGACGAACTTGTGCGTTGGACGAATTTCAACGAACACCGTTCTTTGATTTAACACACTCCGTTTGTTGATTCAACAGACGCAATTCCTAGATTCAACGAACTCCGTTCTCTGATTCAACGAACGCCGTTCATTAATTCAACGAATTGCGTTTGTTGATGAACGAACTTCTGTTAATTGAGATGACGAACTTGTGCTTTGGACGAATTTCAACGAACACCGTTCTTTGATTTACCAAACTCCGTTTGTTGATTCAACAGACGCAATTCCTAGATTCAACGAACTCCATTCTCTGATTCTACGAAGCCGTTCATTGATTCAACGAATTGCGTTCGTTGATGTACGAACTTCTGTTAATTGAGATGACGAACTTGTGCCTTGGACGAATTTCAACGAACACCGTTCTTTGATTTAACAAACTCCGTTTGTTGATTCAACAGAAGCAATTCCTAGATTCAACGAACTCCGTTCTCTGATTCAACGAAGCCGTTCATTGATTCAACGAATTGCGTTCGTTGATGAACGAACTTCTGTTAATTGAGATGACGAACTTGTGCTTTGGACGAATTTCAACGAACACCGTTCTTTGATTTAACAAACTCCGTTTGTTGATTCAACAGACGCAATTCCTAGATTCAACGAACTCCATTCTCTGATTCTACGAAGCCGTTCATTGATTCAACGAATTGCGTTCGTTGATGTACGAACTTCTGTTAATTGAGATGACGAACTTGTGCCTTGGACGAATTTCAACGAACACCGTTCTTTGATTTAACAAACTCCGTTTGTTGATTCAACAGAAGCAATTCCTAGATTCAACGAACTCCGTTCTCTGATTCAACGAAGCCGTTCATTGATTCAACGAATTGCGTTCGTTGATGAACGAACTTCTGTTAATTGAGATGACGAACTTGTGCTTTGGACGAATTTCAACGAACACCGTTCTTTGATTTAACAAACTCCGTTTGTTGATTCAACAGACGCAATTCCTAGATTCAACGAACTCCATTCTCTGATTCTACGAAGCCGTTCATTGATTCAACGAATTGCGTTCGTTGATGTACGAACTTCTGTTAATTGAGATGACGAACTTGTGCCTTGGACGAATTTCAACGAACACCGTTCTTTGATTTAACAAACTCCGTTTGTTGATTCAACAGAAGCAATTCCTAGATTCAACGAACTCCGTTCTCTGATTCAACGAAGCCGTTCATTGATTCAACGAATTGCGTTCGTTGATGAACGAACTTCTGTTAATTGAGATGACGAACTTGTGCTTTGGACGAATTTCAACGAACACCGTTCTTTGATTTAACAAACTCCGTTTATTGATTCAACAGACGCAATTTCTAGATTCAACAAACTCCGTTCTCTGATTCAACGAAGCCGTTCATTGATTCAACGAATTGCGTTCGTTGATGAACGAACTTCTGTTAATTGAGATGACGAACTTGTGCCTTGGACGAATTTCAACGAACACCGTTCTTTGATTTAACAAACTCCGTTTGTTGATTCAACAGAAGCAATTCCTAGATTCAACGAACTCCGTTCTCTGATTCAACGAAGCCGTTCATTGATTCAACGAATTGCGTTCGTTGATGAACGAACTTCTGTTAATTGAGATGACGAACTTGTGCTTTGGACGAATTTCAACGAACACCGTTCTTTGATTTAACAAACTCCGTTTGTTGATTCAACAGACGCAATTCCTAGATTCAACGAACTCCATTCTCTGATTCTACGAAGCCGTTCATTGATTCAACGAATTGCGTTCGTTGATGTACGAACTTCTGTTAATTGAGATGACGAACTTGTGCCTTGGACGAATTTCAACGAACACCGTTCTTTGATTTAACAAACTCCGTTTGTTGATTCAACAGAAGCAATTCCTAGATTCAACGAACTCCGTTCTCTGATTCAACGAAGCCGTTCATTGATTCAACGAATTGCGTTCGTTGATGAACGAACTTCTGTTAATTGAGATGACGAACTTGTGCTTTGGACGAATTTCAACGAACACCGTTCTTTGATTTAACAAACTCCGTTTGTTGATTCAACAGACGCAATTCCTAGATTCAACGAACTCCATTCTCTGATTCTACGAAGCCGTTCATTGATTCAACGAATTGCGTTCGTTGATGTACGAACTTCTGTTAATTGAGATGACGAACTTGTGCCTTGGACGAATTTCAACGAACACCGTTCTTTGATTTAACAAACTCCGTTTGTTGATTCAACAGAAGCAATTCCTAGATTCAACGAACTCCGTTCTCTGATTCAACGAAGCCGTTCATTGATTCAACGAATTGCGTTCGTTGATGAACGAACTTCTGTTAATTGAGATGACGAACTTGTGCTTTGGACGAATTTCAACGAACACCGTTCTTTGATTTAACAAACTCCGTTTATTGATTCAACAGACGCAATTTCTAGATTCAACAAACTCCGTTCTCTGATTCAACGAAGCCGTTCATTGATTCAACGAATTGCGTTCGTTGATGAACGAACTTCTGTTAATTGAGATGACGAACTTGTGCTTTGGACGAATTTCAACGAACACCGTTCTTTGATTTAACCAACTCCGTTTGTTGATTCAACAGACGCAATTCCTAGATTTAACGAACTCCATTCTCTGATTCTACGAAGCCGTTCATTGATTCAACGAATTGCGTTCGTTGATGTACGAACTTCTGTTAATTGAGATGACGAACTTGTGCCTTGGACGAATTTCAACGAACACCGTTCTTTGATTTAACAAACTCCGTTTGTTGATTCAACAGAAGCAATTCCTAGATTCAACGAACTCCGTTCTCTGATTCAACGAAGCCGTTCATTGATTCAACGAATTGCGTTCGTTGATGAACGAACTTCTGTTAATTGAGATGACGAACTTGTGCTTTGGACGAATTTCAACGAACACCGTTCTTTGATTTAACAAACTCCGTTTATTGATTCAACAGACGCAATTTCTAGATTCAACAAACTCCGTTCTCTGATTCAACGAAGCCGTTCATTGATTCAACGAATTGCGTTCGTTGATGAACGAACTTCTGTTAATTGAGATGACGAACTTGTGCTTTGGACGAATTTCAACGAACACCGTTCTTTGATTTAACAAACTCCGTTTGTTGATTCAACAGACGCAATTCCTAGATTCAACGAACTCCATTCTCTGATTCTACGAAGCCGTTCATTGATTCAACGAATTGCGTTCGTTGATGTACGAACTTTTGTTAATTGAGATGACGAACTTGTGCCTTGGACGAATTTCAACGAACACCGTTCTTTGATTTAACAAACTCCGTTTGTTGATTCAACAGAAGCAATTCCTAGATTCAACGAACTCCGTTCTCTGATTCAACGAAGCCGTTCATTGATTCAACGAATTGCGTTCGTTGATGAACGAACTTCTGTTAATTGAGATGACGAACTTGTGCTTTGGACGAATTTCAACGAACACCGTTCTTTGATTTAACAAACTCCGTTTATTGATTCAACAGACGCAATTTCTAGATTCAACAAACTCCGTTCTCTGATTCAACGAAGCCGTTCATTGATTCAACGAATTGCGTTCGTTGATGAACGAACTTCTGTTAATTGAGATGACGAACTTGTGCGTTGGACGAATTTCAACGAACACCGTTCTTTGATTTAACAAACTCCGTTTGTTGATTCTACAGACGCAATTCCTAGATTCAACGAACTCCGTTCTCTGATTCAACGAAGCCGTTCATTGATTCAACGAATTGCGTTCGTTGATAAACGAACTTCTGTTAATTGAGATGACGAACTTGTGCTTTGGACGAATTTCAACGAACACCGTTCTTTGATTTAACAAACTCCGTTTATTGATTCAACAGACGCAATTTCTAGATTCAACAAACTCCGTTCTCTGATTCAACGAAGCCGTTCATTGATTCAACGAATTGCGTTCGTTGACGAACGAACTTCTGTTAATTGAGATGACGAACTTGTGCGTTGGACGAATTTCAACGAACACCGTTCTTTGATTTAACAAACTCCGTTTGTTGATTCTACAGACGCAATTCCTAGATTCAACGAACTCCGTTCTCTGATTCAACGAACGCCGTTCATTAATTCAACGAATTGCGTTCGGTGATGTACGAACTTCTGTTAATTGAGATGACGAACTTGTGCGTTGGACGAATTTCAACCAACACAGTTTCTTGATTTACCGAACTCCGTTCGCTGATTCAACGAAAACCGTTCCTTGACTCATCTAACTCCGTTTGGCGATTAATTCATTTCTGCTCATTGGCCTGAGGAACTCGTGCGTAAGATCAATTTTAACAAACACCTATCTTTGATTTTACAAACTTTGTTTGTTGATTCAACGTACCCTATTCCTTGATTCAACGAACTCATTGGCAGGACAAACTTGTGCGTTGGATCAACGAACGCCATTTATTGATTCATTGAACTCCGTTTGTTAATTAATGTACTTCTGTTCATTGGCATGACAAACTCGTGCGTTGGACCAATTTGAACTAACGTCGTTCCTTGATTCAGCGAACGCCGTTCATTGATTTAACGTAGCTAACGTAACTAACGCCGTTCATTGATTCTATAAATTAGATTATTGATTGTAGAAATACATTTTAAAGTCTTAGGAACGCCAGTAATAAACGATTTCGTCGATAAAACGAATTACTAAAATCTCTGTAAGTTCGGAGCAGCGCTCAAAATGCCCTAAGCGTAAATGCTTAAGAGAAGACGTTTTTTCGAAATTAAAAAAAATGATTTTTTGTCAAATTCTCTCAGGAACTGTGGAACCAAGTTGCATGCTCTAACTATTGCTTTTTCTCTTTGTTGACTCTCGCGACTATGTAGGTACTATTATTTACTTTTAATGATTCAATGATTATGTTAATTCAATTACACAATTGCCTTAAATATGAATACATTATAGCAAAGTAAAAAAAAAGAAAAACGTAATGTACGACTATATGAATAGTATAACGTGATTTTAAAAAAATTGGTTTGCGTTGCTCCATCAATTACCAATCAGCAACCAACGTCATTTAAAAAAATGATTCCTATTAATAAACCGCAAGACGTTGAGAGTAGATTTACAATGAATTTGTAGTGTCGTCATCAAAGTTTTGACGTACGGTCGTACACACCTCCCTGTTTTAACAATACCAAAATCGCTCAAGAAACTGTTTTATCGCTTATAACTCGAAAACTAAGCACTTTATGAGAAAAGTGCTGGTATATTAATAGAAACTGGATTAAATTTCTTATAAATTGTATCTGTTAAGTTTTTTCCTCGGGCAAACGGTTTAGGCGCTAGAGCGCGTTAAAGTTTGACAAAAATTATAAATTCCGCCAAAATACCAAAATCAGTGAAGAAACTGTTTTACCGCTTATAACTCGAAAACTATTAGGCACTTTTAGACAAAAGTGCTTCTACATAAATAAAAACTGCATCAAATTTCCTACAAATTATATTTGTAGAGTTTTTTCCTCAGGCAAACGGTTTAGGCGCTAGAGCGCGTTCAAGTATGACAAAAATTTCAAATTCCGCCAAAATACCTTAATCGGCCATCAAACTGTTTTATCGCTTATAACTCGAAAATTAGGCACTTTTAGGGAAAAGCGTTTTTATACAAAAATAAAGTGCATTCAATTGTCTGCAAATTATATCTCTTAGATTTTGTTCGTAAGACGAACAGGTTAGATGCTAGCGCGTGTTAAGTTTAATCATAAAGTAAGTAATTTTAGATTAAGTACTTACTCTATGGTTTAATCTATATTGCAGCGAGCACTTTTACAGGCTTCTACTAATAGATAAAGAACAAAATTTTTAACGACTCATGTTGAAATAACATTGCAAATGAGTAATAAAACTAATTGTTTGCCACTCCAAAGTAGCAGCATTAACTTGAGGGTGGCTCGAGAAAAGTAGAGTTTTGCTCTTTTTTTGATTTTTCGCTTTTAACTCGAAAACTAAGCGCTTTATTAGAAAAGTTCTTCTATATCAATAGAAGCTGCATCAAATTTCTTACAAATTATATCTGTTGAGTTTTTTTTCTCAGGCAAACGGTTTAGGCGGAAGAGCGCGTTAAAGTTAGTAAAAATTCCAAAATCTAGTGTGTGATAAGAAGAATTAAATTCAAATAAAAAGATCACGCTAACTATGAAGAAAGAAGTTTCGAATCTCGCCCTCCTACTCTAATTTTTATCAATATTTTGCGGTTTCGTTCTCGCGTCGTCGCGAACGCTGGTGTCAAATTGCAAATATCCAGTTCGCGAGTTAGGCGAGTAGACGGATTTTTCTCTAAATGTGGCAATTGAAAAAAAATTTTACAAAAAGACCATCTTTCTGAACACCCTATACAATACGCAATATAACTTTAGGCATTTTATAGCAACTTATTAACGATGAACTTGACACTAGAAATTTTGTATCTAACAACCTGGTTTTAAATGTCAACGGACACCGCACAGGACACCGCCTCAAACGAATTAAAATGCCACACGCCACAAGACTTTTTTTTATATAAATAATAAACAATACGAGTAATAACATCTGTTATGTTAATATTTTTATTTTTTATTTTTTTTGCCAATGCTGAATGCTGCTTTGAATAACAATACAGTTGTTAATCCCGCAGAAGTAAAAAATTTATTTATTATACTCTCTTAGTAGGTCTAGGTCTAATAAGGTGTAAGAACGCACAACTCCAATCTATAGTTCGATTCGTAGAGCAGTGTACGGTTTTTAAATTTATAAAATTATTGGGGTGCCTTATTGTGGACCCCGGACTGAAAGAAGTCGTAATAACCATACCAAAGGAGGCGTTCGGCTTTGGCTCGCCGTTGTTGGGCCATCCTGTACAGTGTACATGTTAATGGCGTAAGGCGTAGTGCTAATACCGAATAATTAATTTTTACTATCTTCCTCCTCAGTTTTGTAATAATTTTAATTGTTACGAAAAGTTGTATCCAATTGAATGCACTATGTCAAATTAATGCATGAAATAACGTAATGTATGGCGTTACTATGAAAATTTTCTAATTTGCAACCTGTTAGTATACAGTATGTGCACAGGTGGGGCTAAAAGGAAGGAAACAAATGATTTTAGATTTGATACAGAGTGGCCCAAAATTTAATAAATGCCTTTTCAAATTTTTTATTCAAGATGGCGGCCAGTATAACGATAGGCTCATTTGCTAGTTTTTTTGTTATAACTTTGGAGATCAATATCATTATAAAAATATTAAAACAGGAATAAGTAGGCAAAATGTGGGGCTTTAGTTTTGTTAGAGTCGATTTTTAAAATAATTTCAAAATTGACTACTTTTAAAGGACCAAAGTTGACTAAAATTTTAAAACGTATTTTCTCGAAATCGCCTCCGGTCGTGTTATCTATATTTTGATATGTTGTAGATATCAAACTCCTTAACTAAACACAGTTGTTTGGTTCATTTGCTATGAGCAGATCCGGAGTTATGATTTTTTAAAGGTCAAAATTTCAAAAATTTATAATTTCTTTTGTAATTATAATTTGCAATTGCAAGTTAATATATTAATTTGCTCCATAAATTTCTATTATTTGTTACCATTTTGGTTAAAAAAACACTTCCGGTTAAACCGGAAATTTACCAAGCAGCAAGAGTTTTTAAAAACACCCTGTATATTTAAAATTTTTTTTTAATATCGTAAAATTAGCTGTCCAATGATATCAAGTATGTTACATTTTAACTTTCGGTTTAACCGGAAATCAGGTTAGCTTTCTTATTTTAAAGGCAACACCCTGTATATTTTAAGTGTTTTAGAACGTGTATAAAATTAGCTATCTAGTGATACCAAACACTTAATATTTATACTCTCGGTTTAACCGGAAATGAAGCTTCCTGTTTAAAATAGAAACGCCCGGTATAATTTTAATTTTTTGAAATCGAGGGAAGCTTCTGAGCATACTATTGTTAGGTACTATTTCTGATATATTTTATAATATTTTCAACGTTTTCGAAAAAGTCCTGTTACGGCACAGACAAACACGAAATTGTTAATACTTTATTTCCTGTAAGACTTTGAAGGTAAGCGAGAGTCAATTTTCATCCATGGACATACTGTATACTATACTGTATAGGTACGGCAGAAATATTACAAAAAACTTGCCTGTTAGCAATCGACACAAACAAAAAAAACGTGCAATTAATTAATTAATTAAATATAAAAACAAAATTAGGGGTAATTATGTAAATATTCCACGATTAAGTAACGTAAATATTTACTAAAGGTTTTTTAATTTGTTCTCCAATATCCTTCCATACGCGCATCAGATTATTTTTTTAAATTGCCTCAAATTAAACTGCTCGTACTTGGTAATTTTATTATAAATACGAATTTGAAAACGACTTTGTGTAATTTCCTACATAAAGTAGGGTGAGTGGTTTACGTAAAAGTAATCAATTGCTAAAATTTCCGTTTTGGGGCCCCAAAAATGTTAATTTGGCAAAAGAAATTCGCCAAGTAGCTTTCGTGTAAAAGTGGCCTCCAGTGACGTTTTAAAAATACATTTTGAAATTTAGTTGTTAAAATTTGGTAGTAGTGGCTTCTCTAGGGGTTGCCACGTTTTGCAGCTTAGTGCTTAGGGCACGGAAAATAATAATTTTAAATACCAACAATGCAAGACAAGTTGATTTAGAACAATACTTGCGCAATACAAAACTATTACACTAATCTGCAAATATCTCGTTGTCCTTTTACTTTTATATTTTATTTAGAAGGTCACCGTGTATATACCGTACCTATATGTTAGAGAATACCCTTCTAAGCGAGGCAGTCTGTGTGTTTACGATCTAAATTCGTAAAAAAAGCAGTATTAAACATAGGCTAGAAGGTCGTTATGCTTGCTATAACCCCTCATATGTACTGCCCGAAGAGTTGTTTATAAATAAAATAGTGATTTATAAAACCTAACTCGGCAGGTATAATATCGCGAAAATGACGCCCGAAACGCGTAATTCAACAATCAAATCGGGGTCGATCATCTGTTGCAAATGTTCATCCGTTCATCGTTTGCGGTCTATAATCTACGATAGGACAGTCCATCATTAACTCCACCACGATTTTTAAAATTATTGCCGTGTCGTACAGTGGTAAAAGCTAGTCTAAAAAAGGTGTTTCCAAAAACATTTATGAACTTTTCGGGCGAATATATTCCATTACGCCGATTTATGTCCCAAAATGTCTGTGGAAGCTCTAAAATATACGAAAAGTTTGGGAAAGCCATTGTAAATTTATTATACAGACTCCTGACGACACGAGAACGAACTCACAAGATATTGTTCGAGTGGAAATTTAATCAATATCTTGCATGACCCTTATTTTTCTCTTGTTATTTCAAATCCTTTCCGTTTACTGTAAAATTGTTGTTTTCTCAAAAAATTGGGAGAGTAACCGTAATGGCCCTGATTTTAAAATGTTTGATACAAATTGCCATCGTTTGCTGTCTATAAACTACGATACGACAGTCCACTATTTACTACCGTGTTGTACAGTAGTCAAAGCTAGTCTTCGAACAAAGTAAGAAGATGCGTTTCGAAAAACATTTATGAACTTTTTTGGGGACATTTATGTTCCAAAATGTCTGTCTAGCGGTGTCTGTGGAAGCTCTAAAATGTACGAAAAGTTTGGGTGAAGCATTGTAAACTGAGTATATATGGACTCCTGACGGCACGAGAACGAGCTCACAAATATTTTTTGAATGAAAATTCAATGAATATTTTGCCTGATCATTACTGTTCTCTCGTCATTTCAAATCTTTTGCGTTTACTTTAAAATTATTTTCTCATAAAATTGGGGGAGTAACCGTAATGGCCCAGATTTTAAAATTGTTAAGTACGCTCTCGGCGTTATTTAAAAACTACGAACACATTTTTTGCTCTACAAGCGCGACTTTAACAAAATTTGATAAGTATTGTTAACATACAATCTTTAAATACGGCCCTGTGTTATATTTTTTATATTATTACTATGTAGTTCGTTAACACTTGGAAATAGTTACTTGAACATTTTGTTACCCCAAATTTATTACACATTTCGTAATTTTATTTAGAATTACCTACGTTTGCCTTCAAGGACTATTTGAAAATATAGGAAAACCGTAATTCTTAAGAAACAAATTACAAATTTTAGGTAACAAAGTTCAAAAATTTTCCAACAATGACACATCATTGCGTACACAATAATAATTAATTACCCGTAAAAGTAACATAAAATAATATTTATGAAGTGCCGGCCACACACCAAGTGTTTACACACTTACACACATACAGTTCCGTATTAAAATTTTTTAAGATGATATCAAAAATATGATTTTACAGGAAAAATAAAATCCAAACCGAGCTGGGTATCCAAAATTGAAGATACCACCGCGGCTAATTTACTACCAGTGAGGGTCCACCAACGTGACGTAGCGAGCACGCTGTCGTCCAAACTTGTTTTTATTAGATAAAAAAAAGTGGGCGCCCATTGAAAGTTGTAAGTCAGTAGTTTTGACGTGTAAACAGAAAAGAATATGCTAATTCTTAATTTGAAAACTAAAAATTCATTTTTTGCGCTCCAAGTCGGGTTTTCCAAATCAGTATCTCCGAACCCCTCGGGCAATTGCAACTCAATGCGATGTTTTTATGTTCTTGGGGCCCCTTAGAAAAAAACGTGTTATGGATCTATTTAAAGCCTCGTTTTTTCGAAGAAGACCCTCTGTACGCCTCGTTTCTAAAAAGCACAACTCAGGGTCGAGGGTGCAGTGCTGCAAAAGATACGCATCGCTTAAAATATGTTTGGATGATTGGTCCTCCTCTACACAGCCTTTATGTGAGGGGTCCTCTCAAACTCCTTAACGAGTGAAGCGACGGTAGGCGTCCTCATGTGGGCCCTGCTGAGAATTAGCAATATTTTGTCTTGGACACTGGACACGGCTGGCTTAGATAGGAGAGATGGCTTCTGTACGTTCCATACGTTTACTTAGGAGGTAGTCAAGTGGGCCTCGGTAGGTCTATTGCTGTCTTGGAGGTGGGCCTTCTTAAGAATTAGCAGAATTTTGGATCTTACAAGGCATGGTTGTATCTGTATGGTACATGCCTCATGTGTCTCTTTAGGAGTCAAAAAACATTTAGGTGCAACTTTTCCAAACTTTTTTAAATTTTGGAGAAGGGATGGTAGCCTAAAAGAGCCGTGTGTGATAGAGAGAGTAAACTGTCTTCGACTTGAGTTCTGTAAACCGTCCAGGTGTACAGGTACATTGCACATCATGTTAAAATTAACCTTTGACCTATGTCCTAACTGTAAAAGTCGATGATCAAGGTTTTGGGACGTTTAAAAACTAATTATTTTGCCTATCCCCCCTCTGATGATCTAATTTTGGTGAAGCAATTGAGTACTTATATTAAGCGTTATATTAAGACATAATGGAACATGTAAAATAGGAGTTCTTTGCCTAAGGCTACCAATATTTTATGTCACGCTTCCTCATTGCTAACGAAAATAAATAAACAAATGACGTGCAAACAGAAAAAAAGATGCTAATTCTTAATTTAAAAGTCAAAAATTGTTAAAGATCAGTAAGCTCTTTTTTTGCAATGCAAGCCTGATATTCCACGTCAGTATCTACGAGCCCCTCGGGCAATTCAAATTCAATGCGATATGTTTTTACGTTCTTGGGGGCCCCTTAGAAAAAACGTGATATGGGTCTATTTGTAGTTTCATTTGTTCGAAGAAGGCTATAAGACTACCAGGATGTACCCTCTGTACGTCTACTGGTTTACAAAAAGCACAACCCAGGGTTGAGGGTGCAGTGCTGCAAAAGATACGCATTGGCTTCAAATAATATGTTTGGAAGATTGGTCATTGGTCCTCCTCTTCACAGCCTTTATATGAGAGGTCCTCTCTCTGGAGCCCCTTATTAGCAGGTGAAAAGACAGTGGGCGTTATCATGTGGGCCCTTTGGTAGGTCTATCGCCGTCCTGGGATGGGACTTGTTAAGAATTAGCAGTATTTTGGGTATCACAAGGCATAGTCAGATCTGAGCCTCTATGTCTTACATATCTCTTGTCTTCCTTCAGGAGTCAAAATAGTATATTAAAGAACGAATTTCATAAGTCACGTATTATAGCACGACTCCAAGTTTAAAATCCGACTTGCGTAGCGAAGAGCGTTTTAATGGAGGAGTGCTATAATGACTTATGAAATGAGTTCTTTATACAATTTTTTCTATTTTGCGCCCTTTAAAGTCAATTTTCAAAGAAAAAAATTAAATAATAAAAATTTTGGGATTTTTGTGATGGTTGCAAACTTTTTTTAATTTAGGATAAGAGATGGTAGCCTAAAAGAGCCTTAAAATGCCTTAGATTTGGGTACTGTACAGTGTACATGTACAGGTACATCTTGTAAAAATTAACCTTTGGCCCTTGGCCTAACTGCAGAAGTCTATGATCAAGGTTTTGAGACGTTTAAAAAATATTTTGTCTATCCCCCCTCTGATGATCGTATTTTAGTGAGCCAATTGAGTATTTATATTAAGCGTTTTCTATTAATTAATTAAGGTACTTATATTAGGACATAATGAAACGTTTAAAATAGGAGTTAATTGTCTACGGCTGCAAATATTTTATGTCGCGCTCCTTCGTTGCTAATATAAATAAATAAACAAATGAACGAACGCAAAATATTACACCAGTTCGTAAAATCGATTCGCCAAATTATACGTTAAGTTATGCGCAGTTTAAAAAAAATTATATCCACTCTCAAAAAATTCAAAATATATTAGAAAAACTATAAGAGGAATATGGAACCTACTTTCTGACGCACCTATTGAAGGACGACGTGTTTAGATTAGGCATCGCATGGTTAACAAAATTCAGTAGTGCTAATTACGCGGATCCCTGTATCAAACTACACTCCACCGGTGAAAGATCAGAGAAAGGTAAATAAAAAATTTTATTTAAAAACATCCCTTAATTTAATTTTTTTTACGAAAAGGTATGGAGTCGATGTACGCCTCACTGCCAACAGAAACTCTAAAACAGCATGGAGTTTATAAAGAAGAGAGCGCAATTAGACGACATTTCGAAAATTCGACCCTCTTCATAACAGGAGGTACGGGATTTTTAGGATCGTTGCTCGTGGAAAAATTGCTGAGATCGTGCCCCGAATTAAAAAGAATCTACCTTTTGGTGCGACCGAAAAAAGGCATCGAAAGCCAGACGAGATTCAAACAATATTTCGACAGACCAGTAAGTTTTTTCCCCCTCGTTATTTTTAATAACGCGCGCCCCTAAACGGTAATTTTCCTTACAGTTTTTCGAGCCGCTCCTAAAAGCGACCCCTGAAGTTGTGAAAAAAGTGTTTCTTGTGTTAGGTGACTGTGCGCTCCCCAATTTGGGCTTAAGCGAAGAAGATCGCAATGTTTTAATTTCGGAAGTTAACACAATCGTCCATTTGGCCGCCACTGTGCGTTTCGACGAAAAATTACGCGTCGCCGCTCATATAAATGTACGAGCCACCCAGGACATCATCAAATTATCGAAGGAAGTCAAAAGCTTGGACGTAAGAAATTTTTATTATTTTTCCACAAAAGACCTAAAATTGTTCGTTCGGCACAGTTAATCGCGAAGCGCAAAACAAAAAAAATGCTAATTGAAGCCACGAAACAAATGCTAATTGAACCACAAAATAATGCTAATTTCAATTTGATTTGGTAATTAATTAGCGTTAAGTAATTTCAAAATTAAAGATTAAACAACTTTTATAATGGGTAAAATTAGATCACATATCACATTTAAATTTCTCAACTAAATAGCAATTCTAACTTGACGGCCTCGACATGCGTTTACCTACTAGAAACGATTAATTATTTACAATTTTTGCAATAATTTTAGTGCATCGTTCACGTATCTACCGCTTTTTCCAACTGCCCAAGTAAAGAAATCGACGAAATCTTCTATCCGACGAGATTCACGGGGCCCCAATTGATGAGCCTAGTAGACGCATTGGACGATGACATGCTCGACGAGCTCAAGAACAAGTACGCATTATAAAGATTGTAATCTCGAAACGCGATTTAACTCGTTCGTTTAGAATTTTAGGAAAATGGCCAAACACTTACGCATTCACTAAAATTATAGCTGAAAACGTCGTACAAAGAGAAAGTGGAAACTTACCCATAGCTATCGTTAGGCCATCTATTGGTGAGTTAATTTAGTGTAACCGACTGCGCCATGACGATGGTTTGAACTTGATTTTAGTTGTGGCAACTGCCAAGGAGCCGATTCCCGGTTGGATCGACAACTTTTACGGTGCTGCTGGTGTTTTTGTTGGTGCAGGAGTCGGTTTATTGAGAACTTTACACTGTAAAAAAGAAAACATTGCCGAAATCGTACCCGCCGATTTCGTTATTAACAATATAATAGCCACTGCTTGGAACACCGCAGTAACGAGGTGAGTTAAAATTAATGAAGAGCCACCAATTGGAAATTATTTGGTAACTTTGATCAGAACTCTCAATAATAGGGGTCTCAACTTGGTAATTCTCCTTCGTAGTTCCCTCCTTCGACACTGTATAGTACTATTTTTGAAAATTAGAAAAAATTCTTTAATAAATAGACGTAGCCACCCAGGGCTCTTCTGAGGGGGAGGGGCTGCCCCGGGAGATTTGCAATGTTAGAGGCCTCAACTTGGTAATTCTCTTTCGTAGTTCCTTCCTTCGACACTGTATGGTTCTATATTTTAAATTAAACAAAATTCTTCAATAAACAGACGTAACCACCGAGGGCTCATCTGAGGGGGAGGGGCTGCCCCCGGAAGATTTTAATATTAGAAGTCTGAACTTGGTAATTCTCCTTCGTAGTTCCCTCCTTCGACACTGTATAGTTTTATTTTTTTAAATTAGATATCCTAGGAATAAACCTAACAACTCATGGCTCATGGGGGGGGGGGGGGGGGGCTGCTGCCCCGAAATTCACAAAATAAAGAGCTTGAACTTGATCATTCTTTTTCAAAGTTCTCTTCGTTCTTCAAGACACTGTAGAGTTCTATTTTTTAAATTGGAAAAAATATATATTTTAGAAATATACGTTACCACCCAAAGCATCCGTGAGGGGAGGGGGCACTGCGGGCTTTGCAATATTAGAGACCTTAACTTAGTAATTTTAATTGGTAGTTCTCTCCTTTGACACTGTATAGTTTTAGGTATATTTGAAAACTAGAAAAAAATATAGAAATATACGTAACCACCCAAGGCTAACCCAGGCAGGGGGGGAAACTGCTCCAGGTCTCGCAATATTAGTGTCTCCAGCTTGATAAATCTCCTTCGTAGTTTCCTCCTTCGCACAAGACTGTATAGTAGTTCTATTTTTGAAAATTAGAAAAAACTCCTCTATAAATAGACGTAACCACCCAAGACTCATGCAGAGGAGGGTGTTCTCGGGATGTGTAATATTAGGGACCTCAACTTGGTAATTTATTCTCCTTCGTACTTCCCTCTTCGTTCAAGCCACTGTATAGTTCTATTTTTTAAAATTAGAAAAACTCTTCTATAAAGAGTCGTAACCACCTAGGGCTTACCCGAGGGGGGGGGCGGGCAGTATTAGGGACTCAAACTTGATTATTCTTTTTCATAGTTCCCTCTTCTCCCAAGACTCTTTATAGTTCTATTTTTCAAAATTAGAAAAACTCTTCTATAAATAGACGTAACCACCCAAGGCTTACCCGGGGGGGGGGCAGTATTAGGGACTCAAACTTGATTATTCTTCTTCGTAGTATCCCTCTTCTCCCAAGACTCTTTATAGTTCTATTTTTTAAAATTAGAAAAACTCTTCTATAAAGAGTCGTAACCACCTAGGGCTTACCCGAGGGGGGGGGGGGTCAGTATTAGGGACTCAAACTTGATTATTCTTCTTCATAGTTCCCTCTTCTCCCAAGACTCTTTATAGTTCTATTTTTCAAAATTAGAAAAACTCTTCTATAAATAGACGTAACCACCCAAGGCTTACCCGGGGGGGGGGGCAGTATTAGGAACTCAAACTTGATTATTCTTCTTCGTAGTATCCCTCTTCTCCCAAGACTCTTTATAGTTCTATTTTTTAAAATTAGAAAAACTCTTCTATAAGTAGACGTAACAACACAGGGCGTGTACGGCGAGGGGGGGTCGTGCCCCGGGATTCGCAATATTAGGGACCTCAACTTAGTAATTTTAATTCCTAGTTCTCTCCTTTGACACTGTATAGTTTTAGGTATATTTGAAAACTAGAAAAAAATATAGAAATGTACGTAACCACCCAAGGCTAACCCAGGCAGGGGGGGAGCTGCTCCAGGTCTTGCAATATTAGTGTCTCCAGCTTGATAAATCTCCTTCGTAGTTTCCTCCTTCGCACAAGACTGTATAGTTCTATTTTTGAAAATTAGAAAAAACTCCTCTATAAATAGACGAAGCCACCCAAGACTCATGCAGAGGGGGGTGTTCTCGGTATGCGTAATATTAGGGACCTCAACCTACCCTTCTTCGTAGTTTCCCTCTTCTCCCAAGACTCTTTATAGTTCTATTTTTTTTAATTAGAAAAACTCTTCTATAAATAGACGTAACCACCCAGGGCTTCCGGGGGGGCAATATTAAGGACTCAAACTTGATTATTCTTCTTCGTAGTTTCCCTCTTCTCCCAAGACTCTTTATAGTTCTATTTTTTTA
This sequence comes from Malthinus flaveolus, assembly GCA_950108345.1. Classification (NCBI taxonomy): domain Eukaryota; kingdom Metazoa; phylum Arthropoda; class Insecta; order Coleoptera; family Cantharidae; genus Malthinus; species Malthinus flaveolus. The sequence goes on along the minus strand of OX467288.1, from coordinate 9,184,728 downwards.
AATAAGAAAAACTCTTCTATAAATAGACGTAACCACCCAGGGCTTACCCGGGGGGGGGATATTAGTACCCAAACTTGATTATTCTTCTTCGTAGTTTCTTTCTCCCAAGACTGTATAGTTCTATTTTTGAAAATTAAAAAAACTCTTCTATAAGTAGACGTAACAACACAGGGCGTTTGCGGGGGGGGGGGGTTGTGCCTCGGGATTCGCAATATTAGAGACCTCAACTTGGTAATTATCCTTCGTTCAAGACACTGTACTATTTATAGTTCTATTTTTAAAAATTAGAAAAAGACAACTTGGTAATTCTCATCCCCAGTTTCCTTCGTCGTTAAAAGCACTGTATTGTTCTATGAAAATTAGAAATATCTTCTAAAAATAGACGTAACGGCCTCACATCATCAAAAAAAAGGGCAACCCTGTACAGCTATACAGTTCACCGAATAGAAGGTGTTTGTAGAAAAATTTAAAAAAAAACTTCTTGATAGAACGGCCTTATTTCAAGATAGCTGACTTTTTAAAATATTTTGAAAGTACCGTAAGTACCGAAAGTACCGTAAACGTGCTACATAACCCCACTTTATTATCTTGTATTCTTTTTTCTATTTTTAAACGTCTTGAACTTAAAATGTCACTCCAAATTAGTAAATAAAGCAAAGTATATAGGCTTCAAACTAGGAAGAAACGTTGATAATAATATAGTAAGGGTATGTAACGCTTTGACGATACACCCTGTATATTTAAACACATTTTTATGACCCTAGTCATTCTTAAATAATAAAGTTTTATTCGGTACTTTTTCGTGTATTTCCGACAGAAATGGAGATAAATACAACCGCAATTGCCCATCACACACCCTGTATATTTATATATAATTAATTTTTGAGACGGGTTATGAGGAAAACAGCCATATGGAGTGCGTACTCTACAGTTGAGAGTACACACTTTAATTTTTGATCACATTTTTATGATTGTAGTATGTAGTTAGGTTAGGTCCGATTCAGGGTACCGCTACGAGTACCGAATTGAGATAAAATGGCTGTTACCATTCGTTTCGGTTTTTAAACGCGATAATTAGCAAACAAATTTTAATTGGTCATTACAAATCTTAAAATTGCTTCGCTGGGACTCGCCATGAACTTCAAATAATATACAGGATGTCCAGATAAGCGCGCAGTGAGCGTGATACGACTTAGAATTAGTTTAGCTTTCATTTTGAGGTATCCGAAACTTTTTGAAAAAGTCCCGACCCAATTACAGCAGTTCCCAACTCAAAATATTCCAAAAATAATTCAACGACACACCATCTAGATCTTGATAGTACTTTATAAAGAACTTAATCAAATGTGCTTTTACAGAAAGGCCCAATTGGAAACCGAAGAAAGCGAAAATGAAAATAACAACGGCTGTGATATCCCAATTTATAATTACGTCAGCGGCTTTCAAAATCCGGTCACGTGGGGTACGTAATCATATTTTTTTTAAGTTTCAAAAAGTTAAAATTAAACCTTTTCAGGAGAATCGCTAGAGGTGGGATTCCGCCTAGGTGCGTTTATACCAACAGTCATGCAAGTTTGGCATCCATTTTTATTATTAACCCCCTACAAACCACTACAACTCATATTCCACTACTTGTTACACATCATCCCCTCGTATATAGCGGACTTTTTAGCCTATTGCATCGGCAAGCCTCCACAGTAAGTTGCCGCAATTTAACTTTTTGCCAATTATTTCGTTAACGAGCAAATTTTTGTAGGTTAGTCAAGGCGTACGAAAAAATTACCAAATTTTTAGGGGCGATCGAATATTTTTCGTGTCGAGAGTGGCGAATTCAAGATCACAACACGCAAAAATTGTACGGCAAAATGAGTCAGGTCGATCAGTTGGAATTCGAATTCGACATCAAAAAATTGGAATGGAAAGTTTACATGTTCGATTTCTTAAAAGGACTCAGAGTTTATCTCATTAAGGATCCCATGAGTACCGTGCCTGAAGGTTTGAAAAAGAGAAGAAGAGTTAAAATTGTGCATTACGTCGTAGTTATCGTCATGGGCTTGTTGTTTTTGAGACTTTTCCTTTGGATCGCGATGACTATCATGAGCAGACTATTTAATTTGTAGACTTTAAAGTTACGAAAGTAGGATTAATTAGTTATCAATTATATTTATTACGCGGTGTATTATATCAATTAAGGTATTATAAAATGTACATAATAGCACTTTTAATTTACATTCAAAACGAGAAAAACTAATTTCTGTAAATATAAATAATCGCCTTATTTTCTTCTAATTACCTACTACATATCTAAACTTTAATATTTATGTAGAATCTCTCTTACGTCATTAGGAGACATTTAATGCAATTGACGTGAGTTTATAATTACGTCTTTTTATAGACTCTGTATTATTACGTCTATACATATACAGCGTGGTCGCTAAAGTTGCAAAACAATCCAAGGGGCTATTTCAAGAATTAACTCCGGCGAGCGCTCGTGGTTATTTCAAATCCTTGAAACTAAAATCGAAAGATATTTAGCAGGTAAAAATATTACTGTTTACTTTGTAACGCACTGGATTTTTTTGTTGAATAATAATTATTGGAAAACGATTACTACGTTCTTGTTCAGATAGTTGTTGGCAGCAGCATAACCACCTTGCAATATCTGCAAATAAACGGAAGATCCGCCCCTGGTACTTATGCAACCAGTAAAACCCTTTTTATGCCCAACCGTACGTACGTTGAACTCGAAGCATCGTCAGAGAACCGTTACATCATAACAACAATAATTAATAAATTATTACGCTCTAAAGAAGAAATTACGCCTAAATCGCCGCAACCACCCATACAGCTGTGCCGTAAAAATAGTAGAACTTCCGCGATTCAAAAAATAGCTCTTGCAGGGATTTAGGCACTTTGTAAGTATAAATTTGAAACAAACTCGTAATCGTAATTTTGAGGGTGTAATTAGACCAGATTAGGAGATTAGGGGCTGAAGTCTTGGGCTACATACTATTTAAAGGTGGGTTACACTTTTCGATTGTAACGAATTTACGTCCTTCGTCAATTAGGATTCTAACTTTTAAAACACCCTGTGATGTTCTTCGTCAACTAATATTTTTATGCAGCAAATGCCAAATTTAAAAAACTGATTCTCGTGAATTGTTGGGCCGGGCACCTAATTACGTTTTACTTTTTGTTTTTTTGCGAAACTTGAAAAAACGAAAGGTTTAGTCACTCGTCACTATGTACATCCGCGAAAACATCACAAGTACTTTTTTTAACAACGACATTAAAAAATGGCATTTTTGGAAATCTTCAGGTTCCAAAATCATAATGATTTGTTCAAGTGCGCACTTCTTCTCACATCTTTGAAGTTTAAAGATTATTTTCTTTCATCTCTTCAGCCTTCGGCGTCTCAGCAATCAATCTTGAGCTTCTAATGCTTTTGCAACACTGAAGACGTGAATACGTCTCATTTTCTTAGAACTGGACGATAACTCGATATTGATAATCTTTAGAACAATGACATCACATGATTTTGAGGTTGCGACCTCTTACACATTCTTCGTATTTCCTAGTTATAAGTTATAACATGCGGTTTGAAAATGGCACAGTTGAAATGGGCAAAATGTTAAATCCACAAGTGTTGAAGTGTAAGTCCGCAGTAATTACTATTCATCTCTCGTCCAGATTTGACCTTGAGCCTTGAGCTTCTTACTATTTGCTCCTTGAAAATTTCCATATCGTGACACTGCATTTCAGCAGCCCATCTCCTCTTCAAGTTTCTTTTTATCGTTTCTTCTCTTCTTCATCTTAATGCTTCCCCTCGCTCTCGTTCATTTCATCAAGTTTCTTCTCGTCCTCACCTTCCTCATTGTCTTGCCCTCGTCTCACGAGATTGTTCTTCTTCTTACTCGCGGTTGTTTCATCGTTGGTTAACGCTGAGCGTCCCTCGTTTCGACATCTTTTTCTGCTTTTTACCCCCGGTTTTTCCATCGCTGGTTAACTCTGAGTCGAGGTGGTTTATGTTGAGGGTTATCTTCACGGCTTCATCGTCATGAGACGGTAATTCACAATCCCATCTTCTCTTCAAGTTTCTTTTCTTCGTTTCTTCTCTTCTCAAAGCGCCTCCTAGCTCTCGTTAATTTCATTAAGTTCCTTCTCGTATACGAACTCTTTTCTTTAGGGGTGTGTAGTTTTCGAGTTTCAAGCAATAAATAAAAAAATCAGTTTTTTGGCCGATTATAGGGTTTTTGTCAAACTTTAGTGCGCTGTAGCGCCTAAACTGTTTGTCTAACCAAACAATCTGATAGACATTTGTATCAAATTGAATGTAGTTCATTTTGGTATAAAGGCCCTTTTCTCGAAAAAAGCGTATTTTTCGAGTTACAAGCGATAAACTACAAAATCAGGTTTCTTGCTTTTAGACTTTTTGTCAAACTTTGGTACTCTCTAGTACCAAACCCTCTAGTAAACCCTTTGTATGACAAAAAAATGACAAACCTTATTTGTAGAAAATTTAATGAAGTTTATTTTTGTTTAGAGCCTTTTTCTCTAAAAGTGCGTAGTTTTAGATTTACAATGGATAAACTAAAAATATCACTTTTTGTTCGATTTTGAACTTTTTGTCAAACTTTAGTGCGCCCTAATGCCTAAACCGTTTGTCTGACGAAAAAATATGAGAGACTTAATTTATAGAAAATTTAATTTAGTCTATTTTTGTATAAGAGTCCTTTTCTCTAAAAGTGCGTAATTTTCGAGTTGCAACCGATAAACTAAAAAATCAGTTTTTTGGCCGATTATAGGGTTTTTATCAAACTTTAGTGCGCTCTAGCGCCTAAACCGTTTGTCTGACGAAAAAATTTAAGAGACTTAATTTGTAGCAAATTTAATGTAGTTTATTTGGGTATAAGAGCCATTTTCTCGAAAAAGGCGTAATTTTTGAGTTGCCACAGATAAACTAAAAAATCTGTTTTTTGGCCGAGTATAGGGTTTTTGTCAAACTTTAGTGCGCTTTAGTGCCTAAACTGTTTGTCTGACGAAACAATTTGATTGACTTAATTTATAAAAAATTTAGTTTGGGTTATTTTAGTATAAGAGCGCTTTTCTCTGAAAGTGCGTAGTTTTCGAGTTTTAAGCGATAAATTAAATAATGAGTTTTTCGGCCGATTTTAGAGTTTTTGTCAAACTTGAGTGCGTTCGAACGCCTAAACCGATCGTCTGACGAAAAAATCTCCAAGTTTCTTTTCCTCGTTTCTTCTCTTCTTCACCTTAATGCTCCCGCTAAATCTTGTTCAATTCATCAAGTTCCTTCTCGTCCTCGCCTTCCTCATTGTCTTGCCTCTCGTCTCACGCGCTTGTTCTTCTTTTTACTCTCGATTTTTCCATTGCTGGTTAACTCTGAGAATTAAAGGTTACACCTTCACGCCTTCATCCTAATCCAGAGTTAACCAGTAATGGACAAATCGGAACTTTGACGGCTGCTTTTACTAGACTGCAAAAATTTGAGCCTTGGCCTAAGGATGGTCAAATAAAGAGGAGTCCAGGCCCAAGATTGAAAACTGCCACAATCCTAAAATATAGAGTCTTGAAAAAGCCTCAACAAGAAAATCCTAAACTCTCGTACGTCAGATCAAACGACCCTAACGAGATCCTAAATATCGTGTCTCGTCATATTTCACATCCATATCAGTTGAAGGATCGAACCGCATGACATCCACTTCCACGGTAGCGGCTGGTTTGATCCCACCGAACTGTGGCTCACTTGGAACCGTTTATAAACAAACATGAACAGTGAAAGAAACCGATACGGCATTTAAAAAAAAATTTTGAGTAAACTTCAGAAGAAGAACCAACAATTTTTCTACTAACTTGTATATTTATACAATCGAGCTCAAATATTTATTTATAAAATAACTGCACTCGGGGAGAAATAATAAATTAATTTGTATAGACAAAAGATAGCTGTTTTAGGTTTTAGCGAAATTAATTAAATGAACTTTTAGATTAAAAGGCAGTGTCGTTCGTTGACTTTTATAAAAAAAAATGAATTCCCAATTTTGCTAATTTATGTTAATAATCTTCGGTTACATATAATCGGTTTATAATCATTTAGGAGATATAAAAAAGGTGTTCGTCCATCAGGGTCACAGATACAAGTTCCCAATACCACATCATCATGGTAATAAGTCGCGGTTGCGAGAGGCATTAGAATGTACATATTATTGCGGCCTTTTACCGTTGTGTGGGGGGGACATAGAAGGGGCAAAGATGAGCTGGTGTGCGCTATGTTTTCTAAACAACATTGAATTTAATCCAGTAACGTTCTAACGCTGTTATAAGTGGGTTTGCGTTCGTTTTATTGGATTTTTACATTGCGATGTAAAAACGTATAAATTATACGGTGCCTTTACGTGGTGCTAGACTTTTTTTTCCTATTATTATTTTATAAATAAATTTTACCCTTTAATTTACTTAAAATATTGTACAATTACGACTTAGATTTATGTAGTTAATTAAATTTAAAAAATTAACTTTAGTAACTAATGCCAGTTCTTGCCAGTTTTACTTTTAAATTGTGCCAGTAAATACTTACGTTAAATATATATTTCTAAAATAGTGCTCCTCATTTTTTTGGGAATCTCATTTTTACGAGGTACGTACGAAATTTCAAAAGTTTATTTTATCTTTTAGCTATGTAAATTAAGGTTAAGAGCTATTTTTAAAAAGATCCACGCGATTTTATTCTCCAAGAGTCGTAGGGTTAACGCGAGAGCAACAAACATTTGGACTGTCATCTGTCATGTGTCATGTACCTAAAGAGAAACCTTAACCATAAATTTCATACTCGGGAAGTCGGGCATAAGTTTAATTTTGAATTGTAAATACGACTCCCCTCCCCCGCACGATTTACTTACAATGAATTGATCGACTTCCAAAATTAAAAACATTTCAACCCTTCAAAAATACATACAGATCGAATGGGAGGGGGCAAGCCAAAATACCATTAAATGCCTATAGAAAAGCTTAAACAAACTGGTTGAACCGAAGCAAAGTACCCCCTCCCCCTTCTACGATTTAAAATAAAACGCTCCGAAAATATGTTCAAAAATGCCAAAAGTTGCTTTTAAATCAACTTTCCTCGTTTCCACCCCTTTGCTCGGGCGCCAAATTAGTTTTGATTTTATTTGCGTTCGTATATTACTTTTTATTACTATAACAGCTTCGAGATTTATCACATCAGGTGAATTTTATTTCTGCTGTGGTCATCAATTTTGAAATAATCCTACTCAATACTCGTATATTATATAAAATACTAAAATAACTAGTATTAAATTGATGTTTTACAGCATTTATACAGTCTGTTTTAGGACTGAAAGGGGAGAGGCTCTAAAGCTATTAAAAACACTTTAAATACAAAAAGATGAGTAGTACTCGGATGGCTTTAAAAATAGTCGGCCATAAATTAACGTTGAGTACCGCAATTATCGAGGATAGGTACAAAAGTATTGTGGACAAAATAGGCCCGGTACGAATTACAAATGCTAGCAAACATACCACTTGATATAATCCCATGGCTAACATAAAATCACTTGTCTGCCGAATTCTATTGGCAGCGTTACAGTAGTAGTAGTAGTAGTAGTAGTTCCCCTTATAAAAAATCCTAAGACCTAAGAGACATATTATGTAAGAAATTTAATGTAGTTTATTTTTGTATAAGAGCCCTTTTCTCTAAAACAGCGTAGTTTTAAATTAACAAACAGTTTTTGTTCGATTTTGGACTTTTTTTCAAACTTTAGTGTGCTCTAGTGCCTAAGCCGTTCGTCTGACGAAAAAATCTGAGAAACGTAATTTGTAGAAAATTTATTGTAGCTTATTTTTGTATAAGCGCCCTTTTCTCTAAAAGTGCGTAGTTTTAGATTTACAAAGCGATAAACTAAAAATTAAGTTTTTGTTCGATTTTGGACTTTTTTTCAAACTTTAGTGTGCTCTAGTGCCTAATAAACCGTTCGTCTGACGAAAAAATCTGAGAAACGTAATTTGTAGAAAATTTATTTTAGCTTATTTTTGTATAAGCGCCCTTTTCTCTAAAAGTGCGTAGTTTTAGATTTACAAAGCGATAAACTAAAAATTAAGTTTTTGTTCGATTTTGGACTTTTTTTCAAACTTTAGTGTGCTCTAGTGCCTAATAAACCGTTCGTCTGACGAAAAAATCTGAGAAACGTAATTTGTAGAAAATTTATTGTAGTTTATTTTTGTATAAGCGCCCTTTTCTTTAAAAGTGCGTAGTTTTAGATTTACAAAGCGATAAACTAAAAATATCAGGTTTTGTTCGATTTTAGACTTTTTTCAAACTTTAGTGCGCTCTAGTGCCTAAACTGTTTGTCTGAGGACAAAATCTGAGAAACGTAATTTGTAGAAAATTTATTGTAGATTATTTTTGTATAAGCGCCCTTTTCTCTAAAAGTGCGTAGTTTTAGATTTACAAAGCGATAAACTAAAAATTAAGTTTTTGTTCGATTTTGGACTTTTTTTCAAACTTTAGTGTGCTCTAGTGCCTAAACCGTTCGTCTGACGAAAAAATCTGAAAAACGTAACTTGTAGAAAATTTATTGTAGATTATTTTTGTATAAGAATCCTTTTCTCTAAAAGTGCGTAGTTTTTAGTTACAAGCAATAAACTACAAAATCAGTTTTGGGGCCGATTTTAGAGTTTTCGTGAAATTTGAGTGGGCTCTAGCGCCTAAACCGTTCGTTTGACGAAAGAATCTGGTTAACTTCATTTGTAGAAAATTTTATGTAGATTATTTTTATATAAGAACCATTTTTACCAAAAGTGCGTAGTTTTCGAGTTGCAAGCGATAAACTAAAAAATCAGTTTATTAGGCGATTTTTGAGATTTTCTCAAACTTTAGTGCGCTCTAGCGCCTAAACCATTCTTCTGGCAAAAAATCTGGTAGACGTAATTTGTAGCAAATTTAATTTAGTTTATTTTTGTAGAAGAGCGATTTTCTCGAAAGGTGCGTAGTTTTGAGTTGCAAGCGATAAACTAAAAAAATCAGTTTATTAGGCGATTTTTGAGATTTTCTCAAACTTTCGTGCGCTCTAGCGCCTAAACCATTCTTCTGGCAAAAAATCTGGTAGACGTAATTTGTGGCAAATTTAATTTAGTTTATTTTTGTATAAGAGCGATTTACTCGAAAGGTGCGTAGTTTTGAGTTGCAAGCGATAAACTAAAAAATCAGTTTATTAGGCGATTTTTGAGATTTTCTCAAACTTTCGTGCGCTCTAGCGCCTAAACCATTCTTCTGGCGAAAAAATTTGGTAGACGTAGTTTGTAGCAAATTTAATTTAGTTTATTTTTGTATAAGAGCGATTTTCTCGAAATGTGCGTAGTTTCGAGTTTCAAGCGATAAACTACAAAATCAGTTTTTGGGCCGATTTTAGAGTTTTCGTCAAACTTGAGTGGGCTCTAGAGCCTAAACCGTTTGTCTGACGAAAAAATCTGAGAGACTTAATTTATAGTAAATTTAATGTAGGTTATTTTAGTATACGAGCCATTATCTCTAGGGGAGCGTAGTTTTCGAGTTTCAAGCAATAAATTAAAAAAATCAGGTTTTTGGCCTATTTTAGACTTTTTGCCACACTTTGGGACGCTATAGCGCCCAAACTGATTGTCTGGCGAAAAAATCTTAGGAACTCAATTTGTAAAGAATTTCATCTAGTTTATTTTTGTATAAAATCCCCTTTCTCTAAAAGTCCATAATTTTCGAATTTTAAGCGATATACTAAAAAAGTATTTTTTGGCCGATTTAAGACTTTTGTCAAACTTTAGTGCGCTCTAGTGCCTAAATCAATCGCCTGACGAAAAAATCTAAGAGACTTAATTTGTAAACAATTTAGCTTAGTTTATTTTTATATAACAGCCATTTTCTCTAAAAGTGCGTAGTTATCAAGTTATATGCGAAAAACTGAAACAAGAGCTAAAACCCACCCTTCTCAAGCCTCACTTAAGAGTGGTCGCATTTATTACTCATTTGCGACTTTCTTTCAGCCTGCATTGTCAAAACTGTTGTACTGATTGTTTTAGTATATTTGCACGCTACCTCTCGGCCAACTCACGCGCTGTCCGCTGCAGACGTCTCGCTCTTACGAGTTACCGCTTTTATGCGCTAAACTGAGATGAACACCCGCTGTAGCTTGTTCTTAGTTAACTGGTCTCACTATTAAGTATGTAGAATTAACTAATTACAAGTTTATTGAAACTTTTTAATGAAAATAATTTTCTTTGGCCTCTTCTTTTACGCCTGGAAGGGCAACTCGTACGAATTTTTTTAATTGAAATTAGAATTAGCGTGCATCTTGAACGGATTGACCGTCGGCGCAACTGTGGCGTGCCATCGCCCTCTTCTTGTTTCCCTTCGAAATTTGCCAATTAAGCCAATTGAAACTTTCATTAAAATTAATTTAGGGACGCAAACGTCGAAATACCACGAGAATTACCATATTTTGTAATACTTCGAGGAGTAGAAAGGCGCTATTTTATTATTTAAAATTTAAATTTAACCAATTAATTAATCCAGTTAATTGTGTATTTATACGTAATTTAAATTAGCCAACCTTTTTCGCCCCTCGGCCCCTTTAAAAAGGCCAAAAACAGGCAGTTTAACCCTCGTATTTATTATACGCGTGTCCATTAAAGTACAATTTTGACCCCACGCGTACATTTAATTAAAATCCAAGTAAATAGCCACATTAGGTAATTAAATTTATTTTTAAACAACCAATTTAAAAAATAACGTTTCCATTAGTTATTTATTTAAAATTTTAAGTGAAAAAACTGTAAATTTTTAACGATTTAAAATTTTGAAGTATTAATTGCATTGATTATGTATGTTGTTGCTTTAGATGTTCTCTAACGTATTACGTATTTACGAAAAAATCGCGATAAACTCACGAAATTTTTACTTAATTAACATATTTTAAATACGAGCAGACGCTTTCGAGCCATTTTAATTGTAAATTCTATGCCCCTTTTACATACCCGGTACATAAATTATAAAGTACTTTGCATGCTTAGTATAACACTTGTTTAAAAAACAGTCGTTAGTACATTAATGTTTATTTTTATTACTGCAGTGTTTTGTTATTACTTTTAAAAAAAGTATCAGAATGTTTTATTTTAAGTATATTTAACTCATTGATTGTTGAGAGCGAACTCTATGTTTAGAAGTCACGTGGGCTCATCGAGGGTTCCGAATGTTTCTACATCCATGATCCATCAACATCATACTCCAAATTATTGTAGTGTTGCCAATTACATGTACTCGTTAGATTAGATAGTAGATGATTATTGATTAGATAGAAAAGTTCCTGAATGAGTATTCGTAGGAGCCTTCGTTTAGAAATTTTACTACCTACTTCTCATTTCGAATGTTTTCCAATAATCAAACCCGCGAGCACGCCGGATGTTTTTGGAGGATTAAAAGTTTTAGACATTAAACTCATTAAATGAGTGGACTCGTGGGTCCGTTGAGGACCCCTCAAATATTTATGGTGCCCATTATGTATCATTCAAAGATATGAAAGTTGTTTCAAAATTCTCCTCAATTCTATCTCGAATCTCGAATCTCCTATTCTACCAGATTGAGTGACGGTGTAGAAGAAATCGTTAATGAGTCTCCCTATTGTTGATTCCATTGCGTACTACCTTATAGCTTGTGCTTAGAATGTTTCTGACTTATCTTATCCATGCTCTTGGGCTCTGTATTTAAAAGTCTCGTACTGACTTCTAGCGTTTCCAGAAATTTGGGGATCCATTCACACACAGACGGGGGGTCGTTCATGGTTCTGGAAGAACATTGCAAATGAGTAATATAAAGGAATAAACCCCACCGTCAGTCACTGGTGACAGACAGCATTAACTTGAGGGGTGGCTTGCGAAAAGTGGGTTTTTGTTCTTTCTCAGTTTTTCGCTCATAACTCTAAAACTACGAACTTAATGAGACACATGCATCTATATGAAAATGAACCACATCAAATATTCTACAAATTATATCTCGTAGCTTTTTTTGTCAGACGAGCGGTTTAGGCGCTAAAGCGCGTTAAAGTTTACATAAATTCCCAATTTAGTAAAAAACTGTTTAGTCGCTCGTTACGTCCGATATACAGTAAATTTCAACGCGCTGTAGTACCTTAACTATCCGTTTGATGAAAAAATCTAAGAAACATAATTTGTAGGAAATTGATTGGACTTTATTTTTTTATATAAATATTTCTATAAAACTGCGTAGTTTTCGAGTTATAAGCGATAAACTAAAAAATCAGTTCCTTGACCGATTTGTGAGTTTGTCAAACCTTAGTGAGCTCCTAGACTGATCGTCTAAGGACAAAAACCTAAGATATATAATTTGTAGAAAATTCGATGTAGGTTTTATTCATAAGAAGCCACTTTCTTTAAAAGTTCGTAGTTTTTGAGTTATATGCGATAAACTACGAAATCAGTTTATTGAACGATTTTCAAGTTTTTGTCAAACTCTAGTGCGCTCTAGCGCCTAAACTGTTCGTCTGCGGACAAAAACCTAAGATATATAATTTGTAGAAAATTCGATGTAGGTTTTATTCATATAGAAGCTGCTTTCTCTAAAAGTGGGTAATTTTCGAGTTACATGCGATAAACTACGAAACCAGTTTATTGAACGATTTTTGAATTTTTGTCAAACTTTAGTGCGCTCTAGCGCCTAACTGGTCGTCTGGGGGCAAAAACCTAGAATATGTAATTTGTGGAAAATTCAATGTAGATTTTATATATATAAAAGCTGCTTTCTCTAAAAGTGAGTAATTTTCGAGTTACATGCGATAAACTACGAAACCAGTTTATTGAACGATTTTTGAATTTTTGTTGAACTTTAGTGCGCTCTAGCGCCTAACTGGTCGTCTGTGGGGCAAAAACATAAGAGATAGAATTTGTAGGAAATTCGATGTAGGTTTTATTTATATAGAAACCGCTTTCTTTAAAAGTGCGTAGTTTTTGAGTTACATGCGAAAAACTACGAAATGAGTTTATTGAACGATTTTAAAGTTTTTCCAAACTCTAACGCGCTCTAGCGCCTAAACTGTTTGTCTGAGGACAAAAACCGAAGATATGTAATTTGTGGAAAATTCAATGTGGGTTTTATACATATAAAAGCTGCTTTCTCTAAAAGTAAGTAATTTTCGAGTTACATGCGATAAACTACGAAACCAGTTCATTGAACGATATTTGAGTTTTTGTTAAACTTTAGTGCGCTCTAGCGCCTAACTGGTCGTCTGGGGGCAAAAACCTAGGATATGTAATTTGTGGAAAATTCAATGTAGATTTTATACGTATAAAAGCTGCTTTCTCTAAAAGTGAGTAATTTTCGAGTTACATGCGATAAACTACGAAACCAGTTCATTGAACGATATTTGAGTTTTTGTTAAACTTTAGTGCGCTCTAGCGCCTAACTGGTCGTCTGGGGGCAAAAACCTAAGAGATAGAATTTGTAGGAAATTCGATGTAGGTTTTATTTATATAGAAGCCGCTTTCTTTAAAAGTGCGTAGTTTTTGAGTTACATGCGAAAAACTACGAAATGAGTTTATTGAACGATTTTTAAGTTTTTGTCAAACTCTAGCGCGCTCTAGCGCCTAAACTGTTCGTCTGAGGACAAAAACCTAAGATATATAATTTTTAGAAAAGCCGATGTAGGTTTTATTCATATTGAAGCGGCTTTCTCTAAAAGTGGGTAATTTTCGAGTTACATGGCGGTAAACTATGAAATCAGTTAATTGGTCGGTTTTTAAGTTTTTGTCAAACTTTAGTGGGCTCTAGCGCCTAAACTGTTCGTCTTCGGACAAAAACCTAAGAGATAGAATTTGTAGGAAATTCGATGTAGGTTTTATTTATATAGAAGCGGCTTTCTTCAAAAGTGCGTCGTTTTCGAGCTACATGCGATAAACTATGAAATCAGTTAATTGGTCGGTTTTTAAGTTTTTGCCAAACTTTAGTGGGCTCTAGCGCCTAAACTGTTTGTCTGAGGACAAAAATCTAAGAAATAGAATTTGTAGGAAACTCGGTGTAGTTTTTATTTTTATAAAAGCACTTTTTTCATAAAGTGCGTAGTTTTCGAGTTATGAGCAAAAAACTAAAAATGATCAAAAACCCATTTTTCTCGAGCCAACGCCAAGTTAATGCTACCCCTTCGGAATGGCAGACGATCGGTTTTATTACTCATCTGCAATTTGCAACGTACTTTCAGCATGCTTCTTTAAAAGTTTTGTACTTTATCGTTTCGTGAAAGTGCATGCTGCCTCCCGGACTACATAAACTTGAGCACCTACCAATACAGTTAGTTGCCTCTACTTTGTTTCTCAAAAATTAAATCCAACCACCTAAAATTTTAATCTAGGTATCTCGGTATAGATACATTTTTGACTAAAATAGAAAGCATCAAAGCGTCAAAGTACCTACTCGACAAGTTTCGCAAAACGATAAAACTAATGTTTACAAATCGTACAACAATACCATGACTTAACGATCAATTGTAGTTTCGGAGGAGGCAAAAAGCAATAACACACCACGTCACTTCCTCGCTAAAATTGTAATATAATATTTATATTATTATTGATATGTGTATTACGGTTTAGGATTGTTTGAATTTGTTGATAACAGATAAAAGTAGTTTGTTATATCATACCTAGGGCTAGTAAACTAAACGCGATGATAAGCGCGTGATTGTCGATAAGAACTTTCGTAGATATACGCCCTCGCACTCTTATTGTTGTAGACGATCGCACAATATTTTTCATATTTAAACAATCTTTTTTACTCAATTTACAGATTAATCGAGATTAAATCGACTCTCGCGCGGGCGGACGTCAGGGTTTTCCGTCGAAAGTCACACCGACGTACGAAAAGTACGAAGTAAATGGAAAATTATTTCCGATAGTTCATCAGAAGACATTCATGGTTTTAATGGTAAGTGCGCATTTTTTATCCATTTGGAGTTTACTTGAAATTATTAAAAGAATGTCGATCTATTAGTTGTCGCTCGGTATGGTTAGGAATTTATTGGGTAATTTCAAGCCGATTCGTTCGGATTGAATCAAAAATATTTTTATTTTCGAAAAGATTCATGTATTGACGGTCGGTGTGCGGTGTGTGGTTTTTGCGTTTTCGAGAGATCGGTCAGAAGCGAGTTGAGCACCACGTGTCGTGCGGTTTTGGTTTGTTAGTTTTTCGCGACAAACAAACTCGAAGTCCGATTTTCCGCCAGTTTCGATAACTTCATGCTTGGGCCGCTCGTGATTAAGGCCGAAAGTTGATTTATATTGTTTGTGTGGAAAAATGGGAGTAGTCGAGCATTGTATGAACAAAGTTCGATGATTTCATGCATTTACAATATGTAATATCTGCCCACATTTCTTTTGTAAGTCTCCTTTTAGCGGTAACAATGTGAAGGTCGCTCCTACAAGGCTGCAATTTCAACAATTTTTTTTATCGTGATCGGATAATTTTATCGCACTCACAACGGGAGCAATATGCTTCCTTATAATTTGCATTTTTTTAAAAGAGGACCACGTCGTAGGTTGGTCGGTTTTTCATTTCGATTACAGTTACACTTACGCGAGTCGATAAAATAGAAGTTGTGGGAAGTGGACTTTACAGAGAAAGGAAAAAATTTGTCTCGAGCAATAGAAATTCAATTTAATCAAATCGACATTTTATGGTATTTCAAACAAAGGCCAAGCAGAAAGCATTATTATATAGCAACTCAAGGAGAGCAAGTGTCATCTTTTTGCATTTTTTAATTTGCCGAATCGAGGCGTGGTTTTGTACTTGTGTACAAAGTACATAAACTGACGTCAAGTTAAATACACAAATATATACTTATTACTATTACATAAGCTGCGGAATTAAATATCGAATACACTTTACATTTTACATAAGACGAAAAATTTGGGAAAAAATCGTAGACCCTTTCTTTCTTCAACAAAAATAATATATGAAGATGCTCAGAGCCCATATCTAGCCGAGTAGAAAATTTTATGCATACAAACAGTGATTTCCTGAAAACTACTTTTACTTTCCAGGACAAAGTAAGGAAGAGCCGGTTTCGAAAAAAATTTCAAAAACTTTTTTTTGCGAAAATATCAATTTTGAGACTTTTTAGACCAACAAGACCGTTCTGGAAAAAAACTCATGTCTGTCCGCTTGTCCGTCGTCCGTCTATACACAAAAATTCGCCAAGGATTTGTGCATAATACTACATGCAATTTTATATTGGGCGATCCAAAAGTACGCAGACAACTCGCAGGAGATGGTTCCGATTCCGCTGCGCGATTAGATACGAACGGTCGTGGAAAACTCTCCATATCTCCAAACGGGTGCCCATTTTCGATGTGCAACAAGAGTACCTTTTCGTTTCGTCTAACATTGAGTGTCTTAAATCCACCATTGTATTTATGACAAGTAAAAAATAGCAAAGGTATGACTTTAAACGTCAAAGTGGTCGTCTGGATATTTTTTTAATTCCGAAAACACTAAGAAAGTGTCTCAAACCGTCTCAACTAGAAGAATACGTTCCCCAACAACCAGAACATAGTCTTATTTCTTTTGAATTGTCCCGTTTTCGACTACCAGACCTTCTTGGACTACGATGGGTCATAATGAACTTTTTCTCCACTAGCGAGTTGTCGATATAATACTTTTGAATAATTTCTTATGGATTTCTGACGACACGATGACGAAACCGCAAGATATTGATAAGAATTTGGATATGTGAAGGGGTCCTTCGGACACCCCGCAAAGTTAAGCATCTGAACTTTCTCGAAAACACTTGAAAACTGGCAACAAATAAAGAAAAGTGTGCCCAGGATTTTGAAAAGAGGGAAATTTTGGAACAAGGGCACAGGGCGCCCCTTTCAACAGCATGAACGGTTTAGCATTAAGCAAAACACTCAAAATTTGTAGTGTATGGAATTTTTGACGACACGAGGACGAAACCGCAAGGTGTTGATAAAGATCTGAATGGGGAAGAGAGCCTACGGACGCCCCACAAAGTTAAAAATCTGAACTTGCTCGAAAACACTTGAAAATTGGCAACAAATAAAGATAAGTGTGCCCAACATTTCAAAAAGAATGAAAATTTGGAACGAGGGAACCAGAACGAGGGCACGGGGCGTCCCTTTCAGAAGCATGAACGGTTTTGAATTTAGGAAAATACTCGGAAGTTTAAAGTGTATGGATTTTTGACGACAAGAAGACGAAACCGCAAGACATTGATAAGAATTTTGATATGTCAAGGGGTCTTTCGGACACCCTGCAAAGTTAAACATCTGGACTTGCTCAAAAACACTTGCAAATTGGCAACAAATAAAGACAAAGTGTGTCTAACAAAAATAGTCGAAGTTTAAAATGGAGGGATTTCTGACGACACGAGAACGAAACCGCAAGATATCGGTGGAAAAGAGACCTTAAGAAGGGTGAAATATTTTCTGTGTATAGGTACTCCATGCGTTT
Source organism: Malthinus flaveolus (assembly GCA_950108345.1). Taxonomy (NCBI): domain Eukaryota; kingdom Metazoa; phylum Arthropoda; class Insecta; order Coleoptera; family Cantharidae; genus Malthinus; species Malthinus flaveolus. The sequence continues at coordinate 9,167,189 of OX467288.1, read as the reverse complement.
TACTAATAACATGATCTCGTTCTCTGCTTTCTGCTCAGCTTTTAGAGTCTTATACACAGCACCTAATTTTTGAACTAATTTTGGAGCGACAAATCGAAAGGCTCAAAGCGCAGCTCTCTATCTTCCTTGCGTTTCGAGATATCGGCGAAAAAAAATTTTTCTCAAAAATAGGCCACCTTCGAACGGCTCTCGTTAGCCGAAACCCCGATTCTCGGGGTTGCTAATTTTTTTTACGATTTAATTGACCTTTTCGCAATATTTTTGTGGTAAAAAATCGAAAATTTGTCGCCAAGGAAAACAGTCAGCTACCCCGGAAAATTATTTTTTGAGTAGCTAGAACGGAGAACCTTCCAAAGGTGGCCCTTTTTTGGATTTATTTTTTAAAACTTCCTTCCGTATCTCGGAAAGTAAGCAAGATAGCAAGCTGCGGTTTGCGCCATTCGATTTCTTGTCCCAAAGTTACTTAGAAAGGCACTTTAATACTGTTGCGATTTTTTTTCTATTATTCTGCATCCCCACCGAATTGGGGATGGCAGGCTAACAAGTCGACGCGCAACTAACAACTTTATCTTTTCCTCTGCAAGGACCTCTTCTGTCTCTCTGTTTCACTTGAAATTGCTTTACTAGTAAGCTGGTATAAAATAAGAGGATATTGTTATAAACAAAAAGGTTAAGATGCGTATAAACGCGTCCTGCAGTTAAAATTCAATTTGTTCAAATTATTTTGTTATGAGTTAACAGAAGATTTCCGTTCTTCTCGTTAATAAGCAGTTGCCTCTAATGCGGTCAAACGGTGCCACGTTAACTTTAAACTTTATTAGAAAACGTCTTCGAAATGATAGCGAAATGCGGATGTGATAAGATTCTTTTAAGTCGTCTCTCTAGTAACACTTTTACTTGCTTTTAACGTACCGTGTACCGTATATTAGTAGTAATTAATGCGCGCGGAAAAAAAAAGTTTTATGTTTTTCGCATTTTTTCGACGCCCGAAAACTCATTTAAATTTTTGTAATTAAATCATCACACACGCCCATTTTAGGAGAGATGTAATCAACTTGTATATGCGTACGGACATCTGTACGTGTGTAAATTATGATGTGTGGTTTGGTAATTAACACTAGCAGTTGTCGTAATTTTTTTTTATGGATGGACGTATAATTTTTTGATGAAGATAACTTTCACGATTTGCCGCAAAAAATGTTTGAAGATGTAGGTGATTTTTTTTATATTCCGCAAACACCTCCTCCTTTCACATATAAAACGGTCTATAATTGCGGTTAATATTGTAAGCCCCCTAACACTATACTGTATATCATGCAAATTAAAAAAGATCATAATTTGAGTCTTTTGAAATTTTGAGGTTATCCTTAATCTGTATTTAATATAAAAAGTAATTTTTCTAACACGAAATTTCTACAAATTTCGCAATTGCGTTCTCGCACGAAATCAACTTAGGTACTTTGTGTAAGTTGAAGTAGAACGCGTCAATTTACCCGTGTAGTGTGGATGGGCAGAAGACAAAAATTATATCTAGAGAAGTCTCTACGAATACGTTTTGAAAATGCAGGCTATTAATCAAAAGTTTATGGTTAAAATCGCCCTTTTAGTATGCCATAAGATGCGCAATGAGTTTACTTTTCTATCGATACTCTTACTTTTCCCGTAGGACGAGTTAGTGAGCTGGAATCAGTCAAAACGTGCGAAACAATGTTAAATCCTCATCTTCGCCTTTGGCGATCTACACCCTGTATAGTGTGTCCGTATGTCTCACCAAATCTGTGGGTTAACTCCCGACATCTTCGTTATTAGTGTAGAGGTAGATCTTGATCTGGATCTTTTAGGAAGGCAGAGCAAGCTGCCTCCACTTGGGCCACCTAATCGGGCCTCCAAGCGGCTTCTCCGTGCCTAGCAAATCTCGAGCCATCCTACTTGTAGGTTGAAGTCCAGGATTCTGATTAGAGGGGCGGTGCTTATTCTGGCCATGTCCAGTCAGAAGTCTTCCAACACGGATCTTCTTATCGACGCTAGGGCTAGACTGTGGCAAAGCACATGTTTCGTCTTGTAGTTCGCATCCACGACTTATGGGATTATCCACCAACCCCAGTGTGTGGAGTGTGGAGATGTTTGTGTAGTCGATAGTGTCCCGCGAGTGTCCCTGCGATTGTTTGTAGATTAGTTCGGGACGGCAGCTGTAGAAAGTATTTTGCCAGCTTTTTAGAAGGAGCCGATAAAGCTCTTTTGCTATGGCAGCTTTACTATCCGTGGATATCGGTATTTTCCTGTTTAATATCCCCACCAGTTCAGTTTGAGAAACTGAGGCATATTTCCCCAGTCGTAGGCTGCTGTCGATGGCAAGCAAGGTCTCTTTTGATTTTCAAATCCATCGGTAAAGACGGTCACGTCTGCTTCGATGTTCTTAGTTGGATCAATTAGACCTTGAAAGTGTCTGCTGTTAATTTTGTTAAACGAGACAGTTTCTATAACTTTCCGGGACTATTACGGCAAGCACGAGACCTCAAAGTCCTCTTGAAGAGGCAAGCAAGCTTGTTCCGCACAACTCCCCCCAACGCAGTCTCCCGCCCGCAGTCAGTTTCACACGTCCTAATCGTTTAGCAGCAACGAAAAATAGAAACCCCGAAAACATGATGGATGTTTCTCCAAAAGTCCCAAAGAAATGTTAGGCCCTGCGTAAGTCCCCTCGAAACAGGCGTCCAGAATCGACGTAAAACTACCACACCTCGTTGTCCGAAACAGCCTTTGTGTCAGTTAGTTCGAATCAGCTCGTCGCCGAAGGATCAGTCACTACAGCTGCCTTATTCGCTTGACGAGCCAATGCGGGTCGACGAGATTTCTCTACCCGTGGTATCACCCCCGTCCGTACCGAACATAGAGCCACTTGAATGGAGGCTCCAGTCCTTATCGCTGGAGGCGGGACCAGTAGATCGAGCCCAAGGAGCGACATCCCCGACTTCCAGGGCAGAAGCGGCGCTCCACGTCGATAGAGCATCTAACGAAAATACTACGACTTATCCCACTAGGGGACTAGACCACCTCTGTACAAAGCCCGGCGAACATCTCGGCGCTTATGAGCCTAATAGTGGCCAGACCACGAAAATCAAGAAACAAGAACGCCCGGTTAACACGGAGAGCAACGTATGCCACCAAGACCGACAAACAAAACTAGAGCTCCCGCGTCAATAGTATTGACCATTCCAAGAAACCAAACGTGAGGTCGACTCGTTCCCGTAGCGAGGGCCGAGTAGGCAACCAGCCGGCAACCGCTGCTCCCCAGGAGAATATTTTTACTTCCCTTAATTTTTTTTCAAATACGTTTTTTTAGTAAAATCCTTTATTTCCGGTAACTCCTTTATTTTTGTACATTGTTTCTAATTTTAATTGAATCCTTTTAAGTTTAAGAGAATAAATTTGTTTGTCGAAAGACTTGGTTGTTAAGTGTACTTATTGACTGTTTAGTGTGTGTGAACCACTGGATCACGACTGAGCGATCTACGAAGTAGGAGATTTTGGGGACTGCATGAGCACTTCGACAAATCTTGTCCAAAAGTAAACCAAAGCGAGAAGTTGTAGTCACAGTTTCCAACCTCGCAGCCCTACGGCTGCTTGTATTACAATCTTTTCCACATTATAATGGAGGAAGGTATAGCAGCATAGTACTGGAGGCGCTGCTGACAGTGTGGTTCTCATGGCTCCTATGACCATGAGACAAGAGTTTCCGTGTTTTGTCTAGTAGACTTTTCGTGGTGATCTGTCTGTGTGGCCACCAGGTAAGAGTTCCATAGCAGATCCATCCAAATTTTAGGAGAAAGACTCCACGTCTGCTCCACTGCCAAAAAGCCAGACTTGCTTTGTACAACTTGTTTTTGATGTATTTTCCTTAAAGCTTGTGGTCTAGAGTAATGAGTGCAGAGATGGGCCCAATGAACCACCTCCATTTTTCTTGTTGTTGGCCCATTGTGATATGTCTTGGACCTCCTTACAACTCCCGCATACTGACTGAGCAAAGATTCCTCGATTTACACCACGCGCTCTCCGAGCGGGAAGCCAAATGCTTCGTGGAGCACGTGTTTATTTTCATACGCACTGCTGGATGCAGGCATTGCCCATCCCGCTCTATGTGTTTTCTTCAAAGGGCGAGATTGAAAAGCTCTCAATTTTCAAGGAAGTGCGCTCAAATTGAAGCTCGGCGTGCACGTAATTTCCACTACTAAGACTTGATGACATTTAAGGACGAAGATCATTAGATTTGTTTAATCTCCGTGTAGTATAATTATCTCTGTAGGTAGTAAACGCACAAATGCACCTCAAGAATATAATTTTCTGTATTGCCTTGCCTATTAATTAGGATCGAGTCTGTTTACCACCGTATTAAAATAAAATAATAATTGCCAACTTATTACCATTGCGTTTTCTATGCACGCCTCATCTCGTATGCGATTCTCTCCACATCAAAACTTAATTACTGAAGTCCAGTATTTACCCACTTTATTATTATTATTATTATTGAGCATTGAGTGTGAAATTAACTTCTAAGTACATCCCGAGGGAATACAGTTTTATGTTTCGGCTTCCTCCTCCCTCTCGCTCTTAAAATAATAAAATAAATAAGAATAGAGACAATTTGCGGTTTTTAATTGAAATTGATGTGTTTTATTGATATCCCAAGGCTAAAATATTGCAAATATATTTTGTTTAATGAGTTAAATTTAATTAGTTCGCACTTTAATTATTAGTAATAGTTTATTTTTAAATTTATGTGTATGCAAAATATTGTTTTTATTATTATCCGAGTTAAACACGGGTGGTACTCGTACCTAAGTAACAAAGGCGAAAAAACCGTAACACAACAATAAACAATAATATAAAGTGGGTATTAAAACGAGGGATAATTATTTATGCATCTTGTTCATCCAGTTGACTAATTTTAATATTACAATAGACGGGGCATTAACAAGCTTATTCTTTTGAAAGGCGCATTTACATGGTGTATAACCGGAAATGTGGGTGGTAATTGAAGCAGGGCAGGTTCATTGTTATTTAACACTTCCGGTTTACGCCCTCGAGCATTAATATATATCTACTCTCGAAGAGTACAAGTATAGCATTGCGATAGAATCGTATCGGGTCCAAATGGATATTTTTTTTATTAAGTACCTAATTCAAATTTGGAAACGAAAAGCGTCAAAATCGCGCTTTGAACGAAATCCACCCACAAACTCTTATCATTATCAACAAGTGCATATCTCGACAACTGCCACGCAGGTACAATTTGCTAACAGGTCGACCTGTTAGACATATCCGAAACCCCTAGGCACCTTTATTTTGGGCGTTTCCAAATGAGCCCCATGACGCTCATTTCAGAAGGTTTGGATCTTTTCAGAACTTCTGATCCACAAATAAAAATCAAGAATCATGCGAATCTGACTACTTGCTCGAGAAGTCACGAAGTGACCTGTTGCCTTATAGGAACAGGCTGTACATAACCGTCGTCTTCACTGCAGCTGTTGATATCATCGTGGCTTTGCTTTCTCGTACGTCAAGCCGCGGTTCTCTTCAGAACTTCTGTTGAGCGAATAATAATCAATAATCATGTGAGTCTGACTATAGCCGCTAAAGAAGTCACGAAGTGACCTGGGGCCTTATAGGGACGGGCTGTAAATAGGCCGTCGTCTTCACTGCAGCTGTTGATATCATCGTGGTTTTGCTTTCTCCTACGTTAAGCCGCGGTTCTCTTCAGAACTTCTGTTGAGCGAATAATAATCAAAAATTATGTGAGTCTGACTATAGCCGCTAGAGAAGTCACGAAGTGACTTGGGGCCTTATAGGGACGGGCTGTAAATAGGCCGTCTTCTTCCCTGCAGCTGTTCATATCATCGCGGCTTGGCTTTCTCGTACGTTAAGCCGCGGTTCTCTTCAGAACTTCTGTTGAGCAAATAATAATCAAGAATCATTTGAGTCTGACTAATCGCTATAGAAGTCACGAAGTGACCTGGTGCCTTATAGGGACGGGCTGTAAATAGGCCGTCGTTTTCACTGCAGCTGTTCATATCATCGCGGCTTGGCTTTCTCGTACGTTAAGCCGCGGTTCTCTTCAGAACTTCTGTTGAGCAAATAATAATCAAGAATCATTTGAGTCTGACTAATCGCTATAGAAGTCACGAAGTGACCTGGGGCCTTATAGGGACGGGCTGTAAATAGGCCGTCGTCTTCACTGCAGCTGTTGATATCATCGTGGTTTTGCTTTCTCCTACGTTAAGCCGCGGTTCTCTTCAGAACTTCTGTTGAGCGAATAATAATCAAAAATCATGTGAGTCTGACTATAGCCGCTAGAGAAGTCACGAAGTGACTTGGGGCCTTATAGGGACGGGCTGTAAATAGGCCGTCTTCTTCCCTGCAGCTGTTCATATCATCGCGGCTTGGCTTTCTCGTACGTTAAGCCGCGGTTCTCTTCAGAACTTCTATTGAGCAAATAATAATCAAGAATCATTTGAGTCTGACTAATCGCTATAGAAGTCACGAAGTGACCTGGTGCCTTATAGGGACGGGCTGTAAATAGGCCGTCTTCTTCCCTGCAGCTGTTCATATCATCGCGGCTTGGCTTTCTCGTACGTTAAGCCGCGGTTCTCTTCAGAACTTCTGTTGAGCAAATAATAATCAAGAATCATTTGAGTCTGACTAATCGCTATAGAAGTCACGAAGTGACCTGGTGCCTTATAGGGACGGGCTGTAAATAGGCCGTCGTTTTCACTGCAGCTGTTCATATCATCGCGGCTTGGCTTTCTCGTACGTTAAGCCGCGGTTCTCTTCAGAACTTCTGTTGAGCAAATAATAATCAAGAATCATGCGAATCTGACTACTTGCTCGAGAAGTCACGAAGTGACCTGGTGCCTTATAGGGACGGGCTGTAAATAGGCCGTCGTTTTCACTGCAGCTGTTCATATCATCGCGGCTTGGCTTTCTCGTACGTTAAGCCGCGGTTCTCTTCAGAACTTCTGTTGAGCGAATAATAATGAAGAATCATGTGAGTCTGATTACTCGCTAGAGAAGTCACGAAGTGACCTGGTGCCTTATAGCGACGGGCTGTAAATAGGCCGTCGTTTTCACTGCAGCTGTTCATATCATCGTGGCTTGGCTTTCTCGTACGTTAAGCCGCGGTTCTCTTCAGAACTTCTGTTGAGCGAATAATAATCAAGAATCATGTGTCTGACTACTCGCTAGAGAAGTCACGAAGTGACCTGGTGCCTTATAGGGACGGGCTGTAAATAGGCCATCGTCTTCACTGCAGCTGTTGATTCCATCGTGGCTTTGCTTTCTCGTACGTCAAGCTGCGGTTCTCTTCAGAACTTCTGTTGAGCGAATAATAATCAAGAATCATGTGAGTCTGACTACTCGCTAGAAAAGTCACAAAGTAACCTGGTGCCTTATAGGGTCGGGCTGTAAATAGGCCGTCGTCTTCACTGCAGCTGTTGATATCACCGTGGTTTTGCTTTCTCGTACGTCAAGCCGCGGTTCTCTTCAGAACTTCTGTTGAGCCAATAATAATGAAGAATCATGTGAGTCTGACTACTCGCCAGAGAAGTCACGAAGTGACCTGGTGCCTTATAGGGACGGGCTGTAAATAGGCCGTCGTCTTCACTGCAACTGTTGATATCATCGTGGTTTTACTGTCTCGCACGTTACTACGTGGATCTCTTCAGAACTTCTGACGAAAAGTCAGAGAGTCAACTGGTGCGTTATACAAATTAATTGTAATTTCTATTTTGCCATTTTCCCCTAGTTTTGAGAGAAATTGTGTATTTAATTTGAGGGCACCCTTAGAACAGTATTGTTGCCATTGCCATTAATACAGTTTACGGTGCTCCACGTGATTTATGATAAAAACAAATATTTTTCTACGTATCTTGGGCAATTATTGGAAAACCTGTTTTACCTATTAATTATCGACTTTTTTTCTACGACATTACTTAATATTTGTGTTTCCAATAAAATAAATAAAAAATTTTGATTAAGCGATATATTAAATTTGATAAAATTGACTAGCCAGTACACGAAGTGACTTATGTGATTCTTTTAGATTTTTATCTATACGCGTATTCGAAAATTAATTAACACAACTTTTTTTTCTCAATTTTTAATAGAACAACATTTACCCGGACATAAAACTAAAAAATAAAATATATGAAATTGCAAAATTGCTCGGAGCGAATTAGAAAAATGTGCCCGCACAGCGCACAGAATAATATACTGATTTGAAAGCGAAATCAAATCAACTTAAAGTTCTCACGGTTGTAAACCCTTTTAGAATAGAATGCGAATTGCATCACCATATCTTCGTCTATTTGTGCATCAAGAGAAAGTCGAGTTGTTCACGCATAGTAAAACGCATAAAAGAACTCATTTTTATATAAAAGTCAAATCGCATAATGTGTGTCCACTCTACATATTATTCTAATTTCGAGTTTCAGACAACATAATTAGCCCTCGCGAGCACCAAATATAGAATAATTGTGTTCGTTATTGTTTCGTATTGAAATTTGCATGTCTTGCGTTTTGCAAAATCGTTTTGAAACTGTCCAATTATTATTATTTAAGAAAAAAAATGGGCTCGGACGAAAATTCCGGCAGGTTCCATAAGGAAAGCACGATTATTGATTTAAACTGGTTATAGGTTATTCTCGTCGATTAATCAAGTGCCAAGATTCGTCAAATGATTGCTTCTTGAAAATGTAGTCAAATTTCCGATTCGAGATGACGCTTCTGAATTCCATTGCTATGTTACTTGGATCGACGATACGGCTATATAGAAAATTCGCCAAATTCTTCTCGGGTTATTTTCACACCAATTACCAAACGAGTTGGGTACATTTTTGTGAGAAGTCCACACTGTTTATTCATTATTCTTCATCTCGGTATTGGCCTAAGGGCCCGTTAGTAACCTGACCGATGATCAAGTAATGAGTCACGAAGAGTACTATACGGATACGGACATCACGGAGGCGAAATATCATTTGTTGTTACGATTTACAAAAAAACGAGGTGCGACAGAGTGTCATATTTTGAAATTCAAGTTCTATAATATTTAAAAATCATCAAAAATCCACCCTTCATGAGATGATATATTTCAACGCGCTCTAGCACCTAAACTGTTTGTTTGACGAAAACATTTAAAGGTACATAATTAATAGGAAAATGAATGTAATTTATTTTTGTATAGGAACACTTTTTACGAAAAGTGCGTAATTTTCGAGTTACAAGTGATAACCTAAAAACATCAGTTTTTGGTCAATTTTGGAGTTTTTGACAAACTTTAATGCGCTCTAATGCCTAAACGGTTCGTCTGACGAAAAGATTCAAAGATACATAATTAATAGGAAAATGAATGTAATTTATTTTTGTATAGGAACACTTTTTACGAAAAGTGCGTAATTTTCGAGTTACAAGTGATAACCTAAAAACATCAGTTTTTGGTCAATTTTGGAGTTTTTGACAAACTTTAATGCGCTCTAATGCCTAAACGGTTCGTCTGACGAAAAGATTCAAAGATACATAATTAATAGGAAAATGAATGTAATTTATTTTTGTATAGGAACACTTTTTACGAAAAGTGCGTAATTTTCGAGTTACAAGTGATAACCTAAAAACATCAGTTTTTGGTCAATTTTGGAGTTTTTGACAAACTTTAATGCGCTCTAATGCCTAAACGGTTCGTCTGACAAAAAAATCTAAGTGACCTAAATTGTAGATAATTTGAAGTACTTTGTTTTTATAAAAGACCTCCTTTCTCTAAAAGTGCGTAGTTTTCGAGTGATAAGCGATAAGCTAAAAAATCTGTTTTTTCGCCGATTATGAATCATTTTTTTCGAAAGGTGCGTAATTTTCGAGTTACAAGTGATAACCTAAAAACATCAGTTTTTTGTCAATTTTGGAGCTTTTGTCAAACTTTAATGCACTCTAATGCCTAAATGGTTCGTCTGACGAAAAAATCTAAGTAATTTAAATTGTAGATAATTTGATAAGTACTTTGTTTTTATAGAAAATCCCTTTTCTCTAAAAGTGCGTAGTTTTCGAGTGATAAACGATAAACTAAAAAATCAGTTTTTTCGCCGATTATGGAGTTTTCATAAAACTTTAGAGCACTTTAGTGCCCAAACCGTTCGCCTGAATAAAAAACCACTAGCCAAATTTTGTAGGAAATTGAATGTACTTTAATTTTGTATAAGAACACTTTTTCCGAAAAGTGCGTAATTCTCGAATTACAAGCGATAAACTAAAAAAATCAATTATTGACCAATTTTGGAGTTTTGTCAAATTTTAGTGCGCTCTAATGCCTAAACGGCTCGTCTGACGAAAAAATCTAAGCTACTTAAATTGTAGAAAATTTGATGTAATACTTCCTCTATTTTTATAGAAAATCCCTTTTTTCTAAAATTGCGTAGTTTTCAAGTGACAACCGATAAACTAAAAAATCAGTTTTTTTGCTGATTTTGGAGTTTTCGTAAAACTCTAGTGCCCAAGCCGTTCCTCTGAATAAAAAGACAATAGACAAATTCTGTACGAAATTGAATGTAAGTACATACTTTATTTTTGTATAAGAACACTTTTTCCGAAAAGTGCGTAATTTTCGAATTACAAGCATAAACTAAAAAAAATCAAGTATTGAACAATTTTGGAGTTTTGTCAAACTTTCGTGCGCTCTAATGCCTAAACCGTTCGTCTGACGAAAAAATCTAAGCCACTTAAATTGTAGAAAATTTCATGTACTCTATTTTTATAGAAAACCCCTTTTCTCTAAAATTGTGTAGTTTTCAAGTGACAAGCGATAAACTAAGAAATCAGTTTTTTGACCGATTTTGGATTTTTCATCAAACTTTAGCGCGCTCTAGCGCCTAAGCCGATAGTCTGACGAAAAAAGCCTAAGAGATATAATTTGTAGGAAATTTGGTGTAGTGTACTTTTATATAGTACCACTTTTGTCATAAAGTGCGTACTTATCGAGTTACAAGCGATAAATTAAAAAAATCAGTTTTTGACCGATTTTGGAGTTTGTGTCAAATTTAAGCGCGCCTTAGCACCTAAACCGCTTGTCCGAAGACACAAACTTAAGAGATACAATTTGTAGGAAATTATATGTAGTTTACTTTTATATAGAAGCACTTGTGTCATAAAGTGCGTAGTTTTCGAGTTATAAGCAAGAAACTGAAAAAGTAGCAAAATTCACCCTTTTTGAGCCACATCGTTAAAAATATTATACTCGCTGCCTCCCGGACTAAAAAGGCATGTAATCGTCAAATAATCGGTCACTTTAATTTGAAAATTAACGAAATATTCAAGTGGGCCTGCCTCAGGGTCGTTTGTAACTAAAATTCAAGTGTTACGTTCATCGAACGTTTGGCAGTAAATATGCATATTTAGTAATTTCATTTTTGTTTTGTATTGTGTATTGTTTCATCGCAGTTCACTACTCTTTTAGTTCTTCCACGGAAATCGAATTAATAAATTAGAATTAGTCATAAAATAATAAACTTTCGGTGGCATTATGGGCTAATTATGTAATTTTCTCGTTAATCGTCTCAACGAATTTTTTTTTCGAGCGTCGTCCCAATTAAACTAGGGCACTTTTAATGATCATTCTAATTTCGAAACCGCTACACGTTACACGCAAATTAACAAAATTGAAGTGATTTGTTATTAAATGTAATAAATGGTCGCAAAACGAGACCACACCGAGAGGAAGCAATTTGCCAATATAATATTTTGACAACTGGTAAACGACGGCAATTTTTTACTAAAATTATTACTTAAATTAAAAAGTATCAAATCGTTGGTAAATGTTAAAAAAATTGCTCGCGGTAATGTCAACAATAGTGTAAAACAAAAAATGTACAATGACGAACAACAATGCGATAGTTTTTATTTTTTCACAATGTGGGGCACGGTCGTATGCAAATGACAAGACTCATCCTTACAAACTTTTACCTTTATAAATATTTTAAGGTTAGAGCGATGACATTTAGATCGCAATCTTCTTTGTCTTCCATTTTTTTGAAACAATTAATAACTCTCGTAAAATAAGCACAATGAGAAAGATGAGTGTGTAACAGTTTATAAACTCGACCGTTGTTCTTATCGTCTAAATAATAATTGTTGTGAGATATCAAATTAGAACTCGCGCACTTTGATATTAAAAAAAGTTAGAGAGACCATCGCCACTTACCACGTGCCTCCATTTTTATATTGTCAATAAATTGATTGTGTTAAAATTCGAACGTGTAAACCGAGCCTTCTATTCTTTTTTTTCCAAACTGATCGATTGATTATCAAATTCGTGATCTAACAACCTGTTAAATTCAATTTGATGAGTGAATATACCTATGTTATGTTATGTACTGTTATTGCTAAAACATTTTATAACTAACGCAATTTAATTTTGTGCTTGTGCTGTTATAATTGTTTTATTATTACCAATAATAAAAAGAAGACGCTTTTAGTTATCGTTCGTCTTTAGCTATTACATTAACACGTAGATTAATAGTAGTAAATAACACGAGGCGTATATTATACGCACTTAACGTTATTTCAAGTTGTGACCTTCTGAAGGCTGTTATCTATTTGAGGAAGTTTATAAGTTCAGATTAGAAGTTTTTAACTACGAAAAGATGATTGTAAACAAAAATCAACGTTAGGGCGAGGTTTCTATCAGAGATGGCGCAATTTCCGCCACCCACGCAGCGCCAACGAACTAAAACCGACAAGTACTTAAACGGCTACGCCGTTTACTACGAGTAGAACTAGGGGTGGGACGCTGTTAAACTGAACCATTTTGGGAAATTATTGGAGAGGAACTAGAGCGCCTAATAGGGCAATAAAATATTTATTTTAAAAAAAGTTGAACCGTACACATTTCCAACCTTCTCGGCTATAAATGGTTGGTGGGGGGGATACCGAACAGGAACAAAAATGCAGTTCTTTTTGAAAACCCAACGCGACTAATTCGGCCATTGTTATGGGAAAACTTGCGATATTTCTGTACCGACGTCTTAAAATTGCGAAAGGCGGGTTATTTAAAAAAAATCTACACCCTCTACAACTGGCGCCATTTATGGTAATTTTAAACTTCGCACACATATTACTCGTATTAATCGTGTAACGCTATAGTAGGTTTTAAAACCAAGTTGGCTTATCGATAAAGAATATCACAATTACAATAACTCATATGACATGTATTTACGTAATTGTTTATGTAAATGCTTCAACAATCAACTACTGTTTACCATCCTACGCTTTTACATTAAATTATGAAATACTAAACATTAGAAATTATAATAAATTGTCTTCTTAGGGTGTACTTGAGGCCATTGACGTTGTTAGTTCCTCATTCTCCACCCTGTAACAAAAAATAAATAGTAATTTGCGGATTAATTTAAAATAAAATATTTTGAAACGAATTAATAAAATTGAATATTTCACGAGCTTTGATACTTATCCAATTATTTACGACAAACAATAATAAATAATTTGCAAAAAAACGAGATTTAAATGTGCATTTTATTAAAATTATTAATTGAAGTGTTGCATTTATTTCGTTATGTATGCAATATATTTTTTATTACATTACGACCGTAATAAAGTGCACTTTGTATAGTACATTAATTTTTGGTTACGGCGCTCAAAAATCCGAAAGATTCACAAATGAGGTTAAAATGAAAATTTTCAAAAAATGACCTCTTTACTAGAAATTTAAACAAAAATTTTGTAAAAAATTGTATGGAAACAAGAGTACCCCACTCGACAAATATTTACATAAGTATACATGTTTTTTATGGTAATGGACGTGGTACAATGTACAACCAATATATTTTGAAGTAGACCACCCAGTATATTTAAAGCGTTAATTTTGCACGTGCCGAACTTGTTATAACCGTTCGTCTGACAAAAAAACCGAAGAGATGTAATTGGTAGGAAATTTAATGTACTATATTTTTGTATAGGACCACTTTTCTATAAAAATGCGTAATTTTTGAGTTACAAGCAAAAAACTAAAAAAAATCAGTTTTTTGGCCGATTTTTGAAATTTTTACTTTAACGCGCTCTAGCGCCTAAACCGGTCGTCTGAGGAAAAAAATCTAAGAGATATAATTTGTAGGAAATTGTGTGTAGTTTATTTTTATACCAAACCTCTTTTCTCTAAGAGTGCGTAGTTTTTAGTGTGACAAGCGATAAACTAAAATATCAGTTTTTTCGCCGGTTTTGGATTTTTTTTAAACTTTAGCGCGCTGTAGTGTCTAAATCGTTTGTCTGAATAAAAAAAACAATATACAAATTTTATAGGAAATTTATATTGCTTCATTTTTGTCTAAAAACACTTTTCTCTAAAAGTGCGTAGTTTCCGAGTTATAAGCGGAAAGCTTAAAAAATAGCTGTTTGGCCTATTTTGGAATTTTCGTGAAATATTAACACGCTTTATTAACTCCTAAACCGTTTGTCTAGAGAAAAAATTAAAAACTATAACTTGTAGAAAATTTAATTTACTTTGTTTTTGTACAAAAATACTTTTCTCTAGAGTGCGTATTTTTCGAGTGACGAGCGATAAACTAAAGAAAAAGTTTTTTCATCGATTTTGGAGTTTTTGTCAAACTTAAGTGCGCTCTAGCGCTTAAACCGTTGGTCTGACGAAAAAACCTGAGAGATATAATTTGTAAAAAATTTTATCTAGTTTATTTTTGTACATATACCCTTTTTTCTAAAAGCGCGTAATTTTCGAGTGACAAGCGATAAACTAAAATATCAGTGTTTTTGCCGATTTTGGTGTTTTCTTCAAACTTAAGAGCGCTCTAGTGCCTAAACCGTTCGTCATAACCAAAAAACCCAAGAGATATAATTTGTAGGAAATTTAATGCACATTATTTTTGTGTAGCACCACTTTTCTCTAAAAGTGCGTAATTTTTGAGTTGCAAGCGATAAACTAAAAAAATACGTTTTTGTCCGATTTTGAAATTCGGAATTTGGAACTTGAACGCGCTCTAGCGCCCAAACCGGCCGTCTGAATAAAAAAATACTGAGAGACATTATTTGTAGGAAATTTTATGTGGTTTATTTTAGTATAAAAGTCCTTTTCTCTAGAAATGCGTATTTTCCGATTATTTCAAGCGATAATATAGGAGGACTTCGCTCAAAAAGTGGGTAGTTTTCAAATTAAACCCGAAAAACGGGAAAGAGCAATGACAAAACCAGCACTAACGTAGCACTAACGATCCACAAAGTTTCAACCCTTAATTCAAAATTGGGAGGGGGGCTGGGAACATGGAGCTAATATCAAGTGGTGTATTAATTATAATTTATAATAATATATGTATTAGCAGTTGGAGCATAGCTAGTTATTTAGCGCTAGTTGACTCGCCTTCGTGAAGCTTTTGGCATAACCTCTGGGTGAGTTTAAAGGCTTTGTAAAGCTAGTAGGGTAGTAGGTTTTGGCTTTGGGAACCTAATGCGCCAAAAGAAGTGTAATAAAAAGCTAAAAGTAACCCAATTCATGTCTTATAAACGATTAAACACAAATGCAACTAGCTGAGGGGGCCTTACGAAAAATTATCCGTAAGCTACGAGTCGATTATTTATTTTTTTCCTCGATTTATTTGCATAAGGCATTAATTTATTAAATAAATAAAATCAGAAAGCGTATCGTAATAAAAATAAAAATTTAATTAAGCCTGTAATAATTTGTAATTTTAAGTAAATAATATCGAGACCACCCATTAATTTATATCCATAAAATTATATTAAAATTGCCAAATTGGTCGTTTTGTGCAACCAGACAAAATCGATATTTTACGAAAAAATATTTTTGCAAACCGAAATAATTGCCTTTGAAGGATATTAAAAACTACATGTAGAACTTTCTATATACGTGTAGTACCTACTTAATATGTATTATGAATTACTTTCCGTGTTTTGCAAGTAAAGCAATATGTTCTCGGTTCTCGTATAGAACGTGATGCTCAAATAAATTAATAAAACCGGCATAGGTGTTTCATCTTTCACTTTGCTACTAACAGATAATTTATTATAGAGAAACGTGCTTTTAGAATGTAACGTTACCCACTGGCTAGCGAAGAGAAGAAGATCCATTAAAAGTTTATACATTTTATACAGGGTGCAATGGCAAAACAACTATTACCGTTAGTTTACGTAAAAATGTTTTTAAAAAATTCCAGGAGGGCCTGTTGGTTCATTATGGGCGCCTTCAAGTCTTTTACTGATATCGCGCAAAAGTAACCAGGTGACTGGAAAAATTTCTGAAAAAATTGGGGCACCTCAAACCCTAGGGACGTAAGACATGACCTGAAAGGGCTTTTCAGAAATACTATATTACAGAAAAATTGTATTAAACAATAGTATGCGCTCAGAATGTTTCCCTGACTCAAAATATGTTAAAATATACAGGGTGTCCTTTTTAAAATAGGAAAGGTAGCCCCATTTCCGGCTAAGCCGGATGTAAAAATATGCAATGTTTGGTATCATTAGAAAGCTAATTTTACAATCTTTCGAGCAGTTTAAAAATATACGGGGTTTTTTCAAATTTTTTAAATTCTTATTTTCAGAAAATTATAATTCCGGCCCTGGAAATATCTAACAAACTCAATAAACGTTGTTTGATTAATAACTTCGCTATATTTTTATATGACATATGCGAAAGGGCCGATTTAGTTGGAAAAGAGTCTTTTAAAAAACTTAAAAAACTTTGGTCCCTTAAAAGTAGTCAACTTTGAGGTTACTGTAAAATATGATTCTGTTAAGACTAAAGCCCTATATTTTGCCTATATATTCCTGTTCTTAAATTTTTTTTATAACAATGATCTGCAAAGTTATAATTAAAAAACTAAAAAATGGGACAATCGTTATATTGGCCGCCATTTTGAATTTAAAAATTTGAAAAAATAATATTTCATATGGGACTGAAGTGAACTAACTTACAACCAAGTATAAACAGTGTGAGCCCACATTTACAAAAGTGTCGCCAAAATAACTTTCTTATTTTGGGGACCACCCCGTATTTATTTCGCTTAAAAGCTTATTTTATCGATGAAAGTGGCTCAAATAAAAATTTATTACAATAGTTTCATCCGTAGTTTCTATTTTGATAAGATCGTTACACACAGGCGGACTTTTTGTAACATTTTTTTGGACCATTTTCAGTTCGGGGGGGGGGGCAAGCAGTAAAAAAAAATTTTTTTTTAATTTATTATATTTTCAAAATAGACGAAGTACAATGTGCAATGAACAGTAAAATGTAACAACATATTATCATAAAAAATCTTATAGATATAGTACCATCGGTTTATTTAAATATAACACCCTGTATACTTGAAAATAGTCGCTCAGTATGAGGTCCACAATAGCTCACTACACTACACAAATGTAAAAAAAATTTGATATGAGCCATCGTAAAGACGTAATCCTTGCTCGCAAACAATCCTATAATAGGTCTTAGGTGGTATATACAGGGTGGCTTTGAAAATACCCTTTTATTTAAATTGATAAATAATAATTGTTTTTTTCGTTTGTTTTCAGGACGAATGTCAAACCGAGGCAAATCGGTGGATGGGCGGTGCTCCTCGCCCAGGGATGCCTCCGTCACCAGTGGCGCCCGAGGTAAAAAAATTATATTTTCATCTCACACTTAAAAAACCGGCCATTTTTATCCAAACCAAAATTAATGGGCGTTACTATTTTGCAATTAACCAAGCAAACGCTTTGTACACACCGAATAGTTGAGATTTCCCCAAGAATTTATTTTTTCGAAACCAAGTCTAATCGCGCTCTTGACTAAATTCAGCAACTTCCTCCTTTTAGAGGCCGTTTCATTTGTGTGTTTTTTTTTTAAACAAATGAAAATAATTGCACTAATTGTATTTCCAACTTGAGCGAGCAGTGCATTTTACGTATATTTTAATTGTTGGCAATTTTGCTTATTAGTGCGTTATTAGACGATTTCAACATTGGCGTAACTTAAAAAAAAAGAAAGGAGGGTCGTTACGACCGTATAAAAATGAATTTAGCCCCAAGCAGCATAGGAAAATACCATTGGCAATTATTAGTTGGTAGTTGGAGAGTTAGTGGAAAAATATTTTTTTCTTACGCACACGCCGGAAAGATCGTTGAACTGCGCTTTTTTCCTCTATTGTGCGTCTCTATTACTTATTAAAAGCAAAAGTATAGTAAGTGGATGTGGAATTAATCCGCAGTTTTTCGACTTTTATTATTTGTAATAACCGGAACGCTTTTCTTTTCGTATCGTCAATAGGCGATTTTTATTGTGTCTTGTAAGCTTTGCATTATATACAGTTACGTATTTCTCTCACAACTCACAACAGATGGTAAATATGAGGCATTCTTTTGATACACTAATGACGTTGCAATTAGTTGGTGTTAACACCTCTAGGAACATGGATCATTTTAATAGTTTTCTTCTTTTTTAATTAATTTTTTTTGTTTGAAAATTACTTTCTTAACAAATTAAAAATTATGTTACATAAATAGTAATGGCCAATCGGCACTCGAGTTTTAAGGAGGCCTTTCAATTTTGTTTCTCCCCACCAACTACACGCGAAAATAAAGTTCCCTACACACGACCTGACGCGGTCGGCCCGACAGTCAGTCCGACCAAATCAGGTGTGGCCTACACGCTAAATCGTCTGACAACGCTCCATACGACCTGATTTGGTCAGGCGGTTGGGTAGTCAGGTGGACGGGCCATCTGACAACTCCCGACGACGTGACACAATAAATGTCAGACGACAAGCCTACACACGACCTGATATTCTACCTGATCTGACCAAATCGACCCGACCGCCTGACCAAATCAGGTCGTGTGGAGGCGTGGAGGGGACTTAACACAGCGCTCTCTCGCTATATACCGGGTGTAAGCCACCTAAGCTGAACATAGTGAGCGAACGTTGCGTTGCGTCCAACGATTTTCCTAATAATGCGCATTAGCTCCGCCCATGTCGTCTCGCTTCAAGCTTACTCTACATAATTTTAATTATTTAATTAGTTCGAGTTATAACTTACAACTTATCCGTTTTAGGAGTAGGAGGCAAATATTAAATTATTAAATGCCCGCATTTTACGATTAACATTCTTGGGGATTATAATTTTTACGTCCGGCGGTAAGAAGGTGTTTTCTTGACATAATGAGACGTATCATGATAGTTTATTGACGGTTATAAAATTATATTTCTTTGATTGGCATAAGATATAATTTGTTCGAGTCTTCTAGTCGAAGGAAGTCGTTTAATTGTTAAAAAATTCTAAATTGATCCTCGATATTTTTTTTTCAGGGCATAGTTACGTATAAATTCTCAAGAGTCGAGAACTGCGCCTCTTTCCGTAATAACGTATTAAAAATCGACATTTGAATGTCAAAGAAAAATAAACGATTACCAAAGGCGTATATTGACCTATCCTCCGCGGACCCCCTTCGGAACGATTAAAAATGGCTATATTTGTTTGAAAAGCGAGAGAAATAGAAAGGCGCCAATCCGCCAATTATTGGACGTGTTATAGAAAGCTGAAAAAATTAAAATTGGGATGCGAATGGAACATAAATAAATTGTTTCCTGATATTGGTGTCACCTTGTATTTAAACCGATCGTCCGTAAATGGAAGAATCGTGTTTGTACATATTTTATGTCTATTCCTGACATAATATGATGTAGTAGATATTCGAATATTGAATCGAGCTGCGTGTTGCAGATAGAAGTAAAATAGTAAATGATCAAATGTAATTTGATATGACATTATCTAAGATCTAAAGCTTGTTAGAATCATTAACAAACATGCACTACTTGCCGACGTCGGCCGGCTTTACAAATCGTTTCTGGACCTTAATATATATATGCGAAAGAACAATCACAATTTGGTTTTGTTTAAAACAATTGCTCTCCCCATTACTTTTCTTACGAAAATTATAATTTATGTTTAATAGTTCGAAAACACGATATGAGCTACTGGTTATTAAAGTTTCGATACAAAAAAATTATAATGGATTTCCTTTCACGCGAACCTTGGCTCTTTTTCTCCGATTACAAATGCATTCATTTTACGTGTTTTAGGCAGAAGGACCGCCAGTTCAAATGGAACCAGTGGATCTCAGTATAAAGACTCCGGTTGTCTTACAAGTACCTAAATATCCGCCTCAAAAGCTCAAAAATTCGTCAAGTTTGGATAAAAGCACCACAACCGCACCGGGTGAGTTTTTTTTAATTTCTAAAATGTCAAAAGGGCGCACATATCAAAAAGTATCATTTAAAACCAGCACTAATCTGGCCACCGGAAAACTATTGAGACAGAACGGAAGGCTCCAATTTTGAAATTTGTTCATCGCTGCAAAACTCGGAAGGGAGTAGGGGGGAAGGTCTCCGGCGTCGTCCGGTACCTAATCATTATTCGAAAATATTGAAAAACGACCTTATTTGGATCGATCTCTTTGGCGTAAAGTGTCGTGGAAATTTGGACTAACAATTTGTTATGGGGGTTCCCCGACACCCCTACACCGTCCCTACAGAAGGACGGTAAGGATGCATAAATAGTTCTTTAAAAATCGTGGCGCTGTTCCTACAGGAGCCACAAATATGGGACCCGGTCGAGAACTTATTTCAAACCCTCCCCTCCACTAAACAGATAAGGGAAGTTCTACCATATTCATACCGAGGGCGTGTGACTATTTTTTTGCGATTGCCGTAGAACAGAGGGGTATGCGGGTCTCTCTCGAAGTTGGCATCACAGTGGGCGCGCACGTTTGGCCTCCTGAATTCTAAAACGCTCATTGGGGGGGGGGGGCTCTACGAAATCGTCAAAGGCGCACTTGAAAAAGTGACATTTAAAACCAACACTGAGCACCAGAAAAATATTGATACCGAACGGAAGGTATCGGACGGGAGTAGAGGGGGAGGTCTCCGGAGTCGTCAGGTACCCATTTATTGTTTGAAAATATTCAAAAACGACCAGACTTGGACCGATTCCTTCAGCTGTAAAGTGTCGTAGAAATTTGAACTCACAAATTGTTACTGGGGTTCCATGCAACTTTTTGATGCTGGTTTCTCGACACCCCCTAGACCGTCCTTACGGCAGAACGGCAGGGGTTATCAATTGTTTTTTTATCGTGGCGCCGTTCCTATGAGATCCAGGAATATGTGACCAGATCGAGAACCTTTCCCTACACCCTACCGCTAGGGAAAGTTCTACCATTTCCACGCCGAGGGCGATGTGATTTTAGCCACATCCACGTCTATTTTTGATAATTGTTTTTGTGGTTACGATAGAACAGAGGGGTATGCGGGCCCCTCTCGAAGATGAGGTCATTGGGCGCCCACTTTTCGAGAACTTCTAACGCCCTTTTGGGGAGCTCCGCAAAATTGCCAAAGGCGCACTCCGACACCTTGAAAACTTTTGTAAAATGACATCTCCACACTCTGAGCTTGGTAGATAATCCCGTAATAGATCGTGGATGCGAATTGTAAGACGAAACGGTTGAACATGTGCTTTGTCACTGTCTAGCCCTATAACGTCGATAAGAAAATCCGTGTTGGGGGACTTCTGGTTCGATATGCTAGAATAATTCTAGTTCATTCTACAAGTAGGATGGCTCGCGATCTGATGGACAAGGAGAGGTCGCTTGGGGGTAGTACAATGGGCCCGATTAAGTGGCCTAAGTGCAGGGAGCTTACTCCCCCTCACTAAATGATTCAGATCCAACTCCAGACATAGGGCTTAATAGGGAGACATTTAGAAACTTTACCTTTTGGGCCGATGGGCCTTCGACCCCCCCGCTTCATTTGTCTAGGTGCGAAAGTCGTTCAAATGCTCGCGACGCGTCGACTTGGTGGATTTCTAAGCCACTTGCGAGAATTTTAGATTAAAAGCCCTCGGGAAAGCCCTGCCAGTGTGTCATCCCTCAAATATGACATCATTCCGTATCTATAGGAACTGTTGCAGAGGCTACCTGGCCAGGGTGGCTAGAATACCCAGCCCCCCAAAGTCCCTCTCATCCGCATTTCGTCTTAATCTTCTATATCGACGTGAACGACGTTCCTAAGCAGTCTCTTGCGACAATTTTTTAGATTAAAAATCGCCCTTACGGAATTATAAGTCTTATTTGAGGGATGCACACTGTCAGGGCTTCCCCGAACTTCCAAATATACCGGTGCAGTATATACACACAATTCTAACTCCTGTCAGGAATCATCGTTGGCCTTGTAGATCCAAAGCAAGTGCTGCAGAGGCGTGCTGAGTAAGGTGGCTAGATGGCCCAGGCCCCCGTGGTTTCTCTCATCCGCATTTTCTGTTTATCTCGTTATTTTAAATGGCAGAATGGCGTGCCAACAAATTCAATATCGACGTAAACGATGTTCCTACGCATTTACAATGGCAGGGAGTTAAATTTGTTAATTTCTAAGCGTACCAAGAAAATATACCTAATGGAAAGAGAGTAGGGGAAAATACTCGAACGCACAAGGCCATTTTTACGTTTGCGATTAAATTGATATTAGAAATTTGTCAAAAATTACCTTAATCATTTACAAAACACCCCATAACTACATAAGTAGCTCTAATGCGGCATTTTTATTTTATTTTCAACGCAAGCTATATTAACTTTATGTTCATAATAATTTATATCGGTCACGCAAGATGCAAATTAAGTTGATAAGTTTCTCCATCGATTATAATCAATACACATCATTGGTAGTAAAATATTGAAACTTAGTTTTAATGAGTCTCTGCAGTAATGCGGGTAAAGTGGGCACCGAGGGGGATGCGTTAAAATAAAAATAGCGCAATATAGCCGTATTGCACGCCATTTATAATATTATTTATGTTTTAATTAAGATTTCTCACATACATAAATAAGCAATACCGTATCAACAAATAATACTTCGCATGGTAAACCTCTATGCACGTTCGTGAAATGGCGTTTGTCGATTATAAATATTTTTCGAACGTCATGCGAATTTATGGCAAATAATTCATAGTACAACAGCGGCTTGTTATTTAATAACGCCGAGTTGTCGTAAAATGAGCATTGCGACCACCACAAACGAGTCCTCACCTCGAGTCTAATTTGGCAACTTTCGATAAACACCCCGTATATACTACTAATGCATTCAGAACGAGTACGTGTACGAACCGAAAGAATAATATGTGTGGCATTTGCGAGCTTTGTCTAAAATGTAAATGAGTAGCGTTTGTGCTTTACCGGTATAATAGTGCTATTACGTTAAGTTGCGCGACGTTCGTCCGTTGTGTCGGGTTCTTCCCCAAACGTTCAAAAAGGACCGCGACTTGTTGAAAATGCCTCTTTGGAAGATTTCTTTATTTTTCGCCGAAATGAAAACTCGCGAGTAGTGCAGATGGTTGTTGCCACGTTGCCGGATGTAAAAAGTCCCCAAATTTGGGGAAATTGTGCGTTGATTTGCGTTTTGTGCGCTTTTCGAGCCGACTCGTCTCGAGTAGGACGCAATGGGCCGTTTAAACTTGTCGTAATGGCGCTAGAGTTGACAATAGCGCAGTTTTGTGTAAAGTACAAGTAGGTTGCACATCTCGTATCTAAAAGAGATTGAGTAGGCACGACTTTATGTTCTCAAGACATCAATTTCCACCGAGCTCATCTTTTACCACTCACCGACTAAACAGCACAACATTAAATTATATGTAAGTTGCGAAACTTAATACCAATGAATATTCTAACGAAGGTCTTCATAAATCATTGCATTATTCAAATTAACCTGTTACAATTATTGCAAAATTGTTATAACTTATTTATATTATGACTGTGATAAATTGTCTCGAAAGTACCCGATTAATTATTGTTGGGAAGAGAAAAAAAGTGTTTTCCGAATTGGGCTCCAGTCGTCTTATTATGTTTTTGCGATTGATTAATAACTTTACACTTTTTATTTATTTATTCGACACCCAATCACAACTCGAGTCTTTCGATTTTTTTTAACGGGAGAAGCCAAACCTCCAGGAAAGAAAATTTGCGTAGTGAGACGCCGCTCATTTTGGCCAGTGAGTTGCATCGAGTTGTAAACGAACCCAGAGGTGCAGGGTTCGAAATCCCACTTTAGCCGTGCTACGGTCATAAACGTCCGTGCCTACTGACGCAGTCCCATTAACGCGTAATGTAAAATATTACGCAAATTAAAATCGAAATTAGCAAACTTTACGACCACTTTATAGCGGTTTTAGTATCGGGTACCTTGTAGTGCACAACGATGTAACGATGTTACGGTCGTGTACTACAAGAAAATAAAGGCAGCACTAACCAACTTCGTAAATAGTACTTCCCATTACTAATTTGCAAAGTAATCAAGTAGAGATATTGAGTAATTAAAAAGAAAAAAATTGAAAAATGACATATAGGCGATACCGTACGCCGCTCGCAAGTAAACGCCCCCTCTCTCTTTTTTCGCTCGCTAATTTAGTGTAAAATAACTGAATTATAAAAATAATAAGACAAATTGTTAGGCGAGGCCAGTTTTAATACGTTAGGTTATGGTGCTAGTTTTTCTAGAGTATCAGTTAAGTCACGATTTGAACTATCGCACGCCCCTTAGTGCATCTTCTTCACTCCACCCAAGTTTGCGAGTTTTTTAAACAAAACTATCCCAGCCTCGCGGTTATATCATCAATAAAAACATTCACATATACAGTTAGTTGAAATTTTTGACTTGGAACATTATAACAACACAACAAAACGATTTATTGTTTCGAAGGTGGTGGCGTCGATTCAATTTTCTCGAACAATTGAGGTAGGCCGATACAGGATGGTGATGGATAATGGACGTTTTATGATAGTGACTAATGAGTTTGGTGTCTAAACTGTAAACTTTTATGAATTGAAGTAACAAATCATCGTCTCTTTCTTTTGCGTCGTAACCACAGCGGTTTCGAAAGGTGTCCTAAGACTTGATAACACTTTCACCGATGGCACATTAAAGGCAGTCTTCTGTAGACTCGACCCACAACAGCTACCCAATTTGTAGCTAATAGGTCGCCTTTTGTGCAAATGTGGTCTAGATGGAAGAAGAATGGAAATTGTTCGGAAACGTGGACACTTCCTCAAGGGTTCGTTCGTGGTTTCCTGGGGCGTTCTCGCCCAGTTCTTCACGCTCTTTGAGGCGAGTTACATCCTGAAAATGAGAAATCTAATCTAAACCATTGTATTTTTTTCGTTAGAATTTTCTTCAATTGCCATTTCTAAGGGAGATTTCTAGATTCTGGAAAATGTGGCTTCAAATGAAGCTTTAGGGTCCTCCAAAAGTCGTTTCAAAGCATTTCTTCATGTTTTAGTAAGCCCTCGTTGATGGAGGTTTCTCAAAAGTTCGATTTATGAAGTTGTTTGGTTATATGCATCTCCACGACAACCACAGTCGACTAGTTGTGTCCCAGGTGCCATGTCGTTTTTGAAAGGTCTCCTAGACTTTTGATAGCACTCTCACCGATGGCATACCAAAGGCACTCTTCTGTAGACTCAAGATCTGCTCGATTTGTAGCTAAAAAGTCGCCTTTTGTGCAAATGTGGTCAAGATGAAAGCAGATTGAAAATTGTTCGGAAACCTGGACACTTCCTCAAGAGTTCGTTCGTGGTTTCCTGGGGCGTCCTGGCCCATTTCTTCATGGTTTTTTCATTATAGGGAACATTGATACCCAAACGTTCTTTGAGGCGAATTACATCCTGAAAATGATGAATCTAATCTAAGCGATGCTATTACATCTACTTTTTCCGTTAGTTGAATTTCCCCCAATTGCCATTTCTAGATTCTGGAAAATGTGGCTCCAAATGAAGCTTTAGAGTCCTCCAAAAGTCATTTCAGAGCATCTCTTTGTGTTTTAGTAAGCCCTCACTGATGAAGGTCTTATGAGCGTCTCCATGACAACGACAGCCGACTAGTTGTGCCCCATAGGTGCTATGTGCCCTCGGAGCTAACTATTAATATTCAACAGTGGGGGATTCCCACCACTAGCGTGTTCTAGTTTTTCTACATTTGCCCTACTTAGATGGTACGGCTTGGTATCCGAACTGCCAGGCACGACCATGATGGTTAATTTTGCCCGATCACCTGAAACTGGGGCGGCCTGAAAGCAATTATGCTGTAGTGCTTTCTGGTAAGAGGCAGGGACACGCTATTAATGCCTCGACAACCGCTATCTCGCATTGATGTCATTTGTTGATGGGAACCTCAACTCGAACCGTTTAGCCGCCCACCCGTCATCGGGTATCGTGGCAAGCGGTCATGATTGGCTCTCAAGACCGATGAGCCCAAAGACCTCGTTATTTTACATCGGTCATCGTGACAAACCTTCCTGATTGAACCTCATGTTCGTTAGGATTGCCGATGAGAATCATGAGGTCTGTGGGCTCATCGGACGTAAAAACCAAGCGCGACGACTAGTCACTTGTCACGAGGCCTGTGGGCGGCTTTACCGATTTTGGTTTTGGTTTACCTCTCTACAGGTGCGTGATTGTTGACCCATCTAGGTTACGTATTTGCTACGGTATTCAATTATTTTTTATTGAGGTTATGTTAGTTAATTTTCAACTAGTGCCTTCGACACCATTTTTCTTTGAATGAAAACCATTTCTTGGTATAATGTAGAACGATTGAAGCTATCGGAGAGAGTTTCTTCATAAGAAGCTAGATGGCTCTTGGGCTGGCAGTTTGACAGATTTTTGGGGTTGCGTTAGTTGAGTCTTCTACGCTGTTCTATTGGAGAGAATGTGTGAAAATTGAATGCGACGCGGTACGTAGAATTGTAAGCCTCGATCTTATTAGAAAGAGGCATTTGCACAATTTTCTAAAGGCGTCATTTATCACTTTCTGATTTTAACCAATTTAAATTTGGAAAATTGTGTGCGTCTGTTAAAAAAAAGGTATTTGAATGTATGTATTAGGTTGTAAATACGCTATAAAAAGACCTTGGTACACATTAAACATGTCCTGTCGCCAGTAAAAGGTTTTATTGCTCCATATTATTAATTTTTTTCAATTGCCGTAAGTCCCTTCGTTAATAAAAATTTTCTACACTTTTAACAGCGGAATGAATGCATTTTAGGTCAGACTATATCGAGAGGACGCGTCCAATACTGTTAACTCTTTAACTTGCAGTGTATAATTACACCTTCACTTTTGACTTTTTTAAAAAGGCGCCTTTTCATACATTTGAATAGCCGAAACTAGTTTCGCACGGCCGCCAAAAATATGCGAAACATTTTTAAAGGTGCGTAATCGATACGGAGCTCGTTAATAATCAATCTGTTAACTCTAGTATTATGTTACATATTACAATCTAATTGTATCAACATTTCTACAATTACTATTTCGCTCAATGCCAATCTCTTGTATTGGTAGTAAACTTAAATCAAGGTAGTCCTTATCAGTAGTACCTAAAATAAATTTACAGTTACTTCGCACGGCGTCGAGAAAGCCCTAAACTGCTTCCGGCGTTACTTGCGGTGAAACCCGAAGTGAGCGCCAATTTTTAAATCGACATTTTTTACCCACACGCTCGATTTTTCGCTCGGTGCCTCGTGCGAGGCACGCAGGCTACCACTGGAAAACCTAACGACCCCCCTCCCTCGCCTTTAAACCAACAAGTAACAGTTTGAGCGACTCTGTTATTATATAAAAATGATTATAAAATCGATTGAAAATAACACATAAAGTATCCAATCAATTAAAACTTGTAGCTGTCAATCAGGCTGAAAGTATTGTCAACGATTAATAATTTAAAATGTATTTTATGTGTATCGCCGATCTAGAAGCAAGAAAAACTATGTAGGTATTTACAATAGTGCAATAAAAAGTTCGCTGTACATTTATCATTATTAATTATTATTATGGGTACTATCGAGATGAATTATTTAGTTACAATATTGAGTCAACATTTTATATTTATTGATCGATCATTTATTTATAAATTTTTTTTGGTGCGCCAAAAAAGGTAATTTACATAGCCGCGAGACCGTAAGTGTATTAAGTAGTATAAGGAGAGGACTTTTTAAAGAAAACCGCCGCCGAGGGAATTGTGTTGACAAAAACGCAAACGCTTGATTGCAAAAGTTTTATTGTTTTACAATCAAATACACACACGAGTGATAAAAATTATATAAAAAAATTTCTTATAAAGCCTTGCCTAATGCAGTATTAACCATTTATAGGTTATTTAATTAGTTTCTGATTAAAATCTATTAAGTATTAATGACGTTTTAGTTCTGTTGTGTATCGAGTTCGAAAGGATAATGTCGATTTTGCAGATTTAACTACAGCGATATGTCAATAAGTGATTGCAAAATTACAACTGAAATTCTTAAAATGCGTAAATTTACCAAATCGCCGCCATCAAAATCAAACGAATAGAGTTATCCGAACAATGGAGAAATAAATTAAAACTGTCGAATTTGTTTTATTTTTGCCACGACTTCTATAAGCTTTTGATTCGCAATTTCAATCTCTGAAAACGCACGATATCGATCAATTGATCGATCTATCTCGAAGTATCGATCGATCTATCTCGAAGTGTGTACTGTAGAGATTGTTGAAGAAAGGACGCGAAAGACCGCTTGAAGTATTGCCATGGGGCCATGGCCTTCTTGGATGTACTTTACAAAAGTTTAACTCTGCTACCAGATTGGTCGGCTACTTAGGAAATGGATCACAAAAGTGGGGAAACGCACATGTAACTCTGCGCGACTTTCGGTGTGTTGTTCTTGGGACTCTTTACAGTAGTTAAATTACTACGGAGGGGAAAATAAGGGGCAAATCCAGGATAAAAATGTATTATTTAAATGTATCTTTATGTATTTTGAAGTACTGTATTCCAATTTCAACTTTGCCACTTCAAAGCGGTAAAAGTAATGAATTTTAAGAAAATCTCAAGAAAATGCGAAAAAATGTACTTTTTCAGTTTTTCGCTAATAACTTGAAAAATACGCACTTGTTTAGAAAAGTTCTTCTGTACAAAATTAGACTACATCAAATTTTCTACAAATTATTTTTCTTATAGTTTTGTCTTCAGATAAATGGTTTAGGCGCTAGAGCGCGGTAAAGTGTGAAAAAAAATCCAAAATCCGCCTAAAGCTGTTTTTTTAGTTTTTCGCTTATAACTCTAAAACTACTTCATTTTACAAAAATTAAGTGCCTTAAATTTTATACAAGTCATGTTTCTTATAGTTTTTTCTTCAGATGAATGGTTTAGGCGCTAGAGCGCGGTAAAGTGACAAAAATCTTCTTTTTTTTTAGTTTTTTGTTTATTTTTCGGAAACTACGCACTTTTTGAAAAAAGTGTTCCTACAAAAATGAAGTGCCTTAAATTTTATACAAATTATAATAAATTATACAAATTATGTTGTTTATAGTTTTTTATTCAGATGAACGGCTTAGGCGCTAGAGCGCGGTAAGTTTGACAACAATTCCAAAAACCGCCAAAAAGCTGTTTTTTAGTTTTTCGCTTATAATTCGGAAACTACGCCCTTTTTGAGAAAAGTGTTCTTTTACAAAAATGAATTGCCTTAAATTTTATACAAATCATGTTTCTTATAGTTTTTTCTTCAGATGAATGATTTAGGCGCTAGAGCGCGGTAAAGTTTGACAAAAATCTGTTTTTTTTGTTTATAATTCGGAAACTACGCACTTTTTGATAAAAGTGTTCCTTTACAATAATGAAGTGCCTTAAGTTTTATACAAATTATGTTATTTATAGTTTTTTCTTCAGATGAATGGTTTAGGCGCTAGAGCGCGGTAAAGTTTGACAACAATTCCAAAATCCGCCAAAAAGCTGTTTATTTAGTTTTTCGCTTATAACTCGGAAACTACGCTCTTTTTGAGAAAAGTGTTCTTTTACAAAAATGAATTGCCTTAAATTTTATACAAATCATGTTTCTTATAGTTTTTTCTTCAGATGAATGGTTTAGGCGCTAGAGCGCGGTAAAGTTTGACAACAATTCCAAAAACCGCCAAAAAGCTGTTTTTTTTTAGTTTTTCACTTATAACTCGGAAACTACGTACTTTTAGAGGAAAGTGTTCTTTTACAAAAATGAAGTTCCTTAAATTTCCTACAAATTATGTGTTCTGGGTTTTTACGTCAGTAAGAGAAGAGTTAGAAGCGAAAAACTAAAAAAAAACAGTTGTTTGGCCGACTTTACTCAAACTTTAACGCGCTCTAGCGCCCGAACCGTTCATTTTAAGAAAAAACCTAAGAAATATAAATTGTAGAAAACTTGATGCAGTTTATCTTTGTATCAAAGTGTTTTTCTCAAAAATTACTAGTTTTCAAGTAATAAGCGAAAAACTGAAAAAATTTATTAGACTTGGCCTGCATGGCAATTTTGAGACAACCATCAATTATTGGCTAAACTTTTGTGGGAAAATCTACCAGTAGTGGGATAGTAGTGGAAAATTTATTTTTATTGATAACTTGCGCATTATTGGGGAAGCCGAAGATTTCTTCTGTGTGGTCATGGTGGGCGTTGGGGTCATCTTCTTACTTATCGTAATTTTCCATAGCTCGTTTAGGAAACTTTCAGAGTAGTATAATATTCGAAAGCTAAGTCACGTGGGGAGATTGAAATTTTCTACAAATGTATAATTCGCGAGATACTCAAAATTCAAAAAACCGACACAAATTACTTATATGAAATCGATTACATAGTTTAAATAACGTCTCTGTTGCCTAATGTCACGTGAACTATGCATTTTTTACGTAATTATGCAAATTTCTTGCATAAAATAATTCTAAGCTCCTAAACAAGTTTTTTTTTTGGAAATTATCATTATTAATATGCACATGTGCGGTAGTGTACTTCAAAATTTAATTTTCATATACGAAGGCTGACCCCTAGGAGTCAAAGGTTGTTAAAGGCTCGTCGACATACTTTTATCGGCCGGACGTTCAATAACTTTTACCTATTTTACATAATTTTATTATTATTCAATTTGAAAATGATGCGAACGAAAAGACTAGGCGTGTTAATAAAATGTAGGTGTTGAAAAATTCAAATTAACGGCGTAAAAACAACAAAAAATGTATATAGTATAAGAGCCAATAAAATAAAATAAAGATAGATAATAAAATGGTAATCATTTTCCAAATTTGGATTTTTAGAGTCGGGGGCTCTTGTTTACAAAAGTAGTGGAATTTTATATACAATTTAATTGAAACTGTGAAAAAAGCAGCTGCGAAGTATTGCTATGGGTGCTTCCCCCACTAGTAAAGTTACAATGGTACAACAAGAAAATAGTCCTTTCTCCATTGACGGCAAAGTTGAATGCACTTTTGAGACTTTTAGTGGATAAAAAGATTAAAGTCGATAAGTTGATTGTACGTCTACCTGTTAATCGGGCGCACCGGTTGCTCTTCTCTAGATCTGTCTATCTACCTGGGAATACGCCTGTCTGGCTGCCTATTAATACGTCTGCAGGGATTTCAATTGCTGGCCTGGCTACTATCAGTAGCTCTGCCTGTCGCCTGTCTACGTACTTATTGACATATTAGTATTTCTGTTAGTCTGTCGATGGACACATCAGTCAGTCAGCCTATTTCTATGCTAGTATAAGCAGGTCGGTTTACCTGTGGCTAGATCTGTAAGTTTTCCTTTGTTAAATCACACCTACCTGTCTGTCTGCCTCTCAATAGGTCTGCCTGTTGGCTTGCCACCACTGACCTATCTGCCTTTTGACACATCAGTATTTCCGTGAGTCTGTCGATGGACACATAAATCAGTCGGCCTATTTTTGTAATAGTAAATCGGCCTCTCTACCTGTGACCAGATCAGTAAGTGCCTGTGAATAAGCCGGTCTGGCTGCCTATCAATAGGTCTGCCTGGCTTGTCGATTGCTAGCCTGGCCGCTATCAGTGGGTCTACCTGTCGGCTTGCCACGGATGACCTGTCTGCCTATTGACACATCAGTATTTCTGCGAGTCTGTCGGTGGACAAAATCAGGCGGCCTCTTTTTGTGTAGTAAATCGGCTTCTCTACCTGTGACTAGAGATCAGTGTCGCCTTTGTAAAATCACATCTACCTGTAAATACGCCTCTCAATTATTTAAAGTTGTAGCGAAAGATCATTATTTAAAGTTGTAGCGAAAGAGCCATCAGTGGTGCAGTTTATTTTATTTGTAAAGTTGTAGAGGGAGGGGGTTAATATCTTGTATTTTAGAGGAGTAGAGGGGGAACTATTTTCTAAAATGAAAAAATCGACAGTTATTAATTTTTAACTGCTTTGAGTAACTAACGAAGGTTAGTAAATCGTTCAAATATTTAACCTATATTAAACTTAAACGCAACCTCAACCTTAGCACGACTAAAAAGTAAAATAAAAGTAACAAATTTTAATCATAATGATTATTACTTGGTTATTATGTTATGAAATCTAATCGATGAAAACGTTAACAATTAATAAAAAGCGGTCGTAATTTTTTAAATTGGTTTTTCTCGAGTTGTTTATTAAAGAGTGCCTAATTTTGGCGTAGTGTGCCTGGAGGAAAGGTCTACGAGCAGAAAACATTTCTTCCACATAGGTATCAAAATTAACATTTTTTTGAGCACAGTCTTGCACATTTGGGATGTGACATCGTAGGTGGTGTGCGTAAGGGGAACCACCCCCACAATTTTAGGCATACACGCGCGTGGAGAAGATCAGAAAATTCACATGCTGTCGACAAGGCAAATCCTCTACGAGAATGAGAACCATGAAGATGGGATGACTATTTTTTGGAGAACAGCTCGCAGCTCCAGTGAAAGCGGTTCTTGCTCCCGGTTTAAAAGGTCGTCTTCCTCGGTTCCTATTCCTCGATAGGGGCCACAAAAACAGCCTCTGTCCACTGCCACCTTTTGCCATTTCCCGAATTTATTCATAAATCTGATCCATCCATCATAACGAAGGCGACACCGTCTTCCAGTCCTCCTGTTCGTCTCATAGAAATAACAAAATAAAAAAGTCACTTTTTGGCCTCCTTTGGCCACTGGAATCCCAGTTATTTTTTAAAACGTCCAAGATTGTACGTTCTTTTGTCGCTTGTTCGCTAAATTTGTAGTGTTCAAGGTTCTGCGCTTCTATTGTAGCATCATATAAGTGCGTCAAATCACCGCAATTATTCTCCATCTCCTCGAACATTCCAATAAAGTAAAAACTTACTTTGAACTCTATTTTTTTTAAATTATCCAACAGTAATTGGAAATAAAACGTACAGTGATTAAGTACTTGTACACCTGTGCGATCTCTTATTGAACAAAACATAAAAATACTTGTGAATTTCCTCTAGGGATATTATTCAAAGCAAAGGCTAGAATTGGTCATTGATTAGTTGAATAAATTACCACCAAAATGGGCTCTGCTTCATTAAATATAATGCCTTAAACAGGGAAAAAAGAAATACGAGGACACGTGGGAGATAAAATTGAACTAATTTCTTGTTTTTATAATATAAATTACAAATTATAAAATTTGTACCTACTAAGTTTATGTTAATGGCAATTTTAATTATTCGGCGTTTGGAATTTTATGCGACTTTAATTTCCATATCATACAAAATAATATACATACTACAAGATTATTTTATCAGTGAAAGTTTTTGTATAATTTAATCGTAATAATGCACGTTATAAAAATTTGACTTCATTTATATGCAAAATCCACCCAAGTTGTGGCCCAGTACGCTACGATCAAGAGGTAGTCAGACGCCAGCTCGGATAAAAGGCCCGAATTGCCAGTACCTCATACTCATACGACTCATTTTCACAAGAAGGCCATGATTTAATTTTTTTCACGAGAGGATTTAAACAGCCATATCCCCTACGACATTTTACACATTTTACTGCCTTGCAATATTTTCTCTAATCGGCTGCAAAGTTTCAGTTTGTTTAAAATCAGACGTTTGCAAGTTTATATCAATCTTACAGGCTAACTTTTAAGGCCACGCACACATGGACGACTACCGGTCTGTTATATAAAATAAACGAGACGAAGTAAGCCCTCCGGGTGCCCCGAGTTATCTGGCCCTCCGGGCTAGCACGCCCCTGTCGATTTTAATCAAACTAACACCGATTGTTACAACAGGTGAGCAGTTGACAACGTAATTCGAATGGGCGGCTTTAAAAAAAAGAATTTTATTTGAGGTCCGATTAAAAACAATAGGCGATCCTAATCAGAATAAAGTCACATCATTTCGATTAAAATCGCACAATGTTAAGACGATGAGTGGGTAACTTTTATTGTTACTATTGAAGTGTGCGTCTCATTGACGATATTTCAATACCGTGGGAAAGATCGGTGACTTCTAGTGTTACACCGTGTGCATTGGCCGTATAATAGAAGGTAGCTCGTGAATAATAGTCCAAACAAACATTGTTCTTAAATTAAAAAGAGTTACATTAATCTATAAATAATTGGCGTGCGAAATGGATTACTTGCAATCACTAAACAACGTCCACTATTTCTTCAAATTATTACAACATTATCTAAGAAAAACAATTACTACAAAAAGTTCATGGTTTTTAGTTCGTAAAATGGACGTCTTGTATTAAAAAAATATTTCATTGAATTAATAAATTTAGTTTCTCCTATTAATTATTTTTAAAGTCTTCCCCCGCCTCTCCCCCCAAACTCCTTATAGGCTTCTCCACATCTAAAACCCTTTTTCAGGAGCAAATTATATTTTTAATAATTTTTTTAAACGCCCTTAAAGCTGTTGAAACAGTTGCCCCCTTCACAAAGCTCAATAATGGCACTAAAAATTCAATTCGTCTCGTTATAAGCTTCTCCACACCTAAAGTTGCTCTTCAGGAGTAAATACTATTTTTAATGTTTTTTTAAACGCCTACAAGTATGTTGAAATGGTTGCCCCCCCTTTCTCAAAACTCAATAATGGCACTAAAAATCCATTTCGTCTTGTTATGAGCTTCTCCACACCTAAAGTTGTTCTTCAGGAGTAAATACTATTTTGATGATTTTTTCTAAACGCCTACAAGTTTGTTAAAACGGTTGCCCCCTTTCACAAAACTCAATAATGACACTAGAAATCCATTTCGCCCTGTTATGAGCTTGTCCATACCTAAAGTTGTTCTTCAGAAGCAAAGCCTATTTTTAATAATTTTTTTAATGCCCAGGCGGCGTTACAAGTGGATGTCCCCCTATAACAAACGGTAAATAAGCGCCTCAGGGGAGACCGAGTCGTTGAGGTGATTTAGTAGCCACAATTAAATTGTTTTAAATATCTATCGTTTATTTGGCTCCTCCTTTTTAGAAAACGCCTTTTTGGCAATTATGAATAATTTTTTTAACGTCCATAAAGCTGCTGACGCGGTCTCGTCATTTCATAACTTTTAACAACGGCTCTAAAAAATCACTTCGTGAAGCGATTGAGACGCCCTTTTCCGGAACGCCTTATTTTGAGCTTCTCCGTAGCTCAAACCGTTCTTATAAGTAAATAGTACTATTTTTAAATTAGTACTATACGGCTTCTCAAGTACGTGCCCCCCTTCAACAAAACTCAACAACCAAAGTAAAAAGTATGTTCATGTGGCGAATTTGAATTTAATAGCCGCAATTAAATCTTCTTCTTTGTTTATTGACCCCCTCTTTATCCAAAACGCTTTATTAAGATTCTCCACATCTAAAACTGTTCTTCTGAAGTAACTATTATTTTTAATAATTTTTTTAAACGTTCACAAAGCTGCCGAAATGGTTTCCCCCTTCACAAAACGACGTGAAAACGATTTTTTAAATATGTCTCATTTATTTTCTAAACGGCTTAGACGCTTCTCCACATCTCAAATTCCTCTTCTGGAGTAAATACAATTTTTAATAATTTTTTTATAGGCTCAAAAGGCCGCTCACTTGGTTGCCCCCTTCGCAGAACCCAAAAACTACAGTGCATCATCGCTATTTCTCCAAGTGATGCGATAAATAATTTTGGTAAAATCTACACCCAAGAGAGGAATTCAAAACGAGTTTCTTTTTACAATTTTAAACATATTTTTCTAATTCCAAAGTTTACAATTTAAATTTATAAATTTTTCTTAGAAACAAAACTTTCTATTTACTCATCCTGATTTTTATTTAAAATTCACAAATTCACCTTTAAAAAAATTCGATTAAAGTCAAACTGCTTTTCCAACGCAACATATCTATTTTTAAATCTCAAAGTTGGTCCTTCGAGCCGGATGACCGATTTGTAAAAAAAAACTAGTCTGATTGTTATAAAGATCTGGTCGCGGCGTTAAGTTTTTGTGTTGAAATCGTGATAAAAATTGCCAAGTTGAACTAATTAAATAATGGGAAATCTATAGAGAGAATGCCTTAGGGATAACCAACAAGTCCATTTTCCCACGAATGTAATTCTACAAGCATTACCGTGCGCCGTTGTTGTTATTTGTAATCAAGGTTGACTCTCACCCCACCTTCTTCACTATTTATGTCTCGAACACTTTCATCTCGATACAGTTCTATTACCGAGATATCAAAAAAGTTTGTAGCGAATTTGTTTAATTGAGCAGGACCTGTAATGGTTGGTGGTTGGGGTGGGGGGAACTTTATGTAATTGAAGTTAACAAGTTTGTTATTTATTTATTTTTTTAATCGAAA
The DNA here is from genome assembly GCA_950108345.1 of Malthinus flaveolus. NCBI lineage: Eukaryota > Metazoa > Arthropoda > Insecta > Coleoptera > Cantharidae > Malthinus > Malthinus flaveolus. Next base: position 9,130,534 of record OX467288.1, on the reverse strand, counting down.
GCGACATTTTTGCACTAAAATTTAATAATTGTAAGGGTAAGGTAATAAAATAATTAACTTATTGAGTAACTTATCATAATTTAATGTTAATTATTTAATAAATAATATATAAAGTGCCGTTTTTAATTTTATTTCTGATCTGATTCAACTTGTTGGATTATTTCAAAAGATTTACGAAAAAAAATTAATTAAAAATATCGAATTTATGCACAAAATTATATTTTTAATAAATTTTTATTTTAATGGAAGTTACGAAAGTTTATTAAAGGTGTTATTTATTATTAAGATTTAGCACAAGTTGTCTGTCTAAAAATTAACTAATCGTGATTTACGTTTTCTAATTTAAAAACCGCCAAAATTAATTCTAATAAATTTAAATATTTTAATCGAAGTTTACCATTTACCATGGATTACCGTAGTTTCAGCTGGACTATCGTCGAAAATTACTATTAGATAATAATAATAATAATCTTATAGGTACCCTACAGTTAACTGGTAAAACAAAGAAATTTATTTATTTCTTTTCCCTGCATTGCCATCTCTATTGATAATTTTTCAATCTTGTTGCCCTAATACTACTTCCGAATTTTCAAAAATAGTAGTTTTTCATTCGCAAGTTCTTAAAAAAATCGGGTATTTCAATTTAATACTTTCCGACTACGGAAAATCAAAACAAAAGTTTAAGAAACCCTTTATAGAAATCAATTTCCAATAAAAATAGTAAAAGCAAAGGTTAACAAACTATTGATCAAAATACAAATTTATTTAATATATTTAAGCAATTTATCTGAGATCTGATTAAAAATAGATAATTTCAAATTAAAATACAATAATTAATTTTTGAAGGTTAGAGTATCCTTAATTAAGACGTAATTGGAAGAAATATGCGAACAACGGCAATAAATTAAATTTAACAACGACTCAAATGTTTTACTATCGGACAACTAAGCACTAATTACCTTCCAAAAATTCGAAAAAATTGTAAGGCGTCGCCACACCTCTCATCTCGAGAAAATCGCGTACATACAGACGCGCGTACACCGATGGGCGTAGGTCGTCGTTATAATTAATTCACGAACGGCCCCCGTATTTAATTTATTTGAAAAAATTTCACATTTTTCTCCGAACCGTTATTGCTTTAATTGATATTGATGTTTATTGACAATTCTTCGTAATAATTATGAGAGTTAATTACATATAATTATTTTGTGTTGGCAATTTAAACACTAACTGTTCAGGTTTTCGCAAATAATATAAATTTAGTTAAGAAATTGTATATTAGTTAGTTGAAATCCATTACAATTATTTATTGTTTATTTATATCTCGTGACTTCTGATCAAATCTATAGTTAAAAGAATTATTTATCGATGCATTTTCAACGCAAGTAATTTTATAATTATTGTCAAATCAATAAATATCATTTTTATATTGTGACGTCATTATAATTAATTATCGTAGTTGCATCACCAAACAATAGACTGACGATAAGTCAATTACTAATTATTGTAAAATGGTAACAATTAAAAATTTAACTTGAGTAGTGTCTGCACGGAATGCACTGGCACCCTTCCGCCTCATGGGCTTATTAGACTGGTATTGCGTTCCAAAATTCATTATTCCAGTCGACTGCAAGAAAAACTGCGTCTTACGTGGATTTTTATCGAGTTCCGAGGACGAATTTGCACGTGGATAGGATCTTCAAAGACATTACAATTTAAATCCAATGCCTTACGTAGCTTAAAGGCTCTAATACTCGCCAATTGTTTTCCTGTGACAATTTACTCTCATCGTCGACAGTTCTAAACCTGAGGCTTTAAAATCTTCAAGATGCCACTTTCTAGTTGTTTTTTTCCTGTGGCATGTTACGCTCATAATTGACAGTTATTAAACGCAAGGCCTTAAAATCTTCAAGCCTCTACTCGCCAGTTTGAGTTCCTGTTACATTTTACTCTCATCATTGACGGTTGTACTTCTAAACCTGAGTCCTTTAGAAACTTGAAAACTCAATTTTTCAGTCGTTTTTTCCTGTTGCATGTCTCTCTCACTATTGACGGCTATTTTTAGTCGAAATCCGATGCTTTAGAATCTTCAAACCAGTGCACGCCAGTTTTTTTTCCTGTGGCATTTTACTCTCATTGCCGACAGTTCTAGTTCTAAACCTGATGCCTTTAGAAGCTTCAAGACTCAACTTTCAAGTTGCTTTTTCTATGACTTGTTACTCTCACCATTGACAGCTATTTATAGTATAAACCAGAGGCTTCAGAAGGTTCAAACCTCTACTCGCCAGTTTTTTTTCCTGTAACATTTTAGTCTCATCGACGGTTGTAGTTCTAAACCTGATGCCTTTAGAAGCTTCAAGACTCAACTTTCAAGTTGCTTTTCCTATGACTTGTTACTCTCACCGCCTCTAGAAGTTTGAAGACTCCGTTTTCTTAGTTGCTTTTCCTGTGGCATGTCTCTCTCACCATTGGCGGCTATTTAGAGTCTAAACCCGGGACCTTAGAAGCTTTAAACCTCTTCTCATCAGTTTTTGTCCTGCGACATCTCACTCTCATCATCAACTGTTGTAGTTCTAAACCTGGTGCCTTTAGAAGCTTCAAGACTCAACTTTCAAGTTGCTTTTCCTCTGACTTGTTACTCTCACCATTGACAACTATTTATAGTATAAACCAGAGGCCTCAGAAGCTTCAAAACTCTACTCGCAAGTTTTTTTGGGGACATTTTAGTCTCATCATCGATGGTTGTAGTTCTAAACCTTTAGAAGCTTTAAGATTCTACTTTGCAATTGTTTTTTTCCTGTGGCATGTTACTCTGTTACTCTCACAATTGACAGTCATTAAATACAAAGCCTTAAAAGCTTCAAGCTTCTACTCGCCAGTTTGAGTTTCTGTTAAATTTTACTCTCGTCATTGACGGTTGTGGTTCTAAACCTGAGTCCTCTAGAAGCTTAAAGACTCTATTTTTTAGTTGCTTTTCCTGTGGCATGTCTCTCACCACTGACGGCTATTTAGAGTCTAAACACGGGGCCTTATAAGCTTCAAACCTCTACTCGTCAGTTTTTGTCCTGCGACATCTTACTCTCATCATCGACGGTTGTAGTTCTAAACCTGAGGCATTTAAGAAGCTTTAGGACTCTACTTTGCAATTGTTTTTTCCTGTGGCCTATTACTCTCATAATTGACAGTCATTAAATGCGAAGCCGTAAAAGCTTAAAGCTTCTACTCGCCAGTTTGAGTTTCTGTTAAACTTTACTCTCGTCATCGACCGTTGTGGTTCTAAACCTGAGGCCTCTAGAAGCTTGAAGACTTCAATTTTTAGTTGCTTTTCCTGTGGCATGTCTCTCGAACCATTGGCGGTTATTTATAGTCTAGGCCCGGGGCCTTAGAAGCTTCAAACCTCTACTGGTCAGTTTTTGTCCTGCGACATCTTACTCTCATCATCGACGGTTGTAGTTCTAAACCTGAGAACCTTTAGAAGCTTCAAGGCTCCAGTTGCTTTTCCTGTGACTTGTTACTCTCACCATTGACAGCTATTTATAGTCTAACCTAACCTAACTTATAAGAAATGAACAACATTTCTCCAAGTTCTGATATGTTTCTACAACCATCATATAGGGCGATATCTGTCTGTACGCCGGTACTACCCCCTACATCTAGATACTTTGTTGAGATAAATAAAAAATGAAGACCAATTTTCCCACACTTTGTTTATACTAGTAATTAACGGCCGATTATCTCTTCTTTTTTTTGTAACACAAACTAAGTTGCCTACTCCTCTTCCACATGAGAAAAATCATTAAATTATTTTTAATTTAAACAATTTAGATTATATCGTTTGTTATTTATTAAAGGCCTTGATACAATTTAAATTACGACAATTAAATTACTAAATAGCTACCTGTTGTGTTTAATTAATATTTTTTTAATATTAAAAAAACATTATTATAGAGGTAGGCAATGTAGGCATACGCAAAAAGTAACTGTAAATCAGCTACTGATAAGTTATGACTGTGTAATTTGATATAATCTCTAATTAATTAATACTCCCTAAATAATTAAATATTTTAATTTATAACTTGGAGAGTCGTAAAAAGTAATTTTGGGTTTTGATATTAATTGTTTGGGCTCTGCGTCAAAGGCGACCAGTGAGAGAGGGGGGTGTGAACTTTTCTGATGCAAGAATGTCAATTTGTCGGGCCCTTTTTACGCAAAAATTAAGTCTCGCTGTTTAAAATGAGATTCGACGTGCAGATAAGTAACACCTACGAGTTAAAGCTTTAGCGCCTATCAATTTTCTTGTGGTTTTATTACAAAAGTCAATGTTTATCCAATTTACACAAAATAATTTTTGTAAATAAAGTTATAGTTTTTGATTTTTTTTTAAATTTTTTAAGGCACAACCATTAACTTTCAAGGTGAGTGTGTGTAGTGTGTAACTGTGCGAGTGTGTGGTGCACATTAAATATTTAAACAATTCCAACAATTTGCATATGAGCGGTAAAAACAATCTCGACATTTTTTTGCAAAAAAATAAAATCACAAAGTATCAAATTGTTGCAAACTTGATATTTTAATTGTTATTATCTAATAATAACAGTAATAATTTTATGTGAAATCAATAAATATGAAACGATGTAGACGCACCTTCATTCTCAAAGTTATTACCACACTTTCAAATTTAATTTGCCGCCTTTTATTTTACGTTTTATTAATTTATTCATCATTCGTGAAGCATCAAATCGAGACGAAAAAGTCGCACGTAATTGCATACTCGATTAATTAATAAATGATTAACGACTTTTCTATTACTTAACAATCGATGATAAAAGAGAAAATTTATGTTTTATCGTGGAAATATTATTTTTATCTACGTACTCGACGACTTCGTCTATTGACAAAATTTCAACGGCACAAAAAGCTTTTTAATTACATACATACAGGGTGGCGTGGCTCAAAATGAAAGGGGTCAAAGGAAAAATTTTATAGGTCTTCTTTCTCTATAGTCCTCGATAGAATTGCAAAAAAAAAAATTTATCGAGGCCTGAGCTCTTCGGAAAAATATCAAACTTTTGTTTTTTTAAATAGAACACACTGTGTATTTTTTTTGGTAGGCAACAAACTCAAATAATGATCAAGTCGAACGAGGAAGTTTTTTTTACTTCGACGTTTTCGTGTCTCTTACGAAAAACGAGCCACCCTGTGCATTTCCGGTATAACGGCTTGCGGGACTTCCCCGTATCATTTTTATGTATTCGTTGGCTTCGTCTATACTAACCTAACCTAACATAACCTAACCTAACCTAACCTAACTTCGCCTATACTTCAAAAAATATTATGATCGAAACAAAATATTTATTTTTAATTTCATTTCTCGACATTTCGCCCCCCCCCTGACTCCAAAACGCTAAAAAATAAAACTCTTAGAAAAAGTCGGTCTGTGTGTGTGTGTGTGTGTGTGTGTGTGTGTGTGTGTGTGTGTGTGTGTGTGTGTGTGTGTATGTATGTAACGCCATCAAACAAAAACTGACTAAAGCGATATTGTTGAAATTTGGTTTCAGCCACTTTAACAGAATTTCATCGACAAAATACGCATTTAAACGAAATCGATACAGAGTGGCCCAAAATAAGGGGGTTATTTTGGTCGCATTACGGAAAATCTTGGCCCACAGTATTTATACCCGGCTATAAGTTAGCCATACATCAGCCTTATTTAAAAAAATACTTTTTCCAATTTTTTAATTCAAAATGGCGGCCAGTATAAAGATTGGCCCATTTTCTAATTGTAACTTTGGAGATAATTATTATTATAAAAATATAAAAACAGGAATATATAGGAAAAATATAGGCCTTTAGTTTTGTTAGAATCGATTTTTAAAATAATATCAAAATTGGCTACTTTTACTTTTAAAGAACCAAAGTCGACTAAAATTTTAAAACGAATTTTCTCAAAATTGGTTTTGGCATTTTTTTTATTTTTGAATATGTTGTAGATATCGAAGTTCTTAATTAAACACCGTTGTTTGGTTCGTTTGTTATGAGCAGATCCGGAGCTACGATTTTTTGAAGGTCAAAATTTCAAAAATGTATAATTTCTTTAGTAATTAAAATTTGTAATTGCAAGTTGGTGCATTAATTTATGGCATAAATTTCTATAATATGTTACAGTTTTGCTTTGAAAAACACTTCCGGTTAAACCGGAAATTAGCCAAGTAGAAGGAGTTTTTGAAAACACCTTGTATATTTTATGATTTTTTTAAATATCGTAAGATTACCTGTCTAATGATACCAAACATGATCAATTTTAACTTCCGATTTAACCGGAAATGAGATTAGCTTCCTATTTCAAATAGAAACACCTCGTACAGTACTACTAATTTTAGTTTTTTGAAGTCAGGGAGAGCTTCTTATATCCGATATCTTTTTAAATACCTTTAACGAGTGCGAAAAAGTCCTGTTATTGGCCACATCAGTCGTTTTGATTTTCTACTCAAAAAAAATAATTTTGCTCTAGAACGTCCACCGTGCTACGTCTTTCATTTTAAAAGAATACAGATGTTGCTGTCTAAATCGGAACGTTTCAGTCACAATGGCATCAAACAATTTATTCGAAAGGCCTCCCTAAGTTGTAAAACGCCACCTTTTTTTCTTCTCAGTACAGATACACCAAATTCCTTATCCAAAACTTCCGTTAAATAGGTACTTGACAGTTCGTAATGATCGATCGTAGCAAGTTTCGGCTTCTATTTTCCTTCTCCCTCCTAAAGCTACTAGCACAGCCAAAGGTAGCCAACTCACAAGTTGTCGTACACGAACGACGTCAATAATAGGCGCCCTAGAGCCACAGAGATTTCTTCTGGTCCCTCATACAAACAATTCGTGGAATATGCGCTACCACTAACAGAGAGAGCCTGCAACGCACATCCGGCACAATTAAACAGATGAAGTCTCGAATGAAGTTATAGATTTCGTCGATTTTATAATTAAAGCAATTTTATATAAACGTATTATTATTATTAAAATGAATCATTAAAAAACCATTTTGAGATCGACGATTACTATAATTATAAAATTACTATAGAAAATAGCCTTAATCGCTTTAAGCCATTAGAGTTTGTGAGTTTACTTTTAATATTTCGTATTGTTTCATGGAGCGTTCGCGGTATACAATTTACAAAAAAAACTCAAAATTACCAACATATCCTTCAAGTAAACGATATGAAAGTAGGATGTGAGATGTGATGTAGTAAGTATATAAAACTACATAATAAAACATATAGGTGATCGATCACAAAATTAAGAATTTTAGCACACCGTTGGGCGCCAATTCTCATATTTTTTCCTTCGTTCGCTTCAAAGAGAGTAATTAAGCTCACGGATGAGCAATTTTTTCATCATTAGGATGTTAAATTTTTGCTGCCGTATAATTATAAAGCAAGCACCGTTATTTTACCAGTCTTCACATTTTATTAAATTGTGTTATTTTTGAACAAATTATTTATTTTCAGTTCCAGCTAGCTATACACACTTCAAAAGCGAGTAGTACCGTTTTAAGTAATTTTTTTTCGCCAAATGAATGAGATGCTAAACTTGGAGAAAAATCATTAACAACACGCCTTTAAAATGTTAATAATACATAAATAATAAGAATGTTCTTTTAAAAACTAGTATTTGTGAGTAGTAAGGCGTTGTCTGCGAATATAGGCTTGGTCGTGTATTTTAGAGGGGCTAGGAGGAGATGAAGATGACACTTAGGCGCGGTTATGGTGTTCTATGGAACTCCCAAGCATGATAACCTACACACATACTACACACACACACACACGATCTTTCAAATTACATCATTTTGTTTGAGGCGCTTTATAATTCAGCTTCTTGAAAAGTCACTTGTTGATGATTCTTTTTGCACGTCACATTCAATGAGCGTCTCTGCACGACCTGACGTATCCGTTATGTTTTGCACAATCTTTTTTTTCTCTCCATCGATACACGCGAAGTCACGAATATTATGATTAACTTGACATTCGATTTTTGAGTTTACTTCTATATGCAAATGTGAAGTTGTAAAATAAAAACCAGGAGAGTGTATGTCCTGGTTTATACACTTCCGAGTTACTCGTACAATAATGTTGCTGCACGCCTTCGGCTTCTCTTATACCGTCTTAAACAATAAAAATTGATATTTTCATATTTTGATTATTTTTAATGATTATGGATTGGAGTTAACCGCACACTATTTTCAATTTTCACACCTATAATACAGTTTTACGCGTTTACGCCTAATAGGTAGGCAACTTTACTGTCAATATGTAAAGCGTGAAGATTACCGTTGCAATTAAAGGTACCATCTGAGTAACTTCATATTTTGACAACAACTGTCAAAATAGTAGCATTCTCCTAAAATAGTTATTTATGTGTCTAGAGCGTAAAATGAGAGTTTTTGATGTGAGGTCTAATTTTTAGCAGCGAAGCGGAGCTGAGCTGCTAAATGACGACCGAACATCAAAAACGCATTTTGCTCGAGATACATACAAAATTTTTCGTACGACGGCAATATAAAATTAGTAACTTTTGTATTTTGTAAGGTTATGTTTTACGTAAATTACGTTTCTAAAAATTGTTCCAGCAAATAACTGTTTTGAGTTTTGATCTTTCGTATTATAATTATAAGTACAACTAATACTTTCACAATTTTGCATTTTGCTAAATAAGTAATTAATTTACGACTTCAATATTGTCTAAATAATTATTCAAAGTTTGAATTTTGTCTAATGAGCGTGCGCCATCTAGTGGAATAAAATTGAAATTTCACAGAATCAAACAAAAAGTATATAACCGTGAAGTATCTTATTGGTTATATACCTGTCCATGTATAATTTTTACGATCATATACTTGTATGTAAAACAAACTCGATCAAAATGTCCGACTTTAGGCGATACTTCACGAAGCGTAAAGAATGTTTTTAGAGTCGGTCGTACGAAAAGTATATTTTTAAGATTTCGATTTTTTAAATCTGGCGCATCTATCACCTCGGGGTCGCCACTTCCGTTTCCAATACATTTTGTAGAAGTTTGAACAGGCTAAAAGAACATTGCAAACCGTAATAAAACCGACTATCTGCCACTTTTAAGTGACAGCGTTATTTTGGGGGGTGGCGCGAGAAGGGTGGGGTTTTGATCTTTTTGGGTTTTTTGCTTATAGCTCGATACGCACTTTATGAAAAAAGTGCTTCTATATGGAAATAAACTACATCAAATTTCCTACAAATTACATCTCTTAGGTTTTTTTTGTCGGACGAAAGGTTTAGGCGCTAGAGCGCATTAAAGTTAAACAAAAATTACAATAGTCCGAAGTCCGAATTTTCTTCAATTTTAAAGGCGTCTACCACCATGAAGGCTGCATTTAAAACAGTCTACCATCATATATTATTTGAAATCTACACAAAAATAGCAATTTTTTGGTACATAAATTTTTCGTGTCCCTCTGGTTTAGTTTGACCTCAAAAAACGCACTCTTCTATACTTCAATGCGCTCTAAACCTAAACTGTTCCGTGGACGAATAAAATCGAAGAGACATAATTTAAAAGAAATTGAATGTACTTACCTACTTTATTTTCCTACGTGTAGACTTTTTTCTACAAGTGCGTAGTTTTCGAGTTATAAGCGATAAACAAGAAAAAATCAGTTTTCCTGTCCGATTTTGGAATTTTTTCCAAACTTTAACGCGCTCTAGCATCTAAACCGCTGATCTGAGGAAAAAACCAAAAATATATAATTTGTAGGAAATTTAATGCATTTTAGTTTCTATATGTATACTTTTTCTAAAAGTGCGTAGTTTTTGAGTTATAAGCGATAAACAAGAAAAAACAGTTTTTCTGGCCGATATTTGAAGTTTTTTTAAACTTCAACGCCCTCTAGCGCCCAAACCTTTCGTATGAAGGAAAAAACCTAAGAGACATAATGTGTTGGAAATTGAATGTGCTTTATTGTTCTATAAGGATACTCTTCTCTAAAAGTGTGTGTAGTTTTTGAGTTATAAGCGAATAAATAAGAAAAAACAGTTTTTTCTGTAATTTTGTAATTTTTTTTTAAATTTAACGCGCTCTAGCGCCTAAACCGTTCGTATGAGCCAAAAAACCTAAGAGATATAATTTGTAGGAAATTGAATGTAGTTTATTTTTTTATGTGTCCACTTTTTTCTAAAAGTGCATAGTTCTCGAGTCAGAAGCGCCAAACAAGAAAAACAGCCTCCCGGGCTATTTAGAATTGGGTAGTCGCGCGTGTGAAAGATATCGGAGTAATATGGCCTTAATAATGGGTGGTTTCTGCAGACCAGTAAGAAGTAAGACCAAATGCTACTCGATGAAGTTCGAAAGGAGAAGAGCTTTTGTAGAGCAGCAATATGAGGAAAGAATATTTCAGAATCGCAAAACTTGCCATCATCAGAATGGATGATTGGAATGTTAGAAACGACTTCTCTATTAGTAATATATTCCTCAATCCTCTATAAAGTCGTAATATTTTGCTTTAAGAAGAGACCTTGCGAGTGAACTTTTTCATTAAAACCAATGTCTATTGATCTTTTAATATTTGCTCTTAATTAAATTCAAATAAAGAAACTTATTTGTATGCCATAAATATTGTTTGACGTGTAAATCCGGGATCTTGTCACTCGAAAGGTCATTATTTTCGGTTCGTATTCAAAAGTTGCTTAATTACTCTTGTACCTGCAATTAATTAAAAACATAATAAAGTACGAATTGTTTCTTTTTTGTCTCTCCTATATAAAAGAATCGATTAAATAGTAGAAATAAATTATCCGAGTTTGTAAAGGTTGAGATATCAATTAGATGAAAGTAATGTATTTTTGCGCTAATTTTGTTTTCTAATTGGTCATTTTGATCGGGGTCACGTTTTGTCTCTCTATGGATGAATTGAATAGTCGGTATATAACGATAATAAGTCACCGGCAATAGAACTTGATTCGTCGTACGCCAATGATTACATAACTGGTTTTGGTCCACTTGTCGAGTCCATCTTCAAAAGCGGCCTTCGACACACCTTGCGGTGACTGTTAGTCTTATTATCATTACAGGATGGCACATATTCCAATTTTATTATATAATCCGATCGTTTACATTCTATGAGGTGCTTTTTCGAACACACCCAATATCTATCGACAGATTCGAAGCGAAAAATCTCGGTCTAATCTTATTTTTATTTTTAGAAATTCCTAAAACAAATGTGATAAAACAAGAATTTGGTCTGTATCTAAAGTCGAGTCCTACAATTTTGCCGCCGTTGTTGCCACTACAAAGATTAAAAGAATCGGCAATGTGAGTTCGTCTACAGTTACGATTAAAAACGGTCATTTCAATGCACAAATTTTAATTGCAGATCGCTCCACAAGAGGAACTTAACCACCCACTCGCCGCCCATCGGAGAAACAATCGCCATGAATAATAACATTTACGAGGAGAGAAGACAAACGGAAGAAACGACAGTGAAGAGAAGAAAGGTTCATAGGTGCGACGTAGCCGGTTGTCACAAAGTTTATACAAAGAGTTCGCACCTAAAAGCTCACAAAAGGACACATACGGGTGAGTAGCTTCCCAAAGTCGCATCTGGACTTGACTCTTGAGCTCCAGAAGTTCTAAACATCAGGTCCTATCTCTGGAGGTCTTCCCTTTATAGTTCCAATACTTTTTCCATCTCTTCTCGCCATTTTTACTTCACCAAAGCTTATTTTTTCCCTGCTCAAATCGGAGAAATAACAATAGCTTTTTTAGGAGAAAAGCCGTACCAGTGCTCTTGGGACGGATGCACATGGAAGTTTGCCCGTTCGGACGAACTGACTCGACATTATCGTAAACACACGGGACACAAGCCTTTTAGTTGTCATCTCTGTCAACGTTCCTTTAGTAGATCTGATCACCTGTCACTGCACATGAAAAGGCATTAGCATTTGTTAAGGTCGGCCGTACGCGTCGTTTTTAAATTCCTTTTTTGCGCAAATGTCAGTTGAAACAACATCCTGATGTGTATCTTTATCGGACGGTTGCACAAAAGTATGTAAATTAAATCCTTTATTTAAAAAAAAACGACGTGAACGCAACCTTATCTCTTGACGATGTTTTTAGACCAATTTTGTATATAAAATTTATATATTTTTATTTATATAATGTAGCAATTTTTATAACGCATTTTGCTATGGAATATTGCTTCGAATATTCCAAAATAGTGATAATAATTAAGTACCTACACTGTAAAAAATGGAACACTGTGCCAGTAGCAAGGTCAAGTAAATTTTTTGTATAAACTTAAGATTTAATTTTAAGCCTTCGGTTTATTTTTATAGAAGTAATAAGAAAAAAAGTCTTCCATTTTATAAGCCTTAAAAAACTGTAACACTTGAATTTACGTCAATTTCCCTACCAAGTGCAATTATTAAGGTGTAAGGCCTCGTTCGATCTTCGATATTAAAATTAGATATTACAAATTTAACTTTAATTAACGTGCTATTAATTTTATGTGCATTATTACATTTTAAATTGTACACGAAATTATTTATAGTACTTTTATAATAAAAAAAACTATATTTAAGTAATTTTTAACAGTTGCCAGTACTAGAGGCCAGTATATACTTTACGATTTCTAGTTATAAAATTTCAAATATACAAAATATGCAGTATCATTCAAATGGTACAAATATTTCTTTAAAATATATTAAATATGTACTTCTCGAACATATGTTTTAAATACCACCGACCCGGTCGATAATGAAATATTCCCCGATATTTGAATGACGCTGCATACATTTTACGATCTCTAATAATTTAAGTCTTCTCATATTCACTCACACAAAATCAAATTGAATGAGTAAAATTATTTACACTTACAATGTTAGTTTGTAGTCTTTCTCCTTTTAAATAGTTTCAAAAGGGCATTTAAAGTCACGTCGAGACGGTAAAACGACTAAAGAAAATAAAACTTTCCTTTACTATACCATCGGTAAGTTAATTTTGTGAATAGAATTTCTTAAGAATTTGTTATACAATTGGGATATATTTATTAATGTTATTATTAAGCTGTTTCAATAAATATATGGCAGGGTAGTTTGCGATTGTTTATTTATAGCGTTAATCCACCTTTCAGCTCTTCTCAATGCTTCGTTTAAAAAACGCAAAAATCTTTTATAATAGAACCTCGTAAAAAGTGGCAAAAGTACTTAACTTACCAAAGCATCTTATTTAATTTACCACGGAACACTTGAAAAAACAAAAGGCGCCTACGAACTTTACTTATTTCACTCGATTTCACTACTCTGTCAATTGTTTCACTTTACTCGTCTACACGAGCGAAAGAAATGATTTATGGCACTCAATACTTTTGAGGAACAAAAAACGACAATCGTGATACGTTTAATTGCCTAAAATTTAAACTTTTTTGAAGATAAATTTGCAGACACTTGCGCTCAAACTGTCAATTTCCATCAATTGCCCAAAAATCCGATAGATGGCGCCACAACACAACTTATTTAAAGCTTTTTCAATTAAGGGGGCCCTTTTGTTATTGACTGGGATGCACTGGTATGCACTAAACTAAATACAATTTGTACTTATATTTAGCTAAATTAGCCCCTAGACATAAATAGTTATGTTTAACTTTTAGTGTTTCAGTTCTTAATATGACATATGACCGTAAGTGATAGCCCATTGATAGCCTGTTCAAGCCTGTTAAAGTGTTCGTTTGTTGGGTTATGTTAAAAAGTATTTTTAAATTAATATTGCAATGCAAAAACAACAATTAAAACTATTACACACAACTTCTATACAAACTTTTAAATCAAATTTGAAGTTACGTTACGATATTCTAAAAGATGGAAATTATTACCAGAATTTAAATGAAGTGCTATTGAAAAAATACGGAAAACTGTATAACTCGTATGCGAAAGTAATGGGCATTCAAGAGTGCAAAGAAGCAGAACAGTCGGTAAAGTACTTGAAGGTACATTGGTATTACAAGTTATAGCAGTTGGTTGATGTAGCGAATAAATTGCAGGACAAATATGTGGATGCTCAAGATTGCAAAGATAAGGCTGAACGACTATTAGATGATGTTAGACGTTCTTCCAGCGATATAGAAGAACAAATTAATTGTACGGATATGTTTATTCACTCTGAAAAGTTTGTTAATCTTTTAAGTAAAAAAGCTGAAGTAAGTGAAGGTAACACGCTTTCTGCCACTATAAATAATAAACATTTATCATACATACCCAGCGGTAGTGCGTAGGGTGGACATAAAGTAGACGAGCTGGCGAAGAATTGTTCAAATAGTCATTCTTGTGGCGCTGAACCAATTATAAAGCCAGCTGTAACAACACAAGCAAACTATTGTCTAAAGTTGTCTTGAACTACTCCGAAACAGTTTGTTCCTTGTTCACTACGTAATTGGGATATTATCACTCCACTATTCGGAAATAGTTTGACTGTTTAATATTTCTTTAATTGAGCCTTATGTGAGACCACCTTTTTTAAATTTAACTATTAATTTTTGACTTTTAGTTGTCTCAAAATGAGAGAAATTTGCTCATTACATGGAACGAATGTGATAGAAATAAACGTGAAGCACATACGGCTTATATAAATGCAAAAGATGATTTTTTTGACAAAGAGATGGCAAAACGGCGAAACATAAAGTTATTGAAGTCAATTTTAGCTATAACGGGTTCAATTGGTTCTTGTATAATTGTTTCCAAATCATTAACGAAATCGGATTTAGAACCTGTACAAAAACAACTACGAGACGTCCAAAATTTATCAGAAGGATCAAGTATAACCTTGAGGTTTTCTATCGAATAACTTCATTTGCAGTTATTTTTAAGATAAAAGTTTGATCGAAATGAAAACTTCCTTGCAGTGTATAATGGATACATTAGAAAATACAAATGAAAAGCAAGGATGGACGGAATATTTCGGTTCATATTACAGCTCGATCGGTTCTTCAATATCTTCGTCGAAAGACTTCGTTGTGTATTACCTTAATCCGCCGGCACAAGAAGTTGTTAAACAATCAAGTAAACTAGTAGTTGATATTTTATCGAATTATATTTTTTATTGAAGTTAATTTTTAGAAAGAAGTTATAATGGAGTTATATGGACTTCAAAATATTTATGGAGTAAAATCACGTCACGAGTATCATCAAAATAATAAAATATAAGAAGATACATACAGATATACAACCAAAAAATATAGTACATGGAGTATGGAGTGCTTACAAGTAATCAAAATTGACCAAACCTTTTAGTTGTAATTGGTTGGCTCTCATTCTTCTTGGTGCTAGAGTAAGTTATAAGACTGTTTTATCACTACAAACTTTGCCATTTGCCTCGATGGAGGCGTTAGTGTTTATGTTTGTCATTTAAGCAAGATTTACAACTGCCAAATTTTTAATAAAGCTATTGTAGTATTTTTACACTAATTAATAAATTAATTTGCTATTACTTTCTAGTTTGATTTTTAGAAGGCCCAAACGTGCGCTCAATTTTGTAATAGTACTTATGTATCCCACCTTAATACTACAACCTTGTGCCTTGTGCCTTATGAGAAAAAAATTTTGGCTTCGTGTTTTTGTATGACAAGACTGTCGTACGTGTTGAAAATATATTAGAAGAGAAGAGAAATAGTACCTAACAATAGTATGCTCAGAAGCTCTCTCCGATTTCAAAAAACTAAAATTATACGGGGCGTTTCTATTTGAAATAGGAAGCTAATATAATTTCCGGTTGCACTTGAAGTCAAAATATTACATGTTTGGTATCACTAGACAGCTAATTTTACAACCATTCCGTACGTAAGTGTTTAAAATAGAAAAGTTAACCTCATTTCCGGTTAGACCAGAAGTTAAAATTTAACACGTTTGGTATCGTTGGACAGCTAATCTCACAATATATTAAAAAATAATAAAATATACAGGGTGTTTTTATAAACTTCTTTTGCTCTTTTTTTGCTTTTTCAAAGTAGGTGGCAGAAAAAATTTTTGAAATTTTTTTGAAAAGCAGTCTGAATAAAAACAAATCTTTTTTTATCTTAGTTACGATCAAAATAATCCATTTTTTTTATTGCCGTGTTCGCGTTTGTATATTTCGTTTACAAATTATGAAAGAGTAGTTTTTGTTAAGTTCGAGGTTCAGGTGCAAGGCAACGGAAAAAGTGATTTTTGTTCAATTCGAGATCCTGGCGCATTCGAATATCCACGCAGTTCCGAGGAAGATGCGCTCCGAGGACCCCGCGCTAGGTTACGAGGAAGGAATCGAGTTTTTTGTAAAGCAACGGAAAAAGTGGCTTTTGTTCAGATCGAGATCCTGGCGTATTCGATTATTCACGCGGTTCCGAGGCCCCCCGCGTTAGGTTACGAGGAAGGAACAGATTTTTTTAGAGCAACGGAAAAGGTGATTTTTGTTTAGATCGAGATCTTGGCGTATTCGATTATTCACGCGGTTCCGAGACCCTCCCGCGTTAGGTTACGAGGAAGGAACCGATTTTTTTTAGAGCAACGGAAAAAGTGATTTTTGTTCAGATCGAGATCCTGGCGTATTCGATTAGAAATCTCAGCCTGAAAAACAAGAAAATTACTTCGTCAAGAGCTTCAAATGCAGGTGAAATTGACTTTGCAACACTGTATGCAATATGTATTGTATAAGAGCATTAAGTAGAACTGTTTATATAGTTACCACATTTATTAATTGAAAACAAATACCCGTGCCCGTAAAGCCTCATTGACACGGTGATAGTTTTCGCGATAGTTTGTGAGAGTTACTATCATGATAGCAAATCTCACCAAAATTATCATCGTGTAAATAGACTACTATCGCACTATCACTATTATGATAGTTACTCTCAACTATCAAGTCAAGCTAGATAGTTGCGAGTAATTCTCACGATAGTTACCGACTATCTCACTTAAACAACATCGTGTAAATTAGACTCTTTCTCTCTCTCTCTCTCTGCTATCGCTAGAAATACTATCACCGTGTATATTGAAATTAAAGTTGCCCTCACGACAGTAACTATCGTGATTTACTCTCATGATATTTACTCTCATAAAATACTATCACCGTGTCAATGAGGCTTTAAGATCAACTTGACCCAAAATTGTAAAAAATAATGAAAATTTACGGAATAAATTAATATGCCAACTTGCAATTTCAAAAGAAATTATAAATTTTTGAAATATTAACTTTCAAAAAAGCATACCTCCGAAACTAGCACATAGCGGATAATGAAACTAAGTTGTATAATTAAGAACTTCAAATAAACAAAACTGCCTGAGCCGATTTTGAGAAAAACCGTTTTAAAATTTTAGTCAACTTTGATCTTTTGATCAATTTTGAAATTATTTTTAAAATCGACTACATCAAAATTAAAGCCCTATATTTTGTCTATATCGGTCTACATATTCCTGTTTTTAGATTTTTATAATAATAGCAATTATTGGCAAAGTTATAATATAAAAAACTAGAAAATGGGACGATTGTTATACTGGCCGCCATTTTGAGTTTAAAAATGTGAAATAGCTATTACTGGTTTATTTTGATCTACTTTGCGCTCGTCTCCCATGGCAACGAGCGGCAAAGTATTTTGCGCTTGCTGTCATGGGAGACGAGCGTCAATTTGTTTGTTATGATTGCTCATCGGGAAACGTCAACTTTGCGATGTCAAACGCAAACGCAAAAGTCTGCTTTCCATAGCGATTGTAGGAAAAGGTATTTTTTTAATTAGGGCCGATGTGTACTAACTTCTAGCCGAGTATTAATACTGTGGGTCGCGATTTTCCGAATTGCTACCAAAATAACCTCCTTATTTTGGACCACCCTGTATCGATTTACTAAGAGTTTTATTTTTTGGCGTTTTGTATTCAGGGGAACCAGAATCGTCGAAAAAATTTAAAAAATGTATGTTTTCGATCATAATACTTTTTCAAAAACGAAGTTACCGAAAAAGTAAAATATGCAACCCACCATGCTTCTATGTATCGAATGTAAAATTCGCAGTCGCGTTTATCTTCCTTCTTAGTTTTGTAGGATAATGATAATAGATAAGTACAATTAGTCAAATCAGCACAATCATAGTTGATATGAGTACATTACCTATATTAATAGTCAACGTGGTCCAATGTTCGAGTTATTTCAATAATTTTCGTTGTAAATAAGGAAAGTATCTATGTATAATATTTGTAAAACATTGTAATGTGGCGAAAACGATTAAACGCTGCGGTGGTGGAAACTTTGAAATGTAATTTAAAGTTACCCTTCGACTTCGACAAAGGTGGAAATTATTACAAAAATCTAAAAGGAGCATTATTTGAAAAGACCACACAATTGAATAACTTCTATAAGAAAGTAACGAAAATTGATGAAATTAAGCAGTCACAACAAACTGTAGCGCTCTTGCAGGTATTTATCACAGTATTTATACGTATATACCTATATACAGGGTGGTCAAACAGTTATGACAGGCTGCTTAAAATGAAAACCAATACAGATAAAAAAAGAATTTAATAATCATATAATTTGTTTGAGATTATTTTCTGCCCCAGCCCCAACGTACAACTTTGCTTTGTAATAATTAATAATTCATAATGAGACTGTGACGAAGAAAGCGTATATTGTAAAATACGCGTCCAGACAAATTTTACATGGTCTACCCCTCTCTTTTTAACTCATTTGAATTTATTTCTATTACACTCGCACTCATACATTTGCCCATCAACTAGTTAATTAATAACACGTTGCATAGTGCATAGTAGCCACATTATTAGCAGTAGCAGTTACCTTTATACTGCAAATAAATTTCAGAAAAAGCATGAATTTTCTATAGAGCGCAAGAATGAAGCCCAACAAGAATTACTAAAAGAGATCCGACATCGATCTAACGAAATAAGAGAACTGAGCGATCATGCAGGAAAAATGAATGGAGCCGAAAAGTTTTTAAAACTGTTAAAAGAGAAGCCTCAAGTAAGTGAAATTACCAACTTTGTTTAATTTTACCAGCCGTGTAGGTAGCGTATTATTTTTTGGCGCAATAGTATACATACAATACAGAGTGATCACTGATCATTGCAAAGTTCCTAGCCTAAATTTAGGGTTCTCGCTCTCTCACGAGACCAACAGTCGTGGCACACACTACAGTAATACTTTTTAACTTTTAGATAGCACAAAATGAGAAATATATTTGGAATAAATTTTGTGAAAGTGAGAGAAGTGAACGTAAAATATATGCAGCGTATATAAATGCAGTAAAGGAGTTAAACGAAAATGAGAGAATAAACAAAGAAAACAAAGAGCGCATTCGTTTATGTTTGCTATCCATTGCTATTTATTCAAATCTTTTACCGGATTTAACCGAGTTTGAACTACAGGAAGACTGTCAAGATGTTGCATCAAGTAACTTGTATACTATACCATCGATTAATTGAATATAACGTGCAGTTATTTTTTAGAAAAAAACGATGAAATTCCAAACTCAGTGCCATTTGAGCCCACAAAAGAAAATATTAATACAGATGAACTGAAAATTGAAAAAGGATGGACGTGGTATTTAGGTTTAAAATTATTTCGTTTTAAAAACCCACCACAAGAGATTGAAAAACGACCAAGAAGGCATATTTATGGTATAATAGTTTGTATTTTATTGAATTATATTTATTGAAGTTAGTTTTCAGATTTCAGACAGAAGTTATGGGATCAAATCATGTCCTTAGCAAAAAATAAACATATTGTGTCTTGGGTTTTTCTTGGGGCTATGCTTATAAAACTATTTTCTTAAGAATAGAGAAGAATTTTGAACTTAAAAATTTGAAAACTTATTTTTTTAATTAGGGCCGATGTGTACTAACTTATAGCCGAGTATAAATACTGTGGGTCAAGATTTTCCAAAATTTCCTCAAAATAACCCCCTAATTTTGGGCCACCCTGTATCGATAGCAATAATTGTCGTGGTAAAGAAGTTATGTTTTACTCGAACTTAAGAGGTCTGTTCGTTTGCAATGTTTTCGCTGCTTTTTTGCGTGAGATCATGAAGTCGAGTGTTCGTTTGTAAAATGTTTTCTTAGTAGACCAGTTTAGTGATGTCACACGAATCAACTCCAACATGATTTAGAGTAACCTGAAGTAAACTCAGACAGTCCAAACGAACAGACCTTAAGGCGAATCCGGACAACCAAGTCGACCAAGTGTGAAAGAGAGACAAATATATCGGAAAAGTAATTAGCTATTTCTAAGCACATTGAAAAAATTTTCTTTGTTCTGAAATGGCCAAATGACTTATAACACTATTAGAATTTACGCTGACGGACTATTTTTTTAAATTTAGCTTTTTTTTCAAAAATTTTGAAAATAATTCTTTTTGGAAATTTTTTTGAAAAAAAGTGGTAGCCAGCATGTAAAGAAGCATGTTTTCTGAGTACAATGCAGTTAAAAAAATTTTTTTTTCACTCTTTGTTAATCTAAACAGAAGAATAAACTTCTATTTGACTAATTTTACGCCGCTCGTGACGATTCGGTTCACTACGTCACGTACATCGTGCGTCCTTTTTGTAAAGATTTGAATTGGCAAATATAAACATAACATTACAAAATAATACAAGCATACCTACAGGGATAGTTTAGTTTTATCACATAGCATCTTCAATAATAAATGTTTTTACAAATCTTTGAATTATAAAATTGTTTAAAAGTATTCCTAAGTACTATAATATAATTAATAACTAGGTTCTTTTGGGTCTCTCGCTAAGAACCTCCCGGTTTTTTGTTTTATACCAAGTTGCAATTAGAAATTTTAATTACAAAAGAAATTATAAATTTTTGAAATTTTGACCTTTAAAAAATCGTACTGATTGTATATGCAACTAAAACCACAACAAATGATATGCCAAAAACGAATTTTAGTATGTATCAGTATTATTATGAACGTTAGTTGTAGTTCAGTCAACTAAGGGTTTTACCTTCAAAAAAATTCAATAGTTTTGAAACTTTACATATGTATTTGTAAACGTCTAGTGATGAATATCCAAAAAATGTTGATGAATCAGAGGTGAGCTTTAGCGGCAGTGGACGAAGATATATCTTTTCTCAGTTTTTCGTAAATATCTTGAAAACTATGGGTTACAGCTAAAACGTTATTGTATATAAAATAAAGTCAATAAAATTTTCTACAAAATTGAATATATGCATCTTTTTTGTATTCCTAAAGTGGCATGTCTTAGGCCACTGCCGCTAAAGCTCACTTTCGATTCATCAGGACTTTTAGGATATTTACCATTCATCACTAGACAAATGAGTATGCAAAGTTTCAAAACTATACATGTATTGGATATTTTGAAAGTGAAGCCCATTTTTAGTTTTTGCTGACTGGACCATAGGTACACTAGTACAAACACTAGTTCATATGAGTGTCCCACCGTTTTAGGTACATTGAAAATCGGATAATTTAAATAAGTGCTCTTAGAAATAGTAATAACAACCATAGTTACTGATATCACAAATCACAACTATCGAGTTTTATATTATTATGCTTCTGTCTTTTTGCTCCTAGCCAAAGCTGGCGTTTACTTTTAGTTGTAGGTATGTCGAAAATCCATAGCACAATAAATTGTTAGACGAAAATCAAGAGGAAAGAATAAAAATTTAAAAATACACTTATCACTACACAGTAGTTACCACTTGAATGAAATAACACCCTTACGCGAAAAACTTATCGTAACGACGAATAAAAGAGTTCGCGTTATCGCAAATTTGTAGAATCTGTCTACTACCATCTGGGCGGTGCATGAAATAGTCAAAGCAAAATTCATTTTGCTGTTCTGATGAACAAAAATTAAAAATTAAATTAAATTGAAAATTGGGTTAGCTTTTGTAACGAAGGCCCTTTCATTGCTGGCCCCCAGTTTTTTGATTTTTTTTTTCCTTTAAAAGAGATAATAAATTAATATATTTTTTAAGAAAAAAGGAAAATTACAAAAGTACTCCGTCAGCGTGAATTCTATTATGTTTGTAGGTACATTAGAGCAATAAAACCTAAAATTAATCAAATGGTTTTTATACAAATAGCTAATTAGTTTCCGCGCCATCTACCGTGCTAGAAATAGATTACCGAGCTGTCCGGTTTAGCCTTAAGGTAGATAGCAGCAGTTGTCTTGTGCCGTCGAAGGTGGTCGAAGTGTCAAACAACATAATCTAACTTAAAACTTTTAAATTGCGATGTAAGCTTACTGAGACTTCTTTTTAAATACTAATGTAAATAAACGCGAAATGAAGGGAGACCATTTAAAGTCATTAAGTACAGCTGTAGCTCAAACTGTTAGATCGAGTTTAAGGCTTAACTTATCCAATGCTCCGACTTACGTTAAGAGTTTTAAAGAGGAAATAATTTACAAAAAAGCCGGGCAATTAAATAATTGGTACACTAAAACAATAGGACTCGATGAAGTTAAACTGTTTCAACAAAGAGTAGTCGACTTACAGGTTGGTTAAAGGTCGATTGTTGCTTCTTCTTATAAACAAAACTTGCAGGAAAGACTTTTGGACGCACAAGAACGTAGACGAAACATCGGGCAGCAACTTACGAATATAAGAAAACAATCAAACGAGTTGCAAGATCAAATTCATAAAGTAAAACGACAGGATGATCTCGAAAAGTTTTTAGACTTAATGCGGACCGAAACTGAAGTAAACGATTGGGTTTAATTGTGCAATTTGTAAATTTTTAATTTTAGATCCTACAAAGTGAACGTGATATTACAAATAAGTTTAACGAATGTGATAGAGAGGAACGTGAAATATTTACAGCCTTTACTAATGCAGTTAGGGACTCGCACGAAAAACAGCGAGCTCAACTTGAATATACGAAATACTTTGGTTTAATTTTAAGTGTAGTTGGTTCATTTTTAACGTTCACTTATTCGACTTTAAAAAAACAAGACTTGAAAAAGTTTGTGGAAGAGCATTTGCTTTTAGCTGCCGGTAGCTCGGAAAAAGTTGTAGAGCAACTGCACGAGAATCGAAGACAGTTGAATACATTTGTGACTTCTGTTAATAGTGAAAACGAACAAATTGTTAAATTGATTGCCACAAATCATAACGAAGTTTTGGGTATGATAAATTCTAAAAATGTTAGAAGTGTACCTGAATTGGTAAACCGAGTTTATGACTATGATCGTGAAATACTAGACAATAACCCGGTTGCAAACCTCGGAGTAGATACCAAAAAGTTAATCGTAATGGGCTGTGCTACTTTTCTTGGGCTAGTGATTCTAAGGAATCTATTTTAAAGCAATTGTACATTTTAATTAATAAAAATAAGTATAAAGAAAAGATAATTTAAGGAAAATTATTACAACATTTCATGAATCCCACTTTTTAAATTCCGTATCGTTTGGTGGTTTCACTTCAACTTTATCTTTCGAAATTTCACTCCAATTTGTGCTCAACACAGTTCCACAACTTTCCATCTAGAGAAACATATTTAGACTAGCTTTTATAACACGAAAAGAACTTACAAAACTTTTATTCATAGCTCGTTTAACATTTTCGTCTCCTTTTCCGTAAATATCTTGGAAAAGCTTATTTAAGGCCTCCTCACCGACTGGTTTCTCCTTAGCTTCCTGCTCTTTAAGTTCACGTTCGATTGCATTCCAATTTTTACCGGGCTTCGATGTGGGATAACTCGGTGGCCCACACGATGTAGCCGCTTGAGGTTCTTCCTGAGTAGCTTCGAGTTGTTCCCAACGTCCACCTACTACTTTTAGCAACTTAACTTCAACCTAAAACAAACAAATAAAGACTGGTTCGAGTGTAATTGGCTTCTTACCTTTGTCGACATAACAACATAGTTACACTGAATGGGGTTAATAGGTTCAGATAAAGAAATTTGTTTCTTGTGTTCGCTTCCATCTAAAAATACAAGTTTGATGTCCACGCTTTGAGGACCGTACGAAATTTGGGTTTTATCTTTAGCGACGTTTTTTGCTAAGATAATTATCACAACATTTGCGTCCGTTTGGTACCAATCGTATTTGACTTCCACCTGAGGCTGAAAATTGTTAGGTATTATTATCTATCTTTTCAAAAATTTTGAAATACCTTCTCTTCGCTATCGCCCATTATTCTTAAATTGCGAGGTGCGACTATTTTTAAATTAATGTACCTATATTTAAAACCTAAAAATTGTAAAATTGCATTTATCGATAGCTGTCAAATATCCAAAAATTAGCAACTGCACTAAAGTCGAGTTTACACTTTACACTGTTTACAGTTTCAGAAACAAAATCTATAATTTCACAACTGCTTTTATACACATTTAATGAAAAATTTAATATTATTTGATCAAGGTCAAGAACTAAATTTAACTTCGAGCCCTTGTTTTGTGCTTTCACTAAATTACGACTTCTAATTGATCGATAGGCAGGTCAAATTAATTTAATACAACTTTTATAGGATCGGTTGTTGATGTTTTCTGTAGGGCGTAAGTTGTTGTACTGCTCTTCAACTTTTTCATTCAAATTTAAAAACTTGTTAGCGAGCTTCACATCTGCCTTTGGAACTTATGCAACCAACGATATATCTGTGTATTGTGTAATATGTGTAGCTACGACAATTTTTGATTGTAAACACGCCTTTGACTATGTTTCGGATTTCGTGTAAATCAGGCTTTTTGTTTGTGCTCACTTGAGTTACCGTAATTTTCTGTAAACATGCTTATTTAGATCATTTTTGGATGCTTTTATAATAAAATGGGAATTAAAAGTGCACCTAAATAATGTGTCAAGGCCATTTAACCGTTAATCAAAATTTAGTGCATGGTAGTAGCCATAACCCCACTTTTTGAAATTTGGATTAATGTAAGTAGATTAGCAATAATCTTACTTTATTAATTTTCTTATTTATTTTGAATTACTGCTATAAATAGAATCTCTAATTATTACTTAATATACTTTTTACCAATGCTCGAATTTGAAACGGTTAGAGAAAGCGATCGACTAAAATCGAAAGACATATTTTATTGAAATAAGATACATAAAATCTTCTACACTTAAACAAACTGTAAAACTTCAGTCTTATAAATAACACTTATAACTATAAAACAGCCAAATTATTACATGTTTGAAAAATATGGTTAAATCAGTCCATTATTAGTATAATAAGTAAAAACCTTAAAACTACAAAAGTATTGTAAGACCTCTTTAAAACTAATTAACAACTAACAATTACTTTCAGTTACATTTTTTTTATTTTTCGTTTTATAAAATTGGTTATGATGAATCGATCGTGTGGGTATTTCTTATTTCTTTAATTTTATCACAGCCGAAAACTTCTTGGGAAGCGTAAGTTACGTATAAGAAACCATCCGAACAAGCGTGTCCTGTGTAAACTTCGGCGAGTGTCAACGATAGACTCACCATAGATTTGTTGTTTACTAATAAATATACTGTTTGTGTCGAACTGACTTGCATTCGGTTTCTAAAAAAAAGTAAATTAGTCGAATTAGAAATTAAAGAAATATTAAAACTGACCTAATTATAATGAGAAACTGGGACATGGTAATTTCTTGGGGGACTAAAAATTTCGATTTGTCCAATTCTGGTAAGTGGCTTTCTTTGGAAAATCTTTGAACTATAATCTAGAAATATTTGTTTAATCTTTTGTTTATTTATATAACTTAATTTGTTTGGCTTACAGGTATTTTTGTGGGGAATCTATGTCTTATTGCCATTACCTCTTCTTTACGTATTTCTGCAAGAAAGAAATTGTTTTAGTAGAGTGTTACCGTTGCTAGATTAGTTTCGTTTGCATAATTTTCGAAGGATAAGTATTCTTTTTTTTTTAAATTTAAGTAGGTGAATGATGGATGTGGCAAAAAATTATAAATAAACCTATTAATATAATTATTAAACTAGCAACATGATTTTAGGGTCATATTGTTGAACCCCGATGTATGAATGTGCATGTATAAACGTCAGTATCTTTCCAATAAAAAACAATAATTATAATTTTATCAAAATAATGGGAGATTTAAAACAGTCTGTTATTATTTAAATGTTAATAAAAAATACTATTTATCGTCTTTAGGATGGTAAAGGGTATCAAAAAAATCCAATCACAAGACTTTTTAGTACATTGTACGGTCGCTAATATTTTTTTATAACGATAAGAGTGTTGCAATTAATGCAGTTTAATTAACTTTATTTTTTAGTTTCTCTGCTTCAGTTTATAGATGTTTTTTAAGGGCTGCTTTCAAGCGACCCATTAAGAGAGGGCTTAAACTTTTTATAGCTGTTCAAAGATGGAAGTACTATATTTAACATTGTCAAGTAGGTGTCGGTATCATTTATTTGATACCGATGAAGTAGGATGCTAAACTGACCGATGTAGGCCCTGAACGAAGCAATTCGTTGGTACCTCTACTCCCAGGGCCTTTCAGAGTATGCGAGGTCCGGATCAACTAATATTTTAGGGGCCCTTCAAAGATTAAAACATTTTTGATTGTTCAAGGTCAAACGGCTTAAAATGAAGGAACTTTAGTAGCATTTGATAGTGCTTCCAAAAAAGATGTTTTACCAAAAACAAAGAAAAATTGAGAATGAAATTACTATACTATTTCAGATAAACAGAAAATATTGTTGAAGAATTACGGGGCGGGGCGCCTGAATTTTACTTTACCATTGAATTTTTTCTATTTGTCCTAATTTCTGTCTTAGTCTTCTTTATTTTACAATTGCCAAGTTCGGGCTCCTAATATTGAAAGGCTTGGGACAGCAGCCCTTTTTACCCCCACCCCCACCCCCGTCTGATAGACACTGCCTACTCCGGTAATGACCTTAAGGGCCCCGTAAGGGCCTTAGTGACATATAAACCTGAATTTTAATCTGCTAGCCCTACTATTAGAGCTATGACCTATTCAATCAGTGCAAATCTCAACTCTCTAGCTCTTATAGCGTGGGTTGTAGTTGTTGATGAACGGACAGGCATATGAACTTAAATCGTAATCTGCTGGCCTTACTAATTTAATCGTGTATTGTTTTAAATTTGTATACAGGGTGTCAATTGACTACGAGCAATGGGATAAGCATTGAAGATTCCCAAAAACCGTTTCTAAAAAGTGGCCTTTTCTATCAAACCCTTTGAGCTCTCGCTAAGCCCAACCTTATGACCCAATGAAGCTGCCGTGGTCGTATGATCTAATGGTTAAGGCCAATTTGTTCTAATTTAACAAACTCAAAATGGCTTCCATTAATTTACTAAACGGAAATCCAAAGCCATTCGGCTGTGATCTTTTGGATCGAAGTTATAAAGTTAGACCTTATTCGGTTCAAAATCGTTTTGTGGTACCAATGAGGGGCATTTTCCGGGGAATTTCCAATCAGCTGCTAGGGGGGGGGGGTAGTTTCAAAACATGAAAATCTACGGGAGTAATTCTGATTTGCTTTACCCCAGACGCATTAATAATTGAGCAGGAAACGAATAGAAACGAACAGCTTTACGTGCCCTCCGAAGCACACGGGTGCGGACGTGCGGAGTTACTCGACCGCATTTTGCCCATTATGATTCTTTGGAATACCTACGAAAACTTGTTCACCTTTCTAATAATGAAACCCCATTCCTTTTACATGTATGAACAGTAAACTATATTGTTAATTATTGCCATCGATCCAAAAACGTGATTTTTTCGTCCAAAGTTCAGTTTGTCGATATAATAAAAAAAGTCATTCGAGACATCCTTAGGTGATTGTATTTTTAGCAAAAATAAAATTGAAATGGGGTTGTAGGTTATCGCTTTATTTTCATAAAGTTTCATAACGGTCTTCTTTAAATTTTGGGCGATTAAACTATACTTATGAATTTGTTAACAGTTAACTTACCGATTGTTTTTCCTTTACCCCTATTGTTGCTGTTTATATCTTTTCGTGACTTTCTAAGATCCATATTAAGTTTATCCAACATGGTTGTCTTTAGTTTGCTCAGGTGTTTGTTCTGTTTGCAACTGCAGATAACAGCAGTGTTGGAAAACATAAGAAAAATCTATGAAAAAGTAACGAAACCCACTTAACGATTAGTTAACTACACAACAACAGTTAGTTATAAATTTAAAACAAAATCAGTCTTATAAAAACACACTAAAAATATTCTCGGTCGTTGAAATAAAAGCAAGTTAATGCTCGAGGGGCGGGAGGGGGGACAACAAACAACAAAGGCAGTTGTTTAAATTGCCAAACGCCGGCAGTTTCACTTTTCGAAACGATACGCGCTTTGCGACCTTATCCTTTGGTAGAAAATTAACAACTGTTAACAATTAGCCCGTATTTTTCTCGTTTAAAATTAGTTGTCGATATCTCCCATTTACTTTAACAAACAGGTCCGGCCTTGACCGAACATTTTCGATCTCTTCGAATTTTATTCGCTTTCTTCAAAAGTGAAGTTGTCGCTTGAGCGTCGGTCATTAGAGTGATCTACCCTCACTAAAGCTTACCCTTAAAATTACTGTTTTAAAAACTAGTAATTGATATCTTATCAACAACAAATAGTTATGTTAATAATTAAAAACAAACACGAAGTCCAACTCTGGTAAAAGTTGTTACTAAGTGAATAATTTAGTTGATTTAAATTTGAAATAATATTTATATCATTTCTTAATGGCCTTGTCTTAATCAGTGTTGTTTCATTAATAACTTTAAAGTATTGAAAAAATATGTAGACGCCACCACGGGAGATTT
This sequence comes from Malthinus flaveolus, assembly GCA_950108345.1. Classification (NCBI taxonomy): domain Eukaryota; kingdom Metazoa; phylum Arthropoda; class Insecta; order Coleoptera; family Cantharidae; genus Malthinus; species Malthinus flaveolus. The sequence goes on along the minus strand of OX467288.1, from coordinate 9,101,768 downwards.
AAATTTTTTTTTCAATTTAACTAATAATTTGGGAGCTATTAATTCTTAGTATTAACTATTTATTTTGTTACTAAATACCAACAGGAAGTTTATGAAGGTCTTGTACACTTGCAAGTGTTTGATAATTGATATCATTTTTAAAAATTGAGAAATACATATCTATAATCGTTAATAAGAAGAATTATTATAAATCGTAATTAAGAAGTTTCCAGCTCATTACTTTGCAATACTACTGTGTTAGAGGTTGTCATTTAGTATGCTACTGTCGGTACCATATCTTAAGAATTTTTAATCAAAGTTGAAAGTACACTTAATTTTATTGTAGTCAGGAAGGGCCTTATTTGCTCTTTCTAAAAATATATAGTTTGATACTTCTATTTTTAATAAATTCTGAGTTTTTTTAAATCTTGCGATATACTGAGCGATAGTAGAGCGATACTTGCAATATACTCTACCTTAGGAATTAAAAATTTTTTAAATTGTAGTCAAGAGCGGCCTTATTCGCTCTTTAAAAAAATATATAGTTTGATATATCTATTTTCAACAACTTCAGATTTTTTTTAATTCTGCGATATACTGAGCGATAGTTAGGAATTTTTCAAAAATTTTATTTATTTTTATTGTAAGTAGTTAAGGGGGCCTTATTTTCTCTTTCTAAGAATATACAGGCTGTATCAAATTTCGTGTTAAGTACAGGGATCTCGCTTAATAGCGTAGATAGAAAGTTGGTTAAATGGACAAAAACGATCCTCGAGTTATGCCTACACTAAATCAAAAAACAAAATTTACCCCCTCCATAACGTTTCTGAAATATGGCGGAAAATAGCGAAATTTGCATTTTTAATTTTTGGCTCTAAAATCGTTATTTGTAAAAATTTTTAGAAACTGAAAAAAATTTCTCAAAGGAACTTTTTCTGCTCTTTCAGACGATGCCAACGAATTTTCGCTATCATTATTACTTTACTGTATATTGATACCAACTTTTGTTTTTCATATGGGAGCCATTTAAAAAATTTATGTCATCGAATAGAGAAAAAAATGCTGATTTCAAAAATGTATAATATGTGTATAAAATTTTTGATAAAAAAATCACCATAAATAACCCAAATAATTATAAGTAAATTTCTATAAACATTTGCAGGAAAACAAATGAAGCACATATAAATTGTTTTTTATAAAACATATTCAATTGTTTTTCACGGATATTGCTATTTATAAATTAAAATTCAGTTTTAAATAAAATATTCTATTATTTTAATTTTGAATTTATTATTTGTGGTTAGTTTATGGACATGTTATACATTTTTGAAATCAGCATTTTTTTCTCTATCCGATGACATAAAATTTTTAAATGGCTCCCATATGAAAAACAAAAGTTGGTATCAATATACAGTAAAGTAATAATGATAGCGAAAATTCGTTGACATCGTCTGAAAGAGCAGAAAAAGTTCCTTTGAAAAAGTCTTTTCAGTTTCTAAAAATTTTTACAAATAACGATTTTAGAGCCAAAAATTAAAAATGCAAATTTCGCTATTTTCCGCCATATTTCAGAAACGTTATAGAGAGGGTAAATTTTGTTTTTTGATTTAGTGTAGGCATAACTCGAGGATCGTTTTTGTCCATTTAACCAACTCTCTATCTACGCTAATAAGCGAGATCCCTGTACTTAACACGAAATTTGATACAGCCTGTATAGTATGATATGCATCCGACAACATCCGAGTTTTCAAAATATTCTCCTATGATGTAGAGTTGACTAATTGCATTTTGAAATCCTTTTCACCAGTCAATTTCTTAAAAATTGCCAGAAAATTGAATAAATTCGAAAGAGCATGTCCTGCTTGAGAAATTAGCAATAGCAAACTCTATAGTTTTATAAATCTCCAAAGACCAAAGAGGCTCCTACGTGACTAAACAACAAAATTAAATTTTATGGAAAAGTTTGAGTTGTACCAATTACAGGACAAGTTTGGATAGATGGGCTATTATGATAATATCGTTTTATGTAGGAAATACTAATAAACAAATAAAAAAACTATCTTATCTGGAAATGGCCTCCATCATAAAAATGCTTTTAAAAATACAGGGTGTACCGTACTTTAGTATTTTAAAAGGTGCCCTCTATTTATTTTCTCATTTCTATTGATTCCCTGAAAAAGTATTGTGTTACATAAGCATTTACAGTTTTCAGATTCTTTTTTTATTTTGCTTCTAATGAGACAGCAACGATGAATCTGTAAACGACATCGTTTATGGTGAAATTTGGATCTAGGATCCACCTGCCCTCCCCCCTGTACCCAGCTTTCGCTATACTAGGGGTTAAAGAGAGCAGGCTGATTGGTATCTCTCACCTCCCAGCAAACCATTAGCCTCTGCGAATCCAACCTCATCAGAAGTCTTTAGACGTCTGCCCGTAGTACCAGTTTTAACCAGACTGGTCACTGGTTCGGGGGTAATCCCCTTTCACCTGCATCTACTTAATTGCCCCCGGATCATCCGTTACGACCTATTCCAGGCCAGTTACCATGAGGGCGGGCGCTCAGTGTCCCTCTATCGCACACCAACAGCGGGGCTGTACCTGCAACAGGGATTAGGTAGATAGCGGAGAGCCTAGACACGCACTGGTGGTGCCTACATGCCTAATCATTTAGAGCATGACTACTACGGAAGTACGAGAACTTCCTACCAGAACTCACGTCTTCCCGTTACTATTTAAAGTACAACTGCAGATAGACTAGCCCACAGCTCCTCTGGTGAAGAGACTGCAGCAGCCAATTGATCCTAAGATCGCGTATGACTCCGTCGAGCGCTTCACTGGACCGGCATAGCGGGTATAGTTAAATTGGCCATATACCGCATGCGTGGAGACACTTCCAGTTTTATTCGTCAGAATTTTTCCTTTTGCCCGCATCCAATCAAATGCAAGATAGGGAGAAGCATCTGCCGTTTTATGGGCTGGACCCTGGAAGTACCAAACCAGCCCAGAAAGTATAAACGACATCATTTAAGGTGCGATTTGGATCTAGGATCCACCCGCTCTTAAATTGATCATATACCGCATACGTGTCGACACTATACTTCCAGTTTTATACGTCAGTACTTTTCCCCTTCCCCGCACCCAATCGTGCAAGGGACGGAGCTAAGCAGCTGCCGTTTTAAGGGCTGGCCCCTGGATGTACCGAACCAGCCCTGAAAGAAAGTAGCCCAAACGGAGACGTTTTGCAGTTATATCCAGGACCCTATTGGCGTATTATAGTGGAAGAACGAGCTTGAACTTAGCCGCGCCATGAAACACCCTTTCGAGCATCGAATCGAGTCTTAGGTCTGTTCAAGGCGATGTGTTATCGTGAACAAATACTGCCCATTTGTTTTGTTTTTTTCCGTTCCAATGTTCCGATGCGAGCTTATACGAGCAGACCTTTATGTGCCTTTAGTACTACTTCAAGCATAACAAATAGCTGATTCAACTTTGGAAGGCACGTCAAGCCGCTATTAGTCTGGGTTTAATCTCTCGTATCACCATATTTTTTCCTATCGACTTATCCTAATTTTATGTAACATTTTGTTAAGACGACGTAAAATAAACGCAATCACAGTAATTAAATATAATTAAATCTCCAAAATATGAATAATACAATCAATAATTAATGAATTAACATATGAGAACACAACTTCGCCCTTCGAATGCCAATGTGCGATTCCGCTTCAACCCTCGACCCTCGCCTGGTGGTTAATTGGTCACGGCCTCGACACTTGACACCCCATGTGCGCATATGTGCCTTAAAACTATTGACGTCGCCTTGGCCCTTGTGGATTTTTGTGTAACATTCGGCCATTCTGAAACATATTAATGTCCCCATTAATTAACACCTTAACAAATTACGGGAGACCGACCAAATTTCTCTTACTGGTCAGTTTCCTGCCCACTATCGCCATCATCGCCAAAATCATCTGACACATTCGTGCTATGATATCGCCTCAAAGCATCGACGGCCACAACGGCATTAAACCGTTTATAACCTCTAACGCCTTTTATCGCTTCGATTAGGTACCTATCATTCGCCAAAACTTTAAACACCCTAAATGGGCCGTCAAACTTATTCGCCAGCTTTTGATTCAAACCACTACTCGCCTGGTTTGTTGCAGCCTTTCGCCATAGCACTAGGTCGCCTACCTTGTACCTGGCTGCAATTTTACGCCTTTGATCGTATCTGACTTTAGCTTTTGCTGCAGCAGCTTTTATACGTGCACTCGCCTTGTCACGATTCGCCTTAAGCCTGTCACTTACTCTGGAAGCTGTATGTGCAACGTCGTCACGCCGCAGCTTCCCGGGGACACCAGACAAATTCGCCGCGTCTGTATCGCCATCGCCCGTCCCCCGAGCATACGCCTTGCTCATAGTGCTAACGCCAGCACCCTTCGCCTTTGTATCGATACCGCCTGTTCTCTGAGCATACGCCTCGCTCACAGTGCTACCACCAGCACATTTCGCCTTTACATGGACACCGCCTGTCCCATGAGCATACGCCTCGCTCATATCAGTGCTAACGCCTGCACCTGTCGCCTCGCTAGCTAGCTCGCCTACTGCCAAATTGGCTAATCTACCGTGACTATAGCCAAACACGAGTTGGGAAGGTGAAAATCGCGTACTTGCGTTCACCGTGTTATTAATACCCCACACAATGTCTGACAACTTTTCGTCCCACCTACTCTCTGTCTCAGCACTAGCCGCCAACGCCTCAATAATAGTGCGATTTGGTCTTTCGACTTGACCGTTCGCCCTGGGAGTTGCTACAGCATTATGTACGTGTCTAATCGCTTTTTCTGTCACAAACTCTTTAAATGCCTTACTAGTAAACGCCAAGCCTTGGTCACTAATAATTCGCCTTGGGTAACCAAATTCACCAAAAATCTCCTTTAGTCTACATATCGCCTCTGTAGATCTAAGTGATTTTGTAGGCTTCGCTAATACAAATTTAGTAAAACCATCCACTACCATTAAAATATAAGCATTACCCTTTACACTTCGCACAAATGGACCCAAATGATCTATATGGATAGTATCCATTGGAACCGGCCGTCTTTCAAATGGATGTAAAAATCCCTCGCCTCGGCCGTAATTGCCCTTAGCAAATGCACACTTCAAACAAGATTTGACGTACTTACATACAAAACGCCTCATTTTTGGAAACCAATAAGTTTCTTGCAACAATACTAAACACCTCTCAAAACCTGGGTGACCAATTTCATCATGGTGTTTCTGCACCAAATTGAACCGGGCCATTGCAGGAACGTACAACCTATCGCCATGTGTAGTTATCCTGTAAAGACGCCCACTTTTTACTTTAAAAACCGCCTTCACATCATTAGATGCTTGTTCCGATTTCAACGCCAATACAATTTCCTGCGCCTTAGGATCTTGTAATTGAACTGTTAAAAACCAGTCATCTGTTTCTAAGGAGACAACATTTATACTGACAACTTCATTAACTCGCCTTTCATCCACTAACTCGCTACTAGCACTCTGTTCTACAGGGTTACGACTGAGAGCATCAACGTGTTGCATACGCGTTCCAGGTCGATATTCGACCTCCATGTCAAATTCTTGAACTGTTAGCCACCACCTTGCAATTCGAGGAATTAAATCCTTTTTCTGTAATGTTGCCCTAACAGCAGAACAATCTGTAATCACCTTAAAATGGACACCTACAAGATAAACCCGAAACCGTCTTATAGACTCTACAACCGCCAATGTTTCGAGCTCGTAGCTATGATACATCTGTTCAGCAACTGTCGTAACTCGACTAAAATACTCAACAGGCTTGCAATCACCGCCATCTTTTCGTTGCATCAAAATTCCACCCAAACCCCACTTGCTAGCATCCGTATGCAACTCAGTCTCCGCCTTGCTGTCATACATAGCCAGTAAAGGTCTGCTTGCTAACTGAAACTTAAGCTGATCAAAAGAATTCTGCTGCTCTTTGTCCCAGTGCCAGGTAACGCCTTTCTTTGTTAAGTTGGTCAATGGTCTTGCTAGTACAGAAAAGTGCTTAACAAATTTCCTGAAATAAGAAGCAAGTCCAATAAATTGCCTTACACCATGTACATTTACGGGTACAGGAAAATCAGCTACTGCCTTGGTTTTCCTTCGCCCTGGTCGCACGCCTTCTGCAGCTATCTCGTGACCTAAGTACTCGACTTCCTGCATTAAAAATGAGCATTTCTCTAATTTCAATTTCACGCCCGCACATTCAATAAGTTGTAATACTTTATCTAACAATTTCAAACCTTGGTCTACACTACATGACGGTATCAAAAGATCATCCATATACGCCAAGACCTGATCATACCTAAGATTACCTAACATTTTGTTAATTACTCTTTGAAACACAGCCGGAGAATTCGCTAGCCCAAATGGAACCCTGAGATATTCGTATTGTCCATCGGGAGTGATGAACGCCGTTTTATCTATAGAATTTGGATGCATTGGCACCTGATGATAACCTTGCGCCAGATCTAATGTAGTAAAGTATCTCTTGCCAGCTAACTTGTCAACCTGATCTGAAATTAAAGGGAGGGGATATCTATCTTTCACTGTTACTCTATTCAACGCCCTGTAATCTACACACATTCGTACTTCGCCACACTTTTTAGGTACTAGAACTATAGGACTTGCATATGCAGAATGAGAGTCCCTAATAACACCAGCTTTAGTTAAGGTCTGCACTTTCTCCTGCACTAACCTCCTTTCCCAATGTGATAACCTATAAGGACGATGATAAATGGGAACATCTGTAGCTAGCTCTATGCTCATCTCACCTAAATTAGTTAATCCTAAATCATCGTCCCCTGTTGAAAAACAATGCATACGACTACGTAACAAATTGGTAAGTCTACCTACATCTTCTACAGAGACATTGCCAATTTTTAATTTAGATAAATCTAGTAAACAAGTCTCGTCATTTTTATTACTACACATTCTCACATGAGCTGTTTGAGAAGTTTTCTCCTTTTTACAAGGGTCTACTCTCGAAATAAGTCGCCCTGCGCGCCACTGTAAATTGTTATTACCTACATTGCTAATTTGGATGAGATTTTCCGTCGCCAACCCGCACCCTAAAATCGTGTTCGGCATTGCTACGTAAGTGTCACCTATCATGAATTTCTTTGCCCCCATCGTTACTAATTCACCATCTTGTCCCCCAATAACCTTAACAGACGCTTGAGAACTAGCATTCGCAGCACAAGTAAAATCCTTGTTCAGCACCACTTTGTATCTAGACGGTTCCTCTTCAAGCAACAGACTTGAAAAGAGTTGTCCAAGATCCTCGGCTTTGGTTAACACCGCCCTATTATTTCTAACTACTAAAGTTACGCCGGGAGCATTGATGGTTGGTTGGCCTAACAACAATTCAATTTGCCCCATGTAGCAATGCGTAACCTCCGCCTCTAAATCTAAACTAACACCCCCTAATTTTAGATTAAATTTCGTAGTACCTAGGGAAATAGCAACACCGCCGCCAAACCCACAAAGATTAACTACTGGCCTACTAATAGTCTTTACTAAATTCAAGCGTCGTACTACATCTACTATTAAAATGTTACGTTCACTCCCAGTGTCAATATAGACTTTAATCGCTTCGCCATTAATAAGTCCGGTTTGCATGTAAATTGCATTAGAAGGTTGGATTATCAAACTCACCCGTTCATCAACAGTTGCCCTTTTCTTATTACAGTCCCTGGATCGATGCCCAGCCTCGCCACACGTCCAGCACCGATCGTTTCTCTCCTTGGGACAATCTCGACTCATATGTGAGCCCGTCGTTTGGCAGTTGTAACACCTTACCGTCGGCATTGTCTGGTATAGACGCCTCTTTACACCAGATTCTGCCTGCGCCATTAACTTGGGTGCCGCCTTACCCCGATATTTCTCTAGGCCCGCCAAAAAGTTGTTATATAGAGCTTCAGGACTGGTACATCCCGCCGCGTACGCATTTGCCCTGAGCTCTTCGGGCAATCCTCTGATGATACACGATACGGCATTCTCGCCCTTAACACCGACTCGTGCACACATCGCCAATTTTGCATGATAGTAGGACGTCATGCTTTCGTCCGCCCTTTTGACGCGCCGTGTCACTTCCTCCAGCATGACAGCAAAGTCAAACCTCCGTGGAAACGCCGCTCTCACTTTGGCTTTCCATTGCCGCCATGTGAAGTCGTAACTGTCTAGCTGATTGTACCACCTCTTGGACGCACCATCCAGCTTCGCCTGCATGATGGTACTCCTCTCGTAGTCCCCCCACCCGTGGATATCGCCTTGCTGGTCAATTTTAAAAAGCCAGCGATCCACATTTTGATCCTCGTTGTCCGGATCAAACCTGTCGATGATCTCATTGGCGATTCTCATAGCTCGCTTGCTATTAGTCGCCTCGCCTTCGCTACAAGTATTACGTCCGCTAGGTGATCGAGAATCCGCCATCTCGCCCATAACGAGTGCAGCCTGTTGTTGCACCATATCTTGAATATGCGAAGAAAGCCCGCTTTTCAAAATTTCCTTCACCACTGCTTCCACCTCGGATACAACAACAGTTGAAAGCGATGGCCCAACCACATCATTCTCGCCCATTATGTCTAAAACTTCGTTGTCCGACATTTCTACGCCTTAAATATCGACACAACCGTTACGTCACTCGAACACCTGCACCAAACGCAATCGCCACAAACACCACAATTTAATCAATTAACGAACACGCGGCTTTATCCCACTTCTGAGTTGTTAAGACGACGTAAAATAAACGCAATCACAGTAATTAAATATAATTAAATCTCCAAAATATGAATAATACAATCAATAATTAATGAATTAACATATGAGAACACAACTTCGCCCTTCGAATGCCAATGTGCGATTCCGCTTCAACCCTCGACCCTCGCCTGGTGGTTAATTGGTCACGGCCTCGACACTTGACACCCCATGTGCGCATATGTGCCTTAAAACTATTGACGTCGCCTTGGCCCTTGTGGATTTTTGTGTAACAATTTATTTATTTTTCGTTACTTTTAGCAACGTAAGTATAGATAACGCGGAAAAAATTTGTTTACGTCTTATTTAACATTTGCAAAAAAAATTTTTTTCGAAGATCTCTCGTACTGTCGTACTGAATTGTTATTATATAATAACATTGTGTATAAATTTATTAATACGTACAAGGTAAACATAAATATTGTTAACTTAATAACGTCTTTTTGACCTTCTCTTTCAAATTTCGCAATTCAATGATATTCTCGTTAAAAATACATTATTTATTGATGACCACGATTAGGGGGGTTGGATATAAGCGATAACAATTGTAAATGAATGAAGATGGACGGCACAGTATGATAACTGATAGATATTGGTACATTTTATACTTCACAAATCTATTGTGATGCCTGTTTGTGGTGTAGTTCAGGTAGGAATGGTGCAGGTTTCCTTTTGTTGTTAAATCCTCCTACCAAAATTATCCAAAACTATTATAATCGACTATAATTAGTCTTAACGATTACGTATCTTTCTTCATTTATCTTAGGGAAACTCACAAAAAATTTTTGCTACTATCTGTTTTATCAAAATATCAGTTGTTAAGTTCATTGGCATTAATTATTATTATCGTATTTGTTCATATTTTTATTTATTGTTTCGATATACTTAAAAAAATATATATTACTCCAAGATTGGGGCACAATCAAGCGCAAAGGAGAAATTTTGAAAAAAGGAGTTATCATTTTGTACTATTAAAAAGTTCCCTCCCCCCAAGCATTTAATTCTAATAAAAAAATAGAAATAAGGAAGAAATATATGATGAATAGTGTTTACTTGTTACGATTATATGGTTATTAGCAATTTTTGACTGCTTGTTTATGCTTTTAGGTTAGAGTTCAATTGAAAGCAATTAGTCGCTGACCCAACAAAATTAATTATGTATTTGAATCCGGATTGTTCGTGTTTTGGCTATTTTGATTAATATGTAGTTTTAGAAGGACAACTTGCGACATAAGATTTGCATTCATTTGCTTATTCGTTTTATTTAACATAGAACACCCTGTATACAGTCTAATTAAGAACGTTCCTTGCCTCTCGAGAACGGTTAAAGACATCGACTTGCAGTAAAAAGTAGTTCAATTATTAGTATAATTTGTTGCTAAATCGCGAGTTATAATTATTTATCAGCAGGTCCTTCAAAACTATGAACAATTTGGCGATAAAACGTTCGAAAGAACTCAACTCCCAAGTAGGACTGGGCGATTGCTAACCTTCACAATCGACAATCGGTTGTTTCAAAAACATCGAGTGTCTATTCATCGCTTTTCGCACAATCGATTAATCGGACAATTAATTAGTCGACCAATCGATTAATCGGACAATTGATCGTTCGATAAGTTCTTTAGTCAAAGTTGGTGGGACTGGCTCTTAATCGCGGTTAATGGCAGTTAATCAATGAATGACATTGAGTCGCCATGACTCTGATTAAAGAATCTCATCAACTCTGATTAAAGAATTAAGGGCCAGTCCCACCAATTCTGGTTAAACAATTAGTCACGGTTAATTGTAGTTAATCAATGCCATGACAACTCGTTGTCATTCATTGATAGACTGTCATTAACCGTGATTAAATTCTTTTTTAGAGTTGGTGGGTCCTTAATCGAACATCGATTAGGCAATGATTTCAAAAACTTAGGGCCAATCCCATCGGCTCAGATTAAAGAATTTAGGGCCAGTTCCACCATCTCTTATTAGCTGCTAGAAGCCGTGATTGAATTCTTTTATCAGAGTTGGCGGGACTGGCCCTTGATCACGGTTAATGACAGCTAATTAATGAATTGTCATGACAATTCATTTTCATTCGTTGATTAATAGTCTAGTCAACGGGGGGTTTTGCTCTACAAAAGGTGGTGTAGTTCTGATTTTTGAATATGTTATTGGGTTAGGGGCCCTGATGAAAAATCCAAGTTTTCGACTTTGAGGGGGCCCGCGCGATCCGCCATCTTGGATTAAAGGTACGAAAAATTGTTTTTTTCAATTTAACTTCTTAACGGTTGATCTCACGATAAAACTGTCGAATTCAACTTTGAAGAGGACAAAATTCCCTACAATATTTATTCTATTCATTTTGTTCCTATCTGTTACGGTTTCTGAGATATGAGCTGGAGAAAATCTCTATTTGTAGAAAAAATGAATTTTTGTGGTAAACTTCGCTTGGAGACTTTTTTACCGTTCATTTGAGAGAAAATTCTTTGGAGCAAAAGTTGTAGGATTTTAAATTGCCTTTAAACCGAGTGTATCGCTGATATTTTAGCTCAGCCAGATCCAAAGTTAGAGCAGATTTACGATAACCTATAAATTAATGTCGAAAAATAAGTCGTGTGTTCAGCTCGAAGTTTTCGTTGCCCCCCCCCCCCTCCCCCCCATATCAACCCATAACAATTTCTATCACATTTCAACATTTATTCAATTTAAAATGGTCGCGTGGACCCCCCTCAAGGTCGAAATCAGGGCCCCTAACCCAATAACATATTCAAAAATCAGAACTACACCACCTTTTGTAGAGCAAAGGCCTGTTTTTCTCCCCATTAACTGGACTATAACAACTGCTATTAACCGCGATTAAATTCTTTAATCAGAGTTGGTGGAACTGACTGGCTCTTAGGCGAACATCAATTATTAATCAATTTATCTATCGATTAATCGATTTTTCTCTAACCCTTACTCCCAAGAAGTTATTAAATAATATTTGGCGGTTTTCAACCCCAAACCTCCTTCATTCGTCCGGTATATTTAGACCGAGCGATCCTAATCGAATTCGTAGTGACGAAAAGTCTTTTTTATTTCAGATAATGGAATAACTCGATATGATTTTCACTTTGTATTACATGTACTCGACGGTAGTTCAGTGGTGGCGTTTGGGCTCTTTAAGGAACAAGTTAAGCGGAACGTTAAACAGCCATAACGCCATATTGGTGTGCGCTGGAAAGACGATTTCGGATACGAAGAATCGACGTTGCTTAGAAAATTTACTCTTTCACAACGAGGATCGAATAGGATGCACTATTGTGCCAAAGGTGCGTTTCTTAGTTACTCCCGAAATTTAAATTTTAAGTATCTATTCTTACAGCTACACGTCGACTTAAGCCAATGGGTTATTTTCCCGAGAAATAATAACTATTTTCCGATTTATATTTCTAACAAAAGAGCAATTTTAAAATCGCCGCAGTTTTATTTATTATTGCAAGCTCAACTGGACGATTATAAACAACACCAGAGCGAAATTGTCGAGGTACGAATTAATGGAGCATTTTGAGAAGCATGTTTATATGTTTACTGCGGGAGCAAATAATCAAAGTGGCGAAAAACCTTTTAAGTTTGCATTAAATTGTTGATATTTAAAAAATTAAGTTCAAATTTTCCGACCTAGTAACAACCTACTAACACAATCGAACACAAAAGTACGATTTAAAAAAAAAGAAGCTTCGATAACTTAACGATAACCTTTATTTTGCCCGTTTTTTTTCCAACGCTCGCAGAATACTAATTTTAATTAGGGTTAAAGGGTCCCCCGAATTTGTTTTGTTTTTGTCACGCTTAATTAATTAATTTTTGTTTAGGTGGAGAATTTCGGCGAACTAATCGCATGGCGAGCAAAAGAGGAATTCGAATTAATTATCAAAACTGATATGAATAACATGACTAAGTTAGTTAACAGTTTTTCTGATCACAACATCGATATCAATCATGAACTAAAATTGCTTAGGATCGAAAGTTTGTATAAACACTAAATGGGCGTGATATGAAAAGTTTAACCCAAATGATTACGTGATTTCGTAGCTCATCGAGTTGCCCAACTAATTGTTTGTATCAATTTGTGACTAAACTTTTTAATCGCACCCCGTAACCGTTTGCTATACATTTTGCTTCGCTAAAGTAACTTTTTGCTTTTTGTAGCAATTGAAGTTGAAGGTTACCCATCAAAAATACCTTTTCAACTCAAATATCCGTCGGAACTTCAACGAAAATACTCCTTAGCACCGGTTCATTGGAAAAAGTTTGTTCAGGACGTCAAGAAGTTGTATTCAAAGATTTGCGATGTGCCAAACAAGTAAGTCACTAGTTGGCCCAGGTTTTTTAGTTTTTTGGATGGTCCGCTGAAAAGTGTCTCCCGAACAACATAACAAAAGTCCCACCAAGTCCTGTGTGGGCATGGCTCTCTGGAGAGTCCTTGAAAGCCCTTGAAAGCGCTCTTTTGTGTAGATTGAGCTCATCAAAAGTTCCTTGGACAGGCCTCTTGCACTTAAGCCGGACCTTGTGCGTTCTGGTTGATTTGTTTATTCCGTCAAAGGGTGTTTACACTGCTCACAAGAACAGTTTAAGGATTTTGAGGGTAGTTGATCGTTTGTGGTTCTCAGACCACAAAAAAATAGAAACGCGCGCATGGGACTGAACTTTTGGGATTGCTCATTTTCAGTGGACCATCAATTTGGGATATTATCCTAAAACATCTGGACTGCATTAAATAAATCACCCCAGCCCGTGTCAACCTATTTTTTTAGAATTTTGGATAATCCCACAATAATGATCGAAAGCACGTCTAAAGTTGATATTGAGGAAAAACCTAAGAAACCGCTTGAATCTTCGAAGCACCACCACAAAACAAACAGAAGAGAGAGCAGAAATAAACTCGAAGTTACGACTTTGGAAAGCAGACGCGTTAAATCGAACGAGCGCAAAAAAAGCGAACAAAAGAAGAGGGAAGAGACAATGTTGGAAGATACCCAAGTCGATAATCATAAAGAAAAATCGAGGCCTCCGAAATTAGCCGAACTGAAAGACGAACATCACAAGTCTAAACATAAAGGGAAAAAAGTAGTTAAAAAGCCAAAAACTAAAGAGCCGGAACCGGCACCCGAAGCCATTATTTTAAACGGCGATGCGTCTAAAATGAGCAGTTGCGCGCCTATTCCAATTGTTGAATCTTCCCAAAAAAGTAGCGAAACTTCAGACGGACTCGAGACGAAGCCTCCAAACGTCTTAGTTTACGCCGATAGCGTCGTTGCAAAGGATAACGTGAAAAACGTCCTCCATAACATTTTAAACAACCACAAGTAATACTTCAATTCCGAATGGAAAGCCAAATTTTTCATTTTGCCACTTTTAGATACACGGTTTACGATTTTCCAACAAACTCTACAAGCGCCCAATTGTGGAACGACTCGACTACTTTAATAGTCGTCTGTGGAAACGTTCCTCCAAATTTAACGTCGCAATTGCTTCAGTATTTTGTTTCTGGAGGTCGATTGTTGTGTCTTTGTAGCGACTTTCTGTACAGCGTGTTGAATATTTTCTCGACCGCCGAAGTGCGAGACAACGAACTGGTGCGTTTCTCTTACGATAATTGGAAAAGGGTTAAAATGATGCATCACGTCTTTTGTTACCAAGCCTCGCCTGCTAAGAGGCAATTTTCGAAAGACTCTGATCAGTCGAACCATAGGTGAACGAGCTGCTTTTTATCCTTTAGCGATTTTGGAATTGTTTGGTGGTTTTTAGTTCGAGAGGTTCGAGTCCGGTTGCTCCTCGAATGCCATCCGTAGTGGAGATTCAACATGGTGCCAAAAAGTACATGGTTCAAGTGCAAGTGTTGGGTGCGGAAGAAACGTGGCATACTCCGAGTCTTCTATTGGCGTCTGTTAAAAATTCCAAAGGAAGTGCGATCTTCTCACAGGTATTAATCGTTTTCTGATAAGTTGACCAAAGCTCCGAGTCACCTTTTTAGGTTCATTTAGAAATAGATCCGACTCAGTATCAAGATGACGAAAGTAAATACACTGCACTTACCGAAAGTAATCAGGCTCGTTTGGAAATTATGAAACATATCTTATCTCGACAGTTAGGAATGGATTGTACGACGGTCGTAAATATAGAGTATAGTCCTGGATACTTTTTAGGGATGCATAACGTAAGTCTGTAGAATTTTTGGGGCCCTACCTTGATGTTTATTTTGTAGTCTAAGCTAGAGATGCTCACCCAATCGCCGGATATAGAAAACAACGTACTTCAAAATTCTAAACTCACATTAAAGTTTTGTGGGAAAAACGTCGAACCAGAGCCTGCCACAGCAGTCTTCTTACCCATTTTAATCCATGCTTGTCCTTCGAACTTTTCAACGGTGAAGTATTTCGAGGTGAGTTTTATTATGTTAGGTGCCCATCACCCGTCACTCAAAAAGGTCACTATGTGGGGGTTTTGAGAGAATAACGTAGATTTTATCAAAATATTTTGTGCCCAATAAGACGTCTGTGGAAGTGCTGGAAACAAGACGATAATAGTCACGTCTCATCTCGAAAAAACTTGACACAATACTCAAGGCAAGACCACTTTTTAAGTACAAGACGAGACTGTTAAAAGTTCTAGAGGAGACGAGGAGACAAAGAAATCTTGTCCTAGTCTCGAAATTTTAATGACTTTAAATAATAACTCCAGCAAACGAAACAAGACTTATTGAGACGAAACGGGACTAGATGCGACACATTCGAGACGAGATGAGACTAACCCAAGTCTCGTCTCGTGTTCATCACTAGACCACTGAAAGAAGTTAGATGGTCTCTGGCCAATACCAAATGGTAGGAAAAATATTTCTACAGACTCCGAAGGTACAAAAATAAGCTTTTAGTGAGTCTCGAATTCCCACAGTCATTTTTAAGCCACATTTGTGTTTACCTATCACTAAAATCGAAATTTATAGACGCTCGAAACTAAAAATTTGGGTCGTTTGGTCATTTACGCCGACGTACTTACAAGTTCTCAACTTATGCTATCCAAACACCTGAAACACGGCCTCGCCATTATCGTCAAACAACAAACACAAGGAATTGGACGCTCTAACAACGTCTGGCTGAGTCCCCTAGGTTGTGCCATGTTTTCGATGCAACTACACATTCCATTAAATTCGACATTAGGCCAAGTTTTACCTTTAGTGCAACACATAACCATGACCGCGATTGTTGCGGCTATTAGAAGTGTGCCAGGTTACGAGGTGAGTTGGGAAGACTATTTATTAAGTTTATACCACAAGAGTGGGTTTTAGGCTTTAGATTTAGGTTTAAAGTGGCCTAACGATCTTTACGTTAAGGGAAACGTTAAAATTGGCGGCCTTATTGCTAGTACTACCGTTTTATCAAACTATGCGTTGGTAAATGTAGGTAAGTTGGCGAAAACGTTTCATTAATACATCATTATTGAGACCTCAATTTGCCCTTTTGAAGGTTGCGGGGTTAATTTAGACAATTCTGAGCCTACAACGTGCATCAATGACTTAATAAAAGAGTTTAACGCTACTCATCAGCAGTCATTACCTAACATTTTGTACGAAGAGTACTTTGGTCTCGTTTTTAACGAACTGGAAAGGATCTATAATATTATTCAAGAAGGCGATGTAGAACATTTTTTTGAATTATATTATAAATATTGGCTTCATAGGTATATTTTGGACGTTTATTGTACGTGTACCTTATAAAGTTATCTTGTTTTAGTAATTCTGAAATAACTGTTAATACGAGCGACGGTAACTCACTCGATGCTACTATTTTAGGCATAGATAAATTTGGTTACCTCGAAGTGCGCTCTAAAGATGGAAAGATTAGTAGCGTCCAACCCGATGGAAATTCATTTGACATGTTAAAAGGCCTTATCGCTCCTAAAATTATGTGAATAGAGAATTATCGTTTCGTGCCATATTAAGTGTTGTAACTTTTCCTCATTCATTAGTAACTAGTTTTAATTACAAGTTTTAATTTCATTAGAATGTAAGAATAAATAACAGGATGTTATAAATGTGATTAGTCGTTCAATGTTTTGTTCGAATTTGTCCGATTCTATAAATGTTCATGTTTTAAAATTTTTAATTGTTAAATAAAGCTCGAATCCAAACTTTAAAAGAATATAATATATAAATAAGAGTAATTATAAAGAATAACAATTTGTTGATGATAAGATTTTTTACAATTTTCATTTCGATCTAATATTTGTGTTAAGTTCCGTAACAGAACGGTTAAGTTTTTTTCTTTGCAAGAGATAACATGAAGAAAAACACCTAAAAGCTAATTATCAAACCTTGGCCCATTAAATTTGTATCATGTTAATTTCTTTCAAAGTTTCAATTTCGGCCTTGTCTTTCAACATCGATTGCTTGAAGAAGACTCCGCTTGTATCGATAATAGTGTTCACTGCGTTGCCGACTTGTGGATTCTTCAAAATTGTCAAGTGGTTACCTTCAAAAACTGAGATTTCAATCGGATTTTCGCACAACTCTTGAATTTTGTAATCTTCGTCGAAATTGTCTAAAGTTGGTCTGCTCGGTTTGAAAACTTTCACCATCGATTTCAATTTGCGGAATTGCGGTTGGTAGAGAAGAACCGATTTCAAACGTAAATACGATACTATACACACCTGTCGTTGATATTTTACAGAATATGGGGTGTTATCAGGAGCGTAACTCAATACTAAGTTGACGCGCTCTTCAAACGTTTTGCAGTTGTAAATATCGCCCTTAAACAAAACTCTTAACCACTCGATGCGGCACTAATAAAAGTTTTACCTTGTGTTTTAGAATAACTTCCACCGGTATGTAAAGTCGCATTAACCCACAAAGAGAAAGAGTTTGAAGAATTGCGTCATCTTTTTCAGCATCTGGTGCCTGTCTATAGAATAGTTCTTTAAACATGGCCGGAGCACCGTCGATTAAAATAAGTCGTCCAATACGACCTTCGGATTCCAAAAAAGCAGCAAGTTGAAGTGCTACCATACAACCGTAAGAGTAGGCAACCAACGTAAATGGAGTAGATTTTGGAAGATTGTCTTGAACGTGCTATACATAAAAGAGTTTAGGTGAGTTTTAGAAAAATAATACTACTAACCGGCAGTAACGCCTTAGCTATGGCCTCAACGGTCGGTTCTGGATTATCACTATAAGTGTACTGTAGACAAATTGCGTGAGAAGCCAGATTGGCAGCTAAAGGTTCCATGATAGTTGCAACTCCTTCGATACCAGGTAAAAGGAAAACTTTAGGAGCTACAGATTTTTCCTTAATGAGACTTGGCAATCGCAAAACTGGAGTTCCAACATTCGACTCGGCACCCATATCACGCAAGAGTAAATGAATGCCTTCTGGTAACTTTTCTTTTTCACTTTTTCCTTCAGGATTATTAAAATCTTCGGCCTTTTGAAGTGAAATTTCTTGTAGTTTAGCAAAGGTCATACTCCTAATATCTTGTGCAGTCAAAAATACTTCGTATTCTCTCTCTAAAGTTTGTTTAATTTCGACGGCCATCATCGAGTCCATTCCCAATTCTGAGAGGGTCGAGTGATGACTTATCGTTTTCAAATCGCGCAGTCCGATTATGTTCTTAACGGCATCGACGATGTTGTTTGCTCCTCCAGCTCCACTTCGCTTTTCAGCAACGACGATGCTCGAAACAATGGGCTCGTCTTGACTTAAAAGTTGATCGAGTACGTCCAAACAAGACGTTACTTTTTGTTGGAGAGTACCGCCAATTTCGATCTCGGTGTGAAGTTCTTGCATTTCAGCTACTAAACCGACTTCCCCGATTGCTCCCCATTGAATTGCCAAGCCTGGGAGCCCATCTTTTTTTCTTTGCTCGCAAATTCTTTCCATAATTGAGTTGGACATACCGTAATTTGTTTGGCCAGCATTACCTCTACCACATGACACGGACGAGAAGACCACGAAGTATCTAGAACAATACTCTTCAGCCTTGTAAATTTTTATTTCTTAAACTTACTCTAAATCTGGGCACAACTTTCTTGTGAGTTGATCGAAGTGTTGAGTCGAAACTGCTTTAGGTGCTAGCGACGTTCGGAAGTTTTCTTCTGTTTGGTTTTCCAGAAGGGCGTCTTTAAGGACGACAGCTAAATTAAATACCCCTTTAAGAGGACCTAAATCGGCCGCTTTTTGGATAGTTTTCCGACATCCTTCAACTGTGGTCACGTCGTCTAAACAAATAACGATCTCGACTCCGTAGTTTCTCCATGTTCTCAAACGTAACGCTTGGTAACCAGTTTTGACACCATTTCTTGATACAAGAACAAGTTTTCTAACGCCTCGTAATATTAACCAATCGGCTAATTCGAGTCCAAAGCCGCCTAAGCCACCACTGATGATGTAGCTGTTGCCCGCGTTGCCATAAAATCTAAAAAAGAGCCATTAGACTATGTTTGCTGCCAAAAACCGTTTGGAACCTAGGTACGGCATCGAACAATCTGTTATCGGGTTTGGTTTTTAGATCCGCCTCTTCATCTCGCATTTTAATGATCACTTTTCCCATATGCTTACCAGTACCCATGTAACGAAAAGCTTGTTCAACATCAGTTAGATCAAATACAGTTTGTTTGAGTGGTTTAACGTATCTGGTTTGAATACCTTCTTCCACTCCTCTCACAATTCTGATTTTTTCGTCAGGACTTCCACTCATATAAGCGTCAACCATGACACCGTGGAAACTGCGCCCGTCTGCGAAATTTTGAAGTCCTAACGCGGTGTTATTCATCAAATCGAATTTTCCTATTTCGAGAAATGCGCCACCAGGTGCTAAGCATCTTACAGAAGCTTGGAGTTTGTCGTCTGCTAAGGAATTCAAAACGTAATCGACTCCCCTGCCGTTGGTTTCTCTCATAACCATTATTTCGAAGGAAGTGTCGCGGGAATTGCCAATGTGATTTTCTGAAATAACAAATTTGCCTCTGCAGTGGCATATTATTACAGCTTACATTATCTCTATGAGAAATCGCAGAAAATTGCTAAATTGTAATTAACCATAAAAGTAGGTGTGTATTATAATTTCACAGTGTTCTATAATCTATAAGATTCAGCAACGCATCATTTGCTCGTATATACCTTTGATTTGTGGAAATTGTTTCAGGATGAATTCTCTCTTTTCTTGCGTTCCTACAGTGACGAATATTTCGCATTCGTGATCAATGGCCACATTTATTGCTGCTTGTCCAATTCCTCCAGTACCAGAGTGGATTAAAATGCTCTGTCCTTTTTTAATGTGAGTAATCTGCAAGAAGAGTTCTGAGTGTGAGATAATTAAGTTAATCGTCACTTTACGTTTTCTAACGCGTGCAGAACTGTACTGTAAAGTACTGGAATGGTTACAGCATCTTCCATAGAAATCCAATCTGGTAGGGGTATGAGAAGGTATGTATCTGAAGTTACCATACTTGCTAAAGCTCCGCTCGTAACCATACCAGCGTACCTGTTACCTCTGAAAAAATGTTTTCTAAAAGTTTTAGTTAGAGATTAGAGGATACTTACTCCGCGTCTCGTCCGGCAAATTCAAAACCTTGCACTATGGATTGTTGCATACGATCTCGTGTAATGACGTCGTTGCTAATACGGCCTGAAGCAGTCATGACATCTCGGAAGTTTAGTGCGGCGTAATAAATCTACAAGAAGATGGTTCAAGATACCTTGTTCAAGAAGATAGATCAACTCACATAAATGAGGGTCTTCTCTGGCGGGAAAATTGTTTTGCTAGTAATAGGTCCTTCGATCCAGCTCAAACTTGACAAGTCGCCCCTTACGAGCACGTTGCTGTAAATGTGCTCTCTTTTGACTCTGGGAGATTTATTTAACAAAATGTGTCTGTAGGTACCCCACTTTCCGTCTTTGTAAATGTTAACAGCTAAACCTTTCTTAAGTTGTTTGGAATAGAGTTCGTTCTGGAGATCGAATTTAGGGGCGTTATCGTCTAAGATAAGAACGCATTTGACATTTACACCACCCGGTTCTCTTCTCAAACAATTTACGAAACCGAGAACTCCGTTAATAGAGTCGTCTTGAGAATAGAGCAAAACGGTTTCGTCGTTCTTCACGGCAGTCTGCACTGCTGGTAGCCATTGGAAACTGTTACTACTTTGAGTGAACTCGATCGCGTTGCTTATTTCGACCGGATTACTTTTTCTCAACAAAACTAACTTTTCCGTTTCGTTTTCGTGAACCGAATAAATTTCGAAATCTGGAATACGGTTTTTTTCTGGATTAAAACTAAGTTCTTCGCGTGATAATATGAAGCCGTTCTCTTTTAACGCTCCTAGAGCTTGTTGGACGATCTCCGGTCTTTCGCAAATTTTACTGACGACCACCAAAGCGCACGTGTGATTTTCTGAAGTTAATTTTTTATCTTCGTCCGTGACGTTCTCCAGTTCCATATTTTCTTTAGTCAAAATGATTATAGTTGGTTGAATTAATGGCTGATCTACTAAAACTTCGTGGATTATGGGTCCTAGTGGTGTTGATTCTTCTTTAGTGAATTCGTCGATTAGTTCAACTGCGCGAATTTTGATTCCGTAGTTATTTTCTAAAATAATTTGGGTTTTAACTCTTATGGATTGCTCTAAATTTAACTCTGCTATGAGTGGAACAAATTTGTGAGTTTCCAAAACTGGTTCTCCCAATGGCTTACGGCGTGCGATAGAATTTGCAGTTAATCCACGAATTTCTATAGCTCCAGACCTGAAATTTAAAGTGTTAGTTCGTTCACGTTTTGAAAAGTGGTAAATTACTTAATAATCCCTGTGCCTTTATGAACATATACCGGTAAGACGGCTTCTTTTTCTCCGAATTGTTTAGCGTAACGAAAGTGCGCTTTGGCATCAATTGCTAAATGTTCTATCCCTGTAGGAACGTAAAGATTTCGGGTGTCTTCTTGCAGAATTTTGATTTGTAACATATTATCCATGAATGCAATCCAATTTCCAGTCCAGTCGACCATACCTGTGGTTGCACTAAGATCGACGTCTTTTAAACCACGGAACAAACCCCTACAAATATAAAGACTGATAAAGAACAAGGCCTATATTTTAGGAAATGTGATTATCTCCAACGGAAGCTGTTATATACTTCCACTTAGCGTTAGTGCCATACTTTTTGCCGACTTTCATCAGGCGCCTCTGTAAACTGGAGTGACTGTTCCTGAGGAAATTTTATACACCGACAAACTAGCTGAGCAACAGACAATCAATCATAACTGAGCCATATGTACTTTTGTACGAGACTGGAGAAACTAGAGGATTCCCAAATCATTAAAATACTTACATGTAATTGTAGCCTCTTAATTTTAATTCTTTGTAGATATCTTTAGAGGTCAATCGTAAATCGTCTTGTTCTCCAACCGGTAGTGGAACTTTTACAATTTCTCGATTAAAATCTTCCGGAACTCTGATGTAACCAGAAACAACAGTTTGGTTTTGCTCTGAAAGCTAATTTTTTTGTGAGAAAATTAAAATTTAAACATCTAGAACTAAATTTCTTCTACCTCGAAATATCCCGAGAGTTTCTGAATAACCGTCACGAAAGTGATTGTTCCGCCAGGTTTAATGTTTGTGGCTCTGTGAAATTTAACCTTTTCAAATACAACTTTCATGTCGGAAATAATAATTCCCTTGGTTAAGGAGAAGGATTCCCAAACAAACGCAAGGTAACCAGTTGCCGGGAATAGAAACCTTCCTAAAGTATTAATTCGCTGTTAGTTTCTTTCTAAGCAATTGTTGTGGCAAATTTTTACCGTCGATAATGTGTCCTGTCATGAAGGAGACGTCAGTATCTCTAAAATTGAGAACAATTACCCTTTCTCCAGATTTTAACATCCCTTCCGTTCTAGAAAGCGGAACGAACCAATCGTCGGTATGATCCCATTTTATTAAAGGAGATATTACAGGTGTACCGACACCCACAGGGAGTTGAAGTTTTGGATAAAGTAGCTTCAGTTGTATATCGAAACCTAACTGGTAGAGGCTAGAAATAGGAAGTTAAACTGAAACTCTTAGAGGGGATAGTAATTAATAATTATAAACTCACTCTCCTAATCCGTAAAGGAAAGTGTTCACGTAGTTTTCATCGCCCATGGCTCGGGTTAAGTTGACAGCCTTTAATTTTGGATTTTGAGACGGTTTTTCTCCAATTTCCAACAAAATTGAATCTGGCCGAAGTACCGCAAGGGCTTGTCTTGCCAAAACTGAGCTCAATAAGTTGTTTACAAAATATTCTGGAGAGGCCGATTTTGACCATTCGGCTGATAAGAATTCTTTCTTAACCGACGATGTAATCCATTTAGAAGATCTCTTAAGGGGTTTCAAAATCACTTTCTTGAGACAACGAAGGAGTTTAGAATCTGTAAGTGTTGTCTGTAAGTAAGAATTGATTGCTTGACACTTCAACGTGAGGCAAGCCAATCTACTTACGGATTTCAGACACGTATTTGGTATGAAAGCCGTAGTTCCTTTCAATTTTCAAAGTAACTCCGTTAAGAATCAGAGAGTTGAGATAAGTCTCTAAAGGTATACTCGGCCCGGAAATGATGTAACTCTTTTTGAGATTGTAATTGACAGCTTCTAAATCATCCGGAATAGTGGGCAAGTCCTAAAAAATGCAATTAACTCTTTTCTCAATGCCGTCTCGACAAACTCACCTTATTTTCTTGAAGTTCTACGATGTAGCTCTCTAATTTGATATTATACAAGTCTTGTAAGCAACGACTTATCGTATAAGCAGCGTTTATGGTTTGATCTAGAGACAACGCTTCATCTGCGTACGCTGCGACAAGTTCGCCAATCGATAGACCGATCAGTGAATCTGTGGGAACTTGAAGAGTTTTCAAAATGTCCACTATACCAATTTGCACCGCGACACTACCAATAATTACATCACCGGGGCTGTTACCAGTTTCGGCAGTTATAATTTCGATGATGTTAATTCCGTATTCTGCGAGTACGTTGAAAATTCTAAAAGTTCGGATTCATTTAAAGTGTTTGGTAATTTTGTCTTCAACTTACTTTTGTATGGTAGCAGCAAATATTGGAATCGAAAATAATTCTTGTCCCACTTTAAGAAGCTTTTCGCTAGGGGGCCCAAGAACTAAACACAAAGGCTTAACAACTTCGTCAAAATGTGCCGAAGTTGTTTTCACTACGCCTTTTTTGGTAGAAACTACGTAGCCTCGATGTGAGTGGCCCAATATGTTCGTGCTAAAATGAGAAATGTCTGTTAAATTGCATTGGGCCAGTTTGGAGAATATTACTCAAATACTTCGTGTAGCAAGAGAACGAACTCGGCGTCCAAACTTCTAGAAGCGATATCGTTTTGTAAAAATGTAATTGCTTCTTCCGTACGCCCACTTAAACAGATGAGACGTGGAATATCATCCTTTGGCAAACCGTTGTTGATTTTCAGTTTATTGAAGCGTTTTAAGACGACATGGGCGTTGGCTCCTCCAAAGCCGAAACTATTTACCGCTGAAAAAATTCATAAACTTTTTCTAATCGATTCCTGGTATCACTTACCCGCAACACCAGAGCCATGTTTTGGCCATGGAATTTTATCGGTGACCACAATCATTCTTCCTTTCTCTAAAGCGTCGGCACCTTCGCGTGCCCTAGTAAAGTTGATATTTGGAAGCAAACAATCGTTTTCCATGCCAAGGATGACCTAAAGATTAAGATTAGGAAAGTTGCTATTTTGTCACTTGAGGAAGCATACTTTAACTAAAGAGCACATTCCAGAAGCTCCTTCTGCGTGTCCAACATTAGACTTGATAGAACCCACGTATAATGGAGATTTACGATTGGTACAGAAAACTTCATCCATAGCTATAATTTCTTCCGGATCGCCAACTTTAGTGCCAGTTGCATGAGCTTCAAGAAAATCGACGGTGTTCGGATCGATGTTACACTCTTGATAGACTTCGTCTAAGAGTTGTTTTTGCATAGCACCGGCTGGATACGTAATACCTTGTTCTTTGTAACCATCACAGTTGGCTTTGGCGTGGAGTACCTAAATTAAAAAATATTAGTGCGGTACAAGTGCAACTCGCAATTTTTTACCTGAGCGTAAATTCTCTTTGCGTCTTTGGATTTTTGAAGATAAATGATCGAAATGGCTTCGGAGCGAGCGTAACCGTTTGCGTCTTCGTCGAAAGATTTACAAGCTCCGTCCAAACTTAACACACCCAATCTGAAAGAGGAGAGTGTACAATCGAACCTTTTAACTGATACGGAAATCGTTACCGTGCAAATTGAAGAGATACAAACGGGATTAGACAAAGCGACGAGCCTCCAACAAACGCAGCTTCGCATCTTCCAGTTCTTATAGCCCTGTAAGCGTGCTCGAAGGCGTACAAAGAGCTACTACACGCAGTATCGATCGTGTAAGATGGACCTTCCAAGCCTAAGTAGTAGCTGATACGCTGGGCCAACATGGAACGAGTGCATCTAGAATGTCCCTTTACTAAATGGTATTTTTCCTCCCGTGATAACCTTACCCAGTAACTGCATGAGAATCCAAGTCGTTGTAAAACCAATTACGTTCGCTTTCAGAATAACACGCTCCTATAAAAACGCCAGTTTTACTGCCACGCAATTCGTTTGGATTGACTCCAGCGTCGAACATCGCTTCGTAGGCTCTTTCGATGACATGTCTACACATGGGATCCATTGTGTGCGAATGAGGATAATCGATACCTAATTTACAAATTTTTAAAAAGCACTACATGAATTAGTTTCGCCGTACCAAAAAATCCGGCGTCGAATTTTTCTATCAAATTGATTTTTCCCGTTCGTTGAGGAATTTCGGGATGAGTCGGTTCCCATCTCCTATTGTCGGACGAAATCATATCGACCTTGTTTATGAGATTGTGCTTGTAATGGTTGACATCGTCGGAGTCGGGAAAGCGTCCTGCTATGCCTATTTTTGGAGAGGAGTAAAACAAAAAATTACAATTGATCTTAAAGTTAAGGGTTTAATTTGTACCTGTAATTACGACTTCGTCTCCTGGAGCTGGACTGGCGATAATTTTACCGGCAGCTAAGGATCTATCACTAAAGTCATCTTGTATTTCGTCTTCTTGTAGCACCTGTTCTGAAGTATTTTGAGGTGCCATTTTAAGATGAAAGTAGAAGAAGAAATTCTTTTGAGAAGAGTTATATTTGGTAATTCCACCAAGTTGATATCGTAGAACGTAATCGCAATGAACAGCGTTCAGAGATAACAAAGTTTTAGGTTCCCATAAATTTTTTTGCGGGGCTTTATATGACTTTTCTGCATATAATAATGCATACAATTTGCATACAATTGCATACAATATTAAGTTATAATTCTGCATGTAATTTAAATTCAAATTCGTTGTTTTTCGCGAATATTAAAATTTTGTTTTTATTTTTATAAAGGATCGAACGTTAACCTTATAAAATTAAAAACTGCGTATGGTGTAAGCTAATCTCAATCGTCTAGTTTAGAGTAGATCTGGAAAACTCGAATCATGTATATGTGCGTTTTCCGACTTTCCTGAAAGAAAAGCGGTTGGTTATAGAACCTGGGACTTTGCAATTTCTAAGAGGTCCTCGTTTCTTTTGAAGATTTCTGGGGCAACTCGAAAAAGGTACGACGACAGTTTGCAACATTGATGAAGTGGGGAAGCGATCATGTACAGTCACACTGAAATGTATTGGGTACTAGTAAGTGGTAGCTTTCTTCTTTCCATATACATTTTAACAGATAATGGCATATAAATGAGAGTGATATAACTATAAATCATTCCATTTGTAGTTCGTAAAGATTGCAGTGCAGAAATTGCGAACTTGCGGACAAAATAGTCATCAAAGAACCTATAGTGGCCAACAATTATTACGTCGACTGTATACAACATAACCGCAAAACATGTCTGCTGATTCCGTTGAAGGGTGTATGTGTATATCATATTCACTATCCAGCCATCAGAGGCTCTTTGCTCGTTGGAGAGCACCTATGCACGCAGTTTGCGTATGTAGGTAGCTATATCTAATAAAGTTAAGTGGCAGTCAGTTATAGCGTGGCATCATTCAGAACATTGGCTTGTTTTCTTTTTTAGAATCGGTGTAGAGGTAGAGCTAGAACGGATGTGCCAGCATCTCTGGGCATGATGAGTTTGCCATCAAAAATGCAAAATAAATAAATTCATTTTATTTCGGGTTAGTGTCGCAAAATTAAATCGGAAAGGTGAACAAAAGACGGCTTTGTAGACTTTTCTGGGCATAATAGAATAAATTTCAAGTCATTTACACACAATTAAAAGTCTAGTCTAGTCACCATAAGATTTCACCTTGAAAAAATTGCACCGTCAAAAGTATCTGGCTGGCGCTTAAGCTCTAGTTCTAGTTGTATGTTGTACCGACTAGAACTAAATCAGCGCTGCAGCTGTAACTCTAGGTCGGTCCTTTCGGCCTTCTCTCGGGCTCGTGGCTCTCAATGGACGACCCTCTGGGTCTCGCGTTTGTTCTGCGGCTTTCTATATCCGGCCCTTCGGGCTCTCGTTTGTGGGCTTGTAGGCCCTGTAGGCACAGAATACCACATTTGTACTTTAATCGTGCATCCAACTTGCCCATTGTCACGCACAAATCAAATCAAATTAAAATAAGTTTATGTAGGTAATGCATAAAAACAAAACTAATACCGATATTAGCTTCTTCTCCTTCATATTATGTTACAATTTCGTTGTCGAAAGTTGTAGAATCTTGTCTAATTCCATTTACTGCCCGATTTGAACTGGCTCAGTTTTGACTCGTTTTGTTTCTCTTCGATTCGAATTTGAGCTTTTTCTGTTATGAGAAACTCAGATGTGGGAAATATATATTCGATCTTTTTCTGACGGCTACTTTCGTTAGGCTCTGTATTTTACAACTCTGTTGTTCTGTTTATATTTTCATCCAACCTCTTCAAGTTGGTATATCTTGCTTATGGATCCAAGAGGGCATTTTAACCACGCCAGTCAGTAAAGTAAGTTTCTGTATATGGACGATATGCGACCACATTTCCGCCTAGCGAGATTCATTTTTATGATCAGTGGAACATATTAAGACCGGGCTTTCAAATAATCAAAGTCAATAGATGGCAGCACGTGCTATTTCAGCTTATTTTTATAAAGCACACCATTATTATTCCGCTTAGCGAAACAATTAATAATACATACCTACTAAATAAGAACTTGCTGCTCTATAAAGTAACGCAATTTTGAGAGGCGTAAATTGTAAAATACGGATGCAATTCACTTATTAAAATTCACGTAATTCAAAAAAAAATACAAATATAATTAAACTTTGAGATGGCTAACCTGTACTTTGGATGTTATTCTAGAATACCTAGAGGTGCAAAATTGAAAATTACCAACCCTAAGTGCACAGTGTGATTTAAACACAAGACATTGACAGACAATAATAGGTTAGATGTTGACTTTCTGCCACAACATGAAAAACGCAGTGGCGCACTCGTCTAAAGTTTGAATGTTATCAATTGTTAAAGTTTGCTGGTACGTCACTGCACTTTTCGTGTTGTGGCAGAAAGTCAACATCTAACCTATTGTCTGTCTCGTAGCATACAAACTCCTTTCGTGAATAATATCAAAGAAAAACATTTATACCATAAACAACTATTTATTATATTATATCTCTAACCATTTCAAAATGGCGGACAATTAAAATAACAATTTGTGGATGATAAAACCTTCTACAATTTTTATTTGCTACAAATATTTGTGTCAAGTTCGGTAATCATAACACAATGGTTAAGTTTTTATCTGTGCAAGAGATAATATGAAGAAAAACACCTAAAACCTAATTAAAACTACCTTGGCCTATTAAATTTCTAACATGTTAATTTCTTTTTAGGTTCCAATTTCGGTCTTGTCTTTCAACATCGATTGTTTTAAGAAGACTCCACTTGTATCGATAAAATTGAGTTCACTGCGTTGCCGACTTGAGGATTCTTTAAAATTGTCAAGTGGTTACCTTCATAAACTGATATTTCAATCGGATTTTCGCACAACTCTTGAATTTTGTAATCTTCGTCGAAATTGTCTAAAGTTGGTCTGCTCGGTTTGAACACTTTCACCATCGATTTCAATTTACGGAATTGCGGTTGGTAGACAAGAACCGATTTCAAACGTAAATAGGATACTCTGCACACCTGTCGTTGATATTTGACAGAATATGGGGTGTTATCAGGAGCGTAACTCAATACTAAGTTGACGCGCTCTTCAAACGTTTTGCAGTTGTAAATATCACCCTAAAACATAACTCTTAACCACTCGATGCGGCACTAATAAAAGTTTTACCTTATGTTTTAGAATAACTTCCACCGGCATGTAAAGTTGCATTATCCTACAAAGAGAAAGAGTTTGAAGAATTGCTTCATCTTTTTCAGCTTCCGGTGCCTGTCTATAGAAGAGTTCTTTAAACATGGCTGGAGCACCGTCGATTAAAATAACCCGTCCAATACGACCTTCGGATTCCAACAACGCAGCAAGTTCAACCGCTATCATACAACCGTAAGAGTAGGCTACCAACGTAAACGGTGTAGATTTTGGAAGATTGTCTTGAATGTGCTGTAATCAAATGAGTTAAGGTAGGCTTTTAAGAAGTGTTTGTTACATATACCGGTAGTAATGCCTTAGCTATGGCCTCAATGGTCGGTTCTGGATTATCACTATAAGTGTACTGCAAACAAATTACGTGAGACGCCAAATTGGCAGCTAAAGGCTCTACAATACTCGCAAGCCCTTCTATACCAGGCAAAAGGAAAACTTTAGGAGCTACAGATTTTTCCTTAATGAGACTTGTCAATCGCAAAACTGGAGTTCCGGCATCCGACTCGACACCCATATCATGCAGCAGTAAATAAAGACCTTCTTGTAACTTTTCTTTCTCACTTTTTCCTTCTGGATTATTAGAGTCTTCAGTCTTTTGAAGAGCGATCTCTTGTAGTTTAGCAAAAGTCATACTCCTAATATCTTGTGCAGTCAAAAATACTTCGTATTCTCTCTCTAAAGTTTGTTTAATTTCGACCGCCATCATCGAGTCTATTCCCAATACTGAGAGGGTCGAGTGATGACTTATTGTTTTCAAATCGCGTATACCGATTATGTTTTTAACGGCATCGACGATGTTGTTTGCTCCTCCAGCTCCACTTTGTTTTTCGGCAACGACGATGCTCGATACAATAGGCTCGTTTTGACTTAAAAATTGATCGATTACGTCCAAACAAGACGCTACTCTTTGTTGGAGAGTGCCGCCAATTTCGATCTCGGTATGCAGTTCTTGCATTTCAGCCACTAAACCGACTTCCCCGATTGCTCCCCATTGAATTGCCAATCCTGGGAGCCCATCTTTCTTTCTTTGCTCGCAAACTCTTTCCATAATTGAGTTGGACATACCGTAATTTGTTTGGCCAGCATTACCTCTACCACATGACACGGACGAGAAGACCACGAAGTATCTAGAACAATACTCTTCAGCCTTGTAAATTTTTATTTCTTAAACTTACTCTAAATCTGGGCACAACTTTCTTGTGAGTTGATCGAAGTGTTGAGTCGAAACTGCTTTAGGTGCTAGCGACGTTCGGAAATTTTCTTCTGTTTGGTTTTCCAGAAGGGCGTCTTTAAGGACGACAGCTAAATTAAATACTCCTTTAAGAGGACCTAAATCGGCCGCTTTTTGGATAGTTTTCCGACATCCTTCCATTGTGGTCACGTCGTCCAAACAAATAACGATCTCGACTCCGTAATTTTTCCATGTTCTCAAACGTGACGCTTGGTAACCAGTTTTGACACCATTTCTTGATACAAGAACTAGTTTTCTAACACCACGTAATACTAACCAATCGGCTAACTCAAGTCCAAAGCCGCCTAAGCCACCACTGATAATGTAGCTGTTGCCCGCGTTGCCATAAAATCTAGAAAAGAGCCATTAGACATTAGACTATGTTTGCTGCAAGAAAGCGTGTGGAACCTAGGTACGGCATCGAACAATCTGTTATCAGGTTTGGTTTTTGGATCCGCCTCTTCATCCCGCATTTTAATGATCACTTTTCCCATATGCTTACCAGTACCCATGTAACGGAAAGCTTGTTCAACTTCCGTTAGATCAAATACAGTTTGTTTGAGTGGTTTAACGTATCCGGCTCGAATACCTTCTTCCACTCTTCTCATAATCCTGATTTTCTCGTCAGGACTTCCAGTCATATAACCGTCAACCATGACACCGTGAAAACTGCGCCCGTCTGCTAAATTTTGAAGTCCTAACGCAGTGTTATTCATCAAATCAAATTTTCCTATTTCGAGGAATGCGCCACCAGGTGCTAAGCATCTTACAGAAGCTTGGAGTTTGTCGTCTGCTAACGAATTCAAAACGTAATCGACTCCCCTGCCATTGGTTTCCCTCATAACCATTTTTTCGAAGGAAGTGTCGCGGGAATTGCCAATGTGATTTTCTGAAATCAAAATTTGCTCTTGCAGTAACGAAAAACTCTCTGGATAGGTATAAGGATGGATATCTGAATGATAAATCACAGAAGATTGTAGAATTTGAATTTAACATAAAAAGCAGGTGGGTATTATTATAATTTCACGGTATGTGTATATTTATATCAACAATGTATCGTTTGCTGATTATTTATACCTTTGATTTGTGGAAATTCTTTCAGGATGAACTCTTTCTTTTCTTGCGTTCCTACAGTGACGAATATTTCGCATTCGTGATGAGTAGCCACATTTATTGCTGCTTGTCCAACACCTCCGGTACCCGAGTGGATTAAAATGCTCTGTCCTTTTTTAATATGAGTTATCTGCAAGAAGAGTTATGAGTGTGAGTTAATCAAATTAAGCGTCACTTTACGTTTTCTAACGCGTGTAGAACTGTACTGTAAACTACTGGAATGGTTACAGCATCTTTCATCGAAATTTTATCTGGTAAGGGTATAAGGAGGTATGTATCTGAAGTTACCATACTTGCTAAAGCTCCGCTCGTCCCCATACAAACGTACCTGTTGCCCCTGAAAAAGCGTTTGTTAAAACTTTTCGCTAGAAGTAATAGAGTAGCGTATTTACTCTGCATCTCGTCCGGCGAATTCAAAACCTTGTACTATGGATTGTTGCAAACGATCTCGTGTAATGACGTCGTTGCTAATACGGCCCGAAGCAGTCATGACATCTCGGAAGTTTAGTGCGGCGTAATAAATCTACAAGAAAGTGATTCAAGACAGCTCTAAAAATTAGGTCAACTCACATAAATGAGGGTCTTTTCTGTCGGGAAAACAGTTTCGCTAGTAATAGGTCCTTCGATCCAGCTCAAACTTGACAAGTCGCCCCTTACGAGCACGTTGTTGTAAATGTGCTCTCTTTTGACTCTGAGAGATTTTTTCAAAAGAATGTGTCTGTAGGTACCCCACTTTCCATCTTTGTAAATGTTCACAGCTAAACCTTTTTTAAGTTGTTTGGAATAAAGTTCGTTCTCGAGATCGAATTTAGGGGCGTTATCGTCCAAGATAAGAACGCATTTTACATTTACACCACCCGGTTCTCTTCTCAAACAATTTACGAAACCGAGAATTCCGTTATGGGAGTCACCTTGAGAATAGAGCAAAACCGTTTTGTCATTCTTCACAGCAGTCTGCACTGCTGGTAACCATTGGAAACTGTTACTACTTTGAGTGAACTCGATCGGGTTGTTTATTTCGATGGGATTACTTTTTCTCAACAAAACCAACTTTTCCGTTTTGTTTTCGTGAACCGAATAAATATCGAAATCTGGAGTACAACTTTCTTCTGGATTAAAACTAAGTTCTTCTCGTGATAAGATAAAGCCGTTCTCTTTTAACGCTCCTAGAGCTTGTTGGACGATCTCTGGTCTTTCGCAAATTTTACTAACGACCACCAAAGCGCAGGTGTGATTTTCTGAAGTTAATTTTTTGTCTTCGACCGTAACGCTCTCTAATTTCATATTTTCTTTAGCCAAAATGATTATAGTTGGCTGAATTAATGGCTGATCTACTAAAACTTCGTGGATTATGGGTCCTAGTGGTGTTGATTCTTTTTTAGTGAATTCGTCGATTAGTTCAACTGCGCGAATTTTAATTCCGTAGTTATTTTCTAAAATAATTTGGGTTATAACTCTTATGGATTGCTCTAAATTTAACTCTGCTATGAGTGGAACGAATTTGTGAGTTTCCAAAACTGGTTCGCCCAATGGCTTACGGCGTGCGATAGAATTTGCAGTTAATCCACGAATTTCTATAGCTCCAGACCTGAAATTTAAGGTGTTAGTTCGTTCACGTTTTGGAAAGTGGTAAATTACTTAATAATCCCTGTGCCTTTATGGGCATATATCGGCAAGACGGCTTCTTTTTCTCCGAATTGCTTAGCGTAATGAAAGTGCGCTTTGGCATCGACTGCTAAATGTTCTATTCCTGTAGGAACGTAAAGATTGCGCGTGTCTTCTTGCAGAATTTTGATTTGTAACATATTATCCATGAATGCAATCCAATTTCCAGTCCAGTCGATCATACCTGTAGTTGCACTAAGATCGACGTCTTTCAAACCGCGGAACAAACCCCTACAAATATAAAGACTGATAAAGAACAAGGCCTATATTTTAGGAAATTTGATTATCTCCAAAGGAAGCTGTTATACTTTGTAAAGCCGTTTTTTGACTCTTCGCTATAATTTAAATGGTTCTTATTTGGGAGCTTTATATGTAGATCGAAAATACTACTTTACAACTTCCACATATCGTTTGTTCCATACTTTTTCCAGACTTTCATCATACGCCTCTGTAAACTGGAGTGACTGTTCCTGAGGAAATTTTATACACCGACAAACTAGCTGAGCAACAGACAATCAATCATAACTGAGCCATATGTACTTTTGTACGAGACTGGAGAAACTAGAGGATTCCCAAATCATTAAAATACTTACATGTAATTGTAGCCTCTTAATTTTAATTCTTTGTAGATATCTTTAGAGGTTAATCGTAAATCGTCTTGTTCTCCAACCGGTAGTGGAACTTTTACAATTTCTCGATTAAAATCTTCCGGAACTCTGATGTAACCAGAAACAACAGTTTGGTTTTGCTCTGAAAGCTAAATTTTCTGTGAGAAAATTAAAATCTAAACATCCAGAACTAAATTTCTTCTACCTCGAAATATCCCGAGAGTTTCTGAATGACCGTCACGAAAGTGATTGTTCCGCCGGGTTTTATGTTTGTGGCTCTGTGAAATTTTACGTTTTCAAATACAACTTTCATGTCGGAAATAGTAACTCCTCTAGTTAAGGAGAAAGATTCCCAAACAAACGCAAGGTAACCAGTTGCCGGGAATAGAAACCTTCCTAAAATATTAATTCGCCGTTAGTTTCTTTCTAACGAATTGTTGTGGCAAATTTTTACCGTCGATAATGTGTCCTGTCATGAAGGAGACGTCAGTATCTTTAAAATTGAGAACAATTACCCTTTCTCCAGATTTTAACATCCCTTCCGTTCTAGAAAGCGGAACGAACCAATCGTCGGTATGATCCCATTTTATTAAAGGAGATATTACAGGAGTACCGACACTTACGGGGAATTGAAGGTTTGGATAAAGTAGCTTCAGTTGTATATCGTAACCTAACTGATAGAGGCTAGAAATAAAAAGTTAATCTGAAAGTCTTAGAGGGGATAGTAATTATAAGCTTACTCTCCTAATCCGTAAAGGAAAGTGTTCACGTAGTTTTCATCGCTGATGGCTTGGGTTATGTTGACAGCCTTTAATTTTGGATTTTGAGATGGTTTTTCTCCAATTTCCAACAAAATCGAATCTGATCGAAGTATCGCAAGGGCTTGTCTTGCCCAAACGGGGCTCAATAAGTTGTTTACAAAATATTCTGGAGAGGCCGATTTGGACCATTCGGCTGATAAGAATTCTTTCTTAACCGACGATGTAATCCATTTAGAAGATCTCTTAAGAGGTCTCAAAATCACTTTCTTGAGACAATGAAGGAGTTTAGAATCTGCAATTGTTATCTTTAAGAATCAGCCGATTGCTTGACACTTCAAAGTGAGGCAAGTCATTCTACTTACGGATTTGAGACACGTGTTTACTGTGAAAGCCGTAGTTCCTTTCAATTTTCAGGGTGATTCCGTCGAGTATCAGAGAGTTGAGATAACTCTTTAAAGGTATACTCGGCCCGGAAATTATGTAACCAGCATCGGAATTGTAATTGACAACTTCTAAATGTTCCGGAATAGTGGGCAAGTCCTAAAGAATGCAATTAACTCTTTTCTCAATGCCGTCTTGACAAACTCGCCTTGTTTTCTTTAAGTTCTACGAAGTAGCTATGCAAGTTGATTTTATACAAGTCTTCTAAGCAAAGACTTATGGTATAAGCAGCGTTTATGGTTTGATCTAGAGACAACGCTCCATCGGCGTATGCTGCAACCAGTTCGCCAATCGAAAGACCGATCAGTGAATCTGTGGGAACTTGAAGAGTTTTCAAAATGTCCACCACACCAATTTGAACCGCGACACTGCCAATAATTACATCACCGGGGCTATTACCAGTTTCGGTAGTTATAATTTCTAAGATGTTAATTCCGTGTGCAGAGAGTACGTTGTGAATTCTAAAAGTTACGATTCATTTAAAGTGTTTTGTAATTTTGTCTTCAACTTGCTTTTGTATGGTAGCAGCAAATTTTGGAATCGACAATAATTCTTTCCCCACTTTAAGGAGCTTTTCGTTAGGGGGTCCAAGAACTAAACACAAAGGCTTAACAACTTCGTCAAAATGTGCCGAAGCTGTTTTCACTACGCCTTTTTTGGTTGAAACTACGTAGCCTCGATGTGAGTGGCCCAATATGTGCGTGCTAAAATGATAAGGATGTGCAAAGAGCATTCAACTAACAGAAATCCGAAGCCTATGGGACCGAATGAGCCTTCTTTAAAACGTAGTAACATCGAGAGAGTGAGAAGATGAAACATTCATTTTTAGTATGTCCAAACTTGAGTTAAAGGTTTCTGTATTCGAACGGTATTTTAATCTCTTGCAACAATTGAAAATAATATGTTTTTGGACGACGACCAGTCAATTTAGGCAGGTACAAAAACTTTCTTGACAATAAAACCATCAATAAACAATAGCAAAGTTTACCGCACTTTGCCGTAAATCGTATATATTACGTATTGTAAAAATCCTCTTTCGGGTATTTAAGAATGCTTAGAATGGACAAACGTTTTATCTAATTTTGTCTCTCTCTTTGTTGCTCTTACGTAGGCATACAAAAAAATAGTGGTATAGTTCATGCAGAATAAATATTCTTCTAAAAGATTAAAGAGTCAAAACCGTAAACCGACGGGTGGTAGTAACACAGCCGGTTTTTGTCCTCTTTCTTTATTAATAGTTTTGTACAGTTTTCTCTTTTTTTCTTTTACCAAGGAATAGTAAACGGCCAGCAGTTCTTTTTTTTTATTTTAAAGCAAACAGAAATACAAAGAAATATACCCTTCTTAAGTACCACCCGTCGGTTTACAGTTTTGACTCTTTAATCTTTTAGAGGAAAATTTATCGTGCATGAACTATACAATGTGTAGCGACACCTGGATCTCGTGGATTAACTACGCTTTAAAATGGCTCATATTTTTCCATTGCTTCGTTTTTCTGTTACACTGTTACTGTAATATTACTCAAATAGTTCGTGTAGCAAGAGAACGAACTCGGCGTCCAAACTTCTAGAAGCGATATCGTTTTGTAAAAATGCAATTGCCTCTTCCGTACGCCCACTTAAACAGATGAGACGTGGAATATCGTCTTCTGGCAAACCGTTATTGATTTTCAGTTTATTGAAGCGTTTTAAGACGACATGGGCGTTGGCTCCTCCAAAACCAAAACTATTTACCGCTGAAAAATGGAATTTAAATTTATTTTTTTACTTCACATAATTTGACAAAAGAGTGTATGGAGAACAGTCACACAAGGCTCGTAAGCCTACAAAGATACCTATTATACAACACAAGCTACAGAGACTGGTCATGAGTCATGACTAGGGCAGGGAATTATTATATGCAGTAAAAAACAAGTTATATGCGGCATATATGCAGGTTAAAAATAAGGATATATGCTTAAAAAACTACCAAATATGCACAAATGCACATTGATTTTATTATTATGCATCAACAATTTATTCAGTAATATCGGTATTCGAACGGAAGTTCGAGTTTTACGCATTCAATAATATGCTTGGTTAGATTTTCTGTGTCTAGCCACAATTAACAACTCATACAAAAGATCTATACATATTATATTTCTATATTAAAACCCTTAGGTGCAGACATGGAGTTTAGTTTCGTTAGAACAGAGATGGAGTCAAAGTGACTCCGTGGCAATTTAATGTGTTTTTCTATTTCGGTACTTTAATCCACTCCTTAACGTACTGTTTTGGTCTCAAAACAGTGCGTTAAGAAGCTCTCTTAACGTACTGTTTCTGGGGGATTTTCTTCTGCTAAGTTCGCGTCAAGTTGAACTGACGTTTACAAATGTCAAATATAATTTATTAAAATGTTTATTTTTAGAGCTTATTAGAATTGAAATGTAATAAAGAATAATGGTTTTACATATTTCATTCATTTTTATTTGTTAAAATTTAAATTATACAGACAGGAGTAGGTGCATTATTTAAATTTAAAAAAATAAACTTGCGACATCTATGAATCATTGAACTAAGTGATGTGACATCTCAGTCAGTGCCACCACAATTATTATAAAAAGAAAATCTCCATGATGTTAATTATTTAAATATTTTAACAAATTAATTTTTTCCGCAAACGTCAAAAAAAGCAGACATTATTAACGTCAATTCATGATGTTGAAGTATGATTTCACAGACGCCACTTTTTTGTACGGCCGTGAGCGGACAAAAAAGTACTTTTTTGTACGCTGCACAGTCCAATTGTTGCTTTAAATCACTTACAATATTTCTGACATAAAATATTATTGAGCTGTCAAATTTGTTTTTGACTTGGCAATCACAAAACCAGTAACCACGGAAATGTAGTGCGCAGTTTTATAATTATTATTCTCTGAATTTATCAACTTCGTTGCAATCGTTTTGAATTTTTATTTAAATATTAATTAGTTCTATAGTCTGGATGCCGTTTGCGGAAAAAATAGCATGTTTCATTCGGAGCAAAAGCACTTTTTGTGGCTCGTCTGAAATTGTCGGCCTCACTAACGTTCGGCCATCAAACATTCAGACTCGCCACAAAAAGTTATACTTTTACTCCTAATAAAACAATATACTATTATTAAAATGTGAAATAGAAAAAATAGTATAAATTACACGTTTCATAAGCCTTGTTAAGTACTCGTCCTTTTTAAAACTCGCCGCAAGCGGCTCATTTTCAAAACTTGGACTCGTACGTTAACACGGTGCCTTATGAAACTTGTACTTTAATATACTATTCTTACACTTACAACCAAAAATTATATATTTTTTTACGGTTTGTCGGTAAAGACTGAACTAGGAGAGAGATTATTTATTTAAAAAAATTCATCAAAATAAAAGCATAAACATGAAAATTTATTGAATACAAAGATAAAGACGTTCTAAAAGTAAGTAAAAATTTAGAGATGACATTTTTAATTTTTTTTTATTTTTTTCTCTATTATGGCCCTAAAACTTGGGACTATGACAAATTTCGAGTACAAAAATCGTTGAACAAGCAGAAAAATGCAGCCAATTATTTTATAAATATATACAATAACATCTATAAACGTGACTCCAGAACGCGGCGGAAACAGTTTGAAATTTAATATCTTCTCAACGAACGCAAAAACAACATTAAAAATACTTTGATAATATAGATAAAGGTTCAATACAGATAGGGCAAAAGAAACTCTGTTTTAATTACTACTAAAGTGAAAAACGGAGTCAATTCAGTTCAATGTCTGCACCTAAGGGTTAAAATTTTAAATTGCGGTGTTAAAAATTTTTTCTGCAGACGATTTGAAAATATGCAGTTTTAATTGTAATATCAACAATTTTCAAAAACATGCAACAAAGTGTCAAATATGCATTTATATGCACTATACGATTTGGTTTTTGGGCCCCTTTTGGTACAAATCAGTTAGATTTCAAAGAAATACCCTTGTGCATAGCTTTAAAAAAACTTGCAATTCCATATAATTCCCTGCTCTAGTCATGACAATGTTCTAGTAACGATGTAAAAATGATTATTAGCAAAATCCTGTAAAACTCCCGCCCAAACGCCGGAGCGTCGGTTGTCTTATGCATTATAGAGCTTCACTTCACAGACGCCACCAGGGAATTTTTTCTCTATGCTCAAGCCGACTCCGTGGCAACATAATCATGGGATTGATTCTAAGGTCACAGGGCACAGGGCACAGTCAATTTTTCTGTCTCAACTCTCAAAACTTCTTCAAGTTGTAGGGAGCAGCCTCACGCCCATAAACCGTAAATAAACGCCTAATGCACTCTCCCAAAGTAATACATTCACGATTCTCAATGACGCCTAATAACGCTAAAAACCCTAACAAAATGACCTCGCGGTAGGTACTAAATCTTTTTTATACTGTAGACGTGTTTACTTAATTCTTTATAAAATTGAAGATGCGCCTCAGACCTTGTGTGCAAATTTACCGATTAATGATTCTTTGTGTTACTTACCCGCCACACCAGATCCATGCTTAGGCCATGGAATTTTATCGGTGACCACAATCATTCTTCCTTTCTCCAAACCGTCGGCACCTTCGCGTGCCTTCGTAAAGTTGAGATTGGGAAGCAAACAGTCATTTTCCATACTAAGGATGACCTAAAGATTAAGATGAAAGTTGCTATCGTTTCACTTGTGTGAACTTACTTTAACCAACGAGCACATTCCAGCAGCTCCTTCTGCGTGTCCAGCATTAGACTTAACAGAACCCACGTATAATGGATATTTACGATTGGCACAGAAAACTTCATCTATAGCTGCAATTTCTATCGGGTCGCCAACTTTTGTTCCGGTTGCGTGAGCTTCGAGAAAATCGACGGTGTTCGGATCGATGTTACACTCTTGATAGACTTCGTCTAAGAG
Organism: Malthinus flaveolus; assembly: GCA_950108345.1. Lineage (NCBI taxonomy): Eukaryota > Metazoa > Arthropoda > Insecta > Coleoptera > Cantharidae > Malthinus > Malthinus flaveolus. Next base: position 9,061,799 of record OX467288.1, on the reverse strand, counting down.
TTCTTTTTGCGTAGCACCGCCTGGGTACGTAATGCCTTGTTCTTTGTAACCATCACAGTTCGCTTTGGCGTGGAGTACCTGAGCGTAAATTCTCTTTGCGTCTTTGGATTTTTGCAGATAAATGATCGAAATGGTTTCGGAGCGAGCGTATCCGTCTGCCTTGTCGTCGAAAGATTTACTAGCTCCGTCTGAACTTAACACACCCAATCTGAAAGAGGAGAGTACAATCGAACCTTTTAACTGATACGGAAATCCTTTTGTTACCGTGCAAATTGAAGAGATACAAACGGGATAAGGCAAAGCGACGAGCCTCCAACAAACGCAGCTTCGCATCTTCCAGATCTTATGGCCTTGTAAGCATGCTCTAAGGCGGTCAAAGAGGTGCTACACGCAGTATCGATCGTATGAGATGGGCCTTTCAAGCCTAAGTAGTAGCTAATACGATTGGCCAACATGGAACGAGTACATCTAGAATGTTCCTTTACGAAATGGTATTTTTCCTCCCGTGATAACCTTACCCAGTAACTGAATGAGACTCCAAGGTTTTGTAAAACCAAGTACGTTCGCTTTCAGAAAAGCACACTCCTATGAACACTCCAGTTTTACTGCCACGGAGCTCTTTTGGATTGACTCCAGCGTCGAACATCGCCTCGTAAGCTCTTTCGATGACGTGTCTACACATGGGATCCATCGTATGCGAATGGTGGTAATCGATCCCTAAATTTACAGTTTAGAAATGAGAGCAAAAGAGATTTGGTTCGACTTACCGAAAAATCCGGCGTCAAATTTTTCGATAAAATTGATTTTTCCCATTCGTTGAGGAATTTCGGGATGAGTCGGTTCCCATCTCCTATTGTCGGACGAAATCATGTCGATTTTGTTCAAGAGGTTGTACTTGTAGTGGTTGACATCGTCGGAGTCGGGAAAGCGTCCTGCTATGCCTATTTTTGGAGAGGAATAAAACAAAAAATTAGATTTGATCTTAAGTTAAGGGCTTAATTTGTACCTGAAATAACGACTTCGTCTCCTGGGGCAGGACTGGCTATAATTTTACCGGCAGCTAAGGATCTATCATTAAAGTCATCTTGTATATCGTCTTCTTGTAGCACCGGCTCTGAAGTATTTTGAGGTGCCATTTTAAGATGAACGTAGAAGAAGCAATTCTTTCGAGAAGAGTTGTATTTCGTATTTCCAAGAAGTTGATATCGTAGAACGTAATCGCAATGAACCGCGTTCAGAGATAACAAAGTTTTAGGTATACCCATAAATTAGTTTGGGGGCTTTATATGTATTTTCCCGTGTAATAATACAATTAGCATACAATTGTGTACAATATAAAGATCAAATGACCATTCGTTATGTAATTAAATTCAAATTCGTATATTTTTTGCGAGTACCTACTAATTTTTTATTATAATGAACCAAACGAGGCCATTCGACATCCTAATAGAGATATTAAGTAACTGCGTATAAGTTTGATCAATCTCAATCTTCTAGTTTAGAGTGGATCGAGAAAACTCGGATCATGCGTTTACGTGCGTTTTCCAACTTCCCCCCCAAAAAAGCGGTTGGTTGTAGAACCTCTGACTTTGCGGGATCTAAAGTCCCGTCTAGGCGCAAGGTTTCACTCGCAATTTTGCGCAACGTGTTGCCCGACACCCAACAGTAAATCCGAGCAATGGTCGATTTATACTCAACATTTAACACTTATGATTATGAAGATCAACAAATGGGGGATTATGTATAACCATTTATGCTCCTTATTTAACATTTAACATATCTCTTATCATTTAAGAGACGTTCAACTCTCAGGCCGCGTTTATATTGGCGAGCGATGAGCTGTGAGCGGTGAGCGGTGAGTGATGAGCGTTTAAAAAAAAATCAAACACATTTAAAATCAACAAACGTGTGTATATTGCAACGCAATTGTAACGAGAGTTGAGCGGTAACGCTAAGCGATGCCATCGCCGCTCGAAATGACTTGATTGTGAGCGATATATGCAAGCGTTTGTTAATATAAAATATGCAAAACGACGCATTTCTTAATAGTTTCAGTTTATATGTAACAACTTGTGGTCAGGCATAGGAAATTTTCTCGTGAAATCTTAATTTCAAAAACTGACATTCTTAAAAATTCAAAAGATCGCGAAAATTCACCGTTTATCAATCTACTTTTGTTTAAATGGTGAATCCCATTTATTATCTGCAAATGGATCGACTTGGAGAGCGACATACTTACTACTAATAGTAATAGCTTAGTAGTAATTTTCTCAATATAAACATGACACCGCTGTAACTCTCAACTCTCATCGCTCACCGCTCACAGCTCACAGCTCATCGCTCGCCAATATAAACGAGACCTCAGGCGTGCCGGCTTGCGCTTGCGGCTTCTAGTTCCAGTTTAAACTTCAACCGCGTTCAAAATTTAAAACTCAATTTCAAACCACAAAAGATAAGTATCCCACGAAAAACAAATTAAGGACAAAAGAGAAATATTTCAAGAATGGGATTTTAAATTATTGAGGTTATGTCGTTTATTTCTTAAATGCGTTAAGTGTTAAATGTTGAGTATAAATAGACCATGCAACGTTCAGTTAAAACGTTGCAAACTTTCGCGTCCACGCGCACCGTTTTAACTGCACGGTTGTAACCGTACAGGCAAACGTCGAGTAATATTACCTTGCGTCTAGACGGGCCTTAAGAGGTCCTCGTCTCCTTTTAAGATTTCTGGGGCAACTCGGAAAAGATACGACTTGAGAGGTTGCAATCATGATGAAGTGGGAACAGTAAGGGAAATGTGCAGCTTTTCATCGATTATGTACAACAGAACCTCAAATCATTTATGCTTTTGTAATTGCTAATTCAGTGCGAGGATGAGTGCGTATATCATATCCACCATATCCAGCCATGACAGAGCGTTAGAGAGTTGTTACTCGTTGAAGAGCACCAATGCACCCAGTTTACGTATGTAGCTATCTCTAAAGTTAAGTGGCAACCAGTTTTGGCGAGTAATCATTCAAAACATTGCTTTTTTTCTGTTTTGGAATCGGTGTAGAGGTAGAGCTCAGTGGCGGCTGGTTATAATTTAATTTGCGTAGGCAATAAAATAAAAATTGCGTGGAAAATTTTTGATTGTTCAAGGCCAACCCGCTTAAAATTAAGTTTAATAATTCTAGTAGCTATTCATAATACATCCAAAACGAAGTAGAAAAATTAAGAATTAAATCTTAAAAACCTTGTCATGTTAGAACGTTTCACATCAGTACCGAGATTGGCGGATTGGGCCAATCCTAATTGGCGGAAAATTCCCGGTGGCCGGTTGCTTTGGGAACGGTTTCTTTAAAAAATATGGATGCGTTCCGACGAAAAATAATAAAAATACAGGGAAAGTCGTTGTTTTAACAAACAAGTTATAAACAAATTTGCGAAGAACTGCTTTTCGCTATAGTGAGTCGATATTATCATTCGCTATTAAAATTACTGAAATTCATTTTAAGCCTCTTGACCTTGAACAATTCAAAATTTTACATTTTTGTTATAAAATCATAATTAGACTTGGGCTCCCTTTAAAAAATTTACCAGCCGTCACTGGTTACCTTGAAAAGTTAAATAAAATTGGGCCGCGTCATATATATCCCGGGCCGGTCTATTGTTGCTAATCCGCCCCTGAACAACCGGCGATACCATTCGTACATTCGTATTTCATTCCAACTGGACCAGGCCTGCCTGCCCTAATCGAGTCGTATGCGTATTTACGTAAAATAATTAAATATTTATAATTTAAAGGCATTATTACAGTGGTTTTTGTATAAAATATTGAATTGAAAAGTTGAATTTTGAGTTAATTCAATTAATTTAATTAATTGAATATGTACTTAATTAGTTATTAATAATTCATTTTTATTGTTTTTTACTTAGAACATAAGAACATAAGTTTATAACTTATTATCCCGTTTTTGCACTTGAAACCAGAATTATTTGTTAGTCACTTTTTTTTCGGTATTGTTGTAGTGTTATTTTTCGCCCGATCAAAAGATAATAAGACTTTTCTTATTTTTTAATTAATTTTTGCAAATTCAAAACTTTAGGAGTCTGCAAAATAGTGCATTTTGCAAGGAGTGCCAACTTTACTTACCGCACGGAGTTAGGTCATAACTCATAACTTATAACTAGAGCCCGGATTCTAAGCTTTTTGCTTATAGCTTTAAATTATAAGCAGAAGATATTCCTTTTGGATCTTAAAAAAATCTTAAAAATTAAGATCTTAAAAATTCCGGTGATTTAACCTAATGTGATATTGCTTTTTGCTTTTTTCTCAATATTTTGCTTAAAACGCATCTTCTTGCTTATTTGAACTTTTTTGTATGTCTTGTTTTAGGCACTTGGAACAATTTTTGTAAATACTATTAAATTGTAACATAATTTTTCGCATATCCTATACTATAATAATATTTTGAAGATAATAAAGCCAATATAAAAATAAAAATATAATTACGCGTTTCGCCTTAAGGCTTCATCAGATAATAAAATTAAAAAATTAAAAAAGTAAAAAACTTTAAAAAATAAAGCTTAAAAATCTGTAAAGGAAATAAATCAAAATTAGGTTAGCGAAATGCATAAATTTTTGATATGTAAACTTACTAGTATAAATATCGGAGAAGATTCTTGAAAATTTTTGAAATTCCCGCGTTTAAATAAATAAATTAGGTTAAAAAATTTTTTAATAGAAATAAACGTGACAAATTAATTGACGTTTAGATTGTAATTAAAATTTTTGTTGTTATGGGAATAATTAAAATAGAAAAGGGTGTCTAGTTTTTTGTTTAATGTATGTTTATTTGTTTAATTAAGATATAGTAAATTGAATTCAAATTGTCAATGTCGCTTCTGTAATTTATCGAATTTTTGTGTTTTTTAATTTCTATCATTTCTAGGTGTAAGCGTTTGTTTAAATTGGATTCTTTTTGAAGGATTTTTGGTTGATTCAAGTTGAATTGATGTAGGTGTTGGACGGAATGGTCGCTTAAGGCAGTATTTGGAAAATTTGGATCTATAAATTTTTTTTGGACAGAATATTTGTGTTGTTTTAGTCTTGCTTTAAAATTTTGTTTTGTTTGGCCGATATATGTAGCATTACAGTCTTGACAATTTATAGAGTAAACAATTTCTGAAGTGTCTAATAGTGGTGTTTTAAAAACACCACTATTTACTCTATAAATTGTCAAGACTGTAATGCTACATATATCGGCCAAACAAAACAAAATTTTAAAGCAAGACTAAAACAACACAAATATTCTGTCCAAAAAAAATTTATAGATCCAAATTTTCCAAATACTGCCATAAGCGACCATTCCGTCCAACACCTACATCAATTCAACTTTAATCAACCAAAAATCCTTCAAAAAGAATCCAATTTAAACAAACGCTTACACCTAGAAATGATAGAAATTAAAAAACACAAAAATTCGATAAATTACAGAAGCGACATTGACAATTTGAATTCAATTTACTATATCTTAATTAAACAAATAAACATACATTAAACAAAAAACTAGACACCCTTTTCTATTTTAATTGTTCCCATAACAACAAAAATTTTAAATACAATCTAAACGTCAATTAATTTGTCACGTTTATTTCTATTAAAAAATTTTTTAACCTAATTTATTTATTTAAACGCGGGAATTTCAAAAATTTTCAAGAATCTTCTCCGATATTTATACTAGTAAGTTTACATATCAAAAATTTATGCATTTCGCTAACCTAATTTTGATTTATTTCCTTTACAGATTTTTAAGCTTTATTTTTTAAAGTTTTTTACTTTTTTAATTTTTTTAATTGTATTATCTGATGAAGCCTTAAGGCGAAACGCGTAATTATATTTTTATTTTTATATTGGCTTTATTATCTTCAAAATATTATTATCATTAACAAGAAAGCTAAAAAACTATTATATATCCTATACTATATTGGAATTTTTTTGTGGATTATATTTTTAATCGTGATTGTGCTAATCCATACGTCAACAATAATTACGCTAGCTACGAGTATATCAAAACCAACTTTTTAAACGTTTCGTCACTGAGCCATTAGAAAAAGATGCTCTTGGTGAAATTTCAAAATTTTGTGATTTAGCGATTTCAAAAAGAAAACTTCGGAGGTGCAGAAGGAAGTGTTAGAAAAATTACAAATACGAAATAACAGAAAAGTTTTTCTGTTCATACACAGGTATTAAACGACAGACCTTACACACAATAGGTAATTTGGAAAAATATATGGTAATTAATAATTTTTATAATTAGAAGTCGAATGGTATTAAAGAAAGATTAAATTTTGATGTTTAATATTTAGTGTTTTTTTTTTAATTTTTATAAGACTTTTTCCTCTTTTTTGAAATTTTATTAAGCGTTTATTTTGAAATTATACCATGCTTATACATCCGGGCTCTACTTATAACTTATATAACTTTATAACTACTAATAGAATCTTAGTGAAACGGTCAATTATTTAATGTAAATTTAAATTCAAGTCGGAATTGAAATTTATAGAATAATAATTTTATAATTCTAATACGTTGCAAATGAACCCCAACATACACACATAAGTGAAAAAACTTTAAACGAGAAAATTTGTTTTCCGCTAAGCGCCTCGGAAATGTAATCTGCTGGCGTATTAGGTATAGGCGTGCTACCGGAAATAGCAAGGTCTTGCGTTCGATTCCCGAGGCGCTTAGCGGAAAACAAATTTTCTCGTTTAAAGTTTTTTCACTTATGCGTGTATGTTGGGGTTCATTTGCAACGTATTAGAATTATCTAACTAATTAACCCTAAATATTTAAAAATTTGTAATTTATTCACGTATGATTGTTGTATGCATACTAATTTGATTTAAATATATTTCGCTTTCTCGACGCATTTAAAACAATGCCGGATCGCAAAGAAAATTATGTGATCTGCTGGCGTATTAGGTATAGGCGTGCTACCGGAAATAGCAAGGTCTTGGGTTCGATTCCCGAGGCGCTTAGCGGAAAACAAATTTTCTCGTTTAAAGTTTTTTCACTTATGTGTGTATTTTGGGGTTCATTTGCAACGTATTAGAATTATCTAACTAATTAACCCTAAATATTTAAAAATTTGTAATAATTTTATATTTGTAATTTTGGTTATCTCAATATATCTTGGGCAGGCACTGCCTACCTTGCCTACCCGGACGAGCCGCCGCTGGAGAGCTAGAAAGCATGTGCCAGTATCGCTGGCCTTGATGCATTTGCCATCAAAAATGCACAATAAATTCGTTTTATTTCGGGTTACTATCGCGAAATTAAATCAGAAACTGAGGGACCAGGGTGGTCGAGCGGCTAAGACCGTTGGATGTAAATCTAAGTCCGTTTTCACATGAAGCGTAGGACACGCGCTACGTCGTACGCGTCAAAATGGATTGGCATTGAGTTAAATGTAACCTTTCAGATGCAAGCGTAGCACGCCTCGCGTTAAATTTACGGCGCTGTATACGCGCGTGCAACGCCTGGCCCGTACATGGCATGGTTTCTATACTAGCATTTCACATGGTACGCCCTAACGCGCCGCGTAGGGCGTAGGCCGTAGCGCGTGCCCTACGCTCCATGTGAAACTGGACTAAAGGTTTTTGATTCGAATCCGGCTGACACCATTAGATTTTTCTATGTGTCAAATACCTTGGTCTTACATAACCATTCATAGTACTTGACGCGGACGTAATCACCACGTGTAATTAAAAAAAATAGCCGAGCCGTCGAGCGGTCTCTCATCGTAAACGCTATCGTGATATACCACGAGTTAAGCCTCATTGACACGGTGATAGTTTTTGCGATAGTTTGTGAGAGTTACTGTCATGATAGCTAATCTCACCAAAATTATCATCGTGTAAATAGACTACTATCGTACTATCACTATTATGATAGTTACTCTTAACTATCTAGTCAAGCTAGATAGTTGCGAGTAATTCTCACGATAGTTACCGACTTTCTCGCTTAAACAACAACGTGTAAATTAAACTCTCTCTCTCTCTCTCTCAATGCTATTGCTAGAAATACTATCACTGTGTATATTGAAATTAAAGTTGCTCTCACGACAGTAACTATCGTGATTTACTCTCATGATAATTACTCTCCTAAAATACTATCACCGTGTTAATGAGGCTTTAACGAGCACGGACATGTAGCGTAGGCAGGCCTGCCTAAAATCAATTTTCTACACATATTCGATTATAAAATAATACAATACTGTAGGCGGTTATACCTAGTGTTTAGGCAGCCCGCAAGGCAACGGGCTATTGTACTATTTGTAATGTACTATTTAGTGGAGTCTTAAGTTAGTTTTTCTGCAAGACGAGGCGAGTTCTTCTACTGGCACTTGAAAAAATGTACTGTCGGTTTCTCAATAAACCGAAATAACTTCTTGGCTTTACTTACGCTAATCAGATCGAAAAGAGCCATAAATTAAACTTACAAAGCAACCTTCGACACTTGTTTATTTAATGTTTCTACCTCTTTTACCTCTCTTCCAAGTCAAATTCTAAACAAATGTCTAAGGTTGCTCTGTAAGTTTAATTTATGGCGCTTTTCGATCGGATTAGCATAAGTAAAACCAAGAAGTCCTTTCGATATATTGAGAAGCCGACAGTAAAACTTGACTGTAAGTGCTATAAAACTCTAGAAAGTCTTGCAGAAGTCGCGTCCAAGTATTGCAAGAAGTCGTTAAGACAGCTACGCGGGCAGTTTTTCTTCAAAGTGTCGAAGTCTCTTTATGACTTCAAAACCAATATTGCCGTAGTACAAGAAATTATAGGGCAGTAACCGGAATTCAAGTACCTAAATGGTTGCTCCGAGCTTTTACTCGTTTATCTACCTACTAAGTTCAACACACAATAGTACTGTACTTTCAATTAGATACGCACAATCAAGAATTGCAGCTAAAGAAAACAAATATCAAATAACTTTTTTATTTATTTTTATTATATTTCTTTGCACAAGGTAAAGCTAATAGTAACAAAAAACATTGCGGAGGTCCATTTTAAATTTGTTTCATGCTGATTTCTTTCAACGTTTCAATTTCGGCCTTGTCTTTCAACTTCGATTGTTTGAAGAAGACTCCACTTGTATCGATAATTCTGTTCACTGCGTTGCCGACTTGAGGATTCTTCAAAATTGTCAAGTGGTTACCTTCAAAAACTGATATTTCAATCGGATTTTCGCACAACTCTTGAATTTTGTAATCTTCGTCGAAATTGTCTAAAGTTGGTCTGCTCGGTTTGAACACTTTCACCATCGATTTCAATTTGCGGAATTGCGGTTGGTAGACAAGAACCGATTTCAAACGTAAATAGGATACTCTGCACACCTGTCGTTGATATTTGACAGAATATGGGGTGTTATCAGGAGCGTAACTCAATACTAAGTTGACGCGCTCTTCAAACGTTTTGCAGTTGTAAATATCGCCCTAAAACATAACTCTTAACCACTCGATGCGGCACTAATAAAAGTTTTACCTTATGTTTTAGAATAACTTCCACCGGCATGTAAAGTTGCATTATCCTACAAAGAGAAAGAGTTTGAAGAATTGCTTCATCTTTTTCAGCTTCCGGTGCCTGTCTATGGAAGAGTTCTTTAAACATGGCCGGAGCACCGTCGATCAAAATAAGTCGTCCAATACGACCTTCGGATTCCAACAACGCAGCAAGTTCAACCGCTATCATACAACCGTAAGAGTAGGCTACCAACGTAAACGGGGTAGATTTTGGAAGATTGTCTTGAATGTGCTGTAAACAAATGAGTTAAGGTAGGCTTTTAGGAAATGTTTATTAATCAATTATACCGGTAGTAACGCGTTAGATAAGGCCTCAATGGTCGGTTCTAAATTATCACTGTAAGTGTACTGCAGACAAATTGCGTGAGAAGCCAAATTCGCAGCTAAAGGTTCCATGATAGTTGCAGCTCCTTCTATACCAGGTAAAAGGAAAACCTTAGGAGCCACTGATTTTTCCCTAATGAGACTTGTCAATCGCAAAACTGGAGTTCCGGCATCCGACTCGACACCCATATCATGCAGCAGTAAATAAAGACCTTCTTGTAACTTTTCTTTCTCACTTCTTCCTTCTGGATTATTAGAGTCTTCAGTCTTTTGAAGAGCGATCTCTTGTAGTTTAGCAAAAGTCATACTCCTAATATCTTGTGCAGTCAAAAATACTTCGTATTCTCTCTCTAAAGTTTGTTTAATTTCGACCGCCATCATCGAGTCTATTCCCAATACTGAGAGGGTCGAGTGATGACTTATTGTTTTCAAATCGCGTATACCGATTATGTTTTTAACGGCATCGACGATGTTGTTTGCTCCTCCAGCTCCACTTTGTTTTTCGGCAACGACGATGCTCGATACAATAGGCTCGTTTTGACTTAAAAATTGATCGATTACGTCCAAACAAGACGCTACTCTTTGTTGGAGAGTGCCGCCAATTTCGATCTCGGTATGCAGTTCTTGCATTTCAGCCACTAAACCGACTTCCCCGATTGCTCCCCATTGTATTGCCAATCCTGGGAGCCCATCTTTCTTTCTTTGCTCGCAAACTCTTTCCATAATTGAGTTGGACATACCGTAATTTGTTTGGCCAGCATTACCTCTACCACATGACACGGACGAGAACACTACGAAGTATCTAGAACAATACTCTTCAGCCTTGTAAATTTTTATTTCTTAAACTTACTCTAAATCTGGGCACAACTTTCTTGTGAGTTGATCGAAGTGTTGAGTCGAAGTTGCTTTAGGTGCTAGCGACGTTCGGAAGTTTTCTTCTGTTTGGTTTTCCAGAAGAGCGTCTTTAAGGACGACAGCTAAATTAAATACCCCTTTAAGAGGACCTAAATCGGCCGCTTTTTGGATAGTTTTCCGACATCCTTCAACTGTGGTCACGTCGTCTAAACAAATAACGATCTCGACTCCGTAGTTTCTCCATGTTCTCAAACGTGACGCTTGGTAACCAGTTTTGACACCATTTCTTGATACAAGAACTAGTTTTCTAACGCCACGTAATACTAACCAATCGGCTAATTCGAGTCCAAAGCCGCCTAAGCCACCACTGATAATGTAGCTGTTGGCCGCGTTGCCATAAAATCTAAAAAAGAGCCATTAGAATATGTTTGCTGCAAGAGAGCGTTTGGAACCTAGATACGGCATCGAACAATCTGTTATCAGGTTTGGTTTTTAGATCCGCCTCTTCATCCCGCATTTTAACAATCACTTTTCCCATATGCTTTCCAGTACTCATGTAACGGAAAGCTTGTTCAACTTCCGTTAGATCAAACACAGTTTGTTTCAATGGTTTGATGTATCCGGCTCGAATACCTTCTTCCACTCTTCTCATAATCCTGATTTTTTCGTCAGGACTTCCACTCATATAACCGTCAACCATGACACCGTGAAAACTGCGCCCGTCTGCGAAATTTTGAAGTCCTAACGCAGTGTTATTCATCAAATCGAATTTTCCTATTTCGAGGAATGCGCCACCAGGTGCTAAGCATCTTACAGAAGCTTGGAGTTTGTCGTCTGCTAAGGAATTCAAAACGTAATCGACTCCCCTGCCGTTGGTTTCTCTCATAACCATTATTTCGAAGGAAGTGTCGCGGGAATTGCCAATGTGCTTTTCTGAAATCAAAATTTGCCCCTGCAGTAGCGATAAACTCTCTGGATATAAGAATGGATATCTGAATAATAAATCACGGAAGATTGTTGAATTTGAATTTAACATAAAAGTAGGTAGTAGTACATTTATATTCAACAACTTATCGTTTGCTGATTTATACCTTTGATTTGTGGAAATTCTTTCAAGATGAACTCTTTTTTTTCTTGCGTTCCTACAGTGACGAATATTTCGCATTCGTGATAAATGGCCACGTTTATTGCTGCCTGTCCAATACCTCCAGTACCAGAGTGGATTAAAATGCTCTGTCCTTTTTTAATATGAGTTATCTGCAAGAAGAGTTGTTAGTGTGAGATAATTAAGTTAAGCGTCACTTTACGTTTTCTAACGCGTGAAGAACTGTACTGTAAACTACTGGAATGGTTACAGCATCTTCCATCGAAACCCTATCTGGCACGGGTATAAGGAGGTATGTATCTGAAGTTACCATACTTGCTAAAGCTCCGCTCGTCCCCATACAAACGTACCTGTTGCCCCTGAAAAAGCGTTTGTTAAAACTTTTTGCTAGAAGTGATAGAGTAGCGTATTTACTCTGCATCTCGTCCTGCGAATTCAAAACCTTGCACTATGGATTGTTGCAAACGATCTCGTGTAATGACGTCGTTGCTAATACGGCCTGAAGCAGTCATGACATCTCGGAAGTTTAGTGCGGCGTAATAAATCTACAAGAAGGTGATTCAAGACAGTTCAACAAGATAGATCAACTCACATAAATGAGGGTCTTTTCTGGCGGGAAAATTGTTTTGCTAGTAATAGGTCCTTCGATCCAGCTCAAACTTGACAAGTCGCCCCTTACGAGTACGTTGTTGTAAATGTGCTCTCTTTTGACTCTGGGAGATTTATTTAACAGAATGTGTCTGTAAGTACCCCACTTTCCGTCTTTGTAAATGTTAACAGCTAAACCTTTTTTAAGTTGTTTGGAATAGAGTTCGTTCTGGAGATCGAATTTAGGAGCGTTATCGTCCAATATAAGAACGCATTTGACATTTACACCACCCGGTTCTCTTCTCAAACAATTTACGAAACCGAGAATTCCGTTAAGGGAGTCGCCTTGAGAATAGAGCAAAACAGTTTCGTCATTCTTCACGGCAGTCTGCACTGCTGGTAGCCATTGGAAACGGTTACTACTTTGAGTGAACTCGATCGCGTTGTTTATTTCGACCGGATTACTTTTTCTCAACAAAACCAACTTTTCCGTTTCGTTTTCGTGAACCGAATAAATTTCGAAATCTGGAATACAATCTTCTTCTGGATTGAAACTTAGTTCTTCGCGTGATAATATGAAGCCGTTCTCTTTTAACGCTCCTAGAGCTTGTTGGACCATCTCCGGTCTTTCGCAAATTTTACTAACGACCACCAAAGCGCACGTGTGATTTTCTGAAGTTAATTTTTCATCTTCGACCGTAACATTCTCCAATTTCATATTATCTTTAGCCAAAATGATTATAGTTGGTTGAATTAATGGCTGATCTACTAAAACTTCGTGCATTATGGGACCTAGTGGTGTTAATTCTTCTTTGGTGAATTCGTCGATTAGTTCAACTGCGCGGATTTTAATTCCGTAGTTATTTTCTAAAATAATTTGAGTTTGGACTCTTATGGATTGTTCCAAATTTAATTCGGCCACGAGTGGGACGAATTTGTAACTTTCCAAAACTGGTTCTCCCAATGGCTTACGGCGTGCGATCGAATTTGCAGTTAACCCACGGACTTCTATAGCTCCAGACCTGAAGTTTAAAGTGCTAGTTTGTTCACATTTTGAAAACATGTAAATTACTTAATAATGCCTGTGTCCTTATGGGCATATACCGGTAAGACGGCTTTTTCTCCGAATTGTTTAGCGTAACGAAAGTGGGCTTTGGCATCGATCGCTAAATGTTCTATTCCTGTAGGAATGTAAAGATTGCGCGTGTCTTCTTGCAAAAGTTTGATTTGCAACATATTATCCATGAATGCAATCCAATTTCCAGTCCAGTCGATCATACCTGTAGTTGCACTAAGATCGACGTCTTTTAACCCACGGAACAAACCCCTACAATTAAAAAGATAATTGAAAAGCAAATATTCTAAAATGAAGATTTGGCAGAAAAGAAGAAAATTTGAATCTCTCCAAAGTAAGCTTTTAAGGATGAACCAGAATGAACCAGACCACTCCTATCTCGTATCAGGCTTTATTTTCAACGACTAACCGCATAGAGTTGGGTCAAAAACTTTTATAGCAAAAGCCGTAATAAAGAATAGAATGGTGATATTTTTATTAAAGGGAGAGATCGGCATGCCGAAGAGTTTGTTGCTCAATGTTAAGAACTTCATAATTTGAAATGGCACCATAGGGCAAAAGTGGTGTATTGTTGAATGAACACCATTGTTTGACAAGCGTTTGTGCGTAAGATTAAAGTTAAAATTTCCTTTATTATAATAATAAAATCCAATACAAATTTTCAAAACTTGTGGATTATTTAAATTAAAGTTTTGTTGCTAATAGCCCCTAAATGATTCACATAGTAGGTGCTGTAAAAAACGTTTTTAAGGAAAAAGTATTTGAAAATGTTTCTGGTTTACTTTCCCTCATTTGGCTAATTTGACTGGGCTACAAAATGCAAAACATACAAAATATAACACCTTTATTCATTTCCTCTTTCAATTATTAAATACAATTATTAGGGGTTGAGATATACTTGACACTTGACCGAGTTTAAAGATTTGTTCGCATGAACGCATAATTTGATGCCCTTCTACTTTTATTTTATGAGTTTTTCTCGTCGAGTAGGTACTTATTTCCAAGCTGCAGACTCGTAGATTTTATTATTAATAATAGTATATTAAAGTACAAGTTTCATAAGGCACCGTGTTAACGTACGAGTCCAAGTTTTGAAAATGAGCCGCTTGCGGCGAGTTTTAAAAAGGACGAGTACTTAACAAGGCCTGTGAAACGTGTAATTTATACTATTTTTTCTATTTCACGTTTTAATAAAATAATTTGTTAAAATATTTAAATAATTAACATCATGGTGATTTTATTTTTATAATAATTGTGGTGGCACTGACTGAGATGTCACATCACTTAGTTCAATGATTCATAGATGTCGCAAGTTTATTTTTTTAAATTTAAATAATGCACCTACTCCTGTCTGTCTAATTTAAATTTTAACAAATAAAAATGAATGAAATATGTAAAACCATTATTCTTTATTACATTTCAATTCTAATAAGCTCTAAAAATAAACATTTTAATAAATTATAATAATAATAATAATAATAATAATAATTTTTATTGGAGTTTTTTCACATGTTGTGATTACTCAGGTCAATCAATAGGTATACACAATATAAAATATTACAAATTAGAATACGAGTCGAGCTCAGCATCCAGAAACTCCTGCAAGGAGTAAAAAGCTCCATTCATCAATAATGACTTAGCCCGTTTTTTAAAGTTAGTTATTTCTAAAGATTTTAGTGTTTCGGGTAGTTTATTATAAAATTTTGGAGCAAAATAATCGACTCCACTTCTCGCTTTATAGATTCGTCCATAATCAAGACTTAAGTAATTATTGAATCTTGTTGAATAATTATGCATATCTGCTCGACTCTCGTAACAATCAAGATTATTTTTCACATACACGACACATTCAAAAATAAACATACAAGGCACAGTTAACACACTTTTAAGTTTATACATATTTCTACAGTCGTCCCGATACTTTAGTCCACAAACAACTCTCAAAGCTCGTCTTTGCATAGCAAAGATTCGAGGCGTATGTTTAGATAAACCCCATATCAATATCCCATAACAAATTTTAGTCTGAATCAAACTACGGAAGGCTATCATGGACGTTCGTTCCGACACATTCGACGTTATATTTCTTAAGAGGAATACACCACTCGCAAGAGACAGCGACAGTTTGTCTATATGTCCCACCCAACTCAGTGCAGGGTCAAGCATAACACCCAAAAATCCAACACAATCGCCCTCACTTTTTGTGCCAAAAACGACAGTTTCCGTCTTCGCATTATTCAAGCACATGTCATTGCACACAAACCACTTATCAGCCGTCTCCTTAATGATAGACAATCTACGGCATAGTGCGTCCATGTGTTTCGTCTGTGTTGCAAACGTTGTATCGTCGGCATACAACACGACACGAGATCCGGCAGCATTAAGTGGCAAATCGTTAATATATATTAAAAACAGCAGAGGGCCCATCACTGAGCCCTGCGGAACACCTCTCAGGACCTCGCAACTCGTAGACAGTTTGCCACCATAGAGCACACTCTGCTTCCTGTTCTCCAGATAGGACTCCATAAACTCTAAACTGCTCCCACTAAAATTGTAATGCCGGAGTTTACTTAGCAGTATTTCGTGGGAGACACAGTCAAACGCCTTGCTTAAATCGCAGAATACCACTCCAGTCAAAACACCTCCGTTAAAGCCCTCATATATATAATTACATAGCTGGCTTATAGCACCAACCGTCGATCGTCCCTTCCTAAAGCCGAACTGGGTGTCGCTAAACAGGGCCCCGGACTCAAAGTAACGTGTGACCTGTGCTGCCATAATCTTCTCAAACACTTTTCCAATGATAGGTATTAGAGATATAGGACGATAATTATTCACATCTTCACGCGATCCCTTCTTAAATATCGGCACCACTTTTGACAGTTTTAAACAACTCGGAAAGATACCATTACGAACACACAAATTAAAGAGTTTAGACATCGGAGCAGCCAGAATATTTTTTACACACTTTAACATTTTTACGTTAATTCCATATACATCAGTACTAGAGCTGCTTTTTAGGTTCTTTAGTGCGTCTCTCATTTCAATTATTGAGGCTTGTTCAAAACAGAACGATAACTCGGGCTTCACATTCCCAAGGTTTAAATTAATATTATTTGGTTTATCCACTAAGCTTTCCACAAGATTATCCACCACGTCCACAAAGAATCGACTAAAATCCTCCGCCTGAAGAACGTCAGAAGTCAACTCGGGCTTCTTCCTCAACTGGTTGATAACCTGCCACGTAGACCCGGAGATATTTGCAGAGCTCATAATATAATTATCGTTGGCTCTCCGCTTAGCCTGTGCGATAGCTTCTCTGTAGCGATTTCTATACTCTCTAAACATTTCACCACTGCAAAATCCGTCCCTCGCCATATTCCTTATCAATACTAGAGTTTCCCTCATCTCTCTTAAATCGTCCGTATACCAGTCAATCTTTAAAAATTTGGTGTGCGATGTAACGTTTTTAACTCTCTTGACTCTGGTTGGGAAAGCTTCATTTATGAGATAGAGCAGCCTCTCATTAAAAATATTAAAAACTTGGTCGACGCTACAACTCTCTTCCAAGCGAACTATAGCATCCCAATCAAAATCCTCGACAAGATTATAAAATTTAAACAGCCCGTGCTGAGTCACCGGTCGACACCTGAAGGTTCCTCTACCATGAGACATCCCAATATTACTTGCTCGGATCCGGATGGCAACAAGCAAATGATCGGATAAACAGGGATCTCTCACGCCGACAGAAAACAGCTCGTCATCCAAGTTCGTCAATATATTATCCAAACAGGAATTGCCTCTGGTATTCTCTTTAATCGTGACTCTGTAACCATAGCTACCAATAAGGTCAGAGAACTGTCTCGTCCTACCATCACTCGCGTTAAAATTCAGGTTGAAATCTCCATTAATGATTATTCCACCCACATATTTATCTGCCCTTTCTGCCAAAACATCCAGAACGCCACTAAAAATTCCAATAAACTCTTCGAAGTCGCCCAACGGCGACCTATACAGTGTAATAACAAGAACTCCGAAATCTTTCACATGAACAGCTGACAACTCACAGACAACTTCCCTTGATAGACGATTTATTGGTTCGATGGTCTCACATTTCAGATACTCTTTACAAAAAATAAAAACACCTCCATGTTTCTTAAATGTTCTTCCATATCCTCCAACCATTCGATAGCCAGGTATAGCCACGAGGTTAAGCTCGGAATTACTGCACCACGTCTCGGAAAAGCACAACACCTGATAATCAAATTTCTTCTCACTGAGTAATAAATTTTCAATTTCCAGTATTTTATTCTTGATGGACTGAATATTTAGATGAGCAATATTCAGACAGCATTCAGTTTGCAAATGTTCCAATTTTGTTATTTTTGCCATCTCCTCCCTGCCGAAAAAACTTATATCTTCGGATTGCTAACCCTTGAGGCCAAAAGGAAGCCTTCATAAGTTCACTCAAGTATTCGAATCTTGCACCCACCCTAAATGATTTGCTAGTCGCGTTATCATCAACTCTCAAGGCGTCTACAGAAAATTCAGCATCTTTATTTGGAATTCCCTTACGCAAGTAGGTCAAAACCGACTCAGGAGTAGTACTCAAGTTTGCCCTACCAACATACAACCATGCCCTCTTGGCTACGGCAGCAAAATCAGAGCTCACGTTATCGGCAGTAGCCGTTCCCAGCATTGTTGAATTCCTCTGGCTAGGCTTTTTCGATGTTTGTCTTCCAGCAGACGGATCATTGCTGATGCTTACTTTTTTCTTTTCAACCGTTGGAATTGGTTCACGACCTGTCCCCTGTTTATCAACAGAAGTCAGCCGTAATCCGGAAGCTGGATCATTCAAAATGTCTTTCCCTCTGGTACCTTCCCCACAGATCTCAGAATAACTCATTTTTCCTTTCACCAGTTTCTTATCAGTTTTGCCATTTTCATCTGTTTTTGAACTTAACTTTGATACTTGCTTTTCCAGATTTTTAATAGCTACATCTTTATTCTTATTAGCAAGCTCTAATACGATTATTTTGCACATCAACTTGTCGAGCATGCTCAGCATTTTTTCTTGATTATCCAATAACTTATTTATCTTATCAGAGTTGCTCCCCAATACAACGTCATCGATTAGCAACTCGCTTCCCACTTCAGGTTCAACGATCCCATGCGTTAACAACTCGCTATCATCACTCCGAGAAACCATCGAAGAATCCTCATCCACACACCCCGTGCAGCGCCAACTAGTAATGCTCTTATCAATCTTCATGTTCGTATACTGTTCTACTGTAACAGATACACACCGTATATGAAACAGCCCCCTACACCGACCATTGCAATTTAAGGAGTCGTCGTGTCTATTTATTTTCAGATCACACTCACTACATTTTGACATGGCACCCGAATAAGTGTCAAAAGACACACAGCAAAGCAGGCTCACAGTAGGATTTTCACTTTAGTACATTGACAAATTTTTCATTACGGTTCTTAACACTTTAAAATAAACAAACACCATTGACAAAGATTAAAAATTAAATTAAAACTTGATCGACAATATGCACATTTAAATAAACTTCGATTATATTTTTGTTTTCCAATCAGAAAAAAGTCTTCAGAGCAAAATCACCTCCAACCACCTGCAATCACCATCATCTTTTACTTTTTATTTATTTACTCTCAAATTTATTTTTAAGCTCACTTTAAAATTCCAAATTAAAACCGAACACACGAACGCCAGCCTTGACTGATTATTGGCATAGATTGGCATATTTGACATTTGTAAACGTCAGTTCAACTTGACGCGAACTTAGCAGAAGAAAATCCCCCAGAAACAGTACGTTAAGAGAGCTTCTTAACGCACTGTTTTGAGACCAAAACAGTACGTTAAGGAGTGGATTAAAGTACCGGCATAGAAAAACGAAATTTCAACTTTGTTAATATTGTTAATTGTTAATAATTGTGACTTTGTGAATTAAAATTTTAAAATTAGTTGGCCATGTTACATTTGAGTTTAATAACTTCAATCAAATATTACTCCAAAGAGGGGCAGTAATAATAGTTATTTAAAAATCTTTTCTACGATTCCACTTTTGCTATGGTGCTATTTAAAATTACGGAGTTCTTGACATTCTGCAACAAACTCTTCGGCATGCCGACCTCTCCCCGGAATAACAATATCGCCATTCCATTCTTTATTACGATTTTTGCTAAGATACAGCTGTTTCACCCAGCCCTACTACTAACTGTTATTGAAAAAAAAGCCTGATACGATTGGTCTGGTTCACTCTATACATATATCAACAGATTAATAGGTATAGCTTGACGTGAATGTGCATCAGAAAATTTAGTACACAGGCATAAAGTAATGCCGCTCCGTAAAGTTGTCGGTAACTTTACCACCAGCAGAGAGGTACAATAATGAATAATCTCTTTCTATTCTATTCTTCTATTGATTGTATTGAACCTCTCTGCTGGTGGCGTAAGTCAAAAAGAACTTTACGGAGCGTACCAGGTAGGTATACCAGCAGACAGACCGCTAGGCAAACGTACGAACCCATAAGTTTAAGGTGATTCTAAAATGTGTACCCAACGTTTTAGTGAATATGGAGCAAGTAAATTTATGATGAAAAGCTTAATAACGTTTTTCTCTAAAGTGTCTTCTAAGGGAGGTACAGCCCTTGGAAGGTGGTTCCCTGAAGAGAGTTTTTATTTAATATCTCTCAAACCGTTGGAGATATTAATGTTAAAATTTGCATAATTACCTACTTTTTTAATATTTAACAAGACTCTCTTAATAATATTTTGAGATGTCAACTAAGGGTGGGTTATACGACCTGGAGCGGAGGTGCAAATAACCTCCCTAACTTATTTGTCCATAGGTTTCTTTTATTTTCGACATTAAATTATTAAATTGCATTTTTATTTGTAGGAAAGAGATACACGTCAAAAATCTTTACGACCCACCGTTTTACAGATAAATTGCGCTCAAAAATTTTTTTAGTTGATATTTATGCTTGAACAGCCGTTTTAGGTAAAATCTTTGTTCTTTTATTCCATTTCAAAAATAACAGTGGGTACAAAAGTTTTCGTTTATGGTGGCATTTTTATCCAAAAATGGTGGATTCTATCGATGTTTGACAAAGGTGTCTATGAAATTTAATATTGTCAAAAACCAAAGAAACCTACGACCAAATAAGCTAGGGCGATTATTTACACCCCGCTGCAGATTTTACTAACAATGAGTTAACATCTGGGAATCTTGTTAAGAGAGCTTTGTTAAGCATAAAAGTTTGGTAGCTCTGCCAAATTTCAACATCAATATCTCTAACGGTTTTAGAGATATTAAATAAAAACTCTCTTCAGCGACAACCTTCCAAGAATGCACCTCCATTAGGAGGCCCCTTAAAGAAAAACTTTATTAAGCTTCTTGTCATAAATTGACTTGCTCTATATCCACTAAACCGCTGAGTACGCATTTTAGAATCATCTTGTATATTGTATATTAATCAACGCTTTTGCCGGACTTGCTTTTGTACGAGGTTATTAAAACATTAAGATACCTACTTGTAATTGTAGCCTCTCAAATTTAATTCTTTATAAATATCTTTAGATGTCAGTCGTAGACCGTCTTGTTCTCCAATCGGTAGTGGAACTTTTACAATTTCTCGATTAAAATCTTCCGAAACTCTGATGAATCCAGAAACAACAGTTTGGTTTTGCTCTGAAAGCTAAATTTTCTGTGAGAAAATTAAAATCTAAACATCCAGAACTAAATTTCTTCTACCTCGAAATATCCCGAGAGTTTCTGAATAACTGTCAAGAAAGTGATTGTTCCGCCCGGTTTTATATTTGTGGCTCTGTGAAATTTGACGTTTTCAAATACAACTTTCATGTCGGAAATAAGAACTCCCTTGGTTAAAGAAAAAGATTCCCAAACTAATACAAGATAACCGGTTGCTGGGAAGAGAAATCTTCCTGAAATATTAATACGTAGTTAGTTCATTCATAAGCAATTGTTGAGGAAGCTCTTACCGTCGATAATGTGTCCGGTCATGAAAGAGGAGTCGGCTTGTTTAAAATTGCGCAGAATCGCTCTTTCTCCAGATTGTAACATTCCTTCCGTCCTATAAATTGGAACGAACCAATCGTCGGTATGATCCCATTTTATTAAAGGAGATATTACAGGAGTACCGACACTCACGGGGAATTGAAGTTTTGGATAAAGTAGCTTCAGTTGTATATCGTAACCTAACTGATAGAGACTAGAAATAGGAAGTTAAGCTGCAAGTCTTAGAGGGGATAGTAATTATAAACTCACTCTCCCAATCCGTTAAGAAACGTGTTCACGTAGTTTTCATCGCCGATGGCTCGGGTTAAGTTGACAGACTTTAATTTAGGATTTTGAGATGGTTTTTCTCCAATTTCCAACAAAATCGAATCTGACCCAAGTACCGAAAAGGCTTGTCTTGCCAAAACTGAGCTCAATAAGTTGTTTACAAAATATTCTGGAGAGGCCGATTTGGACCATTCGGCTGATACGAATTCTTTCTTAACCGACGATGTAATCCATTTAGAAGATCTTTTAAAAGGTTTCAAAATCACTTTCTTGAGACAACGAAGGAGTTCTGAATCTGCAAGTGTTTTCTTTAAATAACAATCGATTGCTTGACTCTTCAACGTGAGGCAAGTCATTCTACTTACGGATTTGAGACACGTGTTTACTGTGAAAGCCGTAGTTCCTTTCAATTTTCAGGGTGATTCCGTCGAGTATCAGAGAGTTGAGATAACTCTTTAAAGGCATACTCGGCCCGGAAATTATGTAACCAGCATCGGAATTGTAATTGACAACTTCTAAATCTTCCGGAATAGTGGGCAAGTCCTAAAGAATGCAATTTACTCTTTTCTCAATGCCATTTCGACAAACGTACCTTGTTTTCTTGAAGTTCTACGATGTAGCTCTCCAGGTTGATTTTATACAAGTCTTGTAAGCAACGACTTATGGTATAAGCAGCGTTTATGGTTTGATCTAGAGACAACGCTCCATCGGCGTATGCTGCAACCAGTTCGCCAATCGAAAGACCGATCAGTGAATCTGTGGGAACTTGAAGAGTTTTCAAAATGTCCACCACACCAATTTGCACCGCGACACTGCCAATAATTACATCACCGGGGCTATTACCAGTTTCGGTAGTTATAATTTCTAAGATGTTAATTCCGTGTGCAGAGAGTACGTTGTGAATTCTAAAAGTTACGATTCATTTAAAGTGTTTTGTAATTTTGTCTTCAACTTGCTTTTGTATGGTAGCAGCAAATATTGGAATCGAAAATAATTCTTGTCCCACTTTAAGAAGCTTTTCGCTAGGGGGCCCAAGAACTAAACACAAAGGTTTAACAACTTCGTCAAAATGTGCCGAAGCTGTTTTCACTACGCCTTCTTTGGTTGAAACTACGTAGCCTCGATGTGAGTGGCCCAATATGTGCGTGCTAAAATGATAAGTATGTGTTAAATTGCATTGGGCCAGCTTGGAAAATATTACTTAAATAGTTCGTGTAGTAGACCGACAAATTCGGCGTCCAAACTTCTACAGGCGATATCGTTTTGGAAGAATGTAATTGCCTCTTCCGTACGCCCACTTAAACAGATGAGTCGTGGAATATCGTCTTCTGGCAAACCGTTGTTGATTTTCAGCTTATTGAAGCGTTTTAAGACGACGTGGGCGTTGCCTCCTCCAAAACCAAAACTATTTACCGCTGAAAAATGGAATTTAAATGTATTTTTTAACTTCACATAATTCGAGAAAAGAGTGTATAGCTGGCTACAGACACACGTACATCTCTTAAGGCCCGTGTCCACTAGCAAGCAACTTGTGATAGATTTTTCAGACACTGCTTCTGTAGCCGTGTACACACAATTTACGTTTTTATCGAATTTACTCTACACAAATTACTATAGCAAGTAGCTTTTGTGGTTTCAAGTGTAAAGTAATGCCGCTCCGTAAAGTTGTCGGTAACTTTACCACCAGCAGAGAGGTACAATAATGAATAATCTCTTTCTATTCTATTCTTCTATTGATTGTATTGAACCTCTCTGCTGGTGGCGTAAGTCAAAAATAACTTTACGGAGCGTACCAGGTATACCAGCAGACAGACCGCTAGGCAAACGTACGAACCCATAAGTTTAAGGTGATTTTAAAATGTGTACCCAACGTTTTAGTGAATATGGAGCAAGTAAATTTATGATGAAAAGCTTAATAACGTTTTTCTCTAAAGTGTCTTCTAAGGGAGGTACAGCCCTTGGAAGGTGGTTCCCTGAAGAGAGTTTTTATTTAATATCTCTCAAACCGTTGGAGATATTAATGTTGAAATTTGCATAATTACCAACTTTTTTAATATTTAACAAGACTCTCTTAATAATATTTTGAGATGTCAACTAAGGGTGGGTTATACGACCTGGAGCGGAGGTGCAAATAACCTCCCTAACTTATTTGTCCATAGGTTTCTTTTATTTTCGACATTAAATTATTAAATTGCATTTTTATTTGTAGGAAAGAGATACACGTCAAAAATCTTTACGACCCACCGTTTTACAGATAAATTGCGCTCAAAAATTTTTTAAGTTGATATTTATGCTTGAACAGCCGTTTTAGGTAAAATCTTTGTTCTTTTATTCCATTTCAAAAATAACAGTAGGTACAAAAGTTTTCGTTTATGGTGGCATTTTTATCCAAAAATGGTGGATTCTATCGATGTTTGACAAAGGTGTCTATGAAATTTAATATTGTCAAAAACCAAAGAAACCTACGACCAAATAAGCTAGGCACGTGAATGTGCATCAGAAAATTTATTACACAGGCATAAAGTAATGCCGCTCCGTAAAGTTGTCGGTAACTTTACCACCAGCAGAGAGGTACAATAATGAATAATCTCTTTCTATTCTATTCTTCTATTGATTGTATTGAACCTCTCTGCTGGTGGCGTAAGTCAAAAAGAACTTTACGGAGCGTACCAGGTATACACGTCTTTATTGAAATATCTCCGGCTATAGAAAGAAGCAGGTAGTATACCTACCATAAAACTCATCGATTTACAAAGAGCTTACAGATCTTTGGGAATTATCTTTTAAACGTGTTTTCAAACCAAAAAGCAATGACAATTTACGGTGCCAACTGCATTATATAGGTATTATTGTATTTTACTAGTTTTTCACTGAATTTATTTATTAAATTTTTAATATACAGTGTGTCCGGGGATAGGTGGAACACGGGCGATCTCGCTTATTAGTGATTTTATCAAATAATATTACTCTTTGTAAAAGTTTTTGCTTGTTCCAAAATTAATATTCACAATTTCTTTTCTGTAGATTTTTATATAGGGTGGTCTTTATTAGCGTTTCTCTAAAATTATACATCAGTAAACTACTCTTATTTTAAGAGGAAAATAAAAAAGCCATAACAAAAAATAATTCCTACGCCGATTTCTTAGTCAGATATAAAATTTCAAACCGGTACGGCACTTTTCATATTTTCAAAAATTTCGATGTAACGATGTTTCAAGCTGCGTATTTTGAATTTCGCCAAGGAATTGTAAGGAGTATGAATGTAAGAAGCAGTTATATTGAGTAGTAATTATTATTTATTTGTTTGTTTCGATCTCTAATAAAAACTTTTTACGAATTTGTTAATAAAAAAATGTTGAAATCGTTTAAAAATATTAAAAGTACCCCATCGTTTTCAAATTGTATGTTTGAATAAAACATGAGCGTACGAATA
Organism: Malthinus flaveolus; assembly: GCA_950108345.1. Taxonomy (NCBI): domain Eukaryota; kingdom Metazoa; phylum Arthropoda; class Insecta; order Coleoptera; family Cantharidae; genus Malthinus; species Malthinus flaveolus. Next base: position 9,036,521 of record OX467288.1, on the reverse strand, counting down.
ACTTTTTGTTATGAATTTTTGATGTTTTGCTTTAAAATTTTCTTAGTTTACTAGTGTATAATTTTAGAGAAACACTAATAAAAACCACCCTGTACAAAAATCTGCAGAAATGAAATTGTGAATATTAATTTTGGAACAAGCAAAAACTTTTACAAAAAGTAACATTTTTTGATAAAATCACTAATAAGCGAGATCGCCCGTGTTCCACCTATCTCCGGACACACTGTACATATTTGAACCTTTACTACTAATTAATAAATGGAAATCATTAAATAATTATAATGAAATTCTAATGATATCTCCGGGTATTTCCAATACCTAATTTGATGAAAGCAAAAGGTTTTTTTTGTTCTCGTGCACTTTGTCGAAATACCGACTTCAAAGCTTGTCGTAAATCATTATGTACTTAGGTACTTTTGACTACAAAAGAGGGCCAAAGAAACGGGACACAACACTGAAAATGAAAGTGAATAAAATTTCATTACATCAAAATATTCCCAAGAATACGTAACTCGTCTGTCTTTTGGCCACTTTTACGTTTTTGAATTTTCTTTCATTCTTGGTTTATTTATTTCCTTAAAATTATGTAATCTCCGTTGAATCTCAGTCCTTTTGAACAATTGCGCTAATTTCACCAATGTGGCTTATTTTTTTATTCGGTTTTTGCTTGGGATACAATTCGAAAGTGTCATTTACCAAATAAGTATCTTTTGGTCGCTCAAAGACGTTTTTCTTTCATCTTGTATATAAGTAATTTGTACGCTTGCGAACAACTTTCGGGACTGTTTCGAAAACATTTGCTCCATTCGGTTTTGGCAAAACGCCCGTGTACACTTGCAAGTTAGGGGTCGACCAAATTTATACCTCTCACACCGAAAAGATTTATTTACTTGCGAAAATTTTTGTCGAGAACTGTCAATCATTCCAAAGTTGCTTCGTATTTTACTACCTGAGGGTAGTAATAAGGGTTTACAATTTTAAGATATATGGACGCAGTTGACCAGTCCAGTAATGCTTAAAAGAATGCCACAGCACTTCTAAAAAATTGTTTGGTCAACTTTCGCGGTGACAGTAAAGTCTTCCGTCCTTCTTATAAATAATTTGAAAACTTGTTGTCTAACCATTCGAACAGCTCCGAAAGTATTTGCCCGAGTCGGTCTTGCCAAGTCGCACGTGTACACTAGCAAATCGTGCCAAGCTGAGCGCGATTGTATACTTGCAGCAGTTTTACTCTATGTGCCGTGTACACGTGGTTTACACAGTATGCAACTGTTCTCAGACCTTCTCTCGTTCTAGTAACGATGTAAAAAGAATTATCAGCAAAATCCTGTACAACTCCCATCCAAACGCCGGAGCATCGGTTGTCTTATGCATTATAGAGCTTCACTTCACAGACGCCACCAAGTATTTTTTCTCTACCGACGCTACCAGGGAAGTTTTTCTCTATGCTCAAGCCGACTCCGTGATGGAAACATAATCATGGGATTGTTTCTAAGGTCACAGGGCACAGTCAATTTTTCTGTCTCAACTCTCAAAACTTCTTCAAGTTGTAGGGAGCAGCCTCACGCCCATAAACCGTAAATAAACGCCTAATGCACTCTCCCAAAGTAATACATTCACGATTCTCAATGACGCCTAATAACGCTAAAAACTCTAACAAAATGACCTTGCAGCAGTCACTAAATCTTTTTTATACTGTTGACGTGCTTACTTAATTCTTTATAAAATTGAAGATGCACCTCAGACCTTGTGTGCAAATTTATCGATTAATGATTCTTCGTGTTACTTACCCGCCACACCAGATCCATGCTTAGGCCATGGAATTTTATCGGTGACCACAATCATTCTTCCTTTCTCCAAACCGTCGGCACCTTCGCGTGCCCTTGTAAAGTTGAGATTTGGATAGAAACAGTCATTTTCCATACTAAGGATGACCTAAACATTAAGATGAAAGTTGCTATCTTTTCACTTGTTGGAGCTTACTTTAACTAAAGAGCACATTCCAGAAGCTCCTTCTGCGTGTCCAACATTAGACTTGATAGAACCCACGTATAATGGATATTTACGATTGGCACAGAAAACTTCATCTATGGCTAAAATTTCTATCGGGTCTCCAACTTTTGTTCCGGGTGCGTGAGCTTCGAGAAAATCGACGGTGTTCGGATCGATATTACATTCTTGATAAACTTCATCTAAGAGTTGTTTTTGCATAGCACCGGCTGGGTACGTAATACCTTGTTCTTTGTAACCATCACAGTTGGCTTTTGCGTGGACTACCTGAATTTAAAATACTAATGCCATACTAGTGCAATGCGCGATTATTTACCTGAGCGTAAATTCTCTTTGCGTCTTTGGATTTTTGCAAATAAATGATCGAAATGGTTTCGGAGCGAGCGTATCCGTCTGCCTTGTCGTCGAAAGACTTACTAGTTCCATCCAAACTTAACACACCCAATCTGAAAGAGGAGAGTGTACAATTGAACCTTTTAACTGATACGGAAATCCTTTTGTTACCGTGCAAATTGAAGAGATACAAACGGGATTATGCAAAGCGACGAGCCTCCAACAAAGGCAGCTTCGCATCTTCCAGTTCTTATGGCCCTGTAAGCGTGCTCGAAGGCGGACAAAGAGCTGCTACACGCAGTATCGATTGTATAAGATGGACCTTCCAAGCCTAAGTAGTAGCTGATACGGTTGCCCAACATGGAACGAGTGCATCTAGAATGTTTCTTTACGAAATTGTATTTTTCGTGCTGTAACCTTACCCAGTAAATGCATGAGAATCCAAGTCGTTGTAAAACCAATTACGTTCGCTTTCAGAAAAGCACACTCCTATGAACACTCCAGTTTTACTGCCACGCAGCTCTTTTGGATTGACTCCAGCGTCGAACATCGCCTCGTAAGCTCTTTCGATGACATGTCTACACATGGGATCCATCGTGTGCGAATGAGGATAATCGATACCTAAATTTACAGATTAGGAAAAAATGCAAAATAAATTTGTTTCGACTTACCGAAAAATCCGGCGTCAAATTTTTTGATGAAATTGATTTTTCCCGTTCGTTGAGGAATTTCGGGATGAGTAGGTTCCCATCTCCTATTGTCGGACGAAATCATGTCGATTTTGTTTGAGAGGTTGTACTTGTAAAGGTTGACATCGTCGGAGTCGGGAAAGCGTCCCGCTATGCCTATTTTTGGAGAGAAGTAAAACAAAAAATTAGAATTGATCTTAAGTTAAGGGCTTAATTTGTACCTGTAATTACGACTTCGTCTCCTGGGGCTGGACTGGCGATAATTTTACCGGCAGCTATGGATCTATCACTAAATTCATCTTGTATTTCGTCTTCTTGTAGCACCGGTTCTGAAGTATTTTGAGGTGCCATTTTAAGATGAAAGTAGAAGCAATTTTTTCGAGAAGAGAAGAGGTGTATTTGGTAATTCCAAGAAGTTGATATCGTAGAACGTAATCGCAATGAACCGCGTTCAGAGATAATAAAGTTTTAGGTGCCCATAAAATATTTTGGGGGCTTTATATGTATTTTCCTGTGTAATAATACAATTAGCATACAATTGTGTGCAATTAAATTTTTAAATTACCATTCGGTACGAAATTTAAATTCAAATTCGTGTATTTTTTGCGAGTACTAATTTGATTTTTATAATGAACCAATCAAGGCCATTCGAATTTCTAATAGAAATATTAAGTAATTGCGTATAAGTTTGATCAATCTCAATCTTTTGCTCACTCTTTTGCTATTTTCCACAAACCGACTCACACAGACACGACTATACACAACACATCCACACACCCCATCTCACATAAACTAGCCGCTTACCACTCTATGATTTATAAACTACTTTCCGTCCCAATAACGGACAAAAACTACAAAAAAGAGCTAAACCGCATATACATAATCGCTAAAAATAATGCATACAGTCCTAACATAATCACCAACATCGTCAAGAAAAAACTCCACAAAAAGACTTTGGCTATGGTCTGGCACAACAGACACACGATGATACCAAAAAAGAATAGGTACACTGCTTTCACTTACATCGGACTTCCATCCAAACAACTCAACAAATTCATCGCCAAAAACAGCAACAAAAAAGTAGCATTCAAAATTGACAACAACCTCAGCTCTATTATAACCAATACTAAACCCAAAATAGACTATAAAAAAATCAGGAGTCTACAAACTCTCCTGCCCCGACTGTAATGCAGTATACATAGGACAAACCGGCAGAACCTTTGAACAAAGGTTCAAAGAACACCCAAGAAGCTACAGACACAGAAAACCTGACTGCAACTATGCCGAACACATCTTTAACCACAACCACACATTCACTCACAAACCCGAGATTCTACATATATCCACTAAAGCAATCAAACTAAATTACCTAGAAACCATAGAAATCATGAAACACAACAACAATACCTACAGATTATTAAACGACCAGATTGATCTCCACAATTCTTCGATAATAAAAGTCTTGACGTAACACGAGATAAGGAAAAATACCGATACTTCGAATATATAAATACCGGACGCAATCCTTACGCAGACAGTTAAAAACCCGCTCCGAAAATGATACAGTGTATCGAAACAGCTGTCAGCAACCAAAATGACAAAATTGGTGCAAATGGCTATTCTAATTTAGTTCATACAAAAATCAATCTTCTAGTTTAGAGTGGATCGAGAAAACCAAGCACCAATATCCCTAGTTTGCGTATGTAGCTATCCCTAAAGTTATGTGGCAACCAGTTATGTCGAGTAATCGTTCAAAACATTGTCTTTTTTTTGGTTTTGAAATCGGTGTAAAGGTAGAGCTCAGTAGCGGCTGGTTATAATTTAATTTGGGTAGGCAATAAAATAAAAATTGCGGGGAAAATTTTTGATTGTTCAAGGGCAACCCGCTTAAAATGAAGTTTTTCTATTTCGGTACTTTAATCCACTCCTTATGCTACGTTTAGATACCGTCGTTTCGGCAGTACGGCGTTTTCTGTACTAACTAATCAGAACGCAGAATACGATTTGAGATATTCAAGGACGACTGCGTGACCACGACGCTGCGTTGACGACGAACAGTTCATCTGGTTGAACTTTCGACGTTGTCGTTTCAGCGTTGTGAGGTTATGTATGTTGTTTTTAAATTTTTTTAAATATCTTTCAAGTTACTGTTATCAATATTCAATTCCGAAAGAAGATTATGACCTATTTCGATTTTTATTGTATTATTCACCCATACTATTCTTTTCGTTTTTTTGTTTTTTTTTTAATTTTTATATAAATAAGCACAAATTAATAACGAAGACTTATCCATTTTGTTTAACTATGTTTTACTGAAAATATTAACAGTTTTATAGTAGTTGTTAACTCCTTAACTTAAAGATACACACGAGTGAATTTGTATTTGCCGCCTGCATACATCGCCATGACGCTGCACTGCGAAAACGTCGAAAATAGTTACCAAAAATCCGGCGTTGTGGCGTTTTGACATTATAGCTGCGCGCAGTCGAAACGACGGTATCTAAACGTAACGTTCGTACGTTTAGGTATTCTGCGTTCTGATTGGACTTTTAAAAAATAGTCGCATAACTACTATCGTGGGGTGTTTCGACGCCCCATACCTATTGTTTTTCAAAAACTGTAAAAAATAGCGGACCTAGAAGCTGAAGAACGCATATATTATATTAATTTAGAAGTTTTTAAGCAAAAATTTATGCCTGGGGTGTCGAAACACCCCACGATAGTACTTAAAGGTTAATACGTGACTTATGTAATTCGTTCTTTAATATACTATTAAGAATTCTAGTAGCTAGGTATTCATAATACATCTAAAAAAGATGTTTTACAAAACAAAGTAGAAAAATTAAGAAATAAAACTTAAAAAACCTTGTCATGTTAAAACGTTTCACATCAGTACCGAGAACAACCTGCAGGGGCGGATTGGGACACCGGAAAATTTCCCGGTGTGCGGTTGCTTTTGGGGACGGTTTCTCTAAAAAACATGGATGCGTTCCGACGAAAAATAATAAAAATACAGGGAAAGTCGTTGTTTTAACAACAAGTTATAAAAAAATTTGCAAAGAACTGCTTTTCGCTAAGTATAGTGAGTCATTTTATTTCATGAAACACCTTTTTTGGAGATATTATCATTCGCTATTAAAATTACTGAAATTCGTTTTAAGCCGTTTGACCTTGATCAATCCAAAATTTTACATTTTTGTTATAAAATCATAATTAGACTTGGGCCCCCCTTAAAAAATATACCATCCGTCACTGGTTACCTTGAAAAGTTATATAAAATTGGGCCGCGTCATATATATCCCGGGCCGGTCTATTGTTGCTAATCCGCCCCTGAACAACCGGCGATACCATTCGTACATTCGTATTTCATTCCAACTGGACCAGGCCTGCCTGCCCTAATCGAGTCGTATGCGTATTTACGTGAAATAATTAAATATTTATAACTTGAAGGCATTATTACAGTGGTTTTTGTATGAAATATTGAATTGAAAAAGTTGAATTTTGAGTTAATTCAATTAATTTAATTAATTGAAATATGTACTTAAGTAGTTATTAATAATTCATTTTTATTGTTTTTTACTTAGAACATAAGAACATAAGTTTATAAATTATTATCCCGTTTTTGCACTTGAAACCAGAATTATTTGTTAGTCACTTTTTTTTCGGTATTGTTGTAGTGTTATTTTTCGCCCGATCAAAAGATAATATGACTTTTCTTATTTTTTAATTAATTTTTGCAAATTCAAAACTTTAAAAGTCTGCAAAATAGTGCATTTTGCAAAGAGCGCCAACTTTACTTACCGCACGGAGTTAGGTTATTACTTATAACTAGAGCCCGGATTCTAAGCTTTTTGCTTAATATAAGCTGTAAATTATAAGCAGAAGATATTCCTTTTGGATCTTTACGTTTCTTAAAAATTCCGGTGATTTAACCTGATGTTGATATTGCTTTTTTCTCAATATTTTGCTTAAAACGCATCTTCTTGCTTATTTGAGCTTTTTTGTATGTTTTAGGCACTTCGAACAATTTTTGTAAATTTTTTTGCATATCCTATAATATATTGGAACTTCCTTACGGATTATATCTTTTTAATCGTGATTATGCTAATTCATACGTCAACAATTACGCTAGCTACGAGTATATCAAAACCAACTTTTTAAACGTTTCGTCACTGAGCCATTAGAAAAAGATGCTCTTGGTGAAATTTCAAAATTTTGTGATTTGGCGATTTCAAAAAGAAAACTTCGGAGGTGCAAAAGGAAGTGTTAGAAAAATTACAAATACCAAATAACAGAAAAGTTTTTTTGTTCATACACAGGTATAGCTTATTCATAGATAATTGGAAAATAGCTTTTTGACTTCTAGGCTTAACACAGTTGGGGGTGTACTTAAAGTACTTTAAAATTTAAATAAGCAGGAGGCTAACAATAAAAACAACTAACAATAGAATTCGTAAGGTATTCAAATGGTCAGGTAAGATCCCTCTTATTTAAATTTTAAAGTACTTTAAGTACACCCCCAACTGTGTTAAGCCTAGAAGTCAAAAAGCTATTTTCCAATTATCTATGAATAAGGTATACTAACTACCTATTAAACGACAGACCTTTCACAATAGGTAATTTGGAAAAATATATGGTAATTAATAATTTTTATAATTAGAAGTCGAATAGTATTGAAGAAAAATTAAATTTTGATGTTTAATATTTAGTGTTTTTTTTTAATTTTATAAGACTTTTTTCCTCTTTTTTGAAACTTTTTTAAGCGTTTATTTTGAAATTAGACCTGCTTATACATCCGGGCTCTATTTATAACTTATACAGCGCTCAGAAGCAAATGGTTCCCCCGGAAAATATGCCAACTAAATTTAAAAACTTGGGGGGGTAAAACTTTTATCCAATCACGTCAAGAAAGTATGTACAGTTAGTGGTAGAAGTGGAGAAAGTTATTACACATTTCGAAACTAAAGCGACACCGGTCACGCCTTCCCAGGAACACAGTTTGCTTCTGTCAACAGTAACTACTAGAACTAAATCAGCGAATCAGCCTATAAGTACGTTAAAAAACACGATTGGGCAAAAAAATTAATGAACAAATAAGCAAAATTTTCTTATTATTTTTTGATCACGCGAAATAGTATATTGCGATATAAGGTTGGTAAGTGCACTATAACAAAATCGAGAAAAAGTTTGAAAAAGCGAGACGAAGTCGAGATTTTTCAATTTTCGAGATTTTGTTATTATAGCACTTAACAACCGTATATCGTATTCTATTTTTCGCCCGATCAAAATATAATAGACAGACTTTTTTTTTAATTTTAAATTAATTTTTGCATAATTTATAATAGTTTTTTAGCTTTCTTGTTAATGATAATAATATTTTGAAGATAATAAAGCCAATATAAAAATAAAAATATAATTACTTAATTTTTTTAATTAAAAAAAAAAAAAAAAGTCAATTAATTTGTCACGTTTATTTCTATTAAAAATTTTTTTAACCTAATTTATTTATTTAAACGCGGGAATTTCAAAAATTTTCAAGAATCTTTTTCGATATTTATACTAATTTTTAAGCTTTATTTTTTAAAGTTTTTTACTTTTTTAATTTTTTTAATTTTATTATCTGATGAAGCCTTAAGGCGGAACGCGTAATTATATTTTTATTTTTATATTGGCTTTATTATCTTCAAAATATTATTAATTTTTGCAAATGTCAAAAATTTAAGTGTCAACAAAATAGTGCATTTTGCAAGGAGTACCAACTTTACTTACCGCACGGAGTTAGGTTATAACTTATAACTTATAACAGTATAACAGTATAACAGTATTTTACTGGTCTCTATGGAAACTATTAAGGTGTTGTAAATTTGATTTACACGGTCTATCAACAAGGCCTGTAAGTACGTTAAAATACACGATCAGGCAAAATATACTATTACAAGCGAATATGTGAGGAAAATTGATTTTAGGCAGGCCTGTCTACGCTATATGTCCGTGCTCGTCAACTTTTAGTATATCACGATGACGTTGGCCATGGAACACCGTTCGACGGCTTGGCCATCGTTGTTTATTCTTGGCAGGCTTGCCTGCGCTAGATGTACCGTGTTCGTTAACTCGTGGTATATCACAATATCACGATGGTGTTGACGATGAGAGACCGCTCGACGGCTCGGCTATTGACGCTTATTCTAGGACAGGCTGACTTTGAGCATACGTAATCCATAAATTGAAACGCGTGAAGTTATAGAATCTTAGTGAAACGGTCAATTATTTAAGGTAAATTTAAATTCAAGTTGGAATTGAAATTTATAGAATAATAAATTTATACTTGTAATTTTGGTTATCTCAATATATCTGCCTACCTTGCCTACCCAGACGAGCCGCCGCTGGTAGAGCTAGAAAGCAGCGCGCTCTCGAATTTACTATTTAGTGGAGGGTAGTCTTAAGTTAGTTTTTAGGCAAGACGGACGAGTTCTTCCACTGTCAGCTTAAAAAATGCACTGTCAGTTTCTCAATATACCGCAATGACTTCTTGGCTTTACTTACGCTTATCCGATCGGAAAGAACCCTAAATTAAACTTACAAAGCAATCTTCGACACTTGTTTATTTAATGTTTCTACCTCTTTTACCTCTCTTCCAAGTCAAATTCTAAACAAATGTCTAAGGTTGCTTTGTAAGTTTAATTTATGGCTCTTTACGATCGAATTAGCCTAAGTAAAGCCAAGAAGTCATTTCGGTATATTGAGAAGCCGACAGTAAAACTTGGCTGTAAGTGCCATAAAACTCTAGAAAGTCTAGCAGAAGTCGCGTCCAAGTATTGCAAGACATCGTTAAGACAGCTACGGGGGCATTTGGTTTTTCTTCAAAGTCTTGAAGTCTCTTTAGGACTTCAAAACGAATATTGCAGTACACAAAATTTTGGGGCAGGAACCGGAATTCGAGTACCTAAATGGTTGCTCCGAGCTTTTACTTAGTAGTTTATCAATCCAACACACAATAGTACTGTACTTTCAGTTACATACGCACAATCAAGAATTGCAGCAAAATAAAACAAATTTTATTTTATTTTTATTTTTTTGCACGAGGTAAAGCTAATAGTAACAAAAAACATTGCGGAGGTCCATTTTAAATGTGTTTCATGCTGATTTTTTAAGAAGTTTCAATTTCGGCCTTGTCTTTCAACTTCGATTGTTTGAAGAAGACTCCACTTGTATCGATAATTCTGTTCACTGCGTTGCCGACTTGTGGATTCTTCAAAATTGTCAAGTGGTTACCTTCAAAAACTGATATTTCAATCGGATTTTCGCACAACTCTTGAATTTTGTAATCTTCATCTAAATTGTCTAAAGTTGGTTTGCTCGGTTTGAACAATTTCACCATCGATTTCAATTTGCGGAATTGCGGTTGGTAGAGAAGAACCGATTTCACACGTAAATAGGATACTATACACACCTGTCGTTGATATTTTACAGAATATGGGGTGTCCTCAGGAGCGTAACTCAATACTAAGTTGACGCGATCTTCAAACGTTTTGCAGTTGTAAATATCGCCCTAAAACATAACTCTTAACCACTCGATGTGGCACTAATAAAAGTTTTACCTTATGTTTTAAAATAACATCCACCGGCATGTAAAGTTGCATAAACCAACAAAGAGAAATAGTTTGAAGAATTGCATCATCTTTTTCAGCATCTGGTGCCTGTCTATACAATAGTTCTTTAAACATGGCCGGCGCACCGTCGATCAAAATAAGTCGTCCAATACGACCTTCGGATTCCAACAACGCTGCAAGTTGAACAGCTATCATACAACCGTAAGAGTAGGCTACCAACGTAAACGGAGTAGATTTGGGAAGATTGTCTAGAATGTGCTGTAAACAAATGAATTAAGGTGGACTTTTAGGAATTGTTTATTAATCAATTATACCGGTAGTAATGCCTTAGCTATGGCCTCAATGGTCGGTTCTGGATTATCACTATAAGTGTACTGCAGACAAATTGCGTGAGGCGTCAAATTGGCAGCTAAAGGTTTCATGATAGTTGCTCCACCATCTATACCAGGTACAAGGAAAACTTTAGGAGCTACAGATTTTTCCTTAATGAGACTTGGCAATCGCAAAACTGGAGTTCCGGTATTCGACTCGACACCCATATCATGTAGCAATAAATAAACGCCTTCTGGTAACTTTTCTTTCTCACTTTTTCCTTCTGGATCATTAAAGTCTTCGGCCCTGTGAAGGTCGATTTCGTGTAGTTTAGAAAAAGTCATACTCCTAATATCTTGTGCAGTCAAAAATACTTCGTATTCTCTCTCTAAAGTTTGTTTAATATCGACCGCCATCATCGAGTCTATTCCCAATTGTGAGAGGGTGGAGTGATGACTTATCGTTTTCAAATCGCGGAGTCCGATTATGTTCTTAACGACATCGACGATGTTGTTTGCTCCTTCAGCTCCACTTCGTTTTTCAGCAACGATCATGCTCGATACAACAGGTTCGTCTTGACTTAAAAGTTTGTCGATTACGTCCAAACAAGACGTTACTTTTTGTTGGAGAGTACCGCCAATTTCGATCTCGGTGTGGAGTTCTTGCCTTTCAGCAACCAACCCGACCTCCCCAATCGCTCCCCATTGTATTGCCAAGCCTGGGAGCCCATCTTTCCTTCTTTGCTCGCAAACTCTTTCCATAATTGAGTTGGACATACCGTAATTTGTCTGGCCAGCATTACCTCTACCACATGACACGGACGAGAAGACTACGAAGTATCTAGAACAATACTCTTAAGCTTTGTAAATTTTTATTTCTTAAACTTACTCTAAATCTGGGCACAACTTTCTTGTGAGTTGATCGAAGTGTTGAGTCGAAACTGCTTTAGGTGCTAGCGACGTTCGGAAGTTTTCTTCTGTTTGGTTTTCCAGAAGGGCGTCTTTAAGGACGACAGCTAAATTAAATACCCCTTTAAGAGGACCTAAATCAGCCGCTTTTTGGATAGTTTTCCGACATCCTTCAACTGTGGTCACGTCGTCTAAACAAATAACGATCTCGACTCCGTAGTTTCTCCATGTTCTCAAACGTAACGCTTGGTAACCAGTTTTCACACCATTTCTTGATACAAGAACAAGTTTTCTAACGCCTCGTAATATTAACCAATCGGCTAATTCGAGTCCAAAGCCGCCTAAGCCACCACTGATAATGTAGCTGTTGCCCGCGTTGCCATAAAATCTAAAAAAGATCCATTAGACTATGTTTGCTGCAAGAAAGCGTTTGGAACCTAGGTACGGCATCGAACAATCTGTTATCGGGTTTGGCTTTTAGATCCGCCTCTTCATCCCGCATTTTAATAATCACTTTTCCCATATGCTTACCAGTACTCATGTAACGGAAAGCTTGTTCAACTTCCGTTAAATCAAATACAGTTTGTTTCAATGGTTTAACGTATCCGGCTCGAATACCTTCTTCTACTCTTTCACTTTTATAAGCGTCAATGATTACACCGTGAAAACTGCGCCCGTCTGCTAGATTTTGAAGTCCTAACGCAGTGTTTTTCATCAAATCGAATTTTCCTATTTCGAGGAATGCGCCACCAGGTGCTAAGCATCTTACAGAAGCTTTGAGTTTGTCGTCTGCTAACGAATTCAAAACGTAATCGACTCCCCTGCCATTGGTTTCCCTCATAACCATTATTTCGAAAGAAGTGTCGCGGGAATTGCCAATGTGACTTTCTGAAATCAAAATTTGCTTCTGCAGTAGCGATAAAATCTCTGGATATAAGGATGATTATCTGAATGATAAATCACAGCAAATTGTTAAATTTGAATTTAACATATATGGAGGTGGGTATTATAGTTTTACGGTATGTGTATATAGGTATTCAACAACCTATTGTTTGTTGATTTATACCTTTGATTTCTGGAAATTCTTTCAGGATGAACTCTTTCTTTTCTTGCGTTCCTACAGTGACGAATATTTCGCATTCGTGATGAATAGCCACGTTTATTGCTGCTTGTCCAACACCTCCAGTACCAGAGTGGATTAAAATGCTCTGTCCTTTTTTAATGTGAGTAATCTGCAAGAAGAGTTCTTAGTGTGAGATAATTGAGTTAAGCGTCACTTTACGTTTTTTAACGCGTGAAGAACTGTACTGTAAACTACTGGAATGGTTACAGCATCTTTCATCGAAATCCTATCTGGTAGGGGTATAAGAAGGTATGTATCTGAAGTTACCATACTTGCTAAAGCTCCGCTCGTCCCCATACAAACGTACCTGTTGCCACTGAAAAAGCGTTTGTTAAAACTTTTTGCTAGAACTAATAGAGTAGCGTATTTACTCTGCATCTCGTCCTGCGAATTCAAAACCTTGCACTATGGATTGTTGCAAACGATCTCGTGTAATGACGTCGTTGCTAATACGGCCTGAAGCAGTCATGACATCTCGGAAGTTCAGTGCGGCGTAATAAATCTACAAGAAGGTGATTCAAGACAGTTCAACAAGATAGATCAACTCACATAAATGAGGGTCTTCTCTGGCGGCAAAACAGTTTCACTAGTCATAGGTCCTTCGATCCAACTTAAACTTGACAAGTCGCCCTTTACGAGCACGTTGTTGTAAATGTGCTCTCTTTTGACTTTGGGAGACTTATTTAACAAAATGTGTCTGTAGGTACCCCATTTTCCGTCTTTGTAAATGTTCACTGCTAAACCTTTTTTGAGTTGTTTGGAATAAAGTTCGTTCTGGAGATCGAATTTAGGGGCGTTATCGTCCATGATAAGAACGCATTTGACATTTACACCACCCGGTTCTCTTCTCAAACAGTTTACGAAACCGAGAATTCCGTTATGGGAGTCGCCTTGAGAATAGAGCAAAACAGTTTCGTCATTCTTCACGGCAGTCTGCACTGCTGGTAACCATTGGAAACTGTCACTACTTTGAGTGAACTCGATCGAGTTGTTTATTTTGATGAGATTACTTTTCCTCAACAAAACCAACTTTTCCGTTTCGTTTTCGTGAACCGAATAAATTTCGAAATCTGGAATACAATCTTCTTCTGGATTGAAACTTAGTTCTTCTCGTGATAAGATGAAGCCGTTCTCTTTTAACGCTCCTAGAGCTTGTTGGACGATCTCCGGTCTTTCGCAAATTTTACTGACGACCACCAAAGCGCACGTGTGATTTTCTGAAGTTAATTTTTTGTCTTCAACCGTAACGTTCTCTAATTTCATATTTTCTTTAGCCAAAATGATTATAGTTGGTTGAATTAATGGCTGATCTACTAAAACTTCGTGGATTATGGGTCCTAGTGGTGTTGAATCTTCTTTAGTGAATTGGTCAATTAGTTCAACTGCGCGAATTTTAATTCCGTAGTTATTTTCTAAAATAATTTGGGTTTTAACTCTTATAGATTGCTCTAAGTTTAACTCTGCTATAAATGGAACAAATTTGTAAGTTTCCAAAACTGGTTCGCCCAATTGCTTGCGGCGTGCGATTAAATTTGCAGTTAACCCACGAATTTCTATAGCTCCAGACCTGTAATTTAAATTATTAGATAAATCTAATACGTTGTAAATGAACCCCAACATACACATAGCACATAGCACGCCTATATTATGGCATATATTATGTTGACCTCTTGGCGCATTTGGTACAGGCGTACTACTGGAAATAGCAAAGTCTTGGGTTAAATTCCCGAGGCGTTTGGTGGAAAACAAATTTTCTCATTTAAAGTTTTTTCACTTAAGTGTGTATGTTGGGGTTCATTTACAACGTATTAGATTTATCTAAGTAATTAACCCTAAATATTTAAAAATTTGTAATTAAATTATTTGGTTCTTCACGTTTTGAGAACGTTAACTTACTTAATAATCCCAGCGTCTTTATGGACATATATCGGCAAAACGGCTTCTTTCTCTCCGAATTGTTTAGCGTAACGAAAGTGCGCTTTGGCATCGATTGCTAAATGTTCTATCCCTGTAGGAACGTAAAGATTGCGGGTGTCTTCTTGCAGAATTTTGATTTGTAACATATTATCCATGAATGCAATCCAATTTCCAGTCCAGTCGATCATACCTGTAGTTGCACTAAGATCGACGTCTTTCAAACCGCGGAACAAACCCCTACAAATATAAACACTGATAAAGAACAAGGCCTATATTTTAGGAAATTTGATTATCTCCAAAGGAAGCTGTTATACTTCCACATATCGTTTGTGCCATACTTTTTGCAGACTTTCATCATACGCCTCTGTGAACTGGAGTGACTCTTTGTCAGGAAATTTTATACACCGACAAACTAGCTGAGCAACAGACAATAACAGACATAACTGAGCCATATGTACTTTTGTACGAGACTGGAGAAACTAGAGGATTCCCAAATCATTAAAATACTTACATGTAATTGTAGCCTCTTAATTTTAATTCTTTATAGATATCTTTAGAGGTCAATCGTAAATCGTCTTGTTCTCCAACCGGTAGTGGAACTTTTACAATTTCTCGATTAAAATCTTCCGGGACTCTGATGTAACCAGAAACAACGGTTTGGTTTTGCTCTGAAAGCTAAATTTTCTGTGAGAAAATTAAAATCTAAACATCCAGAACTAAATTTTTTCTACCTCGAAATATCCCGAGAGTTTTTGAATAACTGTCACGAAAGTGATTGTTCCGCCGGGTTTTATGTTTGTGGCTCTGTGAAATTTGACGTTTTCAAATACTACTTTCATGTCGGAAATAGTAACTCCTCTAGTTAAGGAGAACGATTCCCAAACTAATACAAGATAACCGGTTGCTGGGAAGAGAAACCTTCCTAAAATATTAATTCGCTGTTAGTTTCTTTATAAGCAATTGTTGTGGCAAATTTTTACCGTCAATATTGTGTCCTGTCATGAAGGAGACGTCAGTATCTCTAAAATTGAGAACAATTACCCTTTCTCCAGATTTTAACATTCCTGCCGTTCTAGAAAGTGGAACGAACCAATCGTCGGAATGATCCCATTTTATTAGAGGGGATATTACTGGTGTACCGACACTCACAGGGAGTTGAAGTTTTGGATAAAGTAGCTTCAGTTTTATATCGAAACCTAACTGATAGAGGCTAGAAATAGGAAGTTATACTGGAAGTCTTAGAGGGGATAGTAATCAAGAATTATAAACTCACTCTCCTAATCCGTTAAGAAACGTGTTCACATAGTTTTCATCGCCGATGGCTAGGGTTAAGTTGACGGACTTTAAATTACGATTTTGAGATAGTTTTTCTCCAATTTCCAACACAATCGAATCTGACCGAAGTACCGAAAGAGCTTGTCTTGCCAAAACTGAGCCCAATAAGTTGTTTACAAAATATTCAGGAGAGGCCGAATTTGACCATTCGGCGGCTAAGAATGCTTTCTTAACCGAAGATGTAATCCATTTAGAAGATCTCTTAAGAGGTTTCAAAATCACTTTCTTGAGACAATGAAGGAGTTTAGAATCTGCAATTGTTATCTTTAAGAAACAGCCGATTGCTTGACACTTCAAAGTGAGGCAAGTCATTCTACTTACGGATTTGAGACACGTGTTTACTGTAAAAGCCGTAGTTCCTTTCAATTTTCAGGGTGATTCCGTCGAGTATCAGAGAGTTGAGATAACTCTTTAAAGGTATACTGGGCCCGGAAATGATGTAACCAGCATCGGAATTGTAACTGTCAACTTCTAAATCATCCGGAATAGTGAGTAAGTCCTAAAGAATGCAATTAACTCTATTCTTAATGCCGTTTTCACAAACGTACCTTGTTTTCTTGAAGTTCTACGATGTAGCTCTCCAAGTTGATTTTATACAAGTCTTGTAAGCAACGACTTATCGTATAAGCAGCGTTTATGGTTTGATCTAGAGACAACGCTCCATCGGCGTATGCTGCAACAAGTTCGCCAATCGAAAGACCGATCAGTGAATCTGTTGGCACTTGAAGAGTTTTCAAAATATCCACCACACCAATTTGCACCGCGACACTACCAATTATCACATCACCGGGGCTATTACTAGTTTCGGCGGTTATAATTTCGATGATGTTAATTCCGTGTGCAGAGAGTACGTTGTGAATTCTAAAAGTTACGTTTCAGTTAAAGTGTCTAGTAATTTTTTCTTCAACTTACTTTTGTATGGTAGCAGCAAATATTGGAATCGAAAATAAGTCTTGCCCCACTTTAAGTAGCTTTTCGCTAGGAGGTCCAAGAACTAAACACAAAGGCTTAACAACTTCGTCAAAATGTGCCGAAGCTGTTTTCACTACGCCTTTTTTGGTTGAAACTACGTAGCCTCGGTGTGAGTGGCCCAATATGTGCGTGCTAAAATGATAAGGATGTGCAAAGAGCATTCAACTAACAGAAATCCGAAGCCTATGGGACCGAATGAGCCTTCTTTAAAACGTAGTAACATCGAGAGAGTGAGAAGATGAAACATTCATTTTTAGTATGTCCAAACTTGAGTTAAAGGTTTCTGTACTAGAACGGCATTTTAATCTCTTTTAACAATTGAAAATAATATATTTTTGGACGACGACCGGTCAATTTAGGCAGGTACAAAAACTTTCTTGACAATAAAACCATAAATAGCAAACAATAGCAAAGTTTACCGCACTTTGCCGTAAATCGTATATAATACGTATTGTAAAAATCCTCTTTCGGGTACCTAAGAATGCTTAGAATGGACAAACGTTTTATCTATTTTTGTCCCTCTCTTTGTTGCTCTTACGTAGGCATACAAAAAAATAGTGGTACAATGTGTAGCGACACCTGGATCTCGTAGATTTACTACGCTTTAAAATGGCCCATATTTTTCCATTGCTTCGTTTTTCTGTCACTGTAATATTACTCAAATAGTTCATGTAGCAAGAGAACGAATTCGGCGTCCAAACTTCTAGAAGCGATATCGTTTTGTAAAAATGCAATTGCCTCTTCCGTACGCCCACTTAAACAGATGAGACGTGGAATATCGTCTTTAGGCAAACCGTTGTTGATTTTCAGTTTATTGAAGCGTTTTAAGACGACGTGGGCGTTGGCTCCTCCAAAACCAAAACTATTTACCGCTGAAAAATGGAATTTAAATTTATTTTTTTCTTCACATAATTCGACAAAAGAGTTTATCGAGAACAGTCGCACAAGGCTCCGTAAGCGTACAAAGATACTTATTATACAACACAAGCTACAGAGTCATAACCTTGTTCTAGTAACGATGTAAAAAGCATTATTAGCAAAATCCTATGCACCTCCCGCCCAAGCGCCGGAGCATCGGTTGTCTTATGCATTATAGAGCTTCACTTCACAGACGCCACCAGGGAATTTTTTCTCTATGCTCAAGCCGACTCCGTGGAAACATAATCATGGGATTGTTTCTAAGGTCACAGGTCACAGGCAATTTTTCTGTCTCAACTCTCAAAACTTCTTCAAGTTGTAGGGAGCAGCTTCGCGCCCACAAACCGTAAACAAACGCTTAATGCACTCTCCCAAAGTAATACATTCACTACTCTCAATGGCGCCTAATAACGTTAAAAACCCTAACAAAATGACCTTGCAGCAGGTACTAAATCTTTTTTATACTGTTGACGTGCTTACTTAATTCTTTATAAAATTGAAGATGCGCTTCAGACCTTGTGTGCAAATTTACCGATTAATGATTCTTCGTGTTACTTACCCGCCACACCAGATCCATGCTTAGGCCATGGAATTTTATCGGTGACTACAATCATTCTTCCTTTCTCCAATGCGTCAGCACCTACGCGTGCCCTCGCAAAGTTGAGATTGGGAAGCAAACAGTCATTTTCCATACTAAGGATGACCTAAAGATTAAAATGAAAGTTGCTATCGTTTCACTTGTGGGAACTTACTTTAACCAACGAGCACATTCCAGCAGCTCCTTCTGCGTGTCCAGCATTAGACTTAACAGAACCCACGTGTAATGGATATTTACGATTGGCACAGAAAACTTCATCTATGGCTGAAATTTCTATCGGGTCGCCAACTTTTGTTCCGGTTGCGTGAGCTTCGAGAAAATCGACGGTGTTCGGATCGATGTTACACTCTTGATAGACTTCGTCTAAGAGTTGTTTTTGCGTAGCACCGGACGGGACCGTAATACCTTTTTCTTTGTAACCATCACAGTTGGCTTTGGCGTGGAGTACCTAAATTACAAAATATTAATGCGGTACTAGGGCAACTCGCAATTATTTACCTGAGCGTAAATTCTCTTTGCGTCTTTGGATTTTTGAAGATAAATGATCGAAATGGCTTCGGAGCGAGCGTAACCGTTTGCGTCTTCGTCGAAAGATTTACAAGCTCCGTCCAAACTTAACACACCCAATCTGAAAGAGGAGAGTGTACAATTGAACCTTTTAACTGATAGGGAAATCCTTTTGTTACCGTGCAAATTGAAGAGATACAAACGGGATTAGACAAAGCGACGAGCCTCCAACAAACGCAGCTTCGCATCTTCCAGTTCTTATGGCCCTGTAAGCGTGCTCTAAAGCGTACAAAGAGGTGCTACACGCAGTATCGATCGTATAAGATGGACCTTCCAAGCCTAAGTAGTAGCTGATTCGGTTGGCCAACATGGAACGAGTGCATCTAGATTGTTCTTTTACGAAATGGTATTTTTCCTCCCGTGATAACCTTACCCAGTAACTGAATGAGAATCCAAGTTTTTGTAAAACCAAATACGTTCGCTTTCAGAAAAACACACTCCCATGAACACTCCAGTTTTACTGCCACGCAGCTCTTTTGGATTTACCCCAGCGTCGAACAGCGCCTCGTATGCTCTTTCGATGACGTGTCTACACATGGGATCCATCGTATGCGAATGACGATAATCGATCCCTAAATTTACAGTTTAAAAATGAGAGCAAAATAAAATTCTTTCGACTTACCGAAAAATCCGGCGTCAAATTTTTCGATTAAATTGATTTTTCCCGTTCGTTGAGGAATTTCGGGATGAGTAGGTTCCCATCTCCTATAGTCGGACGAAACCATATCGACTTTGTTTATGAGATTGTCCTTAAAATGCCTGACATCGTCGGAGTCGGGAAAGCGTCCCGCTATGCCTATTTTTGGAGAGAAGTAAAACAAAAAATTAGAATTGATCTTAAGTTAAGGGCTTAATTTGTACCTGTAATTACGACTTCGTCTCCTGGGGCTGGACTGGCGATAATTTTACCGGCAGCTAAGGATCTATCACTAAAGTCATCTTGTACTTCGTCTTCTTGTAGCACCGGTTCTAAAGTATTTTGAGGTGCCATTTTAAGATGAAAGTAGAAGAAGCAATTCTTTCGAGAAGAGTTGTATTTTGTAATTCCAAGAAGTTGATATCGTAGAACGTAATTGCAATGAACTGCATTCAGAAATAACAAATTTTTAGATGGGTACCCATAAGTTATTTTGGGGGTTTTATATGTACCTATTTCCACGCGTCATAATACAATTAGCATACAATTAGGTACAATTTATGTTTTAATTATCATTCGTTACCTGATTTAAATTCAAATTCGTATATTTTTTGCGAGTACTAATTTTATTGTGATAATGAACCCATCGAGGCCAT
Organism: Malthinus flaveolus; assembly: GCA_950108345.1. Taxonomy (NCBI): domain Eukaryota; kingdom Metazoa; phylum Arthropoda; class Insecta; order Coleoptera; family Cantharidae; genus Malthinus; species Malthinus flaveolus. The sequence continues at coordinate 9,015,936 of OX467288.1, read as the reverse complement.
TCAGATTTCTAATAGAGATAATATTAAGTAATTGCGTATAAGTTTGATCAATTTCAATAGTAGGTAGGCAACGCGAGTTCTGGGGCATTCTTATGTAAATTAACATGGGAAATCGCCAATATCCATTCTGGCCAGTTTTGGTCACCAAAGGGGGCCAAAGAGATTCAGCCTCCCCTAGACTTTTTTATATTCATGGTACATAAGGAAAAGACTAGCCTAGGTATAGTAGGTTCGTTCTGTAACGTTCTTTTTAGCTTTTTAACTTTAAAAGAGGTTACAATAGTGAATAGAGGCTTCCCATAGAAAAGTTAAGTACCTGTGTACCTGTAAGGTTGAAATGTGGGTAACCCTTTTAAAAGCAATGACAATATGACAGGTAGATACCCACATTTCAACCTTACAGGTACGCAGGTACTTAACTTTTCTATGGGAGGCCTCTATTCACTATTGTAACCTCTTTTAAAGTTAAAAAGCTAAAAAGAACGTTACAGAACGAAACTACCATACATGCATACTAGCCCGCTTTCATATACTTACATCCGAGTCGAATAAACCCATAGGGTCTCATCTAAAAGGGGTTCCGCAGAAGCCCCTGGTAATATTATCCTATTACAATAATGGGAGATTAAAATTCAAGAACGTCACTAGGGCAATAACTCGAAAACCGTATAAGATATCAAAAAAATAAACTAAAAAACACCCCCAACAGTTCTCAGTCTCCTTTGAATGCCAAGAAGGCATCGCCAAAAATTCGAACTTGATAGAGCCGTTTTGACATTCTAGAATTTTCTGTAGGATATTCGTTAACGTAAATAAGTACCGCAAATAAATAAATTAATAATAAATGAGGGAAGTCCGCTTAAAAAGGCAAATTGGCCAAGAAATAATTTTTCTTTGCGTAAAAATATGAACCGCAAATTAAAGTATTAAATTAATTAATAATAAATTGTATTGATTATATTGATTTTACGCTGTTCAGGCGTTTAGTCATAAGAAGTATAGAGCAAGAGATGCCTGTCTCCAGAGAGAGTATTTGAACAGATAGTTAAAATCATGCAAATTAACATTGTTTCTTATGTAAAAGAGATACAAAATCGTTGCGTCTAGGGTTTTTTTTCTTATATCTACGATCGGCTCTGTTGGCGGTACGTGTACAAGAGAATAAAATACGGTTTTTGTATGAACTAAAAAAACTACAAAAAAGAGCCAAACCGAATATACATAATCGCTAAAAATAATGCATACAGTCCTAACATAATCACCAACATCGTCAAGAAAAAACTCCACAAAAAGACTTTGGCTATGGTCTACGCACAACAGACACACGATGATACACCGCTTTCACTTACATCGGACTTTCATCCGAGAAACTCAACAGATTCATCACCAAAAACAGCAACAAAAAAGTTGCTGACAACTGACATAAACTAACAAAAACTGACAACACCCTCAGCTCTATTATAACCAAAACCAAAATAGACCCTATGAAAAAATCAGGAGTTTACAAACTCTCCTGCCCCGACTGCAATGCAGTATACATAGGACAAACCGGCAGAACCTTTGAACCAAGGTTCAAGGAACACTCAAGAAGCTACAGACACAGAAAACCTGACTCCAACTATGCGGAACACATCTTTAACCACAACCACACATTCACTCACAAACCCGAGATTCTACATATATCTACTAAAGTAATCAAACTAAATTACCTAGAACCATAGAAATCATGAAACACAACAATAGTAACTACACATTATTAAACGACCAGATTGATCTCAACAATTCTCCGATAATAAAAGTCTTAACGGAACACGAGATAAGGAAAAATACCGATACTTCGAACATACAAATACCGGACGCAACCCTTACGCAGACAGTTAAAAACTTGCTCCAAAGATGATACAGTGTATCGAAACAGCTGTCAGCAACCAAACTGACAAAATTAGTGCAAATGGCTATTCTAATTTAGTTCATACAAAAATCAATCTCGATTTACGATTTGCACACAGTAAAATCCAAATTTATTCAATAAAAGACGGATCAAAAGGCTAAACGAACTAGTGGTGTGTTTCTTCAGATGTTCCGTGGTGTGTTTACAGTGTTAACATAAACAATCGCAATACGTCTGCAGAAAGTGATATACTAAGTATACGTAATACATACATGATGTCGTGCCTTGCTCAGTTAGTCAGGCATATCACAACAATTTTGGGGCTTATAACCCCCACCAACAACAATAACGAAAAAATTGCAAGGGATGGGATGAGAGAATGCAGTAAAGGGATAAGAAGAATAAATAAGGCTATAAAAACTGCTAAAACTGTAGGCGAAAAACAGAGGTTCTTAGCTACATTGGGTAACACCAATAGTTTCCGTACTCAATTTAAAGCATTAAGAACATGCGGAGCAAAACATGATTTGAAATAGGAGACTTCTAAACATCGAGTTCATTGGGATGATGGTCCAGCAGCTTTCGACTCACGCATTAGGACTGGGGTTATTACTAACCTAAAACATAAGGACTCGAGAGAATTTTTAACCGACTGCAAGACTCTCTTTAAGCGTAGGATTCAGAACGCTCTTAAAAAAGATGAGGCAGTTAAAGTTAACGCTGCTTTCGCAGGAGAATTTGAGATTAATAAAGGAGAGCAACTTCTAAATGACTTCATATATTTCACCACATCTAATGCACCCATCTACAGAAACACAGATCTCGATGAGTAGTTTGATCTTGAAATTACCAAACCTATACACACAGAACTAGAAAAGTTTCAAGAGCAGAATTGGGCCTGAACTCTTAAGAGAATTATCAATTTAGGAGTGAATATCAATAAGTTTACACTCCAGCTGGGGTCTTCATATATCGAATTACCAACTTAAATTAAAGAATGATGACAATGCATGTTTTGTATGGGCTGTGGTAGCAGCTTTGCATCCTACGACCATAAGTTCTGATAGACAATCATCTTACCCCCACTACTCCGAGGTTCTAAAACTTACGGGAATACCATGACAATCCGTCAGATTTCTACGTCGAGAAACAAAATAATATATTCATTAATGTGTACATTCTGCAAAAGAATAATAATAATTGTTATAGTACACTACCATCGCATATAACTAAAAACAAAGTGCAACGCCATGTAAATCTTTTCCTTATTCAAGACAGTTATTTTAAAGAGGAGGAGAGTGAAACCCCAATTCGGTATCATTACGTGTGGATTAAGAACTTATCAAGGCTCGTTTCTAAGCAGCTAAGTCGAGAAAATGGTAGAAAATATTTCTGCGATCGGTGTTTACAGTACTTTAGATCACAAGAAAGACTAAACAAACACAGCGAAGACTGTATGACGATTAATGAGTGTGCCATCAAAATGCCTAAGGAGATCCACTTAAGTGGATACGATGCCCATTTTATCCTCACCGACATAGCTTCGAAACTAAAACGCCGAGCAGATTTACTTCCATTACAACATGTGTAGTAGCACCATCATGCAGCTTCTTCAACTCAACGTAGTACTTGGGATAAGAATTTAACCCTCCGTTAGGCGCGTGGTCTACCATCGTAGACCAGGCCTCTGTAAACCATCATAACTTTCGTAAATTTCGAATTATATTTATGCAATTTTCAATAGCTGCTAAAAACACTTGTCTCTAGCGAATTAGAGTACTGGACATTCCCTACAATGGTAATTGCCTTTGTTATTGCACGCCAAAAGCGAGTGGTCTACCATGGTAGACCACGCGCCTAACCGTGTTACAATTTCTTGTCGTGCTATTTATTGTTAATGCGACTATTTTATTCCTAGATTTTTAAATATAATTACGGAGATTCAAAAATCCGTTAAAAAATTTAAATTTTATTAGGGAACTCGGGGAATCCCCTTAAAGTTCAACAATCATTTTCAAAAATATCACTATGAACCTCCCAACATTTTCTCATCGGTTTACATGTAAATATTAGACAAAATAATCCCAAAAGTTGTTTCCCGATTTTCACTTGTTTTCGAATTACGGCGTTTTTAAAGTTTGCTAAGCTAAGCGTAAACATCGCTACATAAACGCTCTTTGGGTATACAAAGCAAATCACTCTGAAGAAAAAATAAACAGAAGCGAATTTATTCAAAAATGTGCATGGGAGCTCATGCGGCCTCAAATCGAGTTCAGGGCCTTGCAGGCCCAAGAGGTATAGGTTCAGGGGGTCTTACAATTGCCAGCTGAAATGAGACGGCGGCACCCTGACCCCTGGCAGGCCCGCAAATTAAGTTGGACGTTGCACTTTTTGTCCTCGACAAAGGAACAAATCCAGTCTAAAGTTTTGTGCAAAATATTACAAATATGCCTGTTGTGACTTAAAGCTTCGAAGGACCTTGTGTTGATGAATGTTGTGTTAAATAAAAGAATCACTTGTACGAATGAGTTTTAGACTTTTTACTAACTTATACGAATACAAAATAAACTCTTTTTACATATAATATAAATGTACGTTGCGAAGTTGTTATGTATGCGAGTCTTTTTGAGCGGATCGAAGATGAATCGATGATGAATACCGAGTAATGAATCGAAGGTGAATGCGTTCTCGTTGCTTTGCGGCGAAGAAGGGTAGCGATCGGTGGTGGGAGCGTCAACGCGCGAATTTGTCCTTAACATAAGCTCCCCCCATTGAAGGACTGGACGAGTTCTTCAATTGAGCGGTAAGACACATATTTTTGATATGCCTCTTTGAATGACGCCATCCTTTGTATTTATTGAAACGACGCGCACAACTCCATCGGTTCCAGGATGTGTTTTGATAACGCGTCCCAACTTCCACTTTGAAGGAGGTAAGCCATCGTCTTTGATTATAACGAGTGAGTCACACTCGACGTTTTCCTTTAGTTCCTTGCATTTTGAACGAACTTGGATTTCGGAAATATATTCCTTCGACCACCGTTTCCAAAAATTTTGAATTATTTGTTGCAATCTTTGGTGTAACGACAAACGGTTTTCGTGTAAATGAGTTAAATCGACGTTTGGCACGACGGTGAGTAGACGTCCAATCAGGAAATGTGCCGGCGTCAACGGATTTAGATCTTGCGAGCTGCAGGATAAAGGGGACAAAGGCCTGGAATTCAGGATTCCTTCTACTTGCACCAAAATATTGTTAAAATCGATAAATGATAATTTAGCATTTCCCATTACCCGTTTTAAATGATGTTTCACGGACTTAACACCCGCTTCCCAGATGCCACCCAAGCTAGGCGAGTAGGGAGGTATGAATGACCAATTGAAATTGTATGATGAACTCATTTTTAACAAGTCATCTTTGTTTTTCGATAAAAAATGATATAATTCGTATAACTGATTTTTCGCACCGCAGTAGTTTCGCCCGTTATCAGAATATATTTTTTGAGGCATTCCTCTGCGCGATGCAAAATTTCGTAAACACGCTATAAAAGCGTCGGTAGATAAGTTTGTTACGGGTTCGAGATGTATGGCTTTAGTGCTTAAACACACGAACAGACAGACGTAACATTTTACAGTTTTATAATTTCGAGTTTCGCGATCTTTGATCATGAAGGGTCCAAAATAATCGGTACCGACTATGGAAAACGGTAAACAAGGAGTTACCCTATCATGAGGTAAATGACCTAATAGGTTATCGAGAGTTTTGGGTTTTGCCCTAAAACAAGTGATGCATTTTTGCACTATCTTTCTAGCCAAGCTTCGTCCACCGATTGGCCAAAATGATTCTCTGACTGTGAACAAAAGCTGTTGCGGGCCAATGTGAAGATTAGATTCGTGCATGTAGCGAAAAAGTAGGTGTGTAAAATTATGCGTAGCCGCGATTATAATTGGCGACCGTTTATTGTAGTCGTAATCAGAATTACCTAAGCGACCTAAAACGCGTATGACAGATTCTGAGTCGGCCATGACGGGACTTAATGAAGCTAGTTTGCTTGATTTTTCAAGTCTTTTGCCACGTGAAATTAAGTTAAATTCGTTTGTGAACGATTCGATTTGCGAAAGACGCGCTAATTGTATTAAGGAGTTGTTTAGCTCATCGACGGTAAGTATGTTTGAATTACGATTCTCCTTTGAAAGACGACAATTTTTCACAAAGCGTAAACAGTATGCCATTACTCTTTTCATTCGTTGTAGACTTGAATATCTCTCGAAAGGAAAGAAGGATTTGTACGAATTTGTAGCGGAAAGATTGATTGTATTTAGAGATTTTAGTTCAGGTAAGTCACGCGTACGAAGGTGAGGAAAAGTAGGCCAGGATTCAGGTTGGTGTTTGAGAAAATCCGGGCCAGACCACCAAAGTTGTGATTCTGCGATTTTTTGAGGAGTGATTCCTCTGGTAAGAAGATCGGCTGGGTTTTGGTTTGTTGGTACGTATTTCCATTGAATCGTTTCGGATAACTCGGAAATTTGAACGATACGATTTGCCACGAAAATGTTCAGGAGATGAGGTGGTGTGTTAATCCAAGAAAGGACTATTGATGAGTCACACCAGTAAAAAATGTTGCTGATTGGCAAATCGATACAGTCTCTGACCCTTTTGACAAGCTGGGCAATAAGCAAGGCGCCGCACAACTCTAATTTAGGAATAGTTAGGATCTTTAGAGGAGCTACCTTTGCCTTCGAACATAGCAAATGAGTCGAAGCTTGATTATCAATATTTATTGACTTAAGATAAACGCATGCTCCATATGATAACTGGCTGCTATCACAGAAGGCGTGTAATTCCAAGATTTTTAGATGATCACAAATAACCTGTCTGGGAATTTGTAAGGAGTTCAATTGAGGTAGGTCAGTGCAAAATGTTAGCCAGTCGTTAAGATAATCTTGAGGCAAGGGGTCATCCCAGCCTGTTTTTAGTAGCCAAATTTTTTGTATTAAAATTCTAGCGTAAATCGTGCAAGGGAGCACCAAACCTAATGGATCGAAAATAGTGGATATGAACGACAAGACGGTACGTTTAGTAATGGGTTTGGAATGAGCGTTGAATTCCTTAATCACAAACAAGAATTCGTCGCTAAAACTATTGTATAATAGTCCTAATGTTTTATTGTTTTCAGCAGGACCGAATGCGAGAATGTTATTAGATATGGTATCGGACTGTACTACGTCTAAGACTTCAGGAACGTTTGAATTCCATTTTCTCAATGTAAAGCCTCCAACTTGAAGCACCGAAGAGATGGTTGAACAAATGTATTTTGCTTCGTCGAGCGTGCTACAATTGGTTAGTAAGTCGTCGCAATACATATCGTTGCGAATAATGTTAGATATTTTAGGGTGTTCTTCTTCGCACTGCTTTGCGAGTTCGAATAAACACCTGATTGCTAAGAAACTCGACGATTTCTCACCGTACGTTACGGTGGCGAGCTCGTAGACTTCTAGCGGTTGAGAAGGATCTGACCTCCAGAATATTCTTTGAAGCGAGTGCTGAGACTCGTCGACTAAAACGGATCGATACATCTTTGAACAGTCGCCGGAGATTAAGTATTTGAATCTACGAAGACGTACAAGGATGGAGAAGAGATCGTTCTGAATTATCGGACCATTTAATTGAATGTCGTTTAGAGATATGCCGTTGGATGAAGGCGCACTAGAATTAAACACTACCCTTAGTTTTGTCGTGAGGCTTTGCTCTTTGTATACTCCATGATGAGGAATAAAGTATTCGTAGGGTACGTTTTTGTTTTCGTCGACCTTGATCATGTGCTTCAACTCCTTGTATTCGGACATAAACTCTACATACAGTTTTTGGTACGATTTGTTAGATTGTAGACGCTTTTCGAGCGACATGAATTGTTTTAAAGCGAGCTGTCTTGATTCGCCTAAAACTGTAGGCTTGGAACTTAATGGTATTGTAACCACAAATTGACCTTGTTTATTTTGTTTGGTAGTTTTTATGAAATTAGATTCACATTGATACTCTTCGGGCGATAAAGGTTTCGGAAGATTAATGTTTTCGATTTCCCAAAATTGCGTTAATTGTTTTGAGAGGTTAACCGTGGATAAATTGCAAACAGTTCGATTGTGCAAATTAGGTTCACAATGACCACCTGAGACCACGTATCCAAGTCGTGTGCTGTGTAGATACGGGTGGATTTCCAAAGAAGGCTGTTCGACGTCGAGCAAATTCCAGAAAATATCAACGCCGAGTAGTAAGTCGATTTTTGTTTCACGATGAAAATCGGGATTCGCGAGTGGCAAATTGGAAGGTATGTTTAATGAAGACACCGACGAAGAAGGCAACGGATTAGCTATGTTTTGTAGCAACAGAAATGTTACAGGCATGGAAAATTTGCTATGCGTCGAATGAATAGTCGCTTGCGTGAAAAGATTTACCGTGGTACGGGTTTGACCGATGCCGGCTACCGGGACGTCACAGTGAAAAGTTTTTAGTCTAAGAAGATTGCATAGCGAGTTGGTCATGTAGGAACGCTGAGAACCGGAGTCGAGCAATGCTGTACATTTTCGTGCTAAGCCTTTAGCGTCGTGAATGTAAACTATGGCTGTTGGCAAGATGTGCAATGCGTTAGAAAGGGATAGAGCAGTGATGGTTGGAACATCTGGCTTTTGTACTAAGGTCGCGGCATCATGAGAAGAATCATTGCCGTTTGAGTTTACCGTGGGGAATGCTTCATGAAGCAAGGTTGAATGCGATTTGTTGCACTTCCTGCACCGACCGGATCGGCACGCGGTGATCGAGTGATTTGACCTCAGACAATTGATACATAGCTGTAGCCTTTTTGCTTCATCTAACCTGGCCTGATGGTTTAAATTTAAAAACCTTTTACAATAATAAATTGGATGATTTTCCTTGCAACTGACGCATATGATTGAAGGTTGAATGCTGCTCACATGTGTCAGGCTAGGACGCTTTTGTAGCAAATTTGTCTTTGCCTTAAAATTGTTTTCGAATGATCTCGAACCTACGTTGACCTTTTCTAGTAAGGAACATCGGCTCTCAAGAAAATTGATTAGAAAGGGGATATCTGGTTTTAATTCCGTTTTTGAAGACTCCACCTCCCACTCTTTGCGGCTATTATAGTCAAATTTGTCGACTACTAAATACAAGACAAAGCTTGACGATGCGTGGACGGGTTCGCCTAATGATTCAAGGGCTCTTATGTGACCTTGGAGGGAGTCCGACATTTCCCTTAGTTTTGTATATGATTCTTTGCTAACTTTGGGGAACTCGACTATACCCTTTACGTGCGAATGTATTAAAGCTTGCTTATCTTCGTACCTTTTTTCTAATAGCCCGAGAGCTACTTCGTAATTCGAAGGCACTACTTCGATATGATCGATGATTTTTAGAGGTTCCTTTCCTAAGCATTCATTCAAATATAAGAACCGAGACATGTCGTCTAGCTTTTCGTTATTGTGTATTAAAGATTTAAACGAAGCGTAGAATCGAGGAAAGTCTTCTGCTTTACCTTCAAACGTTTTTAACTGTAGCGTTGGTAACTTGACATTGCATATTTTAGGACTGTTAAGGATAGGAGGAGAGTATCTAGCGTGCGAATAAACGCTAGCTAATGAGCTTGGCTTGTCTACGTTATTAATTATATTGCGATGACTACTACTACTGCTAACCGAAACATCGTCTTTAAGGAATAATTGTTGGTTTTTATCGAATAAGATTTGCGCTTGAGCTAGGATTTCGTTAAATAATGATTCAAAATTATCTAATTCGTCAAACCGTTTTTGCAAATTGTCCTCGCTTTCAATTAAAATTAAATCTGTTTGAGCGCTTTCATACCGTGGTAATAATTCTTGAGCGTTTTTTAATCTCAAAGATAGTTTTGTGAATTCGAATTCTGATAACGAACGCATCTGTGAGGGTTGAGACAAGTTCTCGCTTGCGCTATCACCCTGTTCGACCGCGTGGTCTACGTTAGTTTCGACTAAATTATTTAAAAACTTTTGAAATGATGTTAAACTACTTTTAATACCGGCTCTTACGCGGATTAATTGTGTAATTTTGTCTTTGTTCGACATTATGATTGATTTTTTGATCGATTGATTTCAAAAGAAAACTTGTACGGTTTTGGTGCAAATAAAAAGCGGCAAATGTATGATTGAATAAATGGATTGGACTTACGTCAGTTTGCTGCGTTTGTTTTTCGTTATACGCTGTACCGAACGGGCCCTTGTGATGATGAAAATGCCGTTTCTTACACCTTGAATATGGTTGTTGTGTTTTCGATTGTTTTGATTGCAGGTCAATCCGACTCGATTGGACCAAATTATGTTGTGACTTAAAGCTTCGAAGGACCTTGTGTTGATGAATGTTGTGTTAAATAAAAGAATCACTTGTACGAATGAGTTTTAGACTTTTTACTAACTTATACGAATACAAAATAAACTCTTTTTACATATAATATAAATGTACGTTGCGAAGTTGTTATGTATGCGAGTCTTTTTGAGCGGATCGAAGATGAATCGATGATGAATACCGAGTAATGAATCGAAGGTGAATGCGTTCTCGTTGCTTTGCGGCGAAGAAGGGTAGCGATCGGTGGTGGGAGCGTCAACGCGCGAATTTGTCCTTAACAATGCCTGTAAAAACCATACGAAAGACATATGAACTTCGTGTTTTAGTGAATCAAAACGAACAATTTTGGTCAATCACAGTTTTTTTTTGATTTGAAGAAATTTTGATTTTTAAATTTTTTTTATTACTTTGGGCTATCTAGTACGAGGACATTAAAAAATATTTGTTTATAAATCACTTTTAATGCGTTATAATAAATAAATTCCCAACTCTTAATAAATTTACGTTAAAATTGCCCATTCTGAGTATTTTGATTACTTCTCCCAAAATAAATGCAATGTTGGTTAAAAACCTATTTTGTACGATGGGCAATAGTCAAATGAACCACTTTTCTGAAAAATTTGTTTCCAAATGTTGAAAACCACTCTTTTATACAGATAATAAAATGGTCTACCATCGTAGTCCACGCGCCTAAACACGTTAGTAAAGTGCACGCGCCTAACGTAGGGTTAATTGCTAATTTACATGTGGTATGAAATAGGTGCGCCAAGATAGTCCTTAAGGGGCTGCAAGAATTGTTCATGTGTTTTAACGATAAAACTTCTCAATATGCTTTTGAGCAACCTCTTCATTAGAGGATGTGTTTTAACCCGGGACTACCCCCGACCGCTAATACCGATTGTTAATAGAGACCGCTAATACCGACCGGTATAGCGGTGTGTCTATCTAAACGACTGCAGTCTAAAAGACACGCGTGAACAATGAACATGACTCTAGCACGCGTCTTGAGCCGACCCTACATATTTATTGTCGTTAGTTAGCAACTCGGAAAAGATACGACTTGAGAGGTTGCAATCATGATGAAGTGGAAACAGTAAGGGAAACGCGCAGCTTTTCACCGATCATGTACAACAGGACCTCAAATCATTTATGCTTTTGTGATTGCTAATTCAGTGCGAGGGTGTGTGCGTATATCATATCTACCATATCCAGCCATGACAGAGCGTTAGAGGGTTGTTACTCGTTGAAGAGCACCAATGCACCCACAGTTTGCGTATGTAGCTATCTCTAAAGTTAAGTGGCAACCAGTTATGGCGTGTAGTCATTCAAAACATTGTCTTTTTTCTGTTTTAAAATGTTATAAATACGAATCGTATGTGTAGGTATTTTACGTGAAATAATTTAATATTTATAACTTAAGACATTATTACAGTGGTTTTTGTATGAAATATTGAATTGAAAAAATTTAATTTTGAATTAATTCAATTAAATTAATTAATTGAAATACTTAGATAGTTATTATTAATTCATTTTTATTGTTTGTAACTTTCAAGAACATAAGTTTATTAATTATTATCCCGTTTTTGCAACCAGAATTATTTGTTAGTCAAATTTTTTTTCGGTATTTTCCTTTGTTTAACCTTCGAACGGGCTCGCGCCAACTCTCAGCCCGCACATTTATGCTTTTGTTTATATTTTTGCCGAATTTTAATTTAACGACTTGTGACTTATTCTAGCTTACTAAATATGCATACCTACCATACAGTATAATTAACACACAGCAAACAATCGCTGCCCGTGTTGTTTTGACGGCGTTGTGGAGTCACAATTCACACGCGCCCACTCGTATTATACAGGGTGTATTTTAAGTTGGGACTTTTCTTTAAACCCTAAATACTGCACATTATCCTGAACAATTTTAGTCGTAGTCGTTATAGTAAAATGTTCGTAATAAGCGAGTAAAACCTTATCAAAGTTATTAAATATTTCAGATACGGGCCTGTACATTTTTGTATAAAAACTTTTTTATATTTTGCGTCTGTAAGATCGCTATTATAGCATCCATTTGCGTGTCGTAATGAGATTTAGCGTGCTGTAATAATTTTGGTAAAATTTGATGTTCGAAGTTGGTAGTAATATTTAATTTGACATATTTTGTCAAATCGAGGAAAGAGAAAACGACAATTTTTGTAATTAACATGTTCTATTTTTTAACATAATAATTAAAATTAATTAATTAACGACCAATTCAAACTACAAAACAATTTATTTGAATTTTAAATTACGAAATGTCACTTTACAATTAGTACTGCCAACCAGCCAACCATCACAAAAATCCCTAAATTTTTATATTTTGATTTTTTTCTTTGAAAACGGACTTTAAACGGCGCAAAATAGAAAAAATTGTATAAAGAACTCATTTCATAAGTCATTATAGCACTCCTCCATTAAAACGCTCCTGGCTACGCCAGTCGCATTTTAAACTTGGAGTCGTGCTATAATACGTGCCTTATGAAATTCGTTCTTCAATATACTAATTTTATATTTTGCGTCTGTAAGATCGCTATTATAGCATCCATTTGCGTGTCGTAATGAGATTTAGCGTGCTGTAATAATTTTGGTAAAATTTGATGTTCGAAGTTGGTAGTAATATTTAATTTGACATAATTTGTCAAATCGAGGAAAGAGAAAACAACAATTTTTGTAATTAACATGTTCTATTTTTTAACATAATAATTAAAATTAATTAATTAACGACCAATTCAAACTACAAAACAATTTATTTGAATTTTAAATTACGAAATGTCACTTTACAATTAGTACTGCCAACCAGCCAACCATCACAAAAATCCCTAAATTTTTATATTTTGATTTTTTTCTTTGAAAACGGACTTTAAACGGCGCAAAATAGAAAAAATTGTATAAAGAACTCATTTCATAAGTCATTATAGCACTCCTCCATTAAAACGCTCCTGGCTACGCCAGTCGCATTTTAAACTTGGAGTCGTGCTATAATACGTGCCTTATGAAATTCGTTCTTCAATATACTAATTTTATATTTTGCGTCTGTAAGATCGCTATTATAGCATCCATTTGCGTGTCGTAATGAGATTTAGCGTGCTGTAATAATTTTGGTAAAATTTGATGTTCGAAGTTGGTAGTAATATTTAATTTGACATAATTTGTCAAATCGAGGAAAGAGAAAACAACAATTTTTGTAATTAACATGTTCTATTTTTTAACATAATAATTAAAATTAATTAATTAACGACCAATTCAAACTACAAAACAATTTATTTGAATTTTAAATTACGAAATGTCACTTTACAATTAGTACTGCCAACCAGCCAACCATCACAAAAATCCCTAAATTTTTATATTTTGATTTTTTTCTTTGAAAACGGACTTTAAACGGCGCAAAATAGAAAAAATTGTATAAAGAACTCATTTCATAAGTCATTATAGCACTCCTCCATTAAAACGCTCCTGGCTACGCCAGTCGCATTTTAAACTTGGAGTCGTGCTATAATACGTGCCTTATGAAATTCGTTCTTCAATATACTAATTTTATATTTTGCGTCTGTAAGATCGCTATTATAGCATCCATTTGCGTGTCGTAATGAGATTTAGCGTGCTGTAATAATTTTGGTAAAATTTGATGTTCGAAGTTGGTAGTAATATTTAATTTGACATATTTTGTCAAATCGAGGAAAGAGAAAACGACAATTTTTGTAATTAACATGTTCTATTTTTTAACATAATAATTAAAATTAATTAATTAACGACCAATTCAAACTACAAAACAATTTATTTGAATTTTAAATTACGAAATGTCACTTTACAATTAGTACTGCCAACCAGCCAACCATCACAAAAATCCCTAAATTTTTATATTTTGATTTTTTTCTTTGAAAACGGACTTTAAACGGCGCAAAATAGAAAAAATTGTATAAAGAACTCATTTCATAAGTCATTATAGCACTCCTCCATTAAAACGCTCCTGGCTACGCCAGTCGCATTTTAAACTTGGAGTCGTGCTATAATACGTGCCTTATGAAATTCGTTCTTTAATATACTAATAAACGACATAAATAATGACAGAAGCAAGCATCAGTTGCCTATGTTATCATAATAAAATTTGAACTTTATTCATTTTTAAGTTCAATTAATTGTCCAGTCAACTAAAAGGTTTCAAAAATAGCCAACAGTTTTGAAACTTTACTTATTTGTACCTAGTGTGTGTGTACCTAGTGTCTAGTGATGAATATCCTAAAAGTCCTGATGAATCAGATGCTAGACTTTTTTTTAATTTCTGACATTTTTTAGACAGGAGCGGTGAGCGGATTTAAAATATTTAATTTCAATTAAGTTTTTCTCGCTTATTACAAACATTTTACTATACCGACTTCGATTAAAATTGTTCAAGCTAATGTGTGGTATCTGGGGTTTATAGAAAAGTACCAACTTAAAATACACCCTGTATTGTTATTTGTGTGTTGATAAGTAAATAATGAATTTTGGGTTAGTAATAAACATCATAAGAATAAAATAGTAATTTTCCTATAATATAATAAATCAAAATAAATTAAAAGTAAGGTAAACAATGTCAGCTTCTAATAAACGAATTTATTTAATTTATTTATAATAGTATTATTGTTTTGTTTGAAGAATAAAACTATTTTTTTAGCTAGTTAAATAGTTTTTCTAAAACACCTACTCATTATTTTGATGAAAATATTGCAACCTTCGGATGCCCAAGGGGGCTCATTAGGGTCGTTATTTAATTTTAAGACTTTCTTTATCTGTTCGAAATTAATATGTGCTAGCTTTTTGTGCCACTCCGTTAATGTTTCTACTTTTGCTAGATTAGGTACATTCGGATATTTTAAGACTCCTAAAATTCATTTTAAAACCTTCGGATGCCCAAGCGGGGTCTTTAGAAGACCCCACTGGTGATTTTTTGTAATATCGTCAAATTTGCTCGTATTGCGCTAATTTTTTTTCTAGCTTAATTTTTTTACGTATCCTATACAGGCTGTATCAAATTTCGTGTTAAGTACAGGGATCTCGCTTATTAGCGTAGATAGAGAGATGGTTAAATGGACAAAAACGATCCTCGAGTTATGCCTACACTAAATCAAAAAACAAAATTTACCCCCTCTATAACGTTTCTGAAATATGGCGGAAAATAACGAAATTTGCATTTTTAATTTTTGGCTCTAAAACCGTTATTTGGAAAAATTTTTAACTTTCTCAAAGGAACTTTTTCTGTTCTTTCAGACGATGTCAACGAATTTTCGTTATCATTATTACTTTACTGTATATTGATACCAACTTTTGTTTTTCATACGGGAGCCATTTAAAAATTCTATGTGATCGGATAGAGAAAAACATGCTGATTTCAAAAATGTATAACATGTCCATAAACTAACCACAAATAATAAATTCAAAATTAAAATAATAGAATATTTTATTTAAAACTGAATTTTAATTTATAAATAGCAATATCCGTGAAAAACAATTGAATCTGTTTTATAAAAAACAATTTATATGTGCTTCATTTGTTTTCCTGCAAATGTTTATAGAAATTTACTAATAATTATTTGGGTTATTTTTGGTGATATTTTTATCAAAAATTTTATAGACATATTATACATTTTTGAAATCAGCATTTTTTTCTCTATCCGATGACCTAAAATTTTTAAATGGCTCCCATATGAAAAACAAAAGTTAGTATTAATATACAGTAAAGTAATAATGATAACAAAAATTCGTTGACATCGTCTAAAAGAACAGAAAAAGTTCCTTTGAGAAAGTGTTTTCAGTTTTTAAAAGTTTTAACAAATAACGATTTAGAGCCAAAAATTAAAAATGCAAATTTCGTTATGGAGGGGGTAAATTTTGTTTTTTGATTTAGTGTAGGCATAACTCGAGAATCGTTTTTGTTGGAATTTTTTTTTGCTTTTTTTAAATTCGCAATTACATTTAATATTACATTATGATAAACAATTATAATGAATAAAAAATACGTAATTTTAATTATAATAAAGCATTAAATACTATAAACTCCTTTAAATTAAATAAAACACTTGGGCGTTGGACGGATGTGTTACTAAAAAAGGTTGGGTATCCGAAGGGAATAATAACAAAATTTTAATTAAAAGTGATTGCGGACTCACAGTCCGCGCGCGCCCACTGATGTTACGATTCACCACGCGTCCGTTCGAGGGTTAAATTAATTTTTTAACTTATAACTTAAACTTATAACGTTATAACTTTTTAGGGCAGCAACCGCAATTCAAGTGTATCTAAATAGTTGCTCCCAGCTTTTACTTAGTAGTTTATCTACCTACTAAATCCAACACACAATAGTACTGTACTTTCAATTACATACGCACATTCAAGAATTCCAGCAAAAGAAAACAAATTTTATTTTATTTTATTTCTTTGCACACGGTAAAGCTAATAGTGACAAAAAACATTGCGGAGGTCCATTTTAAATTTGTTTCATGCTGATTTCTTTCAACGTTTCAATTTCGGCCTTGTCTTTCAACTTCGATTGTTTGAAGAAGACTCCACTTGTATCGATAATAGTGTTCACTGCGTTGCCGACTTGTGGATTCTTCAAAATTGTCAAGTGGTTACCTTCAAAAACTGATATTTCGATCGGATTTTCGCATAACTCTTGTACTTTGTAATCTTCGTCGAAATCGTCTAAAGTTGGTCTGCTCGGTTTGAAAACTTTCACCATCGATTTCAATTTGCGGAATTGCGGTTGGTAGAGAAGCACCGATTTAAAACGCAAATACGATACTATACACACCTGTCGTTGATATCTTACAGAATATGGGGTGTTATCAGGAGCGTAACTCAATACTAGGTTGACGCGCTCTTCAAACGTTTTACAGTTGTAAATAACGCCCTAAAACATAACTCTTAACCACTCGATGTGGTTCTAATAAAAGTTTTACCTTATGTTTTAGAATAACATCCACCGGCATGTAAAGTTGCATAAACCCACAGAGAGAAATAGTTTGAAGAATTGCATCATCTTTTTCAGCATCTGGTGCCTGTCTATACAATAGTTCTTTAAACATGGCCGGAGCACCGTCGATCAAAATAAGTCGTCCAATACGACCTTCGGATTCCAACAACGCAGCAAGTTGAACAGCTATCATACAACCGTAAGAGTAGGCTACCAACGTAAACGGAGTAGATTTTGGAAGATTGTCTTGAATGTGCTGTAAGCAAATGAGTTATGGTAGGCTTTTAGGAAATGTTTATTAATCAATTATACCGGTAGTAATGCGTTAGCTATGGCCTCAATGGTCGGTTCTGGATTATCACTGTAGGTGTACTGCAGACAAATTGCGTGAGAAGCCAAATTAGCAGCTAAAGGTTCCATGATAGTCGCCGCTCCTTCTATACCAGGTAAAAGGAAAACTTTAGGAGCTACAGATTTTTCCTCAATGAGACTTGGCAATCGCAATACTGAAGTTCCGGCATTCGACTCGACACCCATATCATGTAGCAATAAATAAACGCCTTCTGGTAACTTTTCTTTCTCACTTTTTCCTTCTGGATTATTCAAGTCTTCGGCCCTGTGAAGGTCGATTTCGTGTAGTTTAGCAAAAGTCATACTCCTAATATCTTGTGCAGTCAAAAATACTTCGTATTCTCTCTCTAAAGTTTGTTTAATATCGACCGCCATCATCGAGTCTATTCCCAATTCTGAGAGGGTCGAGTGATGACTTATCGTTTTCAAATCGCGCAGTCCGATTATGTTCTTAACGGCATCGACGATGTTGTTTGCTCTTCCAGCTCCACTTCCTTTTTCAGCAACGACCATGCTCGATACAATGGGCTCGTTTTGGCATAAAAATTGATCGAATACGTCCAAACAAGACGTCACTTGTTGTTGGAGAGTGCCGCCAATTTCGATCTCGGTGTGCAGTTCTTGCATTTCAGCCACTAAACCGACCTCTCCAATTGCTCCCCATTGAATTGCCAAGCCTGGAAGCCCATCTTTCTTTCTTTGCTCGCAAACTCTTTCCATAATTGAGTTGGACATACCGTAATTTGTTTGGCCAGCATTACCTCTACCACATGACACGGACGAGAACACTACGAAGTATCTAGAACAATACTCTTAAGCTTTGTAAATTTTTATTTCTTAAACTTACTCTAAATCTGAGCACAAATTTCTTGTGAGTTGATCGAAGTGTTTAGTCGAAGTTGCTTTAGGAGCTAGTGACGTTCGGAAGTTTTTTTCTGTTTGGTTTTCCAGAAGAGCGTCTTTCAGGATGACCGCTAAATTAAATACCCCTTTAAGAGGACCTAAATCGATCGCTTTTTGGATAGTTTTCCGACATCCTTCCATTGTGGTCACGTCGTCCAAACAAATAACGATCTCGACTCCGTAATTTTTCCATGTTCTCAAACGTGACGCTTGGTAACCAGTTTTGACACCTTTTCTTGATACAAGAACTAGTTTTCTAACGCCTCGTAATATTAACCAATCGGCTAATTCGAGTCCAAAGCCGCCTAAGCCTCCACTGATGATGTAGCTGTTGCCCGCGTTACCACAAAATCTAAAAAAGAGCTATTAGGCTACCTTCACTGCGTTAAAGCGTTTCAAAACCTAGGTACTGCATCAAAAATTCTGTTATCGGGTTTGGATTTTAGATCGGCCTCCTCATCGCGCATTTTAATTATCACTTTACCCATATGCTTACCAGTGCCCATGTGACGAAAAGCTTGTTCAACTTTAGTTAGATCAAATACAGTGTGTTGTAATGGTTTAACGTATCCGTCTCGCATACCTTCTTCTACTCTTCTCACAATTATCATTTTATCTTCAGGACTTCCACTCATATAGGCGTCAACCATGATCCCATGAAAACTGCGCCCGTCTACGAAATTTTGAAGTTCTAACGCGGTGTTATTCATCATATCGATTTTTCCTATTTCGAGAAATGCGCCACCAGGCGCTAAGCATCTTATAGAGGCTTGAAGTTTGTCGTCCACTAACGAATTCAACACGTAATCTACTCCCCTGCCATTGGTTTCCCTCATAACCATTATTTCGAAGGAAGTGTCGCGGGAATTGCCAATGTGATTTTCTGAAATCAAAATTTGCCCTTGCAGTATCAAAAAACCCTCTGGATAGGTATAAGGATGGATATCTGAATGATAAATCAGAGAAGATTGTTGAA